>OZ014519.1:221227290-222628565 GCA_963966055.1 Lathyrus aphaca
GTTTATTAATTTATTGTGGTTAGTTTTTGAATTTTTTCTATTAGTTTAGTTAAAAAATAATAAATAAAAATTTTTGTTTATATATCTCCACATAAATCGTGGGGATCTGCGGGGATCCGTGGGGATGGGGATGGGGGACAAAATCCCTCCGTGGCGGGGACGCGAGACGAGGATGAAGAGTAAATTCGAAGACGGGGATTGAGATGAGAATGTAACTCCCGCCCCCGCCCTGTCCCATTGACATCCCTACATGTCAAAGTAAATATTAATGAAAGATTAGAAATAAAAATAAGAGAAAATAAGATATAGATCGACAATATAAAATAATTTTACACAATTAATCGATCATCATCATGTATTTTATCAAATCAGACCGTAATTTTTAAGTTAATTTTTTGGACTTCTATATTTGTAGGGCCTCAAAACTTAGACCCCGACCTTTTAAATTGAGTGTCTAATGTTCCAAAATTTTTGTCATCTAAAAATTGCATTATGTATGAATTGGAACAAACATTTAGCACTTTTTTTGATGCCAATATCAGTAGAAATCTATTTTCAATTTTGTTTTCTTCTCTTTATATGGAATCCTCTGAAATCATTTTAATTTTCTAAACCTTACTGAAATTATACTCTATTTTGATTTGTTGTTGTTGATGATAGTTACTATGTTAATTTGCCAATTTAGTGCTTGTATTTTATTCCTTTTGTTTTGCAGATATATATAATCTTTGTGCAATGATGCCAGAGGTATTTAGTTATACAGGTCTGTTTACTTATTCAATATTTTCCTGATTTTGTGACAAATCCAAGGCCACATGATCATAGACAAGCTTTGTTATTTTTATATTTTTGTATTTGAAGATTCTGATTTGTTCTACCTAATTTCTTCATTCCTTTCTGCGACAGTACTTTAAGCTAACTTTTTATTAATTAGATACCTCATGCTTAGCTATCAGCTTTGGAACACAAACCCTCACATCATCCAGAATCGTTTTCAACACTTCTCCTCTGAAACATTATAATTTAATTTAGGGTGAATAAACCTTTAGTTTAGTTTCACTTCACTTGATGTTCAATCTTTCCTCACCTAATCATAATTGTAGACTGGTTTTAGAACATTATTAATTCTTGAACCAAACAGCAGCAAAAAAGATGGCATACTAGTCTAATTTACTAATACCATGCAAGTACAATTTAAACTAAAAATTGAAGATAAACTCTCATCCAAAACTGCAAAACAAGCAATTCTGTAGAAAATAGAATCATGTTCCTTACCAAAATTGAAACCATGCTGTTGTAGGCAGCTTTAACGTTGTAGCAACTATCATCGCCGAGCTTCCAAACAATTCCGTCGGGCTTCCCCACTGTAGGACTCACATCTGCCAGCAAATTCTTCAATTCGAGAAAGCCAGTTTCGTACATCTGCTGGTTGTGTTGAGATAAGCCAAAATCACCCCATTGTCCCCTCCCTTGAATCCACTTTCCCATAGAGGAAATAGAGCAGTTTTTGCTACAACTGCTATGAAAAATATTCTCAAACTGCACAGCCAACCCAAAGTGGAATCCTGCAACCAGTTTGCCGACCAAAACAGGATCGAAAGACCCGATCCCAAAACATGACGGACAGAACCTGCAAAATAAAAACCAAAGTAAGAAGAAACCACTCCGCTTTTGAAAAAGATGAAGAAATCCTAGAAGGCATCTTATCCGTCGACACTTGTTGCTCAATAATTGGAAATTTTAAAACAAGATTGTATGTGACATGATTGATGGTCCAATCATGAAACAAAATCACAAATACGAAAGAAGTAATTTGACTTATGTATTACTCAATTGCAGTAAACAGAGTGATATTCTCACTCTTGCTACTAAATATGTGGATCCAAAATCTACTTATAAATTGTCAAGTATTTTAAAGTTTAGTTTGTCATAACGTGTATCATATATACAACTCCCTAAGGTAAATCCATATGTCCTAATAGTAATTAGCAGTACCTTACCACAATTTTTCTGCCAAAACTTTCATTTGTTAGGATTCCAAATAGAAATAAACACCCCAGCTGCTTCATGTATTGTAGTGGAAATTAATTCAAAGGGACATTGTATTGATGGAAGTATTGTAATTCCAGAACAGAAATGACATTAAAAAGACGAGAAACAGCTCAAAACCAAAGGCAAAGAGACTCTGGCGGTGTCAAGCTCGTTCTTGTTGTGTACAATTCAGGCCTTAGTAATTGAACCTTAAAGTATTACAAAGAAAAAAGTAATAAAGTTACTTGTTTTGTTCCAATTCAACTTAGTATATCCCTAAGATAGGGTCAACAAGCTAAATTCTAATCAATCCATTTTCCTACGACCAATACCTCTTCTTAGTTCAATTATGAACAACAAATTCTGTCTAAAAAGTGCAGACATTCGAACTATGCAGCAAAACAGATATTTCGGACAACTTTTCAGCCTATACTATCATTACAAGTCCAACCATAACTATAAGCACAGTACATAATCATTTCAAATAATTACACCCATAAGCTTAAGCCATAACAAGTTACAACTTTTGTTATGATAATGCAGGGAATAAAAGATTGTATATTTCAGAACCTCTTACTTTGCAGCAGAAGCACTAGCATGCTTATCTATCACAATTACATTCATGTGCCGGCTTGGGTCTTACAAAAATAGGCGTCTCAAGTATGTATTAACTTGTAAAAGATGTTTTATGTCTTTCACTGATCAAGCTAAAAAAATTCCTTTAAATATGCCTTCATCAAAAGCTTATGAGCAATTTAGTACATAAATGTTCAGTTATATGTAAGACTTTTGTAGAGCGCATAATAGGAGACTCGTTATAAAGAGACTGCGCATAATAGGAGACTCGTGATAAAGAGACTGGAAACATAGTTGGTTATGCATCGGGAATAGAAAATAAAGCATATAACAGGCAGGGTTTCCACAAAACATAATTTCTTGTAAAATTAACAAAATTATGTGCACTTCAACATGTACCCCTTTTAAGGGATCAACAAAGTAAATTTTCCAATCAGGTCTCCAGCAAATTATATAACTACTATAAGTGATAGCAGGGCTTTTTGGTGGAAAGTGGATACTAGAAACAAATTCAAAGTGACAGGTATTATAAATACAGTAAAACAATGAAATTAAAATAAAAGAGCAACAACTCCCACGCGAAAGGCAATGAGAGCCAAAGCAACAACTAAAATCAGTGTTGAAACATAATAATGTACAAAAATAGACAAATATCTTACGTAGTTTCAGTCTTACAATAGACCT
Source organism: Lathyrus aphaca (assembly GCA_963966055.1). Lineage (NCBI taxonomy): Eukaryota > Viridiplantae > Streptophyta > Magnoliopsida > Fabales > Fabaceae > Lathyrus > Lathyrus aphaca. Next base: position 221,230,582 of record OZ014519.1, read on the forward strand.
CTTGCTATCATTTCACAAAGAAGTTTCTCCGCCTTATCATTTTCATCTTTATCAAAAAGGGAACGGATGATTATTTCATAAGTAACAGCATTTGGAATGCAACTACTATCTTTCATTTTTGACAGCAAGGCCAATGCTTCACCAAACAAGCCTTTGTTACAAAGTCCATGGATCATAATAGTATATGTATAGACATCAAGATTGTAACCTTTGACCAAAAGATCTTCAAAAATCTTTTGTGCATCCTCTAGTCTTCCAACTTTACACAATCCATTGATAAGAATATTATACGTGTACATGTCTGGTTGAATACCCTCGTCTTTAATCTTTGTTAACAATGCAATTGCCTTATCAACTTGATAGTTTTTGCATAAAGCATCCAATATAGAATTGTACCTAATTATATTAGGTAGCTGACCTCTATCACACATCTCATCGACAAGCTCCAAAGCATATGAGATTTTCCCCGATTTGCACAAGCCATCAATAAGGGAACTATAAGTTATCGTATCAGGAATGATTTTTCTACAATGCATTTCTTTAAAGATATTTATAGCTTCGTCTACCATTTTAATCTTACAGAATCCAGTAATCATGATACTGTAGGTCCAAACATTAGGAGTCACTCCCCTTTGGACCATAGTCTTGAATATATCATTGGCCTTGTTCACTTCATTAAAGAATTATAGGTAACAACATTAAATTTAATGTCTTTTTTAATCATTAACCATTTAGTGTGATAATTAATTTCACCAAATTCCATAGAATCAATCTTGTCCCGAATTTTATATCTTTCAATCAAAGCTTGGTTGTACTTGATGAAAACCAAGTCTTGCAACCGTTGATGTTCCAACTTATTTCGCTTCTTGGAATGAATCTAAAATACAATAATTTGAAGTATTAATTTAAATAATACTTGAATGTAAGATACTTTAATATCTTATTCCTAGTAAAAATTATAATACTCACATGCTCAAAGATGCTCCAGTTACGCTCACATCCGGAAGCACTACAACCTAAACTCAACATTTAACAGCTAACATTTGCAAATCCGGAGTTTCGGCTCCATAAGACCTCCACCACTCAGCTGCAAAAAAAAAACAATAATTGTCGACCTGGAGCTAATTGCCAAATTTCAATAATTGTAAAAAAAATAACTTTCATCTTACCTGGAGTTAATGTCATCCTTTGTCTAATCGCCGCTTTTAAACCAAAGAGGTGTGCCAATTGCATTGAAATCCTATCTTCCACATCTTCACTTTCACTAAGTGTCTCAATGCATTTACGGAGGTCTCTCACCAATTTAGGATCATTCTCAATTTCCACTTTCTCATAAAAATATTCAGGATTGAGATAGTACCCTGCAGTATAATATTAGCTGCCTTTTTCATTTAGCATCCTTTCTTTTTCATTTAGCATCCTTTGCACATTTGGAATTCACCCATTCATCACAAGTGAACATTTAGTTCTTGTAACCTTTGTAGGGTAAGGAAAGAGCACGCCCAGGATTGGACATCTGGAGCGTGGAAATAAATTGTGGGTGGCCCGATAGCAGAAATGATACATGTCGCTCCCACCAAATGAGGCTAGGTCAAGAGGGGTACAGACGTGAACGGTCGGCGAAAGAAGAGAGTACACACAAGGATGAACTCAGAGGAAAAGAGTCGCCAGCTAGGCATTTTTATCCCGGGGGAAAGGTAATGCTGCATAGACCTGAGAAAGATATGGATAAGACGGTCGCGAACCAGAGAGACTGAGAAAGGGGGTTGGTTACAACCTGGGAAGGTATTAGCACCCAGATTGTCCGCCGTACTCGACGGGATCCACGCTTAAAAGATTTGTGTTTTAAAGGGGTAGTGTCAGTGCAATCTGTGTATCAAAGCTGGAAAGAATGCAAGTGTCAGTGTAAGAGAAGTGTGGAGTGTATAAGAGAAGTGTCAGTGTGGGAACAGGAGTGAAGTGCTCAAGATAATGAGGCTAAAAGAATGATGCTGGAAGGAGGGGGAATATACAAAGACTTTTGTTCGATAACCGTTAAGTTATGCCTACGTATCCTCTCGTGCAATGAGGAAGTCATAACACCGTAGTTCGACTCAAAGAGACTGAAAGATAAATTGACTGATGAACTGCTTACTTGTCTATGCTCAAGTGTATGACCTGTCTGGCTCAGGTGCAAACTGTCTTGCATTAGACGGAAGAAGCAAGCTCCCGTTTGTGAGTGAGTGAGGTGAGAAAAGAATCCCGGAGGAGACGATTATTGTTTGTTTTTGATGTTTTAAATCTTTTATTGCTTTTTGGAGTTTGTCATAAGATAATGAGCTTAAGCCTAAACCAAGGGTTAGTAAACTCATCACATCCTCCCTCTGATTAGGGGTAATGAGAATACCTTAAGTATGAGGTAAACACCTCACACTTAATCTCCATGATGTAGGATTAAGATCATTAACCTACTTGCATTTATTTAGATGTTTTTGTGGTTTTTATTTAGTGTTGAGTAATGAGATTAAGCCATAATCAAAGATTTAATGGACTCATTACACCATCCTAATAGAAGGATAATAGATGAGAGCATTTAAGCTGAGGAAGATACCTCAACTTAATCCATGATTAGGGATTAACCTCATGACAAAACAAATCCTTTATTAGATGGATTTTAGTTAATGATAAAATGAAGAAGTGATTTTTATGGTTTGTAAGACAACTTGAGAGGGACTTGTCCATTAACACTAGGGTTAGTCCTTCTTAACCAATTAAGGAAGAATTAGAACCCTAATGCAAGGCCCAAGTTACAAGCTTGATGTCTTAGTGATTATTAGGTGAATTGATTAAAGGATTTAAACACATTAAGGGTTTAACACTTAGGATTAAAGTTATACATTCCATCCTAATAGAAGGATGCAGGCATATGCTTAATCACAAAGCCTTAAAACTTTTAGGGTTTAGTCCTTGATTATGAGATGAGAAAAGAAGACTCAAAGATGACACAAAGGTAAAACCTAAATGGGGGACTAATCAAAACCCTAATTGTTATCATACTTGGAGATCCTATGGTTTGTGAGGCTTAAGAGAGAAAGATCTTCAAAGAACCACCAAGGAGAGGAGCAGATGAAAGGAGGAAGAAGCAAAGAGAAGCAAGACAACTTGCTTCACTTAAGAAGACAAGTTGCCTGAAGAAAGAAAGTAAGATGAACATAAATGAGCAAGCTAACTCAAATACACAAGATAAAATGCAGTAATGATACACAAGAGGGATGAAAAGAGATTGTGAGAAGTGAAGGCAAATTCACTTCTCAAAACAACTTACCACCTGAAAAGTTAGCAAAGAAATGAAATGCAATGCAAATGAGATGAAATGCCATGATGCAAACCAAAATCAGAAGCATAAACATGATGTTAATGATGCTAAAAGGGGATGCAAACACAAGGCAAGACATGAGAATGATCATACAAGGATATGGGTGCAGATGAAGCATGCTTGAACCATGGAAGTTCAAGAAAAGTTTATGGAATGCAATGGACATATAACATGGAAAATGAAAGAGGCAATGATCAAACATGATTCTAATATGTCCTAAGATGTATTATGAATCATGTGGATGCACAAAATGTCATGGCAAATTGTTGGATGCAAGCAAATGAAAGATGGATGCAAAGGAAGGCACAAATTAGGGTTTATGATCAACACACAAAGCAAAATTCAAAATCAGAAGCAAATGACATGATAAAAATTGAAAATGCAATCAAATATACCCTAAACCTATACAAGTTCACTGCCCAAAGGAGGGGATCTAACTCTTAACCTAGTGAAAGTTATGAATTTCTTAAGTCAATTAGGGTTTCAAGGTACCTCATCATAAAAAATGCAAAACAAATTGAAAATGAGAGATCAATTCAAACCAAATTTATCCTATAAACTACATGCCATGAAGGATGCAATGCAAGAAGAACCATCATCAAACTCTCAAAGGTTAAGCATAATGGATTTTTCAAAGTTTGCACAAAAATATTACCTTAAAATGAATTTAATTCCAAAGAAAATGATCAAAATGCATCAAGAACCAAAAAGAAATTTGTTTTGAGACTTAGATAATATTTCTAAATGTTTTGAAATGCAATGTGAATTTTTTTGTGATTTTTAAATACCTAAATGTATTTTTAATTAATTAATTTTCATTAACTAATTAAAAATAAACATTTAAATGATTTAAAAATAATTTTTAATGCAAAAAATAAAAATAAAAATATTTTTGGGTTCTAAAAATTAATGAAATCTTTGACAAAAATTTTCATAATTTTTAAACATGATTTGCTATTTTTAATAATTCGTGCAAATAAAATGGAAAAGAAATGAATAAAAAATTAAAATATGAGAAGTATGCAGGATGAAGAGTCCAGATTGATTCTGGGTTTGAGACCATTGACTTGGCGCCACATCCAAGGGCCCAAGTTCAAACTTCATTAATCCAGATTAATTAAATAAATAAACCTAAATTAAAACTAATCATGAGATCCAGGCCACACAAACACGCGCGGGAAGGATCAATTGCATGGCCCAGATTCAAACTTTGCCCTAATCCCATATTAAGCCCTAATTACATTCAGGTCACCGGAGAAGAGCTTCGGTCGTCTTCTCCGGTGACAACCCTCCCTGAGAATTTCAATCTCACTCTCTAGGTCATTTCTGGAGCTCTAAAGCTCCAGATCACTTCCTCTCTCCATCCTAAACCCATCCCCACACTCAAATGGAATTTATTTCTCACCATTAACAAGATTCGAAGCAAGGTACAAAAATGGCAGAAATTTCAGACAAGCCATACATGCTCAAATCTCCATCATTTTCAAAAGTAAAAGGTTCAATGTACTCAGGGAATCAAACTTAACAAGTTGAAAACTTAAAATAGAGCTTCTGGAAAAATAAATTTTCGAAACTACCTGAGGTGAAGCTTTCAGTTTGGAGCTTTCAGACTGCCTCCTTGCTTCAAAGCTTCTCTAATGGTCTCCCTGAAGATGTTTTGAGGTTTAGTTGGAGTGTGTTGTGGCTAGTTTGTGAGATTGATGGAGTTCTGCTCAGAGAAGGTGGAAAATCGTGTTTGAGTTTCAAGGACTTTTCCAGGCAAGGTGAAGGGTGGTTTGTGCTCTATGAAGCTTTTCTGAATGAATGGTGAAGTTGGTTTTGAGGTTTGATGATTGTGTGATGAGATTCGAAGGAAAGTGCATAAGAGGAGAGTTTTTTGAACTATGGCTTATGAGAGAGATCAGGCTGGCTGGTTGTGTGTTTTGAGTCTCTTCTAGTCCACATATCAAGCTGTGATAGGGCAGAGAGTTGTTGGTGGCACAACTTGATTGGTATGGCCCCTTTTGCAAAAAGTCAAGTCTAGGTGTACTATAAGGTATGGGTTGTTTTAGGGCTAGAACAAAAGCATGTCTGTTGCAGCTTGAATCAAGGCAGACCATGGAAATGATTTTGAGGCCAACTTGCAAGTGGATTAGGGTTTATGTGAGGTTTTGCAATTTTGTGATCTTTTGGCCCTTTTGTGATTACTTGAAGCATAAGTCATGAAAATGGGAGGTTCTTTGGTGCAATCTGATTTTTAGGTCATGGTTCATGTTTGTGTAATGCATAGAAGTCAATTTGAAGTCACATAAAGGCTTGGTATGAGGTTTTGCAACTTTGCCTCTTTGGTACAAAAGTGAAAATTAAGTGATTTTTGCCAACTTTGACAAGCCATAACTTTTGATCCATAATGAATTAGAATGAGTTCTTGTAATTTTCTAAAAGGGAATGATCCATTCTACAACTTTCATGACCAAAGTTTTCTCATTTGAAGCATTTTTGGATTAATTTGAGGAGGTTGAAAAACTTTCCAAAAATGGCAAGTTTGCATTACAAGTCACTTTCCCAAAGAGGCAATTTTGCAAATGGCTTGAAATTCTCCAATTTTGTGAACTTATAACATCTTCTATGACCAAATAAAGATCATACACATTCCAAATGATGAAGAACACCCTTTGGTTGGGTCATTGGGGGCCTCAGATGCCTTGATTTTGTACTGACTTGCTCAAGAAGTCAACTCTTGGTTAGATGCCCTCCTCATGGAATTTATTCATGAAAATTGACATGCATGATCCTCACAACATATAGAGACCAATAGAAACAAGAATGACCAAAAAATTTGGAGTTATGGCCTCTGAAACCAAAACCCTAATTTTAGGTCATCTGTGCAGTTAAACCTGGCTCTGCTTCCATGCCTTTCTCAGTTCTTGTGATTCTTTGACTTTCTTGACTTTGTGAGGATGTAATATGATGCTTGAACATTCATGGACCCCTTTGAAGTGATTGATGACCTTTGGAGTGGCTCAAGTGGCTCAGGGATGGCTCAGATCACAAACCCTAGATGCAGATGACTTTGAATCAATGCAGTGAAGCAAATATGCAATATGAGATGCTATGATTGAACTTATGCATATGAAAAGATCACAAGCCATAGTGTGAATGGGTGAGGGCAAATTTGGGGTGTTTACAGCTGCCCCTATTCAAACATGAGTTAGCTGTGCAGGATGTAAGCAACGGCTTAACAGGCAAACAAGATAACTTGTGGTTGAATACCAAAGACAGTCCAAAATTTGCACTCACAGAATGAAGAAGAAAAGGGATATAGATTGTTAAAGAGAATAAAGTATATTTATAAAGTGCGGGCGACGGAGGACGACCGTCGAGCAGAGGACGACTGCTGGGGATAAAGCAATGACGGGGACGACCGACATGCTGGGGATAAGAGATCATGATGGGGATGGCCATCGGGTTCAAGGCATAAATGACATAAACGATGAGGTACGGTCATCAAAGGTGAAGGACGATCACCTAGCAGGGGACGGCTGCTCTGTTGGGGATAAGATGAGGGACGGTCATCTAAGGTGAAGGACGATCACCTAGCAAGGTACGGTTGCCAACAATATCACGACATAGGACGAATGCCGGATAAAAAGGTCAACGATGGGGACGACCATCGGATAGAATGATGAAGGACGATCATCAAGAGGTGAAGGACGATCACCTAGCAGGGTACGACTGCTCTCGGGGTTCATCATGACATAGGACGAATGCCGGATAAAAAGGTCAACGATGGGGACGACCATCGGATAGAATGATGAAGGAGGATCATCAAGAGGTGAAAGACGATCACCTAGCAGGGGACGGCTGCTGAAAATGTCACGACACAGGACGAATGTCGGATAGAAAGGGGTTCTAATGAATAGAGACTCCACTGGGAATGATGAAGGACGATCATCAAAAGGGGCGAAGGACGATCACCTGGCAGGGTACGGCTGCCGAAAGGTATCATGACATAGGACGAATGTCAGATAGAAAGGAAATAATTCATTGGGATTTGCTGGGACTCTTCTGGGGAATGGTAGATACAGACGAGTGTCTAAATTTAAGAAGGCATAAGTGTTTGGCGCGGTGTATATATCAAAGATGCGGACGAGCATCCTTAAGACTATGATACGGACGAGTATCGGTAGAAACAAACGTTTGACGCATGTTCAGAGATGATGATACGGACGAGTATCAACTGGTTAATAAGGAACACGGATGAGTGTTGATTCTGAGAGAATTCAGGTGGCATATGTAAGATACGGACGAGTATCTGTATGAGTAACAAGTGATGAGTGAGGCACAGACGAGTATTTAACTTTCTAGGGAAAGCATGACACGGACGAGTGCCAGGAAAAGCGTATTATAAACAAGTATTTGGTTCGCCAAGTGTTTAGGCAACTGTGTTAGGGGAGGTGACACGGACGGGTGTCAGGGAAGAAGTATATATGTATCTGTGAGTGCAAAGGGGACGCTTTGGCTTTCTGCTGGGGAAATGGCACAGACGAGTGTCGGGAAGCACTTGTAATATACGAGTCGTCTGTTTGTAAAGAATGCTCGGGCGACTTTACAGGGGAATGATGACACGGACGAGCGCCAAAAGGAGTGTGTATCTGTAAGGGAAATGTTTTGGCCCTCCGGTGAGGAATTGGGGAAATATTTTGTTTACTGTCTGATGGGTTGTCAGTATTTACAAGTGTTCAATTCGACTCACGGCTTGTGATTATGCAATATGTTTGATTTTTGCCGTAATGCTCTGTATCAGACGGAATGCTACGCTCTGTGGGGAAAATATGATGCGAATGCTATGATTATGCAAAGATACCGATCCGGGATTCAGATCCTGCTGCTGTGGAGATCTCTGGCTGATCTGTTTGAAGTGGATTTCCCCAGCTGGGAATAAAATCATTGATAGATTTGTCATATATGACTCTGCGTGGGGAAATAGGTCACTGATAGACCTATCTTGGTGATGAGGGACCCAACTAGGGTTTGTAGAAGCTTTCGTCACTCTGTTGTGAGATCTTCAGATATTGCTTTTCTGGATAGAGGTCGAAACTTCGTGGGGAGATGGTTCCCGGTCTTTGCTTTTGGCTGAGGAGGACTGATGTACGGCAACTCAGCTGGGGAGAGAGCACCTCCGGTGCTAATCAGGAGATAGGCTGAGTAGATAATAGTTAGGCAGCTTGTTGGGGAGAAGCCTTCATGCCCCATAGTACGCTCTGAACACCTGCAATCCTGTAAAGACAAAGAAACGTACAAGCATCCCGAGATATCCCTTATTGGATTTTGTCATAGGAGTTTAGGCACTCCTAGGAGCAAACATATTTCCTGTAAGCATGTATTCTTTAGAAAGGAAACATCTGTATTTATGCGAATCAATATCTTAAAGACATCGGACATTTTTGCAAACGAAAATAAAATGTACGAGACGAGACATGGCTGGAAATCTGATTTTATTAATTCATGTGCCTTGAATTGGCAAGATACAGTCAGAGAAATAGATCCCCTGAAATGAGGAGATCGTTACAAATTGAAAGACAAAAAGGCGCTGGCAATGCTGATGACGCTTCAAGGAGCTTCCCTTGGGCTATGACTCGTATGACATTTGACCTTCTTTTCATCTTGCTTTCTGAGGGAGGCTGATTCTGACCGACGCTCGAACCTTTCGGAGCTTACCATGTTGTACGTGATACAAACGAATTCAGAATGCAGTCGTTCGCTTATTCCCTTATTTTGCGTGGATCGCCTTTCCAGGTTTTCGATCCACCAGGATACCCATTTTTGCCTGAGTTGTCCAATGCGGCTTTTCAACTCAGCGGGTGTACATTTTTTATTTATTTTCCCTTATTTTTGCCCGAGTCTTTTATTCTGTTTTTGACTCGCCGGGACGCCCTATTTTTGCCTGGACTTACATTCTATTTTTATGTCCAGCGGGTCATTTTCATGCGAAGTATTTTTTAACTGCATCTGAATTCACAGGGGATAGGAAGTCTTCACCATCCATAGTACTGAGCATCAGTGCTCCACCAGAGAAAACTTTCTTTACTACGAATGGCCCTTCATAGTTCGGAGTCCACTTGCCCATGTGGTATGTATGAGGAGGGAGGAGTCTTTTCAGTACAAGATCTCCTACTTGGTACTCTCGGAGCCTGACTTTCTGATCGAAGGCTTTCTTCATTCTCTTCTGATATAACTGCCCATGACAGATTGCAGCTAATCTCTTCTCTTCAATCAGATTCAGTTTCTCGTATCGGAATCGGACCCATTCTGCTTCATTCAGTTTAACATCCATTAGTACCCGCAAGGAGGGTAATTCAACTTCAACAGGTAGGACTGCCTCCATACCGTAAACAAGCTGATACGGAGTTGCCCTAGTGGATGTCCTGATTGACGTTCGGTACCCATGCAAGGCAAACGGCAGCATTTCATGCCATTCTTTATAGGTAACCACCATCTTCTGCACAATCTTCTTGATATTCTTATTAGCTGCCTCGACAGCGCCGTTCATCTTTGGCCTGTAAGGAGAAGAATTGTGATGTTGGATCTTGAAGTCCCGGCACAGTTCTGCCATCATTTTGTTGTTCAAGTTGGAACCATTATCCGTAATGATTCGCTCGGGAACTCCATACCGACAGATGATGTCTCTCTTCAGAAATCGGGCTACCACTTGTCTTGTAACATTTGCATAAGAAGTCGCTTCAACCCACTTGGTAAAATAGTCAATAGCAACCAGGATGAATTTGTGGCCGTTTGAAGCAGTCGGTTCAATCTTGCCAATCATATCAATGCCCCACATGGCAAAGGGCCAAGGTGAAGACATCACATTCAGAGGATTCGGAGGCACATGCACTTTATCCGCATAAATCTGGCATTTATGACATTTTCTGGCGTAAGCACAACAGTCTGCATCCATTGTGATCCAGTAGTAGCCTGATCTTAACAACTTTTTAGCCATTGCATGCCCTCCAGCATGGGTACCAAAGGATCCTTCGTGCACCTCGTGCATTAACAAGTCCGCTTCTGCCCTATCAACGCATCTGAGGAGTACCATATCAAAGTTTCTCTTGTAAAGGGAACCATCAGTATTCAGGAAGAAACTACCAGCTAGCCTCCTTAACGTCTTCTTATCATTGGAAGATGCCCCAGGTGGGTATGTCTGATCCTCTAAGAAGCATTATATGTCATGGAACCAAGGCTTATCATCCTTAATAACATCTGCTGAGAACACGTAGGCTGGTCTGTCAAGTCTGGACACTGAAATCCGAGGCACAAAGTTGGCAGCTTGAACTTTGATCATGGATGAAATGGTAGCCAGAGCATCTGCAAACTGATTTTCATCACGAGGGATATACTTAAGCTTGACTGTTGTGAAGAAAGTCAATAACCTTCTTGTATAATCCCTGTAAGGTATCAGATGATCTTGGTGGGTGTACCATTTGCCGTTGGTTTGATTGATTACCAGAGTTGAATCTCCGAATACAGTCAAAGTCTTGATCCTGAGGTCAATGGCTTCCTCAAGACCCATAATACAAGCTTCGTATTCAGCTTCGTTGTTAGTGCAGTTAAAGGTGAGTTTTGCCGAGAAAGGCATGTGAACTCCCTTAGGTGTAATGAGTACTGCACCAACACCACGACCATTCATATTAACAGCCCCGTCAAACATCATAGTCCATTCTTCTTCTGGGTCAAGCCCTTCAGTGTGAATAGGCTCTTCGTGATCTTTTGCCTTAATGAACATGATGTCTTCATCAGGGAATTCAAGTCTCATAGGTTGGTAATCATTAATGGGTTGCTCAGCAAGATAATCAGACAATACGCTGCCTTTGATGGCTTTTTGAGATGTGTACTGAATATCATATTCTGTGAGGATCATTTGCCATCTTGCAACCCGTCCGGTAAGTGATGGCTTCTCAAATATGTACTTAACTGGGTCCATCTTTGAGATCAATAAGGTAGTGTGGGTCAACATATACTGCCTTAGTCGGCGAGCAGCCCATGCTAAAGCACAGCAAGTTTTCTCGAGCAGTGAATAACGTTGTTCACAGTCGGTAAACGTTTTGCTTAGGTAGTATATTGCATACTCTTTTCGACCAGACTCGTCATGCTGGCCCAGCACACACCCCATTGACTCTTCTAATACTGTCAAGTACATGATTAGAGGTCTTCCTTCAACTGGAGGCATAAGGATTGGAGGCTCTTGTAAGTATTCCTTGATTTTGTCAAAAGCCTTCTGGCAGTCTTCGTTCCACCTGACTGTTTGTTCTTTTCTTAACAATTTGAACAAAGGCTCACAGGTTGCTGTAAGGTGAGATATGAACCTTGAAATGTAGTTCAATCTACCTAGGAACCCCCGAACTTCTTTCTCAGTCTTTGGCGCTGGCATTTCTTGAATGGATTTGACTTTATCAGGGTCAACTTCAATCCCTTTTTCACTTACAATAAATCCCAGCAACTTACCGGATTGCACCCCGAATGTGCATTTGTTGGGGTTTAACTTCAGTTGGTACTTCCTCAGACGCTTGAATAACTTCAACAGATTCACCAGGTGGTCTTCTTCTGTGAGGGACTTGGCAATCATGTCATCCACATAACATTCGATTTCTTTGTGGATCATGTCATGGAATAATGTTACCATAGCCCGTTGATAAGTTGCACCCGCATTCTTCAGTCCGAATGGCATCACCTTGTAACAGAATGTGCCCCAGGGTGTGATGAAGGTGGTCTTCTCCATGTCTTCAGGTGAAATCTTGATCTGATTGTATCCTGAGAACCCATCCATGAAGGAGAACACCGAGAACTGAGCCGTATTGTCGACCAATACATCAATGTGAGGTAAAGGGAAGTCATTTTTCGGGCTGGCTCTGTTCAAGTCCCGGTAATCCACACACATCCTCACCTTGCCGTCTTTCTTAGGCACAGGTACAATATTAGCAACCCACGGCGGATAGCTAGTTACAGCAAGGAACCCTGTGTCCCACTTCTTTTGTACCTCTTCCTTAATCTTCATTGCCATATCTGGGCGAGTACGACGCAGTTTCTGTTTTACCGGTGGGCAATTTTCTTTCAGAGGCAGCTTGTGCATGACAATGTCGGTGTCCAACCCTGGCATATCCTGATAAGACCAAGCAAAAACATCTGCATACTCCCGAAGCATGTCAATCAGTTGTTCCTTTACTGAATCTTGTAGGCAGGCCCCGATCTTAACCTCTTCCACATCTTCTTTTGTACCAAGATTGACCGTTTCGACCTCCTCCTGATGAGGAGTGATAACCTTCTCCTCTTGTCTCAACAACCTAGCTAGCTCTTCAGGTAGCTCATAATCTTCTTCAACCCCTTCATCAGCTTGATTGATTGGATTGTCAAAGTCATACAAAGTCATAGCCGTGTTGTTGTCGGTGCAATCTGAAAGACACTCTCTGCAAGGGTTTAGATTGGTTTATTTTAGTGATCAATTTTAATCTTGTTTTAGAAAACGTGAAATGAAGTTATCATTTTGGAAAACATTGCCATTTTATTTTTGTACAAAAAGAAAAATGAAAAACAGTGAGCGGAAAAGGAAAAGACTCATTTGCAAAAGATGTCCGATATTCATTGATTGATCTATTTGCACAAAATTACAAGATGGCCCGATTACAAAATGAGTCTTGACATCTTGGGCAAGATGCAAGACTTGATGCATGCTTAAAAATACAGGAAATAATAATTACTCTGCAGGAGTAACCCTTATAATTTCCTGGGAAGACCAGTTAAGGACTTGGCTCCCCGGGGTCCTTGGACGTATCCAGCTCTCCAGGTTGCGGTCGCTTTCCTCCTCGTCTTCTAAGTTGTTTATAGCATCCGGGGTGAGCATCCCCCCGCTGACAAAGTTGGGCTCTTTTGCAGCCTCTGATTGATCTTGTTGAGTTGGTTTGTAACCCAACCCAAATCTGTCCTCTTTCTTCTCCATGGGCAACAGCTTGCCCCAGCCTTGGGCAGTACCCTCTTCAACAACCTTCCTGGCTTGTTGATATGACGTTATGGAGGTTCCCAGTACAGCAGATGCTTCATTGATGTTTAGGGCCTCAAACCCCTGGCTCATGGTTTCATGGATTTCTCCATCCATCTCTATGTACTTATACGTAGCCAGATGGCTAACAAAGATGTCTTCTTCCCCACATATGGTGATGATCTGGCCTTCCCACTCGAATTTCAACTTCTGGTGAAGGGTATACGTAACAGCGCCAGCGGCATGGATCCAAGGTCTTCCCAACAAACAGCTGTAGGCCGGCTGAATGTCCATCACATAGAAGGTAATTTTGAAGGTCTGCGGGCCAATCATCACAGGCAGATCAATCTCCCCAAGCACTGATCTTTTAGAGCCATCAAATGCTCTTACTACCAAATTACTCGGACGCAGTGCCAAGCCATCGTACTCCAGCTTCACCAAGGCTTTCTTTGGTAGAATATTGAGTGACGACCCAGTGTCCACCAGTACATGAGATAAAACAGCACCTTTGCATTCTAGGGTGATGTGTAAAGCCTTGTTGTGGTTACGTCCCTCAGTTGTTAAGTCAGCATTGGTGAAGCCCAGTCCATGACTGGTATTGACATTTGCTACCACGGTTTCTAGCTGATTAACAGTGATCTCCTCTGGCACGTATGCTGCGTGCAAGACTTTCAATAATGCATTCTTGTGAGCTTCGGAACACATCAATAGGGATAATATGGAGATCTTGGAGGGAGTTTGGTGAAGCTGATCCACCACCTTGTAATCACTTCGTTTTATGATTCTCATAAACTCGTCTACATCTTGTTCAAAAGATGTCTTCTGAGTTTCTTTGACAGCTGGCTCTTCAGATACCACACTCTTTCCTTTTGCTTTGGCAGCAGCCTCTGCTTCAACATTAGGTCTTTGGGTTTGTGAGGCAAAAAGGCGTCCGCTTCTGGTGAAGCCTCCGCCTCCCCCAACATTATCAATTTGTGGAGAAGAGGTTGATGAATCCAGAGTGATCTTCTCCCCATTGCAGTAGAGATCAGAGCCATAATGCCAAGGTATGGCATTACTGCTTTCATAAGGAACAGGTCCAGGCACCGTGATAGTAACTGGACTGACTGCTGCGGAGGAGGGGACTGAAATGGTGTGCGGATCGTAGTAAATTGTGACTGGTGACCTGGCAGGAGGTGCCACTGTTTGTTGCTGAAAGTTGCTATTTGGAGGAACAATTGATGGATCATAGTAAATGGTGACTGTTGAGATATCTTCATTAATTTCTGCTGGTGTTGTAGAAGATTCGGCTGAATGAATGGATGTTGATGTTGTGGAAGAAAGGGTTGTTGACATTTGATTTGTTGAAGTGACAGATGGAGCCATTGCCGATGATATTGATGAATCGGTAGGAATGATTGTTGCTGCTGTTGTAGGAGACTCAGGAATTGTTGTCAAAGGAATTGCTGGATTTGTAGGCGTCGTTGTTGAGATCTGAAGTATACCATCTTTGATAAGACCATTTATGCCGCTTCTCAAATTATCACACCCGTTAATTGCAATGTTGCAATACCCACAACCGAGTTCACACCCGGGAAACACCTGGCACTCTAGAAGCTGAGCTTTAATTTCGACCAGAGGTGTCCGAATTTGTGCAACACTGGCGATTAAGGTAGATGGTCTGTCTTCCTCAATGGCATTAATCCTTGGCCCGCCATGATTAGGCATAGGATTCTTGTTGACATTTGGAGGGGGTGCAAAGTTGAGGGCTTTAGAATCTACCAGATCTTGGACTTTCATTTGTAAGGCCCTGCATTTTTCCGTATTGTGGCCAGGTGCATTGGAGTGAAAAGCACATCTGGCGTTGACATCATAATTCCTTGGGAGATTGGAGGGATTTGGTGGTGCCAATGTCCTTAACTCAACCAAGTTGAGTTTCAGGAGTTGTGGCAATAAGGCAGCATAAGGCATAGGGATAGGGTCAATCACCCTGTTTGCCTGTGACGGTCTTTGCTAAAAAGGTCTCTGTTGTTGATTGTTGTTGTTGTTGTTGTAGGTTCTTTGTGGCGGGTACTGAACTTGCTGTTGATAATGGGGTTGTTGTGGTTGTTGATATGCTGGTTGCTGAGGAATCGGAGCTAGAATAGTGATAACTGCAATTGATCTGTGGACATACTGAGGTCTTCCCCTGTTGGCATGAATGGCATTTGTCTCACCGGTTCTTCTAGGTCCCACAAAAGGCTTCCTGGGATTACTGGACGAACTTGCACCATTATCAGAAATTTTGCCCATTTTTAGCAGACTTTCAATTCTTTCACCGGCTATAACCACGTCTGCGAAGCTAGTAGAAGAAAAGGCAGCCAATCTATCGATGTACGTTCCTTGCAAAGTATTCATGAACATGTCGGCCATTTCTCTTTCCGACATGGGTGGTTGGACAGCAGCAGCAAGCTGTCTCCACCTCTGGGCATATTCCCTGAAGCTTTCCCTGGAGGATTGAGACATTCCCATCAAGAGGGTCCTGTTAGGAGCCATGTCTAGATTGTATTAGTACTGCCTGATGAAGGCTTCAGCTAAGTCCTTCCAGCATCTGATAGTAGCTCTGGTCAAGTGTGAATACCACTCTCTTGAAGCCCCAGTCAAACTGTCTTCAAAATAGAACATCCACAGCTTTTCATCCATGGTATATGCTTTAAGTCTCCCCAGAAAAGACTGCAGGTGAGTTCGTGGACAAGAGGTTCCATTGTATTTCTCGAAGCACGGGGGTTTGAACTTGTGGGGAATTCTCACCCCATCCACTAACCCCATGTCCATTACATCGAAGCCTAAGGAATTTTGAGACTCCAGAGATCTCAATTTCTCAGCAATTTCATCAAACCTCCTATCATAGACTTCATCCCCAGCTCCCATTACAGTAAACTGCTCCTCTTGAGGATCTTCTTGCAAGATCCTGCCTGCAGCAGTGTTGCCCTGTACATTTCTTGGGATGTTGACTTCCGGATCTAGATGAGGTCCAAATACTGGTGGGTTAACATGAGGCTGACCTCCTTCATTATTACTAGTCCCTCCAGTCCCAGGATGAGGTTCCTCGGGGTTTTGTCTTTCTACCAATGCTCTTAGCCTTTCCTGACTCTGGGCCAAGCCAGTCATTATAGTCATGAATTGGGCCATTTGGTTTCTCATCTCCACTCTTTCATTAGCCATCTGTGTTCTGACCTCTGTCAGGTCTTGCTGTACTTGATCCATTTGGATACCAGGAAGGTTGTTGCGAGTAGGGTACCGGTGCGTACGGTTGACAGGGAACACCCGGCGACGAGCAATATTTCCTGAGGCACAACAGAGTTAGAAACGAACAAAATAATAACAAACCCTACAAAACAAAACAAAAGTTAGTATGCAATGCAGTATGCTTATTTGTCTTCCAAGGTATCCGGCTTGGTTCTTGGTTTTGACCTTTCCAGACACCGAGGAATATGCTTTGATGTTGTCGAGAAAAAGGAAACCCCGCAATGGAAACAAACTAAAATATATTACAAATGGTGAATCATACATAGTTTGTTTTACAACATATGCCCCTGAAGGGTCAAAATACAACACAAAAGAAAAGTACATCAAATGAAAACAACAACAATCAAAAAGTCAGACATCTAGTCCAAACTCATCCTCCTTAACCTCTTTCAGTAGTGCCTCAGTCACTGGACCAGCTGGATGCTCTGTGATGTTTCTGATGAGGAGGTTTCTGGTGGCAATGGCAGTGGTCAGCTTCTTGTGCCTGTCCTGGTCCTTTGACCTCTTCAATCCAGCTCTAAGCTTCAACTCTGAAATCTCCTTCTGGGCTGCCAACAAGGCTTCATGTTGCTTCTTTTCCTTAGCCTCTAATTGTTCAATCCTGGCCTGAGTTTTCTGGTCTTCTTGTGTCCGGGCTTCAGTGATCCTGACCCACCTATCCTGACTCTCTTGCAGATAAAGCTCAGTCCTAGTCTGCTGGAACTTGGCTTCTTTACAGGAATTCTTCAATATTTGCTCCCCAGCCCTTGCCTTCTTGATGTAGTCCTCTGTTTTCTCAATCTTGGCCAGATGCTCCACCTTAAGCTTTTCCAACCTCTCAATGTCCAGACGACCATCACTCCTTTGCCAAAGGGTCTTCTTCAGAGCTTGAGACAGATTCTCATTCCTTTCCTTCAGCTTCTCAAATTCTTCCAAGCTGACAGTTGCTGCTGGCTATGCTGTGGATGGTCCAGGTACATCCTCAATGGTGAAAGGCATCCCAGTAATCTGAGCTCTAGCATGAGACCAATCATAGTACTGAGCTGAAGCAACATTATTGCACCTTCCAAGAATAGCCATCCCTTTTGTCTGGATGTTTTCCCAAGCCCAGGATGCCTGTCTGACAGTAGCTAGATTAGGCTTTATCTCACAATACAGGGTCTCATCTAAATCTTGCACTCTAGGAGGGTGAACCAAAGCATAGCCCAGTTGTCTTTTAAACAACAAAGGATTTTAGTTGATGCGACCCTTTACTCCTATCAGGGGTACATTTGGGTATTGCCCACAGCTGGTGATTATGTCTTTGCCTTTGGTGCTCTGGGTGCACCATCTGATGTCATCTGAAGACAAAGCAATAAGTCTATTAGCCCAATTCTTCTGTTGGTGAGGATTTAGGAAGGCATCTATCTTAGGTAGGTGTTTGAGCAGCCAAGTGTGAAACAAAGGAGCACAACATCTCACTAACTTCCCCCTTTGTTTCTCATTCCTCTGATGAATGGAGTAATAGAAGTCTCCCAGCAATGTGGGTACTGGGTTCCTCAGAAGGAAAAGATGAATGGCATTCTTGCTGATAAATTTGGGCTCATCTGCAAACAGTACAACCCCATATATGCTGAGAGCTAGTAATGCACAAACTGCCCTCCATTCTCCCAAAGAGGCCTTCAGGGTGGCCTGAGAAATCAAGAAGTCTAAGTGTAAACCAGGGATCCTAGCCTTTGTTGTCATATTCTGCTCAATCAAAGTAGGCTCCAGGTATAGTGCTTTTGCCACTTCTCCATTGCTGGGAGAAGTCATCTCTGGGTTGAAGGGGATCCCACCCCTGACAGGTACTCCAATCAATGATGAAAATTCCTCCAACAGAGGTCATAAAACTGTAAGCATGTGTGGATCATGCTCCTCTGAGAAGGGTCCAGGTCCATAACCATATCCAGGATACCTCCATAATGCTCTCTGAATAATGGGATGTGGTCAGGGGTGATAAGTGACTGGACCTTCCTGATGCCAGTCAACACAGGCTCAAAGAAATGGTATGATATGTTGCTCTTCCTGGGAGCCATGACTGCTGATGAAGAGCTGAAGACAAGTGCTGATGAAGATCAAGACTGGTACTGGAGATGGGCCACTGATAGGCTGATGCTGATGATGATGAGAATATCTGAAGCAGATAACTGATGGAGCAGAGGTCTATGTAGAAGAAGGGGTCAAAACCAAGCCAGATATACTGTGGATACCCTGAAAAACAAATAAACAAATGTTAAATGATGCAATGATGATGTATGCAAATGATATGCAAGGGTTTGTGATCAAGCTGGATCTGATTACTGTCTTGGTATAAAGCCCATGTATGTTCAAGAAGTCCAGATGGAGGTTCAGAAATCTAGTAACCAAGGTGGGGGACTCAAATAAAGAGTCACATGTCCAGGGTTAATCACAAGAACTGTCCCAAAATGGAGTACTCTTAATCAAAACAAAGTATCAGGGTATGATGTGGCCAATGGTACCTGCAAACCTGTAAACAGCCCGACCCCCTCACAGGTGGTGTTCTAGAACAAGGATCCTCAGACTTGGATCAGTTATGAGAAGTGTAAACACTTCTAACCCGGAGGTGCAATGTTTACAATAACCATAAAAGATCCTCCTCTAATTCACCCCAGTTTCTGAAGGTCATAATAAAGGTCATCCAGATTTAGCAGGCTTCCCAGATAGCCCTAGCACTACAGGAAATATGTAGCACAGAGTTCTCAAGAAGAAACCCACATCTGAACCGTGTTTCATATTCCCGCACCAGACCGAAATGGAATGGGAAAGAACATGAACAACTCTAGCCTAGGTGTCACTCAGGTCCCAGGTATAGGACCTCAAACTCTCAATAGAACCCCACCCATCAAAGCAATAAATAACTGTACATAAAGCAGTAAATAAAGCAACTATATAAACACAATTAGCACATAACACCCCAGTAAACACAAATCAAACAAGCGCTAGGAGGAACCCACAAAAGAACCAGAGACCTGGTTACAGTATAAGGGTCCCCAGCAGAGTCGCCAAGCTGTCGCTCCCACCAAATGAGGCTAGGTCAAGAGGGGTACAGACGCGAACGGTCGGCGAAAGAAGAGAGTACACACAAGGGTGAACTCAGAGGAAAAGAGTCTCCAGCTAGGCATTTTTATCCCGGGGGAAAGGTAATGCTGCATAGACCTGAGAAAGATATGGATAAGACGGTCGCGAACCAGAGAGACTGAGAAAGGGGGTTGGTTACAACCTGGGAAGGTATTAGCACCCAGATTGTCCGCCGTACTCGACGGTATCCACGCTTAAAAGATTTGTGTTTTAAAGGGGTAGTGTCAGTGCAATCTGTGTATCAAAGCTGGAAAGAATGCAAGTGTCAGTGTAAGAGAAGTGTGGAGTGTATAAGAGAAGTGTCAGTGTGGAAACAGGAGTGAAGTGCTCAAGATAATGAGGCTAAAAGAATGATGCTGGAAGGGGGGGAATATACAGAGACTTTTGTTCGATAACCGTTAAGTTATGCCTACGTATCCTCTCGTGCAATGAGGAAGTCAGAACACCGTAGTTCGACTCAAAGAGACTGAAAGATAAATTGACTGATGAACTGCTTACTTGTCTATGCTCAAGTGTATGACCTGTCTGGCTCATGTGCAAACTGTCTTGCATTAGACGGAAGAAGCAAGCTCCCGTTTGTGAGTGAGTGAGGTGAGAAAAGAATCCCGGAGGAGACGATTATTGTTTGTTTTTGATGTTTTAAATCTTTTATTGCTTTTTGGAGTTTGTCATAAGATAATGAGCTTAAGCCTAAACCAAAGGGTTAGTAAACTCATCACATCCTCCCTCTGATTAGGGGTAATGAGAATACCTTAAGTATGAGGTAAACACCTCACACTTAATCTCCATGATGTAGGATTAAGATCATTAACCTACTTGCATTTATTTAGATGTTTTTGTGGTTTTTATTTAGTGTTGAGAAATGAGATTAAGCCATAATCAAAGATTTAATGGACTCATTACACCATCCTAATAGAAGGATAATAGATGAGAGCATTTAAGCTGAGGAAGATAACTCAACTTAATCCATGATTAGGGATTAACCTCATGACAAAACAAAGCCTTTATTAGATGGATTTTAGTTAATGATAAAATGAAGAAGTGATTTTTATGGTTTGTAAGACAACTTGAGAGGGACTTGTCCATTAACACTAGGGTTAGTCCTTCTTAACCAATTAAGGAAGAATTAGAACCCTAATGCAAGGCCCAAGTTACAAGCTTGAGGTCTTAGTGATTATTAGGTGAATTGATTAAAGGATTTAAACACATTAAGGGTTTAACACTTAGGATTAAAGTTATACACTCCATCCTAATAGAAGGATGCAGGCATAAGCTTAATCACAAAGCCTTAAAACCTTTAGGGTTTAGTCCTTGATTATGAGATGAGAAAAGAAGACTCAAAGATGACACAAAGGTAAAACCTAAATGGGGGACTAATCAAAACCCTAATTGTTATCATACTTGGAGATCCTATGGTTTGTGAGGCTTAAGAGAGAAAGATCTTCAAAGAACCACCAAGGAGAGGAGCAGATGAAAGGAGGAAGAAGCAAAGAGAAGCAAGACAACTTGTTTCACTTAAGAAGACAAGTTGCCTGAAGAAAGAAAGTAAGATGAACATGAATGAGCAATCTCACTCAAATACATAAGATAAAATGCAGTAATGATACACAAGAGGGATGAAAAGAGATTGTGAGAAGTGAAGGCAAATTCACTTCTCAAAACAACTTACCACCTGAAAAGTTAGCAAAGAAATGAAATGCAATGCAAATGAGATGAAATGCCATGATGCAAACCAAAATTAGAAGCATAAACATAAACATGATGTTAATGATGCTAAAAGGGGATGCAAACATAAGGCAATACATGAGAATGATCATACAAGGATATGGGTGCAGATGAAGCATGCTTGAACCATGGAAGTTCAAGAAAGTTTATGGAATGCAATGGATATATAACATGGAAAATGAAAGAGGCAATAATCAAACATGATTCTAATATGTCCTAATATGTATTATGAATCATGTGGATGCACAAAATGTCATGGCAAATTGTTGGATGCAAGCAAATGAAAGATGGATGCAAAGGAAGGCACAAATTAGGGTTTATGATCAACACACAAAGCAAAATTCAAAATCAGAAGCAAATGACATGATAAAAATTGAAAATGCAATCAAAGATACCCTAAACCTATACAAGTTCACTGCCCAAAGGAGGGGATCTAACTCTTAACCTAGTGAAAGTTATGAATTTCTTAAGTCAATTAGGGTTTCAAGGTACCTCATCATAAAAAATGCAAAACAAATTGAAAATGAGAGATCAATTCAAACCAAATTTATCCTATAAACTACATGCCATGAAGGATGCAATGCAAGAAGAACCATCATCAAACTCTCAAAGGTTAGGCAGAATGGATTTTTCAAAGTTTGCACAAAAATATTGCCTTAAAATGAATTTAATTCCAAAGAAAATGATCAAAATGCATCAAGAACCAAAAAGAAATTTGTTTTGAGAGTTAGATAATGTTTCTAAATGTTTTGAAATGCAATGTGAATTTTTTTGTGATTTTTAAATACCTAAATGTATTTTTAATTAATTAATTTTCATTAACTAATTAAAAATAAACATTTAAATGATTTAAAAATAATTTTTAATGCAAAAAATAAAAATAAAAATATTTTTGGGTTCTAAAAATTAATGAAATCTTTGACAAAAATTTTCATAATTTTTAAACATGATTTGCTATTTTTAATAATTCGTGCAAATAAAATGGAAAAGAAATGAATAAAAATTTAAAATATGAGAAGTATGCAGGATGAAGAGTCCAGATTGATTCTGGGTTTGAGACCATTGACTTGGCGCCACATCCAAGGGCCCAAGTTCAAACTTCATTAATCCAGATTAATTAAATAAATAAACCTAAATTAAAACTAATCATGAGATCCAGGCCACACAAACACGCGCGGGAAGGATCAATCGCATGGCCCAGATTCAAACTTTTCCCTAATCCCATATTAAGCCCTAATTACATTCAGGTCACCGGAGAAGAGCTCCGGTCGTCTTCTCCGGTGACAACCCTCCCTGAGAATTTCAATCTCACTCTCTAGGTCATTTCTGGAGCTCTATTCTCTCCATCCTAAACCCATCCCCACACTCAAATGGAATTTATTTCTCACCATTAACAAGATTCGAAGCAAGGTACAAAAATGGCAGAAATTTCAGACAAGCCATACATGCTCAAATCTCCATCATTTTCAAAAGTAAAAGGTTCAATGCACTCAGGGAATCAAACTTAACAAGTTGAAAACTTAAAATAGAGCTTCTGGAAAAATAAATTTTCGAAACTACCTGAGGTGAAGCTTTCAGTTTGGAGCTTTCAGACTGCCTTCTTGCTTCAAAGCTTCTCTAATGGTCTCCCTGAAGATGTTTTGAGGTTTAGTTGGAGTGTGTTGTGGCTAGTTTGTGAGATTGATGGAGTTCTGTTCAGAGAAGGTGGAAAATCGTGTTTGAGTTTCAAGGACTTTTCCAGGCAAGGTGAAGGGTGGTTTGTGCTCTATGAAGCTTTTTTGAATGAATGGTGAAGTTGGTTTTGAGGTTTGATGATTGTGTGATGAGATTCGAAGGAAAGTGCATAAGAGGAGAGTTTTTTGAACAATGGCTTATGAGAGAGATCAGGCTGGCTGGTTGTGTGTTTTGAGTCTCTTCTAGTCCACATATCAAGCTGTGATAGGGCAGAGAGTTGTTGGTGGCACAGCTTGATTGGTATGGCCCCTTTTGCAAAAAGTCAAGTCTAGGTGTACTATAAGGTATGGGCTGTTTTAGGGCTAGAACAAAAGCATGTCTGTTGCAGCTTGAATCAAGGCAGACCATGGAAATGATTTTGAGGCCAACTTGCAAGTGGATTAGGGTTTATGTGAGGTTTTGCAATTTTGTGATCTTTTGGCCCTTTTGTGATTACTTGAAGCATAAGTCATGAAAATGGGAGGTTCTTTGGTGCAATCTGATTTTTAGGTCATGGTTCATGTTTGTGTAATGCATAGAAGTCAATTTGAAGTCACATAAAGGCTTGGTATGAGGTTTTGCAACTTTGCCTCTTTGGTACAAAAGTGAAAATTAAGTGATTTTTGCCAACTTTGACAAGCCATAACTTTTGATCCATAATGAATTAGAATGAGTTCTTGTACTTTTTGAAAAGGGAATGATCCATTCTACAACTTTCATGACCAAAGTTTTCTCATTTGAATCATTTTTGGATCAATTTGAGGAGGTTGAAAAACTTTCCAAAAATGGCAAGTTTGCATTACAAGTCACTTTCCCAAAGAGGCAATTTTGCAAATGGCTTGAAATTCTCCAATTTTGTGAACTTATAACATCTTCTATGACCAAATAAAGATCATACACATTCCAAATGATGAAGAACACCCTTTGGTTGGGTCATTGGGGGCCTCAGATGCCTTGATTTTGTACTGACTTGCTCAAGAAGTCAACTCTTGGTTAGATGCCCTCCTCATGGAATTTCTTCATGAAAATTGACATGCATGATCCTCACAACATATAGAGACCAATAGAAACAAGAATGACCAAAAAAATTGGAGTTATGGCCTCTGAAACCAAAACCCTAATTTTAGGTCATCTGTGCAGTTAAACCTGGCTCTGCTTCCATGCCTTTCTCAGTTCTTGTGATTCTTTGACTTTCTTGACTTTGTGAGGATGTAATATGATGCTTGAACATTCATGGACCCCTTTGAAGTGATTGATGACCTTTGGAGTGGCTCAAGTGGCTCAGGGATGGCTCAGATCACAAACCCTAGATGCAGATGACTTTGAATCAATGCAGTGAAGCAAATATGCAATATGAGATGCTATGATTGAACTTATGCATATGAAAAGATCACAAGCCATGGTGTGAATGGGTGAGGGCAAATTTGGGGTGTTTACAATACCATGTTAAGAAATGTGATTGGGTCTAACTCAACCCTACAAAACCGGTTGATAGAGTGAGTATTGCCTCCACTTATATACACAAATTCAGGTCATATATTGTCCGATGTGGGACTCTTAACATCTTCTATCATAAGGTCTAAACAGTGGGCTGCACATGGAGTCCAAAATATGTGTGGCCTATTGGTTGTTAAGATTTTACCCGCAGCTACATAGTTACTTCCATTATCTGTAATCAACTGAACAACATTTTCTTCACCCATTTCCTCAATAAAAGTGTCTAACAACTCAGCTAGCTTCTCCCCCGTCTTGGCATAATCAAAAGCATCCACATTTTTCACAAACATAGTTCCTGCCGGACAATTGGCCAAGAAATTAATCAATGGTCTACCTTTCCTATCCGACCAACCATCCGACATAATTGAACACCCATATTTGTTCCTTTGTACCTCATGTTTCTTCAACAAACCTTTTGTAAAGATCAACTCATTTTGAAGGAGTGGAACCCTAATTTCATGAAAACTTAGCGGTTTCAAATGAGGACCATAGGTTCCAATGGCTTCCAACATTTGCTTAAAAGCTTTTGCATTTGTTACGTTGAAAGCAATTCCACAGTTATAAAAAGAGCGAGCAATATATTGACAAGTTCTTGCCCTCACTTCTTTATCACAAGCATCATTGATGCTTGTGTCCTTTGTCTTTTTAAAAACTAAATCCAATGGGCCTTTGGTCCGCTTAAGAGAATTTGAAGATGTCTCACTCTCAGTGAGCCTCTTTCCGCTTCAAATTCGACCTATTTCCTCGATATCATTAATTTCATCCGCATCTAATTGCACCATAACCTCTTCTATTCCTTTTTTAATCTTTTCCTTCTCAACCATATCGGAACGTAATATCGCTTTAACTTCCGCCGGAGTTTTCAAGCAAGGAACTACGTCACCTTTTATTCCTAATTGATGTTTTTTTGCCCTACTAATTCCTCCACTACTAGTTATACCGCAAAAGTCACATGTCACCTTCTTGTTATTTAAATCCTTCCAATGGTTGTATTGTCATGCTATGTCAATATTACCACCACTTGGTTTGAATGTTTGACCGCAAGAAGCAACCGAGATAGAAATAGAATTCGGTGTAGATGAAGATGCCATTAATCAAAACACTGCCATCAGAACAGAAATAATCAAAACTAGTATCAAAACTCTGTCACAACTAGTTTCAAAATCAGAACAGAAGAACAGAAGAACAAAACTAGTTTGAGTCAAAACTAGTTTTCATTAGAAGTGCTCAAGTTTTCATTAACATAATGAAAAGCTAAAACATATAAATCGAAATCGAAAAAACAGAACAATAAAGGAAAACATATTAACCAAACCTTAAAATCTCATGGAAGAGAAAGAGTGGAGGTAGAACGCTTAGGGCAAAGTTGTAGACGGTCAAAATCGTTCACAGAAGGATGAAAGGTTTGCGTGAATGGAACGAGAGTGCAAATGGTTGCTTGCGTGAACGGAGGGAGAGTGGAGACGGAAGCTTTAGGACAAAGAAAACAGAGAGCAAAGTGTGCGTGAAAGGACTTTAGTTGCTTGCATTATGTTTTTAAAACAATCGAGAGCAAATCCGTCAATTTCGTTTTAAAAAAAAAATTTTAAAAAAAAAAAGAAGTCAAACAGGTCAGACCACTCCGCCCAGGGAGCAGAACGCGACCCGCGGCCCGCGATAGTGCCGTTTTCGGCCGCTCCCTTGAAGACGGGATTCGCGACCTTGTTTGCGCGCGGAGGAGGGCTGCCCCGGCCCGATCGCCCGGGATCCTGGCGGGAGCGGCCGCGATTCATTACTCGGGTTTAATGATAAGGTAGATCATAAAAGGTCTTGATGAGAAACTTTTCTAAGATTTGTGACCTCTGATTTTTTTATTTTTTGCTTTCTATATCTTTAAGAATTAATTGAATTTTGCGGCATTCAATGCAATCATCAGTTTCGGGAAACATATATGTAGAATTAGATTCACATGCCTGTAAGATGTATATCTTGACTCCCAACTAGTTCTCAAAATATTGAGACAGGAAAGGATGTAAACAATAGAAGTCAATACAACCACAACAAATGCATTGGCAATTATTCCAGGCTCTACAGAAGAAATAAATCAATTAGAAATTTATTTGTTAATAGAAAATGTAGAAACAAATGAATAAGTTACATTTCAAAGTACAAGTTATTCTCTAGAATGCAATAAAAAATCCCCTTTTGTAAGAATCCTTAGCGTAGTATCACCAGAGACTTGAATACTAACTATAGAGTTGACAGTAAAAGCCACAAGAAACATATCATATTGCTGGACGCATGTTCTATGCACAAATCAATGGTGATAAAATATAAGCATCATGTGCATATATAATGCTGCAGCAGCACCAGAATGTGTATAATTAGAACCAAAGGGTATACACACAAAAACACAATGCAGGGTATCCATCAAAACAGTAAAGAAAACTAACGATTCATAGGCATTCTATAATAAAAGAGAGAAACTAAATAAGCATGGGGCATCAAAACAATACTATAATGTGGGGTAGAACCACAATCATCACACTATCATCTCCAGATTTCTCAACTTATGCTAGTTGCATAAAGTTGTCATTTTACTTAAATTTTGGCTCAATATAGGTTGTCCATCACAGTTAAATGAAACTCAAGTATTTGATAACATCTTACGGTAGGTGGCCATAGAGAAATGAAACTCCACAGTATTTAACACAGATGTTTGGGAGCCATTTATTTAGGCCTCATTTGCTCTCCTTTATATTATTATTTTGGGTATACTATGAAAGAGAGACCAAACCTCAGATAATCACTTAGACTTATTTTTCAAAAAATTCCTTTGACCTAGTTATAAATTGAAATAGAGGAGAATCTCATTTGGTGTAGAATTACCGTTTCCCCTTAACACCTGTATAAAGTATTGTTTTCAACTCTTTCAAAGACTGTTTATAATATTTGAACTAGTTATGAAATTATTATTATAATATGATTTCATCAAATCATAGTCAAGAAGTGTAAGATAACATACCAGCAATCTATATTTCCTATCTCAATAGTATTAAAGTGAAACTGATTTGAGAAGATAAACAAAAAAGATAGAATTTTTGCAATTTGCTCTGTTATGATGTAGTAGCCTGTATTTATAGACTATGCCACTGACAGCTATTTCTGTTATTGCAGTTACAGCTAGCTAAGCATTCTGTTAGGAGAGTTACAACCAACACATGCGTAAATTACAAGTTAGTTATGGAACCAAGTTTTCAATAAGTTTTTGAATTGTAAATGGAAACGATGTGCATTTGAACAAGTACCTTATTTGAGGGATCAACAAACCTGTCAAAAATATGAAACTGTAAATTATAGCACTACTTCAGGTAATAACAGAGATTTTTGGGGGAACAAATTCAAAGGGAGATTGTATTAAAGGGTGTGTTTAGGATATATAAAATAATGGCTAATTAGAGTAATTAATATAGTAAAGAGTTGTTAAAGTTAGTTAGTTATTTAGATTAGTTAGAGAATAGAGTGTGTGTTTATAAATAAGAGAATTTAGAGAGAACCTTTGAATAATGTAATGTACAATATAACAATGTTTAACAGGAAAAACATCCAAATCTGTATATAATAAGGTTACTTGTTTTGTCCTAATTCAACTTAGTATCCCTAAGATAGGGCCAACAAGCCAAATTTTAATCAATCCATTTTCCTACGACCACTACCTCTTCTTAGTTCAACTATGAACAATAAATTCTGTCAAAACAGTGCAGACATTAGAATTATGCAGCAAAACAGATGTTACGGAGAACATTTCAGCCTATACTATCATTACGAGTCAGACAATAACTATAAGTGGAGTACATAATCCTTTCAAATATTACACCCATAAGCTAAGCCATAGCAAGTTACAACTTTTGTTATGATAATGCAGGGAATAAAAGATGGTATATTTCAGAACCTCTTACTTTGCAGCAGAAGCACTAGCATGCTTAGGGGTGGGCATTGGTTCGGGCCGGTTCGGGTTCGGGCCCAAACCTCGCAACCGAAGCAATCCTCGGATTAGACCACTAGGCCCAATTCCGACCGGTTTGTTATTAGGATATCTCAGGTTCGGGTTGGTTTGGATTCGGGTTCCTGGATCGGTTTAATGCGGGTGCACTTTTATAAATGGGCTTATTGAATTGTCAAGCCCAAATCCAAAATAATCACTTTTACTGTTTTTTTATATTTATTTTATGGATTGCACTAGTTCATAATACAAAGTTCAAGCCTAATTAAAAAACATTTCAATCTCATCATAAAAACTTAATTGCTTGCAGTAGCATAAAATTCATTACAATTTAGAATTATAATTAATTGCAGTAGCATAAAATTCAGTAGAAACAAAGTTGAGAATACAATTTTACAAATAAACTTGACAAGCTGCATAATAACACAACCAACATAACTTCCAATTCTTATCCATCATCACAACTTCCAGTTCTAGCACCCAATCAACATTCAGCACAACTTTAAGGTGAGCTGAAACAAAAGTTTCATAATAAATACTCAATTTCAATAAGAATTAGATAAAATGTAAAGACTAAATGCTCATAATTAATTTCAATACCATTTTTGCTTCTTCCAGAAGTTCATCCCCTAGTTTTTTTTAATAACAGCAGATTCTTTGGTATAGACTTCCCACATAAACATAAAAATTTGGTGTAGATCTGTCATAAACAATCATATTAGAATTTAATTTAAACCAATACATCAGGACAAAATACCATTTCACACTATACTGATATGTGATCTTACTCCCATTCTTCAATTTAAACCAATACATCATGGCACATACAACAGTCACAAAAACATACTATACTTAAAAAAGAAAGGAAGATATACCATAGAATTCCCTAATACTTGCTTTTCTTTCATGTGTTGACATGGTAGTTGTCCCATCCACATACACCTGCAGCATGAGCAAAATTTGTCACCTTAGACTCCTGTTTGGATAAAAACTTAATTTCTTATAGCATAATAAGTGCTTATTTTCATAGCAAAAAATCAACAAAAGTCAAATTCTTTTCATATAGGCTATAAACTAGTTTCATAAGCTGTCTTGGAGAGCTTATCAAGATTTCAAAAGCTGTATTTATAAACTCTGTCAAACAGTCTAACAAGTGTTCAAGTCTCAATAGATAAACTCAAATGAGTCTATTCAAACCGGCCTCAAATTTCTCAATTCAAAACGAACACAAATAAAGCAAAACTCTTAACCTTGTAAATTAGGATTCTTAATAATCCAAGGGCTCCAGCAAGATTGCAATTTGTCCATTGTACCAGAAAAAGAAACAAGTGTGCTGCAGGACTGTATGACATTCTCATCTGTAAAACAATCATATAATTAAATTTATCCAAAATAGCATTTCCAAAAAACCATTTCACACTATCATGATATGTGATCTTACTCCCTCCCATTCTTCTCATTGCACATACAACTCTGGTAGAAATCGATACGGAGTGATATTATTTCTCAGACAGCTTCAACAGAACTGTCCAACTTTGACGTGCAGGACTGATCAACTTTGAATTGCAGGACTGTTTTTGATATTCTTTCAAAAAGTGTTGGTTGTGTTATGTTGGCTTCAAAAAAATGAGTCATCCATGACTCCAAAAAATTCAAAATGCTGCAAATATCGTAGAAAACATTAGAATATATATTTATTTTAACAAAGTAAGACTAACAAAATACAAGGGAGTTCAACCTTGAGTAGTTTAGGCACAGCCAGAAGGCTGTGACTGACTCTGAGAGGACGACGGTGCTCCGCTTCCAAGTGAAATTTCAGAAAATCCTGTAATACATATTGAAAAATAATTAGCAACATATTACTAAACAAATTAAAAAATCACACTTAAGATAAAAATAATACCTTGTAAAACATCTTCAGAAATTTCATAGTCCTCATTGAATTCCAAGTCTTTGAACTGGTAAAAGGAAGGCCTCGACCAGTTCTGAGCACAAATTAATGCCTCCACCAATTCACAAATCTCAACTTATATCGGGGATAAAAGATAACACCAAAATAAAGGAGTTGGTTCATCTTTGTGATATCAACCCAATATTTACTATACTTTTCCAACATATCCCTAGCCACCTCAGCAAACAACCCATTAAGGTCCATGTATAAACTTATGATAATTAAAACAGAAACATGAGTAAACATAAAAAGTAAACTTAAAATAATAGTAAAGCATGATTCACCAAATACTAGTAACAAAAATATATTGAGTTATTTTTTACTAAATCACACATAAGAATACTTAAAATAAAAAGTAAACTTACTGTTACTAGACAAATCTCCGGCTCCTTGAATTTGAACGCCTCCAACTCCTTGCATACCTCCATAAAATGAATATAAATAGAGTTATTACTTGTTAAAACACAATACAAATTCCATTCAAAAGATTAGAACTTAGGGTTTAGTAAAATAGAACTTAGGGTTCAGTAAACAAATAAAAACTTTGATCAATGTATTAGAACACGTACCAGATTCTGGATAAGGGATGTCGTAAAGATGTAGTTTTTGAACGAGGCTTGTGGTTGAAGATGAAAGATCGTGTTTGGGGATGGATGACGCAAAAGTTCGTGATTCACTGATAAACCTTATCACCTAGTGAAAATGATGGAAGAAAGACCGGTGAAGACGGCGGAAGAGAGACATAGGTGGTTAGGGTTTCACTTTTGGGGGCGATGGAAGGTGAAGGCCGCTGAAGCTTTCATCTCATAGTCTTTCCATTTTTTGTTTAGGGTTACGAAAGTGTTGAAGGAAAATGTTTTGAGGAAAGTGTTGGGCTGAGTTGGGCCTAAAGTGTTCACTAGCATACAGCAGGAAATAACAATCGGTCGGGTTCGGATTCCGACGGTCCCAATAAACTCAACCGAACCTGCCCGAAGTTACCCTACGTTACCCATTAATGTCACCCGACCAACCCGGAGACCCGAACAAAACCGACCCAATGCTAAATTATCTCTTCGGTTCGGTCGGTTAACACCGGGTGGCACTTCTATGTCCACCTCTAAGCATGCTTATCTATCACAATTACATTCATGTGCCGGCTTGGCAAATTTCAGAATCTCTTTGGTGGTTGGTGCATTTGTATTAGCCTGTTGGGTGTTAGTTTGAGTCTCTAAACCTCTGCTGGAATGCTAAAGAAAAAGTTTTAAACCACATTCAATTGAGCGATGATAAATTCACTGATCTTTAGTCTCAAACTATACACCATGATAAATTCTGACAGCATTATGGACAGAAAGTTTTAAACCACATTGAATTGAGCAATGAGGTAATTAAATATCATCTAAATAAAGACAAATGCAAGACAACCACATGATCTATAAAGGTTTTGGTAAACACACA
This sequence comes from Lathyrus aphaca, assembly GCA_963966055.1. NCBI lineage: Eukaryota > Viridiplantae > Streptophyta > Magnoliopsida > Fabales > Fabaceae > Lathyrus > Lathyrus aphaca. The sequence continues at coordinate 221,262,620 of OZ014519.1, forward strand.
TAACAAAAGAAACAACAATAACAAAAGTCTTTTTCCCATTATGTGCATGAATGAAATTATGTGATAATGCTGAAATATAAATTCAAAATTATAATGTATAAATAAAAAAATCATCTTACCTAATTTTAATCTTTAAATAGACCTCTCACAATCATTTCACGAAGAAGTTCCTCCGCCTTGTCATTTTCATCTTTTTCAAATAGAGAAAGAATAATTATTTCATAAGTTTTAGCATTTGGATCGCAGCCATTGTCTTTCATTTTCAACAGCATGGTCAACGCTTCATCAAACAAACCATTCTTACAAAACCCATGGATCATGACAGTATATGTATAGACATTAATATTGTAGCCTTTTACCAAAAGTTCATCAAAAACCTCTCGTGCATCCTTTAGTCTTCCACCTTTACACAATCCACCGATAAGAATAGTGTATGTGTACACATTAGGTTGAATACCTTTGTCTTTAAATTCTTTGAGTAATGCAATTGCCTTATCAACTTGATGGTTTTTGCATAAAGCATCCAATATAGAATTGTATGTAAATATATCAGGTAGTTGACCTCTATCACACATCTCATCGACAAGCTCCCACGCATATGAAATTTCTCCCGATTTGCACAAACCATCAATAAGGGAATTGAAAGTTATTGTATCGGGAATGATTTTTCTGCAATTCATTTCTTGGAAGAGATTAATAGCTTTGTTTACCACTTTAGCCTTACAAAATCCATTTATCATGATATTGTAGCTCAAAACATTAGCCGTCACTCCCCTTTTAGACATAATGTCGAATATATAATTGGCCTTGTTCACTTCATTTACAAGACAATATCCATCCATTAAAGAATTATAGGTAACAACATTAAGTTTAATGTCTTTTTTAATCATCATAGCTAAAACATTTTGTGATTCTTTGACCTTTCCTTCCTTACAAAACGCATCAACCAATATATTAAAAGTATAGGCATCCGGGTTGATGTTTTCTAATACCATTTTATTAAACAAGTCAATTGCTTCTTTCAATTTGCCAACAATGCAGAAACCACTAATTAAAGTATTGTAAGTGACAATATTAGGAGAAACTCTCTTAACAAGCATTTCAGAATATAAATCACATGCATCATTAATAAGTCTATCTTTGCACATGCTGTCAATAATAGTATTGTACATTACCGAATCAAGCTGAACCAATTTCCCATCAACTTGTCTAAGCAAGTGTAGAGCAGCTCTTGTTTCTCCTGCCTTGCATAAACCATTAATCAAGGTTCCATAACTAACATGGTCCAACTGAAATCCCTGAGCTACCACTTTGTCATGAAATTGCAATGCTTGACGGAGGTCACCTTTGAAACAGAAACCCTTGATGAGTGTATTGAAGGTTATGACATTTGGGTGATAACCCCTTTTGAGAATCTTTGCGAAAACAGAAAAAGCAAAAGTAGTATGACCCAATTGAGAGAGAGAATTGATGAGGATGTTATGAGTTACAAGATCAGGAGTAACAACTCTTCTCAATTCCATTTTCCGAGAAAGGGAAACAACAGTGGGGTAATGTTTGCCTTTGACGAGAGAACCTAAAGTCTTGTTAAATTCAATGGCGGGTGGGGTGGGTTTCATATGGAGCATTCGATAGAACAAGGAAACAACATCAACAAGATCATCATCATTGAAATGTTGGAGACAGTGAGAGTATGATCTAGAATTGGGAATGGAAACAGAAACAGCGTACCTTAAGAGCGACATTGGTGAAAAAACCCAAAAGGTTGAATTGGAATTGGAATGAAACAATATCCAAATGTTGAATTGAAATTGGAAATCAGTTCATTTGAATGACTTTTGGGATTAAATTTGTAAAGTTATCTCACACTAGATTATCTTTTTAAACTTTTCACATTTATAATTACTAAAATAATCATATTAATAGTAACTACTAATTGAAAAAGTAAAAAGTAAAGTTTGTTATTATATATTTGTTAAAGTAATAAATATTTATATTTGATCTATGATATTTTTTATTTGTTTTTATTTCTTAATATCCATAAATATCGAGAAATATTAAAAATTAAAGAATTCATAGCTATAAAAACAAAAACAAAAATTGTAGAATAAATAGGTTTGTAAAAATTAGATTTAAGGAGTTTGCATAAAATAAATCAACTACTTCTAATAAATAAATAAATAAGACATTTAAAAATAAAAATATTGCTTGTACCTAAAACAAATGTAGGGATTTACAAAATCGCAGGACTCGCTTAGCGAGCAGAGTCAATGAGTTCGTCGCTTAGCGAGCAGTGATCCTCACTTAGCGAGCCCTGTAGTGTGAAAAAATAATTTTTAAATTCCGAAAAATTACTGAAAAATTATTTAATTACTTAGTATGTCTAGGAATTGATGGGGTGTAGCTGGAGGTAATAAAAGAAGAGTATACCCACAATTGTAGGGATAATTAGTGTAATTTGACTATAAACATAATCGATATGTTCGTTGACGTTGTTATTGTTGTGATTAGTATTTATTGTGATGATGTGTTTTGTATGCTTGTTAATGATATATGAATATGTGTTATGGTGTAGTATATGTTGTGTTGCGTTGTCGTGGTATGAGTTAAATTATGTGATTATATGTGAAGAATGCTTGATAATCGTGATGGTAATGACTAGTAGTATATTGATCGATGTTGTGATAAGTGACTGTTGTTGTGATGTTGTATGATGTAGTCATTATGAGTATGCATGTATGTCACTGGGGTTGCATGACATGTTGCATTGTTGAATAACATACCAAGGTGGGGTATGGTCGTTGTTGTGATGTTGGTACGGTCATGAAATAGGGATTGTACGTGGCCATGAAATAGGGGTCGAGGGTGTGATCATGAAATAGGGATCATACTGGACCATGAAAGATGGGTTGAGAGTTCCGACGGGAACTGGATCTTGAAATAGAGATCGGATATGGTACCGCATGCATAGAGTCAAGTAGAGTCTCATTGCATGATTGTTGTTGTTGTTGCATACAATATGGTGGTAGTATATGATGTTGTTGTATATATGTTTTTGTTGTTGTATGTGATGTTGTTGAGGTGTGTGATAGTTGTCGTTGTAGGTGATGTTGTTGAATAGTTGTTGTTGAGAAGTGGTGCATTGTTTTATGATAATTGCTTGATTCTTATTATATTACTCTTTGTGATGTAAGTATCTCACCCCTTTTGTTTGAATGTTACCTGTAATACCCATATATAAAAGACATACATCAAAGCATATTTTTTCATATATAAATTTAAGTTTGGTATTGAAATACAACAAGTACTAGATAACACATTGTATAAATATAGTCACTACAACATAAGGTACTAGCAAAAAGGCTATAAATAGTACAAGATGTTCACAAAAATACAAAATCTAAGAACTAAATCCAAGGATCTCAAAAGTCTACAGCGGAAGAACCATCAAACAAGCAAGGATAATCAAGTCGTCTTATCCTTACCCTTTGCTGAACCTGAAGTACCTGAAATAATAACATCAACATGGGGTGAGATAAAACATCTCAGTGAGTTCTCTATCTTAGAGTTCGCTCGGCTCTAAAGGTTTGATTCCAAAAAGAATCTCAAGCTCTAACCATTCTCACACACGGAACCGGGATCCAAAGGAACTAAGATCCATACTACCTCTCGGACATAAGTTAAGTGAAACATCTATCTCAAGTCCTTACGGATGCTCTTGTGAAACACATAGTAACCACATTGAGGCTTACACAAGACCTTACGGAGGATTCGATATAGCACTCTCTTTAATCATTACGGATGCTTCACGTGGGACTAAAGGCAACCCACCTCAAGACTTACTCAAGATTAACGCTTAATAGTATAGCACTCGCCTCAAGTCCTTACGGATGCTCTTGTGAAACACATAGTAACCACATTGAGACTTACACAAGACCTTACGGAGGACTTATAGTCTACACGTCTCAAATCAACGCCCATGTATACACAACGGGTACCTCAAGTACTTACGGATGCTCTAGTGAAACACATAGTAACCACATTGAGACTTACACAAGACCTTACGGAGGACCCAAGATACTAAAATCTCAATTCTCGCTAGCCCAAGGGAATCCTAGATACCTCACAAGTTGTACATTTTTATTACATTTAGTTCACAATTCCCTAACTTAGTATTTTTTACCGCATAATCAAAAATTCGGGTAAAAGTTGGGTGAAAATAGCATTTATCGGCAACCCGTGAAAGCACATAATTTTAGCTTTCAATCGATATAAAGAACACTGAAATCGGATAACCGAGTAAAAAGTTATGGATTTTCAAAGTTTGGAAATAAAATATTTTCTACCATAATTACAGTGTTAACCGGTTAACGAATCAGTTAACCGGTTAACCAAGCCAAACCAGAGGCATGTTGCGCAAGTTCAAGACGCGTTAACCGGTTAACGAATTCGTTAACCGGTTAACTAAACACAGACAGCATCAAATACGTGGAAACCATGACAGTAACATCCCAACACCATTCTAAACATTGGCAAACATCAAAACAACATAGCGGCAATGTTCCTACACCTAGAGGCAACATATTCAAGCATTTATATCGATTTATAACCGTTTAATCTACCGATTCTAGGATTTTTCACAATTTGACCTAAAATTCATAAACTCTAAAAACTCTACCAAACCAAGAGTAAAAGTTTCTAGCTATGAACCCACCTCTAGCAAGAAGATTGAATGGTGAAAGGATGGGTGGAAGCAACAAGCTTAGGAGTCCTCTTCTTCTTCTTCAAGACTTTTTCTTCTTCTTTCTTCTCTTCCTTTCTCTCTTCTCATTCTTTCTCTATTTATATGTTTTTTTTTGTAAAAACAAAAGAAGTAAGACTTTAGGTCTTAAAAGGAAACATAACTTTTCCTATCGACGGGTCCAAATAGAGAGTATCCAAAAATGTCTCTTAATTCAATATTTTATAAAACCTCTGAGTCAGTTAATATTAGTTAATAAAATAAAATCCTGTTGATTACTCTATTTAATTCTATCAAAATATCTTAAAGTAATTTGGAACTATATTATTATCAAATAATATATATTATTTAGAGCATTAAATAAATTACGGGGTATTACATCCTCCCCCCTTAAAAGAAATCCGTCCTCGAATTTAAAAGATTACCTGAACAAGTGAGGATATGATTCCCGCATCTCCGATTCCAATTCCCAGGTAGCATCTCCCGGATGCGTCTTATCCCATTGTACTTTAACTAGTGGTATCTCTTTGTTCCTTAATACCTTGGTTTCTCTTCCAACAATATGGCTTGGTTGGGGTTCGAAGGTCAAATCTGCTTCTATCTCGATAGAATCCGGCAGAATAGGCTGAAGAGGATCAGGAACGAACCTACGAAGTTGATATACATGGAAAACATCATGCATTTCAAATAAAGATGGTGGTAAGGCCAATCTGTAAGCAACTTCACCAATCCTCTCCAAGATCTGATACGGTCCTACGTATCTCGGACTTAACTTGCGCGACTTGAACGGTCCTTTTAATCTCAATCTCGGAGTGACTTTCAAATACACATGATCACCTTCATCAAACTCCAAAGGTCTCCTTCGATTGTCTGCATAGCTCTTCTGACGATCTTGTGCTTGTTTAATCTTTTCTCGAATCCTCCTAATATTTTTCGTAGTCTCTTGAATAACTTTGTGTCCCAAAATCCGGTCTTCGCCCACCTCCGACCAACACAATGGTGTTCTACACTTCCTCCCATATAAAGCCTCATACGGATCCATTCTGATACTCGCATGGTAACTATTGTTGTAAGAGAATTCTATCAATGGAAAGAGTTCCTTCCAATTTCGTTTACTTTCCAAAACGCGTGCTCTTAACATATCTTCCATCGTTTGAATCGCACGCTCCGTCTGACCATCCGTCTGAGGATGATTAGAAGTACTCAAACGCAATTCCATACCCATGGCTTATTGGAGCACATTCCAAAATCTAGAAGTGAATTTCGGATCTCTATCTGACACAATACTAGAAGGAACACCATGCAATCTCACAATCTCAGCAATAAACAACCTCGCAAGATGACTTGCCTTGTACGTAGTCTTAACGGCTAAGAAATGTGCATATTTCGTTAACCGATATACAATCACCCAAACAGAGTCATAACCACCTTGAGCACTTGGTAAACCTACTGTAAAGTCAATAGAAATACTATCCCACTTCCAAATTGGGATGTCCAAAGGTTGCAACAAACCACCCGGTCTTTGTTGTTCAATTTTTACTTGTTGACACACCGTACATTCAGATACAAATACCGCAATGCCCTTTTTCATTCCGGACCACCAATATTCCTTCTTCAAGTCTTGATACATCTTTGAAGAACCCGGATGTATCATAAAAGAACCTTTATGGGCTTCATCTAAAATCTTTCTTTTCAACATGACATCATTTGGAACGCAAACCCTCTGGTTGAATAGGATAACCCCATCCAACGCCCTTACAAAACCCGGTTGAAGTAAAATTCCTTGCAACTTCTCATCAAGAACTTATGCTTGTTGAATTTCATCCCTCGAGGTAGAATTGATATTCAAATTTCCCAGTATCACACCATTCAGAGTCCAAACAAACTGAAGATTGAGATCTCGAAACTTTTGCAACAGTTCATACTCCAACATCATCAACTCGGCACTATGAATCACTTTTCTACTCAAAGCATCTGCCACTTTATTCGCTTTACCCGAATAGTACTTCAATTCAAGGTTATAATCTTTCAAATACTCCATCCATCTTCTTTGCCTCATATTTAATTCCTTCTGATCAAAGAGGTACTTCAAACTCTTATGATCACTAAACATCTAAAAACGTACGCCATACAGATAATGTCGCCACACTTTCAAAGTAAACACCACGGCCGCCAGTTCTAAATCATGAGTTGGATAATTATTTTCATGGACTCTCAATTGTCTGGAAGCATAAGCTACTACTTGGCCTTCTTGCATCAGGATACCTCCTAAACCCGTCTTAGAAGCATCACAAAACACTTCGTAAGATTTGTTAGGATCGAGAATGATCAAAACTGGAGCAGTTGTCAATTTCTCCTTCAACCACACGAAACTTTGCTCATAACTAGAATCCCATTCATATGAAAAGTCCTTTCTTGTAAGCTTAGTCAGTGGTAACGCCATCTGAGAAAAACCTTTAATGAACCTTCTGTAGTAACCTGCCAAACCTAAGAAACTTCTCACTTCTGAAACATTCTTCGGTCTCTCCCAATTAATCACGGCTTCAATCTTCGATGGATCCACTACTACACCTCCCTGAGATATAACATGTCCAAGAAACTTGACTTCTGACATCCAAAACTCACACTTGCTAAACTTGGCAAATAGTTGCTTCTCTTGCAGTATCGATAGGACAATCCTCAAATGCTCTTCGTGCTCTTGTGGAGTAAGAGAATAGATAAGAATGTTGTCGATAAAGATCACTATGAACTGATCCAAGTAGTCTTGAAATATCCGATTCATGTAATCCATAAAAACAGCAGGAGCATTTGTCACACCGAAAGGCATTACTAAGAATTCATAATGACCATAACGGGTTCTGAACGCAGTCTTCGGAACGTCAGAACTTTTCATACGAATCTGGTGATAACCCGACCTCAGATCAATCTTCGAGAACACGCAGGATCCTTTCAATTGATCTAGGAGACCGTCTATCATTGGCAAGGGATACTTATTCTTGATAGTGACCTTGTTCAGCTTGCGATAAACAATACATAACCACATACTACCGTCATTCTTCTTTACCAACAAAACAGGAGCTCCCCATGGTGAAACACTTGGTCTAACAAAATGCTTCGCCATCAAATCCTCTAATTGATCCATCAATTCTTTCAACTCTAGTGGTGTCATCCGATAAGGGGAAATGAATATGGGAGTCGTTCCCGGTATCAGGTCAACTGAGAATTCAACTTCTCTTACTAGAGGTAAGGAAGTGACATCCTCGGGGAAGACATCAGGAAATTCACAAACATTCGGAATATTCAAAACTTGTTGGCCATTACTATCCTCTTTAGTAAGGACAAGCAAAACAAACTTCTCTTGCTCAAATAGAAAATTTACCATTCCAACTATACCTTCTAAGATCGTTTTCAAAACATCCTTCGGAGGTGCTTCCACGGATGGAATAAGGATCAACTTTTCGTCACATCCAATAAACACAAAATTCACATATAACCAGTCCATTCCCAGAATGACATCAACTTTCTTAAGAGGCAGACAAATGAGATCAAATTGAAAAATTCTACCATCCACGGACAAGGTACAGTTTTCACGCCTTATGGGTGTCTCAAAAGTTTCATCCATAGCGGTAGTAACCACCATCGGAGGAAACAAAGGAAATACTCGCAACCTGATCTGTTTCACACAACTAGTAGATATAAAAGAATGTGTAGCGCCACAATCAAATAAAACAAGACAAGGCTGATTGTTAATGAGACAAGTACCTGCAATGAGTGAGTTGTCGACTTTGGCATTTCTAGTAACCATAATATTCACCCTCGCTTGCACTTGGTTGTTCCTTGTGGGCAATCCCTAGCAAAATGCCCCTCTTTCTGACAATGGAAACAAACTACCCCATTTGGATCACACCTTCCATGATGAATTTTGTGGCACCTGGAGCACGCCGGAGGAGCACTAGATCTAGGACTCGACACTTGTTTCCCTTTGAAGGGTTGAGGCATTGGCCTAAAAGATTGATTTTCTCTTCCTCGATCATTTTGAACCGCTCTTTCAATACTATCTTCGTTTTTCACTTTCTTCAAACTATGTTCGGCGACATAGCATTACCTTAACAACTCGAAATAGGTAGTGAACTCCCTTTGAAAGACACTATGAGAGATTCCAGCCCTCAAACCAAACAAGAACTGGTCAATCTTCCATCTTTCATCTGGAGCATACATAGCCTACCTAAAGTAAGCAGCCATGTCCTTAAACTTCTTAGCATAACTGGCCACAATCATGCTCCCTTGTCTAAGCTATTGGAATTCAAATTCTTTTTGGGTTCTCAGTGAACTCGGGAAGTACTTCTCCATAAAAATTGTCTTAAATTGTTGCCACACTTTTGGAATTCCTTGCACCGTCATAAGATTTGAAGCACTTTCCCACCACCTCGCAACAGGGCCTTTTAGTAAATGTGACGCAAAAGTCACCTTGTCTTCTTCACCACAAATCACAATCTGGAAAATTCTCTCCATTCCGGTTACCCATTCATGTGCCTTAACCGGATCCAACCCACCATGAAACTCCTGAGGGTTCATGCGAAAAAAAGTCTTGGAATGTCCCACTTCCAGCTTCAGGAACAGCCACATGAGGATGAAGGCCCCCATTCATTTGGTGCATCATTTCCTGCATGAACTGATGTTGTTGTTGTTGCATCTGTTGCATGAATTGGAACATAGGATCATTCCCGTCACCACCCGTCTGATCGCTACCCGGAGGAGTGATGCTGGGTCGAGCATGAGTTCCACGCCTACCAGCCATATTCCTAAATGTCATAAAAACATGATTAAGTTGATCTGACTCAATACCATAAACATAACATTTACTCCTACAGTGATATTACGTGTATGAACAGAAAGAAAACACTTATAATATTCCAAGGCTAGGTCGAGGATACGACCTGCTCTGATACCAACTGTAATACCCATATATAAAAGACATACATCAGAGCATATTTTTCATATATAAATTTAAGTTTGGTATTGAAATACAACAAGCACTAAATAACACATTGTATAAATATAGCCACTACAACATAAGGTACTAGAAAAAAGGCTATAAATAGTACAAGATGTTCACAAAATACAAAATCTAAGAACTAGATCCAAGGATCTCAAAAGTCCACAGCGGAAGAAGCCATCAAACAAGCAAGGATAATCAAGTCACCTTATCCTTACCCTTTGCGGAACCAGAAGTACCTGAAATAACAACATCAACATGGGGTGAGATAAAACATCTCAGTGAGTTCCCTATCTTAGAGTTTGCTCGGCTCTAAAGGTTTGATTCCAAAAAGAATATCAAGCTCTAACCATTCTCACACACGGAACTATGACCCAAAGGAACTAAGATCCATACTACCTCTCGGACATAAGCTAAGTGAAACATCTACCTCAAATCCTTACTGATGCTCTTGTGAAACACATAGTAACCACATTGAGGCTTACACAAAACCTTACGGAGGATTCGATATAGCACTCTCTTTAATCTTTACGGATGCTTCACGTGGGACTAAAGGCAACCCATCTCAAGACTTACTCAAGATTAACGCTTAATAGTATATCACTCGCCTCAAGTCCTTACAGATGCTCTTGTGAAACACATAGTAACCACATTGAGACTTACACAAGACCTTACGGAGGACTTATAGTCTACACGTCTCAAATCAACGCCTATGTATACACAACGGGTACCTCAAGTCCTTACGGATGCTCTAGTGAAGCACATAGTAACCACATTGAGACTTACACAAGACCTTACAGAGGACCCAAAGCGATACTAGAGTTCTCTAAGCATGATTTCTTTGGTTGGGTTTATATCCTTTTTCTTCTTCTCCGTCAGAATGCAAATTTTCGGGTTTGTTGTTGGTATTCAATCACAGTTTATCTCGAATGTCTGATAGTCGATGCTCTGATCCTTTTATGATTAACAAATGATTGGATAGGGGCAGTTATAACACCCCAAATTTGCCCTCTGGTTTTCTATCTTTTGCTGCTTTTTCTTTCGCATTCATATGAATCCTCATTAGGTCGTATATTTAGAATTCATTCATTTGCATAAGCTCCTGAGACATGGGATCAATATCATCAGAATTAGGGTTTCACGTCCTTATTTGCAGATTATCAAGAGAATTCAGGGTTTAGGCTATACAACCATCAGTGGCATCATCTTCTTATGCTCTTGTCACACAATTTGGGTTTATTTCCCCGATTAAGTGATATTCAAGGATTTCACGTGCAAAGACTATTCATCGATTCATTTGGCCTGTCATCAGGTTTTCTTCTTCATTAAGCTACAAGGCTATTCTCCCTTCTTCTCAACATCTCAAGATATTCTTCTCTCTTAATATCTCAAGAACTTTGGTTTCGTTTCAAGTGTTTTTGATCCAGTTCATATGAAAGTTTGACGTATTCCTGGTCAAACTACCAGGAGATTTCTTTAACTGCAAGTTATTTGTGCCAATGGTTCATTTCTCAACCAGTGTGCGTCCAAAGTCAAATTTTTGTGTAGGTGGGATTCATTAGGATATCCAGCAGTGGTTTGTGTGGGGTTTAATCTCAAAATCAGATTCTTCCTGATTTCACCAGTTCAGAGTGTTCTTTTTTCGTTGGATTTATTTTCCCGAAGATTTCTAACAGATTCAAATTAACACATAATTCATTTGGTCAGGAATTCAGAAGATGATTAATTTCTATGGTGTTTCATTGGCGAATTGCTTTGTGGTTATAAAGATTCATTTTTAATCAGAGGTTATTGAAAGAAGCTTAAATGCGGTGTGGCATCAGTGGCATTTATAACCGTTTTTACCCATGTATCCAATTAAATCCATTCACCTTTCGAACCCATTTTTCAAGTTCAATTTAATTAAACCATTTTTATCTGTATCCATTTGTCCAAATTCCAGAACCATTTTTTTCCAATTCATTCCAAAATATATTTCTAAACCATTTTCCAACTATTCATTTTTTTATCCAAATTCTTATGTGAAACTATTTTTTCCAAATTGTCCATTAAATAATGTTTATTCATTTGTTTCTTATTTTTCCTAAGTCCACTCTTCTTATTCACATCAATTTCATTATCAAATAATACCTCAGAGCCCATTAATACATAAGCCCACTACATGAACCAATAGACCAAATATGAACAAAAGGAAAAAGAAAAATTTGAAAACAGAGAAAATAGCTCAGCGGGATGCACACTCATTCACACTCACAACGCCACCAACAATTCACCTGGACCCCACCTTAACAAATTTGATACCACACACACCCATAACAATTTTTTCGTACGTCGATTTCAGCACTACACTACCATGACCCCATGCCACAACAACATTTTTCTTTCACAACAACTTCCATCCACATCAACGAATTTCATACCACTACCCACGATTCCCACACAACGAACTCACACACCACATAATAACAACACACAAAGCAGAAAACCAACACTCTGATTTCTCTAAAAAACGATTTTCACTTTTCATCCTTAAGAAAACTTGCAGAAACAATTCACAAAACACCTCTACTCACACATTTCTTTTTCCTGCAAAAAACGGATTCACTCTTCATCCACCTCCTTCAACCTTCACTCGCCTCTCACCATAAACAACATTTCTCTTCTTCTTTGATAGTAGCCATCCTTGCACAAAACCTCATTAAACTTCTCAACCAATCCTTTCACCTTCACTGAAAAAATACACACAACATAGAAAACTCTTCAAATTTTCTTTTGCAGAATCCAACCTTCATCATTTATTTCAAACTTGCAAAACTGAAAATCTCAAAAAATAACACCACCCACCACAACTTATGTTTCGCCATTAACCTTCATTAACGACAACAACATCATAATAGAACAAAACAAAGAAGAATAAGAAGATGAAACCCGAAAAACCAAAATAGAGGAAATAGGTGAATCAAAGAGACAGGGAGGGGGATTCAAACCGGATCTGAAAGGAATACGGAAACTGAGATGGAACACGGTGAGAGATTTAAACCGCGAAACACAAGTCGCGAGAGTCAAAGAGAATTTCCGGCGCGACGAGATTGAGAAAGAAAAGTCGTGATTCTTACCGAGAGGATCTGTGCAATTCGCGAACCTGAGTTTTATCGAGAGATGAGGTTGATTGAAGGGTGGTCACAATGGTTTCATTTAAGAGAGACCGCGAAGCAGAGGAGATCACGGTGAACAGTAGCCGATGATGTCTTGAGAAGAAGAGGATTTTGTTTCGTCATTCGCGTGTCTCCCTGAAACATTTCCTTTGAATTTGATTCAAAACCTTTTATTTGAGTTTATAATATTTATTTTATTTTAATACTTATTGTTAATTGTTTTTAGAGACATCATGGTGTTTGTTTCTTGGACCAAAGCCCATCTGAGTTTCTTCTGACTGCACCTCTGATTTCTGCGGATCAGTGCCCTCTTCTATTGTTATTTCTTTTTAATTTAGTTATTAATCCTTAGTTTTTTATGGAGTTTTTTATTTATTAATTCTTGTTAAAGTTTTAGTTTAGAACTTGATTTTAATTTCGTGTTCCACTATCTATTCCTTAATACCAAGGGGCAAATTTTTCTATTCCACATCATACTATTTAAATATCTCTCTTGGGTGAACCATCATAGATTACACTTCCTTAATTTAGTTACAACAACACCACAATCACTCTATTACATACTCGTCCAAAGTACATCTTATTATCATTTTCTCGTATCGCCATGTTAACATTATTTTTCCATATCATGTTCACTTCACCCTCCATGGTAATCCTATCAGATTCAAACATAAATTTATCTTACTAGAGTTCTCCTGAATCCAAGGTGCTTATTGTATCACTTAACACAACTTCTTCCAATATGTATCACAACACTATATGTTACTAAATAAAATTCGTTCTTTCTTCGACATAATGTCTTATATTGTTCCTTGGGTGATTTAACTTTTCCGAAATCATCCCTTACTGAAAATAGAATCTTGATGCAATTATCCTGAACTTGGTATCCCTCTCATAACCAAATGTACAACCTTATCTTCTATTCTTTGTCTGGGGTATACTTGTCTTACTTAAAACGTGTAATCACATCCTTGTGTTTCTCTTCACGCTCCACTACTACTTTAGGTTCCCATAAGAAAATGAGCATTCCTAACTTGTAACTTCTATACATTCGTAAGGTATTATCCAAATACATTCCTTGAAGTACTCTCGTTTATCTAAGATGCCATAGTGACCTTAGAATTGAAACACTAACAAAATCTCACTCCCGAACCTTACGTCACATGTTCCACAAAACATCCTCTCTTTTCATGGAATGAGATATCTTAAAAACTCTTGTAAATACCAGTGGTCATTCTAGCTCTACCAGTGAGTTTACATATCCTTGATACCTTGATTGTTCACTCGATAGAGATATTTAACCTTCAGACTCCATCCATTCCAAAGTATTACTTGAACAACACACTATTATGCAACTCCATGTTAGAGGAAGTATAACTTCTACAAAGACCTCAACTGAGCTGACCAAAATCCTCTATGCTAACTCTTGGCTTGAGCCTACTCTCACAACACAAGTTCTAATAACACTTAAGAGTCCTTGTGGTTGCTCAACCATGATTCTACCTATCACATACATAACATTAGGTTGATCAAACCAAATACTACATATTATGATATTAAGATTCATGCTAGCAATACACACTTAAGAGGCATGAAAGATTTACTTATGATGTTTTAAGGCTAGGTCGATGATACAACTTGCTCTGATACCAACTGTATGCCCTGTATAATATATATCTAGAATAATATAATACAAGTGTTTATTTGGTACTGACACCATCATAAGTGCCTAATAACATAACTCACATTCTTGACCAATACTAAAACATAATACAAACTATGGTACAAGACATGAAAATTATACTAAAATAAAAATACTAAGTTCAAATACAGTATCCTTCATTGTACAAAGATAATACACAACAGAAAACTTAATATATGTTTCTCTTGAAACATCCAAGCATAGATCCACTTGTAAATCAAACCTACATAGTAGTAGCACCTTGGTATTAAGGAATACATAGTAGTAGAACCTGAAAAGCAACAACAATAGTGAGGTGAGATAACTAATCTCAGTGAGTTCCTTATATTATGGATTCTCTTGGCTTTTACAAGGTTCTATAAAAATACTACTCAGTCGGGGGAAATCTAAGACTTTGAGTTCATAATCTCACACTCATACGGAAACATACCTTGAGTTTACTAACTCAACAATATAACTAATCTGAAAACCAAACAAAGGTATCCATTATTCTCGTCCTCTTCTACGTCAGGGGAACCTGAAAAGTAGTAGAAGAACCTGAAAAGCAACAACAATAGTGAGGTGAGATAACTAATCTCAGTGAGTTCCTTATATTATGGATTCTCTTGGCTTTACAAGGTTCTATAAAAATACTTCTCAGTCGGGGGAAATCTAAGACTTTGAGTTCATAATCTCACACTCATACGGAAACATACCTTGAGTTTACTAACTCAACAATATAACTAATCTGGAAACCAAACAAAGGTATCCATTATTCCCGTCTTCTTCTACGTCTAGAAGTCAGCACGAGTCATGGATCCTTGTAATTTACTTAACATACAAAATGGATTCGGATCCTAGGCCTGTTAACCTAGAATTGTCACCTCACGTGGGCTATAAACCACCACAAGTCTCTTTATCCGTAGGCTCCATTCGTACTATATGCGGGAATCAAACCTGCCAAGTAATCATGCGTACATTCTAGAGGAACCCCAACCTCATGAAACAACATTCTCAGGGAAACAGTTCCGATTACGTGATTTCATAAACAACGTGTCTAATTGTTGCACCCCAAAATTTTCCCTCACAATACAAGACTTTGTGTGCTAAGAAGGTTCACAAGTTTCACAAGACCTTTCATGAAGTTCATGAAGTCTACAAGACACTTTATGAGGTTCACAAGGTTCACAAGATTCACAATACATACAAGACCTTTCATGAAGTTCATGAAGTCTACAAGACACTTTATGAGGTTCACAAGGTTCACAAGACCTTTCATGAAGTTCATGAATTCTACAAGACACTTTATGAGGTTCACAAGGTTCACAAGACATCTTATGATGGTTCACAAGGTTCACAAAGTTCACAATTGGTCAGAAAAGTTGACAATTCCCTCAGACAATGCACCTCCTAATCAGTGCATCCAAAACTAGGGTTTTGACTTTAATCAGGCTAAATGAATTTCCAAGACTTCAAGTGAGCTTCATAACATCTTATATGTGTTTAAGAACCCCCATGACAAGTTTCAAGACTCTTCTCAAAGGTTTGCTCAGTCAGATGATCAGATAAGTCAAAATCAGTCAAAGCAGTTAAAAAGTCAAACTGAGGTCAACTGTGGTCAAACCAAAGTCAAACTTCATGATTTTTTGCCAACATCAAGTATATGAAGTAAAATTCATCATTTGATCAAGGGTTGATCATGATTCATCAAGGATATTTCAGATCATCAAGAATCAGGAGTTTCTAAATTAGGGTTTCCTCAGTAAAAGTCAACTGAACTTTGACCAGCCATAACTTTCACATGCTTCATCACCAAGTCTCCATCCAAATCTCATTTTGAAGGAAATTGAATTCTCTACAACTTTGTGTCTCACAAGACAAGCCCAAAAATGCTTCATTTGGAAGGTATGAGCTAAGACATTATAGGTCCTTTTAAAAGTCAACAAAAAGTCAACAACTTCAAAAGGGCATAACTTGAGAATGGTAAATGATATGAACATGAAACCAGTGGGGTTGGTTAGAGGACTCTTCAAGCTTTCCAAAATGTCCAATAACACCCTCATAGAATTAAAATTGAAGGATGTGTGCCCTTGCAAAGTTGGGAAATTTTAGGGAAGTTTATGAAGCAAATGGAGGTTTAAAACCAAATTTTGCTAAGTGGGCTGAACTTTTAATGACCCAAAGCAATCCATGACATCATGCACGAAAATTATTTGATATTTTCATAATTTTTATTTTATTTAATTTATTTATTATGATTTTTTATATTAAAAATCATTTTAAATTTAAATAAAATATCAAGTGTGAAGATTTAAAATTATTTTTGGTTCTAGAAGGTCATGAATTCAATATGGATCAAATTGATACAAAAATAATGTTGATTGGCTTGAAATAGAAAGTGTTTATGCAAAAATATTTGAATTTCAAAGCTTATCTTTCTCAATCTTTTTGGATCAAATCTTTCAAACAATGACCAAGTTTTCTGACCTAAATTCATCACACTATAAGTACATAACTTAAACCTAATCATAGAAGACGAATTTCAGCCTCCTAAGAGTAAGTTCATATTTTCAAAAACCTCACAAAAGTCAAATTCGGTTTCCACTACACAAGGTATTTGAAGGTATTTTAAGGACATGAGAATGATCCCTGGACTTCACTGATCATGTACCAATGCTCATATGCATCCATAACCTCATGAACATCTCAAACCGAATTCAAATATTGACACATTTATGTTTTTTTCGTTTTCATACATACATGTAAAATAAATTGAATTTGATTCTGGATTTGTGTTTGTGTTAAGCTTGTGAACGTTTCTGGGCAATTCAATTTGGTTTTCGATGCAGGATCAAAGAACCACCATTGTTAGGGTTTCGGCCATGGAATTGGGGTTTTGTTGTAAACCTAATATAAATAAATTCTGAGAACGTAGAACAATTCTATGGACCTTGGGGATTATGAAACACTGATTATTGTTGAGAAATTTCACTGTTTTGATGCTTGTCCAATTTCGTAGGTTCTTGTATTTTGAAATTCGCAGGAAGCATTGCAGCAAAATTCGCATGAAATTTCGTAGGTAATTTGGAGAAGAAGACCTGCGCGCGTTTTCTGATTTTGAATTATTATGATATATTATAATGTTTTGTTTCTGTTTTATATCACAAGCGTTGTGCTTGTCCCAGTGGTGAAGGGTGCGCGTATGATGCTTATAGGTCTGGGTTCGAATCCTGGCTTCCCAATTTTTTCTTGTTTTTCCAGTTTAACAATGAAACATAATATATTATGTATTATTGTTGTTATACTAACAGGTGCGCTCTCCCAGCTGGAATGGTTAACGTGTTTGTGTGATGTTTGAAGGTCCTGGGTTCGATCCCCCCAGGCCTTTTGTTTTTCTTTCTTTTTCTTTGATTTTCAGGAATAAGGCACAAAACCAATTGGACTCCCTCCTTTGTCACCTGCGCGCGCTGGCCCAGTGGTTGGTGTTGCTGACTTGTGTTCTTGAAAGCAAGAGGGGCTGGGTTCAATTCCCAGCCAAGGGAAGTTCTCTTTTTCTTTTTCTTTCTATTTGTTTTGCTTATTATTAATATTAATTAATTAAAACTATAATTTTAAAATCCTAATATGTTTCATAAATATAAATCCTAAAATATTGTCTAAAACTATTTTTTTTTAATATGTATATATTATTATTGTATAATTTATTTGTATAATTAGATTAATATTTAATATTTAACATTTTTTATATAAAACCTAATTTATTTTTAAAAACCCTAAAAAGCATATTTTTCTCAAACCCTAATTTTTCTTCTTCTATTTATTTAATACTATTATTTGTATATATTATATTCATAGTTTAGTTAAAATTCTTAATTTAATTTTCATTAATGTATAAATTGTTTATAATTTAAATTTTTGTATGTAAATATGTTTAAAAGTTAAAATTCTTGATATGATAATATGACATAATTTGTTTAGAATTTAATTTTGCATGAAAATAATTTTTATTATATGTTTAAAAATTGCTAATTTAATTTTTGTAATTATAATCTATTTTCATAATATGTTTATAATTAATTTTATAATTTACATATAACTTAAAATTCTATAATAATTGTTCATATTTTCTTATTAACCTTTAAAAATTTTGTTTATTATAATATTCTTGTTTATTTCATTATTATTATTAATTATGTTTATATGATTATTACTAACCCCATTTAATTTAGTATTATTTTTATTATTTTCACTAACCCAATTATTATTATTATTATTTAATATTTTGCTTATTTATTTAAATTGCTTTTATTATAATTATGTAATTGTTCCTTGGTGTAATATTTATTAATAATGTTTATTATTTATATTTTATGCTATGGTTAATAAATAGGGAGTGTAAATATACTTGTAATTTAAAATTAATTTAGATCATTTAAATTTAAAGATAAATATTAAAATTGTACACTCACACACGTAAGTCGATCTTTGATCGCCATCTCACTTCCTTAGGGATACCTCTCATGTTGCCTAATCAAAAAGGTCAAGTAGGGTGTATAAAGCAAAAGTCCCTCAAAATAAAGTCATCTAGTCCCTTAACAGATAAAAGATCAAGTCTCTTTCGAATGTTGCCTTCGTAATGATCTTGTCCATTTCGAATAAAGATGATAGTCCCTCCAAAATTGCTTATACACCCCACAGTTGCCTACATAAACAGATGTCCCTTCATTTGTCCCTCACATCCAAGGTAATGACTACCTATTCCTTAATAATAGGGATAGTCTTACCATTTAAAGGATTCAAGAACAGAAAAGACTTTAAACTTAGGGTAGGTTCCTCATAGTTACTTGCTCACTCTTCAAAAACAATTTCAAACACTTCACAATTTCAAACAAAAAATTTCAAAACAAAGGTTTATACGCATCCGTACATGGGTCATTATAAACACTTAAGAAAATTTCTATTCACACACTACACATTTCAAAAACATTTTAAAGTGAGCTAAGTAACTAAGAGCCCATGGATAACCATGGATGTAAAGGGTGCTAACACCTTCCCTTTACATAACCTACCCCCCGGACCCAAAAATCTTTTAAAAGGTCTTTCCTGTTCTTTTATGCCTTTCCTTTGGATAAAATAAAAGTCGGTGGCGACTCTTGCTATCCGCAACATAACTAAAGTCAGTTCTCCCACCGTGTTACAGAACTGGCGACTCTGCTGGGGATTTAATAAAAGAGGGGTACCCTTAGGAATTAAGATCACTTTAAAATTGTTTGCCTTGTTTGCTTTATACTTACTTGTTGGGCTCTTATGTGTGAAAGATCCTAACCCGGATCTAGTGTACCTTAGGTAAATGGCAATAGACCTAGGAAACTGTACGGCGTATACCGATATGGTTGATCTGGTGGCCATAGTTAGTGTGACTTCTTGGTTGGTGCTTATGTTCCTTAAGTCAAGTTGAGGATAATATGAGGCTGCCATATGTTGTCAATGCACTAACTAACTTTTAGAACCCTAGTTATCCCATCTTGGCCTTTAGAAAGTAGTGAGATAACCGGCTTTGGTGAAGACTGAAGTTGGTTGATACTCGATACTACGCTCATTGAGATTCTAAACTTGGAGGGTTTTGGTTGGCAAGTAAGTTGCCTACTGAACAACCACCCTTGTGAAGGATCAATGATATTGAGATCCCTTAGAACATGGTTACTTTTGTAGGATAGGATGAACCATCTAAACTTCAGGGGAGGGTACTTACCTTTGAACCTCATGCAAGCCTTTAAACCTAGGGCTATTGTGTGACTTGTTTGTGTGTGCCACATGTTTGTGATTGAGCATAACATCATGACATCATCATGCATCATAAGCATAGCATTTTCACTAACCATTTCGAGGACCAAAGGATTTATCTTTGTTCTTTGTTGCGGGTCATGGCTTCTGCTCGTAGAAACACCATCAGGATCAACTTTGTGGGCATACCTGCTAAGCTTAAAGAGTTGGTTTCTCAAGTGTCTGATCACTCCCAGTTCATCAAGAGACATGGTCACCTATTGGATCTAGTCACTTCAGGGTTCAATGAAGACATGATGAGTGTCCTGTTTTAGTTCTTTGATCCTAAGCACCATTGCTTCACATTCCCCGACTATCAGCTGGTTCCTACAATGGAAGAGTTCTCTAAACTTCTGGGTATACCTGTTCTTGATCAAAGACCCTTCACAGGCTTGAAGAAAGAGCCTAAACCTGAGGTTATTGCTGCAGCTCTACACCTGAAGAAGTCTGACATCGTTCTAGAAACGAGAAGCGGAGTTAAGGGTATTCTTGCTAAAGTATTAATGGATAAAGCTCAAGTGTTCTTGAAAGCTATGAGCTATGATGATTTTGAGGAGATCTTAGCCTTATTGATTTATGGCTTAGTGTTGTTTCCCAATCCTGATCAGTTCATAGACGTTCATGCCATCAACATATTCCGGAGTCACAATCCAGTACCTACATTGCTTGGAGACATCCTGCATTCTCTTCGTACTCGTACTACAAGGGCAAGAGGAACTTTGATGTGTTGCATACCTTTGCTATCTAGGTGGTTTATTTCTCACCTTCCTCGCTCAGTGATGAAGAATGAATAGGGATTCAGGTGGTCTAAGAGAATTATGTCACTCTCTCATTCAGATATCCATTGGTGCTCCAGATCTATGGAGAATGTCACTATCATTGACCGTTGTGGGGAGTTTACTAATGTGCCACTTCTAGGCATAAGAGGAGGCATCACCTACAACCCTTCTTTAGCTTTACGATAGTTTGGTTACGCTCGGAGTGATGGTCCACATGACATGTTGATTCAGGGCATTGTGTTTGACTACGACAACGATCTTCAAGGTTACCGTCAGAGATTCATACGAGCATGGGGAAAAGTAAACAAGGTTGACAGCAAGACTCTGGAGCCTAAGTACACTATTCCTATGGAAGCTTATCTCAGATGGGTGCGATCTCGTGCTCAGACTCTCATGATGCCATATCCTGCTATCCTACCAGTTACCATGGAACCTGTTGCTGAAGGAAATACAGCTTATACCATCCTTCACCCAGACATGCCTACTGACATTGAAGACTTACAGAGATCCTGGATCCAGTTGAAGGAGCAAAGGGATACTTTCGAGGCTCATTACAAAGCAAGCCAAGAAAGAATCCTGGAACTAACAAAGCAACTTCACGAGGAACGGAATCTCAACTCATACCTCAACACAAAGAGGAAACGTCCATGGGAGACTTAAAACCCCATCTTTTGTATTTATTTCATTTCATTTTTGTAAGCCCAAGAGGCAAAACAAATTTACTACTAATAAAAGTTTACCTTCTTGTTTGTTTAAGCAAATTTAAATCCTACGGTCCTTGAAAACATTGCATATACATTCACATATCATTTCATTGCATCACAGGTTTATAATTGTGCACAGGTTTCTCATCTTCTCGCTGTTTATTTCAGCAATGGCTCTTGAACAAACAGTTAAAGATCTCCAAGCACAAAATGCACAGTTCCAAGAGCTGATCCTGAATTTGTCCAAGGGGCAGGATGAATTGAAGACACTGCTGGCCAAGAAGACTAAGAAGACTAGAAGGTCAGGTGGCCTGATCAACATGGGAAGAAGGTTCAAAGGTCTTGCCAAGACCAAAGAACCAGTTGAAGATTATGAGTCTGAAGAGTCTGAAAAAAAGGGAGGCAGTCTCCACAACACTATGGGGGACTCTGATTCTGAGGCTAATTACTACCATGAGCCTAATGAAGACAAATTCAAGATGCTGGTGGATAGAATGTATGCTATGGAGTTGCAGAAGTCTTCTGGGCTGGATTTTGAAGATTTGAGTCTGATATCTGGGGTAGTCATACCCATTGGTTTCAAGGTTCCTACCTTTGTTGTTTATGATGGGGTCTCTTGTCCCAAGCTGCATCTGAGGTCTTATGTCAGAAGAATCTAACCTCACACTGCTGATAAAAAGTTATGGATCCATTTCTTCCAAGAGAGCTTATTTGGAGCTCAATTGGAGTGGTATTATCAGTTGGAGAGTGTCAACATCAGGGATTGGAATGATCTTGCTGAAGCTTTCTATAAGCAGTATCAATACAATGCTGATTTAGCTCCAACTCGCATGCAGCTGCAAAGCATGTCTATGGGTGCCAAAGAAAGTTTCAAGGAGTATGCTCAGAAGTGGAGAGATTTAGCTGGAAGAGTACAACCCCCTTTAACTGACAGGGAATTGGTTGATATGTTCATGTGTACGCTGAATGGTCCTTTTTACAGTCATCTCATTGGAAGCTCATCATCTGGCTTCACTGAGTTGATAATGACAGGAGAGCGCGTGGAAAATGGTATAAAGAGTGGCAAGATTCAGGTGGGTACTTCTTCATCAGGTACTGCAAAGAAGCCTCCCACTGGGAAGAAAGAATTCAATGCTGTTTATGGTCAACCTGATCGTAATAGAAGGCATCAGTCTGTGAGTGCAGTTCATATTTCAAATCCAACTCCTACAACACCAGAGAAGCCACAGGGCAACCAACAGAGGGCTAGAAGGCAGTTCACAAAGATCAACATGTCAATGGCTCAGGCATTGCAACACTTGTTGAAGGCTGAACTTATCACTCTGAAAGAGGCTCCTCAGAATCCCAATGTTACCTCTCCCAGGTACAATCCCAATGCACGATGTGCATATCATTCGAATTGTCAGGGACATGATACTAATAGCTGCTGGGTCTTGAAGAACAAAATTCAAGATATGATTGAGGCTGGAGAAATTGAGTTTGACCCTCCGGGTACTCCAAATGTGATTACTGCTCCCATGCCAAATCACGAGAAGACTGTCAATGCCATTGATGAAGATTTACATATTTATTCAGTTGCAGAGTTGACCACACCATTGTCTGTTATCAAGAAGAAGTTAGTGCAAGCTGGGTTCTTTCCAGGTTGTCGTGAAGATTGTTTGTATTGTACCTATAAGCCGGATAGTTGCTGGAGATTGAGAGATGGAATTCAACATCTCATGGATAAATATACCATAGTGTTTGAGAGGACTCCATCATCTGTAGAAAGTATGGTGGATCACATTACCAAAGGTAGGAAGACTGAAGAGGTTGATATGGTTGATAAAGTACCGGTAAGGATCACTTCAAAGGGACCTGTTAAAATCACTCATAAGGGTCCAATTAAGATTACTGCTGAAGGCCCTGTGAAGATTGTTGCTGAAGCTAGAGTGGCTCCTATGGTCATTACCACTCCTGGTCCTATTCCGTATACGTCTGATAAAGTTGTGCCTTGGCATTATGGGTCTGATATTTATATCCATGGTGTTAAACAGGAACCCTTAGCTGATGTGCCTGTTGATGTTGATAATATTGCTGGGTCTAGTAAGATCACACGAAGCGAAAGAGTCTTCTCTCCTCCAGTTACTTCCAAGAATGCAGTTACTCCTGCTACTACCTCCACCACTGATGCTCGGGGAAAAGGTCCTGTTATTGAACCTGTACCTACTGATGTGCCAGCTGCTGATGATCTTGCTAAGCAGATGGAAGAAGTATTGAAAATCATTCGCAAGAGTGATTATGACATTGTTGATCAGTTGGGGCATACTCCCTCCAAGATTTCTATGTTGTCTTTGTTGTTATGTTCTGAGGCTCATGCCAAAGCTTTGATTAAGTTTCTGAAGACTGCACATGTACCCAATGCAATTTCTGTTGACCAGATTGAGAATTGTGTTGCCCACCTGACCTATGATAATGGGTTAGGATTCTCTGATGCTGATTTGACTCCTGCCAAGAGGGATCATAACAGGGCTCTGCATATCTCAATTGAATGCAGGGGCACTACCCTGTCACATGTATTGATAGACAATGGTTCCTCTCTGAATGTGTTGCCCAAAGAAGTCCTGAATAAGCTGAGTCCCGAAGATGCTATGCTGAAGCCCAGTAATATAGTGGTAAAGGCTTTTGATGGTTCGAGAAGAGTGGTGCATGGAGAAATTGATCTCCCGATCAAAGTTGGTTCTCAAGTTTTCAATGCTACATTTTATGTGATGGATATTCGTCCTTCGTACTCTTGTCTGCTTGGTCGTCCCTGGATCCATGGGGCAGGTGCTGTAACCTCTACATTACATCAGAAGCTGAGATATCCGGTAGAAGGAAAAGTTGTTACTGTCTATGGAGAGGAAGAATATTTTGTTAGCCATGTAAACACCTTCAAGTATTTGGAAGTGGAAGGTGAATACGTTGAAACTCCGTGTCAGACATTTGAAGTAGTTCCTTGGATTGTTAATGATTATGAAGATCCTCCTGTTGTCAAGAAAGTTCCTGTGGTCACCAGAGTACCTCCAACAATGGCCTCTGTCATACCCCAAATTTGTCCTACCCGTTTTTAGAAAAAATAAAATTTGTTGTTTCACCTGTTTCAAATCAAAATCGGGATTCTCATCCAGTGTCATCAGGGTGTGTGCTTATGATATTGAAAAATCGATGCATCGGCTATTCGTTTACATTCCTCGATTACGTGTCCTTTTTTTCTTTCTACTGTCCGTTATTTTCAATTTATTCTTTTTTATCATTTCCATTATTACTTTGTATATTATTTCCTTTATATTTTATTTGCTTTGTTATTTTTATTATTCTTTATTAATATTAGATTCATTTCAATTATTATTATTATTATTGTTATTAATTTTAGTGAAGTTAGTCCATTTCCCAAAAATATAGATAAATAATAGTATAAAAAAAGAAAAAATATAAGTATTTTTATTTCTCACTTACATTTCGGCAATTTCTATCTCTTTTATGGTTATTGATATTATTTTTTATAATCTTTTACTGTTATTATTGTTATTATTACCAATCTTGTTCTAATTTTGTTATTAATATTATTTATATTACCTATTATTTTGTTATTATTATTAATACTGTCAAAATTGTTATTATTTACTTTATTGTTTTGTTATCATTTTCTATTATTATTATTATTATAATTTTATTAGTATATTCTTTTTTAATCTTATTAATATTACCAACTGACATTTTTTTTATATAGAGAAAGTCCTTAATTTGTTATCAACAAAATTTCCAATTTCCAGCCTGTCCCACACAACACAACGCTCTGATATTGATTCTTTCCACTCACAACAAACTCACTCAATTCACGCACCATCTGTTATGCAGCCAATAAAACCAATTTCTTCATTCCACTCAATAACCGTACGCACCTACCGCACATGACAAATGATCTTTTATTTGACAAATACGTGACACACACAGCAGAAAAAATCCTGATTTTCACTCTCTTTTTAAGAAACACCATAACCTTCATCTTGAATCCTTGAAATAACCTTCAAAAATCCCAAAACATTAACCTGCAAATCACAAGCATTTGGAAACAAACCTTCTGCCAAACATTTCTCAATTTAAAACTCAGTTCTTCATTCAACCTCATAAACAATCCATAAACAATAACAACAGTCAATAACCAAATAAGAACCAAAACCAGAAACCGATGCTCTCCCTTCACAAATAAAAAAAACCGATTCAAAACCTCAGTTCATACACATCTTCAACCTTCACCCACAAACCTTTCACAAACACAACCGCATCACAAACCAGCCGTGAAATCCATCACCTGTAACAGCCAAACCAGAAAACGAAACACATCTTCACCGTTTTCAAACCAAACGAAATCCAGCCACAAACTTGAAGCCACCATCAGCCACACTGTGAACCCTTCATCATCCCTCGTCTTCACACAATACAGATTTACCA
Source organism: Lathyrus aphaca (assembly GCA_963966055.1). Lineage (NCBI taxonomy): Eukaryota > Viridiplantae > Streptophyta > Magnoliopsida > Fabales > Fabaceae > Lathyrus > Lathyrus aphaca. The sequence goes on from OZ014519.1 coordinate 221,288,969, forward strand.
ACTTTTTTTCAAAAACAAAACAGAGCTGAATCCGGCCCGAAACCATCCTTCACGAACCAAACCGCCACCTGTGTGACAAAACGCAAACGAGCGAACTCACCCAAGCTCGTTGCGAAACCCACTATGATTCTGAAACTTTCCTCGAACCGCAAACCCGTACGAACCTCCGCAAGAAACTCATCCACTAAGGCAAACCGACGATAACTCCATATCCGAACGCACAAGAGACAGAGAGATCTGAATCGATTGAGAGGGAAAGCCGATCTGAAAGGTACAACAATATTGAGAGAATCGTCGCGCAAATCGCAACCGAGTGCTTGCCGGCAACAAATCTTGCGAATCCGCCGTGGGAAACGTTCGAAGGCCACCGCGAAACAAGAGAAGCTGAACCCGAGACGAGACAGAGGAAAGACGCTGAGATTGACGAAGAAGAAGACGGAAGGTGTTGAGGTTATTTTTCTCAGAACCGTTTTAATTTGAGGATTTTGACTTTCAGTTCATTCTTTTGTTATTATATTTTTGTTTTTTTTCTTTTGGTTTAATTTTTTATTTTTTAGGTTATATTATTGTTGATGTTTAACTTGGATTAAGGCCCGTATATTTTTACTCACACAGCACACACATTTTATTGTTATTTTTTCTTTTCCTTATGAATTCTTGTTGGGCTTGTAGCCCATAGTTTTTAAGAAGCTTCTATTAACACCCGCATTATACCAACAATTCCCCCCTCTGTTTTATGTCTCTTTCATAATTTTCATCATTTTTACTATTTATTGGATAAATGTTGCAAGATTATTTTCATTTTTATTATATAAACTATCTATTTTCAATTCCTTATTTAGTTTGTTTTTTTTCAAAAAAAGGTGTCTTAAAATATATGTATATAATTTCTTGATTTCATTTAGGGGCCGATGATATTATAAAAGGCCGTTTTTCGCCCGATTACATTTAATCGGTGATGAGCGGTCAATATGAGGCCCTCCTTGTAATTAATTTTTCATTATTTCATTATTTCGATAAATAAGCATCAATGTAATTTATTTCATATTCTTAAATTATTTATTTCATTTAATTATTTATTTCATTATTCATTATTCTTTTTAATTCTAGCAAATTCAATTTATTCATTTATTTTCGCATTTCAAAATTACGATTCGACTTCTTATAGAATGGTTCCCATTTTGAACCGATTCTAAGGCAGTAAACGAACAAAATTTCGTCGCGTCCCAAAAAGGTCCAACGCCTCCGAATAGTTGCGCTCGAAAAAAGGTCCAACGCCTTCGAATAGTTGCGTCCCGATCAAACAGGCTGAACGCCTTCGAATAGTTCAAACACACTGCACACACGCTTCCTCTTGGGCAAAATACAATGATACCCTTTATTTCTTGCAATCCCCTGTATTTATTTTGTACCCCTCTCTCTTTACTTTGTACGCAATTTATTTTCCGTATTTATTTTCGAATCCTTGGTCCAACGCCAAGCGATTGCACTTGCACACTTGCACTTTACTTTCCAGCTGTCGTTTCGTTTAGGATCCACTCCACCTTTGCGAGCCGAGCTTTGTGCCTCGCTAACAAAACCACAAAATAAACCTCCATTTGCATGCACCCTCTAAACTTCAAAAAAACCAAAATGTTTCGATTAGATCCAAACCCTTGATCCAATGTCAAGCGGCTTTAGGAAATAAAAACACTTTAATAATACGAGAAGATCTGTACACCACGAGCCTTAAGCGGTAGAAAGGGGGATAACGAGCTTTCGTTACTCGCTCCGATTATTTCGACGCAGGACACTCGTCTTGTTGGGCGAGGTAAACTATCCATAGTCTTTAGTGCATTTCAACTCCTAAACCCTTTCGTCGAAGAAAGGTAATAAAATCAACAACCAATACCTTTAGTAGGCCGAACTACGAGGCTCTGACTTTCCCATTGCACACGGGAGTACGTAGGCACGAGGATCTCAATCCTTGCCGAGCACCTAGGTTCAATCTAACTTATAATTCAACTCATTTCCCTCTAGCAAGCAATCCGTTTAAGCATAGACATCCTTTCTCGCGCGTTAACTTAGATGGTTCCCATCGAGTACGATGGATGTAGGGGGTGCTAATACCTTCCCCCTGCATAACCGACTCCCGAACCCAGGCAATGGTTTCGTTGACCTTTGTCCTCATCCTTCTCTTCCCGGGTTGTATCTATATCTCCCCTTTCCCTCTTCGGGAATAAATAGAATTAGGTGGCGACTCTTCAGTCAGTCCGGCGCGCGGCTCCGTCCTTTCGGATCGCGTGAGGTCGTATTTTTCGGGGTACGACAGCTGGCGACTCTGCTGGGGATTGGTTCACCCCTATGCGAGTCAAGCCTAGTCTAGGTTCCCGTGTTTGTTTGGATGTTTGCTTTTATGCCTTGCTTGTTTTTTTTTTTTTTTTTTTTTTTTTTTTTTTTTTTTTTTATCGCTTTCCTTATCGCATTCCATTTTATATATCTTGTGGCTCCTTGGTACTATAATTTGGATCGATACTTTGCAAAACAAACTTGAGGGAAGAGCTCTATACCCGGGCTCATGAGTACAAACATAAGTTAGCGAGGTTGTGTAGTATGGGCTCCCGAGAGAACCACTCTCGTGGGTTGTCGATACGAAAACCTCACTCGGAGTAGATTTTAATGGAAATACTGACAACCGTCAAGCTTTTGGCGTGTGTGCTCAGTTGTTTTCATTAAAGTCGTCGACTCTGAGGACCTTTAGAACCTTTTGGTTAAAACATCGGTTGATGGTTGCGTAGTATTGGGCACCAGGGTTCACCCTTGCGTGGCTCGGTATGAAAACCTCACTTGGAATAGACTTACTCAATGGAGTTGATTGACTGTCAAGAATGTATGAAATTGACACGTGCATCAAACAGTTGAGAAAGTTCTATAACTCCAGGACTTTGTTTTAAACCTTGTGTCGATGATCACGTAGTATGGACTCCCGAGAAAACTTGCTCTCGTGGGTTGTCGATACGAAGATCTCACCCAAAACAGATTCATATGGCGGAGTCAATCAACCGTCATGCTTATGGCGCGTGTGATGAACAGTCATACGAATTGATAACTTTGGGATCCCCAAACTTTAAAGTCTACCCAGTGAGTTCTTGATCAGAGTATCTTCCATCTGTACCTTGGACTCATGAGACCTTGATCTTGCGATCCTGGATTCTGACATTGCATATCATTTCATTTGCATCATTTATTCATCTTGCATTTCATTCCAAAATCCGAAAACTTATTTCATGCTCCTCCATCTTCAGTAAATCAAGCTGGTTTCCCGACGCCCGTATCGAGCTAGACGGCCGTATTTAACTCGAGCCAATACTAGAAGACTGATGGACGTGATTCAAGAAGAGCAAGTTGCCATGAGGGAAGAGATCGACTCGGTCAAGAGCAAGATTGACCAGATTTATGAGACTTTGCAATCTTTGGCAAGAATGGAAGAACGTCGCGAAGCTGCTGCCGCAATGAACAATGCTCAAGTGCAAGGATCTACCTCACGAGCAATGCCTTCAGTTCCCGTTCCAAATCCTCTGGTCTATGGTTTGCCTCCAGGCTTCACTCCTGCTGTTGAAGAGGTCACTTCCCAACCAATGTCTACTTCTGGTGTCACTGTTGGTGTCATTCCTCAAGCTCAGCCTATTCCAACTCAAATCCAGTTTCCTCAAACTGAAGAAAACCATCAAGTTGAGTATGAGATGCATACTGCTGTTCCAATTACCAACCCTCAGGCTGCTCAAGAGTCTGAAGCTATGAAGATGTGTCGCGAGTTAGCTGAAAAGCTCCGAATCATGGAAGGACACAACTCAACTTCTCTGAGTGCCTCAGACATGTGCTTAGTTCCAGATGTTGTGATCCCTACTAAGTTCAAACTGCCGGAGTTTGAAAAATACAAAGGCCTCAGCTGCCCTGAGCTCCATTTGAGGATGTACTGCAGAAAAATGGCCGCTCATGCCAAAGACGATAAACTCATGATCCATTGCTTCCAAGACAGCCTGTCTGGAGCATCTCTAGAATGGTACATGCAACTTGAGCGCAACAATGTTCGTACTTGGCTTGATCTATCTGATGCATTCAAAAAGCAGTATAAGTACAACACTGACCTTGCTCCTAACCGTACTCAACTTCAGAGTATGTCTCAAAAGGAGAGAGAATCCTTTAAGGAGTACGCCCAACGCTGGAGAGAGCTAGCCGCCAGAGTGCATCCTCCATTAGTTGACCGTGAATTGATCGACATCTTCATGGGTACCCTACAGGGGCAATACTACGAAAAGCTGATCAGCAGCGTATCTTCTGGTTTCTCAGACATGGTAATGGTAGGAGAAAGAATTGAAGAAGGTCTGAAGAGTGGAAAGATCCCAGGAGGTCCTAGCAGCCAAAACAATGCCAAGAAGCCTTTCAACGGGTACAAAAAGGGCGAAACAAATGCCATTTCTACTGCAAGTGGGAATTTTCAACAGAGTGCACCTGCTCCAGTTCCCTACTATCAGTATCCCTATGTTGCTGCTGCACAATATGCTCCTGTGCCATATCAGCCAGCTCCTCCAATGCCTTATCAGCAGGCCTTTCAAAATCTATTTCCGCCTCAGATGATTCACCAACCACGTTCTATGGTTGCAGCTGCGCAGCATGCGCCCAATCCATACCAGCAACATGCTTATCCACCACGGTCTGGTCAACAGCAACAACGCGCTCCTCAACAGCGTCCACCATATCAACCAAGAAGGCCTGAAAGAACCTTTGATCCCTTGCCTATGACACATTCTGAAATCTTTAATCAGATGATGGCAAAGGGAACTCTTGTTTTAAAAGACTTGCCACCACAAACTGGTACTGCCCGAGACTATGATGCCAATGCCCGTTGTGAGTATCACAAGGGTGCTCCAGGTCACACACTCGAGAACTGCAAATCGTTCAAGCACAAGATCCAAGATCTAATCGACTCTAAGGATCTCACCTTCACTCCGAGAAATCCAAATGTCCAGAACGATCCAATGCCATCACACGGTGCCAACAAGTGAAGACATATGAAGGGTTTGTTGAAGACCAAGCTGAGTAGTCTCCAACTTTGAAGCATTCAATCAAGAGAAGTTCAATTCCTCAAATCAAGGCAGCCAGTGCCATTTATTATTTCCGCATTCCTGTTGTTTTGTAATGTTTGTTTAAGTACTATTTGCTATGAACATTGTTATTTGTACTTGGTTTTGTTAATGTTATGTTTATGCATGTTTTGATTCAGTTTATTCGCATTCGCTCATCATTTATCATTTATCAAAAAAAAAAAATCACAAAAAATATTCCCTCACTTCACTTTAGCAAATATTTGAGGGAGGATGATGAAAAGGAAATACCCATAACTGTTGCGGTATGCTTTCGGATAAAACCTCGTCAATGATGTACAGGCATTTTTTTCCAAATTCCCAAACACTGGAGATATAAGGAGTTAATCCCTAGTCAACCACTTCGAGCCTAGAAGTAGGAGTTTCTTTCGGATACAACCCTTACATTTAACCCGGGGCAGGGTAGTTGTTCAGTTGACATGACTACACTCTCAAATCGCAAGATGAGACATCCCATCAGAGGACCATCAGCAAATGACTTGGCAGTCACAACATTCAAAAAAAAAAGAAAAGAAAAAGAAAAACACTAAGTTGAGCACCCGAAGGGAGACTTAGTCGGAAAAAAACAAATCAAAAAGAGGAACTCAAATCCTCAGCAAAAACAAAACAAATATCGGTGATCACCCAAATCGAGAATCAAAGGGTCACCAGCAAAATAAGATGACTGCCACTTTCAAGCAAACTTTGAAGCTTCATCTTCACTCTTGCAAAGTCAAAACAAATGCATATGTAGAGTTAACTGAACGTAGGACTGGAGAATATTACGAAGAAGGGGTGGGGACAAATCAAACTTTGAGCCTTATATCCTTTGTTTCTCAAAACCATTAACCAGACCACATTACAACCCTCAAAAAGACCTAATTGAGGCATGGTTTATTCTGAAAGCATATTACCAACAAGGTTGCGTGAATTGACTCCCATATATTTGCTAATATTCAATCTTGTTTGCACATTATTCTTGATGCATCTTTCACGAACTTTCTAAATCAGCACCTCGTTTGGGCTAACGGTCCATTCGTCACACTTTCACAGCATTCAAATAAATTGACTTTTTCAAAACTTACATGAATTTTACATTAACACTACCATCTGTATATGAATAATTTAATTGCAAATCAGTGCTTGACATCAGTACAATCCCAACAAGGGACAATCAAAAGAGAAATTTGAACTCCATTGATGCCAACATGAATCAAGACTACTTCAGCAGCCCAATCAGGGGCAATTCATTTCAAAATCAGTCCAATCAGGGGCAAAACACCTTCAACGGCCCAATCAGGGGAAAATCATCTTCCAACATCTCAATCAGAGGCAGACGCCTACCAGATCCAGATACTGGGGCAGATCATGACGTGGCCATTGTCAAAGCTTCCCCACCAGATTTATTTCAGATACCCTACAGGCAGGGGCAAGCAGACAAGGAGCAAATCTTCCTCTCTCTTCTCCCCAGCTGAGCAACTAGATCTTGCTAGACATTGGCAATCATTCAAAGCAAATCAGTCTTCATGTGTCAATTAAGTCGCTTCGCTCATCAGCAGATAACCAAGCTTAGAGCATCCAGATACATCTTCTGACCAAACGACGTCAAAGATCGAGTGTCGGGGAATCAGTCCCTCCACCCACCCCAAAGTCCAATAATTATTGGCAACTACCAAACCAAAAGTCCACCAAGCTGGCACATTTCAATCGCTCATATGCATCATTGTGCATCATATGCAGTCATAAGCATCATTTACATCAATCATTTGCAACATGTGCATCATGTGCATACCTAAACAAATCAACTTTTATATTCCCCAACATTTTCGAATTTACATCTCAGTGCATAAGCATTTGCATCGTATCTCCACCTTTATGGAATACCATTTCAAAAAAAAACAATCAAACATAGTTGCATAATTCAGGATCCAGGATCAATCCAAGTTTCCAGTCCTTTCCCCAGCGGAGGATCACATCAATCAGATTCCAGGCATCCTCTTGGCGGATTCAATAGCCGTGTATAAATCTCAGTCCATTTGCCTTATCACCCTCCGGGGATAAGTGATTTTATTTTTCAGTTATTGCCTTATCATCCTCTGTTGATAAGTGAGTTTATTTTTCTGTCTATTGCCTTATCATCCTCTGTTGATAAGTGAGTTTATTTTTCTGTCTATTGCCTTATCATCCTCTGTTGATAAGTGAGTTTATTTTTCTGTTTGTTGCCTTATCATCCTCTGTTGATAAGTGAATTTATTTTCAGCTTGTTGCCTTATCATCCTCTGTTGATAAGTGAGTTTGTTTTCAGTTTATTGCCTTATCATCCTCTGTTGATAAGTGAATTTATTTTCAGCTTGTTGCCTTATCATCCTCCGGGGATAAGTGATTTTATTTTTCAGTTATTGCCTTATCATCCTCTGTTGATAAGTGAGTTTATTTTTCTGTCTATTGCCTTATCATCCTCTGTTGATAAGTGAGTTTATTTTTCTGTCTATTGCCTTATCATCCTCTGTTGATAAGTGAGTTTATTTTTCTGTTTGTTGCCTTATCATCCTCTGTTGATAAGTGAATTTATTTTCAGCTTGTTGCCCTATCATCCTCTGTTGATAAGTGAGTTTGTTTTCAGTTTATTGCCTTATCATCCTCTGTTGATAAGTGAATTTATTTTCAGCTTGTTGCCTTATCATCCTCTGTTGATAAGTGAGTTTATTTTTCTGTTTGTTGCCTTATCTTCCTCTGTTGATAAGTGAGTTTATTTTTCTGTTTATTGCCTTATCTTCCTCTGTTGATAAGTGATTTATTTTGTCAATGTGTCACCCATCATTTCCATTTTATTTTTATTTGCTATTTTCACAAATTCTTTCTGTGTCGGACAAATTTGGAGTCTGCTAATATCTAATTATCTTATACCTTGAACGATTGAACGCGAGCCAGTTCATCTTATTCGGTCTAAGCCAATTCGATAGGGGCATCTGTCATACCCCAAATTTGTCCTACCCGTTTTTAGAAAAAATAAAATTTGTTGTTTCACCTGTTTCAAATCAAAATCGGGATTCTCATCCAGTGTCATCAGGGTGTGTGCTTATGATATTGAAAAATCGATGCATCGGCTATTCGTTTACATTCCTCGATTACGTGTCCTTTTTTTCTTTCTACTGTCCGTTATTTTCAATTTATTCTTTTTTATCATTTCCATTATTACTTTGTATATTATTTCCTTTATATTTTATTTGCTTTGTTATTTTTATTATTCTTTATTAATATTAGATTCATTTCAATTATTATTATTATTATTGTTATTAATTTTAGTGAAGTTAGTCCATTTCCCAAAAATATAGATAAATAATAGTATAAAAAAAGAAAAAATATAAGTATTTTTATTTCTCACTTACATTTCGGCAATTTCTATCTCTTTTATGGTTATTGATATTATTTTTTATAATCTTTTACTGTTATTATTGTTATTATTACCAATCTTGTTCTAATTTTGTTATTAATATTATTTATATTACCTATTATTTTGTTATTATTATTAATACTGTCAAAATTGTTATTATTTACTTTATTGTTTTGTTATCATTTTCTATTATTATTATTATTATAATTTTATTAGTATATTCTTTTTTAATCTTATTAATATTACCAACTGACATTTTTTTTATATAGAGAAAGTCCTTAATTTGTTATCAACAGAATTTCCAATTTCCAGCCTGTCCCACACAACACAACGCTCTGATATTGATTCTTTCCACTCACAACAAACTCACTCAATTCACGCACCATCTGTTATGCAGCCAATAAAACCAATTTCTTCATTCCACTCAATAACCGTACGCACCTACCGCACATGACAAATGATCTTTTATTTGACAAATACGTGACACACACAGCAGAAAAAATCCTGATTTTCACTCTCTTTTTAAGAAACACCATAACCTTCATCTTGAATCCTTGAAATAACCTTCAAAAATCCCAAAACATTAACCTGCAAATCACAAGCATTTGGAAACAAACCTTCTGCCAAACATTTCTCAATTTAAAACTCAGTTCTTCATTCAACCTCATAAACAATCCATAAACAATAACAACAGTCAATAACCAAATAAGAACCAAAACCAGAAACCGATGCTCTCCCTTCACAAATAAAAAAAACCGATTCAAAACCTCAGTTCATACACATCTTCAACCTTCACCCACAAACCTTTCACAAACACAACCGCATCACAAACCAGCCGTGAAATCCATCACCTGTAACAGCCAAACCAGAAAACGAAACACATCTTCACCGTTTTCAAACCAAACGAAATCCAGCCACAAACTTGAAGCCACCATCAGCCACACTGTGAACCCTTCATCATCCCTCGTCTTCACACAATACAGATTTACCAACTTTTTTTCAAAAACAAAACAGAGCTGAATCCGGCCCGAAACCATCCTTCACGAACCAAACCGCCACCTGTGTGACAAAACGCAAACGAGCGAACTCACCCAAGCTCGTTGCGAAACCCACTATGATTCTGAAACTTTCCTCGAACCGCAAACCCGTACGAACCTCCGCAAGAAACTCATCCACTAAGGCAAACCGACGATAACTCCATATCCGAACGCACAAGAGACAGAGAGATCTGAATCGATTGAGAGGGAAAGCCAATCTGAAAGGTACAACAATATTGAGAGAATCGTCGCGCAAATCGCAACCGAGTGCTTGCCGGCAACGAATCTTGCGAATCCGCCGTGGGAAACGTTCGAAGGCCACCGCGAAACAAGAGAAGCTGAACCCGAGACGAGACAGAGGAAAGACGCTGAGATTGACGAAGAAGAAGACGGAAGGTGTTGAGGTTATTTTTCTCAGAACCGTTTTAATTTGAGGATTTTGACTTTCAGTTCATTCTTTTGTTATTATATTTTTGTTTTTTTTCTTTTGGTTTAATTTTTTATTTTTTAGGTTATATTATTGTTGATGTTTAACTTGGATTAAGGCCCGTATATTTTTACTCACACAGCACACACATTTTATTGTTATTTTTTCTTTTCCTTATGAATTCTTGTTGGGCTTGTAGCCCATAGTTTTTAAGAAGCTTCTATTAACACCCGCATTATACCAACAATTCCCCCCTCTGTTTTATGTCTCTTTCATAATTTTCATCATTTTTACTATTTATTGGATAAATGTTGCAAGATTATTTTCATTTTTATTATATAAACTATCTATTTTCAATTCCTTATTTAGTTTGTTTTTTTTCTAAAAAAGGTGTCTTAAAATATATGTATATAATTTCTTGATTTCATTTAGGGGCCGATGATATTATAAAAGGCCGTTTTTCGCCCGATTACATTTAATCGGTGATGAGCGGTCAATATGAGGCCCTCCTTGTAATTAATTTTTCATTATTTCATTATTTCGATAAATAAGCATCAATGTAATTTATTTCATATTCTTAAATTATTTATTTCATTTAATTATTTATTTCATTATTCATTATTCTTTTTAATTCTAGCAAATTCAATTTATTCATTTATTTTCGCATTTCAAAATTACGATTCGACTTCTTATAGAATGGTTCCCATTTTGAACCGATTCTAAGGCAGTAAACGAACAAAATTTCGTCGCGTCCCAAAAAGGTCCAACGCCTCCGAATAGTTGCGCTCGAAAAAAGGTCCAACGCCTTCGAATAGTTGCGTCCCGATCAAACAGGCTGAACGCCTTCGAATAGTTCAAACACACTGCACACACGCTTCCTCTTGGGAAAAATACAATGATACCCTTTATTTCTTGCAATCCCCTGTATTTATTTTGTACCCCTCTCCCTTTACTTTGTACGCAATTTATTTTCCGTATTTATTTTCGAATCCTTGGTCCAACGCCAAGCGATTGCACTTGCACACTTGCACTTTACTTTCCAGCTGTCGTTTCGTTTAGGATCCACTCCACCTTTGTGAGCCGAGCTTTGTGCCTCGCTAACAAAACCACAAAATAAACCTCCATTTGCATGCACCCTCTAAACTTCAAAAAAACCAAAATGTTTCGATTAGATCCAAACCCTTGATCCAACGTCAAGCGGCTTTAGGAAATAAAAACACTTTAATAATACGAGAAGATCTGTACGCCACGAGCCTTAAGCGGTAGAAAGGGGGATAACGAGCTTTCGTTACTCGCTCCGATTATTTCGACGCAGGACACTCGTCTTGTTGGGCGAGGTAAACTATCCATAGTCTTTAGTGCATTTCAACTCCTAAACCCTTTCGTCGAAGAAAGGTAATAAAATCAACAACCAATACCTTTAGTAGGCCGAACTACGAGGCTCTGACTTTCCCATTGCACACGGGAGTACGTAGGCACGAGGATCTCAATCCTTGCCGAGCACCTAGGTTCAATCTAACTTATAATTCAACTCATTTCCCTCTAGCAAGCAATCCGTTTAAGCATAGACATCCTTTCTCGCGCGTTAACTTAGATGGTTCCCATCGAGTACGATGGATGTAGGGGGTGCTAATACCTTCCCCCTGCATAACCGACTCCCGAACCCAGGCAATGGTTCCGTTGACCTTTGTCCTCATCCTTCTCTTCCCGGGTTGTATCTATATCTCCCCTTTCCCTCTTCGGGAATAAATAGAATTAGGTGGCGACTCTTCAGTCAGTCCGGCGCGCGGCTCCGTCCTTTCGGATCGCGTGAGGTCGTATTTTTCGGGGTACGACAGCCTCCCTTAAAGATGCTAGAGCTGTGGTGGATGAAGGTGGTTGTACTATTTGGGGTCAGCTTCCTGATATCCCGTACAAGTCTGACAAATTTGGTTTGGGTTTCACTGCAGAGTCCCAGAAGGCTGTTCGTCGTGCTCGTGCTGTTCGTATCACCAATCAAGGAGTTATGAAGAACCAGATCAATGATGTGGGTGACTATGATGAAGACTACAACTTGGATGCTTGGATTTTTCCTACTGTGTGTGCTGGACTCAATAATTGGAAAGCTGAAGATGTTATTCCTATCTCCTTTAGTCAGGAGTAAATACTATTACTGTGTTGTTGCTTTTAAGTTTGTAATTTCTTGAACAATTGAACTTTCAAGCATTGCGCCTTACCCGGGGCACAATGGTGTGCTTGTTACGGGCTGTCATTTCATTTGCATACTTCATTCAATAAAAATCAGTGGACATTTCGTTTTCGTAAATATTGTGTTCCTTGTCTTTCTTTTATTTTATTTTTTACCTTATCGGCTATGTGTTCTTACACACACCCACATCACTAAAATGCAGATCCTCATCCACTCTGGATCCTGTTGATAACAGTTCTACTATTGCCAATTATAATTTCGAGAATCCGATCTATCAAACTGAAGACGGAAATGAGGACGATTGTGAAGTACCTGTAGAGCTTGCTAGGTTGTTACAACAAGAAGAGAAAGCTATACAGCCACATGAAGAGCCAGTCGAAGTTGTGAATCTGGGAACTGAAGAAAACAGGAAAGAAGTCAAGATAGGGGCTGAATTAGAAGATAGTGTCAAGAGCAGATTGATTCAGATGTTACGTGACTATGTGGAGATCTTTGCTTGGTCCTACGAAGATATGCCAGGGTTGGATACAGACATTGTGGTTCACCGTTTACCAGTAAAAGAAGATTGTAGTCCAAAGAAGCAGAAGGTTCGTCGTATGCGTCCTGAGATGTCAGAAAAGATCAAAGCAGAGGTAATGAAACAGTTTGATGCAGGGTTCTTAGCTGTGACTTCTTATCCTCAGTGGGTTGCAAATGTGGTACCGGTACCTAAGAAATATGGTAAGGTACGTATGTGTGTAGACTACAGGGATTTGAATAAGGCCATCCCCAAAGATAAAATTTCCACTTCCTCATATTGATGTTCTGGTAGACAACACTGCTCAGCATAAGGTATTCTCTTTTATGGATGGTTTTTCTGGTTACAATCAGATCAAGATGGCACCTGAAGATATGGAGAAGATAACCTTTGTTACACAGTGGGGCACCTTTTGCTATAAAGTGATGCCATTTGGTTTGAAGAATCCAGGGGCAACATATCAGCGTGCTATGGTGGCTTTATTTCATGATATGATACATCATGAGATAGAGGTATATGTGGATGATATGATAGCCAGGTCCCAGAATGAAGAGCAACATCTTGATCATTTGCATAAATTGTTTGAGAGGTTGAAGAAATACAAGTTGAGATTGAACCCAAACAAGTGTACTTTTGGAGTTAGGTCTGGTAAGCTCCTGGGTTTCATAGTCAGTGGAAAAGGTATTGAAGTGGATCCTGCAAAAGTGAAAGCTATACGAGAGATGCCAGCTCCCCGTACTGAGAAGGAGGTTAGAGGTTTCTTGGGACGATTGAATTACATTGCAAGATTTATTTCCCAATTAACTGCCATCTGTGAGCCAATCTTCAAGTTGTTGAAGAAAGATCAGGTGATGGAGTGGAATGATGAGTGCCAGACTGCCTTTGATGAAATCAAGAGATATCTGCTAGAACCTCCAATTTTGATTCCACCAGTTGATGGAAGACCCTTGATTATGTACTTAACAGTGTTAGACAACTCAATGGGGTCTGTCTTGGGGCAACATGACGAGTCTGGTCGAAAAGAGCAGGCAATATACTACCTTAGCAAAAAGTTTACCGACTGTGAAACAAGTTACTCACTGCTCGAGAAAACTTGCTGCGCTTTGGCATGGGCTGCTCGCCGACTAAGACAGTATATGTTGACCCATACTACCTTGTTGATTTCAAATATGGATCCAATCAAGTACATATTTGAGAAACCTGCTCTCTCCGGAAGAATTGCAAGATGGCAAATGATCTTGACAGAATATGACATACAGTATACTACTCAGAAAGCCATTAAAGGAAGTGATGTTGCTGATCATTTGGCTCATCAAGCAGTGGATGATTACTAGTCAATGAGTTTTGAGTTCCCTGATGAAGACATTATGATTATTACCAAAGAACCTGGACAATATGACGGACCTGAACAAGGATCCCGATGGACTGTGGTTTTTGATGGTGCCTCTAATGCACTTGGTAATGGTGTTGGTGTTGTGATTAGTTCCCCTGAAGGTTGTCATACCCCGATTAATGCCAGACTTTGTTTCTATTGTACCAATAACATGGCTGAGTATGAGGCATGTATCCTGGGTATTAAAGCTGCCATTGATATGAAGATTCAGTTCCTTGATGTGTATGGAGATTCAGCCATGGTAGTAAGTCAGATCAAAGGAGATTGGGATACCAAGCATGATAATCTCATTCCTTATAGAGAATATGTGTTGTCTTTGATTCCACATTTCAAAGAAGTTACCTTTGGACATATCCCACGAAGAGAGAATCAGTTGGCAGATGCCTTAGCCACCATGGCATCCATGTTTGAGATCAGCTGGGATGATGAAGCTCCCAAAATTACTATTGATAGATTTGAAAAGCCTGCATACTGCAATGAGATTGACACTGAAGAAACAGAAGAGAAGCCTTGGTTCTATGAGGTGAAAAGGTATCTTGAAGCTCAGGAGTTCCCTGAAGGGGCATCTGTCAAAGATAGGAAGTTTCTGATGAGGTTCTCTGCTAAGTTCTTTTTGAGTAATGGCATTTTGTACAAGCGCAATCATGATTCAACTATGCTTCGTTGTGTGGATAAGAAGGAAGCAACAAAGATTATGGAAGATATGCATGATGGGATCTTTGGCACTCATTCTAGTGGTCATACCATGGCAAAGAAGATATTGAGAGCAGGATACTATTGGTCTACCATGGAAGCTGATTGCTATCAACACTCCAGAACATGTCACAAGTGTCAAATTTATGCTGATAAAGTACATATACCTCCATCACCATTGAATTTGTTGACTGCTCCTTAGCCTTTTGCCATGTGGGGCATTGATATGATTGGTGAGATCAAACCTACTGCTTCTAACGGGCATCGTTTCATCCTGGTTGCTATTGATTACTTCACAAAATGGGTAGAGGCAGCTTCATTTGCATTTGTTACTAAGAATGTGGTGGCTCGATTCATTAAGAATAATCTCATATGTAGGTATGGTATCCCTGAAAGGATTATTACTGACAATGGCTCTAATCTGAACAACACTATGATTACTGATCTTTGCACGCAGTTCAAGATTAAGCATCATAACTCTTCTCCGTATCGTCCAAAGATGAATGGGGCAGTTGAAGCTGCTAATAAGAACATTAAGAAGATTGTACAGAAGATGACTGTTACTTACAAGGATTGGCATGAGATATTACCATTTGCTCTTCATGGTTATCGTACTACAATACGTACTTCAATAGGGGCAACCCCATTCTCATTAGTCTATGGTATGGAAGCAGTTCTGCCCATTGAAGTTCAGATTCCCTCCTTAAGAATTATGAAGGATGCAGGCTTGGATGAAGATGAGTGGATTCAGACTCGACTTGATCAGATAAATTTGATTGATGAGAAGAGGTTAGCAGCAGTTTGTCATGGCCAGATGTATCAGAAACGAATGATCAAGGCTTTCAACAAGAAGGTTAAGCCAAAGGTATATCAGGCTGGTGACTTGGTAATCAAGCGTATCATATTACCACAGGGTGATCCTAGGGGCAAGTAGACTCCTACATATGAAGGACCATTTGTAGTCAAAACAGTATTCTCAGGAGGTGCCATGATACTCACTACTATGGATGGTGAAGACTTTCTACAGCCCGTAAACGCAAACATAGTTAAAAAATACTACGCATAAAAAGAGACCCGCTAGGTTGACAGGCCTAGGCAAAAATAAGGGCATCCCGGCAAACCAAAAGGGTTTGGGCAAAAATTAGGGATATATATAAAAAGATGTACACCCGGCAAGTCGAAAACCTGAAAAGGCGGCTTGGGCAAAAAAGGATATCCCGGTGGATTGAAAACCTGAAAGGGCAATCCAGGCAAAAGTTAGGGATTAAAGCGTATGACTATGTCTCGTTTGGATCACCCATGGAACTGCGACCAGTTGTGTTACTTACTCAAGTTTGAACAGATAAAACTCAATCCAATCGTTTTCGTCTCAACAGCAGAAGATGAGATACTTGAAGATAATGGCAATAGTAGAATTGAAACTCAATAGGATTATTTCCCACATAGCTGATTTTCTTTGTTTTGTAAAATTTTCACGACAAATTCCTCTTACTAGGATTTCTGTTTCCTTGTACAAACCTACTTATGTATAGGTCACTCTTTGATATAAATAAAATTCCATTTTTGAATCCAGATTTACTTTTACCCTATTTACATAAACGAAACGTCCATTGGTTGTGTTTGAATGTATGTATGCTTTTGAATATGATTGATGTTTACCAGAAATGCATGTATGCTTAATATGATTGATGTTTACCAGAAATGCATGAAAATGCAGTAATAGTATTTACTAAGGACGAACGAGGGAAGGATTTCAACGAAGCTTCGCCGATTCATCTCTACAAAACAGTTACAAACCCTCAGTAGGGCAAATCCATCTTCATAAAGTCAAATCTCCCCTGGAATTTATATCCATCTCTTTTATCCTCATACGGATATTCGGGAATTTACTTTCCAATAGGAGTGCGACGAACGAAGACGGGAGAGTATATATACCCTACTATCGAACGAAGACGGGAGGTTATGTATACCTTGCTATCCCCAGCAAGCGGGAGGTTATATATACCCTACTATCAAACGAAGACGGGAGGTTATGTATAATACATTATCAAACAAGACGGGAACAAGTTCCTCATTATCTTCAAGCAACGAATTGGGATTTATTTTCCCTGGCCAGCAGTTGTTATACGAAGATATCCAGACGCTTTAGGCAGCATCATATCATACATACATCATTTACATCATACCATACATATACATAGATACATAATACATCACTTAAGTGCATCATATTATACATGCATACATAATACATAAACTAATATTACCATACAGAATGCTACCTTGTTTTCAGGTTAATTCTCCAGCAGACAGACTTCATCAACAACTTGTGACTATTGGGCCGTTGTTTATCCTCCCAAAAGTTATCATTTCCTCAGGATGTCGTTTATCTTCCTGAAAGCTTCTTATACCTCAGAACGTTGTTCATCCTTCTGAAACCATATCATCACCTCAGGACGTTGTTATCCTCCTGAAAGCATATTATCTCCTCGGGACGTTGTTTATCTTCCTGAAAGCTATCATCACTTCCTCAGGGTGTTGTTTATACTCCTGAAAGCATATTATTACCTTGGGCCGTTGTTTATCTTCCCAAAGGTTACCACTTCCTCAGGATGTTGTTTATCCTCCTGAAAGCATATTATTACCTTGGGCCGTTGTTATCTTCCCAAAGGTTACCACTTCCTCAGGACGTTGTTTATCTTCCTGAAAGCATATTATTACCTCAGGACGTTGTTATCCTCCTGAAAGCATATTATTACCTCAGGACGTTGTTATCCTCCTGAAAGCATATTATTACCTCAAAACGTTGGTTATCCTTCTGAAAGCATATCATTACCTCGGGACGTTGTTTATCTTCCTGAAAGCTATCATTATATCTTCATATTTTGGACTGCTTTATCCTCCAAGAAATGTACCCGAAGAATTTTTCTCCAAGTGGCATCTTTAAGCCCACTCAACCATATTCAACTAATCATTTGTATCACTCTATGCACTGGTGAGTGCAAATTTTTGGGCTTTTGTGTTCAATCCCCTTCAACCTTCCAGGTCACGACTGGAAAATATACCAATCTAACCCCTCAGGTTTCAGAAAATTGAACAGGGGCAGCTGTTGCACCCCAAAATTTGCCCTCACAATACAAGACTTTGTGTGCTAAGAAGGTTCACAAGGTTCACAAGACCTTTCATGAAGTTCATGAAGTCTACAAGACACTTTATGAGGTTCACAAGGTTCACAAGACCTTTCATGAAGTTCATGAAGTCTACAAGACACTTTATGAGGTTCACAAGGTTCACAAGATTCACAATACATACAAGACCTTTCATGAAGTTCATGAAGTCTACAAGACACTTTATGAGGTTCACAAGGTTCACAAGACCTTTCATGAAGTTCATGAAGTCTACAAGACACTTTATGAGGTTCACAAGGTTCACAATACATCTTATGATGGTTCACAAGGTTCACAAAGTTCACAATTGGTCAGAAAAGTTGACAATTCCCTCAGACAATGCACCTCCTAAGCAGTGCATCCAAAACTAGGGTTTTGACTTTAATCAGGCTAAATGAATTTCCAAGACTTCAAGTGAGCTTCATAACATCTTATATGTGTGTAAGAACCCCCATGACAAGTTTCAAGACTCTTCTCAAAGGTTTGCTCAGTCAGATGATCAGATAAGTCAAAATCAGTCAAAGTAGTTAAAAAGTCAAACTGAGGTCAACTGTGGTCAAACCAAAGTCAAACTTCATGATTTTTTGCCAAAATCAATTATATGAAGTAAAATTCATCATTTTATCAAGGTTTGATCATGATTCATTAAGGATATTTCAGATCATTAAGAATCAGGAGTTTCTAAATTAGGGTTTCCTCAGTAAAAGTCAACTGAACTTTGACCAGCCATAACTTTCACATGCTTCATCACCAAGTCTCCATCCAAAGCTCATTTTGAAGGAAGTTGAATTCTCTACAACTTTGTGTCTCACAAGCCAAGCCCAAAAATGCTTCATTTGGAAGGTATGAGCTAAGACATTATAGGTCCTTTTAAAAGTCAACAAAAAGTCAACAACTTCAAAAGGGCATAACTTGAGAATGGTAAATGATATGAACATGAAACCAGTGGGGTTGGTTAGAGGACTCTTCAAGCTTTCAAAAATGTCCAAGAACACCCTCATAGCATTAAAATTGAAGGATGTGTGCCCTTGCAAAGTTGGGAAATTTTAGGGAAGTTTATGAAGCAAATGGAGGTTTAAAACCAAATTTTGCTAAGTGGGCTGAACTTTTAATGACCCAAAGCAATCCATGACATCATGCACGAAAATTATTTGATATTTTCATAATTTTTATTTTATTTAATTTATTTATTATGATTTTTTATATTAAAAATCATTTTAAATTTAAATAAAATATCAAGTGTGAAGATTTAAAATTATTTTTGGTTCTAGAAGGTCATGAATTCAATATGGATCAAATTGATACAAAAATAATGTTGATTGGCTTGAAATAGAAAGTGTTTATGCAAAAATATTTGAATTTCAAAGCTTATCTTTCTCAATCTTTTTGGATCAAATCTTTCAAACAATGACCAAGTTTTCTGACCTAAATTCATCACACTATAAGTACATAACTTAAACCTAATCATAGAAGACGAATTTCAGCCTCCTAAGAGTAAGTTCATATTTTCAAAAACCTCACAAAAGTCAAATTCAGTTTCCACTACACAAGGTATTTGAAGGTATTTTAAGGACATGAGAATGATCCCTGGACTTCACTGATCATGTACCAATGCTCATATGCATCCATAACCTCATGAACATCTCAAACCGAATTCAAATATTGACACATTTATGTTTTTTTCGTTTTCATACATACATGTAAAATAAATTGAATTTGATTCTGGATTTGTGTTTGTGTTAAGCTTGTGAACGTTTCTGGGCAATTCAATTTGGTTTTCGATGCAGGATCAAAGAACCACCATTGTTAGGGTTTCGGCCATGGAATTGGGGTTTTGTTGTAAACCTAATATAAATAAATTCTGAGAACGTAGAACAATTCTATGGACCTTGGGGATTATGAAACACTGATTATTGTTGAGAAATTTCACTATTTTGATGCTTGTCCAATTTCGTAGGTTCTTGTATTTTGAAATTCGCAGGAAGCATTGCAGCAAAATTCGCATGAAATTTCGTAGGTAATTTGGAGAAGAAGACCTGCGCGCGTTTTCTGATTTTGAATTATTATGATATATTATAATGTTTTGTTTCTGTTTTATATCACAAGCGTTGTGCTTGTCCCAGTGGTGAAGGGTGCGCGTATGATGCTTATAGGCCTGGGTTCGAATCCTGGCTTCCCAATTTTTTCTTGTTTTTCTAGTTTAACAATGAAACATAATATATTATGTATTATTGTTGTTATACTAACAGGTGCGCTCTCCCAGCTGGAATGGTTAACGTGTTTGTGTGATGTTTGAAGGTCCTGGGTTCGATCCCCCCAGGCCTTTTGTTTTTCTTTCTTTTTCTTTGATTTTCAGGAATAAGGCACAAAACCAATTGGACTCCCTCCTTTGTCACCTGCGCGCGCTGACCCAGTGGTTGGTGTTGCTGACTTGTGTTCTTGAAAGCAAGAGGGGCTGGGTTCAATTCCCAGCCAAGGGAAGTTCTCTTTTTCTTTTTCTTTCTATTTGTTTTGCTTATTATTAATATTAATTAATTAAAACTATAATTTTAAAATCCTAATATGTTTCATAAATATAAATCCTAAAATATTGTCTAAAACTATTTTTTTTTAATATGTATATATTATTATTGTATAATTTATTTGTATAATTAGATTAATATTTAATATTTAACATTTTTTATATAAAACCTAATTTATTTTTAAAAATCCTAAAAAGCATATTTTTCTCAAACCCTAATTTTTCTTCTTCTATTTATTTAATACTATTATTTGTATATATTATATTCATAGTTTAGTTAAAATTCTTAATTTAATTTTCATTAATGTATAAATTGTTTATAATTTAAATTTTTGTATGTAAATATGTTTAAAAGTTAAAATTCTTAATATGATAATATGACATAATTTGTTTAGAATTTAATTTTGCATGAAAATAATTTTTATTATATGTTTAAAAATTGCTAATTTAATTTTTGTAATTATAATCTATTTTCATAATATGTTTATAATTAATTTTATAATTTACATATAACTTAAAATTCTATAATAATTGTTCATATTTTCTTATTAACCTTTAAAAATTTTGTTTATTATAATATTCTTGTTTATTTCATTATTATTATTAATTATGTTTATATGATTATTACTAACCCCATTTAATTTAGTATTATTTTTATTATTTTCACTAACCCAATTATTATTATTATTATTTAATATTTTGCTTATTTATTTAAATTGCTTTTATTATAATTATGTAATTGTTCCTTGGTGTAATATTTATTAATAATGTTTATTATTTATATTTTATGCTATGGTTAATAAATAGGGAGTGTAAATATACTTGTAATTTAAAATTAATTTAGATCATTTAAATTTAAAGATAAATATTAAAATTGTACACTCACACACGTAAGTCGATCTTTGATCGCCATCTCACTTCCTTAGGGATACCTCTCATGTTGCCTAATCAAAAAGGTCAAGTAGGGTGTATAAAGCAAAAGTCCCTCAAAATAAAGTCATCTAGTCCCTTAACAGATAAAAGATCAAGTCCCTTTCGAATGTTGCCTTTGTAATGATCTTGTCCCTTTCGAATAAAGATGATAGTCCCTCCAAAATTGTTTATACACCCCACAGTTGCCTACATAAACAGATGTCCCTTCATTTGTCCCTCACATCCAAGGTAATGACTACCTATTCCTTAATAATAGGGATAGTCTTACCATTTAAAGGATTCAAGAACAGAAAAGACTTTAAACTTAGGGTAGGTTCCTCATAGTTACTTGCTGACTCTTCAAAAACAATTTCAAACACTTCACAATTTCAAACAAAAATTTTCAAAACAAAGGTTTATACGCATCCGTACATGGGTCATTATAAACACTTAAGAAAATTTCTATTCACACACTACACATTTCAAAAACATTTTAAAGTGAGCTAAGTAACTAAGAGCCCATGGATAACCATGGATGTAAAGGGTGCTAACACCTTCCCTTTACATAACCTACCCCCCGGACCCAAAAATCTTTTAAAAGGTCTTTCCTGTTCTTTTATGCCTTTCCTTTGGATAAAATAAAAGTCGGTGGCGACTCTTGCTATCCGCAACATAACTAAAGTCAGTTCTCCCACCGTGTTACACTAATGTGTAGATGTTTAGAATTGGCAGAATTTTTGACCAACAAGAAATGTTGAATTCAGTTCAGGATGTCCTATCAGATGTTGGGACATTATCAAACAGAGTATAAGTAAATGAACTTAATTCAGGATGTCACACCAGATGTTGGAACATCGTATCAGTTAATGATATAAGTTCAGTTTACAGGATGTCACATCAGATGTTGTGACATTGTATCAGTTAATGATTTAAGTTCAGTTTTTCAGGATGTCCCAACAGATGTTATGACATCTCAAATCTGCTACCAGAATTAATTAATGACTAACAGAACTGAGTAAATTAAGGAAAGTTATCTGGAATTAATTATGGATGGACAAAACAGAATAAGGCGCATCTGTAGGGAGTGTTGTTATGAGACTTCAGCATAATCAGAAGAACTGAATCACCTAGAATCTAGGAAGTAACAAACCCTAATTCAAGGTGGAAGCTGCATGCGTTTCAGGATTGGATAAACCTACAGAAAGCCCAAAATCCATACACCTATTTAATCAACAGAAACTCTCAGAATTGGGTACGAATTTAAGAAGACAAAATAGGGTGTTTTGTGTTTTAAATAGCAGGTTGTTTTTATTGTACCACTTTATGAGCTTTTAAGCAAAAGTGTATTTGTGTCTTGATTGAAACTGTGAAGTAAGATCAAGCTGTTTTGTTTGAAGTATGACTTCAATTTTATTAAACTTGTAAACAAGATCACTGTGTGATTGAGGGGGAGTGAGTTGGTACTCATATCTAAGTTGTGTCTTAGGTAGAAATTGCATTGGGTAGATATTAAGTGAAAGATTAAACTGGGTGGTTTAAGTCTAGAATTAATATTACTTATAGTGGATTTCCTCCTGGCTTTGTAGCCTCCAGATTTAAGTGTGGTTATACACTGAACTGGGTTAACAAATTACTGTGTTGTTTAATTTTCCTGCACTTTAAGTTTTGGTCAAGTGTTTAAACATCTCATTCGACATCTCATACCTGATCACAGAATTTCAATTGGCATCAGAGCAGGCACCCTGTCTGTTTATTCTGGGTGAGATCTAGGGAATACAAATTCTGGGAACATGGACAGAGATGTAGGATCAGTAAATAGACCACCTATACTAGATGGATCTAATTATGACTACTGGAAGCCAAAAATGATTGCATTCTTAAGATCACTTGACAATAGGGCCTGGAAAGCAGTCAACAATGGATGGGAACACCCTGTCCAAGACACCAAAGATGGAGCAAAAATGTTGAAACCTGAAGAAGAATGGAGTAAGGAGGAAGAAGATTCAGCACTTGGCAACTCCAAGGTCTTAAATGCTTTATTCAATGGCATTGATAGGAACATCTTTAGACTTGTGCATCACTGTGAGCTGGCCAAAGAAGTTTGGGACACTCTCAAAACAACTCATGAAGGAACATCAAAGGTGAAGATGTCAAGACTTCAACTTCTCACCACCAAGTTTGAAAACTTGAGAATGAAGGAAGATGAGACAATTCATGAATTCTACATGAACATCTTAGAAATAGCCAATACTTCTGGAGCTTTGGGAGAAAAAATGACTGATGAAAAGCTTGTAAGAAAGATTCTCAGATCTTTACCAAAAAGATTTGACATGAAGGTCACAACAATAGAAGAAGCTCAAGACTTATGCAAAATGAAGGTTGAAGAGCTCATTGGTTCCCTTCAAACATTTGAGATGGGAATGAATGACACAATTGTAAAGAAGAACAAAAGCATAGCCTTGGTGACAAATACTGATAAAGAAGAAGAAAATGATGAATCAGAAACTGATGAAAACTTATCAGAAAACATTGCTATGCTTGGAAGACAATTCAAAAAGATTCTCAGAAGGATGGAAGACAAGTCCAGACCAAGGGGAAGATACACAAACTCTTCTGAGAACAAAAGACCTTATGATGCTAATAGAAGGTCAAATTATGATGAAAAGACCAGTCAAGAAAAAGGAATTAAATGCCATGGATGTGAAGGATATGGACACATCAGGAATGAATGTCCTACCTATTTAAAAAGGCAAAAGAAAGGTCTCTCTGTAACCTGGTCTTATAAAGACTCAGGAGGTGATTCAGAAGAAGAATCAGCTAAGCATATCACTGCTCTAGCTGGATTATGTGAATCTGAAAGTGAATCCAGTGATGGGGAGCTTACTTTTGAAGAACTTGAGCAATCATACAGAGAACTAGTCAAAAGAAGCACTGAAATATGCAGGGAGAGTATAAAGCTAAAGAAGCAGATTGAGGCACTAAAGGATGAAAAAGCAAGTGATCTAGAGATCATTGACACCTTGAAAAATGAAGTAAGTCTTCTCAACTCCAAGTTGGAACATATGTCCAAATCTGTTAGAATGCTGAACAGTAGCTCAAGCACACTGGATGTTATTCTCAACAACAATAAGCATTCAGGGGATAAAAGTGGACTGGGATTTAACAAAGTTCATAAGGTTGAAGCTAGCTCTAGCAAAACTACTTCAAAGTCCATACATTCAAACAAGATGTCCCAACAGATGCTTCAACATCATGAAAAGAACACAAAGTCAAACATAATGTTCCAACAGATGTCTCAACATCCAGAAAAGAACATAATGAAGAAGAAGTATCAAAGATGGAGATGTCATTATTGTGGAAGATTTGGACATATCAAACCTCATTGCTACAAGTTGCATGGATATCCAAATCAGATGTATCAGCAACCTCCTAAGCAGAAGATAGAAGTTACCAAGAAAGTGCTGCATAGACATCAAAGAGATCAGCAACCCCCTAAGCAGAAGACAGAGGTCATCAAGAAGGTATGGGTACCAAAAGCTAGTCTTCATGCTGATCAAAGCTACATGCCCAAGAACAAGATCAACAAACAACCTTGGAGCTTTACTGATGAACAATGCACAGGGCAGAGGTATCAAAAGAAATCTCAACACAAATGGTCAAAGAAAGGTGTTGCATATATAGCTCATACATCACTAAGAGTTTCAGCTAAAGAAGACTGGTACTTTGACAGTGGATGTTCAAGACACATGACTGGATTGAAGAATCTGCTAGTAGACTTAAAGTCATATTCATCCAGATATGTAACCTTTGGAGATGGAGCTAAAGGAGAAATCAAGGGAGTTGGGACCTTGGACTGTCCAGATGTACCAAGACTAGATGATGTGATGCTGGTAAAAGGCTTAACTGCTAACCTGATCAGCATAAGTCAATTATGTGATCAAGGGTACAATGTAAACTTTACCAAAACTGAATGCATAGTGTCTAACAAATAACAAAAGGTTGTCATGAGAGGAGCCAGATCTAAAGACAATTGTTACATGTGGGAACCTCAAGACTTCAGTCTCACTTCAACTTGCTCTTTAGCTAAAGAAGAAGAAGTGAAACTGTGGCACCAAAGACTAGGTCATCTTCATTTCAGAGGCATAAAGAAAATCATATCTATGGAAGCTGTGAGAGGTATTCCTAAACTGAAGATTGATGATGGCAAAATATGTGGTGAATGTCAAATAGGCAAGCAAACCAAGATGTCCCATCCAAAGCTCCAACATCTGACTACTTCCAAAGTTTTGGAATTATTGCATATGGATCTTATGGGACCTATGCAGGTTGTGAGCCTTGGTGGTAAGAGGTATGCCTATGTGGTGGTTGATTACTTTTCAAGGTATACATGGATAAATTTCATCAAAGAAAAGTCTGATGTATTTGATGTATTCAAAGACTTATGCCAAAGAATACAAAGGGAAAAAGCCAGCTGTGTGATCAGAATAAGAAGTGATCATGGAAAAGAATTTGAGAATAAAAAATTCTTAGATTTCTGTTCTTCAGAAGGAATCAATCATGAATACTCTTCACCAATCACTCCTCAACAGAATGGGATTGTTGAGAGGAAGAATAGAACTATTCAAGAATCAGCAAGAGCTATGATCCATGCTAAAAAGTTACCTTTGTACTTCTGGGATGAAGCTATGAACACAACTTGTTACATCCATAACAGAGTCACTCTAAGAAAAGGAACTTTGTCCACAATCTATGAAGTCTGGAAGGGGAGAAAACCCACAGTTAAGTACTTCCATGTGTTTGGAAGTAATTGTTATATTCTGGCTGATAGGGAGCAAAGAAGAAAAATGGATCCTAAAAGTGATGAAGGAATTTTCCTTGGATACTCTATAAACAGCAGAGCATATAGAGTATTTAACTCTAGAACCAAGGTTATCATGGAATCCATAAATGTGATAATTGATGATGCTCCTACTGATGTTACAGAAGATGTTGGAACATCTGCTGACAGCCAAACTGAAGCTGAAGAAAAGAGTGATCATTCTGACTTCACTCAAACTGATGCAAGGACAGAACAATCTAGCAAACCTCCCTCCATCAGAATCCAGAAGGATCATCCCAAGGATCTGATAATTGGGGATCCCAACAGAGGTGTAAGCACTAGATCAAGAGAAGTGATTTCAGGTTCCTGTTTTGTTTCAAAAATAGAACCTAAAAACATCAAGGAAGCTCTTACTGATGAATACTGGATTTGTGCTATGCAAGAGGAATTAGGTCAATTCACAAGGAATGAAGTGTGGAACCTTGTTCCTAGACCTGATGACATAAATGTGATTGGAACTAAATGGGTGTATAAGAACAAGTCAAATGAGCAAGGAGTTGTTACAAAGAACAAAGCTAGACTTATAGCTCATGTATACAAACTAAAGAAGGCTCTTTATTGTCTGAAGCAAGCTCCAAGAGCATGGTATGAAAGGCTGACTACTTTTCTTATCAAGCAAGGGTACAGGAAAGGTGGAATTGACAAAACCTTGTTTGTTAAAGATGAAGAAGGAAATGTCATGATTGCTCAAATATATGTAGATGACATTGTTTTTGGTGGGATGTCAGACATGATGGTTAAACATTTTGTAAATCAGATGGAATCTGAATTTGAAATGAGCCTAGTAGGAGAATTAACCTACTTTCTTGGACTGCAAATAAAGCAAATGGAGGACTCCATGTTCATTTCCCAAAGCAAGTATGCTAAGAACATAGTCAAGAAATTTGGGATGGACAGTGCTACTCATAAAAGAAATCCTGCCCCCACACATTTAAAGCTGACTAAAGATGACAAGGGTGAGAATGTAGATCAAAGTCTATACAAAAGCATGATTGGAAGCGTGTTATATCTGACTGCTAGCAGACCAGACATAGCATTTGCAGTAGGTGTATGTGCAAGATATCAAGCTGATCCAAAAGTTAGTCATCTTAACCAAGTCAAGAGAATTCTGAAATATGTTAATGGTACTTGTGACTATGGCATAATGTACTTTCATGGATGCAAACCAATTCTCACTGGCTTCTGTGATGCTGATTGGGCTGGAAGTGCTGATGACAGAAAAAGCACTTCAGGAGGATGCTTCTTTCTAGGAAACAATTTGATTTCTTGGTTCAGTAAGAAACAAAATTGTGTATCCTTATCTACTGCTGAAGCTGAATATATTGCAGCTGGAAGTAGTTGTTCACAGTTGGTTTGGATGAAGCAAATGCTCATTGAGTACAATGTCCCACAAGATGTCATGACATTGTACTGTGACAACTTAAGTGCTATTAACATATCAAAGAATCCTATCCAACATAACAGGACCAAGCATATTGATATCAGGCACCATTTCATCAGAGATCTTGTAGAAGAAAAAGTGATCTCATTGGAACATGTAGCTACAAATCTGCAATTGGCTGATATATTTACTAAAGCCTTGGATGCTACCCAATTTGAAAACCTAAGGGGTAAATTGGGAATCTGCTTATGTGAAATTTAGCAGTTATGGAAATGTGCCAACATGTCATATGACATCGTGTGGCATGATCACCAGATGGCAACACCAGTCTGGTCAAGCACCTTGTGTATTCCACTCCTAGAAATTCTCCAAGTAACGACTCTTATAAGAATATCAGCTCACGTTCAGCTATTCATCTTCTCATCTTTCTCTCACAACAACTTGCTTGCTATAGCTAACTCTCAGAGATCATCAAACTCAACCAATCTCAATCTTTTTCATCACCACATTCTCAAAATGGCTCATCACCAAAACCCTAACATCTCTGAAGAAATCCTCAACAAGGAAGATGTGGTGCATGCAACCCCCATTTCTGTGGTACCCATGGATTCAACTCCAATGGACGAAATCAGAGGAAGTGTTCCTCTTGCTCAAAAGCCAAGAACCCCTACTGTGAAAAGGGCAAAGGACCCTGTTTTCAGCAAGGCCAAAGGCATGCCTTCATCATCAAACACCACTCCAAAAGCTTCTGTATATGTGGATGATTCCATAAAGGAGCTGGTAAACATGATCTTATCTGAGCAAAGAGTGGTAAGTGGCATATCTATCCCTCTGAACACCATGCCAGCTCCACAAGAAGATCAACAAACTCAGGCTGAAAAGGACACTCCTGCTCAACAGGATGTCCCAATAGATGTTGAACCATCTGAAGACCAGCAAAAGGTATCATCTGATATTGCTGATGATACATCTGAGGACCAGCACAAGGCCTCCACTGAAGATCAAACCTCTGTTGATCCACCAGCTGAAGAGGAGACTGCTCAACCTCCTCCTGTTGTGAACATAGAGCATGATTCTGATACAGAAATCATTGCTTCTGTAAACCCTAGCATAGCCAAAAGGCTTAGGACTAGGAAAGAAAAGATGAATGCAGGACATGCAACTCCTGAGAAGAAGCAAGCTACACCAAAGAAGGACAAAGCTAAAGTTGTCTTTGGTCCTACAAAACAATGGAGCAAGGTGCAAACACAAAAGAGGAAAGCTGTCACTCCTCCAGATTCAGATGTTGAAGAAGATGTCCCAACATCTCCACCAAAGAAGAAACCAGCACCCTCAAGGTCATCAACTGCTGTTCCAGAAGCTCCTTTGGACAACATCTCCTTTCATCATATTTCAAGTGTGAATAGATGGAAGTTTGTTTGTCAAAGAAGGGTAGCACTTGAAAGAGAGCTGAGCAGTAATGCACTTGAGTGCACAGAGTTAATTGATCTCATTTATTCTGCTGGCCTTTTCAAAACTGTCTCCAACTTCTCTCTTTGCTATGAGCTGCTTGTCAAGGAATTCATAGTCAACCTCCAAGAAGATTGTGCTGATGGTAAGTCTGCTGACTTTAGAAAAGTATATGTATGAGGAAGGTGTGTAGAATTCTCTCCTAGGGTTATCAACCACTACCTTGGAAGAGAATCTGATGGTCCAAATGAGTTAGGGAAGACTGATAACCAGGTTTGCAAGGTTATCACTGCTAATCAGGTCAAGGCTTGGCCAGTTAAAGGGAAGCTCTCAGTTAGCATGCTGACAAGGAAGTATGCCATGCTGAATAGGATTGGCACTGCAAACTGGGTCCCTACCAACCATACATCCTCAATATCAACTGGATTGGGCAGGTTCATATATGCTGTGGGCACCCAAACAAAGCTGGATTATGGGGCTTATATATTTGATCAGACATTGAAGCATGCTGGATCATCTGCAACTAAGCTGCCAATTGCCTTCCCTTCCTTGCTGTGTGGAATAGTGTTGAGTCAATATCCTGGTATCCTCACTGAGAAGGACACAATTTGCAAAATAGAAAGCCCTCTGGCCTTCCACTACAAGTTGTTCTTGAGTCATCATGCAGCTGATGTTGAAGCTCCCTCTGGGACATCTGCTGGTCCTTCAAAGGCAAAATCTCCAATCTCTAAAGCTGTCTTGATTGCTGAGCTGAAGATCACATGCAAAGAACTGGATGCAAGGAAGCAGAAGCTTGAGGAGATTATCCAAAGGCTGGAGATTGAAGAAAGTGCTCAGAAAGCTGTTGCTTCTGATGAGGAGACTGAGGAAGAGGAAGAAACTGACTATGAGGAGTCTGAGTGAAAAAACTGTATGTGAGGAAAATGTAATGACTGCTGCATTGTAATTTTGAATTAGTAACTTTGGCCCCAATTTATGTATAACAAGGGGGAGAACAAGAACAACAACAACAATGTATGATGCTGTTTAGTTATTAATGAAAAACTTCTGTTTGCTTCTGAACTAAATCTGTGATGTTAATGAAAATTTCTGTTGCAACAAGACTGAATACATGTATGTTTGAGGGGGAGTAAACTCACACATGACTCAACAGAAAAGAACTGCTATACTCTGATAAAAGAACTTCTGCTGCACTATGATAACCAGAAAAATATGTTAGCCAAAAATTAGCCAAAGGGGGAGTTTGTAGATGTTTAGAATTGGCAGAATTTTTGACCAACAAGAAATGTTGAATTCAGTTCAGGATGTCCTATCAGATGTTGGGACATTATCAAACAGAGTATAAGTAAATGAACTTAATTCAGGATGTCACACCAGATGTTGGAACATCGTATCAGTTAATGATATAAGTTCAGTTTACAGGATGTCACATCAGATGTTGTGACATTGTATCAGTTAATGATTTAAGTTCAGTTTTTCAGGATGTCCCAACAGATGTTGTGACATCTCAAACCTGCTACCAGAATTAATTAATGACTAACAGAACTGAGTAAATTAAGGAAAGTTATCTGGAATTAATTATGGATGGACAAAACAGAATAAGGCGCATCTGTAGGGAGTGTTGTTATGAGACTTCAGCATAATCAGAAGAACTGAATCACCTAGAATCTAGGAAGTAACAAACCCTAATTCAAGGTGGAAGCTGCA
The DNA here is from genome assembly GCA_963966055.1 of Lathyrus aphaca. Taxonomy (NCBI): domain Eukaryota; kingdom Viridiplantae; phylum Streptophyta; class Magnoliopsida; order Fabales; family Fabaceae; genus Lathyrus; species Lathyrus aphaca. The sequence continues at coordinate 221,319,757 of OZ014519.1, forward strand.
TGCGTTTCAGGATTGGATAAACCTACAGAAAGCCCAAAATCCATACACCTATTTAATCAACAGAAACTCTCAGAATTGGGTACGAATTTAAGAAGACAAAATAGGGTGTTTTGTGTTTTAAATAGCAGGTTGTTTTTATTGTACCACTTTATGAGTTTTTAAGCAAAAGTGTATTTGTGTCTTGATTGAAACTGTGAAGTAAGATCAAGCTGTTTTGTTTGAAGTATGACTTCAATTTTATTAAACTTGTAAACAAGATCACTGTGTGATTGAGGGGGAGTGAGTTGGTACTCATATCTAAGTTGTGTCTTAGGTAGAAATTACATTGGGTAGATATTAAGTGAAAGATTAAACTGGGTGGTTTAAGTCTAGAATTAATATTACTTATAGTGGATTTCCTCCTGGCTTGGTAGCCTCCAGATGTAAGTGTGGTTATACACTGAACTGGGTTAACAAATTACTGTGTTGTTTAATTTTCCTGCACTTTAAGTTTTGGTCAAGTGTTTAAACATCTCATTCGACATCTCATACCTGATCACAAAATTTCATAATGGATTCAAATTCTAAGGGACATAACATCAACCTTACGAATCGTCACTTCACGTGGGCCATAAACCACCAAAAGTCTCTACTTGTAGGTTATATACATATAAGTAACACAAAGGTAACATGAATGTATACGACATTTGCAAGGCCATATTCGCCTTATCATAAATACAAAACACCCAAAGGGGTCATACATGTTTCATATAGTGTTGCTCACCACTAGACCATTACTCGACTAAAATACACATCTATGTATCGAACGTCCAAATATCGCCATCTAGTTCCTATCATTTCCTAGATACATATCTAGGTCTCATTTATGTGTCGTATTAAGGTTTCTTCCCAATACCCTAATCTACATGTTTTACGGTTCACGAGTTACAATTTACATAATCAGAATTTTAATCGACACAACATAAATAAATAATTCCCACATAAAATTTAATATTTTCTCTTACCATTGGATTCAATATCATTTCAACTTTCTATCGATATAAAGTTTGCCTCAATCGGACACCCGAGTAAAACAATATGAGTTTTTATAAGAATAATTATTTACCAAAAAACTTTAGTGGTAACTAGTTAGCACCCAGAGTGTAACCTGTTACATAGTGTAATTTTCACACAGAACGCTCATTTTCAATGTGGTAACCAATTAACATCCAGCGTGTAACTGTTGCACCCCAAAATTTGCCATCACAATACAAGACTTTGTGTGCTAAGAAGGTTCACAAGGTTCAGAAGGTTCACAATACTTACAAGACCTTTCATGAGGTTCATGAAGTTTACAAGACACTTTATGAGGTTCAAAAGGTTCACAATACTTACAAGACCTTTCATGAGGTTCATGAATTTTACAAGATACTTTATGAGGTTCACAAGGTTCACAATACTTACAAGACCTTTCATGAGGTTCATGAAGTTTACAAGACACTTTATGAGGTTCACAAGGTTCACAAGGTTCACAAGGTTCACAAGGTTAACAAGGTTCACAAGGCTCACAATACCTCCCATGAGGTTCACAAGACATCTTATGAGGTTCACAAGGTTCACAAAGTTCACAATTGGTCAGAAGATTTGACAATTCCCTCAAACAATGCATCCTCCTAAGCAGTGCATCCAAAACTAGGGTTTTAACTTTAATCAGGCTAAATGGATTTCCAAGACTTCAAGTGAGATTCATAACATCTTATATGTGTCTAAGAATCCCCATGACAAGTTTCAAGACTTTTCTCAAAGGTTTGCTCAGTCAGATGATCAGATAAGTCAAAATAAGTCAAAGCAGTTAAAAAGTCAAACTGAGGTCAACTGTGGTCAAACCAAAGTCAAACTTCATGATTTTTTGCCAACATCAAGTATATGAAGTAAAATTCATCATTTGATCAAGGGTTGATCATGATTCATCAAGGAGATATCAGATCATCAAGAATCAGGAGTTTCTAAATTAGGGTTTCCTCAGGAAAAGTCAACTGAACTTTGACCAGCCATAACTTTCACATGCTTCATCAAGAATTTTCCATCCAAAGCTCATTTTGAAGGAAATTGAATTCTCTACAACTTTGTGTCTCACAAGCCAAGCCCAAAAATGCTTCATTTGGAAGGTATGAGCTAAGACATTATAGGTCCTTTTGAAAGTCAACAAAAAGTCAACAACTTCAAGAGAGCATAACTTGAAAATGGTAAATGATATGAACATGAAACCAGTGGGGTTGGTTAGAGGACTCTTCAAGCTTTCCAAAATGTCCAAGAACACCCTCATAGCATTAAAATTGAAGGATGTGTGCCCTTGCAAAGTTGAGAAATTTTAGGGAAGTTTATGAAGCAAATGGAGGTTTAAAACCAAATTTTGCTAAATGGGCTGAACTTTTGATGACCCAAAGTGATCCATGACATCATGCACGAAAATTATTTGATATTTTCATAATTTTTATTTTATTTAATTTATTTATTATGATTTTTTATACTAAAAATCATTTTAAATTTAAATAAAATATCAAGTGTGAAGATTTAAAATTATTTTTTGTTCTAGAAGGTCATGAATTCAATATGGATCAGAATGATACAAAAATAATGGTAATTGGCTTGAAATAGAAAGGCTTAATTCTCAAATATTTGAAGTTTAAAGCTTGATCTTTTTCAATCTTTTTCAATCAATTCCTTCACACAACAATCATTTGTTTTGACCTAAAATCATCACACTATAAGTACATAACACAACCCTACTCATTGCACACGAAATTCAGCCTCCAAGAGTAAGTTCAAGTTTTCAAAAAACCCCACCAAAACTCAAATTCGGTTTCCATACTACAAGGCATTTGAAGGTATTTTAAGGACATGAGAATGATCCCTGGACTTCACTGATCATGTACCAATGCTCATATGCATCCATAACCTCATGAACATCTCAAACCGAATCCAAATATTGACATCTTTATGATTTTTTCGTTCTTATATATACATGTAATATAAATTGAATTTGATTCTGGATTTGTGTTTGTGATAAGCTTGTGAATGTTTCTGGACAATTCAATTTGGTTTTCGATGCAGGATTAAAGAATCACCATGGCTAGGGTTTCGGCCATGGGATTGGGGTTTTGTATTAAACCTAATATAAATAAGTTCTAAGAACATAGAACAATTCCATGGACCTTGGGGATCACAACGCACCAATTATTTTCAAGAAATTTTACTGTTTTAATGCTCTACCAATTTCGTAGGTTCCTGGTTTTAAAATTTCGCAGGAAATATGGTAGCAAAATCCATAGAAAATTTCGCAGGTCTGGAGCTAGGAGATAAAGTTTCGCGCGTCTGGAAATTCAAATAATTGATGATATATTTTATGAATTGGTTTCTGTTTTGTTTCACAGTTGGTGGCTGGCTCAGTTGGCTAGAGGACGCGCGTATAAGGCTTAGGTCCAGGGATCGAATCCTGGCCTCAACAAATTTTTCTCATTTTTCCAGTTTAATAATGAAACTTAATATATTATGAACTATAGTCAATATTATAACAGATGCGCCCTCCCGGCTGGAATGGTTAATGTGTTTGTGTGATGTTTGAAGGTCCTGGGTTCGATCCCCCCAGGTCTTTTGTTTCGTTTTCTTTTTCTTTGATTTTTCAGGAACCAACAACAAAACCAATTGGGTCTCTCTCTTTGTCACCTGCGCGCGCTGGCCCAGTGGCTAGTCTTGCTGGTTTGAGTTCTTGAAAGCAAGAGGAGTTGGGTTCAATTCCCAGCCAAGGTAAGTTCTTTTTTTCTTTTTTCTTTCTATTATTTGTTTTACTTGTTTAATATTAATTTAAATTAAAACTATAATCTTAATTGACTAAATCCTAATATATTTCATAAATCAATATAAATCCTAAAATATTTTTCTAAAACCTAATTGTAAATATTATTTATTTATTTATTTTAATTCTTGCATATATTTTAATAAATCTTAATATTTTTTAAATCAAACCATAATTTGCTTCTATTAAAAATATAATTTTGTAAATATAATAGTATGATTATAATTAATTCTATTTTATTTAATCATGTATATTTTAATATTTGTTAATAAATATGTTTAAAATTAAAATTCTTAATTTAATTTTGTTAATATGATAACATGACATAAATTGTTTATAATTTAATTTTGTATGTAAATAATTTTTATTATATGTTTAAAAATTGCTAATTTAATTTTTGTAATTATAATTTTATAATATTTTCATAATTAACTTAATTTTTATAATTTGCACATAACTTAAAACTTTATAATAATTAGTATAATTGTTTATATTTAATATTAAATAATAATTGTTTATAAAATTGAACTTTTAATTATTATAATATTCTTGTTTATTTCATTATTATTATTAATTATATTCTTATGATATTTATTTATTACTAACCTCATTTATCTTTAAATTGTTATTATTATTATTTTCACTAACCCAATTATAATTATTTATTTATTTTGCTTATTATATTTAATTTTGCTTAATTATTATTATGTAATTGTTCCTTGGTGTAATATTTATTAATAATGTTTATTATTTATATTTTATGCTATGGTTAGTAAATAGGGAGTGCAAAAACATACTTGTAATATAAAATTAATTTAGCTCACTAATTTAAAGATAAATATTGAAATTGTACACTCACACACGTAAGTCGATCTTTGATCGCCATCTCACTTCCTTAGGGATACCTCTCAAGTTGCCTAAACAAAAAAGGTCAAGTACGGTGTATAAAGCATAAGTCCCTCAAATTCACATCATCTAGTCCCTTAACAGATAAAAGATCAAGTCCCTTTCGAATGTTGCCTTCGTAATGATCTTGGCCCTTTCGAATAAAGATGATAAGTCCCTTCGAATTGCTTATACACCCTACAGTTGCCTAAATAACAATGTCCCTTCACTTGTCCCATAACATCCAAGGTAATGACTACCTATTCCTTAATAATAGGGATAGTCTTACCATTCAAAGGATTCAAGAACAGAAAAGACTTAAACTTAGGGTAGGTTCCTCTTAGATACTTGCTCACTCTTCAAAACAATTTCAAACACTTCACACATTTCAAATAAATTTTCAAAACAAAGGTTTTTTACGCATCCGTACATGGATCATTATCAAACTCTTAAGAAAATTTTTATTCACACACTTCACATTTCAAAAACATTTTAAAGTGAGCTAAGTAACTAAGAGCCCATGGATAACCATGGATGTAAAGGGTGCTAACACCTTCCCTTTACATAACCTACCCCCCGGACCCAAAAATCTTTTAAAAGGTCTTTCCTGTTCTTTTATGCCTTTCCTTTGGATAAAATAAAAGTCGGTGGCGACTCTTGCTATCCGCAACATAACTAAAGTCAGTTCTCCCACCGTGTTACAGAACTGGCGACTCTGCTGGGGATTTAATAAAAGAGGGGTACCCTTAGGAATTAGAACACTTTAAATTGTTTGCCTTGTTTGCTTTATACTTACTTGTTGGGCTCTTATATGTGAAAGATCCTAACCCGGATCTAGTGTACCTTAGGTAAATGGCAATAGACCTAGGAAACTGTACGGCGTATACCGATATGGTTGATCTGGTGGCCATAGTTAGTGTGACTTCTTGGTTGGTGCTTATGTTCCTTAAGTCAAGTTGAGGATAATATGAGGCTGCCATATGTTGTCAAGGCACTAACTAACTTTTAGAACCCTAGTTATCCCATCTTGGCCTTTAGAAAAGTAGTGAGATAACCGGCTTTGGTGCAGACTGAAGTTGGTTGATACTCGATACTACGCTCATTGAGATTCTAAACTTGGAGGGTTTTGGTTGGCAAGTAAGTTGCCTACTGAACAACCACCCTTGTGAAGGATCAATGATATTGAGATCCCTTAGAACCTGGTTACTTTTGTAGGACAGGATGAACCAACTAACTTCAGGGGAGGGTACTTACCTTTGAACTTCATGCAAGCCTTTAAACCTAGGGCTATTGTGTGACTTGTTTGTGTGTGCCACATGTTTGTGATTGAGCATAACATCATGACATCATCATGAATCATAAGCATAGCATTTTCACTAACCATTTCGAGGACCAAAGGATTTATCTTTGTTCTTTGTTGCAGGTCATGGCTTCTGCTCGTAGAAACACTATCAGGATCAACTTTGTGGGCATACCTGCTAAGCTTAAAGAGTTGGTTTCTCAAGTGTCTGATCATTCACAGTTTATCAAGAGACATGGTCACCTATTGGATCTAGTCACCTCAGGGTTCAATGAAGACATGATGAGTGTCCTATTTCAATTCTTTTATCCTAAGCACCATTGCTTCACATTCCCTGACTATCAATTGGTTCCTACAATGGAAGAGTTTTCTAAACTTCTGGGTATACCTGTACTTGATCAGAGACCATTCACAGGTTTGGAGAAGGAGCTTAAACCAGAGGTTATTGCTGCAGCTCTACATCTGAAGAAGTCTGACATTGTTCTAGAAACGAGAAGCGGAGTCAAGGGTATTCTTGCTAAGGTATTAATGGATAAAGCTCAAGTGTTCTTGAAGGCTATGAGCTACGATGCTTTTGAGGAGATCTTAGCCTTATTGATTTATGGCTTAGTGTTGTTCCCCAATCCTGATCAGTTCATAGACGTTCATGCCATCAACATATTCCTGAGTCACAATCCAGTTCCTACCTTACTTGGAGACATTCTGCACTCTCTTCATACTCGTACTACAAGGGCAAGAGGAACTCTGATGTGCGGCATACCTTTGCTATCTAGGTGGTTTATTTCTCACCTTCCTCGCTCAGTAATGGAGAATGAGCAAGGGTTCAGGTGGTCCAAAAGGATCATGTCACTCTCGCATTCAAATATTCATTGGTGCTCCAGATCTATGGAAAATGTCACTATCATTGACCGTTGTGGGAAGTTTCCTAATGTGCCACTTCTAGGCATAAGAGGAGGAATCACTTACAACCCTTCCTTAGCTTTACGACAGTTTGGTTACGCTCGGAGTGATGGACCACATGACATGTTGATTCAGGGCATTGTGTTTGACTACGACAACAATCTTCAAGGTTACCGTCATAGATTCATACGAGCATGGGGAAAAGTAAACAAGGTTGACATCAAGACTCTGGAGCCTAAGTACACTATCCCTATGGAGGCTTATCTCAGATGGGTGCGATCTCGTGCTCAGACTCTCATGATGCCATATCCTGCTATCCTACCAGTTACCATGGAACCTGTTGCTGAAGGAGATACTGCTTATACCATCCTTCACCCAGACATGCCTACTGACATGGAAGATTTACAGAGATCCTGGATCCAGTTGAAGGAGCTAAGGGATACTTTCGAGGCTCATTACAAAGCAAGCCAAGAAAGAATCGTAGAACTAACAAAGCAACTTCACGAGGAACGGAATCTCAATTCATACCTCAACACAAAGAGGAAACGTCCATGGGAGACTTAAAACCCTATCTCTTGTATTTATTGCATTTCATTTTCTGTAAGCCCAAGAGGCAAAACAAATTTATTACTAATAAAAGTTTACCTTCTTGTTTGTTTAAGCAAATTTAAATCCTGCGGTCCTTGAAAACATTGCATATGCATTCACATATCATCTCATTGCATCACAGGTTTATAATTGTGCACAGGTTTCTTATCTTCTCGCTGTTTATTTCAGCAATGACTCTTGAACAAACAGTTAAGGATCTCCAGGCACAAAATTCACAGTTCCAAGAGCTGATCCTGAACCTGTCCAAAGGGCAGGATGAATTGAAGACACTGCTGGCCAAGAAGACTAAGAAGACTAGAAGGTCAGGTGGCCTGATCAACATGGGAAGAAGGTTCAAAGGTCTTGCCAAGACCAAAGAACCAGTTGAAGATTATGAGTCTGAAGAGTCTGAAAAAGAGGGAGGCAGTCTCCACAACACTATGGGGGATTCTGATTCTGAGGCTAATTACTACCATGAGCCTAATAAAGATAAGTTCAAAATGCTGGTGGATAGAATGGATGCTATGGAGTTGCAGAAGTCTTCTGGGCTGGATTTTAAAGATTTGAGTCTGATATCTGGGGTAGTCATACCCATTGGTTTCAAGGTTCCTACTTTTGTTGTTTATGATGGGGTCTCTTGTTCCAAGCTGCATCTGAGGTATTATGTCAGGAGAATCCAACCTCATACTGCTGATAAAAAGTTGTGGATCCATTTCTTCCAAGAGAGCTTATCTGGAGCTCAATTGGAGTGGTACTATCAGTTGGAGAGTGTCAACATCCGGGATTGGAATGATCTTGCTGAAGCCTTCTATAAGCAATATCAATACAATGCTGATTTAGCTCCCACTCGCATGCAGCTGCAAAGCATGTCTATGGGTGCCAAAGAAAGTTTCAAGGAGTATGCTCAGAAGTGGAGAGATTTAGCTGGAAGAGTACAACCCCCTTTAACTGACAGGGAGTTGGTTGATATGTTCATGTGTACGTTGAATGGTCCTTTTTACAGTCATCTCATTGGAAGCTCATCATCTGGCTTCACTGAGTTGATAATGACAGGAGAGCGCGTGGAAAATGTTATAAAGAGTGGCAAGATTCAAGTGGGTACTTCTTCATCAGGTGCTGCAAAGAAGCCTCCCAGTGGAAAGAAAGAATCAAATGCTGTTTATGGTCAACCTGATCGTAATAGAAGGCATCAGTCTGTGAGTGCAGTTCATATCTCAAATCCAACTCCTGCAACAACAGAGCAGCCACAAGGCAACCAACAGAGGGCTAGAAGGCAGTTCACTAAGATCAACATGTCAATGGCTCAGGCATTGCAACACTTGTTGAAGGCTGAACTTATTACTCTAAAAGAGGCTCCTCAGAATCCCAATGTTACCTCTCCCAGGTACAATCCCAATGCACGATGTGCATATCATTCAAACTGTCAGGGACATGATACTAATAGTTGTTGGGTCTTGAAGAACAAAATTCAAGATATGATTGAGGTTGGAGAGATTGAGTTTGACCCTCCGGGTACTCCAAATGTGATTACTTCTCCCATGCCGAATCATGAGAAGACTGTCAATGCAATTGATGAAGATTTACATATTTATTCAGTTGCAGAGTTGACCACACCCTTGTCTGACATTAAGAAGAAGTTAGTGCAAGCTGGGTTCTTTCCAGGTTGTCGTGAAGATTGTTTGTATTGTACCTATAAGCCGGATAGTTGCTGGAGATTGAGAGATGGAATTCAACGTCTCATGGATAAATATACCATAGTGTTTGAGAGGACTCCATCGTCTGTAGAGAGTATGGTGGATCATATTACTAAAGGTAGGAAGATTGAAGAGGTTGATATGGTTGATAAAGTGCCGGTAAGGATCACTTCTAAGGGACCTGTTAAAATCACTCATAAGGGTCCAATTAAGATTACTGCTGAAGGCCCTGTGAAGATTGTTGTTGAAGCCAGAGTTGCTCCTATGGTCATCACTAATCCTGGTCCTATTCCGTATACATCTGATAAAGTTGTGCCTTGGCATTATGGGTCTGATGTTTATATCCATGGTGTTAAGCAGGAACCCTTAGCTGATATGCCTGTTGATGTTGATAATATTGCTGGATCTAGTAAGATCACACGAAGCGGAAGAGTCTTCTCCCCTCCAGTTACCTCCAAGAATGCAGTTACTCCAGCTGCTACCTCCACCACTGATGTTCGGGGCAAAGGTCCTGTTATTGAACCTATACCTACTGATGTACCAGCTGCTGCTGATCTCTCAAAGCAGATGGAAGAAGTATTGAAAACCATTCGCAAAAGTGATTATGACATTGTTGATCAGTTGGGGCACACTCCTTCCAAGATTTCCATGCTGTCTTTGTTGTTATGTTCTGAAGCTCATGCAAAAGCTTTGATTAAGTTTCTGAAGACTGCTCATGTACCCAATGCAATTTCTGTTGACCAGTTTGAGAATTGTGTTGCCCACCTGACCTATGATAATGGGTTAGGTTTCTCTGATGCTGATTTGACTCCTGCCAAGAGAGATCATAACAGGGCTCTGCATATCTCAATTGAATGCAGGGGCACCACCCTATCACATGTATTGATAGACAATGGTTCCTCTCTGAATGTGTTGCCCAAAGAAGTCCTGAATAAGCTGAGTCCTGAAGATGTTGTGCTGAAGCCCAGTAATATAGTGGTGAAGGCTTTTGATGGGTCGAGAAGAGTGGTGCATGGAGAAATTGATCTCCCAATCAAAGTTGGTTCTCAAGTTTTCAATGCTACTTTTTATGTCATGGATATTCGTCCGTCATATTCTTGCTTGCTTGGGCGTCCCTGGATCCATGGGGCAGGTGCTGTAACCTCTACATTACATCAGAATCTGAGATATCCGGTAGAAGGAAAAGTTGTTACTGTCTATGGAGAGGAAGAATATTTTGTTAGCCATGTAAACACTTTTAAGTATCTGGAAGTGGAAGGTGAATACGTTGAAAATCCGTGTCAGACATTTGAAGTGGTTCCTTGGATTGTTAATGATTATGAAGCTCCTCCGGTTGTCAAGAAAGTTCCCGTGGTTACCAGAGTACCTCCTACAATGGCCTCCCTCAAAGATGCTAGAGCTGTGGTGGATGAAGGTGGTTGTACTATTTGGGGTCAGCTTCCTGATATCCCTTACAAATCTGACAAATTTGGTTTGGGTTTCACTGCAGAGTCCCAGAAGGCTGTTCGTCGTGCTCGTGCTGTTCGTATCACCAATCAGGGGATTATGAAGAACCAGATCAATGATGTGGGTGACTATGATGAAGGCTACAACTTGGATAATTGGATTTTTCCTACTGTGGGTGCTGGGCTCAATAACTGGAAAGCTGAAGATGTTATTCCTATCTCCTTTAGTCAGGAGTAAATACTATTACTGTGTTGTTGCTTTTTAAGTTTGTAATTTCTTGAACAATTGAACTCTTAAGCCTTATGCCTTACCCGGGGCACAATGGTGTGTTTGTTACGGGCTGTCATTTCATTTGCATACTTCATTCAATAAAAATCAGTGGACGTTTTGTTTTCATAAATATTGTGTTCCTTGTCTTTCTTTTCTCTTATTTTTGCTTTATCAGCTATGTGTTCTTACACACACCCACATCACTAAAATGCAGATCCTCATCCACTCTGGATCCTGTTGATAACAGTTCTACTATTGCCAATTATAATTTCGAGAATCCGATCTATCAAGCTGAAGACGGAAATGAGGACGATTGTGAAGTACCTGTAGAGCTTGCTAGGTTGTTACAACAAGAAGAGAAAGCTATACAGCCACATGAAGAGCCAGTCGAAGTTGTGAATCTGGGAACTGAAGAAAACAGGAAAGAAGTCAAGATAGGGGCTGAATTAGAGAGTAGTGTCAAGAGCAGGTTGATTCAGATGCTACGTGACTATGTAGAGATCTTTGCTTGGTCCTATGAAGATATGCCAGGGTTAGATACAGACATTGTGGTTCACCGTTTACCAGTGAAAGAAGATTGTCGTCCAAAGAAGCAGATGGTTCGTCGCATGCGTCCTGAAATGTCAGAGAAGATCAAAGCAGAGGTAATGAAACAGTTCAATGCAGGGTTCTTAGCTGTGACTTCTTATCCTCAGTGGGTTGCAAATGTGGTACCGGTACCTAAGAAAGATGGTAAGGTGCGTATGTGTGTAGACTACAGAGATTTGAATAAGGCCAGCCCCAAAGATGACTTTCCACTTCCTCATATTGATGTTCTGGTAGACAACACTGCTCACCATAAGGTATTCTCTTTTATGGATGGTTTCTCTGGTTACAACCAAATCAAGATGGCACCTGAAGATATGGAGAAAACAACATTTGTTACACAGTGGGGCACTTTTTGTTATAAGGTTATGCCATTTGGTTTGAAAAATGTAGGGGCAACATATCAGCGTGCTATGGTGGCTTTGTTTCATGATATGATTCATCATGAGATAGAGGTATATGTGGATGATATGATAGCCAGGTCCCAGAATGAAGAGCAACATCTTGATCATCTACATAAGTTGTTTGAGAGGTTGAAGAAATACAAGTTGAGATTGAACCCAAACAAGTGTACATTTGGAGTTAGGTCTGGTAAACTCCTGGGTTTTATAGTCAGTGGAAAAGGTATTGAAGTGGATCCTGCAAAAGTGAAAGCTATACGAGAGATGCCAGCTCCCCGTACTGAGAAGGAAGTTAGAGGTTTCTTGGGACGATTGAATTACATTGCAAGATTTATTGCCCAATTAACTGCCATCTGTGAGCCAATCTTCAAGTTGTTGAAGAAAGACCAGGTGATGGAATGGAATGATGAGTGCCAGACTGCCTTTGATGAAATCAAGAGATATCTGCTAGAACCTCCAATTTTGATGCCACCAGTTGATGGAAGACCCTTGATTATGTACTTAACAGTATTAGACAACTCATTGGGGTGTGTCTTGGGGCAACATGACGAGTCTGGTCGAAAAGAGCAGGCAATATACTACCTTAGCAAAAAGTTTACCGACTGTGAAACAAGATACTCACTACTCGAGAAAACTTGCTGCGCTTTGGCATGGGCTGCTCGCCGACTAAGACAGTATATGTTTACTCATACTACCTTGTTGATTTCAAAGATGGATCCAATCAAGTACATATTTGAGAAACCTGCTCTCTCCGGAAGAATAGCAAGATGGCAAATGATCTTGAAAGAATATGACATATAGTATACTACTCAGAAGGCCATCAAAGGAAGTGTTGTTGCTGATCATTTGGCTCATCAAGCAGTGGATGATTACCAGTCAATGAGTTTTGAGTTCCCTGATGAAGACATTATGATTATTACCAAAGAACCTGGGCAATATGATGGACCTGAACAAGGATCCCGATGGACTATGGTTTTTGATGGTGCCTCTAATGCACTTGGTAATGGTGTTGGTGTTGTGATCAGTTCCCCTGAAGGTTGTCATACCCCGATTACTTCCAGACTTTGTTTCTATTGTACCAATAACATGGTTGAGTATGAGGCATGTATCCTGGGTATTAAAGCTGCTATTGATATGAAGATTCAGCTCCTTGATGTGTATGGAGATTCAGCCCTAGTAGTTAGTCAAATTAAAGGAGATTGGGATACCAAGCATGATAACCTCATTCCTTACAGAGAGCATGTGTTGTCTTTGATCCCACATTTCAAAGAGATTACCTTTGGACATATTCCACGAAGAGAGAATCAGTTGGCAGATGCCTTAGCCACCATGGCATCTATGTTTGAGATCAGCTGGGATGATGAAGCTCCCAAGATTACCATTGATAGATTTGAAAAGCCTGCATACTGCAATGAGATTGGTACTAAAGAAGAAGAAGAAAAGCCTTGGTTCTATGAGGTAACAAGATATCTTGAAACTCAGGAATTCCCTGAAGGGGCATCTGTCAAAGATAGGAAGTTTCTGAGAAGGTTTTCTGCTAAGTTCTTTTTGAGTAATGGGATTTTGTACAAGCGCAATCATGATTCAACTTTGCTTCGTTGTGTGGATAAGAAGGAAGCAACATAGATTATGGAAGACATGCATGATGGGATCTTTGGAACTCATTCTAGTGGTCATACCATGGCAAAGAAGATATTGAGAGCAGGTTACTATTGGTCTACCATGGAAGCTGACTGCTACCAACATTCCAGAACTTGTCACAAGTGTCAAATCTATGCTGATAAGGTACATATACCTCCATCACCATTGAATGTGTTGACTGCTCCTTGGCCTTTTTCCATGTGGGGCATTGATATGATTGGTGAGATCAAACCTACTGCTTCTAATGGGCATCGTTTCATCCTGGTTGCTATTGATTACTTTACGAAGTGGGTAGAGGCAGCTTCATTTGCATCTGTTACCAAGAATGTTGTGGCTCAATTCATTAAAAACAACCTCATATGTAGGTATGGCATCCCTGAAAGGATTATTACTGACAATGGCTCTAATCTGAACAACATTATGATTACTGATCTCTGCACGCAGTTCAAGATTAAGCATCACAACTCCTCTCCGTATCGTCCAAAGATGAATGGGGCAGTTGAAGCTGCTAATAAGAACATTAAGAAGATTGTACAGAAGATGACTGTTACTTACAAGGATTGGCATGAGATGTTACCATTTGCTCTTCATGGTTATCGTACTACAATACGTACTTCAACATGGGCAACCCCATTCTCCTTAGTCTATGGTATGGAAGCAGTCCTGCCCATTGAAGTTCAGATTCCCTCCTTAAGAATTATGAGGGATGCGGGCTTGGATGAAGATGAGTGGATTCAGACTCGACTTGACCAGATAAATTTGATTGATGAGAAGAGGCTAGCAGCAGTTTGTCATGGCCAGATGTACCAGAAACGGATGATCAAAGCTTTTAACAAGAAGGTTAAGCCAAAGGTATATCAGGATGGTGACTTGGTAATCAAGCGTATCATATTACCACAGGGTGATCCTAGGGGCAAATGGACTCCTATATATGAAGATATGAAGGACCATTTGTAGTCAAAACAGTATTCTCAGGAGGTGACATGATACTCACTACTATGGATGGTGAAGACTTTCCACAACCTGTAAACGCAGACATAGTTAAAAAATACTACGCATAAAAAGAGACCCGCTAGGTTGACAGGCCTAGGCAAAAATAAGGGCATCCCGGCAAACCAAAAGGGTTTGGGCAAAAATTAGGGATATATATAAAAAGATGTACACCCGACAAGTCGAAAACCTGAAAAGGCGGCTTGGGCAAAAAAGGGTATCCCGGTGGATTGAAAACCTGAAAGGGCAATCCAGGCAAAAGTTAGGGATTAAAGCATATGACTATGTCTCGTTTGGATCACCCATGAAACTGCAACCAGTTGTGTTACTTACTCAAGTTTGAACAGATAAAGCTCAATCCAATCGTTTCCGTCTCAACAGCAGAAGATGAGATACTTGAAGATAATGGCAATAGTAGAATTGAAACTCAATAGGATTATTTCCCACATAGCTGATTCTCCTTGTTTTGTAAAAACTTTATGACAAAGTCCTCTTACTAGGATTTATGTCTCCTTGTACAAACTTACCTATGTATAGGTCACTTTTTGATATAAATAAAATTCCATCTTTGAATTCAGATTTACTTTTACCCTATTTACATAAGCGAAACGTCCATTGGTTGTGTTTGAGTGTATGTATGCTTTTGAATATGATTGATGTTTACCAGAAATGCATGTATGCTTAATATGATTGATGTTTACCAGAAATGCATGAAAATGTGGTAATAGTATTTACTAAGGACGAACGAGGGAAGAATTCCAACGAAGCTTCACCGGTTCATCTCTACAAGACAGTTACAAATCCCCAGTAGGAAAAATCCATCTTCATAAAGTCACATCTCCCCTGGAATTTATATCCATCTCTTTTATCCTCATACGGATATTCGGGAATTTACTTTCCAATAGGAGTACGACGAACGAGGACGGGAGGTTATGTATACCTTACTATCGAACGAAGACGGAAGGTTATGTATACCTTACTATCCCCAGCAGACGGGAGGTTATGTATACTCTACTATCAAACGAAGACGGGAGGTTATGTATAATATATTATCAAACAAGACGGGAACGAGTTCCTCATATTCTTCAGCAACGAATCAAGATTTATTTTCCCTGGCTAGCAGCTATTATACGAAGATATCCAGACGCTCCAGGCTGCATGATGCATACATACATCATTTACATCATATCATACATATACCTAGATACATAATACATTACTTAAGTGCATCATATTATACATGCATACATAATGCATAAACTAATATTATCTCGCAGAATGTTATAATCTTGTTTTTCAGATTAATTCTCCAGCAGACAGACTTCATTAGCAACTTATGACTATTGGGCCGTTGTTTATCTTCCCAAAAGTTATCATTTCCTCAGGATGTTGTTTATCCTCCTGAAAGCATATTATCTCCTCGGGACGTTGTTATCCTCCTGAAAGCATATTATTACCTCAGAACGTTGTTTATCCTTCTGAAAGCACATCACTACCTCAGGACATTGTTTATCTTCCTGAAAGCATATTATTACCTCAGGACGTTGTTTATCTTCCTGAAAGCTATCACCATTACCTCGGGAAGTTGTTTATCCTCCTGAAAGCATATTATTACCTTGGCCCGTTGTTTATCTTCCCAAAGGTTACATTATTTCCTCAGAACGTTGTTTATCCTTCTGAAAGCATATCATTCCCTCAGGACGTTGTTTATCTTCCTGAAAGCATATTATTACCTCAGGACGTTGTTTATCTTCCTGAAAGCTATTACCACTACCTCAGGACGTTGTTTATCCTCCTGAAAGCATATAAAGACTTTGGGCTGTTGTTTATCTTCCCAAAGGTTACATCACTTCCTCAGGACGTTGTTTATCCTCCTGAAAGCATATCCTGACTATTGGGCCGTTGTTTATCCTCCCGAAAGTCATACTTATACCTCAGAACATTGTTTATCCTTCTGAAAGCATACCATCACCTCAGGATGTTGTTTATCCTCCTGAAAGCCTATCATTACCTCAGGACGTTGTTTATCCTCCTGAAAGCTATCATTATATCTTCATACTTTGGACTACTTTATCCTCCAAGAAATGTACCTGAAGAACTTTTCTCCAAGTGGCATCTTTAAGCCCACTCAAGCATACTCAACTAGTCATCAGTATCACTCTACGCACCGGTGAGTGCAAATTTTTGGGCTTTTGTGTTCAATCCCCTTCAACCTTCCAAGTTACGACTGGCACATATACCAATCTAACCCCTCAGGTTTCAGAAAATTGAACAGGGGCAGCTGTTGCACCCCAAAATTTGCCCTCACAATACAAGACTTTGTGTGCTAAGAAGGTTCACAAGGTTCACAAGGTTCACAATACTTACAAGACCTTTCATGAGGTTCATGAAGTTTACAAGACACTTTATGAGGTTCACAAGGTTCACAATACTTACAAGACCTTTCATGAGGTTCATGAAGTTTACAAGACACTTTATGAGGTTCACAAGGTTCAAAATACTTACAAGACCTTTCATGAGGTTCATGAAGTTTACAAGACACTTTATGAGGTTCACAAGGTTCACAAGGTTCACAAGGCTCACAAGACCTCCCATGAGGTTCACAAGACATCTTATGAGGTTCACAAGGTTCACAAAGTTCACAATTGGTCAGAAGATTTGACAATTCCCTCAAACAATGCATCCTCCTAAGCAGTGCATCCAAAACTAGGGTTTTAACTTTAATCAGGCTAAATGGATTTCCAAGACTTCAAGTGAGCTTCATAACATCTTATATGTGTCTAAAAATCCCCATGACAAGTTTCAAGACTTTTCTCAAAGGTTTGCTCAGTCAGATGATCAGATAAGTCAAAATCAGTCAAAGTAGTTAAAAAGTCAAACTGAGGTCAACTGTGGTCAAACCAAAGTCAAACTTCATGATTTTTTTCCAACATCAAGTATATGAAGTAAAATTCATCATTTGATCAAGGGTTGATCATGATTCATCAAGGAGATTTCAGATCATCAAGAATCAGGAGTTTCTAAATTAGGGTTTCCTCAGGAAAAGTCAACTGAACTTTGACCAGCCATAACTTTCACATGCTTCATCAAGAATTTTCCATCCAAAGCTCATTTTGAAGTAAATTGAATTCTCTACAACTTTGTGTCTCACAAGCCAAGCCCAAAAATGCTTCATTTGGAAGGTATGAGCTAAGACATTATAGGTCCTTTTGAAAGTCAACAAAAAGTCAACAACTTCAAGAGAGCATAACTTGAAAATGGTAAATGATATGAACATGAAACCAGTGGGGTTGGTTAGAGGACTCTTCAAGCTTTCCAAAATGTCCAAGAACACCCTCATAGCATTAAAATTGAAGGATGTGTGCCCTTGCAAAGTTGAGAAATTTTAGGGAAGTTTATGAAGCAAATGGAGGTTTAAAACCAAATTTTGCTAAATGGGCTGAACTTTTGATGACCCAAAGTGATCCATGACATCATGCACGAAAATTATTTGATATTTTCATAATTTTTATTTTATTTAATTTATTTATTATGATTTTTTATACTAAAAATCATTTTAAATTTAAATAAAATATCAAGTGTGAAGATTTAAAATTATTTTTTGTTCTAGAAGGTCATGAATTCAATATGGATCAGAATGATACAAAAATAATGGTAATTGGCTTGAAATAGAAAGGCTTAATTCTCAAATATTTGAAGTTTAAAGCTTGATCTTTTTCAATCAATTCCTTCACACAACAATCATTTGTTTTGACCTAAAATCATCACACTATAAGTACATAACACAACCCTACTCATTGCACACGAAATTCAGCCTCCAAGAGTAAGTTCAAGTTTTCAAAAAACCCCACCAAAACTCAAATTCGGTTTCCATACTACAAGGCATTTGAAGGTATTTTAAGGACATGAGAATGATCCCTGGACTTCACTGATCATGTACCAATGCTCATATGCATCCATAACCTCATGAACATCTCAAACCGAATCCAAATATTGACATCTTTATGATTTTTTCGTTCTTATATATACATGTAATATAAATTGAATTTGATTCTGGATTTGTGTTTGTGATAAGCTTGTGAATGTTTCTGGACAATTCAATTTGGTTTTCGATGCAGGATTAAAGAATCACCATGGCTAGGGTTTCGGCCATGGGATTGGGGTTTTGTATTAAACCTAATATAAATAAGTTCTAAGAACATAGAACAATTCCATGGACCTTGGGGATCACAACGCACCAATTATTTTCAAGAAATTTTACTGTTTTAATGCTCTACCAATTTCGTAGGTTCCTGGTTTTAAAATTTCGCAGGAAATATGGTAGCAAAATCCATAGAAAATTTCGCAGGTCTGGAGCTAGGAGATGAAGTTTCGCGCGTCTGGAAATTCAAATAATTGATAATATATTTTATGAATTGGTTTCTGTTTTGTTTCACAGTTGGTGGCTGGCTCAGTTGGCTAGAGGACGCGCGTATAAGGCTTAGGTCCAGGGATCGAATCATGGCCTCAGCAAATTTTTCTCATTTTTCCAGTTTAATAATGAAACTTAATATATTATGAACTATAGTCACTATTATAACAGATGCGCCCTCCCGGCTGGAATGGTTAATGTGTTTGTGTGATGTTTGAAGGTCCTGGGTTCGATCCCCCCAGGCCTTTTGTTTCGTTTTCTTTTTCTTTGATTTTTCAGGAACCAACAACAAAACCAATTGGGTCTCTCTCTTTGTCACCTGCGCGCGCTGGCCCAGTGGCTAGTCTTGCTGGCTTGAGTTCTTGAAAGCAAGAGGGGCTGGGTTCAATTCCCAGCCAAGGTAAGTTCTTTTTTTCTTTTTTCTTTCTATTATTTGTTTTACTTGTTTAATATTAATTTAAATTAAAACTATAATCTTAATTCACTAAATCCTAATATATTTCATAAATCAATATAAATCCTAAATATTTTTCTAAAACCTAATTGTAAATATTATTTATTTATTTATTTTAATTCTTGCATATATTTTAATAAATCTTAATATTTTTTAAATCAAACCATAATTTGCTTCTATTAAAAATATAATTTTGTAAATATAATAGTATGATTATAATTAATTCTATTTTATTTAATCATGTATATTTTAATATTTGTTAATAAATATGTTTAAAATTAAAATTCTTAATTTAATTTTGTTAATATGATAACATGACATAAATAGTTTATAATTTAATTTTGTATGTAAATAATTTTTATTATATGTTTAAAAATTGCTAATTTAATTTTTGTAATTATAATTTTATAATATTTTCATAATTAACTTAATTTTTATAATTTGCACATAACTTAAAACTTTATAATAATTAGTATAATTGTTTATATTTAATATTAAATAATAATTGTTTATAAAATTGAACTTTTAATTATTATAATATTCTTGTTTATTTCATTATTATTATTAATTATATTCTTATGATATTTATTTATTACTAACCCCATTTATCTTTAAATTGTTATTATTATTATTTTCACTAACCCAATTATAATTATTTATTTATTTTGCTTATTATATTTAATTTTGCTTAATTATTATTATGTAATTGTTCCTTGGTGTAATATTTATTAATAATGTTTATTATTTATATTTTATGCTATGGTTAGTAAATAGGGAGTGCAAAAACATACTTGTAATATAAAATTAATTTAGCTCACTAATTTAAAGATAAATATTGAAATTGTACACTCACACACGTAAGTCGATCTTTGATCGCCATCTCACTTCCTTAGGGATACCTCTCAAGTTGCCTAAACAAAAAAGGTCAAGTAGGGTGTATAAAGCATAAGTCCCTCAAATTCACATCATCTAGTCCCTTAACAGATAAAAGATCAAGTCCCTTTCGAATGTTGCCTTCGTAATGATCTTGGCCCTTTCGAATAAAGATGATAAGTCCCTTCGAATTGCTTATACACCCTACAGTTGCCTAAATAACAATGTCCCTTCACTTGTCCCATAACATCCAAGGTAATGACTACCTATTCCTTAATAATAGAGATAGTCTTACCATTCAAAGGATTCAAGAACAGAAAAGACTTAAACTTAGGGTAGGTTCCTCTTAGATACTTGCTCACTCTTCAAAACAATTTCAAACACTTCACAAATTTCAAATAAATTTTCAAAACAAAGGTTTTTTACGCATCCGTACATGGATCATATCAAACTCTTAAGAAAATTTTTATTCACACACTTCACATTTCAAAAACATTTTAAAGTGAGCTAAGTAACTAAGAGCCCATGGATAACCATGGATGTAAAGGGTGCTAACACCTTCCCTTTACATAACCTACCCCCCGGACCCAAAAATCTTTTAAAAGGTCTTTCCTGTTCTTTTATGCCTTTCCTTTGGATAAAATAAAAGTCGGTGGCGACTCTTGCTATCCGCAACATAACTAAAGTCAGTTCTCCCACCGTGTTACAGTAACTGGTTACTACTGAACCATAAGCCTAAAACTTGTGTTTTTAACATATTAAAACCAGTAGAAACTCATTTCTTCACATAACAACCTAGTATCAATTATCATAGAGTATATTCACACTTATCTTACTCATATAAAGCAATTCAATCCGTATTTTAACTGTTAGATTTTCGATTAGATGAAATTATCACATTCTAACCTAAAATCCTAAAACTCTAAAACTTTAAAACAAAAGTACTAACTAGAATCCACCTCCCCTGCTCGGGCTTTTCTGATGAAGTCTTTTGTCTTCACTATCTTGGTCAAATGCTCGATACGGAGCTTCTCTAACCTCTCAATGTCTAGACGACCATCATTTCTTTCCCAAAGAGTCTTCTTCAAAGCTTCAGCTAACTGGGCATTTCTTTCTTTCATCTTTTCAAACTCTTCCAGACTGACTATAGCTATAGGCTCAACTGCTGTTGCCCTGGTACATCCTCCAGGGTGAATGGCATGCGAGTGATCTGTCCTCTGATGCGCGACCATTCAATATAATGAGATGAAGCTATGTTGTTACACTTTCCCAAAATAGAAATCCCTTTTATCTGTATGTTGTCCCAAGCCCAGGCTGCTTGTTGGACAATGGCATGATTAGTCTGAACAATATAGTAAAGAAACTCTGCTAAGTCCTACTCCCTAGGTGGGTGTACCAGGGCATACCCCAATTGTCTTCTGAAAAGTAAAGGATTGTAGTTGATGCAACCATTCACTCCAATAAGTGGCACATTAGGATATTGTCCACAGCTTGTAAATATGTCCCTGCCCTTGGTGTTCTGAGTACACCACCAGATGTCTGCTGAAGTAAGGGCAATCATCCTCTTAGTCCAATTCCTTGACTGGTGTGGATTCAAGAAAGCTTCCGTCTTCGGCATGTGTCTCACTAACCAACTGTAGAAGAGGGGTGCACAACATCTGACCAGTCTCCCTCTCTGCTTCTCATTCCTCTGATGCACTGAGTAATAGAAATCTCCTAACATGGTAGGTACTGGATTCCTGAGCATGAAGATGTGGATGGCATTCTTGCTTACAAACTTAGGCTCGTCTGCAAACAAGATGATACCATATATACTAAGAGCCAGAAGAGCACAAACAGTCTTCCACTTCCCTGTTGCAGCATGACTGGTAGCCTGAGTGATTAAGAAGTCCAAATGAAGGTCTGGGATTCCAGCCTTGGTGGTCATTTGCTCATCAATGATAGTTGCTTCCAGATGTAGAGCCTTAGTTATGTCTTCATTCTTAGAAGCAGTCATCTCAGGGTTGAAATGAATTCCTCTTCTGATGGGGACACCCAACAACATAGAAAATTCTTCCAACAAAGGGCCTATCTGAAAATTTGGGAAAGTGAAACAACAGAGAGGAGGGTTATAAAACTGAAGGAAAGTGTGATTCATACTCCTCTGTGATGCATCCAGGTCCATGATCATGTCCAAGATACCACCATAATGTTCTCTGAATAAGGGAACATGATCAGGGGTGATAAGAGCCTGAATCTTCTTGATGCCTGCTAGAGGGTACTCAAAGAAATGGTAAGTGATATTGCTCTTCCTAGTTGAATCCATACTGAAGATGTATGTTAATGAAGACAACTGGAGAAGATAACTGAAGAAGTGCTGAAGGAGTGCTGAATAAGATATCTGAGCAGAAGAACAGTCAAAACCAAAACCAAAGAAGATGTGGATACCCTGTAAAACAAATAGACACAATGTTAAAATGATGTAGTATGATGTATGCTGAATGATATGCAAGGGTTTGTGATCAGGTGTTGGATTGTCAATTGCTTTTGATAGGGCCCATGAGTGTTCAAAAATCCGGATGAAGGTCTGAGAACCAGTAACTAGGCGGGGGACTCAAATAAAGAGTCACTAGTCCAGGGTTTCATAAAATCAGTCCATAATCAGTATAACCTAAACAAAGTTCCAGTAACAGGGTATGATGAGGCCAAGGGTTCCTGCAAACCTCTAAACAACCCCACCCACTCACAGGTATTGTTCTAGAACAAGGATACTCAGGTTCAGATCTATTATGAGAAGTGTAAACACTTCTAACCCAGAGGTACAATGTTTACCCTAATCATAAAGGATCCTCCTCTAATTCACCTCAGATGCTGAAGGTCATCTAAAAAGGTCATCCAGACTTAGCAGGCTTCCCAGATAGCCCTAGCACTACAGGAGATCTGTAGCACATAGTTCTCAAGAAGAAACCCATGTTTGAACCGTGTTTTCATATTCCCGCACCAGACCGAAATGGAATGGGAAAGAATATGAATCCACTCTAATCCTATGTCTGTCACTCAGGCCTTTGTGTTAGACCTTTCTCACTGGAATACCCCTCCCACCAAAGCAAACCAACAAACCAACACAAATGATGATAGTAAAATGAAATGCATAAACCGTAAATGAAATCGATAAAGTAAATGCAGTAAATAAAGCTGTACAGAAAGCAATAAATAAAACAAAAACAAAAGCACACATAACATATAACACCCCCAGTAAACCAAATCAAATAAGCGCTAGGAGAAACCCACAAGAGAACCAGAAGCCATGGTTGCAAAGAGAGTCCCCCGTGGAGTCACCAAGCTGTCGCTCCTCGAACTTTACGTCCAAGTGCAGACGCGGACGGTCGATGATGTTGGAGGTTGAGGTTGAATAGAGTCACCGGCTAGGCATTTTTATCCCGAAGGAAAGGTAATGCTGTATAAACCTGGAAGGGTATGGATAAGACGGTTGCGAACCAAAGAGACTGAGAAAGGGGGTTGGTTACGACCTGGGAAGGTATTAACACCCAGATCGTCCGTTGTACTCGACGGGATCCACGCTTACTTGATTGTGTTTAAAAGGGGTAGTGTATGTGTTGATTGTGCATAAAAATCTAGGGGAGAAAAGGATCTACAGAGTGTCAGTGTAAAAGAAAAGGTGAAATGCTCAAGACTGAGGCTTAGAAAGAAAGCTGGAAGGAGGAGAGGGGGAAGACAAAGAGACTTTTGTTCGATAACCCTTAAGTTATGCCTACGTATCCTCTCGTGCAATGAGGAAGTCAGAACACCGTAGTTCGACTCAAAGAGACTTGGATGATTTTGACCGTGAACTGCTTGCTTGTCTATGCTTAAGTGTGTGACTCGTCTGGCTCGAGTGCTAACTGTCTTGCATTAGACGGAAGAAGCGAATTCTCGTTTATAGAATGCGTGTGACGAGGAAAGAATACCGAAGGAGACGTTTATTGTTTGTTTTTGTGTTTTCAGTTTTTTTTATTGTTTTTGGTGTTTTGCGTAGGATAATGAGCTTAAGCCTAAATCAAGGGTTTATAAACTCATTATATCACCCCTAATTAGGGATAATCATCCTACTTAAGTGTGAGATAAGCATCTCAACTTAATTACCATGATGATGTAGAATTAAGATCATTAACCTACTTGTGATTATTAAGATGTTTTTGGGTTTTGTTTAGTGTTAAGTAATGAGTTTAATCTCTAATCAGGGATTAGTGAACTCATTACACCATCCTAAGAGAAGGATAATATATGAGAACACTTAAGCTGAGGAAGACTCCTCAACTTAAAATCCATGGTTAGGGACTAAATTCATTATATAACAAGCCTTTATTAAATGTATTTTAATTGAAGGGTGAGATTAAGAAGTGGATTTTATGTTTGTAAGACAACTTGAGGGGGACTTGTCCATTAAACACTAGGGTTAGTCCCTCTTAACCATAAGGAAGAGATGGAACCCTAATGAAAGGCCCAAGTTACAAGCTTAAGTCTTAGTCATTATTAGGTGTTTTGATTAAAATGTGTAAACAAATTAAAGGTTTAACACTAAGGATTAAAGTTATACATTCCATCCTAAGATAAGGATGCATGCATAACCCTAATTCAAAGTCCTAAATCTTAAAGAAAGATCTTCAGAAGGCCACAAAGGAAGAAGAAGCAAATGAAAAAGAGAAGAGAGAGAAGAATAAGTTACTTACTTCCTGAAGAAGATAAGTAACCTAAAGGAAAGAAAGTGAGAACAAGAGAGCACAAGTGAAGCAAGTTCACTTTAAAGACAAGTAAATATGCAAATGAAAAGATGAAAAGAGGTGGGATGTGAAGGAAAATCTACATCCCAAACAACTTACCATAAGCTTCTGAAATGTTAGTGTGAATGCATAAGATGCAAAGCAAAAGGAAATAAAGCAAATGGAAGTGAAATGACCAAAAAAAGAAGTGTAAACATGATGCAAATGTGTTATGCAATGGTTCAAAGTCATACATGATGCATATGAATGATCATACAAAGGATGGGGTGCAAAGGAAGCATGTTAGAAGCTTGAAAACACATGGATGTTCATGAAATGTAATGAATGCAAAGCATACCAAATGAATGAAGAAATGATCAAGCAATGTTCTAACATGTCTTAAGATGTCTAATATGTCATACAATGAATGTAATGTCATGGCGAGTTCATATGATGATGATATGCAAAGATGAATGCAAATGAACATGAGAAATTAGGGTTTTAAGACAACATGAGATGCACATGATCAAAACAGAAGCATACATCATGATAAAAATTTGAAATTGAACTCAAACAAAACCTAAACATATACAAGATCACTCCCCAAAGGTGGAGGTCAGAAGCTAAACCTAGTGAAAGTTATGAATTTCCTAAGTTAACTAGGGTTTTTGGGTGATTCTAAAGGAAAATGCAAATCAAATTGAAAATGCAATACAAAAATATGAGTTAAATAACCTAGATACTAGATGCATTATGTGAAATAATTCAAAAAGAACCAAGTTCAAACTCATCATGGTTGATTAGAAGTGATTTTTTCAAGTTAGGGTTAGAAAATGTGAAATTTATGAACCCTGATTCAAAGATAATTGTGAAAATGTGATCAAACCTAAAAATAAATTTGTTTGATGAGTTTGTAAATGTTTCTAAATGTATGAGAATGCATCATGAATTGTTTGGTGATTTTTAGAAACCTAAATGTATATTTAATTAATTAAAATCAATGAATTAATTAAATAAAATATTTAAAAAAAATACCTTTTTAATGCAAAAATAAAAATAAAAATGTTATTGAGTTAAGAAAAATATTTTAAATGAAAATGCAAAGTTTCATGATTTTAGAAAATGTTTTGATATTTTAAATAAATAGAACAAAAGAAATGCAAATAAAATAAAAGAAAATGCAAAGTAATCCAATCTGATGGTCCAGATTCAAACTGGGGTTGACTGCGCGCGTGTTTGAAAGACTAAGATTGAATCTGACTAATTAAAATTAATTAAATTGATTAATCAGGTTTAGGGCTAAATGAAATGATCTAGGTCATCCATGTCTTAAACTAATCACACATCCAATGGTCCACATTCAAACTGGCACGCTAACCCTAATTAAAACCCTAATCACTCTCAGGTGACCGGAGAAAGCCCTGGTCACCCTTTCACCCTATCTCACTCAAAACCCCATGAAAATGCATCAAACTCTCCAGAATGCATCATTAAACAACATTAAACACAAGGGGAGGGAAATGATCCTTAGGTGATTTTGAGTTGATTGGTGAAGAAAGAAACAAAGTTTGATGGTTGTGCAATGTGATTCAAAGAGATGAAGGTTTCTTGAGGATTTTGTGATTCTGAGTGTATGAGTCCTTGCAGGCTTCAATGTTGTGTGCTTTTGAGTCTTTAGGGTTTGCATAAGATGTGCTGATTGGCCAGAGAGTTGTTGTGGCATAGGCTGATTGGTATGACTTGTTTTGCAAAAAAGTCAAAAATTGGCAACTTGAGGTATGGGCCAGGACATAGGGGATTTCATGGCTTGATCTGCTTCAGCTAAGTTTGAGGATGGCCCTTGGATGGTTTATGATTGACTGCAACACTTGGATTGCAAGATAGCATGTGTTTTGCACATTTCCAACTTTGTGCGTTCTTGAAAATTGGCCATGAAAACTTGTGATACAAGGATCAAATCTGATCTTGAGATGTTGTGTGAACATGTTATGATGCTTAGAGGTGGATTAGAGGTCATTAGAATGCTTAAAACTTGGTTTTGCAAAAAATCCTTTGGCACATACTTGAAAATTACAAGATTCTTCCCAACTTTGAAACATCATATCTTGAGTTCTAGAATGAATCAAGAGGAGTTCTTGTACTTTTTGAAAATGGGAAGATCCAATCTACAACTTTCATGTTTGAAGATTTTTCATTTGAAGCATTTTTGATCAAGAAAGAGGAGGTTGAAAATCTTTCCCAAAATGGAAAGTTTTCATTACAAGTCATGTCCAAAAATGGAAAGTTTGCAAATGGCTTGAAATTCTTCAATCTTGTGAACTTATAACCACTTCTAAGGTCAAATAAAGATCATAGAACCTCAAATTGATGAAAATGACCCTTTGGTACCATTGTTGGGGGCTTCAGATGCCCTGATTCTGACTTTTCTTGCACAACAAGTTACCAGTTGATCAGATGACTTCCACAATGAATTTATTCATAAAATTTGGTACACATTCTCCTTATAACATATTAATACCATTAGAATCAAGAAAGAACAAAAATTTTGAGGTTAAGGGCCTCACACCCAAAACCCTAATTTTAGGTCATCTGTGCAGGAAATCTTTAGTCTGCCTGGACCTCTGTGCAATCCTTTGTGATTTTGTGACTTCAAAGACTTCTTGGGGATGTAATAATATCATAGACCACTCATGGACCCTCTTGGAATGCTTCAAGACCATTGGGATAGCTCAGATCAATTCTTGGATTCTCCTGATCACAAATCCTAATGGTGCAACTTATGCAATGAAACAAGATATGCAATGATTTGATGAATTGTTTATCCAATGAGAGATGTAATGAGATGTTTATGCAAATGCAATATGAAAGATCATAAGCCATGGTGTGAGAAAAAGTGAGGGCAAATTTGGGGTGTTTACACCTGTTACATAGTGTAATTTTCACACAGAACGCTCATTTTCAATGTGGTAACCGATTAACATCCAATGTGTAACCGGTTACTACTGAACCATAAGCCTAAAACTTGTGTTTTTAACATATTAAAACTAGTAGAAACTCATTTCTTCACATATCAATCTAGTATCAATTATCATAGAGTATATTCACACTTATCTTACTCATATAAAGCAATTCAATCCGCATTTTAACCGTTAGAGTTTCGATTAGATGAAATTATCACATTCTAACCTAAAATCCTATAACTCCAAAACTCTAAAATAAAAGTACTAACTAGAATCCACCTCTAACCATGAAGAGGAGTTTTATGAAGATGATGAAGATTGATGAAGAAGAATGATGATCCAAGTTCCAACTTCAAGGTTTTTTTCTTCTTCTATTTTCTTCTCTCTTTAACTTCTTTCTATCTCTCTTTCTTTTTTTTACCAAATGAGAGGAAATGAAATTTATAACAAATATCTATCAGTTAGTAACACTAATCGGTCCAAAATTGAGAGTATCCAAAAATGTCTCTGATACACCTAGTTAATAAAGCCTCTAGAATAGATAATATTAATCAAATCGATTTGAGTTCATCGGCTGCTCTAATTATTTTTGTATAAAACTCTCAGAGCATACCGAAACCTTATTGATCTCAATTAATATTATCCTGAGTATTAATTAAATACATGGTTGTTGAAGATCGAGGATCATTAAACCAAGTTCTAAAGGTCAAAGAACAAAATACGGTTAAGAAATTGAAGATAACTTGTCAAGAATTGAACGTGTACATATTTTCTCTCTTTTGCTGCCACCTCACCAAAATGAGGGTATTTTTGGTCCAAAAATTATTTTTTCCAACCAAACTAGCATAGTTAACCAACTTAAATGTTAGTTACTATTTTATTTCTTTTTCCACACCTTTTTAAATGGTTTGTTTCTACTTGGTTAAATTCCAACTAAGTATTTCAACCTTTTTTACTTTTCCCAATGTATCATATATCATCTAATTCTTATTTCATTCATACTCTCTCTCTCTCTCTCTCTTACCATCCTTTTTGTCTCTATTCTTCTTCTTCTTCTTCTCTCTCTCTCTCTCTCTCTCTCTCTCTTATACCGTCCTTTTTGTCTATATTCTTCTTCTTCCTTATCTCTCTCTCTCTCTCTCTCACTTCTTGTCTCTCTTCTTCTTCCTTCTTCCTTGTCTTCTTTCCTTTTTTCTCTTTTACATTGGATACACTCGCTATTGATGCTCTTCAAAAGATGATCCAAGGTTAGTTTCTTAGATTGGTTTGGACTTTGCTTATCAAATTAGTATTTAAATGTTGAGTTAATATCTATTTTCCCCTGCAATATAGGCGCTTTATGAAAAACGCCCCTGCAAAAAAAAATTGCAAATCTCTCAATTTTTTACTTTGAGCTTTGAGCACACCCGGTCAACAAAAAAGCTAACTTAACTAGTTTTTTTGTTTTTTAAGTGTTGAACCCATAACCTTTGTAATCCAAAGGCAAGAGGAACCCCATCCACTAGGCCACATGCCTTTTATTTATATCCATTTCTTTTCAAATGAATATATTATCTATTTTGTATTTATTCCATTTATTTATAATATATTTTATAATTTGCTAAACTATATTATGTGTTTTATTTAGTTCCATTATTAAACTAACATTTTACTATAATTTAGTTTAAATAATTAATATTTAATAATTTAGTTTAGTTTAATACATTAAACTAGTAAAAGTTATTAAACTGTAATTAGTTTAATTTAGTTATAATTATTAAAACTAACTTATAGTTTAATATTATTACAGTTTAATTTGTTATCGTTAAACTATTCATAAACTGAAATTAAAACTATATTGTTAAACTATTTATACTAAATAAAAACAAACTAACTTATAACTATTTATACAAAAATAAAAGTAGTAATGTTACTATATTGTTAAAATTATATATTTAATATTGGTAAACTATTTATATTAAAAATAACTTTATAAACTGAAATTAAAAATAGTTTAATATAAATACTAAATAAAAATTAAACTATTTTATATAAATTAATTAAAATTATACTGTTACAGTTAATTTGTTACATAAAAGTTAAACTATTTTATATAAGCTAATTAAAACTATTTTATGTGAACTATTTTATACTAACTAATTCGTTACAGTTTAATATAAATACTATCTAAAACTATAAACTATTTTATATAAACTATATATTTTAATAAATGAATTTTAAACATTAATACTAAATGATTTTAGCAATTTTATTAAATAATTTACGTTAATACTAAATAATTAAATAGTATAGTCAAAAATAAATTATTTTTTCATATTTACACTTATTTAATTTCAATATTATACAGTAAAATATTTATAAACTGAAATTAATTAGAAAAATATTGTATATTATTAACTAATAATTCAGAATTTAAATATTTTACTAAAAATAACGTTCGATTATATAATATATATATATATATATTTAAGTAGAATAAAAATAACAAAAGCAGCTAGCTCAGTGATAAGAATATTTGATATTTGAATGGAAGGCTTGGGTTCAAAACTCATTCTCTTACATTTACACACTGATTAAGTTATTTACCATTAAATTTTAGTTTTCAATTTTTCCGTGCTTCCATTCAAGCTTTTTTTCTTCTTATTCTTGGTCCTTTTGTTGATTACTACCTCAGTGGAAAATTGATAACCAACTATAACATGACTTATGTTGGTTTGTAAGTTTCTTTTCCCTTTCTTAACTCTATTATGTATTTATTTTTATTTATAAAAATAGTGTTGGATTATTCTTTAACCTCTGCAGTTATGCATTCTTCTTTCATGTCAGTTGTATTTTGCAATGTGAGCACTACCTTTGCATTGGCCGATTTTCAACTGTTTCTTTCCAAGTTTTAGGCCACAATGAAACCATTATGTGTCCTTGCCTTTCATTAAAAAGTTAAGGTTGAATGGATGATTTAATTTTTACTATTTTGAACTCTATATTTTTCACATTATACCATAAATTTTAGGGATAATTATACAAACCCCCCGCCCAGTGATTTGGTTTTCCCCCCTTGAAGTTCTTTTTTAATCGAAACCCCCTTATAAAACTCAAAATCAGAATTTATTAAGAATGCAAACGAGGTATATGGAGAGATTGACTAGTATGGCGAGGGAGAAACGAAGCTCAAATAAATCATAGGAAGCTATTTTGTTTTGGTTACATGCAGAATTATGGCATATCCATGAGAACATGTACTAAATTACAGAACCAACATACACCAAAAAAGTAGAAAACAAATGCAAAGAATGACATACAGTACACCAAAGAATGTGCATTTTGAGAACTTGTTTTTCAGCAAGAATATGTTCAATTTTTTTTTTCTCATCACTATTCAATTCAGCAGGATATTTGCAATTGCAACCATAATATGGATAACATGAAGCAAAAAAATAAGCACCACATTATCCTTATGCGTCATCCACCCTTGACCCTACACCATATGGTAGCAACATTTTGGTTCATAGGTTCCTAAAGGATAGAGAATAGCATCTGCAACATTAAATGAAAGGATCTTAGAACATTTCAATCTAAGCTCTCTAAATAGAGGATGTGCCTTGTAGGATAATCAGGTGCAACTTCAAAAAATGAAATACAAGTATTCACCTAAGCCATGTATGAAACTAATTCAGCTATGAACAATGAGTCAATGACAAGTATGAATATCCATGAAATTATTGTATCGTTTATTTTCTCAAGTCTCAATGTTTTGTAGATAGACACAAGACACACTACAGAAAAGGGAAACTGGACAATTAACCCGACATTAATACAAATTCTCATTAGCCAGACATTAATAGAAAACAGTAGAAATCTCTATTTTTATTTATTTACAAATACTTTTGAATTGATGAAAAGATTAGGAAAATGATTCATGTTGATACCAATGGTATATCTTGGTCGACAAGATCTTTGAGCTTCATGTACACTTTCCACTGTTCAATATGAAATTAAGGAAAAATGAAGACATGGGATGTACTTGCCTGTGACAAACACCTCATTTCTACAGCTCAATTAAGTCAATCCACACATTCTGGATGTGGCTAATTGTATGCCAAATGCATCAATCAATAGTTCATTTCTGTTGCTTTGCCTTCATGGCATGATCTCTCCTGCAACTGACTTGTTTTGTTTTCTTGAAATTATTAAGAGCATTTTCGTCCTAACTACTCAGGAGGAGATACTCACCTTCTAACCTTAATAGTTTAAGATGTGAGAAGCTAAATAAAACATTGTTCTCCACAACACTTTCATAGGATGAAACATTATTCAGGATTCCCACTAGACAAGAAGATGGCCATAACACCCTTGCATCATCACTTTTAATCTTGAGGAAGATGTTTAATTTGTTTTGAAATCTTACACTTTATTTTTATTTCTACTCCTTTATTTATCTTTACTTTGACATGTAGAATCATAAGTGTATCATAAATGTAAATCAGTTAAACATTGTTGTTATTTTTCTAAAAATTCAATATTTGTGATGTTATTTTATTAAAAAAAAAAATTGATTAGGCTACATTTTTTCTTTTTACAATTTCATGAATTTTAATTGAATCTTAATATATGAATGGTCTATACACTATAATAGAGAGTAGTTGTTATGCAACGTGTCATTGATCTGTTACAGCTATATTCCAGCTGTACAGTTAGTTAGATCTAAGGCTACTTTATATATCATGCCTTTGTACTCTTTCTATCTAAGATCAATATATGAGATTTTCATCTTTCTTCTTTTCTCTCTCTCTTGTGGTACTGTATCATGGTATTTAGAGCTTCTTCTTTCCTGATCCAGTAATCTTCATTCATGGCGTCACCGTTTCGCAGCGACGGCGCCTTTCCTTCTGCTCACGTCAAGCTCTCTGTTAAGCTTGATGATAAAAATTTCAAACAGTGGAAGCAGCAAATCGATGGAGTTGTGCGTGGCCACAAGCTTCAACGCTCTGTCACTGTTCCGGTGATTCCGCAGCGTTCGCCGGTGACTTCTGATCCGAATCTTAGCGAAGTCACTGATGCATATCTTGATTGGGAGCAACAGGATGCTCTTGTCTGCACATGGCTTCTCTCCACGATTTCTGACTCGCTTCTTCCCAAACTTGTGGATTGTACTCACGCGTGGCAGGTTTGGACGGAAGTTCACGGCTACTTCGCCGTGCAGCTCATGACGAAGGCTCGTCAGCTACGATCTGAACTTCACCGTCTTTCCAAAGGTAATCTCAATATTGAAGCATTCATGGCGCGAGTTCGCGAAATCAATGAATCGTTGATTTCAGTTGGAGATCCTGTTCCGATGCGTAACCTATTTGAGATTGTGCTGGATGCGCTTCCTGAGGAGTATGATTCAATTGTTGTTGCTGTCAATAGTAAGGAAGATCTCCGTACGTTGGAGGATCTTGAATCCAGTCTTCTTGCTCATGAATCTCGATTGGAGAAACACAGGAAAGCGATTCTCACTGAACCTGCTTCTGTCAATCTAACGCAGGTTCTGCCATCTGAATCTTCTTCTCCGGCTGACTCTGTTTCACAAGCTTCTGACTCATTTCCAACTGGTACTAGTCATGTTAATGGTCACGCAGAAAGCAGTGGTTACAACAGAGGAGGTCATTCAGGGCGTGGTGGCGGTCGTTTTGGTCGTCACGGTGGTCGTTTTGGCAAAACTCAGTGTCAAATCTGTCACAAAAGTGGACACGATGCCTCTGTTTGCTACTATAGGTACACTCAGTCCTCTTCAAAGCTGTTTCCACCGCAACAAGCTCCCTTCAATCTATTTCTGGCGAATGCTCGTCCTGTGTATGCTTCTGTCTTTGGTTATTCCTCACCTAGACCAGTTGCACCATGACCTTCTCCTCCTCAAGCCTTTGTGGCTAGTTCTGATCCCAACTTCAGCAACTAATGGTGGTATCCTGACTCAGGTGCCTCACACCATGTTACACATGACTCTTCCAACGTGCCTGATGCTCAATCTGTGACTGGTTCTGACCAAGTCTTCATGGGAAACGGACAAGGTTTGTCCATTAACTCTATAGGTTCCATGAAATTTCCCTCCTCTCATCTGTCTCACACACCTCTCATACTTCACAACTTACTTCTTGTTCCTCACATCACCAAAAACCTCATCAGTGTAAGTAAATTTGCACAAGATAACAAAGTATTCTTTGAATTTCATCCTTCTTTTTGTCTTGTCAAATCTCAGGGTTCTTTTGAGGTGCTTCTTCATGGTATTGTTGGAGATGATGGTCTTTACAAGTTTCAGATACCTTCCTCTCAAGTGTCAAAGCCTTTGTCTAGTCTCCATTCTAGCTCAACTTTAGATTTCAATAATTGTAATCCTAGGGCTTCATGTAATACTGTCTCTCATTCCAATGATATTATTCATACTATTACTGATTGTAATTCTTCATTTTCTATGAATAAAAATGATGTTTCTACTGTTAATTTGCCTATTGTTTACTCTACTGCTAAGTCTGTTCCTACTCTCAGTAAGTATGCTTTGTGGCATACCAGGTTGGGTCATCCCCATCATCAAGTTCTTGCTGAAGTGCTCAAAACCTGCTGCATTTCTCTCTCTTCTAAGTCTGCAGCAGAGTTTTGTTCTACTTGTTCCTTAGGCAAATCTCACAGACTTCCTACTTCTCTCTCCACTACTGTTTATAATCATCCTTTTGAATTAGTGGTTTGTGATTTATGGGGTCCTGCACCTATTAAATCTTCAGATGCCTATACCTACTTTCTCACTTGTGTAGATGCCTTTTGTAGGTTCACTTGGATCTTTCCTCTTAGGCTAACGTCTGATACCTTCTCTCAGTTTGTTCAGTTCAAAACTATGGTGGAACTTCAGTTCAACCATAAAATCAAAGTTGTTCAAACTGATGGAGGTGGTGAGTTTAGACCTCTCACCAAATATCTCAATGACCTTGGCATTGTGCATCGTTTCACTTGTCCCCATACCCATCATCAGAATGACATTGTTGAGCGTAAGCATAGACACATAGTTGAAACAGGCTTAGCCTTGCTTGCTCACTCTACCTTTCCCCTTCAAATGTGGGATCATGCCTTTATCACAACCACTTATCTCACAAACAGACTTCCTAGTGCGTCTTTTGAGCATAAAACTCCCTATTTCAAACTGTTTCACAAGTTTCCTGATTATGCTCACTTAAGAGTTTTTGGTTGTGCTTGTTTTCCCTTTCTTCGCCCTTACAACTCTCACAAATTGGACTTTAGGTCCCAAGAGTGTGTTTTTCTTGGTTATTCTACCATTCACAAGGGCTACAAGTGCCTATCTGCCACTGGCAAGATTTATGTCTCTAGAGATGTCATTTTCAATGAGTCTAAATTTCCCTATCCTACTCTCTTTCCATCTCATGCCATTGATCAATCTTCTTCACTCCCCTCTACTTCTTCTTATTGGTCTTTCCCTCTTGTTCCAAATGTGTCTAACTCTGTCACTAGGGTTGTTTCTGCTGTGCCTATCACTCATGTTCCTTCTGTTCCCACTCCACCCTCTCATACACCTTCTGCTGAACTTAGCAATTTCAGTCCTACTCCTGCCAACTCTGTTATTTCTCCTATCTCTGGTCACCTTCAGTAACTGCAGAATCTGCTACTTCTTCTCCCATTCCTACTACACCTGTTAATTCTTTGTCTGTCACTCCTCTGCAGTCTGATATTGCAGAGGCTCCCACTATTTCCCCTTCTTCTCCTGCCTCTGAGTCCTCCATCAATATTGTACCTCTTCTGCCTAACCCTTCCATTCATCCTCACAATATTCACTCCATGCAAACACGGTCTAAAAGTGGTATTACTAAACCTAGACTTAAATTTACCCTCTTACTTACTCATATGGAACCTAATTCTGTTGGACAAGCCTTGGCCTCTCCTCATTGGCTTCAGGCCATGAAAGATGAGTACACTGCACTGTTAAAGAATCAGACCTGGAACTTGGTGTCTCCACCTGATTCTAGGAAGCCAATTGGTTGCAAGTGGGTATTTAGGGTCAAGGAGAACCCTGATGGAACCATCAACAAATACAAGGCCAGATTAGTGGCCAAAGGGTTTCATCAGCAGGCTGACAATGATTTTACAGAGACATTTTCTCCTGTGGTCAAGCTTGTAACTGTCAGGATTGTACTCACTCTTGCTGTGACTCACAGGTGGTCTATACAACAAATTGATATGTGAACAATTCCTTTTTAAATGGCACACTTGTAGAGGAAGTTTACATGCAGCAACCTCCTGGCTTTGAAGCTGCAGACAAGACTTTGGTGTGCAAATTAAACAAAGCCATTTATGGCCTTAAGCAGGCTCCTGGAGCCTGGTTTGATAAACTCAAGGGCTCTCTCCTAAGTCATGGTTTTCATGCTAGCAAGTGTGATCCTAGCCTTTTTATTCTCCATACTGACAACCTAAGTATTATGGTGTTGGTGTATGTTGATGATATAATCATCACTGGTAATTCTTCTGCCTTCATCAGTGGTCTAATCACCCAGCTAATTTCTGATTTCTCACTTAAACAACTTTGCAATTTGGATTATTTTCTTGGCATATAAGTCACTCATTTGCCCAATGGCTCCTTGCTTCTATCCCAAGCCAAATACTTGACAGATTTGCTAGCCAAAGTTAATATGATCAATGCCAATGGCATGCCCACGCCTATGGTCTCTACCAGTAAACTCTCTAGGTTTGGTTCTGAACTTGTCTCTGATTCCACCCAGTTCAGGTTTGTGGTGGGTGCCCTTCAGTATGCTACCCTCACTAGGCCAGAGATCTCCTTTTCTGTCAATAAGGTGTGCCAATTTCTGTCAAATCCTTTGGAAGAGCATTGGAAAGCAGTTAAAAGGATACTGAGATACCTCAGTGGGACTCTGCACTATGGTTTACTGATTCAGCCTGCAACACCTCACAAACCTCTATCATTACTTGGTTTCTGTGATGTTGAATGTGCATCAGACCCTTATGACAGAAGGTCAACATCAAGAGCTTGCTTGTTTCTAGGTCCTAATCTCATCTCTTGGTGGTCCAAGAAACAACAGCTGGTGGCAAGGTCCAGTGCTGAAGCTTAGTACAGGACTATGACACAGTTAACATCTGAAATAATCCGGGTTCAGTCTTTACTGCAGGAACTTCACTGCAGATTTCTTACTCCTAAATTACTGTGTGATAACCTCAGCACTGTGACACTTGCACACAATCCTGTCTTGCACAACAGGACAAAACATATGGAACTGGATATATTTTTTGTAAGGGAGAAAGTGATCTCTAAGAGCCTAATTGTGGAACATGTTCCTGCCTAAGATCAGTGGGCAGATTTGTTGACCAAACCTCTCTCAGCCATCAAGTTTTTACCTCTGCGTGATAAACTGCGAGTGTTCAATAAACTTAGTTTATTAAACACACCCTCAATTTCTAAGGGGGGCTAATAGAGAGTAGTTGTTATGCAACGTGTCATTGATCTGTTACAACTATATGCCAGCTGTACAGTTAATTAGATATGTACAGTTAATTAGATCTAAGGCTACTTTATATATCATACCTTTGTACTCTTTCTATCTAAGATCAATATATAAGATTTTCATCTTTCTTCTTTTCTCTCTCTTGTGGTACTGTATCACACTAATCATTTTTGTCAGCTTTGAATATCTACACTTAAAACAATTTTATTTAGTAGGTGGCTTGCATTGATTGGGCTATGTGCTACATTAGCTTCCGCGAACTGAGTTCTAAATAAATAAATAAAGTGACCTAACCTACTGCTACATCATTCGTTCCAACACAACACACAATTTGTTCGGTGTGCCGACCGACAAAGATACCAATGTCGTTTTTAAGGTACGTTGCTTCTGTTTCCATTCCCAATTCCAGATCATACTCTCACTGTCTCCAACATTTCAATGATTATGATGTTGTTGATGCTGTTTCCTTGTTCTATCGATTTCTCCATAAGAATCCCACTCCACCTGCCATTGAATTTGGAAAGATTTTAGGTTCTCTTCACACGGCCAAACATTACCCCACTGTTGTTTTCCTTTCTCAACAGATGGAATTTACTAGAGTTGTTACTCCTGATTTTGTAACTCATAACATCCTCATCAATTCTCTCTCTCAATTGGGTCATATTACTTTTGCTTTTTCTGTTTTCGCAAAGATTCTCAAAAGGGGTTATCACCCAAATGTCATAACTTTTACTACAATCATCAAGGGTCTCTGTCTCAAAGGTGAACTCCGTC
This sequence comes from Lathyrus aphaca, assembly GCA_963966055.1. NCBI lineage: Eukaryota > Viridiplantae > Streptophyta > Magnoliopsida > Fabales > Fabaceae > Lathyrus > Lathyrus aphaca. The sequence continues at coordinate 221,357,997 of OZ014519.1, forward strand.
AAGCATTGCAATTTCATGACTTTGTGGTAGCTCGGGGATATCAGTTCGACCAAGTTAGCTATGGGACATTGATCAATGGTTTATGTAAACTTGGAGAAACAGCTGCAGCACTACAGTTGCTCATACGTGTTGATGGAAAGTTGGTCCAGCCTAATGTGGTAATGTACTCTACTATTATTGACAGCATGTGCAAAGATAAACTTATTAACGATGCATATGATTTATATTCTGAAATGCTTGCTAAGAGAATTTCTCCTAATGTTTTCACTTACTCTGCTTTAATTAGTGGCTTTTGCATTGTTGGCAAATTGAAAGAAGCAATTGACTTGTTTAATAAAATGGTATTAGGAAAAATCTACCCAGATGTGTATACTTTTAGTATATTGGTTGATGCGTTTTGTAAGGAAGGAAAGGTCAAAGAATCACAAAATGTTTTAGCTATGATGATTAAAAAAGACATTAAACTTAATGTTGTTACCTATAATTCTTTAATGGGTGGATATTGTCTTGTAAATGAAGTGAACAAGGCCAATGATATATTCAAGACTATGCTCCAAAGGGGAGTGACTCCTACTGTTTGGACCTACAATATCATGATTAATGGATTCTGTAAAATTAAAATGGTAGACGAAGCTATAAGTATCTTTAAAGAAATGCATTGTAGAAAAATCATTCCTGATGCGATAACTTACAATTCCCTTATTGATGGTTTGTGCAAATCGGGGAAAATCTCATATGCTTTGGAGCTTGTCGATGAGTTGTGTGATAGAGGTCAGCTACCTAATATAATTACGTACAATTCTATATTGGATGCTTTATGCAAAAACTATCAAGTTGATAAGGCAATTGCATTGTTAACAAAGATTAAAGACGAGGGTATTCAACCAGACATGTACACGTATAATATTCTTATCAATGGATTGTGTAAAGTTGGAAGACTAGAGGATGCACAAAAGATTTTTGAAGATCTTTTGGTCAAAGGTTACAATCTTGATGTCTATACATATACTATTATGATCCATGGACTTTGTAACAAAGGCTTGTTTGGTGAAGCATTGGCCTTGCTGTCAAAAATGAAAGATAGTAGTTGCATTCCAAATGCTGTTACTTATGAAATAATCATCCGTTCCCTTTTTGATAAAGATGAAAATGATAAGGCGGAGAAACTTCTTTGTGAAATGATAGCAAGAGGTCTATTGTAAGACTGAAACTACGTAAGATATTTGTCTATTTTTGTACATTATTATGTTTCAACACTGATTTTAGTTGTTGCTTTGGCTCTCATTGCCTTTCGCGTGGGAGTTGTTGCTCTTTTATTTTAATTTCATTGTTTTACTGTATTTATAATACCTGTCACTTTGAATTTGTTTCTAGTATCCACTTTCCACCAAAAAGCCCTGCTATCACTTATAGTAGTTATATAATTTGCTGGAGACCTGATTGGAAAATTTACTTTGTTGATCCCTTAAAAGGGGTACATGTTGAAGTGCACATAATTTTGTTAATTTTACAAGAAATTATGTTTTGTGGAAACCCTGCCTGTTATATGCTTTATTTTCTATTCCCGATGCATAACCAACTATGTTTCCAGTCTCTTTATCACGAGTCTCCTATTATGCGCAGTCTCTTTATAACGAGTCTCCTATTATGCGCTCTACAAAAGTCTTACATATAACTGAACATTTATGTACTAAATTGCTCATAAGCTTTTGATGAAGGCATATTTAAAGGAATTTTTTTAGCTTGATCAGTGAAAGACATAAAACACCTTTTACAAGTTAATACACACTTGAGACGTCTATAATTAATAATTAATTATCTCTACAAATGTTCTTTTGTCAATATTTATCATGAAAAGTGCATTGAATATTAGTTTAGATTCAACGATTTTGGAGACATGTACTTTGGTGCCCTGCTCTTCCATTTACAGCTATGTCATACTGAGCTGAGAGTTATTTTAGCCCTTTACCATTCATTCATGCGCATATAGTTGTCATGATTGTATGCACAAATTGTGACATGATTGGAGTTGAACTGCAAGTTACGACATGCGGCCAAGATCTCCGTGTGCAACAGAGGTACTGTGTTCTGAAATCTGAGTTTGAAGCTTGATGTTTGATTCTGTGTTGTTCTATCTGTCCAACTCGTGTTCTGAGTTTGATGGGTAGCCTTAAATTTAAAATGAGTGTGTCCAAGACAGATTGCAATATAGTTTGAGAACAGAAGGACTAGGTTGAAGATAAAGCATATGGAGAAAGACCGTAACAATACGAAACTATCAAGGCTGGTAATGATGCACGTCAAGTCCAAAGCCAAAAACTATTGTCAATGTTTGCAAATATGAGCACTGAAAAGAAGAGACCCAATTGAATCTATTAACCTTAATAAAGAAACAAAAGGATCTAATAGCAACAGACATTCAGTGTCAAAATTAGATTGATCACATGTTTTGTGGTGTTGATGATCAGTTAGGGCTGTGGCCATGGTTGGAGCAGTGGAGGGGTGTTGTTTAATTTTGACTGCAAGTAAATACTTTTTGCCGATATTTTCCAATTGTTTCTCCTTAAGTCATGGGATATCTTGAATGATAGGTTATAATATTCCTTTTCTCTTGGTTTGACTGTGCCCCTAGTGTTTGCACTTACCAGTGCCCTTTTGACTTCATTGGATTGAAGATCATTCACCATCCATCCTCTGAGCGCTCAATCTCATCTAAGTCACCTTCCAATCCCTCCACTGTTTCAATTCATACACCATTTTCTTACACTAGTGAAATATTATTTTTATTTTTATTTTTTTTTCGTGAACAGTAAATTTATTTTTTATATTTTTTATCAATGGAAAAATATTTTAACACCGGAACATATATTAACCGATTTTCAAACTGCATTAACCAAATTTTTATATTGCATTAACCAATTTTGGTGATTGCTAAAAAATATTTTTGAACAGTCACAAAAGTTGGTTAATGCAGTGTAAAAACTTGGTTAATGCAGTAATGAAATTGGTTAATAGACGTTAGTTTCTATTAATAAAAAATTAAAAATTAAGAAAAAAGACTGTTTACGAAAAAAATTAAAAAAAATTATATTTTACTGTTCACCGTATTGGTAAATAGTAAATACGGTGTAGGTGTAGAGAAATGGTATAAGAATATCATTTCTCTTTAATTAAATGTGACAATATCAGTCGTAGCCGGAAAGTCACATAAGAACACCAACATCTAGCCTTGAACTGGAAAGTCATAGTCTGTGTAAAAAGATAAGCCATGCATAATTAATAATATTATAAAATATTGAATATATTATATTTAAATTAAAAAAATTGAATATTATTTTTTATTTTATTTTAAAATTAATATTAAATATTATGAGCAAGTTTTTGTTGCAGTTATATTACTTTTCTGCGGAAGAATTGGACACACCCCTGTACCTACAAAATTGAATTCAGGTTTGTTAAGAATCAAAAGAAAAAAAGAAGATCTTTTTCTTTATTGATTTGAGTTTTCATAGAGAAATCTAAAATAAATCTTATAATTTACACTATAAATTCAACATTAAACATAAAGAGTATTTTACAACTTATTTAAAAAATAAAGGGAAAAATGACAAATCATAAATATATTTGAGATAATAATTACGTAATAGAATTAAATTACTAATCACGCAGAAATGAAAGGATAGAGTCGTTAAATTTTAACAATGAAAATAACATTCTGATGAGAAATTGTTGAATCACAATAGAAAGGAAAAAAAGACAAAATTTAATATTGTGATTCTACCCTTTTGTTTATGAAGAAACATAAACAAAATTAAATAAGTGTTACTATTGTGATTCAACAATTGTATAGAAAAAAGAGAAAGTCACTAATTGTTTTCACTTTCCACTGTTTCCTATATAAATCCTTGAAAAAATTGGTATTTTTGTAAAAATTGATATTTTTGTAATTTTTCTACGTCCGAAAATTTTCTTATTATTCTAATATCCCTCTCTCACTATATTAGAAAAAGAAAACAAAAAATATAATATATTTGTTCTTTTTTCAACACAAATCTGTAATCAAACCTTTTCTTTATTCATTTTTAACCACAATAGAACATCAATATCAAACAACACCCTAAACAAATTAAAAACAGAACTAAAAGAAGAAGTAATTTGTAGAAATAAAAAACATAATTTGTTTTGTGGTTAGAAATCATCCTTTATAACTGTCATTCCACCAGCGTGTGTCACTCTTACAACTGCTTCTGACCACGCAAGATCAACCTCCACGTTGCCGCTGCGAAATTGTATCCATCATCGAAAATCGCAACCTCACCACCTCCGAACCACACGAAAACGCACAGATCCGCCGATACCAAAAATGAGAAGAAAAGATAACTTTTCTAGGGTTTCAATATCTACAAACAAAAAAACTCAAATGATCAAACCATGAAATGCAATAAAATATACACAAACATGAAAAAGCAATAAAACAAAACCATTATTTCGTTAGGAGAATTGCAAACCGAATGAAGTTGTACCTCAAAATCTTCTTCTAAACGAAAAAATCAACCAAAAATCTTGATGTTGGTTTCAGATTATGAAACATCACCTTCAAAGACAAGCTGAAGTTCTTCAAACATGAAGTGAGAGAGAGAGAGAGAGAGAGAGAGAGAGAGAGAGAGAGAGAGAGAGAGAGAGAGAGAGAGAGAGAGAGAAATGAAATAGATGGAGTGAGTGATAGAGAGAAATCAAATATTTTGATAGATTTTGTGTGAGAGAGAAAAGAAAGAGAAGCGATGTGTTGTTGGAATTTTTCAAAGACCCAAAATAGTGACACATGTCCCCAAGGGTATTAGAGTAAAAAGGACGGACTCAAATTTTCTACAAAAAAATTGATATTTTTGTAATTAAAAGTAAATACAACAAACCTTGAGTGTATACATGGTGAAATTAACACATCTTCCTTAAACTCATCTTCTACGTCAGAAAATTTTCTTATTATTCTCATATCCCTCTCTCACTATATTAGGAAAAAAAAACAAAAAATATAATATATTTGTTCTTTTTCTCAACACAAACCTGTAATTAAACCTTTTATTTCTCCATTTTTAACCACAATAGAACATCAATATCAAACAACACCCTAAACAAATTAAAAACAGAAATAAAGAAGAAGTAATTTGTAGAAATAAAAAACATAATTTGCTTTGTGGTTAGAAATCATCCTTTATAACTATCATTCCACCATTAAAATCATCATTTATAACTATCATTCCACCATTAAACTCATCTTCTACGTCAGAAAATTTTCTTATTATTCTCATATCCCTCTCTCACTATATTAGAAAAAAAAACAAAAAATATAATATATTTGTTCTTTTTCTCAACACAAACCTGTAATTAAACCTTTTCTTTCTCCATTTATAACCACAATAGAACATCAATATCAAACAACACCCTAAACAAATTAAAAACAGAAATAAAGAAGAAGTAATTTGTAGAAATAAAAAACCTAATTTGCTTTGTGGTTAGAAATCATCCTTTATAACTGTCATTCCACCATTAAACTCATCTTCTACATCAGAAAATTGTCTTATTATTCTCATATCCCTCTCTCACTATATTAGGAAAAAAAACAAAAAATATAATATATTTGTTCTTTTTCTCAACACAAACCTGTAGTCAAACCTCTTTTTTCTCCATCTTTAACCACAATAAAACATCAATATCAAATAATACCCTAAACAAATTAAAAACAGAAATAAAAGAAGAAGTAATTTGTAGGAATAAAAAACCTAATTTGTTTTGCTGTTAGAAATCATCCTTTATAACTGTCATTCCACCAGCGTGCGTCACTCTTACAACTGCTTCTGACCACGCAAGATCAACCTCCACGTTGCCGCTGCGAAATTGTATCCATCATGTCGCTCTCGCCTGATGACACATGGGCCAAGAGGGGTACATACGCGGACGGTTGGCGAAGGAGAGAACACAAGGGTGAACTGAAAAGAGTCGCCAACTAGGCATTTTTATCCCGAAGGAAAGGTAATGTTGCATAAACCTAGAAAAGGATGGATAAGACGGTTGCGAACCAAAGAAACTGAGAAAGGGGGTTGGTTACAACCTGGGAAGGTATTAGCACCCAGATTGTCCGTCGTACTCGACGAGATCCACGCTTGAAAGTTTGTGTTTTAAAGGGGTAGTGTCAGTGCTATTTTGTGTGCAAAAGCTGGAAAAGAAAGCAAGTGTCAGTGTAAAAGAAATGTGAAGTGAGATGAAAGAGTGTTAGTGTAAGGAAAGAGTCCAAAGCTCAAGACTATGAGGCTTAAAAGAACAATGCTGGAAGGGGGAATATACAGAGACTTTTGTTCGATAACTGTTAAGTTATGCCTACGTATCCTCTCGTGCAATGAGGAAGTCAGAACACCGTAGTTCGACTCAAAGAGACTGAAAGGTGAATTGACTGATGAACTGCTTACTTGTCTATGCTTAAGTGTATGACCTGTCTGGCTCAGGTGCTAACTATCTTGCATTAGACGGAAGAAGCGAGTTCTCGTTTGTGAGTGAAAATGATGAGAAAAGAATCCCGGAGGAGACGATTATTGTTTGTTTTTTTGTTTTCAATCTTTTATTGCTTTTGGAGTTTGTCGTAAGAGAATGAGCTTAAGCCTAAACCAAGGGTTAGTAAACTTATCATATCCTCCCTTTGATTAGGGATAATGAGAATACCTTAAGTATGAGGTAAACACCCCACACTTAATTACCATGATGTAGGATTAAGATCATTAACCTACTTGCATTTATTTAGATGTTTTTGGTATTTTTGTTTAGTGTTAAGTAATGAGTTTAAGCCATAATCAATGATTTAATGGACCCATTACACCATCCTAATAGAAGGATAATAGATGAGAACATTTAAGCTGAGGAAGGCTCCTCAACTTAATCCATGATTAGGGATTAACCTCATGACAAAACAAAGTCTTTATTAAAGTGGATTTTAGTTAATGGTAAGATTAAGAAGTGATTTTAGGATTTGTAAGACAACTTGAGGGGGACTTGTCCATTAACACTAGGGTTAGTCCTTCTTAACCAATTAAGGAGGAATTAGAACCCTAATGCAAGACCCAAGTTACAAGCTTGATGTCTTAGTGATTATTAAAGTGGATTGATTAAAGGATTTAAACACATTAAGGTTTTAACACTTAGGATTAAAGTTATACACTCCATCCTAATAGAAGGATGCAGGCATAACCCTAATCACAAAGCCTTAAAACCTTTAAGGTTTAGTCCTTGATTGAGAGATGAGGAGAGAAGACTCAAAGATGACACAAAGGTAAAACTAATGGGGGGACTAATCAAACCCTAATTGTGATCATGATTAGGTGTTCCTAGGGTTTATGAAGCTTGCAAGAAATCTTCAAGAGAGCCACCAAGGAAGAAGCAGGATGGAAGGAAAAGAAGCAACAAGAAGCAAGACAACTTACTTCACTTAAGAAGATAAGTTGCTTGAAGAAAGAAAGAGGAGGATGAGCATGAATGAGCAAGCTTACTCTAACACAAAAGCAAAATGCAACAATGAATGCATAAGAGAGATAAGAAAAGATTATGAGAAGTGAATGCAAATTCACTTCTCAAACACTTACCACCTGAAAAGTTAGCAACAAGAAATGAAATGAAATGAAAATGAAATGAATGCAAGGATGAAAATCAAAATCAGAAGCATATACATGATGCAAATGATGCTATGGGATGATGCAAAAGCATACCAAGAGATGTGGATGATCATACAAGTAATGAAGATGCAAATGAGACATGAAAGGGGGCATGAAAGTTCATGAAAACTTATGAAATGCAATGGATGCATAACATGGCAAATGGATGATGAAATGATCAAACATGATTCTAATGTGTCATAATATGTCTTATATGTCATGTGGATGCACAAAATGTCATGGCAAGTTCATGTATGCAATCATATGAAGAATGAAGGCAAATGAAGGCAAAGATTAGGGTTTATGTACAAGATGCAATGCAAAATTCAAAATAAGAAGAAAATGACAAGATAAAAAATTGAAAATGGGATCAAAGGTACCCTAAACCTATACAAGTTCACTGCCCAAAGGGGAAGGTCAGAAGCTAAACCCTAAAGGACTTATGATTTTTCTAAGTTTGCTAGGGTTTTAAGGTACCTCACAAGGAAAAATGCAAATCAAATCAAAAATGAAAGATAAATTCATGCCAATTTTATCCTAGAAACTACATGATATGTGGGATGCAATGCAAAAAGAATCACTATCAAACCCTTCATAGTTAGGCAGAAAAGATTTTTCTAAGTTAAGGTCAAAAATATTGATTTTTAAGAACCCTAAATCCAAAGAAAATGTCAAAATGGATCAAGAACCAAAAATAAATTTGTATGAATGGTTTGATAATGTCTCTAAATGTGTCAAGATGTAATGTGATATTTTTGGTGATTTTTAGAAACTTAAATGGTATTTTAATCAATTAATTTCCATTAATTAATTAAAATAAACATTTAAATATTTTAAAAATACAAATTTTATGCAAAAAATAAAATAAAAATTATTTTTGGGTTCTGAAAATTAATAAAAGCTTTAATAAAAATTTTCAGAATTTTTGAAGTCTTTTTACTATTTTTTATAAAATGTACAAATAAAATAGAAAGAAAATGAAATAAAACAAAATAAAAGGAAAAGTAATCTGATCCAATGATCCAGATTCAAAGCTGGAGGTTTGAGATTGACTGCGCGCGCAATCCTAAGGCTGTGGTTCAATCTGGCATTTTTAAAATTAAACCTAATTAATTAATATTAATTATGAGATTAGGGTTTAATGAGATCATCCAGGCCATTGGTTCACACGCGGGAAGCTTCATCATACGCTCCAGATTCAAACTTACCCCTAAACCCTAATTAAGCATTAATGACTTTCAGGTGGCCGGAAATGACCTCCGGTCATCTTCTCCGGCCACACCCTTCCCTGAGAATTTCAATCTCACTCCCCAGGCCATTTCTGGAGCTCTAAAGCTCCAGATTTGTTCCTCTCACCCCCCTAAACCTAAATCCACCCTCAAATGGAATTTATTTCCAGCCATTAACATGATTCGAAGATAAGAACAAAATATGCAAACCTTTCAGACAAGCAATACATCCTCATTTCTCAACTATTTTCAAAAATTCAAAGTTCATCATGCTCAGGGGATCACACTTAACCATTTAAGAACTTAAAATGAAGCTTCTGGAAAAATGAATTCGCATAGCTACCTGAGGTGAAGCTTTCAACCCTGGAGCTTTTTGGCTGCTTCTTTGGCCCAAGATGCCTCTAATGAACCTCCTGAGGAGTTTGCAATGCTTGGATGGAATTTCTTATGGCTGGTTTATGAGATTGATTCAGTTCAGTTCAAAGGGGGAGAGAAATCGTGTTTTTGATATGGGGGGTTTCAGGTTGTTTCAAGGGGTGGGAAATGATCAGTGGATCATGGTGAGTTGTTCTATGGAATTTGTTTTGAGGTTTGTGGCTTGTGTGCTGAGTTTCGAAGAAAAATGCAAAAGGGGAAGTTTTGATGAATGCTGAGTTGTGGGAGGATTCAGCTTGTGTTGTTGTATGAAATGGCTTGCTTGAGGTCCACATAACATGTTCTGATTGGGCAGAGAGTTGTTGTGGAACAGTGTGATTGGTATATGGCTCATTTTGAAAAAAGTCAAGAAAGTTGTACTTGGAGATATGGGCTCATGGCAGGCCAAGGACAAGGGGGTGTCCTGCGCAGCTGGCTTTAGGGAGGTCCATGGAATTCAGATTGGGGCAAGATAGCAAGTGGGATGAAGTTTGTGGGTGGTTTTGCAAATTGTGAAGGTTTTGGCCCCTTTTGAAATACTTGATGATCAAGGCATGAAACTTGAGAATTCTTTGGAAGTCACTTAGAGGTCACAAATTGGTTTGACATGAGTTTTTGCAAGTTTCCCTCTTTGGTACATAAGTGAAATTTTGTGATTTTTTCCCAACTTTGCAAGGCCATAACTTGAGTTCTATGATGAATTAGATCAAGTTCTTGTACTTTTTGAAAAGGGAATGATCCAATCTACAACTTTCATAACCAAGAATTCTTCATTTGAAGCATTTTTGAATCAAAAGAGGGGGTTGAAAAACTTTCCCAAAATGGCAAGTTTGCATTACAAGTCACTTTCCCAAAATGGCAACTTTGCAAATGGCTTGAAATTCTTCAATTTTGTGAACTTCTAACTTCTTATAAGATCAAATAAAGATCATATACATCCAAAATGATGGAGAAGACCCTTTGGTTGGATGATTGGGGGCCTCAGATGCCCTGATTTTGCACTGACTTGCTCAAGAAGTCATCTATTGATCAGATGCCTTCCCCATTGAATTTCTTCATGAAAATTGGTGTGCATGATCCTCATATCATATGGAGACCAATAGAAACAAGAATGACCAAAAAATTTGGAGTTATGGCCTCTTAAACCAAAACCCTAATTTTAGGTCATCTGTGTAGTTAAACCTGGCTCTGCTTCCATGCCTCTCTCAGTTCTTGTGATTTTCTGACTTTCTTGATCTTGGGAGGATATAATATGATGCTTGAACATAAATGGACCCTCTTGAGATGATTGGAGACCCTTGGGGTGGCTCAGATAGCTCAAGGATGGCTCAGATCACAAACCCTAGATGCAGATGACTTAGAACCAATGCAGTGAAACAAAAATGCAATATGAGATGATATGATTAAACTTATGCAAATGAAAAGAATCACAAGCCATGGTGAAATGAGTGAGGGCAAATTTGGGGTGTTTATAGCCGCCCCTATTCAAGCATGAGTTAGCTGTGCAGGATGTAAGCGGCGACTTAACAGACAAACAAGATAACTTGTGTTTGAATACCAAAGACAGTCCAAAATTTGCACTCACTGGGTGAAGAAGAAAAGGGATATAGATTGTAAAAGGAAGTAAAGTATGATTATAAAGTGCGGGCGACGGAGGACGACCGTCGAGCAGAGGACGACTGTCGGGGATAAAGCAATGACGGGGACGACCGACATGCTGGGGAAATGAAGAAGTTATGATGGGGACGACCATCAGATATAGTAACAAGATTTTCCGAGGATTAAAGGTTAAGGCAATGATGGGGACGACCATCGGGTTCAGAGCTTGATAAACGATGAGGTACGGTCATCAAAGGTGAAGGAAGATCACCTAGCAGGGGACGGCTGCTCTGTTGGGGATAAGGATGAGGGACGGTCATCCAAGGTGAAGGACGATCACCTGGCAAGGTACGGTTGTCGAAGGTACCACGACATAGGACGAATGCCGGGTAGAAAAGGTTGACGATGGGGACGGCCATCGGATAAGCATGATGAAGGACGATCATCAAGAGGTGACGGACGATCACCTAGCAGGGCACGACTGCTCTCGGGGTCTATCATGACATAGGACGAAGGTCAGATAACAGGATCAACGATGGGGACGGCCATCGGATAAAATGATGAAGGACGATCATCAAAAGGGTGAAGGACGATCACCTAGCAGGGGACGACTGCTAAAAATATCACGACATAGGATGAATTTCGGATAGGTAAGGGTTCCAATAATAGAGACTCCGCTGGGGATGATGAAGGACGATCATCAACAGGTGAAGGACGATCACCTGGCAGGGTACGGTTGCCGGAAGTATCATGACATAGGACGAATGTCAGATAGAAAGGAAATAATTTTGCTGGAGAATCTTCTGGGGAATGGTAGACACAGACGAGTGTCTACATTCAAGAAAGGAAAAGTATAAGTTTTTGACGCTGTGTATAGATTAAAGATGCGGACGAGCATCCTTAAGACTATGATACGGACGAGTATCGGTAGAAACAAATGCTGACGCATGTTCAGAGATGATGATACGGACGAGTATCACCTGGTTAACAAAGAACACGGGTGAGTATTGAATCTGATAAAGATAAGTGGTGTATACAAGATATGAACGAGTATTTGTATGAGTAAAAAGTAAACATGAGTGAGACACAGACGAGTGTTCAACATGTTGGGGAGAGTATGATACAGACGAGTATCATAAAAGAAAGTGTATGAGTTATGAACTTAAACTCATCTTCTACGTCATAAACTTTTCTTAATATTCTCATATCCCTCTCTCACTATATTAGAAAAAAAAAACAAAAAATATAATATATTTGTTCTTTTTCTCAACACAAACCTGTAATTAAACCTTTTATTTCTCCATTTTTAACCACAATAGAACATCAATATCAAACAACACCCTAAACAAATTAAAAACAGAAATAAAGAAGAAGTAATTTGTAGAAATAAAAAACCTAATTTTCTTTGTGGTTAGAAATCATCCTTTATAACTATCATTCCACCATTAAAATCATCCTTTATAACTATCATTCCACCATTAAACTCATCTTCTACGTTAGAAAATTTTCTTATTATTCTCATATCCCTCTCTCACTATATTAGAAAAAAAAACAAAAAACAAAATATATTTGTTCTTTATCTCAACACAAACCTATAATTAAAACATTTCTTTCTCCATTTTTAACCACAATAGAACATCAATATCAAACAACACCCTAAACAAATTAAAAACAGAAATAAAGAAGAAGTAATTTGTAGAAATAAAAAACCTAATTTGCTTTGTGGTTAGAAATCCTCCATTATAACTGTCATTCCACCATTAAACTCATCTTCTACGTCAGAAAATTTTCTTATTATTCTCATATCCCTCTCTCACTATATTAGAAAAAAAAACAAAAAATATAATATATTTGTTCTTTTTCTCAACACAAACCTGTAGTCAAACCTCTTCTTTCTCCATCTTTAACCACAATAGAACATCAATATCAAACAATACCCTAAACAAATTAAAAACATAAATAAAAGAAGAAGTAATTTGTAGGAATAAAAAACCTAATTTGTTTTGCTGTTAGAAATCATCCTTTATAACTGTCATTCCACCAGCGTGCGTCACTCTTACAACTACTTCTGACCATGCAAGATAAACCTCCACGTTGTCGCTGCGAAATTGTATCCATCATCGAAAATCGCAACCTCACCACCTCCGAACCACACGAAAACGCACAGATCCGCCGCCACCAAAAATGAGAAGAAAAGATAACCTTTCTAGGGTTTCAATATCTACAAACAAAAAAACTCAAATGATCAAACCATGAAATGCAATAAAATCTACACAAACATGAAAAAGCAATAAAACAAAACCATTATTTCGTAAGGAGAATTGCAAACCGCATGAAGTTGTACCTCAAAATCTTCTTCTAAATGAAAAAATCAACCAAAAATCTTGATGTTGGTTTCAGATTATGAAACATCACCTTCAAAGACAAGCTGAAGTTCTTCAAACATGAAGTGAGAGAGAGAGAGAAATGAAATAGATGGAGTGAGTGATAGAGAGAAATCAAATATTTTTGATAGATTTTGTGTGAGAGAGAAAAGAAAGAGAAGTGATGTGTTGTTAGAATTTTTCAAAGAGCCAAAATAGTGACACATGTCCCCAAGGGTATTAGAGTAAAAAGGGCGGACTCAAATTTTCTACAAAAAGATTGATATTTTTGTAATTAAAAGTAAATACAACAAACCTTGAGTGTATACATGGTGAAATTAACACATCTTCCTTAAACTCATCTTCTACGTCAGAAAATTTTCTTATTATTCTCATATCCCTCCTCACTATATTAGAAAAAAAAACAAAAAATATAATATATTTGTTCTTTTTCTCAACACAAACCTGTAATTAAACTTTTTATTTCTCCATTTTTAACCACAATAGAACATCAATATCAAACAACACCCTGTCGCTCCCAAAGATTTGCATCCCGATACAAGCGCGAACGGTCGGTGAAAGGAGAAAAGAAATGAAAAGAAAAGAGTCGCCAGCTAGGCATTTTTATCCCGAAGGAAAGGTAATGCTGCATAAACCTAGAAAAGATGGATAAGACGGTCTCGAACCAGAGAAACTGAGAAAGGGGGTTAATTACAACCTGGGAAGGTATTAGCACCCAGATTGTCCGCCGTACTCGACGGGATCCACGCTTCAAAGATTGTGTTTTAAAGGGGTAGTGTCAGTGCTATTCTGTGTGCAAAAACTGGAAAAAGAATGCAAGTGTCAGCGTAAAAGAAATGTGAAGTGTATAAGAGAAGTGTCAGTGCAAGGAAAGAATGTGAAGCTCAAGACTATGAGGCTTAAAGAATAATGCTGGAAAGAGGGGGAATATACAGAGACTTTTGTTCTATAACTGTTAAGTTATGCCTACGTATCCTCTCGTGCAATGAGGAAGTCAGAACACCGTAGTTCGACTCAAAGAGACTGAAAGATAAATTGACTTGGGAACTGCTTACTTGTCTATGCTCAAGTGTAAGACCTGTCTGGCTCAGGTGCAAACTGTCTTGCATTAGACGGAAGAAGCAAGTTCTCGGTTGTGAGTGAATGAGATGAGAAAAGAATCCCGGAGGAGACGATTATTGTTTGTTTTTGTGTTTTCAATCTTTTATTGCTTTTTGGAGTTTGTCATAGGAAAATGAGCTTAAGCCTAAACCAAAGGGTTAGTAAACTCATCACGTCCTCCCTCTGATTATGGGTAATGAGAATACCTTAAGCATGAAGTAAGCACCTCACACTTAATCACCATGATGTAGGATTAAGATCATTAACCTACTTGCATTTATTTAGATGTTTTTGGTGTTTTTGTTTAGTGTTAAGCAATGAGTTTAAGCCATAATCAAGGATTTAATGGACCCATTACACCATCCTAATAGAAGGATAATAGATGAGAACATTTAAGCTGAGGAAGGCTCCTCAACTTAATCCATGATTAGGGATTAACCTCATGACAAAACAAATCCTTTATTAAATTGGACTTTAGTTAATGATAAGATTAAGAAATGGATTTTATGGTTTGTAAGAGAACTTGAGGGGGACTTGTCCATTAACACTAGGGTTAGTCCTTCTTAACCAATTAAGAAAGAATTAGAACCCTAATGCAAGGCCCAAGTTACATACTTGATGTCTTAGTGATTATTAAGTGGATTGATTAAAGGATTTAAACACATTAAGGGTTTAACACTTAGGATTAAAGTTATACACTCCATCCTAATAGAAGGATGCTGGCATAAGCTTAATCACAAAGCCTTAAAGCCTTGAAGGTTTAGTCCTTGATTAAGAGATGAGAAGAGAAGACACAAAGATGACACAAAGGTAAAACTAATGGGGGGACTAATCAAACCCTAATTGTGATCATGCTTGGGTGTTCCTAGGGTTTATGAAGCTTGCAAGAAGATCTTCAGGAAGAGCCACCTAGGAAGAAGCAGGATGAAAGGAAAAGAAGCAGAAAAAAGCAAGTCAACTTACTTCACTTAAGAAGATAAGTTGCTTGAAGGAAGAAAGTGAGGAGGGAACATGAATGAGCAAGCTCACTCTAATACACAAGTAAAATGCAGCAAGGATGCATAAAAGAGATGAGAAGAGATTATGAGAAGTGAAGGCAAATTCACCTCTAAAACACTTACCACCTGAAAAGTTAGCAACAAGAAATGAAATGAAATGAAAATGAGATGAAATGCAAAGATGAAAACCAAATCCAGAAGCATATTCATGATGCAAATGATGCTAAGAGATGATACAAATGGATGCCATGAGATGTGGATGATCATACAAGTAATGAAGATGCAAATGAGACATGAAAGGAAGCATGAAAATTCATGAAAACTTATGAAATGCAATGGATGCATAACATGGCAAATGGATGATGCAATAATCAAACATGATTCTAATGTGACCTAAGAGGCCTTATATGTCATGTGGATGCACAAAATGTCATGGCAAGTTTATGTATGCAAGCATATGAAGGATGAATGCAAATGAAGGCAAAGATTAGGGTTTATGTACAAGATGCAATGCAAAATTCAAAATCAGAAGCAAATGACAAGATAAAAAATGGAAAATGGGATCAAAGGTACCCTAAACCTATACAAGTTCACTACCCAAAGAGGAAAGTCAGAAGCTAAATCATGAAGGACTTATGATTTTCCTAAATTTCTAGGGTTTTAAGGGTGATCCTAAAGGGAAAATGCCAAACAAATCAAAAATGAAAGATAAATTCATGCCAATTTTATCCTAGAAACTACATGATATGTAGGATGCAATGCAAAAAGAATCACTATCAAACCCATCATGGTTAGGAAGAAAAGATTTTTCTAAGTTAGGGTCAAAAATATTGATTTTTAAGAACCCTAAATCCAAAAAAAATGTCAAAATGGATCAAGAACCAAAAAGAAATTTGTATGAATGGTTTGATAATGTCTCTAAATGTGTCAAGATGCAATGTGATTTTTTTGGTGATTTTTAGAAACTTAAATGGTATTTTAATTAATTAATTTCCATTAATTAATTAAAATAAACATTTAAATATTTTAAAAATACAAATTTTATGCAAAAAATAAAATAAAAATTATTTTCAGAATGAGAAAAATATTTAAAGTCATGAGGCAAAAAATAGAATTTTTTGAAAGCTTCTAACTATTTTAAATAAAATGCACAAAGAAATGCAAATAAAATGAAATAAAAATAATTTAAATGGAAAAGTAAACAGATCCAATGATCCAGATTTAAATGAAACGCGCGGGAGTTGACTGGCGCGTGTTTGGAGGGCTGAGATTCACTCTGAGATTTTTGAATTTTTAAACATAATTAATAAAGTAAATGACTGGATTAGGGTTTTAACACGTGATCTGGACCACTCATCTCACGCGGGAAGGACAAATCCAAGGGCCATCATTCAAAGTTCACTAATTGCGCAGATTAGGGCTAATGAGTTTCAGGTGACCGGAACACTGTTTCGGTCATCTTCTCCGGCGAACCGAAAACCTAAAATCTTCTACAGGTTTCTAAACCCCAAATTTCTTGCCCAGAAATGATCCCCACATATCACTGATCCTAAATCCCCAAACAAAATCCATTTTTCATCCATCAAAAAGCCAAATCGAAGCAAAACGTCTCTAGGGTTAAAACTTTCAGAGACTCCATACATGCTCAATATCCCACCATTTTGAAAAATAAATACATCAACATCATCAGCACGACATAAGGATTCGATTAAGAACTTAAAATTAAGCTTCTGGAAAAAAGTTCTTGAGCTATACCTGAGATTGAACCTCCTAATGCTGAGCTTTCTGGACCCTTCTTTGGTGCAAATCCCCTCCTATGAACCTCCTGATGATGAAATGAAGCTTAGAACAAGCTTATATGGCCTGGTTTGAAGGTTTTGGCTCTGGTGTAGCAAATTTGGAGGGTTGTGTATGTGGTGTTTTAAGTTGTTTCAGTGCTTGATTCTTGACCCATGGATGGTATATGACTTGTTGGTGAAGAAACTTTTGAGGTTTGATGGCTGTGGGAAGAGTTTCGAAGAGATGAAGAAATTTACAGTTTTTGTGAATCCTGGCTTATGGGAGGATGCTGGCTTGTGTGTGTATGTTTCAAGTCCTTGAGGTCCACATATTATGTTCTGATTGGGCAGAGGGTTGGTAATGTCACAGTTTGATTGGTATGGGAAAAGATGCAAAAAGTCAAGATTTTGTGTACCATAGGTATGGCTCGGGTCAGAGGAGATCTTAGGGCTTGTCCTGCTTCAGCTTAAGTCAAGGAAGGCCTTTGGATCTGATTTTGTGAGCTGGATGGTCTTGATCAAGAGTTTTCAAGGTTCTTGCATATTTCCCTCTTTGGAATTCCTTGTGAACCAAGGCAATGAAACCTATGAACTCTTGGGAAATTTGCAGCAAAATGGACCACATGAAGTTGTTATGATGCTTTCAGATCACTTAGCAACTAATCCAATAATTAGAAGTCCCTTTTTGCAAAAATTCCATTCTTGAAGATTTATGAGAAATGCCTTATGGTGACTTGTAATTCAAGGCATGAAGCTTTGTGAATTGGTGCAAATTCTGATTTTTAGATCATATGTGATGTTTGTGTAATGGTTAGAGGTTACTTTGAGGTCACACATTGCTTTGTCATGAGTTTTTGCAAGTTTCCCTCTTTGGTACATAAGTGAAATTTTGTGATTTTTTTCCAACTTTGCAAGGCCATAACTTGAGTTCTATGATGAATTAGATCAAGTTCTTGTACTTTTTGAAAAGGGAATGATCCAATCTACAACTTTCATGACCAAGAATTTTTCATTTGAAGCATTTTTTAATCAAAAAGAGGAGGTTGAAAAACTTTCCCAAAATGACAAGTTTGCATTACAAGTCACTTTCCCAAAATGGCAACTTTGCAAATGGCTTGAAATTCTTCAATTTTGTGAACTTCTAACTTCTTCTAAGATCAAATAAAGATCATATACACCCAAAATGATGGAGAAGACCCTTTGGTTGGATGATTGGGGGCCTCAGATGCCCTGATTTTACACTGACTTGCTCAAGAAGTTACCCAGTGATCGGATGACTTCCACAATGAATTTTTCCATCAAACTTGGTATGCATGATCCTTATAACATATTGAGAACATTAGAAACAAGAATAACCAAAAAACTTGGAGTTATGGCCTCTGAAACCAAAACCCTAATTTTAGGTCATCTGTGCAGTGAAACCCTGGCTCTGCTTCCATGCCTTTCTCAGTTCTTGTGATTTTCTGACTTTCTTGATCTTGGGAGGATATAATATGATGCTTGAACATACATGGACCCTCTTGAGATGATTGAAGCCCTTGGAGTGGCTCAGATGGCTCATGGATTGCTCAGATCACAAACCCTAGATGCAGATGAATTTGAACCAATGCAATGAAGCAAAAGTGCAATATGAGATGATATGATTGAACTTATGCAAATGAAAAGAATCACAAGCCATGGTGAAATGAGTGAGGGCAAATTTGGGGTGTTTACACACCCTAAACAAATTAAAAACAGAAATAAAGAAGAAGTAATTTGTAGAAATAAAAAACCTTATTTGCTTTGTGGTTAGAAATCATCCTTTA
Source organism: Lathyrus aphaca (assembly GCA_963966055.1). Classification (NCBI taxonomy): domain Eukaryota; kingdom Viridiplantae; phylum Streptophyta; class Magnoliopsida; order Fabales; family Fabaceae; genus Lathyrus; species Lathyrus aphaca. Next base: position 221,377,002 of record OZ014519.1, read on the forward strand.
TAACTATCATTCCACCATTAAAATCATTATTTATAACTATCATTCCACCATTAAACTCGTCTTCTACGTCAGAAAATTTTCTTATTATTCTAATATCCCTCTCTCAATATATTAGAAAAAAAACAAAAAATATAATATATTTGTTCTTTTTCTCAACACAAACTTGTAATTAAACCTTTTCTTTCTCCATTTATAACCACAATAGAACATCAATATCAAACAACACCCTAAAAAAATAAAAAACAGAAATAAAGAAAAAGTAATTTGTAGAAATAAAAAACCTAATTCGCTTTGAGGTTAGAAATCATCCTTTATAACTGTCATTCCACCATTAAACTCATCTTCTACGTCAGAAAATTGTCTTATTATTCTCATATCCCTCTCTCATTATATTAGAAAAAAAAACAAAAAATATAATATATTTGTTCTTTTTCTCAACACAAACCTGTAGTCAAACCTCTTCTTTCTCCATCTTTAACCATAATAGAACATCAATATCAAACAATACCCTAAACAAATTAAAAACAGAAATAAAAGAAGAAGTAATTTGTAGGAATAAAAAACCTAATTTGTTTTGCTGTTAGAAATCATCCTTTATAACTGTCATTCCACCAGCGTGCGTCACTCTTACAACTACTTCTGACCACGCAAGATCAACCTCCACGTTGTCGCTGCGAAATTGTATCCATCATCGAAAATCGCAACATCACCACCTCCGAACCACACGAAAACGCACAGATCCGCCGCCACCAAAAATGAGAAGAAAAGATAACCTTTCTAGGGTTTCAATATTGATGGGCTAAAGACGTATCTAATTATGTGTCTAGCGGTATCTTAACTGCAAGTGCACAGCCTATCGAAGTAATATTTAAGATTATCGATCCACAGTGACTCTATGGTTACTTAGTGCTAGAGGAATTTCTAGTTTAGCTAAGGTGAAGGGTTGTCACGATTTTTTGTTGTTTTTAAAGATTAAAGGCGGGAATTAAATTTAAGTTTAATAAAATAATACTTAGGCGGTCGGTATGTAATTATGCTAACTTAGGCGGGTCAATCTAACCTAGGCTTATAAAAATGGTTCACTTAATCTATTCTGTAGAGGTTACCAGTTTAAATATCCTTAACTCACACTCTCTTGATCTTATCTCAGATCTTACCCCTAAAGCCCTATGCCTGCTCTCGCTAGCCCATAAGTGTTTAGAGATAATTTTTGGAAACTTAGTAATTCTAATTTATTTTAAAGCGCTCTCGCTGTGTTTAATTTAAATGCCTAACTTTAGCTATCTGGTTAGAATCTCACACTCTCGTGGTCTTGACCTAACCTAATACACTTTCCTTACTCTCGTAACAAAAAGGTTGATTTTATAATAAAAAGTATCAACCAGAATATTAAGCTCTTAATTATTTTAAGCCTATAGTTGATTTTACCGATTTAGTTTGTTTTAATTACATACCGCCCTAAGGTGTTTAGCTACTCATTTTTGTTGAACCAGACAGAGGCAGAGAAACATAAAACGAAATATTCATGGCAGAAAAATAAATATTCAACATAAATATAAAATTGCAAATTAATATAAACCTGGTTAACAATAAAAATGGCAGACTCCTTCTTCCACAGGCTGGAAAGCTCGGAGTATTTGTCGGAATCGGAAATAAACTCTAAAAATTCTGAAGGCTTTGAAACAAATAAATTTTATAACAATTTCCTGATGTTGGAAATTGTTATAGGGTTGGTTTGGATACAAGAAAAATAAAGCAATGAAAATAATGCTGGAAAAATATAAAGGGTGTAAAATAATTCGGCAGAGCTTCCGCAAGAAATTAATAAAACTAAACTCTGTAAATTGTTCATTCAAATTAAGCTATTTATAGAAGACTAAATGGGCTTGGTAGTTGGTTTGTTGCTTGGGCCTCGTAGGAGAATTGAGAGAATCCAGGGACGTGTGGATACTGGGTCAGCTGGAAAATAGGCACTTCATGCAGCGTGACGTTCATGACCAAGTCTTCAGTCAAATAACCTATTTTTCCCTTGTCACGGTCGTGACAAGGGCATCACGTTCGTGTTCCTTGTATTATAAGTGTCACGGTCGTGAGGGATATGTCACGGTCGTGAGTGCTCCTTTTGGGGTGTCACGGTCGTGACACCTAGGTGACGACCGTGAGTGCTACAAAATATGCAGGTTATGCAGAATTCCTTATTTCTTCATCTTTTAATGGTTGTTTTTGCTCCTTTTGCTTGTGGCTTATGATTTAGCTCTGTATATGATGTACCTGCAAAATGGCAAAGAAAACTCGAGGAATCGGGTGTTAAAACGACAATTATGCGATAAAACGGTATTGAAACATAGCAATATAATCGATACATTTTCTCGTTATCAAACTTCCCCAAACTTAAACCTTTGCTTGTCCTCAAGCAAATAGTCGGTTGAAAATTGTCGGACAAGTTTTTATCGACGCACACACATAACAAACCGTACGAGGGATCGTTTTGTCGGATAAACCGGTACTTTGATAAAACATTAACGATACACTAATGACACAAGCAACAAGCTAAGTCGTCGACTTCCCGTTAAACGAAACATTCGGCAATTGCTTTACGATTTCACCTAGAGTCTTTCGATCTTATTTCGCCCGGTTTCATTCTAGCGCAATCACATTAAGCCTTTTGCCTTAGCACGCACGTAGTGGAGTAGCCGGTTAGCGAATTTGATCCTTTAAAAGCACGGGGTCTGGTACACGAATGTGGTAACCCTATATACATTATCCGATTTGGAGGTTGTGGGGGATCGAGCCGTAGCACGCCCTACCAAGTTCAGAACCAGTACCTCTGAACCAACCCGCAATGGACTCCTTCTCATATTTCTCGTTTCTTATATGCGACCGTGTACTTTGGTGCAATTTCTTTTCATTTGCATCGAGATATGAAGGATCATTATAGATTAGGCATCAAACGCTTATATTCATCGGCTCCCCACGTGGTTTGTGTTCAGACGGTGCTGACTGCTAGTATAAACTACTAGGGGTTACTTTTGAACTGAAACTTAAGGTGTAGTCGTAACAATCATCGGAACGGGATTGCTTAAGTGGGAAGTCTAAGGTGTCAAGACTGTATTGATCTTGTTGAATCGTTCTCAGCTTCCTAATTATGATTTCGTAGGTAAGTCGGGTAATGCGAAGAATTAATTAAAGATTTTTTTCGGTATGGCTGAATAAACGGGGAAAGTTCGAAACTAAAGAAAATAGCACAAAAATTGCTCGTTTCATTAACTTATGAAAAAGGAAATACAACGGAATGGAAAAAATGCGGAAAATGAAAGGTACCTCTCCCACACTATATCAGACATTGTCCTCAATGTTGTGATATAATAGCGGTAAAGTACAATACAAACAACGAAAACGGAAAAACATAAACAAAAACTAAAACTAAGGCTGCTGATGACCATGGCCTCGGCTTCTGGTGCGGGAGCGTCTGGTCGGAGTCGCTTCGGGATCAGAACCGGTACCGGTGACAGCAGTGATATCAATGCGTAAAGCCTCTAGCTCGCTAAAGATCTCTCCGAGCTTCTCATCAGTGGACCTCTGGTTGGTTGCAATAGTGCGGAGTAATGCATCATGCTGCTCCTTCTGCCTTCGCTCCAGTGCGGCATTCATTTGGTTTTGCTGATGAATCGCACGGAGGACCTCCTCAAGAGTGTATTCGTGTGCAGAAGGCTGTCGGGTGGATGTCTCCGGAATGTCCTGGACAGGCTCAGCTGCATCCAAAGTGTCTTGCATCTCGTCCGCTGGGGGATCGGCCTGATCATCATGAATGGGGGCGTGGCCGACAGCATCCGGTAAAGCAAATAGCCAGTTGGCTCGGCTAGACGGATCGATGCGGTCACGGGACGGCAGGATGATGTGGTGATAAATAGTGCCGTGGATAACAGGGCTAAACCTGCCATCCTCTCTCTGCGCAATCAAGTGAGCGGACCTGCAATAGTTCTTCGTTAGGAACTCGGCGGCTCTGCTAGGCAAATTTACGACCAAGTCACCAAGGTCCAACTGAATGGCGAGGGTGGTGACAATGCCGCCTATGTAAAAGGGGGTTGTGCCTCTTTGCGCAATGGCCTGGATATGAGATAGCATGAACGGGGCAGCGTTGATAGGCTCGTCATTTAGAGCGCAGTGCAAGAACAGAAGCTCTTTGGAGTTGAGCTTGTGGTTACTCTCTCGTGCAAAGATGGTGTTGCAAATGATGCGGTGAAAATATCTGATTGCAGGGTTGTGGATATGTGTAGCATTAAGGCTCTGAAAGGCTGAGGCACGGGTGTTGGTTATGTCGTGCCATAGGGTGAAAGCGGTTTCACTGAAATTGTCCGGCACGCGGAGGTGAGCTTCATTCCCGTGATCGAAACCTAGCAACTCGGCTATCCTGTTTTGCGAAAGTTCGAACTCCCGGCCAAGCAATCTGAACTTAGCGAAGCCGGTAAGTTGACTCTGAGAACTGGTAGGAGTGATGTAATGGAATGAGCTTAGGAATTCCAATGTCAGAAGCTCGAATGTGGGCTGGGGCTGACTGCAAAGATCCCACAGACCGACTTTTTGAAGCAGGCTCTTGACACTGTTAAGCATTCCCAGTTCTCTCAAACAGACAGTGTCGACATATCGCGTGGGTTGCACACCACGGTTCTGGAATCGGATGAACCTCTCTCTCTGGTTTTCTCTATGCTCACCATCTCTAAATTGAATAGCTTCCATTGCATGCAAGAATAAGAGTGGGAGATGAGGAGTTTTGATTTTTGTGAAAAAAGTGATAAAATGAGAGAAATAATGGTTCAGATTAATATTGCAAGGTGAGAATGTGATAGGTGTGGTGATAATGGAGAGATTAATGGGGTTTAATTTGGTAATGGGAGGTTACGGAAGTTGGAGGAGATAATGGGTGGTTTTGAAAGTTATGGAAGAAGAAAGATGAAGAGGTTTCGAAGAAGAAACAGTTCTGTTTCTCACGAATCATATAATTAGGGTCGTCACGGTCGTGACAAGGGGATGACGGTCGTGACGCGCTAATTAGCTTGTCACGATCGTTAGGGGGGTGATGACGACCGTGAGAGCTGAATTCCTTGAATAATTTCCAGAAAGCATTATCTCTCTCACGCTTCATATAATTTATATAATATTTTTGATCACTTCTCACTCAATATTAAATATAAACACCATATAATAAATAATATCAACATAGTACTTGTAAATTGCATCACACGAGTGTAATACCTCAAAATTTGCCCTCATATTTATTCCTTCTATTGGTTCGTCGTGTCGCTTTCATCTGCATTTCTCATCAGTTCATTAACAGCATACTAGTGCATTTCATCGTTTCATTGGGCATGTGATTAAGGTTGTACCGGATTAGGGTTTAGTACCTTATCTGTATCTGTCAGAGATTGAAGTGATGGAGAATTCACTGGACAACGATTCCACTTCAAATATGGTTGTTCAGTTATATTTCGATCCGGATAAGAGCCTGACCTAGTTTTGGTCAAAAGATCGCTGCAATTGCAAGATTAGTTTGGACCATTGGACTATTTCTTAGACAGTGCTTATTCAAGGATTATGCTGTCATGTGGAAGTTTATCAGTTTATTGAGTAGTATTTTGTGGGAAGTTCGGCTCGAATTTGCAGTTTATCAAGGATTCATCTGGATTTGAATGGTTACGACACGTTTCAGACGATTCAGAGAGTTGTGACTAAACCGGAAATATTCGGTGGCTCAAAAGTAGTGGTGTTTACAGACTAGTGGAAAGAATTCAAAATAAGTTTGGGCCAAAATCAAAATTTCATTCATTTGCTTTGTTCTCATTGTTATGAACCACTCCTGATTATTCCATTCCATTTTCATCTTTCTGCTTCAATACGTTTCCATCAGTTCATTGTTAGTTTTCTTTTATTTTGTCCCTAATCCATTTTGAATCATTTTTTAAAGTTTAGTTGCCCAAACCATATTCAAGTTTCAACGCCAATGGTTATATTCATTCCTCAAACTTATTCAAGATCTGAACACAAATTCAAAGTTTATATTCGCCCATTCATTCATTTGTAAATCTAAAGCCCATTTTGGAATTTGATTCTCTTCTACTTCGAACCAATTTTCTATTGTTAATCCATATTAGGATAGTAGTTAATTCTCAAACCCATTTTAATCCATGCTAAGACTAAACTCTTAAATCATGTCTCTTTTCTATTGATTAGGTGTTGATTTTTCTTATGATTATTTTTTAGTTTCCTTTAATCCATTTTCTTTTTTAGACTAAATCTTTTTTTAATCCCTCTTAGATCAAATTCTCTAATCCATCAAAATATTCCAACTTCTCAATAGCTTCATATTGTTTTTCCATCAAAGGTACATAGTATTCACATCAACTATCCTTGTATTCACATCAAGATAAACTTACAAGTAATGCATATAGATACATAATATTAATTACATGCTAAAGTTGAATCAAGTCCAAATTACATGTCAAGACCAAAGGGGTCAAGTAAAAAAAGAAAGAGAAATATTGAAGAAACGGTTGCAAATTCGTTCATCAGCTTGTAAATAAAAAAAACAACAACATGTCTCATCGTGTTGCACCATCAGAGAAACATCCTGGAAGTCTAATTGGAAAGATTTACATGCACTCAAGTACACTAGCAGTAAAAAAATACTCTCCTAGTTGCTGGAGGACTTCAGGGTGAACGTATTTGCAAGCACCTAGACGTGAACGCCATCACTAAGGCCATCGAGATTTATGTTCAATTCATCCTACTACTGCAAAAGAAAGCAAGATCAGCCAAAGAATTTGGATTGAAGCTAACTGTCAAAATAGAGAAATAAGAATAACCAATTTTCAACAGAATTCCAGTTAGAAAACTAACTCCATAACAGAATTGGAAGTGAGAAACGAAAATCATAACAGAATAACAGAGTGAAATTTCGAAATTACAACAAATTCATAACAGTTCATAACAGGAAAATAACAGAATCATAACTGATTTTTTTTACCTGAAGCTTTCGGATTCTTCCGTGATATTTGCCTATAAATCGGGAACTTCTTCTTCCATTGCTGGCTTCTTACACAATTTTTCTAAACAATATCCAATCCTTCTCAACCTCTCACTCACAATCTTCAACCTCTCATTCACAATCTTCAACCTCCCGTTCACACTCTCCATTTCTCTTGAATCTTCATCAGAAAACAATAACAGGATTCGTTCTCTTTGATTTTCGCCACCCAGAACACACAGAACCGACTCCATCTCGTCCGTTTTTTCTCCGGAACCGATTCGATTCTCATCAACTTTCGTCATCATCACCACAGAGGATTCTTGATTCATTTTCACCAACAGCAAGATATTAACAATTTGATTCTTCACCATTAACATCACAAATCAGAATTGAATTCGTTCTTCTCGCCACTAAACAAAGAAACAGAAATCTTGATAGTTCTTCTTCGAACCGAACCAAAGCTGCCTTCTCATCACGCTTCAAACGTTTCGCCGATCTGTTTCAGCTTCTTCGTCGAACAAGATTCACAGAGAATTATCATCAACATCATCAATTTCGGCAAGGCGGATTCACAGAAGGAGGAAGGAGATTTCAAAGGCGATACGGGAAGCGAATTTCACTGTGAGCTCCTTGTTCGTAACCTCGATTGACAGGTACGCTTCTTCGACATATCCTTTAGGTGATATTTGTCATTGCTCTGAGCTTTGTTGAACTTGTTGCTGCTTGCGTCGATTTAGTGAAGAGTAGATTAGGGCTATAGTTGATGGCAGATCTAGGATTGGAAGGAGATTTAATGAGTTTTGTTCACGGATTTGTGCCGGTGAGAAATTCCTGATGGATGTTTGTGGATAAACGTACGGAGGTGTGTCGAGGAGGCTTTCTGGCAAGGTTTAAGCGGCGGCGGCAGTTAGGTTTAGGCTTAGGCTTTGAAGGTGGTAGGAGGTCTTGACGGCGGCGGAGAGTTTGAACGAAGATGAAGCCGAGTGAGATTGGAGGAGGTGTCGGCGAAATGGAAGAAGAAGGCGATGAACATGGTGTCGTGAGGTTGAGGACGAACGGCGCCGGGTTTTGGTGTTGTTGAAGGAAGAAGACGAAGGGAGATTGGAGGAGGCTGCGGCGGATTATGAAGAAGAAGAGGTTTAGGTCTTTTTGTTTTAGGGTTCCTATTTATGTAATTTTGTTATTTGGTTAATAAAGAATATAATTAATATTTAGGTCAATTAATCAGTATTAATTTTCTTTAATTAATTTGTTTAAATTCGCATAATTTCTTCTTAATCCGTCACAATTCCAACCTTTAAAATGAGATTAATTGCTGCTTGTTATTTGCACCCCCAGAAGTCCATATATAAAAACAGCTTAAAAAAATATGCTTCTTGCACCTCCCTTTCTGGCCTGCGCATGGGCCCTGGTTTTTGCTGTTAATACCCCCATTTCTGGGCCCATTAGAAAAATCAATGAAAAAAACTTACTAAATTCACCCCCATTTATTTTTCTTAGATTTTAGTTTTTATTTTCCATTAGTTCATAAATAATTCATTAAAAATAGTAAAATCCACTAGAAACTTCTATAAAAATTCTAGTAGGCTAATAAATCTAATTAGAAATTTTTGGTATTTTTACTTTCTGAATTTTAGCTATTTTTGATTTAATTCTGATTTTTATTTTAATTATCTTTTATTGAATTTCCTTTAAATATACATGATTTTGTTTATTTTATTTTGGTAACTTCCAGTAGGATTTTTAACCCACTCTTTTTACTGTAGTTAGAAGACCCATAATAGTACTTAGGATATTTTTTGTAGATTTTTTAGAACATTTTATCTTAAGTTTTAGAGGTTAATTTCTTAGAAATTAGGGATTAATTTGTAGCTGGAAATAATCAATTTTTAGGCCTAGTTAAATTCTGAATTTTTAGGATTCCTTTTGACACATTATTGTAGGTAGTTTTAGGACCCTATAGAATAAGTTTCATATTTTTCCAGAAGCTTAGCTATTTTTTTAGAATATTAATTCTTAGGTTTGTTATGTGTTGTTTCCCATTAGTTTAGGCTATGAAAATAAAGTCACACAAAAATATGGTTTAGTTTAAATTGAGCCTTAGAATTTAATATAGACTTAGGTTAGTTTAATTTGGATTTTTTAGAATGGATATTAGGCTTGACTTTGATTTAGGACTTAGGCTTAAAGTTTCATCTTAATTAGAATTAGAATAAATAAATAGGACTATTTTTCATGCCTTTAATTGTTTTGTTTAGAATTTTATTTCTTAATTCAATTTCATTGTTTTGCCTTATCATTTGATTTTATAACTTGCATGGGCTTCCCCATTGTTCTTAGAATCAACTTAACTTCCTTAGGAAGTAAGTTGAATTCTAGTAGTTTCTAGTTTTTCTCATTAGGCTTAGAAACCTCATTAACCATAGGCTCTCCTTTGTAAATAAACGAAATTAGGGTTGTGTCTTAGTTCCCCACTAGTTTTTTTTCCCTTTTTGCAATTTGAGTCATTCTCTTCTTATCTTCAAACAAAATCCAAAAACACTTAACAAATAAATGAAAGGATTCCTTGTGTATAGCCTTATTCCATGAAGCACTTGCATTCATTCCATCTTGGAGTGGTGTAAGCTTGTCTATCATGATGCACAAGTCTCATCAAGGGGTTGTTTCACAAAGAAAAACTTAAAAGATACTTCTTCACAAAAGCAACAAAAACACTTAATAAAGTTCAACAAGCTAGTGAACTTAAGCCCTAATCCTAGGAAACCAGTCTTGGATAAATTCTCCTTGCTGGGTATGCTTGTTCTATTATTCCATCTTGGAATGTAGAGGCAAGTGTACATTCCATGGAAAAGAGTTTGAATTCACTTCCTTGTGCCAAATTCATATAAAAACTTTTAAAAGACAAAAAACAAATAACAAGCGACTATCCTGCGGGAACTTCTTTTCTCATCTCATTCACTCATAACGCGAACTCGCGACGACTTGTCACATATGCAAGATGGTAAACGCACTCGTACCAGACGAGCCTGCAACACCTGAGCATATACATACGCAGTTCCAGCTGTAAAAAACACAAACAAATAGTTCCCGCCTTAGTTAGGCGAACTACGTCGACTCTGATCCTCATTATCCCGATGAGGTACGTAGGCAGCGGGGTAGGGCCCGTTCGAGCACATTCTTTATTTTCCCTACATTTTCCCCCTTTCTTTCCATTTTCTCTCTAGTTTCTCATTTCATTTTCATTCCAGTCAGCAGTTTTATTCAGCAGCAGTTATATTTTCTCACCCTTTGAAACAAAATAAGCAAGCGTGGATCCCGTCGGGTACGGCGGACGATCTGGGGTGCTAATACCTTCCCAGGTCGTAACCGACTCCCGAACTCAGATCTTTGGTTTGTAGGACCTTGTCCTTTCCTTCTTCCTCAGGTTTGTGCAACATTACCTTTCCCATTCTTTCGGGATAAAAATGTATGGCTGGCGACTCTACCTTTCCGCGCCACTTTCGTGTTTGTACTAGGATGAAAATCCCGGGAGCGACAGCTGGCGACTCTGCTGGGGATCGAACCCAGAATCTCTGGTTTCCCTTGTAGAGTCAATCCTAGCGCCTGTTTGGTTTTGCTTCTTTGGGTGTTTGTTTGCTGTTGTGTGCTTTAGTTTAGCTTTACTGTTTTTATTTACAGTTTTATTTACAGCTTTACTTTATCGCATTTATTTATCGCTTTCAGTATTTTATTTTCCATGCATCATATTATACTGGACTGTCTGGCTGTGTTGGTTTTCATTTTTTCTGTGGGATGGGGTTACTGTGAGATGAGCTCGTAACCGGAGCTCGAGTGCACCCTAGGACTTAGAGTGGTTCCACTTTGGCTTCATGGCATCTTGCTATGTTGGTAGTAGTGAGTTCCACACCTTGACTTGCGACCTTCTCGGGAATGTATTGATACCAGAATCTTTCTGGGTTGATGCGCTACCTTGATAGTTATGTGCAGTCAGGGGACCGATCATTGAGAACCTTTGTGGAAACATCCCTCTCCAGTGATGACAGTGGCAGACCACATTTGTTGGCAAACCCACTCGCATCCGAGGGCCCACTGGGAACTCGCATAGGATGGCCTGGTTCTCTCATAGGAATTCAGTTAAAGCAAACTGATCGTATGACGATAGTATTGTACCCTTCGGGATGAATGTACTATTGTTTCTCGACTCGGTGCTTGAAGCTGGAGACTTGTGAGGGATGCTTGTTCTTTCCGGACTCAGCTGAGGCCTCCCTGAGTAGTACATAATGCCAAACCGATTCCCTGATTTGGTCATGAGCCATTTCTCGGAAATGGTGAACGTATTATTGTTATTCGGCTTTGAGAGTCCGTGATGTTGACCCGAGTAGCACACCCGTGAGATTGGGAGGGGTTTACAGGTTTGCAGGAACCCTGATACCTTCAGCATACCTACTTTTCCTTTGGTTCAGTTTTGGGATCTGGATTTTTGTTCTTAAGATATGGATCCCGGATCAGAGGGATAATTATTGTGATATATGGATTTTGAGACCTTGCACCGACACCTGATTACTTGATTGGCACATCACAGACACTTCACTGATCGCATGCCTTGTCTTGCATAAGCATCATAGCATCATTAATTATTTTGTGTTCTTTTTATTCTCAGGGTTCATTACCTCCTAGGTCCTGGTCGTATTTGCTACTTCAGCATGGAGATTTCGAGGAAGAGAAATGTTCATTATACTTTCCCGCAGCCAGAGACAGAGAGTGTTCAGGGTTTGATTAGCTTGATGGGTGACCGAGTCCTTGATGATTTCAGGAAAGAGTATGGCAAGATACTGAATTATGTGAGCAAGCCCACAGTTGACCAGAAAGATAGCTTGCATTCTTTGTTGCAGTTCTATGATCCACAGCTGAGGGTCTTTGTTTTTCCTAATTACATCCTGGCACCTACATTAGAGGAGGTTTCTAGCATGCTGAATATCCCTATTAAGGAGGGTATACCTTATTATGTTTCAGAGAGGATCCCTTCTCATGAGGATATCACTATTGCTTGTCATTTGAGTATGCTCAGACTCAAGATGGGATTAGAGGCTGGCCAAAGTAAAGGGATCCCTTTGGACTTTCTTATTGCAGAGGCACATGTCATGGCATCGGGAAAGAAGTGGGCAGACTTCAAAGCACTGTTAGCCATGATAGTATATGGAACCAGTTTGTTTCCAGGAGAGAAAGGGCTAATTAGCATGGAGGCCATCACCATCTTCGTCAAGAGAAATCCTGTTCCTACATTGCTAGCTGACTTTTATTATGAAGTTCACCACAGAAATGAAAAGAGGAAGGGACATGTAAACTGTTGTGCTCCCATATTTGCTGATTGGTTTGTAAGGCAACTCCCTAAATCAGGACCCTTTCAGGATTTGAAACAATCTTGGAAGTGGTCCAAAAGATTAATGGGCTTAACCTCAACTGACATTGCTTGGGGATGCAACAGAGACTTGGTGGGCAAAGAAATGTTGTGGTAGCTTTCCAAATGTGCCTTTGATGGGAAGGAAAGGTGGGATTAGCTACAATCCTATCTTGTCCAGGAAACAGTTCGGCTATCCTTTAAGAGACGTACCTTTGATCGACGATGCAAATGAGTCCTTATATTTTCCAGCAGAGGGAAACTCCAAGATGAGCATGCTAGCATCCCAAGCTTGGGAAGTTAGGGTGATGAAAGGAAAGAAAGATTTTGGAAGAGTGGATCCTAATACCTATGATCCTTTTGCCAGCTGGTTGGAGGATCGTGTGAAGACTCATCTTCTACCATTTTCTAGAGAGACACCTCTCTACCCTAAAGAGGTAGCACCAAGGACTTCGGTACCTTTGGAGGAATATCAGAAGTTAGAAGCTTTGGTTAAGCAACTTATGGTTGAAAATCAAGAGGCTCTTAACTCTTGTCAAAAACTGATGATCCAGAATCGTCGATTAGAAGATAGAGCTGTACAAGCCGAGGAAATAGTCCGTCTCAAGCAGAAGGACTTTGAAGATAGAGAGCTCTACTTCCGAAAAAAGGGGTTAGCTGAGACTCACAAGACGGCCCAGCGCCGAAGAGAGAAGAAAGATCTGAGTGAAGCCAATGAAGCTGTTACCTTATGGCAGGAGAGATGGGACGACCATTTGAAGAAGCAAAAGGAGTTAGACGCCAAGCACAAGCAGGAAATCAAAAGTCTTCAAGATTCTTTGGATGGACAGAAAGAACTTCTCAGGAAGGCTTATCATCAAGAGAAGGGCCGTCTCCAATGTTTAGCAGAAAGCCAACAAGCATTGAAGGAAGCTCAAAAGGAAATTGAAGACTTGAAGTTGAAAGCTGATGTGAAGAGGTCGAAGGCCGAGTCGAGTCAAAGCAAAGAGAATGAGACAGTATTCTTGCAGCAGATCGAGGAGTTACACGCTTCTTCTGATACAAGGGACCTCCTCATCCAGAAGCTCATCCAGGAGCCCGGTCATCCAGATGTAGTTCAGCTGTTCCAGAACGTCAAACGCCTTAGCTGGAGATTGAAAGATATAGAGTTCCCTAGGGTTTAATTTCATGTTATTGTACTTGGATTACCCACAGGCTTGTTGTGGGATTCCTTATATTTGATGTACTTTTGTTGTTATTGTGATTGACACCCCTCAGGGACTTTGTATTTTCAAACTCCAGTTTATATGATTGATTTGTTCTGGATTTCTTGTTCGTTATTTGCACCAACACGGAATAATGAGCACCAATTCTCCACAGCCGTCATTATATTTGAATATTACTTGGGTCTTCTTCCCAATTCTTATCTTCTTAATGCCAGGATCGGACACGGGAAAAATCTCGGGAATAAAAAGAACACATTGCATTGCATACGCATCATTTGCATTTTGTCTTTGTCTTTGCAGGTTTTTCTACGGGTTGTTTAATTTATCTGTGTTCAACAGGCAAAGATTGTGAGGGCCGCCAAGACCCGGTACCTTCGACAAGATATCCCTCATCGGTACGCGACCCGCAGTAATCAAAGAACAGCAATGGACTCCATGCAGACAGAACTCAATGAAGTCCGTACCAAGATGGCAGAATTTATGACCCTGATGCAAGGGATGGCCCAGGGGCAGCAGGAGCTGAGAAATGCAATTCAAGGGTTAACTCCTCCTAATACTAATGCTCAGGCAACCACTTCCGGCGGGCTAGGGGCTCCTCCCAACACTAACAACGGCCCAGGTGGACCTCATGTTCCAGATCCGGCTATGGCAACATTCGTTCCTGTGCACGACAGGCAGGAGGACCAGTTCCAGTATTTCAATAATGATATGGGTTTCGACGGTGATGGAAATCTTAATGACTTCTTGGTGCTTGCGGAGAAGGTCAAGGCCCTCGAGTGCAAAGACACTTTGGGGATTGACGTGTCAGACATGGGTTTAGTACCTGGGGTGGTCATTCCACACAAGTTCAGACCACCAGCATTTGATAAATACAACGGCAACTCCTGCCCGAAAACTCACCTACAGGCCTTCTACAGGAAGATCGCGGCCCACACGCGAGATGAAAAACTCTGGATGTACTACTTCCAGGATAGTCTCTCAGGAGGGTCCTTGGAGTGGTACATGAAGCTGGAGAGGAGCTCTATTAGAAGCTGGAAGGATTTGGGAGAAGCCTTCCTCAGACAATATCAATACAACATCGACATGGCACCCAGCCGCACTCAGCTTCAGAGCTTGACACAGAGGAGCTCGGAGAGCTTCAAAGATTATGCATAGAGGTGGCGTGAGGTAGCCGCCCGAGTGCAACCACCTTTATTGGAGAGAGAGATGGTCGACCTATTCCTGAATACCCTCCCAGGGCATTTCATGGAAAGGTTGGCTGGTTGTTCCTCAAGTGGTTTCTCGGACATTATCTTGACTGGAGAAAGAATTGAAAGCTGGCTCAAACAGGGGAAAATTCAGAATGGAGGCGCTTCGGTGTCTGGTATCAAGAAACCCTTTGTGAAAAGGAGGGAAGGAGAAACAGGTGCAGTATAAGCACAGAGGGGAATGATTAACCAAGGATATTATCAGCAAGTGGCCCCTGTCACTATTTCAACTCCACCCGTTCAACAGCAGGTCCAGCCTCCGCAGCCGCAGCGCTCACAAGGGTATCAGCCAAGAGCCCCTCGTCCATACTACCCTCAGAGGCCGAAGGATAGACATATTGAAGCTCCACCAATGTCTTACTCCCAACTTTTGAAGAATCTCCTACAACTTCAAATGATTCAGCTCCGAACCTTGCAACCTCCGAAGCCAGGCCAAATTCCTGAGGGTTATGACTTAAATGCTAGATGCGAATTTCATTCCGGAGCTCCCGGCCATAGTACTGAGAATTGTAAAGCATTGAAGCATGTTGTTCAGGACTTGTTGGATTCTAAAGCGATCAATTTTGCTCCTTCTCCTAATGTGCTTCAGAACCCCATGCCTCCTCACAGGGGTACAGTTGGGGCAATTGATGAAGGGGAGAACTTGAATTTGGTGGATGATGTTGATGACTTGCAGACTTCATTGATTGCTGTCAAGGTTTGCTTGTTGAAGAAAGGCATTTTCCCTGGATGCGAGGAGGATTGTTCGGAATGTGCTGAAGCTACCAATGGTTGTAAGCGGTTGAAGGCCGGAATCCAAGGCATGATTGACGAAGGAGTACTGCAGTTTGATAAGATTGTGAAAGAAAGTGAAGTCTCCACAGTAACTATCTTTTATGATCCATCCCGAGTTCCTTCACGAGCCAGAGCGGCACCAGTAACCATTACCACTGCTGGACCCATAATGTACCAAAGTGACAGAGCTGTTCCTTGGAATTATGGTGGTGAAGTGTACTGCAACGGACAGAGGCAAGAGTTGGCCACGACTAGTGTAACCCCAGCTCAAGTAGAAAATGTTGGAGTAGGGGGTTTTACTAGAAGAGGAAGGTTGTTTGCGCCGGAGACACTGAGAAACAATGTGATACCACCCAGAGATACTGCCGAAGCCCAAGCTAGAGCCAGAGGGAAGCAACCAGTAGTTGTCAGTGATCCAACGCCATCAAATGATCCAGACCTCACCTTTGATAAAGAAGCTGAAGAATTCCTGAGGATCATCAAGAAGAGTGACTACAAGATTGTAGACCATTTGCAGAAGACGTCGTCGAAAATCTCCATCTTGTCCTTGCTAATGTGTTCTGACTCTCACAGGAAAGCTCTCCTAAATATTCTGAACAAGGCATACGTGCCTCAGGATATTTCTGTAAATCAGTTAGAAACGGTGGTGTCCAGCGTTAATGCCAGTCATGGATTGGGTTTCACAGACTTGGATTTGACTTTTGATGGGCGTGCTCATAATCGGGCATTGCATATCTCTCTGGAATGTAAGGGTGCAGTACTCTCCCACGTGTTGGTAGATACTGGATCATCTTTGAACGTTTTGCCCAAGAAAGCACTGATGAAGTTGGACTATGATGGAGTGGTTCTAAAGCCCAGTGATCTAGTAGTTCGAGCATTTGATGGGTCGAGAAGATCGGTGTTTGGAGAGGTGGAGTTACCTATCAAGGTAGGTCCACAGGTTTTCAATACCACGTTCTACGTGATGGATATACAACCTGCATATAGCTGTTTACTCGGAAGACCTTGGATACATTCGGCAGGAGCGGTATCGTCTACACTACATCAGAAGCTAAAGTTTGTATGGGAGGGTCAAATTGTGACTGTCAGTGGGGAAGAAGATATCTTTGTTAGTCATCTAGCTTCATTCAAATATGTGGAGATGGATGGCGAAATAGTTGAGACCCCATGTCAGGCTTTTGAGCCCTTGAAGTCTGAGCAAGCATCCGCAGTAGCAACTTCTCCTGAAGTACCGAAGAAAGGGATTTCCATAGCCTCTTATAAACAAGCGCTTGAATTGGTAGAATATGGAATACGAGAAGGCTGGGGCAGTCCGGTAGAAGTGCCAGAGAAGAAAGACATGTTCGGGATTGGCTATCACCCTGGAAGATTTTCGTCTGAACCAAGTGCTAAAGGTTGTCAGAGCCCGGTTACTTTCACAAGCGCGGGAGTAGTAGACTACGAAAACATCAGTGCTGTGCAGGATGACGCTGTCAATAGTGATTGTGACCTAGATGAATGGATCAGGCCTGCCGCTCCAGGAACTCAGCTTAGCAACTGGACATCGGAAAGGCTTATTTCGGTCACCTCTTTCGAAGAGTAATAATGTTTTGTTTCTGTTTTTCCTGTATTAAAGCACTATGTCTTGCCCGAGGCATAGTGGCTCTTTGTAAGGGTTCATTTGTTCATTAACACAATCATAAATAAAATTGACGTTTCACATTCATTCATGTTGTTCTCTGTCTTTCGTTTTTACTTTTGTTTTTCAAAAAGAAAGAAAAGTTTTAAAATGACAATGTTTCTCATTTTCTCAAGTTGTTGCTAAAGCCTTGCATGAATCATCATTCATGCAGGTGCTCGTCACCGGATCTTATCAATGACGACCCTGTTATGGCTGAGTATGATTTCGACAATCCGATTTATCAAGCCGATGAGGAAGGTGAAGAGGATTGCGATTTACCCGAAGAATTGGCCAGACTACTTAAACAGGAGGAGAAGATGATTCAGCCGCACGAAGAATATGTCGAAGTAATAAACCTGGGTACTGAAGAAGACAAGAAAGAAGTCAAGATCAGAGTTGCATTAGAAGAATCTGTCAAGACTCGTTTGATGGATATGCTTCGAGAATACGTTGACGTCTTCGCATGGTCCTACCAAGATATGCCTGGTTTAGACACTGACATTGTGGTACACAAGCTACCTCTCAGAGCAGATTGTCCTCCGGTAAAGCAGAAGTTGAGGCGCACGCGTCCAGACATGGCAATTAAAATAAAAGAAGAAGTGCAAACACAGTTTGATGCGGGCTTCTTGGCCGTGACCAGTTATCCTCCGTGGGTTGCTAACATTGTGCCGGTTCCCAAGAAAGATGGCAAAGTCAGGATGTGTGTGGACTACAGGGATTTGAATAGGGCTAGCCCCAAAGATGACTTCCCTCTACCTCACATAGATGTACTTGTCGATAATACTG
Organism: Lathyrus aphaca; assembly: GCA_963966055.1. Classification (NCBI taxonomy): domain Eukaryota; kingdom Viridiplantae; phylum Streptophyta; class Magnoliopsida; order Fabales; family Fabaceae; genus Lathyrus; species Lathyrus aphaca. The sequence continues at coordinate 221,395,096 of OZ014519.1, forward strand.
CTTAGTTTTCCGTGTTTTCCTTCATGGATGGATTCTCAGGCTATAATCAGATCAAGATGGCTCCTGAGGACATGGAAAAGACAACCTTCATCACTCCTTGGGGCACCTTTTGTTACAAGGTCATGCCATTTGGTTTAAAGAATGCAGGAGCTACCTATCAACGAGCAATGGTGACGTTGTTTCACGACATGATCCTTCATGAAATTGAGGTTTATGTTGATGACATGATAGCAAAGTCCCAGACAGAGGAAGAGCACTTGGTCAACCTAGCAAAATTGTTTGATAGGCTTCGAAAGTTCATATTGAGGTTAAATCCGAATAAGTGTACCTTCGGGGTTCGTTCTGGCAAGTTACTCGGCTTCATTGTTAGTGAACGAGGAATTGAGGTTGATCCAGCCAAGGTGAAAGCTATCCAAGAAATGCCTGAGCCGAAGACTGAAAAGCAAGTGCGTGGTTTCTTGGGGAGACTAAACTACATTGCACGGTTTATTTCTCACCTGACGGCCACGTGCGAGCCCATCTTTAAGCTTCTGAGGAAGAATCAGGCCATTAAATGGAACGAAGACTGTCAGCAAGCCTTTGACCGAATCAAAGAATACCTGTTAGAACCACCAATTCTTATGCCTCCAGTGCCAGGGAGACCTCTGATTATGTATCTTACTGTGCTTGAAGGATCGATGGGATGTATGCTGGGTCAGCAAGACGAGTCTGGTCGAAAAGAGCACGCCATTTATTACCTTAGCAAAAAGTTTACCGATTGTGAGACGCGATACTCACTACTCGAGAAAACTTGCTGCGCTTTGGCATGGGCTGCTCGCCGACTAAGACAGTACATGCTGACTCACACTACTCTCTTAATTTCCAAGATGGATCCTGTGAAATACATTTTTGAGAAGCCGACTTTGACAGGAAGAGTGGCCCGTTGGCAGATGATACTAACGGAGTATGACATACAATACACTTCGCAAAAGGCAATCAAGGGGAGTGTTTTGTCAGAATACTTGGCCCAGCAGCCGATCGATGATTATCAACCCATGAGGTTTGAGTTCCCGGATGAGGACATCATGTTCCTCAAGTCTAAAGACTACGAAGAACCACTTCCGGAGGAGGGGCCCGATCCCGAATCCAGATGGAAGTTGATGTTTGACGGGGCTGTAAACATGAATGGGAGTGGAGTAGGTGCTGTTATTATCTCGCCAGAAGGGGTCCACACACCTTTAGCCGCTCGTTTGACCTTCGAGTGCACTAACAATGAGGCAGAGTATGAAGCTTGTATCATGGGGATCGAAGAGGCAATAGACTTGCGAGTCAAGAACCTTGAGATCTTCGGAGATTCTGCTTTGGTGGTAAATCAAGTCAATGGCAAATGGTTAGTTCATCAAGCTCGTTTGATTCCTTACAGTGTCAGGAGGTTGTTAACTTTCTTTACCAAGGTCAAGATGAGCTATGTTCCTAGAGACGAAAACCAGTTCGCCGATGCTCTCGCAACTTTGTCGTCCATGATTAAAGTTTGTCGAGAGAATTTCGTGCCTCGAATTTCGATCTCCCGGCTTGAAAGACCTGCTTATGTCTTTGCAGTTAGTGATGGTGAAGATAACAAGCCTTGGTACCATGACATCAAACAATTCCTGAAGGCTCAAGAATACCCGGCTAGGGCATCTAGTAAGGATAAGAAGACCCTTAGAAGACTGGCAGGGGGCTTCTTCTTGAATCAAGACGGTGTGCTGTACAAACGAAATTTTGATATGGTGCTGCTTAGATGAGTGGATAGACACGAAGCAGACCTGCTAATGCAGGATGTTCACGAAGGTTCCTTTGGTACCCATGCTGGAGGACATGCCATGGCCAAGAAATTATTGAGATCGGGATACTATTGGATTACCATGGAATCTGATTGCTGTAAGTACTCCCGCAAATTCCATAAGTGTCAAATTTATGCCGACAAGGTCCATGTGCCTCCGAATCCGTTGAGTGTCATGTCTTCACCATGGCTGTTCGCTATGTGGGGCATCGATATGATTGGAAATATTGAGCCAACAGCTTCTAATGGCCATCGCTTCATCCTAGTCGCTATTGATTATTTCACGAAGTGGGTTGAAGCGGCATCCTACACCAATGTCACTAAACAAGTGGTCTCTCGATTTATTAAGCGAGACATCATCTGCCGATACGGAGTCCCTGAAAGTATCATTACTGATAATGGTTCTTATCTAAACAACAAGATGATGGCTGACTTGTGTCAAGACTTCAAAATAGAACACCACAACTCTTCTCCATATCGTCCGAAAATGAATGGCGCCGTCGAGGCGGCTAATAAAAACATCAAGAAGATTGTGCAGAAGATGGTTGTGACGTACAAAGACTGGCACGAGATGTTACCATTCGCGTTGCATGGGTACAGGACATCAGTACGCACTTCAACTGGGGCAACTCCATTCTCATTGGTGTATGGTATGGAGGCAGTCCTACCAATCGAAGTGGAAATCCCCTCGTCGAGGTTGATGATGGACGTCAAGCTAGATGAAGCTGAGTGGCTCCGGTCCAGATATAATCAATTGAACCTCATTGAAGAGAAGCGTCTAGCAGCTGTATGCCATGGACAGTTGTATCAGCGACGAATGAAGCAGGCTTTTGACAAGAAGGTGCGACCACAGAGGTACACGCCAGGGGATTTAGTGCTGAAAAGGATTCTTCCTCCTCTCAACGATCACAGGGGCAAGTGGACACCCAACTATGAAGGACCGTTCGTGGTTAAAAAGGTTTTCTCAGGCGGAGCCTTAATGCTGACAACCATGGACGGAGAAGACTTCCAATCCCCTGTCAATGCAGACGCAGTAAGAAAATACTTCGTGTAAAAAGGACCCGCTGGATAAAAACAGAATAGTAATCCAGGCAAAAATGGGCATCCCGGCGAGCCAAAAACAGAATAAAAGGCTCGGGCAAAAGTTAGGGAAATCTTGAAAAAAATGTACACCCGCTGAGTTGAAAAGCCACATCGGACAACTCAGGCAAAAAAGGGTATCCCGGTGGATTGAAAACCTGAAAGGGCGATCCACACAAAAGAGGGATTGACACGAACGACTGCGATCTGCGAGATCCATGACCTACCTACAGTTGAGGCTATCCTAAGGGTTGAAGATCAGTTCACTTACCTTTTCTTAAGAGGCAGAGCGAGCGGAGCGTCTTGAAGACATACGAGTCATAACTGGGTTGAGACTTGATGAGATTCACTTCTCACATTGCCAATAGGATAGTTTGTTTTTCTTTTCAGTTGTTCCCTCATTCCAGGGAACTGCTTCCTTTGTATTGCCTATTCAGGGCCACCTTTCAAAATCAATAAGAATTCAACTTCAGTCAATTGACTACTTTGCTTCTTTGTTTTTGCTTTTTTTTCATCTAGCATTGATTGATTGTGAAAACGTCTAGCAAATGGCAACTTGCATTGTGTTATGAACATTTGAATGCTTTCTAACTTGTGCAGGAGGATAGAAACATTTAATACAACTCTGAAAGGGTGTTGAAATACCTAGATAATGATTCATGCTACGAGCATGGGGCAAGCAGGTCCCAAACTAATGCTCTATGTTGCAGGTACTATCGATTGTGTTCGTGCAGGTACAGGTACTGGTGTTGCTAACAGAGCTAAAGATTATTATCCAGGATGGGCATTCCCTTTTGTTTGAACAGAAACAAGTATCTCCCAGGGTGTTTCCAATCATCCCCAGCCATGTGGAAGTTGAAATTTCGCCCAGTAAGGTAGCAGAGAGGGGGTGTCGTCCCCAAGCAGAAGTTTCCCTTCAGACAGGGGCAATTCTCAGCAGTACAAGGAGTTCTTTCCTCCCCAACAGGTGCCTCCTCAACAGTGTCATGCCTTTGGTTCCCAGCCAAGCCAGGGGGTCCTCACTTCCCCACCAGAGTTCAAGAAAGATCCATATCCAGCAGGGTCTTGGCACTCCAATCTCAAAGTCCAATTTATTTTTGGCAATGGCGGCTATTTAGAGTTGGTGAATTATTAACAGCTTTCCCCGCAGAGTTGTTTCCTCCTCATCAGGATGAACCAGATCAATGTAGTGATCATCGTTTCTCCCCAGCCAAGCTACCTGGGATGCCTGCAGTCTTCTTGTCAGAAGATCTCCTCGCATTTGCATATGCATATTCATCACATTTGCATCCTCTAAAGCGTAGCATTTCCATCGTCATGGAACATTACGCCATAAATTCAAACATATGCATACCAGCATGGGCCAGTTTTGAGGCATATTACATAAGACCCGTTACACCTCCAATCGGATTGAAATATTCCCCACAGAATACAACTTCATTTCCTAGGGTGGATGCTTCCACCAAGTCTTGTTGTTATCCCCAATTGAGTCTTGTTTCAGTACAACAGTCTCATTTTTTCGCGTCTCCGTTTCAGTACAACGGTCGCGTCTAGGGCTATCGTTTAAGTACAATGATCCCATTCCTTTCGAGCCTCCATTTAAGTACAATGGTCTCGTCTTTGAGTCTTGTTTCAGTACAACAGTCTCATTTTTTCGCGTCTCCGTTTCAGTACAACGGTCGCGTCTTGGGTTATCATTTAAGTACAATGATCCCATTCCTTTCGAGCCTCCATTTAAGTACAATGGCCTCGTCTTTGAGTCTTGTTTCAGTACAACAGTCTCATTTTTTCGCGTCTCCGTTTCAGTACAACGGTCGCGTCTAGGGCTATTGTTTAAGTACAATGATCCCATTCCTTTCGAGCCTCCATTTAAGTACAATGGCCTCGTCTTTGAGTCTTGTTTCAGTAAAACAGTCTCATTTTTTCACGTCTCCGTTTCAGTACAACGGTCGCGTCTAGGGCTATCGTTTAAGTACAATGATCCCATTCCTTTCGAGCCTCCATTTAAGTATAATGGCCTCGTCTTTGAGTCTTGTTTCAGTACAACAGTCTCATTTTTTCGCGTCTCTGTTTCAGTACAACGGTCGCGTCTTGGGTTATCATTTAAGTACAATGATCCCATTCCTTTCGAGCCTCCATTTAAGTACAATGGCCTCGTCTTTGAGTCTTGTTTCAGTACAACAGTCTCATTTTTTCGCGTCTCCGTTTCAGTACAACAGTCGCGTCTTGGGCTCTCGTTTAAGTACAACGATCCCGTTCCTTTCGAGTCTCCATTCAAGTACAATGGCCTCGTTTTTGAGTTTTGTTTCAGTACAACACTCTCATTTGTTCACGTCTCCGTACAGCGGTCGCGTCTTGGGCTCTCGTTTAAGTACAACGATCGCGTCTCAGGTTATCATTTAAGTACAATGATCCTGTTTGATTGGGCTCTCGTTTATGTACAACGATCCTGTTCCATCTTGTCCTATTTTCTTTTTGTTGATGGTTATCGCCTGCGGCCGATATACTATCGTGTTTCTATTCAAGGATGGTTTTAGTATTGGATCCGAGGATCCCTTGTAAGTTGTCATTCGAGGATGGCATTCTTCCCAGCATATTTCCACCTGGTCTTATTTCCCGCTACCTATTTCAGAGGTCAAAATCAGAAAATACATAAATAAATGGGCAGATGGCATTTCTGTTACCCTCAATGTGCAAATTTCCAGGTTTATTCGAATATTCAATCACTCCATGCCTTGAATGTATAAAAGCCGTTGCAATTATTCGTTCAGGCTTGCAGATGATTGAATAGGGGCAGCTGTAATACCTCAAAATTTGCCCTCATATTTATTCCTTCTATTGGTTCGTCGTGTCGCTTTCATCTGCATTTCTCATCAGTTCATTAACAGCATACTAGTGCATTTCATCGTTTCATTGGGCATGTGATTAAGGTTGTACCGGATTAGGGTTTAGTACCTTATCTGTATCTGTCAGAGATTGAAGTGATGGAGAATTCACTGGACAACGATTCCACTTCAAATATGGTTGTTCAGTTATATTTCGATCCGGATAAGAGCCTGACCTAGTTTTGGTCAAAAGATCGCTGCAATTGCAAGATTAGTTTGGACCATTGGACTATTTCTTAGACAGTGCTTATTCAAGGATTATGATGTCATGTGGAAGTTTATCAGTTTATTGAGTAGTATTTTGTGGGAAGTTCGGCTCGAATTTGCAGTTTATCAAGGATTCATCTGGATTTAAATGGTTACGACACGTTTCAGACGATTCAGAGAGTTGTGACTAAACCGGAAATATTCGGTGGCTCAAAAGTAGTGGTGTTTACAGACTAGTGGAAAGAATTCAAAATAAGTTTGGGCCAAAATCAAAATTTCATTCATTTGCTTTGTTCTCATTGTTATGAACCACTCCTGATTATTCCATTCCATTTTCATCTTTCTGCTTCAATACATTTCCATCAGTTCATTGTTAGTTTTCTTTTATTTTGTCCCTAATCCATTTTGAATCATTTTTTAAAGTCTAGTTGCCCAAACCATATTCAAGTTTCAACGCCAATGGTTATATTCATTCCTCAAACTTATTCAAGATCTGAACACAAATTCAAAGTTTATCTTCGCCCATTCATTCATTTGTAAATCTAAAGCCCATTTTGGAATTTGATTCTCTTCTACTTCGAACCAATTTTCTATTGTTAATCCATATTAGGATAGTAGTTAATTCTCAAACCCATTTTAATCCATGCTAAGACTAAACTCTTAAATCATGTCTCTTTTCTATTGATTAGGTGTTGATTTTTCTTATGATTATTTTTTAGTTTCCTTTAATCCATTTTCTTTTTTAGACTAAATCTTTTTTTAATCCCTCTTAGATCAAATTCTCTAATCCATCAAAATATTTCAACTTCTCAATAGCTTCATATTGTTTTTCCATCAAAGGTACATAGTATTCACATCAACTATCCTTGTATTCACATCAAGATAAACTTACAAGTAATGCATATAGATACATAGTATTAATTACATGCTAAAGTTGAATCAAGTCCAAATTACATGTCAAGACCAAAGGGGTCAAGAAAAAAAAGAAAGAGAAATATTGAAGAAACAGTTGCAAATTCGTTCATCAGCTTGTAAATAAAAAAAACAACAACATGTCTCATCCTGTTGCACCATCAGAGAAACATCCTGGAAGTCTAATTGGAAAGATTTACATGCACTCAAGTACACTAGCAGTAAAAAAATACTCTCCTAGTTGCTGGAGGACTTCAGGGTGAACGTATTTGCAAGCACCTAAACGTGAACGCCATCACTAAGGCCATCGAGATTTATGTTCAATTCATCCTACAACTGCAAAAGAGAGCAAGATCAGCCAAGGAATTTAGATTGAAGCTAACTGTCAAAATAGAGAAATAAGAATAACCAATTTTCAACAGAATTCCAGTTAGAAAACTAACTCCATAACAGAATTGGAAGTGAGAAACGAAAATCATAACAGAATAACAGAGTGAAAGTTCGAAATTACAACAAATTCATAACAGCTCATAACAGGAAAATAACAGAATCATAACTGATTTTTTTTACCTGAAGCTTCCGGATTCTTCCGTGATATTTGCCTATAAATCGGGAACTTCTTCTTCCATTGCTGGCTTCTTACACAATTTTTCTAAACAATATCCAATCCTTCTCAACCTCTCACTCACAATCTTCAACCTCTCATTCACAATCTTCAACCTCCCTTTCACACTCTCCATTTCTTTTGAATCTTCATCAGAAAACAATAACAGGATTCGTTCTCTTTGATTTTCGCCACCCAGAACACACAGAACCGACTCCATCTCGTCCGTTTTTTCTCCAGAACCGATTCGATTCTCATCAACTTTCGTCATCATCACCACAAAGGATTCTTGATTCATTTTCACCAACAGCAAGACATTAACAATTTGATTCTTCACCATTAACATCACAAATCAGAATTGAATTCGTTCTTCTCGCCACTAAACAAAGAAACGGAAATCTTGATAGTTCTTCTTCGAACCAAACAAAAGCTGCCTTCTCATCACGCTTCAAACGTTTCGCCGATCTGTTTCATCTTCTTCGTTGAACAAGATTCACAGAGCATTATCATCAACATCATCAATTTCGGCAAGGCGGATTCACAGAAGGAGGAAGGAGATTTCAAAGGCGATACGGGAAGCGAATTTCACTGTGAGCTCCTTGTTCGTAACCTCGATTGACAGGTACGCTTCTTCGACATATCCTTTAGGTGATATTTGTCATTGCTCTGAGCTTTGTTGAACTTGTTGCTGCTTGCATCGATTTAGTGAAGAGTAGATTAGGGCTATAGTTGATGGCGGATCTAGGATTGGAAGGAGATTTAATGAGTTTTGTTCACGGATTTGTGCCGGTGAGAAATTCCTGATGGATGTTTGTGGATAAACGTATGGAGGTGTGTCGAGGAGTCTTTCTGGCAAGGTTTAAGCGGCGGCGGAAGTTAGGTTTAGGCTTAGGCTTTGAAGGTGGTAGGAGGTCTTGACGGCGGCGGAGAGTTTGAACGAAGATGAAGCCGAGTGAGATTGGAGGAGGTGTCGGCGAAATGGAAGAAGAAGGCGATGAACATGGTGTCGTGAGGTTGAGGACGAACGGCGCCGAGTTTTGGTGTTGTTGAAGGAAGAAGACGAAGGGAGATTGGAGGAGGCTGCGGCGGATTATGAAGAAGAAGAGGTTTAGGTCTTTTTGTTTTAGGGTTCCTATTTATGTAATTTTGTTATTTGGTTAATAAAGAATATAATTAATATTTAGGTCAATTAATCAGTATTAATTTTCTTTAATTAATTTGTTTAAATTCGCATAATTTCTTCTTAATCCGTCACAATTCCAACCTTTAAAATGAGATTAATTGCTGCTTGTTATTTGCACCCCCTAGAAGTCCATATATAAAAACAGCTTAAAAAAAATATGCTTCTTGCACCTCCCTTTCTGGCCTGCGCATGGGCCCTGGTTTTTGCTGTTAATACCCCCATTTCTGGGCCCATTAGAAAAATCAATGAAAAAAACTTACTAAATTCACCCCCATTTATTTTTCTTAGATTTTAGTTTTTATTTTCCATTAGTTCATAAATAATTCATTAAAAATAGTAAAATCCACTAGAAAATTCTATAAAAATTCCAGTAGGCTAATAAATCTAATTAGAAATTTTTGGTATTTTTACTTTCTGAATTTTAGCTATTTTTGATTTAATTCTGATTTTTATTTTAATTATCTTTTATTGAATTTCCTTTAAATATACATGATTTTGTTTATTTTATTTTGGTAACTTCCAGTAGGATTTTTAACCCACTCTTTTTACTGTAGTTAGAAGACCCATAATAGTACTTAGGATATTTTTTGTAGATTTTTTAGAACATTTTATCTTAAGTTTTAGAGGTTAATTTCTTAGAAATTAGGGATTAATTTGTAGCTGGAAATAATCAATTTTTAGGCCTAGTTAAATTCTGAATTTTTAGGATTCCTTTTGACACATTATTGTAGGTAGTTTTAGGACCCTATAGAATAAGTTTCATATTTTTCCAGAAGCTTAGCTATTTTTTTAGAATATTAATTCTTAGGTTTGTTATGTGTTGTTTCCCATTAGTTTAGGCTATGAAAATAAAGTCACACAAAAATATGGTTTAGTTTAAATTGAGCCTTAGAATTTAATATAGACTTAGGTTAGTTTAATTTGGATTTTTTAGAATGGATATTAGGCTTGACTTTGATTTAGGACTTAGGCTTAAAGTTTCATCTTAATTAGAATTAGAATAAATAAATAGGACTATTTTTCATGCCTTTAATTGTTTTGTTTAGAATTTTATTTCTTAATTCAATTTCATTGTTTTGCCTTATCATTTGATTTTATAACTTGCATAGGCTTCCCCATTGTTCTTAGAATCAACTTAACTTCCTTAGGAAGTAAGTTGAATTCTAGTAGTTTCTAGTTTTTCTCATTAGGCTTAGAAACCTCATTAACCATAGGCTCTCCTTTGTAAATAAACGAAATTAGGGTTGTGTCTTAGTTCCTCACTAGTTTTTTTCCCTTTTTGCAATTTGAGTCATTCTCTTCTTATCTTCAAACAAAATCCAAAAACACTTAACAAATAAATGAAAGGATTCCTTGTGTATAGCCTTATTCCATGAAGCACTTGCATTCATTCCATCTTGGAGTGGTGTAAGCTTGTCTATCATGATGCACAAGTCTCATCAAGGGGTTGTTTCACAAAGAAAAACTTAAAAGATACTTCTTCACAAAAGCAACAAAAACACTTAATAAAGTTCAACAAGCTAGTGAACTTAAGCCCTAATCCTAGGAAACCAGTCTTGGATAAATTCTCCTTGCTGGGTATGCTTGTTCTATTATTCCATCTTGGAATGTAGAGGCAAGTGTACATTCCATGGAAAAGAGTTTGAATTCACTTCCTTGTGCCAAATTCATATAAAAACTTTTAAAAGACAAAAAACAAATAACAAGCGACTATCCTGCGGGAACTTCTTTTCTCATCTCATTCACTCATAACGCGAACTCGCGACGACTTATCACATATGCAAGACGGTAAACGCACTCGTACCAGACGAGCCTGCAACACCTGAGCATAGACATACGCAGTTCCAGCTGTAAAAAACACAAACAAATAGTTCCCGCCTTAGTTAGGCGAACTACGTCGACTCTGATCCTCATTATCCCGATGAGGTACGTAGGCAGCGGGGTAGGGCCCGTTCGAGCACATTCTTTATTTTCCCTACATTTTCCCCCTTTCTTTCCATTTTCTCTCCAGTTTCTCATTTCATTTCCATTCCAGTCATCAGTTTTATTCAGCAGCAGTTATATTTTCTCACCCTTTGAAACAAAATAAGCAAGCGTGGATCCCGTCGGGTACGGCGGACGATCTAGGGTGCTAATACCTTCCCAGGTCGTAACCGACTCCCGAACTCAGATCTTTGGTTCGCAAGACCTTGTCCTTTCCTTCTTCCTCAGGTTTGTGCAACATTACCTTTCCCATTCTTTCGGGATAAAAATGTATGGCTGGCGACTCTACCTTTCCGCGCCACTTTCGCGTTTGTACTAGGATGAAAATCCCGGGAGCGACAACGAGAGATTGTATAAAATATGAATCAATTCAAGCATAACAGTATATAGATTGAAAACATATAAATTGATTAAAATGGAAAAATTTGTAAACTAGAAGTGCTTTGCATTTGATAATTGAAATGAAATTACAATAATGAAAATACGGTACGAAAATGTTTGCGAAAAGTAAAACTAACTAGAAACGAAAACAATAAGTAAAATAAGCTAGATCACTATAGCATTTTCAAAAGTGCTTCTTCAAATCTTCGATTGCGGAGTTCAGGTGGTAGAATTGCTCACAGGTTATGTCAGTTAGACCTATAATGTCCAATCGCATGCTCTTAATCTCATCCTTAACGGTATTTATATCGGTTTGGTAAGCTTCAAGAGTGTTCATGATATTCTTTAAGTTGTTAGCATAATCTACTTGATTCACTTCAGGAGTTTCAATCACTTCGTCAGTGTGGTCAATGTCATGGTAACCAGGAGGTGTCTCAGGGTCACTTTCTACATCGGTCATTATATCATCTTTTATCTTGTAAGACTGAGGTGTTTCAGGAGTAGATGGATAGTCAGGTGGGGCTAACTCATAAAGCCAGTTATCCTTATTGTGAACACTTACTCTAGCATGGTTTGGTAGTGTGAACAGGGTTACTACCTCATTCCTGATTAGGTACTCGAAAGGTGGATGTCCTAAATTCCTTATGATATGGCGATTGAAGCAAAAGTTAAGATTCATAGGACGGATGGTACCTAAACGGTTACACCTGTGCAATTGGTATCTAAGTCCTAAGGCATCAGCAATCATGGTTACAAGACCTCCTACTAATATAGGTAATTCAGGTTCTTCTTGGATTCGGGTGAAGGTTTGCATCATGAAAGGCACACCATTGACAGGCTGTCCATTAGTGAAACATGACATAATGAATATCTCATCTTTAGATACTCCAGTAAGGTTTTCTTCTTTTCCAAAGAAGGTGTGGGCAAGAATCTTATGGAAGTAACGAATAGCTGGGTTATGTATCTCATCATTGTTCATGCTATTTGGTTCAGGGTGGTAGTTTCCGGTTAATGTTCCCCAAAAGAAATCCAGCTCAATGTCCATCAATTCTACCTGTGTGGTAGTAAAAGCAAAGGGTCCACTAGGGAATCCTAATAAGTCAGCTAGCTCTTTATGATTAAAGTCATATTCTATTCCAAATAGGCGGAAACTGATAAATCCTTTCCTAAATCCAAAACCGCGCTCGGGTAGGTAAACAAAGGAGCTAAGGAACTCAAGGGTGAGCTCGCGGTAAGTCACAAACTTATGTTGAATCAGTGCATTCTCCCATCCAAGTCGGTTAAACAAGTACAGGATGCTATCATGTATACCTAGGGTTTCCATAGTCAGATCATCAGGGTACAGAGTCAAATCCATTGGTCTCTGTGATAACTCTTCAAATTTCATTCTTTGGTTCCTACCTCTAAATTTGGTTTCCATAAGGTTTATCGGTTGGTTAGCCATGGTTAGTGCAAATACGGAGGAAACAAATCAGGGGGAGAAGGAAAGTGAAAAAGACTTTAGAAAATCTGTAAAAGTGATTTAAGATTAAAATAAGGAAAAATAAAGATAAGAAAATAAAATGCATAAATTAAAAGCAATAATAGTAATAATGAAATAAAACTATAAAATGACAAAACAAATAAATGAATAATAAAATGATAAATGACAAAATAATAAAATGATGAAAATGATTTAAATGATTTAAATGATTAAATGGGTAAATGGGTTGCCTCCCACTAAACGCTGTTTTTATCGTCTAAAGCCTGACGTAATGCTTAGGTGTAGATTAATCAGGGGAATTAGTGGACAACTCTAAAAGCCTTAGACTATTCGCATAATCTCTATTTTCAACTTTATGATAATGTTTTAAACGTTGTCCGTTTACTGTGAATGGTTCACTATTCCTACCTTAATTTCTATTGCTCCGCTCGGGAACACTCTAGTTATTTCAAAGGGTCCTGACCATCTAGATTTTAGTTTTCCAGGAAAGAGCCTAAGTCTTGAATTAAAGAGGAGTACAACGTCTCCCACACTAAATTCTTTCCTAGATAGGCGTTTATCATGCCATCGCTTAGTTCTTTCTTTATATATCTTAGCATTCTCATAAGCATCTAGCCTTAATTCTTCTAATTCGTTAATATCTAGGATTCGCTTTTCTCCTACAGCATTATAGTTTATATTGAGAGTTTTGATCGCCCAATAAGCTTTGTGTTCTAGTTCTACCGGGAGGTGACAAGATTTTCCATAAACTAATTTGAAAGGTGTAGTTCCTATGGGTGTCTTGTAAGCGGTCCTATAAGCCCATAAAGCTTCATTAAGTTTAGATGACCAATCTTTCCGAGATATGGCGACAGTCTTTTCTAAGATTTGTTTGATTTCTCTGTTTGAGACTTCGACTTGTCCACTTGTTTGTGGGTGATATGGTGTTGCCACACGGTGTCTTACTCCATACTTAGATAGTAATTTGTCAAAGATTTTTGAAATGAAGTGTGAGCCACCGTCACTTATGACGAGTCTATGCACACCAAATCTAGGAAAGATTATATTTTTGAAAAGCTTTATTACTACTCGTGTGTCGTTTGTAGGAGAAGCTATAGCTTCGATCCATTTTGAAACATAATCAACAGCTACGAGTATGTAATTATTACCGAAAGATGATGGGAATGGTCCCATGAAATCTATTCCCCAAACGTCAAAGATTTCTACTTCTAATATTCCTTTTTGAGGCATTTCATCTCTTCTTGAAATATTACCGGTGCGTTGACACCGATCGCAATTTATAACAGCGATGTGGACATCTTTCCATAGATTAGGCCAGAATAGGCCGACTTGCAAGATTTTTGCACAAGTCTTGGAAGTGCTTGCATGTCCGCCATAAGGAGATGAATGGCAATGAGCAATGACATCTTCTATTTCTTCTTCGGGAATACATCGACGAAAAATTCCATCGGGTCCTCTTTTGAACAATAATGGTTCATCCCAATAGTAGTGTTTTAGATTGTGAAAGAATTTCTTTTTCTGCTGATAGGTTAAATCAGGTGGAAGAGCTCTTGCGGCTAGGTAGTTAACAATGTCAGCGTACCATGGCAGTCCTACACTCGTTTGGATTGTTTCCACGGGTTCTGGTTCATCTATGTCTAACTGAACTGGGTCGCTTCCTATTTGTGCTATCAGCTGTTCATACGGAAAATCATCGTTAATCGGCACTTGTTCGGGTTTAATACCTTCTATTCTAGATAAATGGTCCGCTACGACGTTTTCAGTACCCTTCTTATCTTTTATTTCGAGATCAAAGTCTTGTAAGAGTAAAATCCATCTCAAGAGTCTTGGTTTAGCATCTTTCTTAGTCAATAGGTATCTGATAGCAGCGTGGTCTGTGTAAACGATTATTTTCGCTCCCACTAGGTAAGAACGGAATTTGTCAAGCGCAAAGACAACTGCTAATAGTTATTTTTCAGTAGTGGCGTAGTTCATCTGAGCAGAATCTAAGGTTCTACTGGCATAGTAAATCGCATGAAGTTTCTTTTCCTTCCTCTGGCCTAGAACTGCGCCTACAACATAGTCACTCGCATCGCACATGATTTCGAAAGGTAATCTCCAGTCAGGGGGTTGCATGATTGGTGCGGTGATGAGGGCTGTTTTTAGAGTTTCGAATGCTTTAAGACAATCTTCATTGAATATGAACTCAACGTCTTTCATTAATAAACCAGTAAGAGGTTTAGTAATTTTCGAGAAATCTTTGATGAATCGTCGGTAGAAACCGGCGTGTCCTAAAAAGCTTCGTATTTCTCGAATGGTTTTAGGGGGTTGAAGATCTTTTATGACTTCTATCTTAGCTTTATCAACTTCAATTCCCTTGTCGGATATGACGTGTCCTAATACGATTCCTTCTCTGACCATAAAATGACATTTCTCCCAGTTAAGCACGAGGTTTACTTTTACACATCTTTCTAACACCATTTCTAAATTTGATAGGCATCCTTCAAAACTTTGCTCGCATACAGAGAAGTCGTCCATGAACACTTCCATGATGTTGTCTATAAAATCTGCGAAGATTGACATCATACATCTTTGAAAGGTTGCAGGAGCGTTGCATAATCCAAAGGGCATTCGTCTATAAGCGAACGTTCCATAGGGGCATGTGAATGTAGTCTTCTCTTGATCATCTGGATGGATAGGGATTTGGAAAAATCCTGAGTAACCATCAAGATAACAGAAATAAGAATGCTTGGCTAATCGTTCTAACATTTGATCTATAAAGGGTAGTGGGAAATGATCTTTTCGAGTGGCTTTGTTTAGTTTACGATAATCGATGCACACTCTATGTCCTGTCACTACTCTTTGCGATATCGATTCGCCTTTAGCGTTTTTCACAACAGTGATACCTCCTTTCTTTGGCACTACATGTACTGGACTAACCCATTTACTATCAGAGATTGGATATATTATTCCGGCATCTAGTAGTTTCTTAACTTCTTCTTTTACTACAGTGCTAAGGGTTGGGTTAATTCTTCTTTGAGATTCTCTGGAGGTTTTGCAATCTTCTTCTAGCAGAATACGATGCATACAGATTGAAGGGCATATTCCTTTGAGATCAGATATGTTATATCCTAATGCAGTTGGATATTTCTTTAAGACATCTAAAAGTTTCTTTGTTTCGATTGTTCCTAAACTGGAATTTATTATAACTGGTCTTTTACATTCAATGTCTAAGAATTCGTATCTTAGGTTATTAGGTAAATTTTTTAATCCTAATGTAGGTTTATCTTTACTTGGCATGGGATCCGGTGTAAGTACTAAACTTTCGCTTAGACTATCGTCCTAATACGGCGCACGCCAATTATCATCTTCGAAAATCGGAGGGATTTGAATTTTCATAATTTCAGAATAGGTAGTTTCTTTCATTTCCATTTCTCTTACACATTCGTCAATTACGTCCAATAGATAGCATGTATCCTCTATAGTTGGTGATTGTAAGAATTGTGTTAAAATAAATTCAACTTTCTCTTCACCTACTTCAAAGGTTAGCTTTCCTCTCTTTACGTCTATTATAGCTCCGGCGGTAGCTAAGAATGGTCTTCCTAGTATGACAGGTGTAGTGGAGTCTTCAGAGATGTCCATGATTATGAAATCAGTAGGGATGTAGAATTGTCCTATACGTACTGGGACGTTTTCTAGTATGCCTACAGGATATTTAACAGAGCGATCAGCTAGTTGAACAGACATTTTAGTTGGTCTTAGGTCTCCCATGTCTAGCCTTTTGCAAATCGTTAAGGGCATAACACTGATACTGGCTCCTAAATCGCATAGAGCTTTGTCAATGACGAATTTTCCTATTACACAGGGTATAGAGAAACTTCCTGGATCTTTTAGCTTAGGAGGCATATTATTCTGAATTATGGCGCTACACTCAGCAGTAAGTGTAACTGTTCCGTTATCCTCTACCTTTTTCTTATTGGATAAGATTTCTTTTAAAAACTTAGCATACGAGGGCATTTGAGTGATAGCTTCTGTAAACGGAATAGTAATATTCAACTGTTTCAGAAGTTCGACAAATTTCTTAAACTGGCCCATCGTCTTGGAATTGGTTAATCTCTGAGGGTACGGAATTGGTGGTTTATAGGGTGGTGGAGGCACATAAGGCTTTTCTTTCTCCACTGCCTCTTGATTATCATCTTCCTTTTCTTCTGGATCATTCACCATTTCAGTCGGTTTATCCGGTTTTTGGTACATGGCTGGATTGTCAAGTCTTGGATCGGTAGGTCCGTCAAGTTCCTTGCCACTTCTTAATATCACAGCATTGGCCTGTCCTTTCAGATTAGGTTGAGGTTGTCCAGGAAATACTCCAGCTGGTGCAGCGGTAGGTGCTTGTTGTTGAGCTACTTGTTGTCGCTCCCGAAGATTTGCATCCCGGTGCAAGCGCGAACGGTCGGCGAAGGGAACAGTGAGAACACACAGCCGTGAACTCACTGGAGAATGAAAAGAGTCGCCAGCTAGGCATTTTTATCCCGGAGGAAAGGCAATGCTGCATAAGCCTAGAAAGATACGGATAAGACGGTTTGCGAACCAGAGAGACTGAGAAAGGGGGTTGGTTACAACCTGGGAAGGTATTAGCACCCAGATTGTCCGTCGTACTCGACGGGATCCACGCTTAAAAGATTTGTGTTTTAAAGGGGTAGTGTCAGTGCAATCTGTGTATAAATGAGCTGGAAAGGAATGTACAGGTGTCAGTGTAAAAGAAATGTGATATGTGTAATATATACAGTGTCAGTGTGAGATCAGGAATGAAATGCTCATGATAATGAGGCTTAAAGAGTAAAGCTGGAAGGAGGGGGGATGTACAGAGACTTTTGTTCGATAACTGTTAAGTTATGCCTACGTATCCTCTCGTGCAATGAGGAAGTCAGAACACCGTAGTTCGACCCAAAGAGACTGAAAGGTGAATTGACTTGTGAACTGCTTGCTTGTCAATGCTCAAGTGTATGACCTGTCTGGCTCAGGTGCTTACTGTCTTGCATTAGACGGAAGAAGCGAGTTCTCGGTTGTGAGTGAATGAGATGAGAAAAGAATCCCGAAGGAGACGATTATTACTTGTTTTTGTGTTTTCAGTCTTTTATTGCTTTTGAAAGTTTTTCGTAAGTTAATGAGCTTAAGCCTAAACCAATGGATTTAGTAAACCCATCACATCTTCCCTCTGATTAGGGGTAATGAGAATACCTTAAGTGTGAAGTCAGATTCTCACACTTAATCACCTTCGGTGTAGGATTAAGAGCATTAACCTACTTGTGATTATTTAGATGTTTTTGTGATTTTGTTTAGTGTTGAGTAATGAGGTTAAGCCATAATCAAGGATTAAACAGACCCATTACACCATCCTAAAAGAAGGATAATAGATGAGAATGTTTAAGTTGAGAAAAACTCCTCAACTTAATCCATGATTAGGGATTAAACCCATGACAAAACAAGCCTTTATTAAGTGGATTTTTGATTAATGATATGATGATGAAGTGATTTTTATGATTTGTAAGACAACTTGAGGGGGACTTGTCCATTAACACTAGGGTTAGTCCTTCTTAACCAATTAAGGAAGAATTAGAACCCTAATGCAAGGCCCAAGTTACAAGTGTGATGTCTTGATACTTATCAAGTGAATTGATTAAGAGATTTAAACACATAAAGGGTTCAAGACTTAGGATTAAAGTTATACACTCCATCCTAAGAGAAGGATGCAGGCATAAGCTTAATCACAAAGTCTTAAAGCCTTTAGGGTTTAGTCCCTGATTATGAGATGAGAAGAGAAAACTCAAAGAAAGACACAAAGGTAAAACTATGAGGGGGACTAATCAAAACCCTAATTCATTGTCATGCTTGGTTGTTCCTAAGGTTTGTGTGGTTTAAACAAGAAGATCTTCAATGGAACCACCAGGAAGCAGATGAACAGGATCAAGAGAAACAAAGTGACTTGCTTCATTCAAGAAGTCAAGTCACTTGAAGAAAGAAAGTGGGAGGAAGAAGAATGAGCAAGCTCAAACTCAAACACATATAAGAATGCAGCAATGGATGCAAGAGAGATGAAAAGAAAAGTTATGAGAAATGAAGGCAAATCCACTTCTCAAGTTTACTTACCACCTGAAATGTTAGGAAGAAATGCAATGCAATGCAAGATGAGATGAAATGATATGATGCTAAGCAAAACCAGAAGCATGTTGATGATGATTATGATGTTATGAAGTGCTGCAAACATGAGGCAAGACAATGGGGATGTTCATACAAGGTTATGAATGCAAATGATGCAAGCTTAGAAGCATGGATACACATGAAAAGTTATGAATCATACAAGACAAATGACATGGCAAATATGTAATGCAATGATCAAAGATGCTTTATACATGTCTTAAGATGTCAAATGAAACATAAGAATGCACAAAATGCAATGACAAGTCATGTTATGCAAGGAAATGCAAGAGGGATGCAAAAGAAAGCCCAAATTAGGGTTCATGGATCAAACATCAAACACAAACCAAAAACAGAAGCAAAACCCTAAAGTAAAAATGGAAAATGGCACCCAAAGAAACCCTAGGCCTATGATGAACCACTGCCCAAAGGGGAGCTCTCAACTCTCAACCAAACTCAAGATATGAATCTTCTAAGTTATTAGGGTTTTTAGGGTTCTTAACAAAACAAATGCCAATCAATTTGAAAATTCAAGAACAAATCATGGCCTTTTTACCCTAGAATCTACATGCCAAACACAAGACAAAGCAAAAAGAATCAATGTCACAACCTTCACCAATAGGCAGAAATGAATTTTTGAATCCATGATCAAAATAATGCATAAAAAAATGATTTAATTCAATGAAAAATTCTTAAAATGCATTAAGATCAAAAAAGAAATTTGGTTTGAAGGTTGGACAATGTTTCTAAATGTCTTAGAACATTTCATGAATTTTTTTGTAATTTTTGAATACCTAAAAGTATTTTTAATAAATTAATTTCCATTAATCAATTAAAAATAATCTTTTAAATATTTAAAAATACTTTTTTAATGCTAAAAATGAAAATAAAAATATTTTTGTGTCATAAAAATTAATGAAACTCAGGATAGAAAATTTCATAATTTTTAAACAAATTTTGCTATTTTAAATAAATTGTGCAAAATAAAAGAAAAGAAATGAAATAAAAATTGAGATAAATGGAAGTAATCAAAAGGAGAGGCTGAGATTGATTCTGGGCTTCACAAGGTTTGACTGGGCGCGCATCTGGACGGCCCAGATTCAAACTTCCCTAATTTTAATTAATTAAATATTAATCCACAATTATTAACTAATGACATGATCCAGACCACACAAACGCGCGCGGGAAGCCTGATCCAAGGGTCCACGTTTAAAACTTGCCCTAACCCTAATTTAATGACTAATGACTTTCAGGTGGCCGGAAGTGACCTCCGGTCATCTTCTCCGGCCACACTCTCCCCTGAGAATCTCAATCTCACTCCCTAGGTATCTAAAACACAATCTTTCTGCCCAGAATTCATCCCCAAGCATCATACAACATGAATCAACAAACAAAATGCATTTATTTTTCGTATTCAGGCTGAATCGAATCAAAAGGGATTTAGGTCAAAAAACTTCAGAGACATCATACATGCTCAAAACTCAATGATTTTCGAAACCAAACATACCATCATGATCAGTGGAACATAGAGAACCAATTAAGAACTTAAAAAACAACTCCTGGGAAAAAAGTTCATGAAGCTCACCTGAACTGGAGCTCTGATCTCTGGCACTTTCTGGCTAGTTTCTTGGCTCAAACAAGTCACAATGATCCACCTTTGAAGCTTTGGATGCTTAGCTGGAGTTTAAACAACCTCCTGAGTGAGTTTGCAGCAGCTCTGACCAAGGGAGGATGAAAATCGTATTTGAGTTATGGAGGGTTTCAGGCCAAAGTAGTGGGTGGTTTCTGGTCAGTGAAGCAAGGTGAGTTGATGTGTGGAATTTGTTTGAGTGTTTATGGCTTGTAGAAGCAGATTCGAAGGTTTTTGCTTTATGGACTGAAAATGGTGAACTGGAGTTAGGGCTTGTTTCAGGCCTGGTTCTTGTGGGTTTGGGGTCAATGAAGCATGGTGATTTGATCTATGGACTTGGCTTTTGTGTTTGTAAACTGAGGAAACAAATTCGAATGAAGATGCAAAATGGAGTGTTTTTGTGTATGTGATGATGGAGAGAGTTTCAGCCTTGCTGCTTCTTATGTTTAGCCAGCATGTGATCCACATAAACTAATCTCATTGGTCAGATGATGTGACCTGCCCTTTATTGATTGGGATGTTTACTTTTGCAAAATGTCAACTTGGTTGTAAGAGAGGCATGGGCTTGGTTCTAGGCAAGTACATGGGCATGGGCTGGCGCAGCAAGGTGAGGTGAGAGGCTAGCAAAGCTCAGCATCCAAGGCTGCAAGTAGGAGGGAGCATGATCATGAGTTTTGCAACTTGTTGCTTTTTGAACTTTCATGAGAAAAGTCAAGTTACATGAGCTATAACCATGGGCATTCTTGGTTCAATCCTGATTTTATGACTTAGAGACATGTTTGCATACTGGTTTGAAGCCAATTAGAAGTTACAAAATGCATTGGTTCAAGGTTTTGCAAAATTTCCATTTGGTGCATAACTTGAATTTTAGTGATTTTTGCCAACTTTAACAAACCATAACTCTTGATCCAAGATGAATTAGATCATGTTCTTGTACTTTTTGGAAAGGGAAAGATGAGATCTACAACTTTCATGACCAAAGTTTTTCCATTTGAAGCATTTTTGGATCAAGAATCAAGGCTTGAAAAATGACCTAAAATAATGCATTCTTGAAAAGTCAACTATGCCCAAAAAGTCAACATTTGCAAAAACCCTAAATTCTTGATTTTTATGAACTTCAATCTTCTTCCATGATCAAATAAAGATCATATACACTCAAAATGATGAAGATCACCCATTGGTTGGGTCATTGGGGGTCTCAGATGCCCTGATTTTACACTGACTTGTCTGAAAAGTCAACTCTTGATCAGATGACTTCCCCATGGAATTTCTTCATGAAAATTGATATGCATACTCCTTATACCATATAGAGATCAATGGAAACAAGAATGACCAAAAAAAATTGGAGTTATGGCCTCTGAAACCAAAACCCTAATTTTCAGTCAACTGTGCAGTTCATCCTGGCTCTGCATCCACTCAAACCCTAGTTCTTGTGATTCCTCTGCAATTTTGACTTTGAGGAGATGAAATATGATATAAGAATACACATGGACCCCTTTGAGTTGATTGGTGGCCTTTGGAATGGCTCAAGATGCTTTGGGATTGCTCAGATCACAAACCCTAGGTGCAGATGCCTTGAAAGCTATGCAGTGAATTAAAAATGAGATGTGAGATGACATGATTGTGTTTATGCATATGAGAATGATCACAAGCCATGGTGTGAATGGGTGAGAGCAAATTTGGGGTGTTTACAGCTGCCCCTATTCAAACATGAGTTAGCTGTGCAGGATGTAAGCGACGGCTTAGCAGGCAAACAAGATAACTTGTGGTTGAATACCAAAGACAGTCCAAAATTTGCACTCACAGAATGAAGAAGAAAAGGGATATAGATTGTAAAAGAAAGTAAAGTATATTGTAAAGTATGGGCGACGGAGGACGACGGTCGAGCAGAGGACGACTGCTGGGTAAAGAGCAATGGCGGGGACGACCGACATGCTGTATAAAAATAAAGCAATGACGGGGACGGCCGACATGCTGGGGATAAAAGGTAAAGCTAAGACGGGGACGGCCGACTAGCTGGGGAAAATAAAATCATGATGGGGACGGCCATCACGATAAAACTGTAAAATTTCTGAGGATTAATGAAACATGACGGGGACGGCCATCAAGTTCATAAAGGTCAAGTAACCAACGATGGGGACGGCCATCGGGCTAAAAAGGAAAAGGGACCACGACGGGGACGGCCATCGGGTTAAAGAATAAATGAAATAAACAGATGATGGGGTACGGCCATCAAAGGTGAAGGACGATCACCTAGCAGGGGACGGCTGCTCTGTTGGGTATAAAAGAAATATGATGGGGACGGCCATCAAAGGTGGAGGACGACCACCTGGCAGGGTACGGCTGCCGAAAATATCAACGATGGGGACGGCCATCGGATAGGGAAGGTCAACGATGGGGACGGCCATCGGACGAGCAAGATGGAGGACGACCATCAAGAAGTGGAGGACGACCACTCAGCAGGGGACGGCTGCTCTCGGGGTTTCTCATGACATAGGACGAATGCCAGATAACCAAAATCAACAATGGGGACGGCCATTGGATAAAGTGATGAAGGACGATCATCAAAAGGGTGGAGGACGACCACCTAGCAGGGGACGGCTGCTAAAATCAACGATGGGGACGGCCATCGGATGAGCATGATGGAGGACGACCATCAAGAAGTGGAGGACGACCACTCAGCAGGGTACGGCTGCTCTCAAAGGTATCATAACACAGGACGAGTGTTAGATAAAAAGAAAATTTGTTGGCAATCTACTGGGGAGATAGTAAACGCGGACGAGCGCTTTCATCCAAGAAATAAAAGGTATAAGTGTTTGGTATTGTGTATAGATTAAAGATGTGGACGAGCATCCTTAAGACTATGATACGGACGAGTATCATGTAGAAACAAAACTGACACATGTTCAGAGATGATGATACGGACGAGTATCAACTGGTTAGCAAAGAACACGGACGAGCGTTGTATCTGAAAGAAACCTTCTGGGGAATAATAGACACGGACGAGTACCTATATTCAAGAAGACATAAGTGTTTGACACGGTGTATGGATTAAAGATGCGGACGAGCATCCTTAAGACTATGATACGGACGAGTATCATGTAGAAACAAACACTAGACGCAATGTTCTGAGATGGTGGTACGGACGAATACCAACTGGCTAACAAAGAACAAGGACTACTGCCGAATCTGTGGGGGGTGTGAGTGATGATGTGTACAAGATACGGGCGAGTACTGTATAAGTGTACCATGAGTAGTGAGTATTGTATTGTATAGATGAGTGTTTATCTGCTGGGGATAGTGACACGGACGAGTGTCAGGAGAGAAAAGTATGATATTAACAAGTGTATGGGTGATGAAGGTGTACGCGACTGCGCTGGGGATATGACATGGACGGGTGTCAAAAAGGGTGTATATACAAGTATATGTGAGTGCAAAGAGGATGTCTTTGGCTTTTGTTGGTGATTTGACACGGACGGGTGCCAGAATGTATCTGTAATACGGGTGATTTTGTTTGTATTCAGGCGACCTGTGGGGAAGGATGACACGGACGGGTGCCAAAAGGTGTATATACTGGTGTTTGTGAATATGAGGTAACTGCTTTTGCTGGGACTCTGATGGGGATTCTGGGGGAAAGTAATCTGTATTCTGATGAATGGTTATTAGTCACAAGCGTTCAATTCACAACATGACTTATGATTATGCTATGCATTTGATTTTTGCCATAATGTTCCGTATTAGACGGAATGCTACGCTCTGAGGGGTGAATATGATGCGGATGCCATGATTATGCAAAGGGGCACAGATCCGGGATTCGGATCCCGTTGCTGTGAAAATCTCTGGTCGATCTGCTTGAAGTGGACATCCCAGCTGGGTATGAGATCACTGGTAGATCTAATGAGGTATCTGCTTGGGGATATAGGTCACTGGTTGACATATCCTTGTAATACGGGACCCAGCTGGGGTTTGCAGAAGCTTTCTGTACTCTGTTGTGATCTCTTCGTGCGTTGCTCTTCTGAATAAAGGCTTGAAGCTCTGTGGGGAGATGATTCCCTGATTTCTGCATCCTGTTGGGGAAGGATGGTAACTCGGCTGGGGAAGTGAGAGGCAACTCAGCTGGAGAGAGCAACAAGAGGCAACTCAGCTGAGGATAGAGCACCTTGGATGCTGATATCTTTTGTTGATTAGCCAGCTTGCTGGGGAAAGCAATGGGGAGCAACTCAGCTGGGGATAGAGCATTTCGGATGCTGAGATTGAGTGTATGCTGATTTGGCAGCTCCGCTGGGGAAATGGGCACCTTCTAGTGCCACGTGGAAGATAGACCGAGTTGATAACGATTCGTTTACTTGCTGAGACGTAACCTGCATGCCCCAGGTTGCGTTCTGGATACCTGCAATCCTGCAAAGATAATGGAACGTACAAAAGGTCCCGAGGTATCCCTTACTGGATCCCGTCATAGGAGTTAAGTACTTTCGAGAATAATCAGATTCCCTGTAAGCATGTGTTTTCATTTTTAGAGAAAGGCATCTGTACTTATGCAATTGTATTTTAGAGATATCAGACAACTCTTTGCAAAACATAAATGTGAAAACGAAACATGACTGAAAAATCTGATTTTATTAATTCATGTGCCCTGAATTGGCGAGATACAGTCAAGGAAACAAATCTCCTGAAATGAGGAGATTGTTACAAATTGAGAAATAAAGTGCTGGCGGTGTTGTCGACGCTTTGAGGAGCTTCCTCTTCTGCTATGACTCGTATGACAATGACGTTCTTCTCGTCTTGCTTTCTGGAGAGAGTTGACTCTGATTGAAGTCTGATCCTTCGTAGCTTACCAAATTGTAGGTGATACAGACGAATTCAGAGTGCGGTTGTTCGCTTATTCCCTTATTTTGCATGGATCGCCCTTTCGGGTTTTCAATCCATCGGGATACCCATTTTTGCCTGAGCTGTCCAATGCGGCTTTTCAACTCAGCGGGTGTACATTTTTTTGTTTATTTTCCCTTACTTTTGCCCGAGTCTTTTATTCTGTTTTTGACTCGCCGGGATGCCCTATTTTTGCCTGGACTTACATTCTGTTTTTATGTCCAGCGGGTCATTTTATGCGAAGTATTTTTTAACTGCATCTGAATTTACAGGGGATGGGAAATCTTCACCATCCATGGTGCTGAGCATCAGTGCTCCACCAGAGAAAACTTTCTTTACAACAAATGGTCCTTCATAGTTTGGAGTCCATTTGCCCCTGTGGTCTGTATGAGGAGGGAGGATTCTTTTCAGCACAAGATCCCCTACTTGGTACTCTCGGTGCTTGACTTTCTGATCGAAGGCCTTCTTCATTCTCTTCTGATATAACTGCCCATGGCAGATTGCAGCCAATCTTTTCTCTTCGACCAGACTCAGTTGTTCGTATCGGGACCGAACCCATTCTGCTTCACTCAGTTTAACATCCATTAGTACCCGTAAGGAGGGTAGTTCAACTTCAACAGGTAGGACTGCTTCCATACCATACACAAGCTGATACGGTGTTGCCCCAGTGGATGTTCTGATTGATGTGCGGTACCCATGCAAGGCAAATGGTAGCATTTCGTGCCAGTCTTTGTATGTGATTACCATCTTCTGCACAATCTTCTTGATATTCTTATTTGCTGCCTCAACAGCGCCATTCATCTTTGGTCTGTAAGGAGAAGAATTGTGATGTTGGATCTTGAAGTCCCGGCACAGCTCTGCCATCATTTTGTTGTTCAAGTTGGAACCATTATCAGTAATGATTCGCTCGGGCACTCCGTATCGACAGATGATATCTCTTTTCAGAAATCTGGCTACCACTTGTCTTGTAACATTTGCATATGAGGCTGCTTCAACCCACTTGGTGAAATAGTCGATGGCGACCAGGATGAATCTGTGGCCGTTTGAAGCAGTTGGCTCAATCTTGCCAATCATATCAATGCCCCATATGGCAAAGGGCCAGGGAGAAGACATGATGTTCAAAGGATTGGGAGGCACGTGCACTTTATCTGCGTAGATCTGGCATTTATGGCATTTTCTGGCGTAAGCACAACAGTCTGCATCCATTGTGATCCAGTAATAACCTGATCTTAACAACTTTTTAGCCATGGCATGCCCTCCGGCATGGGTACCAAAAGATCCTTCGTGCACTTCATGCATCAGCAAATCTGCTTCCGTCCTGTCAACACATCTGAGGAGTACCATGTCAAAGTTCCTCTTGTACAAAGACCCATCAGCGTTCAGAAAGAAACTACCAGCAAGCCTTCTCAAAGTCTTCTTATCATTTGAAGATGCCCCAGGTG
Organism: Lathyrus aphaca; assembly: GCA_963966055.1. NCBI lineage: Eukaryota > Viridiplantae > Streptophyta > Magnoliopsida > Fabales > Fabaceae > Lathyrus > Lathyrus aphaca. Next base: position 221,421,727 of record OZ014519.1, read on the forward strand.
GGTATGTTTGATCCTCCAAGAAGCACTTAATGTCATGGAACCAAGGCTTATCATCTTTTACAACATCTGCTGCAAATACATATGCTGGTCTATCAAGTCTAGATACTGAAATTTGAGGTACAAAGTTGGCCGTTTGAACTTTGATCATGGATGAAATGGTAGCAAGAGCATCTGCAAACTGATTCTCGTCGCGAGGGATATACTCAAGCTTGACTGTTGTGAAGAAAGTCAATAACCTTCTTGTATAATCCCTGTAAGGTATCAGATGATCTTGGTGGGTGTACCATTTCCCGTTGGTTTGATTGACTACCAAAGCTGAATCTCCGAATACGGTCAATGTCTTGATCCTGAGGTCAATGGCTTCCTCAAGACCCATAATGCAAGCTTCGTATTCAGCTTCGTTGTTAGTGCAGTTGAAAGTGAGTTTTGCCGAGAAAGGCATGTGAACTCCTTCAGGTGTAATGAGTACTGCACCAACACCACGGCCATTCGTGTTAACAGCCCCATCAAACATCATAGTCCATTCTTCTTCTGGGCCGGGCCCTTCAGTGTGAATTGGCTCTTCATGATCTTTTGCTTTAATGAACATGATGTCTTCATCAGGGAAGTCAAACCTCATAGGCTGGTAGTCATCAATGGGTTGCTCAGCAAGATATTCAGATAGTACACTGCCTTTGATGGCTTTCTGAGATGTGTATTGTATGTCGTATTCTGTAAGGATCATTTGCCATCTTGCAACCCGTCCGGTAAGAGCTGGCTTCTCGAAAATGTACTTGACCGGGTCCATCTTAGAGATCAACAAAGTAGTGTGGGTCAACATATACTGTCTCAGTCGGCGAGCAGCCCACGCTAAAGCACAGCAAGTTTTCTCGAGCAGTGAATAACGTTGTTCACAGTCGGTAAACTTTTTGCTTAGGTAGTATATTGCATACTCTTTTCGACCAGACTCGTCATGCTGACCTAGCACACACCCCATTGACTCTTCTAATACTGTCAAGTACATGATCAGAGGTCTTCCTTCAACTGGCGGCATAAGGATTGGAGGTTCTTGCAGATATTCCTTGATCTTGTCAAAGGCCTTCTGGCAATCGTCGTTCCACCTGACCGTTTGTTCCTTTCTTAGCAGCTTGAACAAGGGTTCACAGGTTGCTGTAAGGTGGGATATGAACCGTGAGATATAGTTCAATCGACCTAAGAACCCTCGAACTTCTTTCTCAGTTTTCGGTGCAGGCATTTCTTGAATAGCTTTGACTTTATCAGGGTCAACCTCAATCCCTTTCTCGCTTACAATAAAGCCCAGCAGCTTACCGGATCGCACCCCGAATGTGCATTTGTTGGGGTTCAACTTCAATTGGTATTTCCTCAGACGCTTGAATAATTTGAGCAGATTCACCAGATGGTCTTCTTCTGTAAGGGACTTGGCGATCATATCATCCACATAGCATTCTATTTCCTTGTGGATCATATCGTGGAATAATGTCACCATAGCCCGTTGGTAGGTTGCACCAGCATTCTTTAGTCCGAATGGCATCACTTTGTAACAGAACGTGCCCCAAGGTGTGATGAACGTTGTCTTCTCCATGTCTTCAGGTGACATCTTGATCTGATTATATCCTGAAAATCCGTCCATGAAGGAGAATACCGAGAACTGAGCCGTGTTATCCACCAATACGTCAATGTGAGGTAATGGGAAATCATCCTTCGGGCTGGCTCTGTTCAGATCCCGGTAATCAACACACATTCTTACTTTGCCGTCCTTCTTAGGCACAGGTACTATGTTAGCAACCCACGGCGGGTAACTAGTCACAGCAAGGAACCCGGCGTCCCATTGCTTTTGTACCTCTTCCTTGATTTTCATAGCCATGTCTGGGCGAGTTCGGCGCAGCTTCTGTTTGACTGGAGGGCATTCTTCTTTCAAAGGTAGCTTGTGCACAACAATGTCGGTATCCAACCCTGGCATATCTTGATACGACCAAGCAAACACATCAACATACTCTTGAAGCAGATCTATCAACTGTCTCTTCACTGAGTCTTGCAGGCAGGCCCCGATTTTGACTTCTTTCACGTCTTCGTCAGTACCAAGATTAATCACTTCAATCTCCTCCTGGTGAGGAGTAATGACCTTTTCCTCCCGTCTTAACAACCTGGCTAGCTCTTCAGGAAGCTCATATTCTTCTTCAACCCCTTCATCAGCTTGATTGATTGGATTGTCAAAGTCATACGATGTCATAGCCGTGCTGTTGTCAGTGCTGTCTGGAAGGCACTCTCTGCAAGGGTTAAGTTTGTTCATTTTAGTGATTGATTTTAATCTTGCTTTAGAAAAAAGTGAAATGAAGTTATCATTTTGAAAACACCGCCATTTATTTTTGTACAAAAAGAAAAATGGAAAAACAGTGAGCATAAAAGAAAAGGACTTGTTTGCAAAAAGATGTCTGATATTTCATTAATTTAATCTTGTTTGCACAAAAGTACAGATGGCCCTGGTTACAAAATGAGTCTTGTCATCTTGGGCAAGATGCAAGACTTTGATGCATGCTAAAAATACAGGAAATAATAATTACTCTGCATGAGTAACTCTTATAATTTCCTGGGAAGACCAGTTCGAGACACTGCTCCCCGGGATCTTCGGACGAATCCAATTCTCCAGATTGCGCTCCTCTTCCAGCTCGTCTTCCAAACAGTTGATAGCATCGGGGGTAAGCATCCCCCCACTAACAAAACCGGGCTCTGCAGCAGCCTTTGCTTGATGTTGAGTTGGTCTGTAACCCAACCCAAATTTGTCCTTCTTCTCCTCCACAGCTAAGACCTTGCCCCAGCCTAGGGCAGTTCCTTCTTCAACAACCTTCCGGGCTTGTTGGTAAGATGACATTGGAGTACCAGATACAGCAGATGCTTCATTCACATTCAAGGCCTCAAAACCTTGGCTCATTGTTTCATGGATCTCCCCATCCATCTCAATGTATTTATAAGTAGCCAGATGGCTAACAAAAATGTCCTCTTCCCCACAGATTGTGACAACTTGACCTTCCCACTCAAATTTTAACTTTTGGTGAAGGGTAGACGTTATTGCGCCAGCGGCGTGAATCCAGGGTCTACCCAACAAACAGCTGTAGGCGGGCTGAATGTCCATCACATAAAAGGTAGTTTTAAAGGTCTGCGGGACAATTGTCACGGGCAGCTCAATCTCTCCCAGAACCGATCTCTTAGAACCATCAAAGGCTCTTACTACCAGGTTGCTGGGCCTCAATGCCAATCCATCATATTCAAGCTTCACCAGAGCCTTCTTTGGTAAGACATTCAGGGAAGAACCTGTGTCCACCAGCACATGAGAAAGGACAGCTCCTTTGCATTCCATGGTTATGTGCAAGGCTTTGTTGTGGTTGCGGCCATCCGCTGTCAAGTCAGAATTGGTAAACCCTAGCCCATTGCTAGCAGTAACATTTCCAACCACGGTTTCCAATTGGTTGACAGTAATCTCTTCAGGCACGTAAGCTGCGTGCAGGACTTTAAGCAGTGCATTCCGATGGGCTTCGGAGCACATAAGCAGTGAGAGGATAGAGATTTTGGATGGCGTCTGGTGAAGTTGATCCACAATTTTATAATCACTCTTTTTGATGATCCGCATAAACTCATCAACTTCCTGATCAAATGGAGTCTTCAGGGCTTCTTTGGCAGCTGGATCTTCCTGCACCGGGCCTTTACCCTTCGCCTTGGCAGCAGCTTCTGCTTCGGCAGTAGGTCTTTGAACTTGTGAAGCAAAGAGACGTCCGCTTCGAGTGAAGCCTCCGCCTCCCCCCACATTATCTACTTGTGGTGCAGGTGTTGATGTTTCAAGAGTGATTCTTTTTCCTTCGCAGTATATGTCAGAGCCATAGTGCCAAGGGATGGCCCTATTGCTTTCATATGGTACAGGTCCAGGCACCGTGACAGTGACTGGACTGATTGCTGCTGCTGAAGGGACTGTAATTGTTTGTGGATCATAAAAGATTGTAACCGGTGCTCTGGTGGGAGCAGCACCTTCTGAATGGTAGGCAGAATTATTTTCAGGATCGTAGAATATGGTGACGGTAGAGACATCTTCATGATTGATTGCTGGTGTTGTAGGAGGTACTGTTGGAAGGACTGTTGCTGTTGCTGATGGAGAGTCGAAATGGGATGAAGCTGAAGTTGTAGCAGGAGAAACTGTTGTAAACTGATCATTTGGAAGAACAGGTGAAGTACTTGTTGACGGTGCTGATGAATTGTCGGGAACAATAGTTGCTGCAGTTGTAGGAGGTTCTGAAACCGTTGTTGATGAAGTTGTTGGGTTTGTCGGGAATGATGTAGTGATCTGTAATAGGCCATTCTGAATAAGGCTGTCAATGCCATTCCTTAAATCTTCACACCCATTCCATGAGATATTGCAGTAGGGACATCCTAGTTCACACCCCGGAAATATATTGTTTTCACGGAGTTGAGCTTTGATTTCCACCAATGGTGTCCTGATCTGATCCACACTAGTTATTAAATAAGACGGTTGGTCTTCTTCAATAGCATTAATTCGAGGACCACCATGGTTTGGCATTGGGTTTTTATTGACATTGGGCGGAGGTGCAAAATTCAGAGCCTTGGAGTCTACCAAGTCTTGTACCTTCATATGCAGAGCCCTGCATTTTTCTGTACTGTGACCGGGTGCGTTTGAATGAAAAGCACACCTAGCATTGGAGTCATAGTTTCTTGGTAGACTGTTGGGATCAGGAGGTGCCAACGTTCTTAGCTCAACTAGGTTGAGTTTCAGAAGCTGTGGCAGCAAGGCAGCATACGGCATTGGGATCGGGTCGATCACTCGGTTAGCTTGGGATGGCCTCTGTTGGAATGGCCTCTGTTGATTGTTGTTGTTGGAGTTGTTGTTGAAGTTCCTTGGAGGATACTGATTCTGATGATACTGGGGTTGTTGTTGGAAGTTTTGTTGAGGAGGTTGATAGACTGGCTGAGGACGAGCTGGAGCAGGGATAGTGACTGCTGCTATTGACCTTTGATCATATTGGGGCCTACCCCTGTTGGTGTGGATGGCATTGGTCTCGCCAGTTCTTCTCGGGCCTGCAAAAGGCTTTCTTGTACTACTGGACGAGCTTGCACCGTTGTCTGAGATCTTTCCCATTTTTAACAGGCTTTCAATTCTCTCCCCAGCTATAACAACATCCGCAAAGCTAGTGGAAGAGAAAGCAGCCAACCTGTCAATATAGGTTCCCTGAAGAGTGTTCATAAACATGTCTGCCATTTCTCTCTCAGACATTGGCGGTTGAACAGCAGCAGCCAGCTGCCTCCATCTCTGAGCATATTCTCTGAAGCTCTCCCTGGACGACTGTGACATTCCCATTAGGAGGGTCCTGTTGGGTGCCATATCTAGATTATACTGATACTGTCTGATGAAGGCTTCTGCCAGGTCCTTCCAGCATCTTATAGTTGCTCTTGTCAGATGGGAATACCACTCCCTCGAAGCTCCAGTCAAGCTATCTTCAAAATAGAACATCCACAATTTCTCATCCATTGTATAGGCCTTCAGCCTTCCCAGAAATGATTGTAGATGAGTCCGGGGGCATGAAGTCCCATTATACTTTTCGAAACAAGGAGGCTTGAACTTATGGGGAATCCTGACCCCTTCTACCAAACCCATGTCCATGACGTCGAAGCCCAAAGAATTTTGAGACTCCAGTGATCTCAACTTCTCAGCTATTTCTTCCAATCGTCTATCATAAGTTTCCTCTCCGGCACCCATTACTGTATACTGGTCCTCCTGAGGATCTTCTTGAAGTACTCTGGCTGCAGTGGCTGTCCCTTGAATGTTGACTGGGATGTTAGCCTCTGGATGGAGATGTGGGCCAAACACAGGGGGGTTAACATGTGGTTGCACCCTTTCATTATTACTGGTGCCTGCAGTTCCTACATGAGGCTCCTCTTGATTTTGCCTCTCCACCATGGCCCTCAGTCTCTCCTGGCTCTGAGCCATGTTGTTCATAACTTCCATGAACTGCGTCATCTGCGTTCTCATCTCTAACCTTTCGTTTGCCATCTGGTTTCTGACCTCCGTAAGGTCTTGCTGCATCTGATCCATCTGAATTCCCGGAAGGTTGTTTCTAGTTGGGTACCTGTGTGGCCTGTTGAGAGGAAATACCCGGCGGCGAGCAATAATTCCTGAACATCACAACAGAGGTTAGCAACAACAAAACAAAAACCTACAAAACAAACAAAAGGGTTAGCATGCAATGCAGTTATGCTTATTTGTTCTCAAGGTATCCGGTTTGGCCTTCAGTTTTGACCCTTCCAGACCCTTGAAGATGATGCTGTTGAAGTTGCTTTTGATGTAACCCAAATGGAAACTAACACAAATATATTACAAAGGTGAAATAATACAACTTGTTCATTTTACAACACAAACCCTCAAAGGGGCCAAAATACATCACAAAAAGCAAAAGTACATGGAAAAGGAACAACAACAAGCAAATGATCAAACTCCAAGGCCAAACTCATCCTCACGAACTTCCTTGAGAAGTGCTTCGGTCACAGGATCAGCCGGATGCTCCGTGAGACTTCTGATGAGAAGGTTCCTTGTTGCAACAGCTGCAGTCAATTTCTTGTTCTGACTTTAGTCCTTAGACCTCTTCAATCCTGCTTTGATTTTCAGCTCTGATATTTCCTCCTGGGCTGCTGCCAGGGCTTTTTCCATCTGTTCCATCTTGTCCTGAACTCTCTTGTCTTCTAGAGTACGGGCCTCAGTGATTCAGACCCACCTGGCCTGACTCTCTTTCAAATACAAGTCTGTTCTTGCTCTTTGGAACTGGGCTTCCTTACAGGCGTTCTTCAGAATCTGCTCACCAGCCTTGGACTTGTTGATATACTCCCCAGACTTCTCAATCTTAGTCAAGTGTTCCACCCTCAACTTCTCCAGTCTTTCAATTTCCCTCACACCTTCACTCCTCTCCCGGAGGGTCTTCTGCAAGGCTTGAGTTAACTTCTCATTTCTTTCCTTCAAGCTTTCAAACTCTTCCAAACTGATAGTGGCAGGGGGTGGTGCTGAAGATGACTCAGGCATATCTTCTATGGTAAAGGGCATTCCAGAGAATTGGGCCCTAGCATGGGACCACTCATAATATTGGACTGATGCCACATTATTGCACTTCCCCAGAATGGTGATTCCCTTAGTTTGAACATGATCCCAGGCCCAGGCAGCCTGCCTAACAACAGCCAAACTAATCTTGTTCTCACAGTAGAGGGTCTCAACCAAGTCTTGTTCCCTTGGAGTATGAACCAGTGCATAGCCCAATTGTCTCCTGAACAGCAGAGGGTTGTAGTTGATACTTCCCTTAACTCCTATTAAGGGCACATTGGGAAAGTGCCCACAGCTGGTGATCATATCCCTGCCCTTGGTGCTCTGAGTACACCATCTGATATCTGCTGAAGTTAAGACAGTGAGCCTCTTAGCCCAGTTGCTTTGCTGATGAGGATTGAGAAATGCATCTGTCCTGGGTAGATGTCTGAGAAGCCAAGCATGAAATAATGGAGCACAAATCCTTACTAGCCTTCCCCTCTGCTTCTCATTTCTCTGATGGACTGAGTAATAGAGATCACCCAGTAAAGTTGGCACTGGGTTCTTCAGGATGAACAAATGGATTGCATTTTTGCTAATGAAACGGGGCTCATCTGCAAACAACACAATTCCATATACACTTAAGGCCAACAGAGCACAGACAGCTTTCCACTCCCCCAGGGAGGCTTTCAAACTAGCTTGAGAAATCAGGAAGTCCAGATGAAATCCAGGGATCCCAGCTTTAGAGGCCATATGCTGTTCAATCAAAACAGGCTCCAGATACAAAGCTTTGGCTACCTCTCCATTGCTGAGAAAGACCATTTCAGGGTTGAAAGGGATTTCCCTCTTGATAGGCAAACCAACCAAATATGAGTATTCTTCCAAAAGAGGACCCAACTGAAAGTCTTGAAAGGTGAAACATCTCAATGGGGGATCATAGAACTGGATGCAAGTGTGGATGAGGCTCCTCTGTGAAGGGTCCAGATCCATAACCATGTCCAGTATATCTCCATAGCTCTCCTTGAACAAGGGTATGTGATCTGGAGTGATCAGGGTTTGGATCCTCCTGATGTCTGACAAGTCTGGTTGGAAGAAATGATAGGTGATGTTGCTTTTCTTTGGAGCCATGAGTGCTGAGGACTGAGTAGGATAAGTGCTGATGAAGATGCTGGGGAGTGGGCCACTGGCTGGCTAGTGCAAGTAACTGAAGTATAGCTGACAAACTGAAGCAAGTGCTGATGGAGATAGGTCAAAACTGCAGATGGGGTCAAAACCAAAACCAGAGATGAAGGTGGATACCCTGAAACACAAATAAGCACATGTTAATATGATGCAATGAGTATGTATGCAAATGAAATGCAAGGGTTTGTGACTGAGCTGGATCTGATTAACTGCCTTGGTATAGATCCATGTGTGTTCAAGAATTCCAGATGGAGGTCTATAAATCCAGTAACCAGGGTAGGGGACTCAAATAAAGAGCCACAAGTCCAGGGTTTCAGAATCACAAGAACTGTCCAACATGGAGCATTCTTAACAAAGTCAAAGTAACAGGGTATTCTGAGGTCAAGGTACCTGCAAACCTGTAAACAGCCCAACCCCCTCATAGGTAGTGATCTAGAACAAGGATCCTCAGACTTGGATCAGTTATGAGAAGTGTAAACACTTCTAACCCGGAGGTACAGTGTTTACAATAACCATAACAATTCCTCCTCTAATTCACCTCAGTTTCTGAAGGTCAGTACTAAAAGGTCATCCAGACTTAGCAGGCTTCCCAGATAGCCCTAGCATTGCAGGAAATCTGCAACACAGAGTTCTCAAGAAGAAACCCATATCTGAACCGTGTTTCATATTCCCGCACCAGACCGAAATGGAATGGGAAAGAATATGATTCACTCTAGCCTAGGTGTCACTCAGGTCCCAGGTATAGGACCTTAACTCTCAATGGAACACCCACCCACCAAAGAAAAACCAGATCCAGCCAGCACAGTATGACAGTATGAAAAATATAAAGCTATAAAGAAAGCAATAAATCAACTGTACATAAAGCAATAAACAAAATACAAATATACAAACACAAATAAGCACATAACACCCTAGTAAACACAAATCAATCAAGCGCTAGGAGGAACCCACAAAAAGAACCAGAAGCCCTGGTTGCAGTACAAGACTCCCCAGCAGAGTCGCCAAGCTGTCGCTCCCGAAGATTTGCATCCCGGTGCAAGCGCGAACGGTCGGCGAAGGGAACAGTGAGAACACACAGCCGTGAACTCACTGGAGAATGAAAAGAGTCGCCAGCTAGGCATTTTTATCCCGGAGGAAAGGCAATGCTGCATAAGCCTAGAAAGATACGGATAAGACGGTTTGCGAACCAGAGAGACTGAGAAAGGGGGTTGGTTACAACCTGGGAAGGTATTAGCACCCAGATTGTCCGTCGTACTCGACGGGATCCACGCTTAAAAGATTTGTGTTTTAAAGGGGTAGTGTCAGTGCAATCTGTGTATAAATGAGCTGGAAAGGAATGTACAGGTGTCAGTGTAAAAGAAATGTGATATGTGTAATATATACAGTGTCAGTGTGAGATCAGGAATGAAATGCTCATGATAATGAGGCTTAAAGAGTAAAGCTGGAAGGAGGGGGGATGTACAGAGACTTTTGTTCGATAACTGTTAAGTTATGCCTACGTATCCTCTCGTGCAATGAGGAAGTCAGAACACCGTAGTTCGACCCAAAGAGACTGAAAGGTGAATTGACTTGTGAACTGCTTGCTTGTCAATGCTCAAGTGTATGACCTGTCTGGCTCAGGTGCTTACTGTCTTGCATTAGACGGAAGAAGCGAGTTCTCGGTTGTGAGTGAATGAGATGAGAAAAGAATCCCGAAGGAGACGATTATTACTTGTTTTTGTGTTTTCAGTCTTTTATTGCTTTTGAAAGTTTTTCGTAAGTTAATGAGCTTAAGCCTAAACCAATGGATTTAGTAAACTCATCACATCTTCCCTCTGATTAGGGGTAATGAGAATACCTTAAGTGTGAAGTCAGATTCTCACACTTAATCACCTTCGGTGTAGGATTAAGAGCATTAACCTACTTGTGATTATTTAGATGTTTTTGTGATTTTGTTTAGTGTTGAGTAATGAGGTTAAGCCATAATCAAGGATTAAACAGACCCATTACACCATCCTAAAAGAAGGATAATAGATGAGAATGTTTAAGTTGAGAAAAACTCCTCAACTTAATCCATGATTAGGGATTAAACCCATGACAAAACAAGCCTTTATTAAGTGGATTTTTGATTAATGATATGATGATGAAGTGATTTTTATGATTTGTAAGACAACTTGAGGGGGACTTGTCCATTAACACTAGGGTTAGTCCTTCTTAACCAATTAAGGAAGAATTAGAACCCTAATGCAAGGCCCAAGTTACAAGTGTGATGTCTTGATACTTATCAAGTGAATTGATTAAGAGATTTAAACACATAAAGGGTTCAAGACTTAGGATTAAAGTTATACACTCCATCCTAAGAGAAGGATGCAGGCATAAGCTTAATCACAAAGTCTTAAAGCCTTTAGGGTTTAGTCCCTGATTATGAGATGAGAAGAGAAAACTCAAAGAAAGACACAAAGGTAAAACTATGAGGGGGACTAATCAAAACCCTAATTCATTGTCATGCTTGGTTGTTCCTAAGGTTTGTGTGGTTTAAACAAGAAGATCTTCAATGGAACCACCAGGAAGCAGATGAACAGGATCAAGAGAAACAAAGTGACTTGCTTCATTCAAGAAGTCAAGTCACTTGAAGAAAGAAAGTGGGAGGAAGAAGAATGAGCAAGCTCAAACTCAAACACATATAAGAATGCAGCAATGGATGCAAGAGAGATGAAAAGAAAAGTTATGAGAAGTGAAGGCAAATCCACTTCTCAAGTTTACTTACCACCTGAAATGTTAGGAAGAAATGCAATGCAATGCAAGATGAGATGAAATGATATGATGCTAAGCAAAACCAGAAGCATGTTGATGATGATTATGATGTTATGAAGTGCTGCAAACATGAGGCAAGACAATGGGGATGTTCATACAAGGTTATGAATGCAAATGATGCAAGCTTAGAAGCATGGATACACATGAAAAGTTATGAATCATACAAGACAAATGACATGGCAAATATGTAATGCAATGATCAAAGATGCTTTATACATGTCTTAAGATGTCAAATGAAACATAAGAATGCACAAAATGCAATGACAAGTCATGTTATGCAAGGAAATGCAAGAGGGATGCAAAAGAAAGCCCAAATTAGGGTTCATGGATCAAACATCAAACACAAACCAAAAACAGAAGCAAAACCCTAAAGTAAAAATGGAAAATGGCACCCAAAGAAACCCTAGGCCTATGATGAACCACTGCCCAAAGGGGAGCTCTCAACTCTCAACCAAACTCAAGATATGAATCTTCTAAGTTATTAGGGTTTTTAGGGTTCTTAACAAAACAAATGCCAATCAATTTGAAAATGCAAGAACAAATCATGGCCTTTTTACCCTAGAATCTACATGCCAAACACAAGACAAAGCAAAAAGAATCAATGTCACAACCTTCACCAATAGGCAGAAATGAATTTTTGAATCCATGATCAAAATAATGCATAAAAAAATGATTTAATTCAATGAAAAATTCTTAAAATGCATTAAGATCAAAAAAGAAATTTGGTTTGAAGGTTGGACAATGTTTCTAAATGTCTTAGAACATTTCATGAATTTTTTTGTAATTTTTGAATACCTAAAAGTATTTTTAATAAATTAATTTCCATTAATCAATTAAAAATAATCTTTTAAATATTTAAAAATACTTTTTTAATGCTAAAAATGAAAATAAAAATATTTTTGTGTCATAAAAATTAATGAAACTCAGGATAGAAAATTTCATAATTTTTAAACAAATTTTGCTATTTTAAATAAATTGTGCAAAATAAAAGAAAAGAAATGAAATAAAAATTGAGATAAATGGAAGTAATCAAAAGGAGAGGCTGAGATTGATTCTGGGCTTCACAAGGTTTGACTGGGCGCGCATCTGGACGGCCCAGATTCAAACTTCCCTAATTTTAATTAATTAAATATTAATCCACAATTATTAACTAATGACATGATCCAGACCACACAAACGCGCGCGGGAAGCCTGATCCAAGGGTCCACGTTTAAAACTTGCCCTAACCCTAATTTAATGACTAATGACTTTCAGGTGGCCGGAAGTGACCTCCGGTCATCTTCTCCGGCCACACTCTCCCCTGAGAATCTCAATCTCACTCCCTAGGTATCTAAAACACAATCTTTCTGCCCAGAATTCATCCCCAAGCATCATACAACATGAATCAACAAACAAAATGCATTTATTTTTCGTATTCAGGCTGAATCAAATCAAAAGGGATTTAGGTCAAAAAACTTCAGAGACATCATACATGCTCAAAACTCAATGATTTTCGAAACCAAACATACCATCATGATCAGTGGAACATAGAGAACCAATTAAGAACTTAAAAAACAACTCCTGGGAAAAAAGTTCATGAAGCTCACCTGAACTGGAGCTCTGATCTCTGGCACTTTCTGGCTAGTTTCTTGGCTCAAACAAGTCACAATGATCCACCTTTGAAGCTTTGGATGCTTAGCTGGAGTTTAAACAACCTCCTGAGTGAGTTTGCAGCAGCTCTGACCAAGGGAGGATGAAAATCGTATTTGAGTTATGGAGGGTTTCAGGCCAAAGTAGTGGGTGGTTTCTGGTCAGTGAAGCAAGGTGAGTTGATGTGTGGAATTTGTTTGAGTGTTTATGGCTTGTAGAAGCAGATTCGAAGGTTTTTGCTTTATGGACTGAAAATGGTGAACTGGAGTTAGGGCTTGTTTCAGGCCTGGTTCTTGTGGGTTTGGGGTCAATGAAGCATGGTGATTTGATCTATGGACTTGGCTTTTGTGTTTGTAAACTGAGGAAACAAATTCGAATGAAGATGCAAAATGGAGTGTTTTTGTGTATGTGATGATGGAGAGAGTTTCAGCCTTGCTGCTTCTTATGTTTAGCCAGCATGTGATCCACATAAACTAATCTCATTGGTCAGATGATGTGACCTGCCCTTTATTGATTGGGATGTTTACTTTTGCAAAATGTCAACTTGGTTGTAAGAGAGGCATGGGCTTGGTTCTAGGCAAGTACATGGGCATGGGCTGGCGCAGCAAGGTGAGGTGAGAGGCTAGCAAAGCTCAGCATCCAAGGCTGCAAGTAGGAGGGAGCATGATCATGAGTTTTGCAACTTGTTGCTTTTTGAACTTTCATGAGAAAAGTCAAGTTACATGAGCTATAACCATGGGCATTCTTGGTTCAATCCTGATTTTATGACTTAGAGACATGTTTGCATACTGGTTTGAAGCCAATTAGAAGTTACAAAATGCATTGGTTCAAGGTTTTGCAAAATTTCCATTTGGTGCATAACTTGAATTTTAGTGATTTTTGCCAACTTTAACAAACCATAACTCTTGATCCAAGATGAATTAGATCATGTTCTTGTACTTTTTGGAAAGGGAAAGATGAGATCTACAACTTTCATGACCAAAGTTTTTCCATTTGAAGCATTTTTGGATCAAGAATCAAGGCTTGAAAAATGACCTAAAATAATGCATTCTTGAAAAGTCAACTATGCCCAAAAAGTCAACATTTGCAAAAACCCTAAATTCTTGATTTTTATGAACTTCAATCTTCTTCCATGATCAAATAAAGATCATATACACTCAAAATGATGAAGATCACCCATTGGTTGGGTCATTGGGGGTCTCAGATGCCCTGATTTTACACTGACTTGTCTGAAAAGTCAACTCTTGATCAGATGACTTCCCCATGGAATTTCTTCATGAAAATTGATATGCATACTCCTTATACCATATAGAGATCAATGGAAACAAGAATGACCAAAAAAATTGGAGTTATGGCCTCTGAAACCAAAACCCTAATTTTCAGTCAACTGTGCAGTTCATCCTGGCTCTGCATCCACTCAAACCCTAGTTCTTGTGATTCCTCTGCAATTTTGACTTTGAGGAGATGAAATATGATATAAGAATACACATGGACCCCTTTGAGTTGATTGGTGGCCTTTGGAATGGCTCAAGATGCTTTGGGATTGCTCAGATCACAAACCCTAGGTGCAGATGCCTTGAAAGCTATGCAGTGAATTAAAAATGAGATGTGAGATGACATGATTGTGTTTATGCATATGAGAATGATCACAAGCCATGGTGTGAATGGGTGAGAGCAAATTTGGGGTGTTTACACTTGTGAAATCTGAGTTTCAAGCATTTTGTTATGTGTAGCTAATGCATCTACTTTGCTTACTAATTGCTTAATCTGCTCACTAGTGTGAATGTTTTGGTTTAAGAAGTCCTTGTTTGTTTGAGATTGGTTAGCTATAAAGTTCTCCATCATCAATTCAAGGTTCGATTTTCTAGGGACATTAGGAGCAGTCTTTTGATATCCTGGTGGTGTAGCTGGTGCTTGACCTGGTGCGTATAAAGCATTGTTATTCTTATAGGAGAAGTTCGGATGATTCTTCCAACCTGGGTTGTATGTGTTTGAGTACGGATTTCCTTGAGCATAATTCACTTGATCTGTGGGAATTCCTGTTAATAGTTGACAATCAGGAACTTCATGTCCTGGAACTCCACATAACTCACAGTTAGGTGTTACTGTAGCCACGATGGCTGTTGGTGTTATGGCCAAGTTGTCGATCTTTTGGTTTAGTTGGTCAAACTTTGCATTGACTTGGTCCATACTACTCACTTCGTACATACCTCCTTTTGTTGGTTTCTCAGTTGCGACTCTCTCGCTTCCCCATTGGTAATGGTTTTGAGCCATACTTTCAATAAGTGCATAAGCATCATTATATTCTTTGTCCATTAGTGCACCGCCCGCGGCAGCGTCAATTGTCATTCTTGTATTGTACAAGAGTCCATTATAGAAGGTATGGATGACCATCCATTCTAATAATCCGTGATGTGGACAAAGTCTCAGCATATCCTTATAGCGTTCCCAAGCTTCGAATAGTGATTCGTTTTCCCTTTGCTTAAATCCGTTGATCTGAGCTCTCAGCATAGCTGTCTTGCTAGGTGGGAAATATCTGGTCAAGAAAACTCTCTTTAGTTCCTCCCACGTAGTTACTGAGTTCGAAGGCAGAGATTGAAGCCAGGCTCTTGCTCTGTCTCGAAGTGAAAAAGGAAACAAACGTAGTCTAATAGCTTCTTGGGTAACTCCATTGGCTTTTACGGTATCTACGTATTGCACAAAGATCGAAAGATGAAGGTTCGGATCCTCGGTAGGATTTCCGGCGAATTGATTTTGTTGCACGGATGATATCAACGAAGGTTTTAGTTCGAAATCGTTTCGGTTGATAGCCGGTGCGGCAATGCTAGAATGCGGTTCAACTTGCGAAGGACTAGCGTAATATTTGAGTGGGTGATTCTATTCTTCAGCCATCTCTGCGTCCTTTGATGTTACGACTGGTTTAGGTGGATCTAATTGAAGATCTGGAATATTGTAATTTTGTTCGTAATCGAATATCCGTCTTCTTACGTGTAAGAAGCGTTCCGATTCTGGGATTAGAGGTTACAAGTCTTCGCCTTGGGAGCGAGTACTTGGCATACACTCGAGAATTTAGATTAAGAAAAGAAAATAGTTGTTACCTTAGTCTCGACAGTGCTACCTAAAGCGCACTAGTAACTAAATTAAGGTCCCCGGCAACGGCGCCAAAAACTTGATGGGCTAAAGACGTATCTAATTATGTGTCTAGCGGTATCTTAACTGCAAGTGCACAACCTATCGAAGTAATATTTAAGATTATCGATCCACATGGACTCTATGGTTACTTAGTGCTAGAGGAATTTCTAGTTTAGCTAAGGTGAAGGGTTGTCACGAATTTTTGTTGTTTTTAAAGATTAAAGGCGGGAATTAAATTTAAGTTTAATAAAATATTACTTAGGCGGTCGGTATGTAATTATGCTAACTTAGGCGGGTCAATCTAACCTAGGCTTATAAAGATGGTTCACTTAATCTATTCTGTAGAGGTTACCAGTTTAAATATCCTTAACTCACACTCTCGTGGTCTTATCTCAGATCTTACCCCTAAAGCCCTATGCCTGCTCTCGCTAGCCCATAAGTGTTTAGAGATAATTTTTGGAAACTTAGTAATTCTAATTTATTTTAAAGCGCTCTCGCTGTGTTTAATTTAAATGCCTAACTTTAGCTATCTGGTTAGAATCTCACACTCTCGTGGTCTTGACCTAACCTAATACACTTTCCTTACTCTCGTAACAAAAAGGTTGATTTTATAATAAAAAGTATCAGCCAGAATATTAAGCTCTTAATTATTTTAAGCCTATAGTTGATTTTACCGATTTAGTTTGTTTTAATTACATACCGCCCTAGGGTGTTTAGCTACTCATTTTTGTTGAACCAGACAGAGGCAGAGAAACATAAAACGAAATATTCATGGCAGAAAAATAAATATTCAACATAAATATAAAATTGCAAATTAATATAAACCTGGTTAACAATAAAAATGGCAGACTCCTTCTTCCACAGGCTAGAAAGCTCGGAGTATTTGTCGGAATCGGAAATAAACTCTAAAAATTCTGAAGGCTTTGAAACAAATAAATTTTATAACAATTTCCTGATGTTGGAAATTGTTATAGGGTTGGTTTGGATACAAGAAAAATAAAGCAATGAAAATAATGCTGGAAAAATATAAAGGGTGTAAAATAATTCGGCAGAGCTTCCGCAAGAAATTAATAAAACTAAACTCTGTAAATTGTTCATTCAAATTAAGCTATTTATAGAAGACTAAATGGGCTTGCTAGTTGGTTTGTTGCTTGGGCCTCGTAGGAGAATTGAGAGAATCCAGGGACGTGTGGATACTGGGTCAGCTGGAAAATAGGCACTTCATGCAGCGTGACGTTCATGACCAAGTCTTCAGTCAAATAACCTATTTTTCCCTTGTCACGGTCGTGACAAGGGCATCACGTTCGTGACAAGGGCATCACGTTCGTGTTCCTTGTATTATAAGTGTCACAGTCGTGAGGGATATGTCACGGTCGTGAGTGCTCCTTTTGGGGTGTCACGGTCGTGACACCTAGGTGACGACCGTGAGTGCTACAAAATATGCAGGTTATGCAGAATTCCTCATTTCTTCATCTTTTAATGGTTGTTTTTGCTCCTTTTGCTTGTGGCTCATGATTTAGCTCTGTATATGATGTACCTGCAAAATGGCAAAGAAAACTCGAGGAATCGGGTGTTAAAACGACAATTATGCGATAAAACGGTATTGAAACATAGCAATATAATCGATACATTTTCTCGTTATCAAATATCTACAAAAAAAAACTCAAATGATCAAACCATGAAATGCAATAAAATCTACACAAACATGAAAAAGCAATAAAACAAAACCATTATTTCGTAAGGAGAATTGCAAACCGCATGAAGTTGTACCTCAAAATCTTCTTCTAAACGAAAAAATTAACCAAATATCTTGATGTTGGTTTCAGATTATGAAACATCACCTTCAAAGACAAGCTGAAGTTCTTCAAACATGAAGTGAGAGAGAGAGAGAGAGAGAGAGAGAGAGAGAGATGAAATAGATGGAATGAGTGATAGAGAGAAATCAAATATTTTTGATAGATTTTGTGTGAGAGAGAAAAGAAAGAGAAGTGATGTGTTGCTGGAATTTTTCAAAGACCCAAAATAGTGACACATGTCCCCAAGGGTATTAGAGTAAAAAGGGCGGACTCAAATTTTCTACAAAAAAATTGATATTTTTGTAATTAAAAGTAAATACAACAAACCTTGAGTGTATACATGGTGAAATTAACACATCTTCCTTAAACTCATCTTCTGCGTCATAAAATTTTCTTAATATTCTCATATCCCTCTCTCACTATATTAGAAAAAAAAACAAAAAATATAATATATTTGTTCTTTTTCTCAACACAAACCTGTAATTAAACCTTTTATTTCTCCATTTTTAACTACAATAGAACATCAATATCAAACAACACCCTAAACAAATTAAAAACAAAAATAAAGAAGAAGTAATTTGTAGAAATAAAAAACCTAATTTGCTTTGTGGTTAGAAATCATCCTTTATAACTATCATTCCACCATTAAAATCATCCTTTATAACTATCATTCCACCATTAAACTCGTCTTCTACGTCAGAAAATTTTCTTATTATTCTCATATCCCTCTCTCACTATATTAGAAAAAAAAACAAAAAATATAATATATTTGTTCTTTTTCTCAACACAAACCTGTAATTAAACCTTTTCTTTCTCCATTTTTAACCACAATAGAACATCAATATCAAACAACACCCTAAACAAATTAAAAACAGAAATAAAGAAGAAGTAATTTGTAGAAATAAAAAACCTAATTTGCTTTGTGGTTAGAAATCATCCTTTATAACTGTCATTCCACCATTAAACCCATCTTCTACGTCAGAAAATTTTCTTATTATTCTCATATCCCTCTCTCACTATATTAGAAAAAAAAACAAAAAATATAATATATTTGTTCTTTTTCTCAACACAAACCTGTAGTCAAACCTCTTCTTTCTCCATCTTTAACCACAATAGAACATCAATATCAAACAATACCCTAAACAAATTAAAAACAGAAATAAAAGAAGAAGTAATTTGTAGGAATAAAAAATCTAATTTGTTTTGCTGTTAGAAATCATCCTTTATAACTGTCATTCCACCAGCGTGCGCCACTCTTACAACTGCTTCTGACCACGCAAGATCAACCTCCACGTTGCCGCTGCGAAATTGTATCCATCATCGAAAATCGCAATCTCACCACCTCCGAACCACACGAAAACGCACAGATCCGCCGCCACAAAAAATGAGAAGAAAAGATAACCTTTCTAGGGTTTCAATATCTACAAACAAAAAAACTCAAATGATCAAACCATGAAATGCAATAAAATCTACACAAAAATGAAAAAGCAATAAAACAAAACCATTATTTCGTAAGGAGAATTGCAAAACGCATGAAGTTGTACCTCAAAATCTTCTTCTAAACGAAAAAATCAACCAAAAATCTTGATGTTGGTTTCAGATTACGAAACATCACCTTCAAAGACAAGCTGAAGTTCTTCAAACATGAAGTGAGTGAGAGAGAGAGAGAGAGAAATGAAATAGATGGAGTGAGTGATAGAGAGAAATCAAATATTTTTGATAGATTTTGTGTGAGAGAGAAAAGAAAGAGAAGCGATGTGTTGTTGGAATTTTTCAAAGACCCAAAATAGTGACACATGTCCCCAAGGGTATTAGAGTAAAAAGGGCGGACTCAAATTTTCTATAAAAAATTGATATTTTTGTAATTAAAAGTAAATACAACAAACCTTGAGTGTATACATGGTGAAATTAACACATCTTCCTTAAACTCATCTTCTACGTCAGAAAATTTTCTTATTATTCTCATATCCCTCTCTCACTATATTAGAAAAAAAAAACAAAAAATATAATATATTTGTTCTTTTTCTCAACACAAACCTGTAATTAAACCTTTTATTTCTCCATTTTTAACCACAATAGAACATCAATATCACACAACACCCTAAACAAATTAAAAACAGAAATAAAGAAGAAGTAATTTGTAGAAATAAAAAACCTAATTTGCTTTGTGGTTAGAAATCATCCTTTATAACTATCATCCAACCATTAAACTCATCTTCTACGTCAGAAAATTTTCTTATTATTCTCATATCCCTCTCTCACTATATTAGGAAAAAAAAACAAAAAATATAATATATTTATTCTTTTTCTCAACACAAACCTGTAATTAAACCTTTTCTTTCTCCATTTTTAACCACAATAGAACATCAATATCAAACAACACCCTAAACAAATTAAAAACAGAAATAAAGAAGAAGTAATTTGTAGAAATAAAAAACCTAATTTGCTTTTGTGGTTAGAAATCATCCTTTATAACTGTCATTCCACCATTAAACTCATCTTCTACGTCAGAAAATTTTCTTATTATTCTCATATCCCTCTCTCACTATATTAGAAAAAAAAACAAAAAATATAATATATTTGTTCTTTTTCTCAACACAAACCTGTAGTCAAACCTTTTCTTTCTCCATCTTTAACCACAATAGAACATCAATATCAAACAATACCCTAAACAAATTAAAAACAGAAATAAAAGAAGAAGTAATTTGTAGGAATAAAAAACCTAATTTGTTTTGCTGTTAGAAATCATCCTTTATAACTGTCATTCCACCAGCGTGCATCACTCTTACAACTGCTTCTGACCACACAAGATCAACCTCCACGTTGCCGCTGCGAAATTATATCCATCATCGAAAATCGCAACTTCACCACCTCCGAACCACACGAAAACACACAGATCCGCCGCCACCAAAAATCAGAAGAAAAGATAACCTTTCTAGGATTTCAATATCTACAAACAAAAAAACTCAAATGATCATGAAATGCAATAAAATCTACACAAACATGAAAAAACAATAAAACAAAACCATTATTTCGTAAGGAGAATTGCAAACAGCATGAAGTTGTACCTCAAAATCTTCTTCAAAACGAAAAAATCTATCAAAAATCTTTTCAGATTATGAAACATCACCTTCAAAGATAAGCTGAAGTTCTTCAAACATGAAGTGAGAGAGAGAAATGAAATAGATGGAGTGAGTGACAGAGAGAGAAATCAAATATTTTTGATAGATTTTGTGAGAGAAAAGAAAGAAAAGTGATGTGTTGTTGAAATTTTTCAAAGAGCCAAAATAATGCCACGTGTCCCAAGGGTATTAGAGTAAAAAGAGCGGACTCAAATTTTCTTATTCAGTAGATTACAAATTATTCCTTTGAAAATCACATCCCATAAAACAGTATCATCAATTTGACTATTACTCGTAAAATCGCTGTTCAATACACAACAAGGTACATACGTTTTTTTCAATCTCTAACGTTGTCATTGTTTTATTCTGATTCTGAGTATATTCTTTGATGTTTCCAATGTTTCCCCTCAAGTTCCAATTTTGAATTTTAATATTTGTTAAATCCCAATTTCAACCACCCTTTTGAAATTTGTTTAACTTGATTCCATTTTTTTGTTCAATTTGTATCTTTGTAGATAAAAAAATTAATGGTGGCGAGGTTTAGCCCTTTTTCTCTGAAACTGTCTCAACAGCCTCATAATCATCAATCTTCATGTTTCTCTAAACAAGTAGCTGTTAGCTGTAGCTATGGACTTAAAAGGTTTGACCTCAGAAAGCCACAAATATTGTCTTCTGCTTTTGGAGGAAACTCTGATGGGTTGCGTGTGTTTGTGGTTTCTGATTTGCATACTGACTATGATGAGAATTTGAAGTGGGTGGAGTGTTTGTCAAGAGTGAATTACAAGGATGACGTGCTTCTTGTGGCGGGAGATGTTGCTGAGACATATAGCATGTTTGTTGTTACAATGTCTCTTCTGAGAGAGAGATTCGAACATGTGTTCTATGTTCCTGGAAATCATGATCTTTGGTGTCGTCGCGAGGGACAGAATTATGTAAGGTCACTGTACCCTTATCATGATGTTCATGTTCATGCATTATGTAGATTATTTGACACTTGGTTTTTAGGTTTAAAACTAGGGTAAACCCTCTATTTGGTTCGGTATCGCAACATTAAGGTTGTTGATAGTTAAGCACTATCATGTAAGTGATTGTGTATAGCTATTTCTATAACAAAGATAAAATAAACTCAAATTATTTCCGTACATGTTATAAGTTGTTTTCATAAACTATCCTGGAGGAGAGTTTGTAGAAATGGGCTAAAAATAGCTTACGGGCATGTCATAATCTGTTTCCATAAGCTCTCTCAAACAGTTTCAAAAGTGCTTATTCAAGTAGATAAATTCAATTAAGTCAATGCAAACTGACTCGAGTGCATGTCTGTTTTTCTATACATAATGTTAAAACAGACGTACTACTATCCTCATTCGCATGAATTTTGTTGCAATACTTTCTTGATAGTTTTTCTTTCTCCAGGTTGATTCTGTTGAAAAGTTTAACAAATTGCTTGATGCATGTAAGAGAATTGGAATTGAGACAAATCCAATGGATGTTGGTGCATTAGGGATCATTCCTTTGTTCTCTTGGTACCATGAGGTGATTACTTATGTAGTGTCAGTTTCTAGCTCCTTAATCTTTCATACCATGTGTTGGATTGGATCCAAACACTTCATTTAATTCATCAATCTGCATGTTTCACAGAGCTTTGATAAAGAGGAGGACATAACAGGCTATCGCATCCCGTCTTTGGAGATGGTGACTATTCTCTTATCTCCTAGTAAGCCATTCACGTCGATTGATGGCCTGATCATGCGCTTAATTTCCCATGGTGCTTGATTAGGGACTATCTGCATTGCATACAAACTTTATGCTAATTTCTGTTTTTGTCAATATATCTGTGATTTGAACATTAGGAGTGTTGTCAATCATGTAATTAATAAGCAAAATATAAAGATCCTAAAAATGTTTCCTACTGTTGTGTGAAAATACCATATGCTTGTGATGGTTTGGTAATTATTGTACACCAATATGTTGAACTAGTTATGACAGTCTTCAAGGCCGTCTTTGAGGGCGTGTAAGGCTGTCTACTGTTGAGAGTTTAAAATTTGTCACGGTTAAACCGTGGTTAAATAGGTTATAAAATATTGTCACGGTTAAATTGAGGTTAAATATGATCTATATTTATTTTTCCATGGTTAAACCGCGGCTAACCTACACAAGGCTTCCAAAAACTTGAGACGACTCTGGCTGTCTTAACTCATAAGCCATAACCTAAGTAACAACTTAAGCTGTTGATCTTTGACTTGTGATTGAAGCTTCTATACAAGGTTAATTTTTCCTTATTAAGAGTCCTATACTGTATGAGATATAGTTAATGAGTTTATAAATGAGACATTCTTAGCTCTACAAGTTTGTTTCTTAGGATTGAGTTAGATCCAATTCAAATTTTAATGCAGTTTCAAAGTCTATCCAAGATCTCTTGAGACACCTACTTTTGGAGTCAGATCACATTCCATATATCCATTCCTAGGCACGAGGACTGTGTTACTTAAGAGTCTATCCTACATTAGATGAAACATGGTCTGGAAAAGAGCTTATAACTAGAAAACATTTCTCGTCTTACTGGTTTTACCTTACCAGTTAGTTTTGTAGGGTTTAAGTTAGGTTAATTCCAACTCAAATTATAAGAATTCTCCAGTGATTAATTTAGTTTCATGAATTCTCTCACATCTTTGTCGTTTTCTTCGTTTCCAAACAAATATGATATTATTTTTTTTCATTCTTATTATTTATATTTTCTTTAGGCATGTAAGGACTACTATGCATGTAACTGGCCAAATGGACTTTCAAATGGAGACACCTCCCTCTCTTTATATTTTGACGCCCTCAATGATAAACAAATGGAAAGTATAAAGGAAATTCAGAAGACATGTGATCACATCATTACCTTTTCCCACTTTGTTCCAAGGTGATTAATCTGTTGTTCAATTCGAATTGCAGCTATTTTGTCAGTTTCCACATTGTTCTGGTTATGGCTTATATTTGCTAGCATGCTTCTTCACAGGCAAGAACTTTGTCCAGAAAAGAGGATGTTATTCTATCCCAAGCTTCCGAAAATAATTGGTTCGGATCCTCTTGAAGATAGAATAAGGTCTATACATGGTGCTCAGGGAAGAGAGCATGCATCTTCTTGCCATGTGTTTGGTCATACTCACTTCTGCTGGGATGCTGTTGTAGATGGAATAAGGTGTTTTTCGTTTTTATTTATTATTAATATCAGTATTGTTGTTTGTTTTCAGCTTGCAGACTGGAATTGAAATTATGGAATTCTTCATTAATATGTTTTGCTGTGTGTTGCCCTCTTAAATTTTTTCGTTGTTGAAGTTTTGAAATGATCTGAATATTTGTTTATAACTAGGAGATTTACAAACCAATTTTAAGTTTCAGTTCTATGGAACATTCAACATTCAGACACTTTATGATGTGTGTTGGAAAATCTAGATAAGTATCAGAAAAGTCAAACAAATGACTCCAAAAAGAAGTTGATTTTCTTTCCTACGACACTATTTGAACCACTGATTTTAAGGATTCAGTTTTATGAAACACGGACACCTCTAGGAGTATTTTCTTTCCTACGACACTATTTGAACCACTGATTTTAAGGATTCAGTTTTATGAAACACGGACACCTCTAGGAGTAGACATGTTATGATGTCCAACACGCAACATATATTAGTGTCAGACACTTGTATGATACGTGTTGGAAAATCTAGACAAGTATTGGAAAAGTCAAACAAATGGCTCAAAAAAAGATTTGATTTTTTTCTTTGATTCGACACTTTCAACCACTGATTTTAAGGATTCAGTTCTATGAAACACATACACCTCTAAGAGTAGAGATGTTATGATGTCCAACACACTACATGCATCAATGTCAGACACATGTATGATACGTATTGGAAAATCTAGACAAATATCAAAAAAGTCAAACAAATGACTCCAAATATTAAATTAAATTTTTTTCTTTGCTTCAACACTATTTGAAAGGATCCATTTCTATAAAAGTTCTATCAAACACAAACACCTCTAAGATCTATCAAACACAAACACCTCTAAGAGAGTAGACATGTTATGATGTCCGAAAGTCAAATAAATGACTCCAAATTTTTTCTTTTTATTCAACACTATTTGAAATGGTTCAGATTTTCAATATTTTCTTTTCTTTTCATAATTGCAGGTATGTACAAGCACCATTAGCTTATCCAAGAGAAAGAAAGAGAAGAATGAATGGAGGAGACAATTGGCTACCATTTTGCCTCTATGCTGACAAAAAGTTTTCTGATCAACTCAATCCTTGCTTTTGGTCTGATTATTACTCAGCCAATCCCAGGACACCTCATAACACTAAACTTGCTCCCTGGGTAGCCAGATTTTACAAGCTAAAGAAAACCATAGATGTATAGTGTTCACTATTTATTTTTGTTGGAATAAATAACATTTCATTATTCATTAAGTTGAAACTTGTACTCAAATGAATTACTGAAACTTTCAAAAAGTCGCATTTTCTTATGTTTTGCACACTTCTATTTAGTTAATGACAATTGTCTCATTTTATTCAAATATTTGAAGCACACAATACAACACAGTTACACAGTTACACATACCTGAGACCCCAAAACACAGTAGGAATATTAAAATACATAATATGAAACAGAGAAGTGGTAAAAAAAAAAAAGAAGCTAATTGATACAATACAAACATGCCCTTATAACACACACATACATTGATTGATTGATAGACAAAAGTGATGATGACTAGTAATCTTCAGCAGCAAGAGGCTGGTGTGGATGAGGTGGTTCTGTTGGGATCACAACATATTCATATATGAGTGATGCTAATGCTGCACCAATGAATGGACCAACCCAGAAGATCCAGTGGGAATGCCATCTCCAGCCTACCAAAGAAGGGCCAAAAGCAAGAGCAGGGTTCATGCATGCTCCGTCGAATGGCCCGCCGACGAGGATGTTTGCACCGACAATGAGACCGATTGCTAAAGGTGCAATGGCTGCAATGTTGCCTCTTTTTGGATCAATTGCTGTTGCATATACCGTGTACATGAGTCCAAATGTCATGATGATCTCGAGTAGAAGACCATGGCCTTCGCCTAGACCCACTCCTACATGAAACCCTGCTGGTCTCTATAGGCAATAACCACAACACTATGTCAGTTTTTATCTAAAATCTTTTTTTTTCTCTCTTCTTTTCAATAAGTATGTAACTACATTAACACTAATTTGAAGAACTGATTTTGAACTAAGTGCACATGTACATACATCATATGTTGGGGTACACACTTGTTAGATACAAATGCAACCATCAACTTATGATGTTTTGGTGTATGAGCAGTGACATATGTGTACACATCAACCGATGAAACTCTTGATATGAAGGGTCGGTGTCAAGTACTAAAATATGTCAAGACACGGTGCACTCTTAATATGAAGGGTTGGTGTCAAGTACTAAAATATGTCAAGACACTCTTAATATGAAGGGTTGGTGTCAAGTACTAAAATATGTCAAGACACGGTGCGCGCTCACAGCATACATGTACACATCAACCAATGAAACTCTTAATTTGAAGGGTTAGTGTCAAGTACTAAAATATGTCAAGACACGGCTCACAGCATACGTACACATCAACCACGTGTACACATCAACCGACGAAACTCTTAATTTGAAGGGTTGGTGTCAAGTACTAAAATATGTCAAGATACGGTGCACACGCTCACAGCATACGTGTACACATCAACCGATGAAACTCTTAATCTAAAAGATTGATGTCAAGTATTAAAATATGTCAAGACACGGTGCACGCTCACAACATACGTGTCACATCAATAGATGAAACTCTTAATTTGAAGGATTGATGTCAAGTTCTAAAATATGTCAAGACACGTTGCACGCTCACAACATACGTGTACACATCAACCGATGAAACTCTTAATCTGAAGGATTGTCTTAATCTAAAGGGTTGATGTCAAGTACTAAAATATATCAAGACACGATGTACTAAAATATATCAAGACACGATGTACTCTCACAGATGACTCTCTTATACTCTTAATATGAATGATTGGTGTCAAGTACTAAAATATATCAAGATGACTCTCTTATACTCTTAATATGAATGATTGGTGTCAAGTACTAAAATATATCAAGACACGGTGTACACTCGACACGGTGCACGCTCACAGATGACTCTCTTATACTCTTAATAAGAAGACACATGTGTGAGCACCTACACATGCACATGACAGACACATGTGACGTGATTCATGTATGTGAGTACAGATAGATGACACATTCGATATGAAACATCAACATCGAGCATTGAAACCTGTCACATATGTGTGCACACATCCACACTAACAGATGCTCTCAACGCGTGAGACATGTACGTGCACACCACTGTAACAAACTGCCATAATAAACTTTTTCATCAAGCTTTCAATTCAATTAGAGTAAGTTTTTCTTACATAAAAATGACGATAGAACAATGTTATGTTACATTATTTTTCTTACATAAAAAAAATGACGATAGAACAATGTTATGTTACATTACACATATGGTTAGAGTCTAACAATGACACACACAAAAACAAGTTTTGCTCAAACAAAAGTATCAAATATTAAGTATATATCATTCAGATATTGAATCATATTTCACTAAATCATAACTCAATAGATATTCAAATTGACTTTAGAGACAATGAAAATGCTTACCATGTTATTAGTGACAAGCCTAAGCAAGAGTGCAGCAACAATAGAACCTAAAAGTTGAGCAACCCAATAGTAAACAGCACGAATGACAGAGATTCTGCCACCTACAAGAGCACCAAAAGTAACCGCAGGATTCACATGTCCACCAGATACATGCATGCTAGAAGACACAGCAGCAAATAGAGCAAATGCATGAGCCAGTGCAACTGCCAACAATTCACCTGCCGAGAAAGCTGAATCTTGGTATATCTTAACTGCAACAAACAGAAACAAAACAAAACATTCAAACTATAACAATTTTTTTAAGTATGCAACATGGTTATATTGAGTATATATAATATATATACAAACCTAAAGCAAGGCCAGAGCCTTCTCCAGCAAAGACAAAGATGAAAGTGGAAGCAAACTCAGCTAGGGTAGCTCTAAGAGAATCTGGATGTGTAGCCTCATCAGCTCTTCCAAAACCATATCTACGAGTTGACATCTGTACCTTAAACAACAAACAGCAAACTAGTCTTTCTAAGATAAATGTCCTTTGATGTTCTTTGAACTTTGAATGAAACTGGATGAAGGGTTCTTAGCATGGTTGAAAAGTATATATTGGCAATGCTTATATGATGAGAATATGAGTAGGAGTCTGGTGAGACACATGGATTTGTGAGATGCTAAATTATGGGCACGTAGTGATATGTGTTGGCTTCTCAGCATAAATTGTGGTGTTGTATATATCAACAATTGTTTGTGTTTATTTTCTTGTGTAGTTTAATGTTCATCTTGATTTTTTAGACGAGGACAAAAACCAATGTGTTTTCTAAGCGGTTGATGTTTCTTAATTCAAGTTTGTGTATTATTTTTTTAAGGAAATTGAGTAAACATTTATTTAAAAGAGAAAAGGTTTATGTGAGTTGACATTATTTTTGGTAAAATAAATTGTTCGAAGATGTTGGATAATATTGAAATTTTGGAAACAAATATGAGATATCGAATGAGATGTTACGACACCAATATCTGGCAGATTAAAATGAACAAGTTAAATAAACAAAAACAACGATAAAAGACACAAGAAATTGCTAACCCAGTTCGATGCAAACACACCTACTCTGGGGGCTATCAAGGCAGGGAGGAAATCCACTATGAGTAATATCAATTTAGAGTTAAACCATTCAGTTTACCCTCTTCATTTAATCATTACCCAATGCAACTTCTACCTAAGAACTCTTAGATAAGAGACACCTCTCACTCCCCCTCAATCACAACAGTGATAACAAACTAACAATCAAGAAAAAGAAGACACACTTCAACGATAATCCTTGACCTTGCTTCAAAGCTTCAGTCAAGTACAAAACACTCTTGCTTAAAAGCTTTGAGTGGACAACATACAACTCAATAAACCTAGTCCAATACAATCATCAACATGATAATTGTTTGGCTCACAAGAAAGCTAAGTACACATAAACCCTTATGCAATTAACACTCTTCAACGCCTTATTTTATGTATCTTCAAATAGGGTCTTCCAGCCTTTTTGTAGAGGACAAATCATGGGCATGAGCTTGTTGCTATTGCACATCAGTTTTAACCTAATATTATTAATCCCTAAAATAAAGGAACAAATATAACAATCATATAAAATATCATGAGAGTAACACTCCAAGCTGAATCACAACCTTCTAAATAAAGTGCCTCATAATTCTCAACAAACACACGCAAACAAATAGAAGAATACGCACGCATAATTAAAGGATTCAATTAGGTCTTCAACATCAATCAAAGATATCATGACATTAGTCTTGATATCCTGATAAAACAGCAGCACATTTAAACTATCACACCTGCAAATTGCTTGAATACCATGTCATAACATCAAGCATGACATTAGACTACAAAACTTATTTTACCATAAAATGTTGTTAATCTACAACATCTACAACCCCCCCCCCCTTTGACAAATTTTTGGGTATAACAATTCAAGCAACATCAGAGAACAGCCAGCAGAAGAAACACAAACTGTATCAGAGTACAACCAGCAGAAACCATAAATGAGAGATTAACCTCCCCTCGCACAACCTGTATCACCTGTAAAGTAATCCTGCACAAATGAGAGATTACATCTCCCCCTCAACACTACCTTCAAACCACACCAACATAAATAGAACATCTATCTATATATAATTATCTCCCCCCTTTTAGCTAGAAATGGAGCCAAAACAAATAACTAACATAAAACCCATTGAGTGCTAGTACAAAGGCTCATAAAGAACAAAAATCCAGAGAACACATCAGAAAACCAGAAATCCAAAACATACATCAGAGAACCAGAAATCCAAAACATACATCAGAGAACTAGAAATCCAACCAAAACACATATTACATCAGGGTTATTCAATCATAGATATCAAAAAGAAAAACCAAA
Source organism: Lathyrus aphaca (assembly GCA_963966055.1). Classification (NCBI taxonomy): domain Eukaryota; kingdom Viridiplantae; phylum Streptophyta; class Magnoliopsida; order Fabales; family Fabaceae; genus Lathyrus; species Lathyrus aphaca. The sequence continues at coordinate 221,451,575 of OZ014519.1, forward strand.
AAACTTCATTAGAAAGAACCATCAGTCATTTAAACACAACCTATTCATTATCAGAACTAGATTTACTTGAATCATATCTAACACTATCACCTTCTCCCTCACTTTCATGATCACCATTTGCTTGCTCCTCTACTTCAGAACCTACTTCAGCTTCATTCTCAACTTGCTCACCATCAGTTGTCACATCCCTTTCCAGCATACTGATCATTTTCTCAAATTTCATTTTCCTTGCATCAAGCTCTTTGCATGCTTCCTTGAGTTCAACAATGATAACATCATTGTTAATAGGCTTGCTGTTTTGAGATGTTCCAGCAGAGTCACAACTATGTCAAGGACATGGGTTCCATGAAACAACTTGTAGTGGAAGGAAAGAGGACTCTCTCTCTCTCTCTCTCTCTCTCTCTCTCGCAAGCAGTGTCCGACTTAGTTAGGATGGCAAGGTACTGATTCAGGATTATTTCACAAATAAGAGAAGGAAAAGCTATTGGAAGCTTGGCAACCAAATTACTTGCATGCTTTATGGTTTGGTCAAAGATATAGATTCCATAATCAAATTTGGTCTTGGTACCTACAACATAGATGAATCTACCCAATCCAGTTGCAATGTTAGAATTATGGTTTGTTGGCACCCAATTTGTAACCCCAATTCTGTTAAGCATAACATATTTTACACTAAGCATGCTAGTAGAGAGTTTTCCTTTCCTAGGCCAAGTTTTAACTTGATTTGTAGTGAGAATTTTACAAATCTGGTTATCAGTAGCTTCCGTCTTAGGGTGACATGCAGTATCTCTACCTAGATAAGTATTTATCATAGTTGGGGGAAAATTGACACACTTACCTCTCACAATTTTTTTTCCTGAAATCAGGGGAACTTCCATCAAAACAATCTTCAGACAAATTCACAATAAATTCCTTTACAAGAACTTCATAGCACTTGGAGAATCTAGTAACAGTCTTTAATAATCCAACAAAATATATAAGGTCCATCACCTCATTGCACTCAAGAGTAGAACTAACCAGTTATCTTTTCAGTGTCAGTCTTCTTTGATAAACAAACTTCCACTTACTCGCACTAGTAATGCAGTGAAAGAAGATGTTGTCTAAAGGTGCATTAGGCACCCTAGCAACAAGTTTACTAGTGGTTGGTTTTTTCCTTGGAGTGATGTCTGGGACATCACTTTCAACACCTGCTTCTGAATTAGAGATAACTCTAGCATTTCTCTTCTTTGTGATAACTTTTCTCCATCCTTTGGGAGGACCAACAATAGTCTTCTTGGGAGTGTTCTTGGAATGACCTTTTCCTGGATTAGCCTTACTCTTAGGCGTACTATGTTCATCTACACTCTTTCTTTTTCTTGATTTTAGCCTCTTGGCTATACCTGGGTTAATGCTGGCAATGAGATCATTGTAAGTCACATCATCAAGATTAACCACATCATCAGGGACAACTTCCTTTGTTTCAGTAGGAACAGACTTAAATGTCTTCACAACATCAGTTTCTTCACCATCTTCAGGGATTTCAATATCCTTCTCAGATATTTCAACATCCTTTTGAGAAACTCCAACATCTTTTTGAGCAACTCCAACATCAGATGTTTCAACACCCTTCTCACCATCTTCAACAACATAATCCTTTTAACCTTCTTCAACAACATGAATGTCAGCACCTTCTTCACCAGCCTCAACAACAAGAATTTCATCATTTGTACCATCAGTTGTTTCAACATTTGAACCATCATGATCTTGATCCTTCTGGCTATTCTGAGGAGCAAGAAGACTAGCCAAAGGAACAGAAACCCCAACAACTGCACGATCTTCATTCAGAATCCTTGTTATCAGTTTCTTAATAACTTCATTAACATATACACAACCCTTCCTTGTACTAGCATTAGATGATGAACATGCAGAGGTGTCTTTCGGTCTCCTTGCATGTGGAGTTCTAGGTTTTGAAACCTTAGGAACTTCAGGAATAAACACGTTAAGAGGAGCCACATCAATAACATCTTCAGAGAGGTTCATGGAATGAACCCTAGAAGGAGAGATGAAATCAGTCTTTGGGGACAACTTCTTTGAAGGAGAATCAGATTTATGTTGAGACATTGTTGTGCAGATTGAGTTATGTGAGAGAAAGCAAAAATGTCTTGTGTGAATGTGGAAAATGAAAGAATAGGTGAGCAGTATGGTGTAGTAGCGTGTTTGGTGAGGAATAATAACCTTTTGAAAATATCTCCTTTGAATAGAAGAATTATGATGAAATCAAATATTACGCGCCTCCGTTGCATTAATACTAAATCTTGAAAATACAATATGTCCTTAAGAATGTTCCCACATGTCAATAATTGCTATAAGCCCTTATAAAGATATATTCCTAATTTGTCTCTTAGGTTTTCAAATTTATTTGCATCAAAAAACTTTGTAAATATATCAGCCAACTGCAGCTCAGTGGCAACATGTTCTAATGTGATCACCTTTTCTTCAACATGATCTCTTATGAAATGATGCCTAATATCAACGTGCTTTGCCCTACTGTGCTGAATGGTATTCTTGGAAATATTGATAGCACTTAGATTGTCACAATATAATGTCATGACATCTTGTGTGACATTATACTCATACAACATTATTTTCATCCAAACAAGTTGAGAACAACTGCTACCAGCTGTTATGTACTCATCCTCTGCAATAGATAAAGAAACACAATTTTGCTTCTTGCTAAACCAGGATATGAGATTGTTCCCTACAAAGAAGCACCCTCCAGATGTACTTTTTCTATCATCTGCACTTCCAGCCCAATCAGCATCACAATATCCAGATAAGCTAGGATCAAAACCATGAGAATACAACATCTCATAGTCACAAGTTCCATTCACATATTTTAGAATCCTTTTGACTTGATTTATGTGACTGCCTTTGGGTTCTGCTTGATATCTAAAACACACTCCAACAACAAAATCAATATCAGGTCTGCTAGCTGTGAGATACAACAGGCTTCCTATCATGCTCCTATATAACCTTTGATCAACATTTACACCTTTTTCATCTTTAGACATCTTTAGATGAGTGGGACTAGGTGTTTTTTGTGGCTGACACTTTCCATTCCAAACTTCTTGACTATGTTCCTGGCATACTTGCTTTGAAGAGAAAGATGGAATCTTCCATCTGTTTTACTTGCAAACCAAGGAAGAAGGTTAATTATCCAATAAGACTCATTTCATATTCAGATTACATTTGTCTGACAAAATTTTTAACCATCTTATCTGACATCCCACCAAATACTATATCATCCACATAAATCTGAGCAATCATTATATTTCCTTCTTCATCTTTGACAAAGAGAGTCTTATTTAGGCCTCATTTCCTGTATCTATTCTTGATGAGAAACTCTGTCAATCTCTCATACCAAGACCTATGAGCTTGTTTCAATCCATACAAAGCCTTTCTCAAATTGTAAACATGATCTGGAAGGTTTGGATCAACAAATCCTTTAGGTTGTTCCATATAAACTTTCTCATTCAACTATCCATTCAAAAAGGCATTTTTCACATCCATTTGGAACAGTTTAAACTTCAAAATGCAAGAAACTCCCAATAGTAATCTTATTGATTCAAGTCTAGAAACAAGAGCAAAGGTCTCATCCAAATCAATACCTTCAACTTGAGTGTATCCTTGAGCAACTAGTCTTGCTTTACTCCTTGTTACCACTCCTTGTTAATCTGACTTATTCTTGTAAACCCATTTAGTACCAATCACATTGATTCCTCCAGGTCTTGGAACTAGTTCCCACACTTCATTCCTTTTGAACTGTTGTAACTCATCTTGTATAGCATTAATCCAGAATTCATCAGTCAAAGCTTCCTTAACATTCTTAGGTTCAACCTTTGACACAAAACAAGAGTTTGAAAGGATATCCCTTGATCTAGTAACAACTTCACAGGATCACCTATAATAATATCTTTAAGATGATCTTTCTGGATTCTGATGGAGGGTCCCTTGTTTGTTGGTTCAGATTCAGATTCTGAGATAGCTGGATTGGGATCACCCTCTTTATCAGTAACTTCAGTTGGAGTACCAAAGAATGTTCCAACATCATCTGTGATATCAGCTTCTTGATATAGATCCTCAATAATCACATTTATGGATTCCATCATGACTCTTGTTCTAGAGTTGAAGACTCTATAAGCTCTGTTGTCAGTAGAGTAACCTAGAAATATGCCTTCATCACTTTTGGGTCCATCTTTCTTCTTTGTTCTCTATATGCCAGAATATAACACTTACTACCAAACACATGAAAGTATTTGAGAGTAAGTTTTCTTCCCTTCTAGATCTCATAGAGAGTAGTAGGAGTTCCCTTTCTCAAAGTGACTCTATTATGAACATAACAAGCAATATTCATAGCTTCAGCCCATAAATGCATATGAAGTCTCTTGGCATGAATCATAGCTCTAACTGATTCTTGAATAGTTCTGTTCTTCCTTTCCACGACTCAATTTTGCTGAGGGGTAATGGGAGAAGAAAACTCATGGCTGATTCCTTCAGATGAGCAAAATTCAGCAAACTTTTGGTTCTCAATTTCCTTCCCATGGTCACTTCTAATTCTGATAACACAACACTCCTTTTCCCTCTAAAGTCTTTGACAAAGATCCTTGAACACATCAAAGACATCAGATTTCTCTTTGATAAAATTTATCCAAGTGAACCTTGAATAGTCATCCACCATCACATACGCAAACCTCTTCCCACCAAGGCTTTCCACCTGCACGGGACCTATTAAGTCCATGTGTAATAGCTCCAAAACTTTAGAGGTAGTAAGATGTCGAATCTTAGGATGTGACATCTTGGTTTACTTGCCCACTTGACATTCACCACACACTTTTCCTTAATAAATCTGAAGCTTTGGAATTCGTCTTACAACATCCATAGATATAACCCTTTTCATCCCTCTTAGATGAAGATGACCCAGATTTTTATGCCACAGTTTTACCTCATCCTCTTTCGCTAAGAAACACATAGATGAGTAACTATGATCCTGATTGACCCATAGGTAATAGTTATCTCTAGGCCTGACTCCCCTTATGATCACTTCATTATCTTCATTTGTAACCACACACTCAGATTTGGTGAAGTTGACATTAAACCCTTGATCACATAATTGACTGATGCTGATAAGATTAGCAGTCAATCCTTTCACAAGAAAAACACCATCAAGATTTGGGACTCCTGAACACTCCAGTTTTCCAACTCCTTTGATTTATCCTTTAGCTCCATTACCAAAAGTCACATCGCCGGTAGAATGAGATTCGATGTCAACCATCAAATTTTTTATTCTAGTCACATGTCTAGAGCATCCACTATCAAAATACCAATCCTCTTTAGTTGATACTCTAAGAGATGTATGAGCTATCAAGGCAATAACCTTAGGAACCCATTGTTTTTTCTTGATCATGTTTTGTTTAGGTCTGGGTTGAGGATCATGATTAGGATACCCATGAAGTCTGTAACAGAAGGGTTTTATGTGACCAAATCTGCCACAATAATGACATCTCCATCTTTGATATATTCTTCTTTGATGATTTGATCTTCCGTTACCATGATGTTGAGACATTGGTTTTGACATATGATTTGCAACGTCATACTTGAGTTCAGGTTGGCTTCTACTTGAAGAGATGTTTTTGGTACCATCAAACCCTATGCCATATAGGTCTCTTGCATTCTTTCCAATCTGAAGAATCTCATCCAATGTTTCAGACTCACTGTTCAACATTCTGATGGATTTGGTCATTTGATCAATCTTGGAATTCAACATGATGACTTTATTATTCAGTTTGGATATTGTTGTTAGATGCTCTTCCTTTTCATCCTCCAGTTTTACTATGAGCTTCTTATGCTTCTTTCCTTCATGAATCACTTGTGCACTTCTGAGACATAACTTTCTATAAGATGCTGCAAGTTCTTCAAAAGTTAGCTCATCCTCACTAGAATCATCATCAGAAATACATGTCCCTGTCAAAACAGTGATATGTTTAGTTGATTCCTCTTCAAAATCACTTTCAGAATCTCCATCAGACCATGAAACAGATAGACCTTTCTTTTGTTTCTTAAGATAAGTAGGACATCAACTCTAATATGGCCAAAACCCTCACAATCATGTCATTGAACTCTTTTGCTTTAATTTGACTCTCTTCAGGCTTTGTCCTTCTACTAGAATCATGGAATCTACTGATGTCATATGATATGTTCCTGACATTAGGTCTTGAATTCATATTCATCTTTTTCATAACTTTGTTGAACCGCCTTCCAATCATGGCTCAAGCTTCTGTCAAGCTTTCCTCAGTTTCCATCTCACATTCTTCTGCTTCTTCTTCAGTATTAGAAACAAGGGTTATGCTTTTATTCTTCTTCTCAAAGCTATAACTGAATCCCATTTCAAATGTTTGAAGAGATCCAATGAGATCTTCAACCTTCATATTGCAAATGTATCGTGCTTCCTCTATAGTAGTAACCTTCATAAAAAATATTTTGGAAAGAGATCTGAGAATTTTCCTCACTAGCTTTTCATCAGACATTTTTATCCTAAAGCTCCTGAAGTGTTAGCAATCTCAAGAATATTCATGTGAAAATTATGAATAGTCTCATACTCTTTCATTCTCAGATTTTTAAATTTTGTAGTGAGCATCCTAATTCTTGACATCTTGACCTTGGAAGTTCCTTCACAAGTAGTTGTGAGAATATCCCATACCTCCTTGGCCAATTCACAATGGTGCACCAACCTGAATATGTTTCTATCAATTCCATTAAACAAAACATTTAAGGAATTATAATTACCTAGATCCAACTCATCCACCTCTTTGTTCCATTCTTCCTAAGGCTTCAAAGTCTTTGATCCATCTTTTCCAATAATGACAGGATGTTCCCATCCTTTGTCTGCAGCTTTCCATGCCTTCTTGTCTAGAGATTTTAAGAAAACAACCATACGAGGTTTCCAGTAATCATAGTTAGATCCATCCAGAATGGGTGGTTTATTCCCAAATTATCCATCCTTATCCATAGTACCAGAATATACTGCCTCTTGATCTCACCCAGAAAAAATAGGCAGGGTGCCTGCTCTGATGCCAACTGAATTTCTGGAAGCAGATATGAGATGTCGAATGAGATGTTACGGCACTAATATCTGAAAGATTAAAATGAACAAGTTAAATAAACAAAAACAAATGTAAAAAACACAAGCAATTGTTAACCCAATTTGGTGCAAACACACCTACTTTGGGGGTTACCAAGCCAAGGAAGAAATACACTATTAGTAGTATCAATTCAGATTTAAACCACTTAGTTTACCCTCTTTACTTAATCACTACCAATGCAACTTCTACCTAAGAACTCTTAGATAAGAAACACCTATAACTCCCCCTCAATTACAATAGTGATAACAAACTAACAATCAAGAAAAATAAGACACACTTCAAAGAAAATCCCTGACCTTGCTTCAATGCTTCAGTCAAGTACCAAACACTATTGCTTAAAAGCTTTGAGTGGACAACATGCAACTCAATAAACCTTGTCCAATACAATCATCAACATGATAATTGTTTGGCTCACAAGAAAACTAAAGACATGTAAAACCATTATGCAATTAACACTCTTCAACGCCTTATTTTATGTATCTTCAAATAGGGTTTTCCATCCTTTTGTAAAGGACAAATCATGGGAATGGGCCTGCTGCTATTGCACATAAGTTTTAACCTAATATAATTAATCCCTAAAATAAAGGAACAAATAAAAATCATATAAAATATCATGAGAGTAACACTCCAAGTTGAATCACAACCTTCTAAACAAAGCACCTCATAATTATCAATAAACACACGCAAATAAATAGCATAATACACACGCATAATTAAAGGATTCGGTTAGGTCTTCAGCATCAATCAAAGATGCCATGACATTAGTCTTGACATCCTGATAAATCAACGACATACTTAAACTTTCACACCTGCATCTTGCTTAAATACCATATCATAACATCAAGCATGCCATTAGACTACATAACTTGTTTTACCATAAAATGCTGCCAATCTACAACATCTACAATATGCCATATGTTAGTTATTATGGAGACGTCAAACAAGATGTTCTAACTTTGTTATTTGACATCTTGGTCTGGTAATTGATATATGTGAATAAATGGTGTTATGAGTATTTTAATATTTCAGATTATTGGATGATTATCCTTTGTGGCACTTTGATTAAGAAATCAGGAAGATTCTTAGAAGTGCAAAAAGATGCACAAGGGTTTCTAAAGATGTGGAGACATTTTAGGAAACTTGTGATTGAAGGAATCACTTTTTGAAAGAATATTCTGCAAGATTCGTGGATGAGACTTACTGCAGATTGAAAGCCCAAGTCCAGTCCTATTAGGGTTATAAATAGGATGGACTTGACCTAGTTTTAGGATCTAAAATAAGGATTGTTATTTTCGTTGTGCTAGGGTTTTAGCTATTGTGAGCCTCTCTTGTATTGCATTTAATACTTGCTGAGGACTGTGTGTTTATTGAGTTGTAACTTTGTTTCTGTCACTGCTGTAATAGAAAGGGATTTGAGAAGGGTCTCATACTTAGGAAGTGTCTTAGGTAGAAGACTAAGATTGGGAAGTTTAGGTAATTTTACAAACAATGGAGTTTGACTTTAACTATACTGTATAGTGAAGATCCTGGATTGGTATCCCCCAAAGTAGGTTGTTAAACCAAACTGGGTAGACATTTTCTATGTGTTCTTTATTTTCAGTACTGTTACTATATTTATTGTTCTATCTCTTGTCCTAATAGGAAGAGATCAAGTGTTCTAACATCTTCTTAGGATATCTTCGAGTATCTGTTATACCAGAATTTCAATTGGTATCAGAGTAGACATCCTGCTCTGCATCTGGGTGAGATTCAAGGACGATCTTTCTGGTGCAATGGACAAGGAAGATAATCCATAGAATAAGCCTTTTGTTCTGGATGGAACTAACTATAATTTATGGAAGGTTCGAATTATCACATATCTGAAGACTGATCCTAGGGTATGGAAAGTTGTTTCAAGAGGATGGGATCCTCCTAAGGCTAAAAATGACTCAGGAAAAGAAACTGATGTCATAAAACCAGAGGCCGACTGGGATGAGGAAGATGATAAAGATGTTGTTGGAAACTCCATAGGTTTGAATTCTATATTCAATTGTGTTGATAAAAGCATTTTCAAACTAATTAAGAATTGCACTACTGCTAAAGAAGCCTGGAAAATCCCGAGAAAGTCCTATGAAGGAAATTCTAAGGTCAAAGCCTCTAAACTCACTTTCTCACCACCAAGTTTGAGAACTTGAGGATGATGGAGGGTGAGAGTATTCATGGGTTCTATATGAACCTTATGGACATTGCCAATTCATCAAGTGATCAAGGAGAAAAGATTCCAGAAAATAAGTTGGTCAAGAAGATCCTAAGATCACTCCTAAAGAAGTTTGAAATCAAGGCTACAACTATTGAAAAAACTCATGACTTAGATACCATGAAAGTAGATTAACTCATAAGATCTTTACAAAACTATGAGTTGATAATTATTGAAAGAGATGACAACAAGAAAGATATAACCTTGATCACTAATCAAAGTGAAGGTGATCATAAGACAAATATGGAGTTAACCAATGCCGTGGAAATTCTTGAAGAACAATGCAATCAACTAAGAAAGATGTTGGAAGAGAAAACTAAAGTTGGGGTTAGAAGATTACCTTTCAATAACAATATAAGAGACTTTACTAGAAGATTCAATGAAGGCTGGAAAGGAAAAGGAACTAAATGTCCTGAATGTCAAGGATTTGGACACACAAAGACTCAGTGCCCCACTTTTCTCAAGAAAAATAAGAGAGGTATGATTGTCTCATGGTTTGAAGATGATTCTTCCAGTGATGAAGAATTCTCTAAGAAAGTAGAAGCTATAGCTAGAGTCTACAACATTGATAAGAAAATAATCAATGAAAATTTTACTCCAAGTGAAATAAATACCAAAATGACCGAAGTATGTGATTTAGGGTTAGATCAACAACAGTTGATCAAACAGTTTCTTGGAGAAAGATCAATGTATCTAAATACTATTGCAGATTTGGAAGATAAAGTTGACTTACTCTATTCTGAGTTAGATAACAGTCTCTATAATAGCTCTACTGAGTCTTCTTATCATAATAGTCATGATGAAAGAAGTCTTATTTTCAATAAATAACAAAAGGGATGTGCTTTTTCCAAAAGGAGGAAGTCCTATAAAAAGTCTCAACATTATAAAGGACATCAGAAGAGGAAATCTGCAAGAAAGAACTGGAGATGTCATTATTATGGTAAGGATGGGCATTTAAAACTTTATTTCTATAAGCTACATGGCTATCCAATGAATGGAAGTCAATTTAGTAGAAACAAGGGTACAAATAGATGGGTACCCAGGAGAAATGATGTGGCCTTTATTGGATACACTCGATACTCAGATGATGAGGATTAGTATTTTGATAGTGGTTGCTCCAATCATATGGCAGGTATAAATAGACTTATGTCTGATTTCAGACCATGCTCATCTGGAGGAGAGGTTAGTTATGGTTATGGCTCAAAGGGAAGAATCAGGGGAGTTGGAAGGATTACTCATCCAGATCAGCCAAGACTTGACAAAGTAATGTTGGTAAATGGATTAACTATCAACTTGATTAGTATCAGTCAGTTATGTGATCAAGGATTTAAGGTTAGATTCACAAAAAATGAATGTTTTGTGATTATTAACAAAGGAACAACTATTATGAGAGGAGTTTGAGCTAAAAATGATTGTTATCGACGGATTACCACAAATGTTGTAGAATCTCTCAAGATACTTAGTAAAGATGATCTGAGAAGGATGATACAAAAAATTGAAGATATTGTTAAGAGTATTTCTAGGGTGAGAAGAAATGAGAGAAGCCATAAAGTTTACTTCACTAAGATTCAATTCACAAATGAGCCAATCACTGAAGGAGGGACCAAAGAAAATACCGAGAGAAACAGACTCACAAAGGAGAAGACATGAATTAAATTTCTAAAGGTAAACCAAATGACTAAAGATGTATCGACATATCTATGTGACTTTGTTATTAAGTCATTAATGAGTCTTCAAGATCACAAGGGCAATTTGGGGTTCTTACAAAAAGGAGGGAAGCAACATAAAAGTGAGAAATTTCGAGCAATCTTTAAAACTTCAAATTTTACCCTAACTACTCAAGCCAGAAATACTTCTAATCTCATAAAAGAAATTAATCTTACAAACATGTCTCAACATCTCTCTACTGGAAAAGGGTTCTAAAGAAGAGTTAGACGTATCCTCAATCCTTGGCAGAAAACCCCATCAATGTGAATATGATTCCTGGACCTGATTTTGTTCTCCAAAAGGATGGAAACCTTGCTATTAAAAGAATGAAGATTGTCTCTTCAGGTAATGTTTCTAACACATCAAAAGCTTTTTCAAACCCTAATTCTGTAAGCAAGAAATCTAGTGAGCATGATAGGATTTTTGAAATCGTTAGAAAAACCCTAAAAGACTTAGAAGAGGAAGGGAATGCCAATGGAGATCATATTGTTGAGGTATCTAGTGCTAATGTTAGAACATATGAGGAGAAATAAAATCTCAAAAGTAGTGAGCTTTAGATTGATGCCAACTAGGTATCAGAGGATGAAGTTCTGTTAAAAAGCTTAAAACCAAGCATAAGAAAGAAACTACAGAAGACTGGTTCCTTGGTTACTAAGGTAAACAAAAAGAAAACTATGGTTGGTCCTGTTAAAGGATTGAGTAAAATGAAAGGAAATTGACGATATAATCATAATAGAAAACAAAAAACTTACCTTTAGATATCCTTATGAAAGGTCATGATCCGTGATAGAAAAGTTACCTCTTGTGGCGATGAAACTTTTGAATCTGAATCGATGGATGATCACGAGCGTTATATGATGAACAACGCCTCTACTCAGTCTACACGAACAACTTTCTTCAGTCACAGTGCTAGATGATTAGATTGAAGGTTTAGAGTGAGGGTGAAGAAAAATAGAATACGACTAGGGTTTCAACAACAACAACAACAACTTTTGAGTTTTTGCATAAGGGTTCTATTTATAGAGCTACTTGCGTGGGCTTTAAGCTAAAAGCCCAACTCAATAATAATATTACTATATTATTATAATAACTATTATTATAATAGCTATTATTATAATAAACATAATTTTATATTATTATATTTTATAACTATTATAAAATTAATAATAACTATTATCATATGTTAATTAAGCTCATGGTACCTTACCATATCCCGTATTCCATTCTAGTGCACCGTACCTTACGGTGTACCTTTTTTATTCTACCCATTCTCTAACTTCCTTTATGTGTGTGACCCTATAGGATTTCGCGACGTTGACAATTATATTAAATCATGTATTTAACATAATAAACAGTGAACGATATCTAGCAACACATCACTGCTACCCAAGTCACAAAATTATTATGTGGTCTGACAAAACCTTTTTGTGATAGTAATTTTATGTACAATTACCCTTTTTCCCTTATGTCTATATTGAACACAAGACATATACCATGTCATCCTTGTCCAGTTCAATATTGGGCCCTTAGACATTTATTCTGTTATGCAAGATGGGAAAATTCCATCTAGGCTACTCATGTCCCTTAGCATGCTTCGTGAAGTACCCATTAACTGTCTTTATGATCATCCAATTATAGGAAATGTTTGATCATCAATAAAGTACTTGACTCTACATCTAGGATCCATAGTAGTTTCTGGTCGAAGGGTGGTATACACCACTATTACCATGAGAGTAACTTATGACACTTTGCATAACATTCTATGTATTACTCTCATAGTGGGTCAATCCATTATAAATATTACGCCTAACATTCATACCTATGTCAAAACTTGATAACTCCTTATCCATGATCCATGAAATGTGATCATTAGTCTATCTACATAATAGTCTTAATGCTTTAAGGCTATCCCATTTCACATTAAAGCTCGACTATGTATGCTTTAAGAATAATGTCCTTATGTTTAATGGAATATCATGATTAAGTCACACTCAATATTTCATTAAACGAACTAGCTATTCTAGGGACTTTATCATTTTGGAAAAACAAACATAATAAATAAATGCCTTTTATTATTAATAAATAATTCGATACAAGTACCAAAAGTATTAGCCTCTAGGGCTTACACCAACAATCTCCCACTAGCACTAGAGCCAATCAGACCCTTAATACCGATAGATCTAGTGTGACCATCATGCTTCTACTGCGCAAGAGGTTTTGTTAGTGGGTTAACAATATTGTCAAGTGTAGGTAATCTGCATATCTTCACATCTCCACGATCTATTATCTCTCAAATGAGACGATAACGCCTAAGTATATGTTTGGATCATTGGTGAGATATAGGCTCCTTAGCTTGTGTGATGGCACCATTGTTATCACAATAGAGATCAATGAGATCCACAATGCTAGGGATTATGCCAAGTTTACTGATAAATTTCTTGATCCAAACATCTTCCTTTACTACATTTGAGGCAACAATATACTCGGGCTCGGTTGTAAAATCAACAATTGTCTCTTGCTTTGAACTTTTCTAGCTCACAACACGACCATTTTAAGCAGAACCCATAACCAAATTACGACCTAAACTCATATTTATCTATCTGGAAGCTAACCTTGGTGTAACCAATTACCACGAGCTCTTCCCGACCTCCATATATCAAGAATGTATCCTTAGTCCTTCTCAAGTACTTAAGTATATTCTTGACAGCTACCCAGTGAGCACCACCAAGATCAAATTCGTACCTACTCGTTTCACTTAAAGGAAGAAGGTCTTATAGGATTAATCTGCCTCAACACAAGGAACATAAAAGACAATTTATCAAAATCAACACACCAATGTCTTAAACTTTGCAATGCTGGTTGGAGATGAAGTTGATTAACTTGAAAGCCCCTCGCTATAATACCAATGCAAGGTGTGAATATCACTCCAACTATCCTGGACATGACACTAATAACTGTTGGGCATTGAGGAATAAGATTCAAGACCTGGTTGACGAGGGATTCCTCAAGGTTACGCCAGAAAACCATATTGAATTCTCCTATCATCCATCAAACATCGAATTTTCCAGACATCCAAAGTGACAAGTTTAGAGGAAGAGGCTTTGAGAACATTTGAATTTTCATTTGTAATTTCTTTTGTCGACTTAAACACTTACTATTATGTAAGACTTTTGTTTTCACAATAATGCATTGCATATGTTTGTCTTGAATTAATCCATTCGTTTCACTATATTTAAACTATACTTCTCTTTTGTGATATTTAACTCTTGTTAAAGTTGTAAGCCTTTAGAGGGAGGATAACGAAGACGAATCCATAATTTCATATAGTATGCTTTTGAACAGACTATGTTGACGATGTACAGGCATTGTTTCGATTCCTAAATAGTGGCGATATAAGGAAGTTAATCGCTAGTCAACCATTTTGAGCCTATGAAGTAGGAGTTTTAATTCTCACGTAAATTAAAACCCTTAATCATAACCTGAGGCGGGATAGTTCCTCGGTTAACTCGATTATGCCAGTTGTCCTTTTTGTACACAACTAATGATGGTTCCCATTAATCATTAAGTCTGAAAGTCAATATCTAGCAAAAGAAAAGCTCACTAAGTCAAAACCTATGAAGGAGACTTAGTAAAAATTGAGACATCCCGCTGACTATAATCTTGAAACAAACAGTTCAGGAAAAAGGAAGGGATAACAAAGTCAAAAGAAAAAGAGGTCACTACAAATCCTCAACAAAAAAAATATGACTGACTTTTGAAATAAAGTTCTGCTTTCTGAACCATCACAAATGTCAGTGTTACAATTCCAAACTCCTTTGTAGCCTTAATGCATAAGTTAACCGAACATAGGACTGAAGAACATCACGAAGGATGGGTTGGGTACAAATAAAATTTGAGCCTTTATCCTTTGTTTCTTAAACCGTGAACCAGTCCACGTTACAACCCTTTAAAAGTCCTAACTGAAGCATGGTTAGTTTGAAAGCATACTGCTACAAAAAGATATCCTGACTCCTTTAGTGCTTATTATAAATCTTGAGTTAATATCACAGTTTTTACAAACATTGTTTTTCTAATATAATTCTTTTTCAAAACATCAAGACAGACATAAGCGTTGCATTTTGAATATCATTGTTTGCATATAACTAAGTGTTTGATAGCAGAGAAGCTTACATGTTGAACATTCAATAAACTAAAGTCCTCCCGATAGACAAAGTGACTTCCTGGATCAAAGCCAATGTATACAATGGGAATAGTTACTATCTTCCAATCAAGGGGGCATGTCATGTTATTGTCCAATTCATCTGGGGCAGTCAGGTCAAGATTCAACGATACTTAATAGCTAGAGGCAAATTTCCTCATCTGAATTTCCAGAAGTAACATTACCGAGCTCATGATGCCAGAGGCATGTTATTATGGGGAATCCCATTTATTTCTCTTGAGGCAGCTCCTTTCAAATACTTCCATCATGGGACAAATCATCCTCAGCTAGGGGAAACACTCTCTTTTCAAATATAATCAGATCAAATTCAGTTGCAAGCTCTTTAACCATTACCTAGGGTGTATACGATCCACCGCAGTCTGAAAACACATTTCTCTCATTACATTGCCTTGATACCGGGTGTCAGCAAAAGCCATTATTGTTTGTGCCAATAGTATCATATGGTGTCAATATCATGTCTTCAGATTCAATCATGATAATTCCTAGAAAATTACTCGGGGAAGTCGAGAATGTAATACCCATATATAAAATACATACATCAAAGCATAGTTTTCATATATAAAATTAAGTTTGGTATTGAAATACAACAAGTTCTTAGTAACACATTGCATAAATATAGCCACTACAACATAAGGTACTAAAACAAAAGGCTATAAATAATACAAGATGTTCACAAAATAAAAGTCTAAGAACTTGATCCTAAGATCTCAAAATCCACAGCAGAAGAAAAGCCATCAAACAAGCAAAGATAATCAAGTCGCCTTATCTTTACCCTTTGCGGAACCTGAAGTACCTGAAATAACAACATCAACATGGGGTGAGATAAAACATCTCAGTGAGTTCCCTATCTTAGAGTTCTCTCGACTCTAAACATTCTGAACTAAAATACTACTCAAGTCGGGGAAACCTAGACTTCAAGTTCACCTAAAACTAGAGACAACAAAGTAAAATAAAACGGAGCACACACAAGGTGCTTTAAGGAATCTTTCCCCGCCCAGTCATACTCCCCGATGACAAGCAAGTACGGGTCACTCGATCCTTAACGTATAGATAACTTTCCCCACTCAACCACACTCCCAGGTGGCAAGCAAGCACGGGTCACTCATTATCTATCATAGGTACTTTCCCCGCCCAGTCATACTCCCCGATGACAAGCAAGCATGAGTCACGGTACCTAAAAAATAAGTAACTTTCCCCGCCCAGTCATACTCCCTGATGACAAGCAAGTACGGGTCACAGTTACTCTTCCTAATGGATACTTTCCTCGCCCAGTCATACTCCCCGATGATAAGCAAGCACGGGCCACAGTCATCCATTAAGAGATTCTGATCCACGAATTAATTATATCGTCACAAGCCACATATAATTAAATTAGGATATATCGCAAGGAAGTAAACTTCCAACTTCTCATAACTACCTAGCCCGAAGACACTATTCGAGTATCAACGCCTAAGTGTTGCTATGTCTCTAAAACAGTTTTGTAACAAGTTAGGGTAATCCTAGCTATCTCACAAGTTGTACCATTTAATTACATTAACTCACAATTCCCTAACTTAGCATTTTTACGGTATAATCGAAAAGTTGGGTAAAAATAAATATTTTTGGCATCACGTGAAAGTACCTAATTTTAGCTTTCAAACGGTATAAAGAACACTTAAATCGGATAACCGAGTAAAAAGTTATGAATTTTCAAAGTTTGGAACTAAAACATTTTCCCCCATACTAACAGTGTTAATCGGTTAACGCATATGGTTAACCGGTTAACCAAACCAGAAACAGACCCAGAACTGAATTTTCAGACTTGTTAACCAGTTAAAGCATATGTTTAACCGGTTAACCGAAACCAGAATATAGAAAAAACGTGTTTTTCATGACAGTAACATCCCAAAACTATTCCAAACATTGGCAATCATCAAAACAACATGGTAACAATGTTCCTACACCTAGAGGCAACATACACAAGCCTTTATATCAATTTCTAGCCGATTAATCTACCGATTCTAGGATTTTTCATAAAATTTCCCTAAAAATCATAAACCCTAAAAACTCTACCAAACCAAAAGTAAAAGTTTCTAGCTATGAACCCACCTCTAGAAAGATGATTGGAGACGAAAGAGTGATGAATGGATGACTGAAGCGACAAGATCAAGAGCTCTCTTCTTCTTCTTCTTCAAGACTTTCTCTTCTTCTTCCTTCTCTTACTTTCTCTATTCTTCTTCTTTATCTATTTCTATTTTTGTAAAAACAAAAGAAACAAGACTTTATGTCTTAAAGGAAAACATAACTTTTCCTACTGACGAGTCCAAATAGAGAGTTTCCAAAAATGTCTCTTAATCCCATATTTTATAAAACTTCTGAGTTAACTAATATTAATTAATAAAATAAAATACCGCTAATTGCTCTAATTATTTATGTTAAAATTTTTAGAGTAATCAGAAACAATGTTAATATCAGTTAATATTATACAGAGCATCAAATAAAATACGAGGTATTACACCCTCCCTTAAATATAAATTCGTCCTCAAATTTAAGAGATTACCTGAACAGGTGAGGATATGATTCCCGCATCTCCGATTCCAACTCCCACGTAGCATCTCCCGAATGCGTCTCATCCCATTGCACTTTAACAAGTGGTATCTCTTTGTTCTTTAACACCTTTGTTTCTCTTCCCACAATACGGCTCGGTTGGGGTTCAAAAGTCAAATCTGCTTCTATCTCGATAGAATCTGGCAGAATAGGCTGAAGAGGATCAAGAACAAACCTACGAAGCTGAGATACATGGAAAACATCATGCATCTCAGATAGAGAGGGTGGCAAGGCTAATCTGTATGCAACTTCACCAATCCTTTCTAGGATCTGATACGGTCCCACGTATCTCGGACTTAAATTGCGCGACTTAAACGGTCCTTTCAATCTCAATCTTGGAGTGACTTTCAAGTACACATGATCACCTTCTACAAATTCCAAAGGTCTCTTTCGATTGTCAGCGTAACTTTTCTAACAATCTTAAGCTTGCTTAATCTTTTCTTGAATCATTCGAATCTTCTCTGTAGTCTCTTGAATAACTTCTGGTCCCAAAATCCTATCTTCGCCTACTTTCGACCAACACAACGGTGTCCTACACTTTCTTCCATACAAAGCCTCATACGGAGCCATTTCGATGCTCGCATGGTAAATGTTATTGTAAGAGAACTCGATCAATGGCAAAAGTTCCTTCCAATTTCCGTTACTCTCCAACATACAAGCCCTTAGCGTATCTTCCATCGTTTGAATTATATGCTATGTCTGACCACCCATTTGAGGATGATTAGAAGTACTCAAATGAAAATTCGTACCAATGGCTTGTTGGAACACCTTCCAAAATCTCGAAGTGAACTTCGGATCTCTATCGGATACAATACTAGATGGAACACCATTCAACCGTACAATCTCAATAATAAACAATCTCGCAAGATGACTTTCCTTGTACGTGGTCTTGACGGCTAGGAAATGTGCAGATTTCGTTAGTCGGTCCACAATTACCCAAACAGAATCATAACCCCCTTGGTTACTTGGTAACCCCACTGCAAAGTCTACGGAAATACTATCCCACTTCCAAATTGGGATGTTCAAAGGTTGTAGCAAACCGCCCGATCTTTGGTGCTCAATCTTCACTTGTTGACACACCGCACATTCAAACACAAATACCACAATGTCCTTTTTCATGCCGGTCCACCAGTATTCTTTCTTCAAGTCCTGATACATCTTTGAAGAACTAGGATGTATGGTGAAAGAACCTTTGTGGGCTTCCTCTAAGATCTTCCTCTTTAACACATCATCATTTGGAATGCAAATCCTTTGGTTGAATAGGATAATTTCATCCAACGCTCTCACAAAGCCCGGTTGGATTAGCATCTCTTGCAACTTCTCATCTAAAACTTGCACTTGCTGAATTTCATTCCTCAAGGTAGAATTGATGTTCAAGTTTCCCATAACTACTCCATTCGGAGTCCAAACAAACTGAATGTTAAGGTCTCAGAACTTTTCCAACAATGCGTATTCTAACACCATCAACTCGGCACTACGAATCACCTTCCTACTTAAAGCATTCACCATTTTGTTCTCCTTTCCTGGATGATACTTCAATTCAAGATCATAATCCTTCAAGAATTCCATCCACCTTCTTTGTCTCATGTTTAATTCCTTCTGATCAAAGAGATACTTCAAACTCTTGTGATCACTGAACATTTCAAAATGCATGCCATAAAGATAGTGCTGCCACACCTTCAATGTAAACACCACGACCGCCAATTCCAAATCATGAGTCGGGTAGTTCTTCTCATGGATTCTCAGCTGTCTAGAAGCATAAGCTACAACTTGGACTTCTTGCATAAAGACACCTCCTAATCCCATCTTAGATGCATCACAAAACATTTCGTAAGATTTGTTAGGATCGAGAATGATCAAAACTGGAGCAATTGTCAATTTCTCCTTCAAGCACACGAAACTTTGTTCACAACTAGATTCCCATTCATAAGAAAAGTCCTTCCTAGTAAGCTTAGTCAAAGGTAAAGCCAACTGGGAAAAACCTTCAATGAACCTCCTATAGTAACCTTCCAATCCTAGGAAGCTTCTCACTTCTGAAACATTCGTCGGTCTCTCCCAATTGATCACTGCTTCAATATTTTATGTATCTACTGCTACACCTCCCTGAGATATAACATGACCAAGAAACTTGACTTCTGACATCCAAAACTCGCATTTGCTAAACTTGGCGAAAATTTGCTTCTCTTGCAGTACCGAGAGGACAATCCTCAAATGTTCTCCATGCTCTTGCGGAGTACGAGAATAGATAAGAATATCGTTGATAAAGATTACTACAAACTGATCCAAATAATTTTGAAATATATGATTCATGTAATCCATAAAAACAACTGGAGCATTCGTTACACCGAAATGCATCACTAGGAATTCATATTGACCATAATGGGTTCAGAACGTGGTCTTTGGAACATCGGAACTCTTCACACGAATCCGATGATAGCCCGACCTCAGATCAATCTTCAAGAACACACAAGCTCCTTTCAATTGATCTAGAAGATCGTCTATCCTCGGCAAGGGATATTTATTCTTGATAGTAACTTTGTTCAACTTACGGTAATCAATGCATATCCGCATACCACCGTCCTTCTTCTTTACTAGCAAAACAGGAGCTCCCCACGGTGAAACACTTGGTCTAACAAAATGCTTTGCCATCAAATCCTCTAATTGATCATTCAATTCTCTAAAATTAAGTGGTGCCATCCGATAAGGGGAAACAAATATAGGAGTTGTTCTCGGTATCAGGTCAACTTAGAATTCAACTTCCCTCACCGGAGGTAAGTGTCATACCCCAAATTTGTCCTACCTGCACCATTTTATTTTACTGTCTAACCATTATTTCAAAAATCCAAAAATATGTACCATTTTATTTTCTGTCTAACCGCATATTAAAAACAAAATCCAAAAATAGGTCATTTATTTTCAAAACAAAAAATCAAGTTTTATTTTGTTGTTCAAGCCCATTAGCCCATTTATTGTTTTTATATATACAAAAGTTACAAAAAATCAATTACCAAAAAGTAAAAAAAAATGCATTCATTATTTTCAAAATATTTTTTAGTCATTATCCAAAAAAAAAAAAAAAAAAAAATCTATTATTATTTCTATCAAAACCATTTTTACATAGTCCCATTTTCATTTTCCTTCTTAAAAGTCCTTTACTCATACAAAATTACAAAAAAATCATTTTCTATTTTTTTTTATTATTGCTACATTTATTATTTCTTTCTTTCTTCTTCTTCTTCTTCTTCTTCTTCTTCTTCTTCTTATTCTTATTCTTATTATTATTATTATTATTATTATTATTATTATTATTATTATTATTATTATTATCACCATATTAATTTTCAAACAAAACCTTTTTTCAATTTTCTACATAACCTCTATTTTCAGTTTTCTTACACATTTCACAATAGGACCCACACTTTCTAATTTTTATTCACAACACATAATTTTTCAGCACACAACCCCACTAATTTCAACACAACAAATTTCCACTCCACTCACAAACTTGTAATTTTCATAATAGATTTCTGCACAACTCCTTCATAACAATATCAACACTATCTCAAGAATATTCCTTTTAATCTTTCCTCCCAAGACTCCCCAAAACACCCTTTTGAATTTCTATTTAAACAATCCCATTCTTATTGAATAAAAAAGCTTGGACAACATAAAAAATCTCGGCCTAAACCATTACCCAAGCTTCAAACCTTCAAAAATATCAAAAAAAAAATTCATCCAAACACAGACCTTTATGTCATCTCCCAAAACTTCCCTAATCCCTTCATTCCATTAACCTTCACTACCATCATTATTTAACCATAACACAAAAAAAAGAACTGAAAAGAAGCTGTGAATCAAAGACGTGAATCATTTCCTCACCATTTTGAAACTCACCGCAAAGCCCTTTTGAAACCGTCAAACTACCACCATCCACCATCTGCGATACCCACCAAACAATAAACCCATTCACCGAAAAACCAGAAAAATCCATACCAGCATTAAAAAGCTCAAAACGCATAAAGCCAAAACCTTTACTCAAACTAACGCAAACCGCGCTTCCGAATCAAACCAGAAAACGCTAAAAACACAAAACTGAATTAGAAGAATCTCCACACTATGAGTGAACGAAAACCACCGTCGAGAGAGAACCCAAAAAATTACAGTGAACGAAAACGCAGAAGCAAGAGCGAGTGATGAACCACTCCGCATCGACCAAAACCACCGACCACCACTAACCGCTTGAACCGCCGAAACCAACCTGAGCAAACACTGAATCCACAAGAATCCCAAACTGCCGTGAAAACCATGGGAAACCGATCACAGATCCAAAACGAATGAGACCGAATCACTTTACAAAGGATGAGTTAATGGTCATGGCATTGTGGGGAAGGTGATGAACCACACATGACGTTTTTTATGTTACTGATTATTTATAATCACTCATACTACCTATTGTGTTTTCTTCTTTATATTTTGTTTTTTCAATTCTTATAATTTATTGTTTTTTTAAGATCTAGTTTTGTTAGACTATGGCTTGGCCCACCCGATCTCTATCAACACTACACAACGCCTACACTCTCCCCCTCTCAAGTTGTTATTTTTATTTTATTTCTTTTATATGCCGATTGTTGAGGTGGTTTTTTTTAGCCCTGGGCCCCTACGAGTTTCTACTTACATACACCGCTGAATCACATCACGACACCTTTCCCTTTTTTAATTAAACTTTTGTTGTCACATGGGCTCAATAGCCCATTCCGTTAACATGCCTACACCCTGCAAAATACTCATAGTACACCCTCTTCTTATTCTATTTTAAATTATTTATTACTAGTTTTATTTTATTTGTTATTTTATATTTCATTTTTTATTTTCTAAATATTACGTGGATCTTTAATTATCTTATTAGGGCCGATGATATAACAAACAGCCGAATTGTTTCCGATCTCATTGTCAGAAAATTCGGTCAATATGAGGCCAATTTATTTTTGTTTACTATTTTATTTCAATTAATTTTCTTTTTGGCAATTTATTTAGTTTATTTTATTTTATCGTTTATTTATCGTTTTATGGTCGATGAACATCCAAATAGTCTTGAGATTCGTTGCAAGCCGACTCGACATCTCGACTAATGATGAGACCACTTTATTTAATTTATTTAATTTATTTTATTTTTCGCATTTCATTTCCATATCGACGCTCGACTCCTAATAGAACAGTTCTAAACTTTGAATCCGTTCTAGGAAGTCAACGAGCCACATTTCGTCGCATCCGATCAATAAAAGGTTCAATGCCTCTGAATAGTTCGAAATAATGCACATATGCTTCCTCTTGGGAAAACTACAACGATACCCTTTATTTCTCGCAATCCCATGTAACTTACATGTATCCCTTTCCCATTATTTTGTACGCATTTTATTTTCCGCATTTTATCGATTATTATTTTGTTTGCGAACCCTTGGTCCAACGCCAAGCGGTTTCACTCGCACACTCTCACAATTCATTCGGTTATGGATTTGTATTACTACGAGCACCCCTAGAGACTATGAATCAAATCCACCTAACCAACTAAACAATAAACTTCCATTTGCATTTACCTGTAAGTCAACTGCTTCGCGCATTGCCATCAAACCGAATAACCAAAACGATACTTTTAGAACCAAACCCTTGATCTAACATCAAGCGGTCTTAGATTAATAAAACACCTAAAAATTATTGAAACAAGGTGAAAAAGATAAGTGTTGGATCTCCGATGCTTTTCTTCAATTGTTTAGACACGAGGCATCTGTTTCGGGTGTGAGCAATTGACGCCTAATAAAATCAACAAACTAACCAACCTTAGATCCACAAACTATGAAGCTCTGACTTTCCCATTGCAAAAGGGAATACATAGGCACACGGATCTTACTCTTTTCCGAGCACCCTAGGAAGCTAACCACCATTTTCCCCTCTAAATACTAACCCTAGTTTAGAATCGTATCACATTTTATTTCCGCTTTTAATTCGAAGAAGATAAATGACATTCGTTAAGACATTCAATCACAAATCAAACTAAGAGGCTCTCGTTGAGTACAACAAATGTAAGGGGTGCTAATACCTTCCCCTTACAGAATCGACTCATGAACTCAAAATCTGGTTTCAAAGATCAAGCCTTATCCGTTTTCATAAAAAGGTTTCTCGATATTTGCCTTTTCCTTAATTGGAATAAAATAAGTTCGGTGGCGATCTGTTGATCATTTTAATTTTTCCCGCGGCACTTTCCCGTTGCGAGGTCGTATTTTTCAGGGTACGATAGTAAGGAAGTGACATCCTCGGGAAAGACATCTGGAAATTCATAAACTATTGGAATATTCAGAACTTGCTGACCATTATCCTCCTCTATAGTAAGGACAAGCAAAACAAACTTCTCCTTCTCAAATAAAAAGTTCACCATTCCAACTGTACCTTCTATGATCATCGCCAAAACATCTTTCAGAGGCGCTTCAACGGATGGAATAAGGATCAACTTCTCTTCACATCCAATAAACACAGAATTGACAGACAACCAGTCCATCCCTAGGATAACATCAACTTTCTTAAGAGGCAGACATATGAGATCAATCTGAAAAACCCTACCATCCACAGAGAAGGTACAATTCTCACACCTAAGAGGTGTCTCAACGGTTTCATCCATAGTGGTAGTGACCACCATCGGAGGAGGCAAAGGAAATACCCGCAACCCAAGTTGCTTCACACAACTAGTAGATACAAAAGAATTCGTCACTCCACAATCAAATAAAATAAGACAAGGATGATCATTAACAAGACATGTACCCGCAATGAGAGAGTTGTCGACTTTGGTCTTTCTAGCATCCATAATATAAACTCTCGCTTGAACTTGATTCTTCGGCTTGGTACAATCCTTTGAAAAATGGCCCACTTCATTACAATTAAAGCACCTCGTTCCTCCATCCCTTTGAAACCTACCAAAATGATGTTTTCTACACAACCTACACATTGGTGGAGTGTTAGGCCCGACACTTTGAACTTGTTTCCCTTTGAAGGATGGAGGCCTTAGCCTAAAAGGTTGAATCGTTCTTCCACGATCACTAGCTTCGGTTTGCACTTTCTTCAAACTATGCTCGGCGACATAACACTCAACAATTTGGAATAGGTAGTGAACTCCCTCTGAGAGACACTATGAGATATTTCGGCCCTCAAACCAAACAAGAACTGATCAATCTTCCATCTTTCATATGGAGCATACATGGCTTGCCTAGAATAGGCCGCCATGTCTTCGAACTTCTCGGCATAACTAGCCACAATCATGCTTCCTTGTCTAAGTTGTTGGAATTCAAACTCTTTTTGGGTTCTCAAGGAACTCAGAAATTACTTCTCCATAAAATTGTCTTAAACTGTTGCCATACTCTAGGAATTCCTTGCACTGTCATAAGATTTAAAGCACTCTCCCACCACCTAGCAGCATGACCTTTTAACAAATGTGACGCAAAAGTCACCTTATTCTCTTAACTATACATCACGATCTGAAAGATTCTATCCATTCCAGTTATCCATTTGTGAGCCTTAACCAGATCCAAACTGTAAACACCCCAAACTTTCCCTCACTCTTTATCACACCATGGCTTGTGATCTTTCATTTTTTGCATTAGCATAAGCATACTATCTCATATTGCATGTTTGCTTCACTACATAGTTCAAGTTCATCTACATCTAGGGTTTATGATCTGAGCCATCCCAAAGGTCTTAAAGCTTTCCAAGAGGGTCCATGTGTGTTCTATGATCATATTATGCTCCCCAAAGTTCATGAAAGTCAAGGGATCACAAGAATTGGCAAAGGCATGGAAGCAGAGCTAGGGTTTTTCACTACACAGATGACCAAAATTAGGGTTTTGGTTTCAGAGGCCTTAACTCCAAATTTTTGGGTCATTCTTGTTTCTAATGTTCTTAATATGTTATAAGGATCATGTGTACCAAGTTTGATGAAGAAATTCATTGTGGAAGTCATCTGATCATTAGGTAACTTCCTAAGCAAGTTAAGTCAAAATCAGGGCATCTGAGGCCCCCAACAATGGAACCAAAGGGTCATTTTCATCAAATTGAAATTCAATGATCTTTATTTGATCTAAGAAGTGGTTGGAAGTTCACAAGATTGAAGAATTTTGAGCCAATTGCAAACTTGCCATTTTTGGAAGTGACTTGAAATGCAAACTTTCCATTTTGGAAAAGATTTTCAACCTTCTATTTCATGACCAAAAATGCTTCAAATGAAAAATTCTTGGGCATGAAAGTTGTAGATTAGGTCTTTCCCTTTTCAAAAATTATAAGAACATGTCTTGATTCATCCTATAACTCAAGATATAGCCTTTCAAAGTTGGCAAAAATCACATAATTTCAAGTTTTATGTCAAAGTGGGATTTTGCATATTGGCACGTTCAAGCTTCTAAATGACTTCTAATGTGCACAAACATGTTACAACATGTCAAGGGAGCATCCAAAGATCAAAATTGGCCCAAGACTTGAGACATTTCATGACTTGAATCACAAGAAACATCAAAGAGGGAAATTTGCATAAACCATGAGAACTCTTCATCCAAGCCTTCCAGCTGCATAACATTGATCCAAAGGCCATCCTTGATGCAAGCTGAGGCTTGACACCCCTTCAAACAAGATCTGACCCGTGCCATGCTTCAAGTACACATAACTTTGACTTTTTGCAATTTGGCCCATACCAATCAAACTATGCCACACCAACTCTATGAACCAATCAGCATGACTTATGTGAACCTCATGGACCTCAAAACACACAACATACAAGGCTGAAACCTCTCACAAGCTTAGAATCACAAAAATCATCTCACACCTTCCTCTCTTCGAAATTCATAACACAACCATCAAAACTCCAAACTTGTTCCACCAATCAACTCAAAAACATTCAAGGATCATTTCCCAACCATTACAATGGCCTGAAACACCCCACAACACAAACACGATTTCTGAGTTATCAGAACTGAATCACTCAAACCAGCTCATTTAAACTCCATTCAAGCCTTTCAGAAGCATCAGAGGGATCATTGGAGGCATTTTTCACAAAGGAAGAGGTCAGAAAGCTCCATTTTGCAAAGCTTCAACTCAGGTAGTCACCAAGAACTTTTTTCCAGAACTCTTGTTTTAAGTTCCTAAATGATTCTACATGTTAAGCTGATCACCCTGATATGTTTTGTTTTGAAAATGCTTGAGAAATGACCATGTATGAAGCTTCTGAAACTTTTTAACCTAAGATGTTTTTGCTTCGATTCAGCTTTATTACGAATGATAAATGTGTTTTGTTTGTGGATTCATGATATATGATGTTTGGGGATCATTTCCAGGCAAGAAATTTGGTGTTTAGTGACCTAGGGAAGAAGTTGGCATTTTGACTCGCCGGAGAAGATGACCGGAGCTAGCTTCGGTCACCTGAAAGTGATTAGGTTAATTAATTAGGGTTAGCGCGTCAGTTTGAATGGTAGCCTTTGGATCATGTTTACCCGCGTGTTTGGATGGCCCTGATCCTTTCACTTAGCCCTAATCCAGATTAATTAATTTAATTAATTTAAATTAGCCAGAATCAATCTCAGCCTTACATTCACATGCCAGTCCACGCATACTTCCCCAATTTAAATCCCCACCCTTGGATCCTCTGACTTTGCATTTTAATTCATTTAATTTCATTTTATTTTCATTTCTTTTGTGCATTTATTTTAAAATAGCAAAACTTATCAAAAAACTATGAAACTTTACATTCTGACTTTAATATTTTTCTCCACCTGAAAATAATTTTTATTTTATTTTTTGCATTAAAAAAGTATTTTTAAAATATTTAAATGTTATTTTTAATTAATTAAAGTATTTTAATTAATTAAAAATGCATTTAGGTTTCTAAAAATCACCAAAAAATCATGAACCATTACAATGCATTTAGAAACATTTTCAAACTCTTCACACAATTTTCTTTTTAGGTTTGATCATAGTTTATCAATTTTCTTTGAATTAGGGGTCTTTAAAATCACAATTTTAAACCCTAACTTTAAAAAATCATTTCTGCCTAACCAAGAAGAGTTTGAACTTGATTCTTTTTGCATTGTTTCACATATTGCATGTAGTTTCTAGGATATTTTCTTCATGAATGTATCTTGCATTTTCAAATTTATTTGCATTTTTCCTTTTGAATCACCCAAAAACCCTAGAAAACTTAAGAAAATCATAACTTTTGATAGGTTAGGCTTCTGACCTTCTCCTTTGGGGTGTGATTTTGTATGGGATTAGGGTTTGTTTGAGCTTGATTTCAAATTTTTATCATGTTGTATGCTTCTGTTTTATCCAGTTGCATCTCACATGTCCATGTAACCCTAATTTTTCATGTTCATTTGCATTCACCTTGCATATTCATCATCACATGAACTTGCCATGACATTTCAAGCATTCATATGTCATTTTAGACATCTTAGGATATGTTATAACCTCGCTTGATCATTTTTTCATTCATTTGCTATGTCTTGCTTTCATTTCATTTCATAAACATCCATGTGTTTTTAAACTTCTAAACATGCCTTCATGACATCTCATCTTTGTATGATCATTCATATGCACATTGTATGACATTGCATCATCTCATATGTCATTTGCATCACATAAACACTTATGACTTTGGTATTTGCATCTCATTTCACTTCATTTCCTTTTATTTTATAACTTATGCATCCATACTAACTTTTTAGGAACCTTTGGTAAGTTATTTTGGGAGGTGGATTTGCCCTCACCTCTCACTTCTTCTTATCTCTTTCATATGTATTTTAACTTGTCTTTGAAGTGAACTTGATTCACTTATGGTCCATCTTTCTCATTTTCTTCCTTTAAGTTACTTATCTTCTTAGGAAGTAAGTAACATATTCTTCTGCTTCCTCCTCCTTTCATCTGCTTCTTCCATTGGTGGCTTCCTTGAAGATATTCTCTTTTATGCCTAACAAACCATAGGAACATCCAAGTATGATAATATTAGGGTTGTATATAGTCCCCCTTAGCTTTTTACCTTTGAGTCTCCTTGAGTCTCTCTTCTCATCTCAATAATCAGAGGCTAAACTCTTAAAGTTTTAGGACTTTGGTATTAGGGTTAGGCCTGCATCCTTCTCTTAGGATGGAGTGTATAACTTTAATCCTAAGTGTTAAACCTTTAATTTGTTTAAACCTCTTAATCAAATCGTATTAATAATCACCAAGACTTTATCTTGTAACTTGGGCCTTGCATTAGGGTTCTAATTCTTCCTTATGGTTAAGAAGGACTAACCCTAGTGTTCAATGGACAAGTCCCCCTCAAGTTGTCTTACAAACTTAAAATCCATTTCTTAATCTTATCCCTTAATTAAAATCCACTTAATAAAGGCTTGTTATATAATGAATTTAATCCCTAACCATGGATTAAGTTGAGGTATCTTCCTCAGCTTAAGTGTGCTCATCTATTATCCTTCTCTTAGGATGGTGTAATGAGTTCACTAATCTGTGATTAGAGGTTAAACTCATTACTTAACACTAAACAAAAACCCAAAAACATTTAATTAATCACAAGTAGGTTAATGATCTTAATCCTACATCATCATGGTAATTATGTTGAGATGCTTATCTCATACTTAAGTATGCTCATTATCCATAATCAGGGAGGATATAATGAGTTTGCAAGCCCTTGATTTAGGCTTAAGCTCATAATCCTATGCAAAACACCAAAAGCAATAACAAAACTGAAAACACAAAAACAAACAATAATCGTATCCTCCGGGATTCTTTTCTCATCACACTCATTCATAAACGAGAACTTGCTTCTTCCGTCTAATGCAAGAAAGTTAGCACTCGAGCCAGACGAGTCATACACTTGAGCATAGGCAAGCAAGCAGTTCACAATCAATTTATCTTTCAGTCTCTTTGAGTCGAACTACGGTGTTCTTACTTCCTCATTGCACGAGAGGATACGTAGGCATAACTTAACTGTTATCGAACAAAATTCTCTGTGTCTTTCCCCTCTTTCAGCATTCTTTTCTAAGCCTCAGTTCCTAAGCATTCACCTTTTTGCACTGACACCTGTATATTCTTTTCTTTAGCTTTTGCACACAGATAGCACATACATAATCTTGTAAGCGTGGATCCCGTCGAGTACGACGGACAATCTGGGTGCTAATACCTTCCCAGGTTGTAACCAACCCCTTTCTCAGTTTCTCTAGTTCGCGACCGTCTTATCCATCTCTTTCTAGGTTTATGCACCATTACCTTTCCTTCGGGATAAAAATGCCTAGCTGGCGACTCTATTCACTTCACTTTCATTTTCTCTTTTCGCCGACCGTTCGCGCTTGTACCGGGATGCAAATCTTCTGGAGCGACACAAACCACCATAAAATTCTTGAGGATTCATGCAAAAGAAATCACGGAAAGTCCCACCTTCAGTTTCAGGAGCAACCATGGGAGGATGAAGACCCCCATGCATCTGGTGCATCATCTCATGTATGAACTGATGTTGCTGCTGCTGCATCTGTTGCATAAATTGGAACATAGGAGCATTCCCATCACCACTCGGCTGATCGCTACTAGGAGGAGTGACACTAGGACAACTACGTGTTCTACGCCCACCATCCATATCCCTAAATGTCATCAAAATAAGATTAAGTTGATCAGGCTCAATACCATAAACATAACATTTAGTTTTACCGCAAGTTAACGTATATGAACAGAAGGAAACACTTATAATATTCCAAGGCTAGGTCGAGGATACGGCCTGCTCTGATACCAACTGTAATACCCATATATAAAAGATATACATCAAAACATATTTTTCATATATAAAATTAAGTTTGGTATTGAAATACAACAAGTTCTTAGTAACACATTGCATAAATATAGCCACTACAACATAAGATACTAAAATAAAAGGCTATAAATAATACAAGATGTTCACAAAATAAAAGTCTAAGAACTAGATCCTAAGATCTCAAAATCCACAGCATAAGAAAATCCATCAAACAAGCAAAGTTAATCAAGTCGCCTTATCTTTACCCTTTGTGGAACCCGAAGTACCTGAAATAAAAACATCAACATGGGGTGAGATAAACCATCTTAGTGAGTTCCCTATCTTAGAGTTCTATCGGCTCTAAAAGGTTCGAACTAAAATACTACTCAAGTCGGGGAAACCTAGACTTTGAGTTCACCTAAAACTAGAAACAACAAAGTAAAATAAAACGGAGCACACACAAGGTGCTTTAAGGAATCTTCCCTCGCCCATTCATACTCCCCGATGACAAGCAAGTACGAGTCACTCGATCCTTAACGTATAAATAAATTTCCCCGCCCAGCCACACTCCCAGGTGGCAAGCAAACACGGGTCACTCATTATCTATCATAGGTACTTTCCCCGCCCAATCATACTCCCTGATGACAAGCAAGCACGAGTCACAGTACCTAACAACTAAGTAACTTTCCCCGCCCAGTCATACTCCCCGATGACAAGAAAGTACGGGTCACGGTTACTCTTCCTAATGGATAATTTCTCCGCCCAGTCATACTCCCAGATGACAAGCAAGCACGGGTCACGGTCATCCATTAAGAGATTCAGATTCACAAATTAATTATATCGACACAAACCACACATAATTAAATTAGGATATATCGCAAGGAAGTAAACTTCCAACTTCTCACAACTACCTAGCCCGAAGACACTATTCGAGTATCGACGCCTAAGTGTTTCTATGTCTCTAAAACAATTTTGTAATGATTTAGGATAATCATAGCTATCTCACAAGTTGTACAATTTAATTACCTTTAGCTCACAATTCCCTAACTTAGCATTTTTTACGGTATAATTGAAAACTTGGGTAAAAGTCGGGTAAAAATAATATTTTTCGGCATCACGTGAAAGTACAAAATTTTAGCTTTCAAACGGTATAAAGAACACTTAAATCGGATAACCGAGTAAAAAGTTATGAATTTTCAAAGTTTGGAACTAAAACATTTCCCCCATACTTACAGTGTTAACCGGTTAATGCATATGGTTAACCGGTTAACCAAACCAGAAACAGACCTAGAACTGAATTTTCAGACGCGTTAACCGGTTAACATATATGGTTAACCGGTTAGTTAAAACCAGAATGCAGAAAAAATGTGTTTTTCATGACAGTAACATCCTAAAACCATTCCAAACACTGGCAATCATCAAAACAACATGGTAACAATGTTCCTACACCTAGAGGCAATATACACAAGCATTTATATCAATTTCTAGCCGATTAATCTACCGATTCTAGCATTTTTCATAAAATTGCTCTAAAACTCATAAACCCTAAAAACTCTACCAAACCAAAAGTAAAAGTTTCTAGCTATTGTCGCTCCCGAAAAGACTTAACGTCCCCGGGTGCAAACGCGAACGGTCGGTGATGTTGGAGGTTGAGGTTGAATAGAGTTGCCATCTAGGCATTTTTATCCCGAAGGAAAGGTAATGCTGCATAAACCTGGAAGGGTATGGATAAGACGATTGCGAACCAGAGAGATTGAGAAAGGGGGTTGGTTACGACCTAGGAAGGTACTAGCACCCAGATCGTCCGTCGTACTCGACGGGATCCACGCTTACTTGATTGTGTTTAAAAAGGGTAAGTGTATGTGCTATCTGTGTGCAAAAGCTAGGGAAAGAAAGTACAGGTGTCAGTGCAAAAGGTGTGAATTTCTCAGGGACTGAGGCTTAAAAAGAAGGCTGACAGAGGGGGAAGACACAAAGACTTTTGTTCGATAACTGTTAAGTTATGCCTACGTATCCTCGTGTGCAATGAGGAAGTCAGAACACCGTAGTTTGACTCAAAGAGACTTAGTGTTTTTGTGTGAACTGCATGCTTGTCTATGCTCAAGTGTATGAATCGTCTGGCTCAAGTGCTAACTGTCTTGCATTAGACGGGAGAAGCGAGTTCTCGTTTTTAGAGTGAGTGTTTTCAATTTTGTATTGTTTGTTTTTGTGTTTTCAATTTTGTATTGTTTTTGGTGTTTTGTATAAGATAATGAGCTTAAGCCTAAATCAAGGGTTGTAAACTCATTATATCCTCCCTGATTAGGGATAATGGGCCTACTTAAGTGTGAGATAAGCATCTCAACTTAATTACCATGATGATGTAGGATTAAGATCATTAACCTACTTGTGATTATTAAGATGTTTTTGGGTTTTTGTTTAGTGTTAAGTAATGAGTTTAATCTCTGATTAAGAGATGAGAAAAGAGACTCAAGGAGACTCAAAGGTAAAAATCTAGGGGAAACTATACACAACCCTAAAAATTATCATGCTTGGATATCCTATGGTTTGTGAGGCTTAAGAGAAAAGATCTTCAAGGCCACCAAGGAAGGGAAGCAGATGAAAAGAGAAGAGGGGAGAGAATAAGTTACTTACTTCCTGAAGAAGATAAGTAACTTAGGAGAAAAGAAAGGAGAAAGAGAAACACAAGTGAATCAAGTTCACTCCAAATAAAATTAAAGGATGCAAATTCAAAGGAAATAAGAGGTGGGAGGTGAAGGCAAATCCACCTCCCAGACAACTTACCAAAAGTTCCTGAAATGTTAGCACAAGATGCATAAAATGCAAATGCAAAAGGAAACAAAGCATGTGAAGGTGAAAATACCACAACCAGAAGTGTAAATGCAATGCAAATGATGTATGAAATGATGCAAAGGCATAAACATGTCATGTATATGATCATACAAGAGAATGAGTGCAAATGAAGCATGTTAGGAGTATGAAAACACATAGAAGTTCATGAAACAAAATGAATTCAAAGCATGCCAAAATGATTCAACAATGATCAAGAAATGTTTCAAACATGTCCTAAGATGTCTAAGATGACATACAAAATAATGGAATGGCATGACAAGTGTCGCTCCCGAAGATTTGCATCCTGGTACAAGCGCGAACGGTCGGCGAAAGGAGAAAATGAAATGAACTGAATAGAGTCGCCAGCTAGGCATTTTTATCCCGAAGGAAAGGTAATGCTGCATAAACCTAGAAGGATATGGATAAGATGGTCGCGAACCATAGAAACTGAGAAAGGGGGTTGGTTACAACCTGGGAAGGTATTAGCACCCAGATTGTCCGTCGTACTCGACGGGATCCACGCTTGAAAGATTGTGTTTAAAGGGGTAGGTGTATGTGTTGTTTGTGTGTAAAAGCTGGAAAAGAAAATACAAGTGTCAGTGAAAAAGGTGTGAAATGCTCAGGGACTGAGGCTTTTAAAGAATGCTGGAAGAGGGGGAAGTCACAGAGACTTTTGTTCGATAACTGTTAAGTTATGCCTACATATCCTCTCGTGCAATGAGGAAGTCAGAACACCGTAGTTCGACTCAAAGAGACTAAAAGATAAATTGACTATGAACTGCTTACTTGTCTATCCTCAAGTGTATGACTCGTCTGGCTCGCGTGTTAACTGTCTTGCATTAGATGGGAGAAGCGAGTTCTCGTTTGTGAGTGAAGATGATGAGAAAAGAATCCCGAAGGAGACAATTATTGTTTGTTTTTGTGTTTTCAATCTTTTTTTGCTTTTTTTGTGTGTTTGTCATAAGTTAATGAGCTTAAGCCTAAACCAAGGGTTAGTAAACTCATCATATCCTCCCTTTGATTAGGGATAATGAGAATACCTTAAGTATGAGATAAACATCTCAACTTAATGACCATGATGATGTAGGATTAAGATCATTAACCTACTTGTGATTATTTAGATGTTTTTTTGAGTTTTTATTTAGTGTTAAGTAATGAGTTTAAGCCATAATCAAGTATTAGTGAACCCATTACACCATCCTAATAGAAGGATAATAGATGAGCACACTTAAGCTGAGGAAGATACCTCAGCTTAATCCATGATTAGGTATTAACCTCATGACAAAACAAACCTTTATTAAATGGATTTTAATTAAAGGTGAGATTAAGAAGTGAATTTTATGATTTGTAAGACAACTTGAGTGGGACTTGTCCATTAACACTAGGGTTAGTCCTTCTTAACCAATAATGGAAGAATTAGAACCCTAATGCAAGGCCCAAGTTACAAGTTAATGTCTTAGTGATTATTAAGATGGATTGATTAAGAGGTTTAAACAAATTAAGGGTTTAACACTTAGGATTAAAGTTATACACTCCACCCTAAGAGAAGGATGTAGGAATAACCCTAATTCTAAAGTCTTAAAACCTTAAAGGTTTAGTCTCTAATGATGAGGTGAGAAGAGAGACACAAAGAAGACACAAAGATAAAAGCTAAAGAGGACTAATCACAACCCTAATTATTGTCATGCTTGGGTGTTCCTATGGTTTGTGAGGCTTAAAAGTGATCTTCAGAGAAGCCACCAATGGAAGAAGCAGATGAGAGGAGGAGGAGCAGAAGAAACAAGTTACTTACTTCACTGAAGAAGATAAGTAACTTGGAGAAAGAAAGTGAAAGATGAACATGAATGAGCAAGCTCACTCTAAGGCAAATTAAAATGCAGCAAGGATGCATAAGAAGAATGAGAAGAGAAATGAGAAGTGATGGCAAATTCACTTCTCAAATTACTTACCACCTGAAAATGTTAGCATAAGGAAAGAAATGAAATGAAAATGATACATATGCAAAAGTAAAACCAAAACCAGAAGCAAACACATGATGCAAATTATGATATAAGATGATGCAAAGGCATACCAAGTGCTATCAATATTCATACAAAGAGGATGAATGCAAATGAAGCATGTAGGAAGCATGAAAACACATGGATGTTTATGAAATGAAATGGATGCAAAGCATAGAAAATGTATGAAGAAATGACCAAGAAATGTTCAAGCAATGTATTAAGATGTCTAAAATGGCATACAAGTGCTTAGAATGTCATGGCAAGTCCACATGTTCATGCAATGCAATGTAAGATGCAAGTATGGATGCAAGATTAGGGTTACATGAAAGGATGAAATGCACATGACAAAAACAGAAGCAAATGACATGATAAAATTTGAAAATTAACTCAAAGGGACCCTAACCCCATATGATATCACACCCCAAAGGAGAAGGTCCAACTCTTAACCTAAAGAAAGTTGTGATTTTTCTAAGTTAACTAGGGTTTTAGGGTACCTTAAGAGGGAGAATGCAAATCAAATTGAAAATGAAAGATAAATTCATGACAAAAATATCCTAGAAACTACATGCCATATAGAAAACAATGCAAAAAGAATCATTGTCAAAACCTTCACGGTTAGGCAGAAAAGAATTCTCAAAGTTAGGGTTCCAATAAAGGAATTTTATGAACCCTAAATTCAAGAAAAATGTCAAAGTAGGATCAAAACCAAAAACAAATTTGTATGGATGGTTTGACAATGTTTCTAAATGTCCTAAGATGCAATGTGAATTTTTTTGGAATTTTTAGAAACCCAAATGGTATTTTAATTAATTAATTTCCATTAATTAATTAAAATAAACATTTAAATATTTTTAAAATGGTTTTATAATGAAAAATTAAAAATAAAAATGTTTTTGGGTGAAAAAATATATTTGGAATTAAAATCCAGAAGGAAACTTTTTTAGGATTTTTCTAAGTATTTTAAATAAAATGCACAAAATAAATGGATAAAAATGAAAATAAAATGAATTAAGGGGAAGGTCAACGCATCCAAGGGCTGAGGTTTAAACCTGGGGTTGGAGGAAAAGACTGCGCGCGCAGATCAATGGTTCAAATTCAAACTGACTAAACCTAATTAATTAATTTAATTAATTCGAATTAACCATAATCTGAACTAATCCTGGCCACTCATTTTAAACTAATCTTGATCCAAAGGCCCAGAATGCGCCTGGCACACTAAACCCTAAAATTAGCCCTAAACATTTTCAGGTGACCGGAACAGTGTTCCGGTCATCTTCTCCGGCAACACCCCAACATCAACTTCTTCCCTATACCATTTCTAGAGCTCTAAAGCTCCAGATCACTCCCCCACACCTTCCTAAGACTGAATCCAACCTCAAAATTCATTTCTCATGCATCAAACTCAAGATTCGAAGAAAAACATAAAAATGGTGAAACTTTCAGAAACTCGATACATGCTCAATACTCAATCATTTTCAAAACCAACAAGTGCAGTGTGATCAGTGATGCATATAGATCATTTCTATAACATAAAAAACAAGTTCTTGAAAAAAGTTTGAAGGTGGCTACCTGAGCTGAAGCTTTCACTTTTGGAGCTTTCAGACCTCTTCTCTTGTGCAAATCCACCTCACTTGACCTCCTGATGATTTTGGAATGCTTTGATGGAGTTTAGAATTGCTGGAATGAGAGATTACACTTCAACTGGTCTGAAATCGTGTTTGTGTTTGGCTGGCTTTCAGGGCTTG
Source organism: Lathyrus aphaca (assembly GCA_963966055.1). Classification (NCBI taxonomy): domain Eukaryota; kingdom Viridiplantae; phylum Streptophyta; class Magnoliopsida; order Fabales; family Fabaceae; genus Lathyrus; species Lathyrus aphaca. The sequence goes on from OZ014519.1 coordinate 221,488,880, forward strand.
GTAATGGTTGGGAAATGCTCTAATGGTGATGGTGAGTTGATTAGTGAAGTTTATTTGGAGTTTGAGTAGCTGGACAGAGAGTTTCGAAAGTTTTTGCTTGAAGGTGATTTTTGTGAAACTTGGTGAATGAGATGATATGAGCTTGTGTGTGTTATGGATTGGCTTGCTTTTAGTCCACATAACATTGTTTGATAGGTCAGAAAGTGGGTGGTGGCCTGTGGTGATTGGTATGGGCAAGTTGCCAAAATGTCAACATTAGGTCTACTTGAGGTATGGACTCATGTTGCAGCTGTTTTAGGGCATATCCTAGTTCAGCATTGATCAAGGAGAGCCATGGAAAATGTTTTGGGGTGATGCATCAAGTTTATGAGAAGATTCATCCCCTTTTGCAAATTTGAAGAACTTTGGCCCCTTTTGAATTTCTTAAAGTTCAAGGCATGAAATGGAATGATTATTTGGGAAATTTTAGTCACAATGCGTTGTATTATGTTTGTATGATGCTTAGAGAGTGATTAGAGGTCACAAAATGACTTGGTTTGTGAAATTGCAAAAAATCCTCTTTGGTGTGAAAGTGAAAATTATAGGATTTTTGCCAACTTTGCAAAGCCATAACTTGAGTTCCATAATGAATTAGAACTTGTTCTTGTAATTTTTGAAACGGGAATGATCCAATCTACAACTTTCATGACCAACAATTTTTCATTTGAAGCATTTTTGGTTGAGAAAGAGGAGGTTGAAATACTTTCCCAAAATGGAAAGTTTCCATTACAAGTCATTTCCATTTTTGACAACTTTTGGTTTAGCTTAATTTTCTTCAATTGTGTGAACTTACAAGCACTTCAATGATCAAATAAAGATCATATAACCTCAATTTGATGAAAAATCCACTTTGGTTCCATTGTTGGGGGCCTCAGATGCCCTGATTTTGCTCTGACTTGCTCAAGAAGTTACCCAGTGAACAAATGACTTCCACAATGAATTTCTTCATCAAACTTTGTACACATGATCCTTATAACATATTGAGACTATTAGAAACAAGAATGAGCCAAAAATTTGGAGTTATGGCCTCTGAAACCAAAACCCTAATTTCAGGTCATCTATGCAGTGAAACCATAACTCTGCTTCCATGCTTTGCCAGTTCTTGTGATTTCTTGACTTCCTTGATCTTTGGGGGATATAATATGATGATAGAACACACATGGACCCTCTTGGAATGTTTGGAGACCTTTGGAGTAGCTCAGATGGATCCTTGGATTGCTCAGATCACAAACCCTAGATGCAGATGAACTTGAACTAATGCAGTGAATCAAAATGCAATATGAGATGACATGCTTAAACTTATGCAAAGATGAAAGATAACAAGCCATGGTGTGATATTAGTGAGGGAAAATTTGGGGTGTTTACAGCTGCCCCTATTCAAAAATTAGTTAGCTGTGCAGGGTGTAAGCGCCTGGCTTAACAGACAAATATGATAACTTGTGGTTTAATACCAAAGACAGTCCAAAATTTGCACTCACTGGGGAGAAGAAGAAAAGGGATATAAATTGTAAAAGAAAGTATAGTATGATTATCAAATGAAGGCGATGGAGGACGACCATCGAGTAGAGGACGATTGCTGGGGATAAAGTAATGACGGGGACGACCGACAAGCTGGGGAAATAAGAAATCATGATGGGGACGGCCATCAAGTAAAGGAAAAGGATTCTCTAGGGATTAAATCAAAGGTAATGATGGGGACGGCCACCAGTTTTGCAAATTAACGTAAAAAATGATGGGGACGACCATCAGTTTAAAGTATGAATGCAATATTGATGAGGGACGGTCATCAAAGGTGAAGGACGATCACCTAGCAGGGGACGGCTGCTCTTTATCATGACATAGGACGAATGTCAGATAGAAAAGATCGACGATGGGGATGGCCATCGGATAAGCATGATGAAGAACGATCATCAGGAGGTGAAGGACGATCACCTAGCAGGATACGACTGCTCTCGGGGTTTATCACGACATAGGACGAATGTCGGATAACAAGATCAATGATGGGGACGGCCATCAGATAAAATGATGAAGGACGATCATCAGGAGGTGAAGGACGATCACCTAGCAGGGGACGGCTGCTAAATATCACGACATAGGACGAATGCCAGATAGAAAAGGGTTCCAATAATGGAGACTCCGCTGGGGAAAGGATGAGGGACAGTCATCCAAAGGTGAAGGACGATCACCTGGCAGGGTACGACTGCCGAAAGTATCACGACATAGGACGTATGTCGGATAAGAGAAAGTTGTTCTGCTGGGGAATGGTAAACACAGGCGAGTGCTTACGCTTAAGAAATAAAAGGTATAAGTGTTTGACAATGTGTATAGATTAAAGATGCGGACGAGCATCCTTAAGACTATGATACGGACGAGTATCGATAGAAACAAACGCTGACGCATGTTCAGAGATGATGGTACGAACGAGTACCAACTGGTTAACACAAAACACGGACGAGTGTCGAATTTGTGGGGAATAATATATGTATATAAGATACGGACGAGTATCTGTATAAGTATGAATGATTATTGTGAAGTATGAGCAAGACACAGACGAGTGTTCAACTTGCTAGGGAAAGGTGACACAGACGGGTGTCAGAAAAGAAAACGTATAGGTTATGGACAAAAATTTGTATATGAGAGTGTAAAAGGTGTTCCGCGACCTGTGGGGATAGGAGGACACAGACGAGTGTCAACAAGAGTGTATCATAACAAGTGTTTGGTTTGCAATAAGTGACTTGGCAACCATGCTGGGGAGAGGTGACACGGACGAGTGTCAGAAGAGTGTATATATATCTGTATTTGAGAGTGCAAAGAGGGTATGTGGCTTATATCATCAGGGGAGTAGTATGACACAGACGAGTGCCGAAAGAGTATATATAACATGCATTTGTGTTGGAGAGTGCAAAGAGGATGCTTTGGCTTTTATTTGATGTGGGTATTTATATTGCTGATGAGATATTGATAGTAATCTGCAGGTGACTAGCTCGAACCTGACTTGTGATCATGCAAATGTTTGATTTTTGCCGTAATGCTCCGTATTAGACGGAATGCTATGCCCTGTGGGGAAAAATGATGCGAATGCTATGATTATGCAAAAAGAAAACCGATCCGGGATTCGGATCCCACTGAATACTGGATCTCTGACTAATCTGTCTGGAGGGATATCCGAGCTGGGGGAGAGATCATTGGTAGATCTGTCAAGATATATAGCTCTGCTTGGGGTAATAGATAATTGGTAGACCTATCCTGTAAGGAGAAAAGTCAGCTGGGGGAGAGAAAGCTTCCGTCACTTTGTTGCGTGAGAAATTCAGGTATTGCTCTTCTGAGGAGAGGCTGGAACTCTGCGGGGAGATAGTTCTTTTGCCTTTGAGGGACCCAACACTCTTCTTGGGGAAGGAAAAATCACTGAATGATCTTCCTAGAGAACTCTGTGGGGATCCCGGCTGGGGAAAGCTCCCGTTGAATAGACTTCTGCTGGTGGTGAGGAGGTTTTGACAACTCCGCTGGGAAAAAAGCGTTTCGGATGCTGTTTGGAGAGGAGGTATGCTGAGGAAGTGATGCTTGGCATGCCCCATGCTGTGTATTTGAATACCTGCAATCCTGTTAAGACAAAGAAACACACAAGTATCCCGAGGTATCCCTTACCGAATTTCGTCGTAGGAGTTAGATATCCCTGAGAGTAAATACATTTCCTGCAAGCATTTATTAAGAATGGCACATTTGTTTTTATGCAAATATTATATCATGGATATTGGACATTTTGCAAACAGAACGAAAATGTACAAGACAAGGTGTGACTGAAAATCTGTTTTTTTAATCTCGATGCCCTGAATTGGCAAGTACAGTCAAAGAAACAGATCCCCTGAAATGAGGAGATTGTTACAAATTGAGAAAAGTAAAGGTGTTGGCAATGTTGACGATGCTCCTGGTGAGCTTCCTTTGCTATGACTTGTATGACCTTGATATTCTTCTCATCTTGCTTTCTGAAGAAGGTTGATTCTAACTGATGCTTTAACCTTTCGAAGCTTGCCATGTTGTAAGTGATACAGACGAATTCAGAATGCAGTTGTTCGCTTATTCCCTAATTTTGCGTGGATCGCCCCTTCGGGTTTTCAATCCACCGGGATACCCTTTTTTGCCTGAGCTGTCCAATGCGGCTTTTCAACTTAGTGGGTGTACATTTTTTATTTTTCCCTTATTTTTGCCCGAGTCTTTTATTCTGTTTTTGACTCGCCGGGATGCCCTATTTTTTCCTGAACTTACATTCTATTTTTATGTCCAGCGGGTCTTTTATGCGAAGTATTTTTTAACTGCATCTGAATTCACAGGGGATAAGAAATCTTCACCATCCATAGTAGTGAGCATCAGTGCTCCACCAGAGAAAACCTTCTTTACTATGAATGGGCCATCGTAGTTTGGAGTCCATTTGCCCCTGTGGTCTGTATGAGGGGGGAGGAGTCTTTTTAGCACAAGATCTCCAACTTGGTATTCTCAAAGTCTGACTTTCTGATCGAAGGCTTTCTTCATCCTTTTCTGATATAGTTGCCCATGACAGATTGCAGCTAATCTCTTTTCTTCGATCAGATTCGGTGGATTGTACCGAGAATGGACCCAATCTGCTTCATTCAGCTTGACATCCATCAATACCCGTAAGGAGGGTAATTCAACTTCAACAGGTAGGACTGCCTCCATACCATACACAAGCTGATACAGTGTTGCCCCAATGGACGTTCTGATTGAGGTACAATACCCATGCAAGGCAAATGGTAGCATATCATGCCAGTCTTTGTAAGTAACCACCATCTTCTGCACAATCTTCTTGATGTTCTTATTAGCTGCCTCAACAACGCCATTCATCTTTGGCATGTAAGGAGAAGAGTTGTGATGTTGGATTTTGAAGTCCCAGCATAGTTCTACCATCATTTTGTTGTTCAAATTGGAACCATTATCAGTAATGATTCGCTCGGGTACTCCGTATCGACATATAATGTCTCTTTTCAGGAATCTGGCTACCACTTGTCTGGTGACGTTTGCATACGAAACTGCTTCAACCCATTTGGTGAAGTAATCAATGGCTACCAGGATGAATCTATGGCCATTTGAAGTAGTCGGTTCGATCTTTCCAATTATGTCAATGCCCCACATAGCAAAGGGCCAAGGTGAAGACATCACGTTCAAAGGATTTGGTGGCACATGTACTCTGTCTGCGTAGATCTGACATTTGTGGCACTTCCTAGCATAGGCACAACAGTCTGCATCCATTGTGATCCAGTAGTAACCTGATCTTAATAATTTCTTTGCCATTGCATGTCCTCCAACATGGGTACCGAAAGATCCTTCATGCACCTCGTGCATCAGCAAGTCTGCTTCTTTCTTATCAACACATCTGAGTAGTACCATGTCAAAGTTCTGCTTGTATAATGAGCCATCAGCATTCAGGAAGAAACTACCAGCCAGCCTTCTCAATGTCTTCTTATCATTGGATGATGCCCAGGTGGGTATGTCTGATCCTCTAAGAAGCATTTGATGTCATGGAACCAAGGCTTGTCATCTTTAGCAATGTCCACGGAGAATACATATGCTGGTCAGTCAAGTCTGGATACCGAAATCCGAGGCACATAATTTGCAGTCTGAACCTTGATCATGGAGGAAATGGTAGCTAAAGCATTTGCGAACTGATTTTCGTCTCGAGGGATATACTTAAGTTTGACTGTTGTGAAGAAAGTCAATAATCTCCTCGTATAGTCACGATATGGAATCAGATACTCTTGGTGAGTGTACCATTTGCCGTTGGTTTGATTGATTACCAAAGCTGAATCTCCGAATACAGTTAAAGTATTGATCCTGAGGTCAATAGCTTCCTCAAGACCCATGATACAAGCTTCGTATTCAGCTTCGTTGTTAGTGCATGCAAATGTGAGTTTTGCCAAGAAAGGCATATGAACTCCTTTTGGTGTAATGAGCACTGCACTAACTCCACGACCATTCATATTGACAACCCCATCAAACATCATTGTCCATTCTTCTTCTGGGTCAGGCCCTTCAGTGTGAACAGGCTCTTCATGGTCTTTCGCTTTCAGAAACATGATGTCTTCATCAGGGAAATCAAATCTCATTGGTTGGTAATCATCAATGGGTTGCTCATCCAGATAATCAGACAGTACACTGCCTTTGATGGCTTTTTGAGATGTGTACTGAATGTCATACTCTGTCAGAATCATTTGCCATCTTGCAACCCTTCCGGTAAGTGCTGGATTCTCGAATATGTACTTGAAGGGGTCCATCTTTGAGATCAATAAGGTAGTGTGAGTCAACATATACTGTCTTAGTCGACGAGCAGCCCACGCTAAAGCACAACAAGTTTTCTCGAGCAGTTAATAACGTTGTTCACAGTCAGTAAACGTTTTGCTTATGTAGTATATTGCATACTCTTTTCGACCAGAATCATCATGCTGGCCCAACACACACCCCATTGATCATTCAAATACTGTCAGGTACATTATTAGAGATCTTCCTTCAACTGGACGCATAAGAATCAGAGGTTCTTGTAAGTACTCCTTGATTTTGTCAAAAGCCTTTTGACAATCTTCGTTCCACCTGACCGTTTGTTCCTTTCTTAACAATTTGAACAGGGGCTCACTGTAACACCCTTCTACCCCAAAACAAAATATTTAAATAATATCAGAGTAATCATCTAAAAATGGTATCACATATCATCATAATTAAACACAAACAGTGTCTTGTCCCGTAACACGGGTTAATCAACATCAAGAATATCATAAATCATTTCGCAGCGGAATTTAAACTTCATAATTCAAAACTTCATAAACATAATTTTCACCATCCTGAATTTAACATCATAAAATAGGAAAACATTTATCCAAAAAATAACATAACTAAAAACAGTTTAACAATAAACCCCGTCCCAGTGTTACATGACACAGAGCAGGACACATAGACTAGGACCACTTTTAAGGAACACTAAAGCACGCTCCGAGACTCATGAAAAACTCGTCTTGCACTGCATGCCTATTCTTTATCATCTGCAAGTTACCCACGAAAGAGGCAACATTTCCAAGCAGGCAGGGTGAGTAATCATAATATATCATAAACGTACAAGAATATAGACATAAATAAATTAGTGCACATATCATGACATCATCGACTATAAAATTCAGCAACAACAAAAACACGATCATGAAATTAAACAACACCAACACAGTCATGAAAATTCATCCAGAATATGTAATTCTAACATCCTGATATGCAATATGCATATGGAACCATTTTCATCGTGAGATGGATACATGACCATCAACCCTCCACAAAGGAGCACATCGTAAATCATAGAGACACTTCAATCCACACAATGGGATTGAAGCAAATAAATAGGCCGAAGCCCCATCGTGAATGTTATGAAATGCAATGATGCGCTACATTGTAAATTCATCAAAATAATTCGCATCATCCATTTCAATCAGCAAAACAATCATCAAAATAATCATATATATATCATCATGACATTACACCCAGAACACTGGTTCTATAACCAGTCTGACACATCAAGAATTGACCCGTACCCGGTAAATTATGAGGCAATTACAAGGTTATTTCATAAATTCATTTATAAAAAATATTGCATTTTCTCATTTTTATTCATAAAAATAAAGTTCAATTTATGCTCTTTCCGACGCTTCAAACGGAATGCGAATCGGACTTACGGTTTGAAAGTTACGAATTTTTCGAGATTTTAAAATTGCCACTCAAACAGTGTTAACCGGTTAACCCATAGCGTTAACCGGTTAACGCCTACGAAATTTCCAGATATTCACCAAAATTACAATGGTTAACCGGTTAACCCATAGCGTTAACCGGTTAACGCACTTTTTCCAGCAGTTCTCTGCTATACAATTGCAGACTGCATCAACACCAAAAACCCCCAAATCTCATTACGGGTTTCACCTCAAAACACTCAAAAACCATTCAAAAACATCAATCAAACATCAACAACATTGAGTCAACAAGTTATACAATCAATTATATGATTCAACACATTTTTATCACTCTAATTCATCAAGATTTCTCTCATAAACTCCACCTAAATCAAAAACCCCTAAAACTCATAAACTCATACAATCCTAATCTATTCATAGTCTGATTCCTACATATTTACGATAGATTATAACAACTCCCCATACCTTAGAGAATTTTGCCGCTTTACACTCTTCTCTGGGGTTCTCCACAACCTCCTGACTATGAGCTTCCTCTTCCTCTCCCTTTTTCCTTCAGAGCACCTCTTTTCCCAAAACACGATAATGTTAGAAAACTAATCGTATTCCCCTCTTTGGATACATTATCCCAGTTAAGTCTTTTCTCACTTTACCCTCATAATTTCACAAAAGGACCACCTTACCCTTTTTCTTTAATATATTTTTAATAATAATAATAATAAAATAGTATAATAAAACACTATTTATCCTTATTATATAAAAATACTCTTTTTCTCCAAAATTCTCTAATTAATCCCTAACTCTCCAATTTTTATAAATTAATTAAATAAATGACTAAATAATTAAATTTAGATTTTCGGGGTGTTAGAACTCTCCCCTACTTAAAGAATCTTCGTCCTCGAAAATTACCTGAAGTAAATAGACTCGGATACGACTCCCTCATCTGATCTTCCCGCTCCCAAGTCCAACTTTCTCCAGTTGGTCCTCTCCATAATACCTTCACTAAAGCAATTTCCTTGCCTCGAAGTTGCTTCAATTCTCTACCATCAATCCTCACTAGTAAAGCTTCAATCGTCAGATTATCTCTCACCTGAACATCATCTATCTGAATTACATGCGACGGGTCCAAAATATACTTCCTCGACTGCGATACATGGAATACATCATGTAAATTCGCAAGTGAGGGAGGTAAAGCCCCTCGATAGGCCACTTCCCCTATCCTCTGTATAATCTGATACGGACCGATAAAACGTGGAGTGAGATTTCTAGACTTCAAAGCTCTTACCACACCAGTCATAGGAGTAACTCTTAAGAACACGTGATCTCCCTCTTGAAACTCAAGTGCTTTCCTTCTCTTATCGTGATAACTCTTTTGACGACTCTGCGACATTTTCATCCTTTCCTGAATCATTTTTATCGTTTCAGTTGTTTCTTGGACAATCTCTGGACCAAACACTAAACTCTCTCCTGACTCATACCAACATAATGGAGTACGACAACGTCTACCATACAACGCCTCATATGGAGCCATCCCGATACTAGCATGAAAACTGTTATTGTACGTAAACTCGACCAACGACAAATGACTATCCCAAGACCCTCCTTGATCTAATACACAAGCTCTCAGCAAATCTTCTAAAGATTGGATTGTTCTTTCCGTCTGGCCATCCGTTTGCGGGTGATAAGCAGAACTCATCCTCAACTTAGTACCCAAGGCATCCTGCAAACTCTTCTAAAACCTCGACGTAAACCGCAGATCTCTATCCGATACAATACTTGAAGGTACACCATGCAACTTCACAATTTCCTCAATATAAATCTCAACTAACCTTTGCATGGAATGGTTAATCTTCATCGGCAAGAAGTGTGCCGACTTAGTTAAACGGTCAATAATTACCCAAATCGAATCATTACCTCTAGCATTCTTAGGTAACCCAGTCACGAAATCCATGGAAATACTATCCCATTTCCAGTCATGAACATCCAATGGTTGCATCATACCTGAAGGTCTCTGATGTTCTATCTTTGACTTCTGACATGTCAAACAAGCATATACAAATTCAACAATGTCTCTTTTCATACCCGGCCACCAAAACAACCTGCGTAAATCCTGATACATCTTCGTAGCACCAGGATGAATACTCAGTCCCCTCTTGTGCCCCTCTTCTAAAATACTCTTTTTAATTCCTATAATATCCGGAACACATACTCTATCTAGGAATCTCAAAACTCCATCTTCATCAACTCGAAAGTCACCTGCATTACCTTGATCAACCAACATCAATTGATCAACTAATTTCAAATCAGATTTCTGACCCTTACGAATCTCTTCCAAAATCTCACTGGTCAGCTTTAACATTCCCAATTTCACACTATCAGTAGTAGTTTCACACAACAAGCTCATGTCTTTGAATTGCTCGATCATTTCCAATTCCTTCACCATAAGCATCGAAATATGCAATGACTTCCTACTCAAAGCATCAGCCACAACATTTGCCTTACCAGGATGGTAATTCAAATCAAAATCAAAATCTTTTAATAATTCAAGCCACCGCCTCTGTCTCATATTTAACTCTTTCTGATCAAACAAGTACCTTAAGCTTTTGTGATCACTGAATACTTCATATTTCGAACCAAACAAGTAGTGCCTCCAAATCTTAAGCACGAACACCACAACTGCTAACTCTAAGTCGTGAGTAGGATAGTTCCTCTCATGAACTCTTAACTGTCTAGAAGCATAAGCAACCACCTTATTATCCTGCATCAAAACTCCACCAAGACCCATCTTGGAAGCATCACAATAAACTACAAAGGACTCATATGGATTCGGTAAGACCAACACTGGCGCGGTCGTTAATCTTTTCTTCAGTTATATGAAACTCTCTTCACAAGCAACATCCCACACATACGCTTGACCCTTCCTAGTCAATTGCGTCAATGGTAAAGCTATCTTAGAAAAATCTTCAATAAACTTACGATAATAACCAGCCAACCCAAGAAAACTACGAATTTCTGTAGCTGACTTCAGAGTCTCCCACTGCAATACCGCATCAATCTTTGAAGGATCCACCGAAATTCCACCACTTTAAATTACATGGCCGAGGAAACTCACTTCCTTTAACCAGAACTCACACTTAGATAATTTAGCAAACAATTTCTTTTCTTTCAACACTTGCAACACAACCCTCAAATGCTCGGCATGTTCCTCTTCTGATTTAGAATATACCAAGATATCATCTATGAAAACCACCACGAATTTATCAAGATACTCATGAAAGATCCTATTCATATATTCCATAAACACACCAGGCGCATTAGAAACCCCAAACGGCATCACCGTATACTCGTAATGCCCATATCTCGTCCTGAAAGCTGTCTTCGGAATATCATCAGCTTTAACTCGAATCTGATGATAACCAGACCTCAGATCAATTTTACTAAAGACACAAGCACCTACTAGTTGATCCATCAAATCATCGATCCTCGAAAGTGGGTACTTATTCTTGATAGTCACTTTATTCAACTATCGGTAATCGACACACAATCTCATACTACCATCCTTCTTCTTAACGAGCAACACCGGAGCACCCCAAGGAGAAACACTGGGTCTAATGAACCTCTTCTCTAACAATTCTTCTAATTGTTTCTTCAACTCATTCAACTCTGAAGCCGGCATTCTATAAGGAGCCATCGAGACAGGACTCGTACCCGGTATTAAGTCCACAGAAAAATCAATTTCACGTTCCGGTGGTAAATCCATTATATCACCAGGAAACACATCATGAAATTAACAAACCACAGGCAACTCTGCACTGACAGTCTTGTCATCAACTTGCAATGATGCAAACACTGCAAACATCAAAGCTTCATCCAAAACAAGTTCATCCACTTGCTTAGCAGATAAAAACATCAACTCACCATTCTCGCTCAATTCAGGGAACTTCATTGTCTTACTATAACAGTTAATATGAACATAATTGAATTCCAACCAGTTCATACCAAGGATAACATCGATTTTGTGTAATGGTAGGCACACCAAATCCATCAAAACATTCTTCTCGAAAATTGTCAAAGGGCACTTCAAACAAACAAGCATGGTAGTCACAGAACCATTAGCAAGAGTCTCTATTATCATATTACCGTTCATATTAGACAACTTTAAACCCAATCTATTAGCACACTCAAGAGAAATAAATGAATGTGTAGCTCCAGTGTCAATAATAGCAATCAACTCAGTATTATTTATAAAACAGGTACCTCTGATCAAGTTGTCCTTCTTTGGAGCTTCTAAACCAGCTAACGCAAAAACTCTCCCAACATTCTGAGCAGTAGCAGCATTCTTCTTTGGTTTCTGGCATTGGGTGCTGATATGCCTCTGCTCACCACAATTGTAACAGGTTGGGCCCTCATTAGGACAATCACTCATCTTATGCCCAAGCTTACCACAATGGTAACATTTCATAACTCTGGCGGTACACGCATCGGCCTTATGACCTACCTCTCCACACTTGTAACACTTAATAGGTACATTAGCAGCTCCCCTACTTTGCTTCTTCTCATCAGATGCCTTCTGCTTACCTTTTATCACCAGTAGTCACATAAGGTTTCCCTCTATACTGACTCTTGTATTTCTTCTCTCTCAGCTGTTTATAGTGAGCTGATCGAGCTATCTTGTCCTCGTCATAAATACGGCTCTTATCGACCAACTCTGCATACTTGCGAATTTGTTGACATCCAATTCACTGCTTAATTTCAGGTCTCAGCCCATTCTCAAACTTAAGGCACTTGGAAAGTTCAGCATCTGCCCTGTTGTAGTGAGGACAAAACTTCACCAGCCTTTCAAATTTGGCAGCATACTCTGCCACAATCATGTTTCCTTGCTTCAGTTCAAGGAATTCTACCTCTAACTTACCACAAGCATCTTCCGGAAAATACTTCTTAAGGAACTCCGCCTTAAACACAGTCCAAGTCACCACAACAGCCTCATCCTCTAGCCGTTGACGAGTATTATCCCACCAGTCTTCAGCTTCCTCAGATAACATATGAGTCCCGAATTGAACTTTTTGCGCGTCAGCACACGCCATCACTCTGAAAATCTTCTCAATTGCCTTGAGCCACTTCTGCGCGCTCGCCGGGTCATGAGTTCCTTCAAACACAGGTGGATTATTCCTCTGGAATTTCTCCAAGGCACGAAACTCATCATGCGCATTGTTACGAGCAACAGTCTGAGCAAGAGTTGCAATAGCATCAGTGAGAGCACGTGTGTTGTTTCAGGCCATTCTGCACAACACTTACCACATCAGAAGAGAATAATCGTTAATTAAATAACAACTTGACAACAGACTGACAACAACAAGACTTGGCCAGACAGACCAACCAGACTCTGATACCACTAATGTAACACCCTTCTACCCCAAAACAAAATATTTAAATAATATCAGAGTAATCATCTAAAAAGGGTATCACATATCATCATAATTAAACACAAACAGTGTCCTGTCCTGTAACACGGGTTAATCAACATCAAGAATATCATAAATCATTTCGCAGCGGAATTTAAACTTCATAATTCAAAACTTCATAAACATAATTTTCACCATCCTGAATTTAACATCATAAAATAGGAAAACATTTATCCAAAAAATAACATAACTGAAAACAGTTTAACAATAAACCCCGTCCCAGTGTTACATGACACAGAGTAGGACACATAGACTAGGACCACTTTTAAGGAACACTAAAGCACGCTCCGAGACTCATGAAAAACTCGTCTTGCACTGCAAGCCTATTCTTTATCATCTGCAAGTTACCCACGAAAGAGGCAACATTTCTAAGCAGGCAGGGTGAGTAATCATAATATATCATAAACGTACAAGAATATAGACATAAATAAATTAGTGCACATATCATAACATCATCGACTATAAAATTCAGCAACAACAACAACACGATCATGAAATTAAACAACACCAACACAGTCATGAAAATTCATCCAGAATATGTAATTCTAACATCCTGATATGCAATATGCATGTGGTACCATTTTCATCTTGAGATGGATACATGACCATCAACCCTCCACAAAGGAGCACATCGTAAATCATCGAGACACTTCAATCCACACAATGGGATTGAAGCAAATAAATAGGCCGAAGCCCCATCGTGAATGTTATGAAATGCAATGATGCACTACATCGTAAATTCATCAAAATAATTCGCATAATCCATTTCAATCAGTAAAACAATCATCAAAATAATCATATATATATCATCATGACATTACACCCAAAACACTGGTTCTATAACCAGTCTGACACATCAAGAATTGACCCATACCCGGTAAATTATGAGGCAATTACAAGGTTATTTCATAAATTCATTTATAAAAACTATTTCATTTTTCTCATTTTTATTCATCAAAATAAAGTTCAATTTATGCTCTTTCCGACGCTTCAAACGGAATACGAATCGGACTTACGGTTTGAAAGTTACGGATTTTTCAAGATTTTAAAATTGCCACTCAAACAGTGTTAACCGGTTAACCCATAGCGTTAACCGGTTAACGCCTACGAAATTTCCAGACATTCACCAAAATTACAATGGTTAACCGGTTAACCCATAGCGTTAACCGGTTAACGCACGTTTTCCAGCAGTTCTCTGCTATACAATTGCAGACTGCACCAACACCAAAAACCCCCAAATCCCATTACGGGTTTCACCTCAAAACACTCAAAAACCATTCAAAAACATCAATCAAACATCAACAACATCGAGACAACAAGTTATACAATCAATTATATGATTCAACACATTTTTATCACTCTAATTCATCAAGATTTCTCTCATAAACTCCACCTAAATCAAAAACCCTTAAAACGCATAAACTCATACAATCCTAATCTATTCATAGTCTAATTCCTACACATTTACGATAGATTATAACAACTCCCCATACCTTAGAGAATTTTGCCACTTTACACTCTTCTCTGGGGTTCTCCACAGCCTCCTGACTATGAGCTTCCTCTTCCTCTCCCTTTTTCCTTCAGAGCACCTCTTTTCCCAAAACACGATAATGTTAGAAAACTAATCGTATTCCCCTCTTTGGATACATTATCCCAGTTAAGTCTTGTCCCACTTTACCCTCATAATTTCACAAAAGGACCACCTTACCCTTTTTCTTTAATATATTTTTAATAATAATAATAAAATAGTATAATAAAACACTATTTATCCTTATTATATAAAAATACTCTTTTTCTCCAAAATTCTCTAATTAATCCCAAACTCTCCAATTTTTCTAAATTAATTAAATAAATGACTAAATAATTAAATTTAGATTTTCGGGGTGTTACAACTCTCCCCTACTTAAATAATTTTCGTCCTCGAAAATTACCTAAAGTAAATAGAGTCGGATACGACTCCCTCATCTGATCTTCCCGCTCCCAAGTCCATCTTTCTCCAGTTTGTCCTCCCCACAATACCTTCACTAAAGCAATTTCCTTGCCTCGAAGTTGCTTCAATTCTCTACCATCAATCCTCACTGGTAAAGCTTCAATCATCAGATTATCTCTCACCTGAACATCATCTATCTGAATTACATGCGACGGGTCCAAAATGTACTTCCTCAACTGCGATACATGGAATACATCATGTAAATTCGCAAGTGAGGGAGGTAAAGCCACTCGATAGGCCACTTCCCATATCCTCTGCATAATCTGATACGGACCGATAAACGTGGAGTGAGCTTTCTAGACTTCAAACCTCTTCCCACACCAGTCATAAGAGTAACTCTTAAGAACACGTGATCTCCCTCTTGAAACTCAAGTGTTTTCCTTCTCTTATCGTGATAACTCTTTTGACAACTCTGCGACATTTTCATCCTTTCCTGAATCATTTTTTATCTTTTCAGTTGTTTCTTGGACAAACACTGGCCCAAGCACTAAACTCTCTCCTGACTCATACCAACATAATGGAGTACGACAACGTCTACCATACAACGCCTCATATGGAGCCATCCCGATACTAGCATGAAAACTGTTATTGTACATAAACTCGACCAACGACAAATGACTATCCCAAGACCCTCCTTGATCTAATACACAAGCTCTCAGCAAATCTTCTAAAGATTAGATTGTTCTTTCCGTCTGGCCATCCGTTTGCGGGTGATAAGTAGAACTCATCCTCAACTTAGTACCCAAGGCATCCTGCAAACTCTTCCAAAACCTCGACGTAAACCGCAGATCTCTATCCGATACAATACTTGAAGGTACACCATGCAACTTCACAATTTCCTCAATATAAATCTCAGCTAACCTTTGCATGGAATGGTTAATCTTCATCGGCAAGAAGTGTGCCGACTTAGTTAACCGGTCAATAATTACCCAAATCGAATCATTACCTCTAGCAGTCTTAGGTAACCCAGTCACGAAATCCATGGAAATACTATCCCATTTCCACTAAGGAACATTCAATGGTTGCATCATACCTGAAGGTCTCTGATTTTCTATCTTTGACTTCTGACATGTCAAACAAGCATATACAAATTCAACAATGTCTCTTTTCATACCCGGCCACCAAAACAACCTGCGTAAATCCTGATACATCTTCGTAGCACCAGGATGAATACTCAGTCCCCTCTTGTGCCCCTCTTCTAAAATACTCTTTTTAATTCCTATAATATCCGGAACACATACTCTATATAGGAATCTCAAAACTCCATCTTCATCAACTCGAAAGTCACCTGCATTACCTTGATCAACCAACATCAATTGATCAACTAATTTCAAATCAGATTTCTGACCCTTACGAATCTCTTCCAAAATCTCACTGGTTAGCTTTAACATTCCCAATTTCACACTATCAGCAGTAGTTTCACACAACAAGCTCATGTCTTTGAATTGCTCGATCATTTCCAATTCCTTCACCATAAGCATTGAAATATGCAATGACTTCCTACTCAAAGGGGGTTCTCCACAGCCTCCTGACTATGAGCTTCCTCTTTCTCTCCCTTTTTCCTTCAGAGCACCTCTTTTCCCAAAACACGATATTGTTAGAAAACTAATCGTATTCCCCTCTTTGGATACATTATACCAGTTAAGTCTTTTCCCACTTTACCCTCATAATTTCACAAAAGGACCACCTTAGCCTTTTTCTTTAATATATTTTTAATAATAATAATAATAAAATAGTATTATAAAACACTATTTATCCTTATTATATAAAAATACTCTTTTTCTCCAAAATTCTCTAATTAATCCCAAACTCTCCAATTTTTCTAAATTAATTAAATAAATGACTAAATAATTAAATTTATATTTTCGGGGTGTTACACTCACAGGTTGCAGTAAGATGAGATATGAATCTTGATATGTAGTTCAATCTACCTAAGAACCCCCGAACTTCTTTTTCAGTCCTAGGTGCAGGCATCTCCTGAATGGCTTTGACTTTGTCAGGATCAACTTCAATTCCCTTTTCACTTACGATGAATCCCAGCAGATTACCGGACCATACCCCGAATGTGCATTTGTTGGGGTTTAGCTTCAACTGATACTTTCTCAGACGCTTGAACAACTTCAGCAGATTTACCAGATGATCTTCTTCAGTGAGGGACTTGGCAATCATGTCATCCACATAGCATTCAATTTCTTTGTGGATCATATCATGGAATAACGTTACCATAGCCCGTTGATAAGTCGCACCGTCATTCTTCAGTCCAAAAGGAATTACCTTATAACAAAATGTGCCCCAAGGCGTGATGAAGGTAGTCTTCTCCATGTCTTCGGGTGACATCCTGATCTGATTATACCCAGAAAAACCATCCATGAAGGAAAAACCGAGAACTGAGCTGTGTTATCGACCAATACATCAATGTGAGGTAAAGGGAAGTCATCTTTTGGGCTAGCTCTGTTCAGATCCCGGTAATCCACACACATCCGTACTATGCCATCCTTCTTAGTCACTGGTACAATATTAGCGACCCACGGCGGGTAACTAGTTACAGCAAGGAAACCGGCGTCCCACTGTTTTTGTACCTCTTCTTTAATTTTCATAGCCATATCTAGACGAGTACGACGTAGCTTCTGCTTTACTGGAGGACAATCTTCTTTCAAAGGCAGCTTGTGCATAACAATATCGGTATCCAGACCTGGCATGTCTTGATAGGACCAAGCAAATACGTCAACGTATTCTCGAAGCATATTAATGAGTTGTTCTTTTACTGAAACCTGCAGACTGGCCCCAATCTTCACTTCTTTCAAGTCTTCTTCGGTACCAAGATTAACTGTCTCAACCTCCTCCCGATGAGGAGTAATCACTTTCTCTTCCTGCCTCAACAACCTGGCTAACTCTTCAGGTAACTCATAGTCTTCTTCAACCCCTTCATCAGCTTGATTAATTGGATTGTCGAAGTCATACAAGTTCATAGCAGTGCTGTTGTCGGTGCAATCTGGAGGATAATCTCTGCAAGGGTGGAGATTGGTTTATTTTAGTGATCAGTTTTAATCTTGTTTAGAAAAAGTGAAAATGAAGTTATTTATTTTGAAAACATTTCCATTTCATTGTTTTGTACAAAAGTGAAAAATGAAAAGACAGTGAGCGAAAAAAAAAGAGACTCGTTTGGAAAAGATGTCCGATATTCATTGATTAATCATTTGCACAAAATTACAATATGGCCCTATTACAAAATGAGTCCTGACACCTTGGGCAAGATGCAGGACTTGATGCATGCTAAAAAGATAGGAAATAATAATTACTCTGCAGGAGTAACCCTTATAATTTCCTGGGAAGACCAGTTAAGGACTTGGTTCTCCGGGATCCTTGGACGTATCCAGTTCTCCAGGTTGCGGTCGCTTTCCGACTCGTCTTCCAGATTGTTAACAGCATCTAGGGTGAGCATCCCCCACTGATGAATTTGGGCTCCTTGGCAGCCTCTGATTGATCTGGTAGGAATGGTCTGTAACCCAAACTGAATCTATCTTGCTTCTTTTCCACTGGCAGCAGCTTGCCCTAGCCTTGAGCATTACCTTCTTCAACAACCTTCCGGGCTTGCTGATAGGAAACAATTGAAGTACCCATCCTGTCTTCCTGGGATGCAGCAAATACTTCAGTCGCCTCATTGACATTCAGGGCCTCGAACCCTTGGCTCATTGTCTCATGGATTTCACCATCCATCTCAATATACTTATATGTAGCCAGGTGGCTCAAAAATATGTCTTCCTCACCACAGATGGTAATACTCTGTCCTTCCTATTCGTAATTCAGTTTCTGGTGAAGGGTCGACGTTACAGCGCCTGCGGCGTGAATCCAAGGTCGACCTAGCAAACAACTGTAAGTAGGCTATATGTCCATCACATAGAAAATGATCTTAAAGACTTGTGGACCGATTATCACTGGCAGCTTCACCTCTCTAAGAACAGATCTTTTGGAGCCATCAAAAGCCCTGACCACAATATTACTTGGCCGGAGAGCTATCCCATCATACTCGAGCTTGGCAAGGGCTTTCTTGGGTAAGACATTGAGTGAAGACCCAGTGTCTACAAGAACATGAGATAGTACAGCTCCCTTGCACTCCAGGGTTATGTGCAAGGCTTTGTTGTGGAGACGTCCTTTTGTTGTTAAATCAGCATCAGTGAAACCTAGCCCATGGCTAGTATTGACATTTGACATTGTTGTTTCAAGCTTCTGGCACGTAGGCATTGTGAAGAACTTTGAGTAGTGCATCCCGATGGGCTTCAGAACACAACATCAGAGATAGTATTGAGATCTTTGAAGGAGTCTGGTGGATCTGGTCCACAACTTTATAGTCGCTTCTTTTAATAATCCTCATGAACTCATCCACATCTTGATCGAAGGATGATTTATGAGTTTCTTTTGGTGCAGATTCTTTCGGTATCACACTCTTCCCTTTGGCTTTGGCAGCAA
Organism: Lathyrus aphaca; assembly: GCA_963966055.1. NCBI lineage: Eukaryota > Viridiplantae > Streptophyta > Magnoliopsida > Fabales > Fabaceae > Lathyrus > Lathyrus aphaca. Next base: position 221,508,568 of record OZ014519.1, read on the forward strand.
CCTCTGCCTCAGTGTTGGTTCTAGGGACTTGTGATGCGAAGAGACGTCCGCTTCGGGTGAAGCCTCCACCTCCCCCAACATTGTCCACTTGGGGAGTGAGAAGTGGAGAGTCCAGAAGGACCTTCTCTCCATTGCAGTACAGATCAGCACCATAATGCCATGGTATAGCATTGTCTTTATCATATGGGATTGGCCCGGGCACCGTGATAGTGACTGGACTCACTGCAGCAGAAGTTGGGACTATAATAGTATGTGGATCATAGAAAATAGTAACAGGACCTCTGGTGGATGTTTGTGGAGGTGAGTTGAAGCTTGGTTGAGATTGTTGTTGAGTTTGTTGAAAGTTGCTGGAATTCGGGACCGTTGTCGGGTCATAATAAATTGTAACAGTGGAAACATCATTGTTGGTGGTTGCTGAAGTTGTAGTAGCTGGTGCAAATGAATTATGGTGTGTTGAAGTGACAGATGGAATGATTGCTGAAGTTGTACCTGAATCAGTTGGAACAATGGTTGTTGCAGTTGTAGAAGAACTAGTAGGAAAGGTGGTTGTTGCATTTGTAGAAGAATCATTTGTTGTTGTCAAAAGAGTTATTGGTGTTGTAGAAGCGGTGGTTGTAATTTGCAGAATGTCTTCTTTAATCAAGCCATTAATCCCACTCCTCAAGTTAGCACACCCATTCTCAGAAAGTTTGCATAATTCACAACAGGCCTCACAACCTGGAAACACTTGGCATTTTAAAAGCTGGGCTTTAACTTCCGCCAGAGGTGTCTGAATACATGCAATGTCCTCTATTAAACTTATGGGTGAGCCATCCTCTATAGCATTAATCCTTGGCCCACTGTGGCTTGGCATAGGATTTTTCATTACATTGGGAGGAGGTGCAAAGTTCAGGGCTTTTGAATCTACCAGATCCTGAACCTTCATATGCAGAGCTCTGCATTTTTCTGTAGAGTGACCAGGTGCATTGGAATGAAAAACACACCTAACATTGACATCGTAGTTTCTTGGAAGGTTTTGAGGATCAGGTGGAGCCAATGTCCTCAACTCAACAAGATTGAGCTTTAGGAGTTGCGGCAGCAGTGCAGCATATGGCATTGGAATGGGGTCAATTACCCGGTTGACCTGAGATGGCCGTTGTTGAAACGGGCGTTGTTGTTGATTGTTGTTATTATTGTTGTAAGATCTCTGTTTCGGAAATTGTTATTGTTGCGGAAAGTGTTATGGTTGTTGAGTATACTGAGGAGGTGGAGCAGGGATAGTAACAACAACAACTGTTATGGGCAAGTATTGGGGTCTCCCTCTTCCCATGTGCACAGAGTTTGTCTCACCAGATCTACGGGGCCCAGCAAATGGTTTTCTTGTACTGCTTGAACTGGCACCGTTATCAGAGATCTTTCCCATATTCAGTAGGCTCTCTATTTTTCCCCCAGCTATCACCACATCTGCAAAGCTGGTAGAAGAAAATGCAGCCAGTCTGTCAATGTAGGTCCCTTGGAGAGTATTCATGAACATGTCTGCCATTTCCCTTTCAGACATAGGGGGTTGTACTGCAGCAGCAAGTTGTCTCCACCTTTGGGAATATTCCCTAAAACTTTCACGGGAAGATTGAGACATTCCCATTAGGAGGGTCCTGTTTGGAGCCATGTCCAAGTTATACTGATACTAACGGATAAAAGCTTTAGCCAAGTCTTTCTAGTTTCTTACTGTGGCTCTGGTCAAGTGGGAGTACCATTCTCGGGATGCCCCTGTTAGACTATCCTCGAAGTAAAACATCCACAACTTCTCGTCCATGGTGTATGCTTTTAACCTTCCCAAGAATGATTGAAGGTGAGTGTGTGGGCAGGATGTGCCATTATACCTTTCAAAGCACGGGGGTTTAAACTTGTGAGGAATTCTCACCCCTTCCACCAGTCCCATGTCCATGACATCAAACCCTAGGGAATTTTGGGATTCAAGAGACCTCAGCTTCTCTGCAATTTCATCCAGCTTACGGTCGTAAACCACGTCTCCAGCCCCAACAACTGTAAACTTCTCTTCTTGAGGATCCTCTTGCAAGACCCTTCCTCTAGCAGTGTTATCATGAGTATTCCTTATGGCATTGATTTCTGGGTTTATATGAGGCCCAAACTCTGGTGGATCAGTGCGAGGCTGCACATGATCGTTGTTACTGGTACCTCCTATACCCGAATGATGTTCTTCAGGAGTTTGTCTCTCAACCAACTCCCTTAGTCTTTCCTGGCTTTGAGCTAAACCAGTCATTATAGTCATGAATTGGGTCATATGATTCCTCATCTCAACCCTCTCATTGGCCATTTGGGTCCTCACTCCATTCAAGTCTTGCTGAACTTGATCCATCTGGAGTCCCGGAAGGTTGTTTCTTGTCGGGTACCGGTGTATTCTATTGACAAGGAACACTCTTCTGCGAGCAATGTTTCCTGAAACCACAACAAAGTGAGAAACAATAACAAACAAAAACCTACAAAACAAAGAAAATGTTAGTATGCAATGCAGGATGCTTATTTGTCTTCCAAGGGTATCCGGTTTGGTTCCTTGGTTTTGAACTTCCCAGACCTCGAGGAAATGCTGATGATGTTGTAGAGATAGATAAAGCCCACCAAAAATAATACAAACTGATATATTACAAAGAGTGAAAATACATAGTTTGATTACAATACATCCCCATGGTGAGTTAAAATACAACAACAAAAGAAAAGTACAACAAAAGGAAAGTACAAGCAAAAAGTCAAACATCTAATCCAAAGTCATCCTCTCTGACTTCCTTCGGGAGGGCCTCAGTCACTGGACCCACTGGGTGCTCTGTAATAGTCCTGATGAGGAGGTTCATGGTAGCAATGGCATTGGTCAACTTCTTATGCTTGTCCTGATCCTTTGACCTCTTCAAAACCGCCCGGAGTTTCAATTCAGATATCTCTCTCTGAGCTGCCAATAAAGCTTCCTGATGCTTCTTCTCACTAGCCTCCAGTTGCTCTATCTTAGCCTGAGTCCTTTGATCTTCCTGTGCACGGGCTTTAGTGATCCTGATCCACCTAGCCTGGCTCTCCTCTAGATAATGCTCTGCCCTAGCCTTCTGAGTTTTTTGCTTCCTTGCAAGCATTCTTCAGTACCAACTCCCCTGCCCTAGCCTTCCTGATGTAGTCATCTGTCTTCTCAATCTTGGTCAAATGCTCAACCCTGAGCCTTTCCAATCTCTCATTATCTAGACGGCTGTCATTTCTCTCCCAGAGAGTCTTCTTCAAGGCTTCAGATAGCTGAGTATTCCTCTCTTTCAACTTTTCAAACTCTTCCAAACTGACAGTAGCTGCAGGTTGTACTGTAGAAGGTCCAGGTATATCTTCTAAAGTGAAGTGCATCCGGGTGATTTGAGCCCTGGTACGAGACCAATCAGAATACTGTGCTGAAGCAATGTTGTTGCACTTGCCAAGGATGGTTGTTCCCTTGGTCTGAATGTTATCCCAAGCCCATGCAGCTTGTTTGACAACAACAGAGTTGGGTTGGATTTCACAGTAGAGGGTTTCAGCCAAATCTTGTCCTCTGGGAGGATGAACCAAAGCATACCCTAATTGTCTTTTAAACAGTAAAGGGTTGTAGTTCATGAAACCTTTCATTCCTATCAAAGGCAGATTAGGATATTGCCCACAGCTAGTAATGATGTCCTTGACCTTGGTGCTCTGAGTGCACCATCTAATGTCTTCTGATGTCAAGGCAATAAATCTCTTATCCCAGTTCTTTTGCTGATGGGGGTTCAGGAAAGTATCTGACTTTGGCAAGTGTCTTAGCAGCCAAGAATAATAAAGAGGAGCAAATCATCTGACCAGTCTTCCTCTTTGCTTTTCATTCCTCTGGTGTACTGAGTAGTAGAAGTCTCCCAGCAAGGTAGGAACCGGGTTCCTCAGTAAGAACAGGTGAATGGCATTCTTGCTCACAAACTTTGACTCGTCTGCAAACAAGATAACCCCATATATACAGAGGGCTAGAAGTGCACAGACAACCTTCCATTCTCCTATTGCAGCATGCAGGGTAGCCTGGGAGATCAAGAAGTCTAGGTGAAGGCCTGGAACCCCAGCCTTGGTTGTCATGTTCTGATCAATGAGGGCAGGCTCCAAATGCAATACCCTGGCTATGTCTTCATTTCTGGGAGAAACCATCTAAGGTTGAAAGGAATCCCTTTCCTAATAGGAACTCCTAACAACATGGAAAATTCTTCTAACAGAGGTCCTAACTAGAAATCAGGAAATGTGAAACATCTGAGTGGAGGATCATAAAACTGCAAGCAAGTATGAATCATGCTCCTCTGAGATGCATCTAGATCCATGACCATGTCCAATATGCCTCCATAATGCTCTCTGAATAGTGGGACATGATCAGGAGTAATGAGAGACTGAATCTGCCTGATGCTAGTCAGGGTGGGCTCAAAGAAGTGGTAAGTGATGTTGCTCTTTCTTGAAGTGTCCATGGATGCTGGTGAAGAAGCTGAGAGCAACTGCTGATGAAGATCATTGAATGAGATGCTAGAGATGGGTCTCTGATGAAGGTAGCTGGAGGAGAATTACTGACAAACTGATGGAGGTGCTGGAGAAGATAACTGAAGCAGTCTGAGCAGTAGAAGGGGTCAAAACCAAACCAAAGATAAAATGGTGGATACCCTGTAAAACAAATAAGAAAATGTGAAATGATGCAGAAATGATGTATGCAAAATGATATGCAAAGGGTTTGTGATCAAGTGTCGGATCTGTTTATCTGTCTTGGTAAGAGTCCATGTATGTTCATAAGTCCGGATGAAGGCTTAGAAATCCAGTAACCAAGTGGGGGACTCAAATAAAGAGTCACAAGTCCAGGGTAATCACAAGAACTGTCCAAATATTACAACCTTAACAATTCTAGTAGCAAAGGGTATGATGAGGCCAAAGGTTCCTGCAAACCTGCAAACATCCCAACCCTCTCACTTGTAATGTTCTAGAACAAGGATCCTCAGACTTGGATCAGTTATGAGAAGTGTAAACACTTCTAACCCGGAGGTACAGTGCTTACAATAACCATAAAAGATCCTCCTCTAATTCACCTCAGATGCTGAAGGTCATAAAAAAGGTCATCCAGACTTAGCAGGCTTCCCAGATAGCCCTAGTACTACAAGAAATTTGTAGCACAGAGTTCTCAAGAAGAAACCCATGTCTAAACCGTGTTTCATATTCCCACACCATACCAAAATGGAATGGGAAAGAATATGAAGCCACTCTAGCCTATATGTCACTCAGGTCCCAGGTATAGGACCTTAATCACTCAATGATCCCCACCCACCAAAGAAACAGTAGATCTAGCACATGATAATGACAGTATGAAATGCATAAGACTGTAAATGAGAGCAATGAATAAAGCTGTAAATAAAGCAATAAATAAAGCAAACAAACAAGCACAAGTAGCACATAACACCCCCGTAAACACAAATCAAACAACCGCTAGGAGGAACCCACAAAAAGAACCAGAAGCCCTGGTTGCAATATAAGGGTCCCCAGCAGAGTCGCCAAGTTGTCGCTCCCGAAGATTTGCATCCCGGTACAAGCGCAAACGGTCGGCGAAAGGAGAAAATGAAATGAACTGAATAGAGTCGCCAGCTAGGCATTTTTATCCCGGAGGAAAGGTAATGCTGCATAAACCTAGAAGGATATGGATAAGAGGGTCGCGAACCAGAGAAACTGAGAAAGGGGGTTGGTTACAACCTGGGAAGGTATTAGCACCCAGATTGTCCGTCGTACTCGACGGGATCCACGTTTGAAAGATTGTCTTTAAAGGGGTAGGTGTATGTGCTATCTGTGTGTAAAAGATGGAAAAGAAAATACAAGTGTCAGTTCAAAAGGTATGAAATGCTCAGGGACTGAGCCTTTTAAAGAATGCTGGAAGAGGGGGAAGACACAGAGACTTTTGTTCGCTAACTGTTAAGTTATGCCTACGTATCCTCTCGTGCAATGAGAAAGTCAGAACACCGTAGTTCGACTCAAAGAGACTGAAAGATAAATTGACTATGAACTGCTTACTTGTCTATGCTCAAGTGTATGACTCGTCTGGCTCGAGTGCTAACTGTCTTGCATTAGATGGAAGAAGCGAGTTCTCGTTTGTGAATGAAGATGATGAGAAAAGAATCCTGAAGGAGACGCTTATTGTTTGTTTTTATGTTTTCAATCTTTTATTGCTTTTTTTTGTGTGTTTGTCATAAGTTAATGAGCTTAAGCCTAAACCAAGGGTTAGTAAACTCATCATATCCTCCCTTTGATTAGGGATAATGAGAATACCTTAAGTATGAGATAAACATCTCAACTTAATGACCATGATGATGTAGGATTAAAATCATTAACCTACTTGTGATTATTTAGATGTTTTTTTGAGTTTTTGTTTAGTGTTAAGTAATGAGTTTAAGCCATAATCAAGGATTAGTGAACCCATTACACCATCCTAATAGAAGGATAATAGATGAGCACACTTAAGCTGAGGAAGATACCTCAGCTTAATCCATGATTAAGGATTAACCTCATGACAAAACAAACCTTTATTAAATGGATTTTAATTAAGGGTGAGATTAAGAAGTGAATTTTATGATTTGTAAGACAACTTGAGTGGGTAAAGCTAAAAGGGACTAATCACAACCCTAATTATTGTCTTGCTTGGGTGTTCCTATGGTTTGTGGGGCTTAAAAGAGATCTTCAGAGAAGCCACCAATGGAAGAAGCATATGAGAGGAGGAGGAGCAGAAGAAACAAGTTACTTACTTCACTGAAGAAGATAAGTAACTTGGAGAAAGAAAGTGAAAGATGAACATGAATGAGAAAGCTCACTCTAAGGAAAATGAAAATGCAGCAAGGATGCATAAGAAGAATGAGAAAAGAAATGAGAAGTGAAGGCAAATTCACTTCTCAAATTACTTACCACCTGAAAATGTTAGCATAAGGAAAGAAATGAAATGAAAATGAAACATATGCAAAATTAAAAACCAAAACCAGAAGCAAACACATGATGCAAATGATGCTATGAGATGATGCAAAGGCATACCAAGTGCTATGAATGTTCATACAAAGAGGATGAATGCAAATGAAGCATGTAGGAAGCATGAACACACATGGATGTTTATGAAGTGAAATGGATGCAAAGCATAGCAAATGTATGAAGAAATGACCAAGCAATGTATTAAGATGTCTAAAATGGCATACAAGTGCTTAGAATGTCATGGCAAGTTCACATGTTCATGCAATGCAATGTAAGATGCAAGTATGGATGCAAGATTAGGGTTACATGAAAGGATGAAATGCACATGACAAAAACAGAATCAAATCACATGATAAAAATTTGCAAATGAATTCAAAGGGACCCTAACCCCATATCATATCACACCCCAAAGGATAAGGTCCAATTCTTAACCTAAAGAAAGTTGTGATTTTTCTAAGTTAACTAGGGTTTTAGGGTACCTTAAGAGGGAGAATGCAAATCAAATTGAAAATGAAAGATAAATTCATGACAAAAATATCCTAGAAACTACATGCCATATATAAAACGATTCAAAAAGAATCATTGTCAAACCCTTTATGGTTAGACAGAAACGAATTCTTAAAGTTAGGGTTCCAATAAAGGAATTTTATGAACCCTAAATTCAAGAAAAATGTCAACGTTGGATCAAAACCAAAAAGAAATTTGTATGGATGGTTTGACAATGTTTCTAAATGTCCTAAGATGCAATGTGAATTATTTTGGAATTTTTAGAAACCTAAATGGTATTTTAATTAATTAATTTCCATTAATTAATTAAAATAAACATTTAAATATTTTTAAAATGGTTTTTTAATGCAAAAAATAAAAATAATAATGTTTTTGGGTGAAGAAAAATATTTGGAATTAAAATGCAGAAGGAAATTTTTTTAGGATTTTTCTAAGTATTTTAAATAAAATGCACAAAATAAATGGATAAAAATTAAAATAAAATGAATTAAGGGGAAGGTCAACACATCGAAGGGCTGAGGTTTAAACCTGGGGTTGGAGGGAAAGACTGCGCGCGCAGATCAATGGTTCAAATTCAAACTGACTAAACCTAATTAATTAATTTAATTAATTAGAATTAACCCTAATCTGAAATAATCCTGGCCACTCATTTTAAACTAATCCTGATCCAAAGGCCCAGAATGCGCCTGGAACACTAAACCCTAAAATTAGCCCTAAACATTTTCAGGTGACCGAAACAGTGTTCCGGTCATCTTCTCCAGCAACACCCCAACATCAACTTCTTCCCTATACCATTTCCAGAGCTCTAAAGCTCCAGATCACTCCCCCACACCTTCTTAAGACTGAATCCAACCTCAAAATTCATTTCTCATGCATCAAACTCAAGATTCGAAGAAGAACATAAAAATGGTGAAACTATCAGAAACGCGATACAGGCTCAATACTCAATCATTTTCAAAACCAACAAGTGCAGTGTGATCAGTGAAGCGTATAGATCATTTCTATAACATAAAAAACAAGTTCTGGAAAAAAGTTTGAAGGTGGCTACCTGAGCTGAAGCTTTAACTTTTGGAGCTTTCAGACCTCTTCTCTTTTGCAAATCTACCTCACTTGACCTCCTGATGATGTTGGAATGCTTTGATGGAGTTTAGAATGGCTGGAAAGAGAGATTACACTTCAACTGGTCTGAAATCGTGTTTGTGTTTGGCTGGCTTTCAGAGCTTGGTAATGGCTGGGAAATGCTCTAATGGTGATGGTGAGTTGATTAGTGAAGTTTGTTTGGAGTTTGAGTGGCTGGACAGAGAGTTTCAAAAGTTTTTGCTTGAAGGTGATTTTTGTGAAACTTGGTGAATGAGATGATCTGAGCTTGTGTGTGTTATGCATTGGCTTGCTTTTAGTCCACATAACATTGTTTGATAGGTTAGAAAGTGGGTGGTGGCCTGTGGTGATTGGTATGGGCAAGTTGCCAAAATGTCAACATTAGGTGTACTTGAGGTATGGGCTCATGTTGTAGCTGTTTTAGGGTATGTCCTGGTTCAGCATTGATTAAGGAGAGCCATGGAAAATGTTTTGGGGTGATGCAGCAAGTTTATGAGAAGATTCATCCCCTTTTGCAAATTTGAAGAACTTTGGCCCCTTTTGAATTTCTTGAAGTTCAAGGCATGAAATGGAATGATTCTTTGGGAAATTTTAGTCACATGCATTGTATTATGTTTGTATGATGCTTAGAGAGTGATTAGAGGTCACAAAATGACTTGGTTTGTGAAATTGCAAAAAATCCTCTTTGGTGTGAAAGTGAAAATTATAGGATTTTTGCCAACTTTGCAAAGCTATAACTTGAGTTCCATAATGAATTAGAACTTGTTCTTGTATTATTTGAAAAGGGAATGATCCAATCTACAACTTTCATGACCAACAATTTTTCATTTGAAGCATTTTTGGTTGAGAAAGAGGAGGTTGAAACACTTTCCCAAAATGGAAAGTTTCCATTACAAGTCATTTCCATTTTGGCAACTTTTGGTTTAGCTCAATTTTCTTCAATTTTGTGAACTTCCAAGCACTTCAATGATCAAATAAAGATCATATAACCTCAATTTGATGAAAAATCCACTTTGGTTCCATTGTTGGGGGCCTTAGATGCCCTGATTTTGCTCTGACTTGCTCAAGAAGTTACCCAGTGAACAAATGACTTCCACAATGAATTTATTCATCAAACTTGGTACACATGATCCTTATAACATATTGAGACTATTAGAAACAAGAATGACCCCAAAATTTGGAGTTATGGCCTCTGAAACCAAAACCCTAATTTCAGGTCATTTGAGTAGTGAAACCCTAGCTCTGCTTCCATGCTTTGCCAGTTCTTGTGATTTCTTGACTTCCTTGATCTTTGGGGGATATAATATGATGATAGAACACACATGGACCATATTGGAATGATTGGAGACCTTTGGAGTAGCTCAGATGGATCCTTGGATTGCTCAGATCACAAACCCTAGATGTAGATGAACTTGAACTAATGCAGTGAAACAAAATGCAATATGAGATGACATGCTTAAACTTATGCAAATATGGAAGATCACAAGCCATAGTGTGATATTAGTGAGGGCAAATTTGGGGTGTTTACAACAAGTTCATAAGATGATGATATGCAAAGATGAATGCAAATGAACATGAGAAATTAGGGTTTTATGAATGTATGAGATGCATATGACCAAAACAGAAGCATACATCATGATAAAAATTTGAAATTTAACTCAAAAAAACCCTAATCACATACAAGATCAAACCCCAAAGGAGAAAGTTAGAAGCTAAACCTAGGCAAAGTTATGGATTTCCTAAGTTAACTAGGGTTTTTGGGTGATTCTTAAGGGAAAATGCAAATCAAATTGAAAATGCAATGCAAAACTATGATATAAATAACCTAGAAACTAGATGCAATATGAGAAATAATTCAAAAAGAATCAAGTTCAAACTCACCATGGTTAGGCAGAAATGAAATTTTCAAGTTAGGGTTAAAAAATGTGAAATTTAAGAACCCTAATTCAAAGAAAATTGTGAAAATGTGATCAAACCTAAAACGAAATTTGTATGGTGAGTTTGAAAATGTTTCTAAATGTTTAAGAATGCCTCATGATTTTTTTGGTGATTTTTAGAAACTTAAATGCATTTTTAATTAATTAAAACCAATTAATTAATTAAATAAAACATTTAAATATTTTTAAAATACTTTTTTAATGCAAAAATTAAAATAAAAAATGCTTTTAGGTTAAGCAAATTATTTGAAACAACAATGCAGAAAATGATATTTTTTGAAAGTGTTTTGGTATTTTAAATAATTATGTGAAAGAAAATGCAATAAAATGAAAATAAAAATGATATAAAAGGAAAGTCAAATGATCTAAAGGCCAGGATTTGAAGGCTGGTTGACTGGCACGCGTTTGGATGGTTGAGATTCACTCTGACTAATTTAATTTAATTAAATCTAATTAAACTAATTAAATAAAGATTGGGGTTAATGAGGCAATCCTGACCATTCACACGCGCGGAAACCACAAAATCCGAGGGCTAATATTCAAACTTGGCTAATTACACAGATTAGGGCAAATGACTTTCAGGTGTCCGGAACAGTGTTTCGGTCATCTTCTCCGGCGACACCCTCACCTGACTCCACTCAAAACGCCACGAAAACTCACCAAACGCTCCAGAAATGATCTATGAACCTCCCTAAACACGAATCCAGCCCCAAAAACAATTTATTTTTCGTCAATCTCATGAATCGAACCAAACATTTTTCTAGGTTAAAATTTCAGAGATACGGTTCATGCTCGTTTCTTCACCATTTTCAAAAATAACAAGTGCAGTGTGATCAGGGGAGCATGGGGAGCATTTCCAAAACATAAAACAAAGCTTCTGGAAAAAAAGTTTGGATGAACTACCTGAGATAAAGCTTTCACTCCTTGAGCTTCCTGGCCTCTTTCTTTGTTCAATCCACCTCCAATGAACTCCCTGATGATGCTACAATGCTTAGAACAAGTTTATGTGTCTTGGTTTGAGAGATACAACTCCTTTGCACCAAGAATCGTGTTTTTGTTTGGCTATGTTTCAAGGCTTTTTAAAGGGTGCTTTGTGATCCTTAGACCATTTGGAGATGATTGGTGAAGTTTGTTTTGAGGTTTGTGGCTTGTGTGATCAGATTCGAAGAGAAAATGTTCTTGAGTGATTTTTGGATTCTTGAGTTATGGGATGATTCAAGCCAATGTGTTGTATGAAATGGAGTCCATAATGTTTGTATATGATGTTCTAATTGGCCAGAGAGTTGTTGGTGGCATAATGTGATTGGTATGGTTATTTTTGCAAAAAGTCAACATTTGTTGTACTATGAGCATGGGTCATGGCAGGAGTGGTTCTATGGCATGTATTGCTTCAGCATGGTTCATGGTGAGCCCTTGGATTGAAACATGTGAGCTGTAACAAGTGGATGAAGAGTTTCAAGGCATTTTGCAAATTTCCCTCTTTGAACTTTCTTGAGAAGCAAGGCATGGAAACTTGTGATTTTTGGTGCAATCTTGATCAAAATGTGTTGCATTATGTTGGTATGACATTTAGAAGTTGATTAGAGGTCATGAAATGGCTTGGAAAGTGAAATTGCAAAATCCCTCTTTGGTGCACACTTGAAAATTATAGGATTTTTTCCAACTTTGAAAGGCCATATCTTGTGTTCTAGGATGAATCAAGACATGTTCTTGTACTTTTTGAAAATGGGAAGACATAATCTACAACTTTCATGTTTGAAAAAATTTCATTTGAAGCATTTTTGGTCATGAAAGAATAGGTTGAATATCTTTCCCAAAATGGAAAGTTTCCATTACAAGTCATTTCCAAAAATAGCAAGTTTGCATTTGGCTCAAAATTCTTCAACTTTGTGAACTTCCAACCACTTCAATGATCAAATAAAGATCATAGAGACTCAAAATGATGATGACCCATTGGTACCCTTTATAGAGGCCTCAAATTCCCTGATTTTGACTTTACTTGCTCAAGAAGTTACCCAATGATCAGATGACTTCCACAGTGAATTTCTTCATCAAATTTGGTACACATGCTCTTCATAACATATTAAGACCATTAGAATCAAGATTGACCAAAAAAATTGAGGTTAAGGGCCTCAAACCCAAAACCCTAATTTTGGTCATCCGTGTAGGAAACCCCTAGCTCTGCATGGACTTCTGTGCAATCCTTTGACATTTTGTAACTTCCAATCATCCTTGGAGATATAATAAGACCATATACCCCCCATGGACCCTCTTGGCATGCTTCAAGGCCTAAGAGATTGCTCAGATCACTTCTAAGATTAATCTGATCACAAAACCCCAATTGTGCAGTCATGCAATGATTTGATGAAGTTGTTTATGCAATGTGAGATGCAATGAGATGTTTATGAAAAATGAGATCATAAGCCATGGTGTGAGAAAAAGTGAGGGAAATTTTGGGGTGTTTACAGCTGCCCCTATTCAAGCATGAGTTAGTTGTGCAGGATGTAAGCGCCTGGCTTTACAGACAAACAGGATAACTTGTGGTTGAATACCAAGACAGTCCGAAATTTGCACTCTTTATTAAAAGAAGAAAAAGGATATAAATTGTAAAAGATAGTATAGTATATTCATCAAGTATAAGCGATGGAGGACGACCATCGAGCAGAGGACGACTGCTGGGGGTAAAACGGTAAGTAAAGCAATGACGGGGACGACCATCATGCTGGGAAATAAATAAACCGCGACGGGGACAACCATTGGGTAAAGTGATGAAGGACGATCATCAAAAAGAGAAAAAGACCACGACGGGGACGGCCATCGGGTAAAGAAATAAAACTCTCTGGGGATTGGAGAAGTGGGGAAAAGCACTGATGGGGACGGCCATCAGGCTGGAAAGTAAAGTAAACAACGATGGGGATGGCCATCGGGCTAAACAAATGAAGGACAATCATCAGGAAAAGGAAAAGGGACCACGACAGGGATGACCATCGGGTTAAAGAATAAATGAAATATTTCACAAGGGACGATCATCAAAGGTGAAGGACGATCACCTAGCAGGGGATGGCCTGCTCTTTATCACGACATAGGACGAATGCCGGATAAAAAAGATCAACGATGGGGACGACCATCGGACAAGCATGATGAAGGACGATCATCAAGAGGTGAAGGACGATCACCTAGCAGGGGACAAATGCTCTTGGGGGATTATCTCGACATAGGATGAATGCCGGATAACAAAGATCAACAATAGGGATGACCATCAGATAAAATGATGAGGGACGATCATCAAAAGGTCAAGGACGATCACCTGGTAGGGGACGGCTACCAAAAATATCGCGACATAGGACAAATGCCGAGTAGAAGGTTCCAACAATGGGGACTCCACTAGGGAAAGGATGAGGGACGGTCATCCAAAGGTGAAGGACGATCACCTGGCAGGGGACTGCTGCCAAAAGTATCACGACATAGGACGAATGCCTGATAGAAAATGTTGTTTTGTTTCTGTGGGGATGTAAACACGAACGAGTGCTTACGCTTTAAAATAAAAGGTATAAGTGTTTGACAGTGTGTATAGACCAAAGACGCGGATGAGCATCCTTAGAACCATGATACAGACGAGTATCGGTAGAAACAAACGCTGACACATGTTTAAGGATGATGATATGGACGAGTATCAATCGGTTAAGTAATGGAACACGGATGAGTGTTTGATCTGCTGAGGAGTGATATATACAAGATACAGACGAGTATCAAAGACTTTTATATAAGTATGTACAAGTATTGATCTGCTAGGGAAGTATGTGCAAGACACAGACGAGTTTCAAAGAGATTGAGCAAGGGACACAGACGGATGTTTGACGGGCGAGTATTAAATAGAGTATGTACAAGTATGAAAAAGTGTTTGAGAATTCTGTATAAGTAAGATACAGACAAATATCAAAAGGATTATGGCAACTTCACTGGGGAAAGATGACACGGACGAGTGTCGAAAAGAGCATGTATAAATATGAACACACATCTGTATTTGACAGTGCAAAGGGGATGTTTTGGCTTTTATATGCAGGGGATATGAGTTTTATATATTGCTGGTGAAGTGATTTTGATATTTACAGGTGACTGGCTCAAACCTGGCTTATGATTATGCAAATGTTTGATTTTTGCCGTAATGCTCCTTATTAGACGGAATGCTACGCTCAGTTTGGGGAAAAATGATGCGAATGCTATGATTATACAAATGAGAAAACCGGTCCGAGATCCGGATCCCACAAGGAGAAAGATCTCTGGGAGATCTGTCTGGTGGAAGAACTCCGCTGGGGAAAGGGATCATTGGCTGATCTGCAGGGAGAAAGGATCACTGAACGACCTTTCTATGGAACCCTATGGGGATCCCTGTTGGGGAAGCTTCTGATTGGGGAAACTTCATGCTGGGGAGGATTGATCTCGGGCGACTCTACTGGAGATAGTCTTGTTGGCGACATATTGGGGATGGGAGAAAACCTTGGCGACTAGCTGAAGAAAAGGGAAGCTCTGGAAACTTAATGGGGTGAGCAGTTTAGGCAACTCAACCGGGGAAATGGGAAGTCCTGGCAACTCTGATGGGGAACAGACAGTCCTGGCGACTAGTTGAGGACAAGGAGAACTTTGGCAACTTGCTGGGGAATGGCAGACCCTGGAAACTCAGCTAAGGATGAGAAAGTCTTGGTGACTAGCTAAGGAGAGAGTAATCCTAGCAACTCTGCGGAGGAAAAGAAGTTCGGGCATTGCTCGGGAGTTCCTTCTTGAGGAGGGGAGAACTTTTGGGAAGTAATCTGCTGTAACTCCTTCATCCAAGCGATACGCTGGGGATTGATGAATTTCTCAAAAGATCCTATGGGGGGATAAAAACTTCGCGAGGAAATACTTCTGTCAAAGAGTCCTGCTGATGATGTGATTGTTGGCTTGCCTAGGGAAAATGCCTGATATGCCCCATCCTATGAAAGATTGTCTTCCTTGAGTACCTGCAACCTGTTAAGACAAAAGGAAATGCACAAGTGTCTCTAGGTATCCTCAACCGGATTCCTTCATAGGAGTTATATTTGCTTAAGAATTCATATTTCCTACAAGCATTTGTTGAAAATGGCCTATATGTTTTCATGCAAATGTTGTATTATGAACTCTGGACATTTTGCAAACAAAAACAAAAAGGTAAAAACAAAGTGTAACTGAATATTCTGATTTTATTGATTTGTGTGCCCTGAATAGGAAAGTACAGTTAAAGAAGCGAATCCCCTGAAAGGAGGAGATTTCTGTAAATTGAGAAAATAAAAGTGTTGGCAATGTTGCAGATGACGCTCCAGTGAGCTTTTTTTGCTATGACCCATATGACCTGAACGCTCTTCTTATCTTGCTTTCTGAAAAATGATGATTCTGACTGACGCTTTGTCCTTTCGAAGCTTTCCATGTTGTATAAGTGATACAGACAAATTCAGAAATAGAGTTGTTCTCTTATTCCCTGATTTTGCGTGGATCGCCCTTTCGGGTTTTCAATCCACCGGGATACCCATTTTTGCCTGAGCTGTCCGATGTGGCTTTTCAGCTCAGCGGGTGTACATTTTTTAGTTTTTCCCTTATTTTTTCCCGAGTCTTTTATTCTGTTTTTGACTCGCCAGGATGCCCTATTTTTTCCTGGACTTACATTCTGTTTTTATGTCCAGCGGGTCATTTTATGCGAAGTATTTTTTAACTACATCTGAATTCACAGGAGATAGGAAGTCCTCGCCATCCATAGTAGTGAGCATCAGCGCTCCACCAAAGAAAACTTTCTTTACTATGAATGGGACTTTGTAGTTTGGTGTCCATTTTCCCCTGTGGTATGTATGAGGAGGAAGAAGTCTTTTCAGCACAAGCTCTCCCACCTGGTATTCCTGAGGTCTGACTTTCTGATTGAAGGCTTTCTTCATCCGTTTCTGATACAACTTACCATGACAGATAACTGCTAATATTTTCTCTTCAATCAGGCTCAGTTGATTGTATCGAGATCGGACCCATTCTGCTTCATCCAGTTTCACATCCATCATTACCCGTAAGGAGGGTAATTCAACTTCAACAGGTAGGACTGCTTCCATACCATACACAAGCTGATAAGGTGTTGCCCCAATAGATGTTCTGATATAGGTTCGGTACCCATGCAAGGCCAATGGTAGCATCTCATGTCAGTCTTTGTAGGTGACTACCATCTTCTGCACAATCTTCTTGATATTCTTGTTGGCTGCCTCAACAGTGTCGTTCATCTTTGGCCTGTAAGGAGAAGAGTTGTGATGTTGAATTTTGAAGTCCTGGCATAACTCATTCATCATCTTGTTGTTCAAATTGGAACCATTGTTAGTAATGATTCGCTCGGGAACTCCATATCGACAGATGATATCCCTTTTCAGAAATCGAGCTATCACTTGCCTGGTGACATTTGCATACGAAGCTGCTTTAACCCATTTGGTGAAGTAATCAATGGCCACCAGGATGGATTTGTGACCATTTGAAGCAGTTGTTTCAATCTTTCCAATCATGTAAATGCCCCACATGGAAAAGGGCCAAGGTGAAGACATCACTTTCAAAGGATTTAGAGGCACATGCACTTTATCTGCGTAGATCTGACATTTGTGGCACTTTCTGGCATAAGCATAACAGTCTGCATCCATTGTGATCCAGTAGTATCCCGATCTTAATAACTTCTTTGCCATTGCATGTCCTCCGACATGGGTACCAAAATAACCTTCATGTACTTCGCGCATTAGCAGGTCTGCTTCCTTCTTGTCAACACATCTGAGCAAGACCATGTCGAAGTTTCGCTTGTACAAAGAACCATCAGTATTGAGGAAGAAACTACCGGCTAGCCTTCTTAATGTCTTCTTATCATTTGACGATGCCCCAAGTGGGTACGCCTGAGTTTCCAAGAAGCATTTGATGTCATGGTACCAAGGCTTGTTATCAGTGACAGTGTTCACAGAGAATACATATGCTGGTCGGTCCAGTCTGGATACCAAAATCTGAGGTACATATTAATAGCTACAAGGATGAAATGATGTCCATTAGAGGCAGTAGGTTTGATCTCACCAATCATATCAATGCCCCACATGGCAAAAGGCCATGGAGCAATTAGAACATTCAACGGAACTGGAGGCACGTGAACCTTATCAACATAAATCTGGAATTTGTGACAAGTTTTGGAGTGTTGATAGCAGTCAACTTCCATGGTAGACCAATAATAACATGCACTCAGAATCTTCTTAGCCATGGTATGCCCACTAGAATGAGTACCAAAGATCTCATCATGCATGTCTTCCATAATCTCTACTGCTTCTTTCTTATCCACACAGCGAAGCAAAGTCGAATCGTGGTTGCGCTTGTACAGAATTCCATTACTTAGGAAGACTTTAGCAGAAAACCTCCTCAAAAACTTCTTATCATTGACAGATGCCCCTTCAGGGAACTCCTGAGCTTCAAGATACCTCTTCACTTCCTGGAACCAAGGCTTTTCTTCTACTCCTTCAGTACCCACTTCATTGCAGTATATATGTTTATCAAATCGATCAATAGTAATTCTCGGAGCTTCATCATCCTAACCGATTTCAAACATAGATGCAATGGCAGCTAATGCATCTTCCAACTAATTCTCTTCTCGTGGAATATATCTAAAGGTAATATCTTCAAAGTACGGGATCAAAGATAACACATGCTCTCTCTACGGGATAAGATTAGGAAGCCTGGTGTCCCAATATCCTTTAACTTGACTGACTACTAGGGCTGAATCTCCATACACATCCAAAAATTGGATCTTCATTTCAATAGCAACTTTGATACCCATGATGCACGCTTCATATTCATCCATATTATTGGTACATTTAAAACAAAGCTTTGCAGTAACTAGTTTATAACAACCTTTAGGAGAGATAATCACAACACCAACACCATTACCAAGCGCAATAAAAGCTCCATCAAAAACCATAGTCCATCGGGATCCTTGTCTAGGTCCTTCATATTGTCTAGGTTCTTTAGTAACAATCATAATATCTTCATCTAGAAACTCAAAATTCATAGATTGATAATCATCCACTGCTTGATGAGCCAAATGGTCAGCTACTACACTTCCTTTGATTGATTTCTGAGTAGTATACTGTATGACATATTCTATCAAGATCATTTGCCATCTTGCTATTCGTCCGGAGAGAGCAACTTTCTCAAATATATATTTGATTGGATCCATTTTTGAAATCAATAAAGTGGTATGAGTTAACATATACTGTCTTAGTCGGCGAGCAGCCTATGCCAAAGCGCAACAAGTTTTCTCGAGCAGTGAGTATCTTGTTTCACAGTCGGTAAACTTTTTGCTAAGGTAGTATATTGCCTGCTCTTTTCGACCAGACTCGTCATGTTTCCCCAACACACACCCCATTGAGTTATCCAATACTGTAAAGTACATAATCAAGGGTCTTCCTTCAACTGGTGGCATCAATATAGGGGGCTCCTGTAGGTACCTTTTGATTTCATCAAAAGCTGCCTGGCATTCATCATTCCATTCCAATGCTTGATTTTTCTTCAACAACTTGAAGATTGGTTCACAAGTAGCGGTCAACTGGAAAATAAATCTTGCAATGTAATTAAGTCATCCCAGGAAACCTCTAACTTCTTTATCAGTACGAGGAGCAAGCATCTCTTGTATAGCTTTTACCTTTGCAGGATCGACTTCAATACCTTTACCACTAACAATAAAACCCAGAAGTTTACCAGATCTAACTCCAAAAGTACATTTGTTTGGATTTAACCTCAACTTGTATTTCTTCAACCTCTCAAACAACTTGTGCATGTGATTGAGGTGCTCTTCTTCATTCTGAGATCTGGCTATCATATCATCCACATATACCTCTATCTCATGGTGATTCATATCATGGAACAAAGCTACCATAGCACGCTAATATGTTGCCCCAACATTCTTCAAACCAAATGGCATTACCTTATAGTAGAAAGTGCCCCATTGTGTAACAAATGTAGTCTTCTCCATATCTTCAGGTGCCATCTTAATCTGATTATACCCAGAGAAACCATCCATAAAATAGAATACCTTATGTTGAGCAGTGTTGTCTACCAGAACATCAATATGTGGAAGTGGAAAGTCATCTTTAGGGTTGGCTCTGTTCAAATCCATGTAGTCTACACACATGCGTACTTTACCATCTTTCTTAGGCACCGGCACCACGTTTGCAACCCATTGTGGATAAGAAGTAACAGCTAAAAACCCTGCATTGAATTGTTTCATCACCTCTGCCTTAATCTTTTTTGACATATCAGGACGCATACGACGAACTTTCTATTTTATCGGACGACAATCCTCTTTCACTGGTAGACGGTGAACCACAATATTTGTATCCAACCCCGACATATCTTCATAAGACCAAGCAAAAACTTCCACATAGTCATGTAACATCTGAATCAACCTGTTCTTGATGCCATCCTCAAGTTCAGCACCTATCTTGATTTCTTTCCTGTTTTCCTCGGTTCCTAAGTTCACGACATCAATTGGTTCCTCATGTGGTTGTATAGTTTTATCTTCTTGCTGTAGTAATCTAGCCAACTCTATAGGTACTTCACAATCTTCCTCCTTTCCATCCTCGGCTTAATAGATCGTATTTTCAAAGTCATAATTGGCAATAGCAGAATTGTTATCAATAGGATCTAGAGTGGATGAATATCTGCATTTAGTGATGTGGGTGTGTGTAAGAACACATAGCCCTTTTTTTTGATAAAAGGTGTAAACACCCCAAATTTTCCCTCACTCATATCACACCATGGCTTGTGATCTTTCATTAGCATAAGCATACCACCTCATATTGCATATTTGTTTCATCTGCATAGTTCAAATTCATCTGCATCTAGGGATTGTGATCTGAGCAATCCAAGATTCCATCTGAGCCATCCCAAAGGCCTTAAAGTTTTCCAAGAGGGTCCATGTGTGTTCTATCATCATATTATATCCCTCAAAGTTCATAGAAGTCAAGAGATCACAAGAACTAGCAAGGCATGGAAGCAGAGTGTAAACACCCCAAATTTGCCCTCACCCATTCACACCATGGCTTGTGATCTTTTCATATGCATAAACACAATCATAACATCTCATACCACAATTTTGAATCTTTGCATTGGTTCTAGGTCATCTGCATCTAGGGTTTGTGATCTGAGCAATCCCAGAGCTTCTTGAGCCACTCCAAAGGCCATCAATCACTTCAAAAGGGGTCCATGTGTGTTCAAGTATCATATTGCATCCTCTCAAAGTCAAAAATGCCAAAGAATCACAAGAACTGGGGTTGGTATGGAAGCAGAGCCAGGTTTAATTGCACAGATGACCTAAAATTGGGGTTTTGGTTTCAGAGGCCATAACTCCAAATTTTTTGGTCATTCTTGTTTCTATGGGTCTCTATATGGTATAGGGAGTATACATATAAATTTTCATGAAGAAATTCCATGGGGAAGTCATCTGATCAAGAGTTGACTTTTCAGACAAGTCAGTGTAAAATTAGGGCATCTGAGGCCCCCAATGACCCAACCAAGGGGTGATCTTCATCATTTTGAGTGTATATGACCTTTATTTGATCATGGAAGAAGTTAGAAGTTCACAAAATTCAAGAATTACAAGTTTTTGCAAAGTTGACTTTTTAGGGCAAGTTTGACTTTTAAGGAATTTGTCATTTTAGGCAACTTTTCAACCCTTACTTTTTGATCCAAAAATGCTTCAAATGGAAAAACTTTGGTCATGAAAGTTGTATATTAGATCTTTCCCTTTTCAAAAAGTACAAGAACATGACCTAATTCATTTTGGATCAAAAGTTATGGTGCATCAAAGTTGGCTAAAATCACTAAATTTCAAGTTATGCACCAAATGAGAAATTTGCAAAATCTTGTACCAAAGGCATTTGTGACTTCTAATTGTTGTCTAACCATTACACAAACATCACATGTGACCTAAAAATCAGAATGGGCCAAGGGTTTCTCATTTGTTTGGCCTTTGGAGCAAGATATTTTCATGAAGATTCAAAAGCAAGCAAGTTGCAAAAGCTCATGATCACTTCCATCCACTTGCTGCCTATGTTGCTGAACCACCCTAGCCTTTCCCCTCACCATGCTGCGCAGCCCACAGCCCTTGTACTTGGCTAGAACAAGACCCATGCCTTCTCTTACACAAAGTTGACAATTTGCAAAAAGCACCATACCAATCAATAAAGCACATGTCATGTCATCTGACCAATGGGATTTGTTTATGTGGATCAAATGCTAGCTAAACACAACAAGAAGCAAGGCAAAAAACAGAACACAACACACCATTCACAAAAACTCTCCCTCTTGCAAAAGCTTTCGATTCTCCCAACTCCATCACTCAATCTTCAAACAAACACCACCATTCACTTCTAAATCATCCACTGGCCCAAAACCACCCATCAAAACAACCAAGAACACACCACAAGCCAGATACGATTTCTGACCAGTTGAAGTGCAAACTCCCAAACCATCCACATTCAAAGTTGTCCAAGCACTGCAAACTCATCAGGAAGGTCATTAGAAGCTTTTTGCACCAAGAAAGCAGCCAGCAAGCTCAAAGGGTGAAAGCTCCATCTCAGGTAGCCTTTCGAATTAACTTTTCCAGGACCCCTATTTTATGTTATAAAATGATTAAGCATGCTTCACTGATCACATTGAACTTGAAATTATTGAAAATGGTTGAGAAATGAGACTGTATTGCTTGTCTGAAATTTTGGCAGTTTTTGTTCTTAGCTTCGATTCATGATTATGGCTGGAAATAAATGAGAAATGAGGGTGGGGTTGAGTTTAGGAGAGTGAAAGGAACAAATCTGGAGCTTTAGAGCTCCAGAAATGACCTAGGGAATGATTTGAAGATTCTCAGGGAGGGAGGTCACCGGAGAAGACGACCGGAGCTCGTCTCCGGTGACCTGAGAGTCATTAATGTGTAATTAGGGTTAGGGCTTCAAGTTTGAATCTGGGCGCTTGGATTGGCTTTCCCGCGTGTGAGTGTGTGGCTGAGATCATGTCATTAGTTGATAATTAGGATTAATTTGTTTAATTAATTAAAATTAGGAAGTTTGAACCTGGGCCGTCCAGATGCGCGCCCAGTCAAACATTTTAAAACCCAGATTCAATCTCAGCCTCTCATTCAGCATACTTCCATTTATTTTAATTTTTATTTCATTTTTTCTCATTTGATTTGTACAATTTATTAAAAATAGTAAAAACCATTTAAAAATTATGAAATTTTTTGTCAAGAGTTTCATTAATTTTTAAAACACAAAAATATTTTTATTTTCATTTTTTGCATTTAAAAAGTATTTTTAAATATTTAAAAGTTTCTTTTTAATTAATTAATGAGAATTAATTAATTAAAAATACTTTTAAGTATTTAAAAATCACCAAAAAAATTCATGAAACCTTTAAAAACATTTAGAAACATTGTCCAACCCTCAAACCAAATTTCTTTTTTGATGTTGATGCATTTTGAGAATTTTTCATGGAATTAAAATCATTTTGATGCATTATTTTGATCCAAACTTCCAAAAATCATTTCTGCCTAACCCTAAAGAGTTGGACCTTGATTCTTTTTGCATTGCATTGTGTTTAGCATGTAGTTTTTGAGATTAAATGGTCATGATTTGATCTTTCATTTTCCATTTGTTTGGTAATTTTCTTGTTAAGGAACCCTAAAACCCTAGAAAACTTAGGAAAATCATAACTTGAATCTGGTTAAGAGTTGGAACTTCTCCTTTGGGAAGTGAGTTAGTATAGGATTAGGGGTCCTTTGAGTGCATTTTCAATTTTTTATATTGATGTTTGCTTCTGTTTTTGGTTTGTGTTTGATGCTTTGATCATAAACCCTAATTTGGGCTTCCATATGCATCCATCTTGCATTTGTTTGCATACTTTGACTTGCCATAGTATTTTGTGCATCCATTTGGTTCACTTAACATCATAAGACATATTGAAAGCATGTTTGATCATCACATCTTGCATTTTCCATGTTGTATGCCATATGCATCTCATAGCTTTTCATGTATGTTCATGCTTCTTAACTTGCTCCATTTGCATCCATAAGCTTGTATGATCATCTCCATGTGTTGTCTCATGTTTATAGCATCTCATAGCATCATTAACATCATGAGTGTGCTTCTGGTTTTGATTTACATCATGTCATTTCATCTCATTTTGCATTGCATTGCATTTCTTTCACTAACGTTTCAGGTGGTAAGTAAATTTGAGAAGTGGATTTGCCTTCACTTCTCATACTTATTTTCATCTCTCTTATGCATCCTTGCTGCACTTTGATATGTGTTTGAGATTGAGCTTGCTCTTTCTTCTTCTTCTTACCTTCTTTCCTCAAGTGACTTGTCTTCTTCAATGAAGCAAGTTACTTTGTTCCTCCTGATCCTTTCATCTGCTTCCTGGTGGTTCCATTGAAGATTTCTTTCTTAAAACCTCACAAACCTTAGGAACAACCAAGCATGACAATGATTAGGGTTTTGATTAGTCTCCCCTCTTAGCTTTTACCTTTTTGTCTCTTTGAGTCTTCTCTTCTCACCTCATAATCAGGGACTAAACCCTAAAGGCTTTAAGGATTTGTGATTAAGCTTATGCCTGCATCCTTCTATTAGGATGGAGTGTATAACTTTAATCCTAAGTGTTAAACCCTTAATGTGTTTAAATCTCTTAATCAATTCACTTAATAATCATCAAGACATCACACTTGTAACTTGGGCCTTGCATTAGGGTTCTAATTCTTCCTTAATTGGTTAAGAAGGACTAACCCTAGTGTTAATGGACAAGTCCCCCTCAAGTTGTCTTACAAATCATAAAATGCACTTCATCATCATATCATTAAATAAAATCCACTTAATCAAAGGTTTGTTTTGTCATGAGTTTAATCCCTAATCATGGATTAAGTTGAGGAGCTTTCCTCAGCTTAAACATTCTCATCTATTATCCTTCTATTAGGATGGTGTAATGAGTCTGTTTAATCCCTGATTATGGCTTAATCTCATTACTAAACACTAAACAAAAACAACAAAAACATCTAAATAATCACAAGTAGGTTAATGATCTTAATCCTATATCAAAGGTGATTAAGTGTGAGAAGCTGACTTCACACTTAAGGTAATCTCATTACCCCTAATCAGAGGGAAGATGTGATGAGTTTACTAACCCATTGGTTTAGGCTTAAGCTCATTAACTTATGACAAACTTTCAAAAGCAATAAAAGACTGAAATCATCAAACAAACAATAATCGTCTCCTTCGGGATTCTTTCCTCATCACCTTCACTCACAAACGAGAACTTGCTTCTTCCGTCTAATGCAAGACAGTTTGCACCTGAGCCAGATAGGTCATACACTTTAGCATTGACAAGTAAGCAGTTCAAAGGTCAATTCACCTTTCAGTCTCTTTGGGTCGAACTACGGTGTTCTGACTTCCTCATTGCACGAGAGGATACGTAGGCATAACTTAACAGTTATCGAACAAAAGTCTCTGTATATTCCCCCCTCTTTCTAGCTTTATTCTTTAGCCTCATGATCTTGAGCATTTTACTCTTGTCCTTACACTGACACTGTACATTTATACACATCACATTTCTTTACACTGACACCTGTACATCCTTTTCCAGCTCATTTATACACAAATTGCACTGACACTACCCCTTTTAAACACAAATCTTTTAACCGTGGATCCCGTCGAGTACGACGGACAATCTGGGTGCTAATACCTTCCCAGGTTGTAACCAACCCCCTTTCTCAGTCTCTCTGGTTCGCAACCGTCTTATCCATCCTTTTTCCAGGTTTATGCAGCATTGCCCTTCCTCCGGGATAAAAATGCCTAGCTGGCGACTCTATTCATTTCCAGTGAGTTCACTGCTGTGTGTTCTCATTGTCCTCTTTCGCCGACCGTTCGCGCTTGTACCGGGATGCAAATCTTTGGGAGCGACAGCTTGGCGACTCTGCTGGGGACCCTTATACTGCAACCAGGGCTTCTGGTTCTTTTTGTGGGTTCCTCCTAGCGCTTGATTGATTTGTGTTTACTGGGGTGTTATGTGCTACTTGTGTTTGTATATTTGTTTTATTTATTTTTACTGCTTTACGTACAGTTGTTTATTTGCTTTATTTATAGCTTTAAATATATCATACTGTCATACTGTGCTGGCTGGATCTGTTTGTTTGCTTTGGTGGGTGGGGTTCTATTGAGAGTTAAGGTCCTATACCTGGGACCTGAGTGACACCTAGGCTAGAGTGGTTCATATTCTTTCCCATTCTGTCGCTCCCAAAGATTTGCATCCCGGTACAAGCGCGAACGGTCGGCGAAAGAGGACAATGAGAACACACAGCAGTGAACTCACTGGAAATGAATAGAGTCGCCAGCTAGGCATTTTTATCCCGGAGGAAGGGCAATGCTGCATAAACCTGGAAAAAGGATGGATAAGACGGTTGCGAACCAGAGAGACTGAGAAAGGGGGTTGGTTACAACCTGGGAAGGTATTAGCACCCAGATTGTCCGTCGTACTCGACGGGATCCACGCTTAAAAGATTTGTGTTTTAAAGGGGTAGTGTCAGTGCAATTTATGTATAAAAATAGCTGGAAGAGGATGTACAGGTGTCAGTGTAAAGAAATGTGATGTGTATAAATGTACAGTGTCAGTGTAAGGACAAGAGTGAAATGCCCATGATAATGAGGCTAAAGAATGATACTGAAAGAGGGGGAATATACAGAGACTTTTGTTCGATAACCGTTAAGTTATGCCTACGTATCCTCTCGTGCAATGAGGAAGTCAGAACACCGTAGTTCGACCCAAAGAGACTGAAAGGTGAATTGACTTGTGAACTGCTTGCTTGTCTATGCTCAAGTGTATGACCTGTCTGGCTCAGGTGCTAACTGTCTTGCATTAGACGGAAGAAGCGAGTTCTCGTTTGTGAGTGAATGAGGTGAGAAAAGAATCCCGAAGGAGACGATTATTGTTTGTTTTTGAGTTTTCAGTCTTTTATTGCTTTTGAGAATTTGTCATAAGTTAATGAGCTTAAGCCTAAACCAGTGGATTTAGTAAACTCATCGCATCTTCCCTCTAATTAGGGGTAATGAGAATACCTTAAGTGTGAAGTCAGCTTCTCACACTTAATCACCTTTGGTGTAGGATTAAGATCATTAACCTATTTGTGATTATTTAGATGTTTTTGGTGTTTTTGTTTAGTGTTAAGTAATGAGGTTAAGCCATAATCAAGGACTAAACAAACTCATTACACCATCCTAATAGAAGGATAATAGATGAGAATGTTTAAGCTGAGGAATGCTCCTCAACTTAATCCATGATTAGGGATTAAACTCATGACAAAACAAGCCTTTGATTAAGTGGATTTTATTTAATGGTGAGATGATGAAGTGAATTTTATGGTTTGTAAGACAACTTGAGGGGGACTTGTCCATTAACACTAGGGTTAGTCCTTCTTAACCAATTAAGGAAGAATTAGAACCCTAATGCAAGGCCCAAGTTACAAGCTGGATGTCTTGATGATTATTAGATGGATTGATTAAAGGATTTAAACACATTAAGGGTTTAACACTTAGGATTAAAGTTATACACTCCATCCTAATAGAAGGATGCAGGCATAAGCTTAATCACAAAGTCTTAAAGCCTTTAGGGTTTAGTCCCTGATTATGAGGTGAGAAGAGAAGACTCAAAAAGAGACACCAAGGTAAACTAAATGGGGAGACTAATCAAAGCCCTAATCATTGTCATGCTTGGTTATTCCTAAGGTTTGTGAGGTTTACAAGAGAAAATCTTCAATGGAACCACCAGGAAGCAGATGAAAGGATCAGGAGAAGCAAAGTAACTTGCTTCATTCAAGAAGTCAAGTCACTTGAGGAAAGAAAGTAAAGAATGAGCAAGCTCAATCTCAAACACATACAAAAATGCAGCAAGGATGCATAAAAGAGAAGAAGAGAAGTTATGAGAAGTGAAGGCAAATTCACTTCTCAAAATAACTTACCACCTGAAAAGTTAGAAAAGAAATGCAATGCAATGCAAAATGGGATGGAATGGCATGATGAGAAACAAAACCAGAAGCACCTTCATGATGTTAATGATGCTATGAGAGGCTACAAACATGAGACAACACATGGAAATGATCATGCAAGCTTATGGATGCAAATGGAGCAAGTTAAGAACCATGAGCATACATGAAAAGTTATGAGATGCATATGGCATACAACATGGCAAATGCAAGATGTGATGATCAAACATGCTTTCAATATGTCTTATGATGTTAAGTGAACCAAATGGATGCACAAAATACTATGGCAAGTCAAAGTATGCAAACAAATGCAAGATGGATGCATATGGAAGCCCAAATTAGGGTTTATGATCAAAGCATCAAACACAAACCAAAATCAGAAGCAAACATCAATATAAAAAATTGAAAATGCACTCAAAGGACCCCTAATCCTATACTAACTCACTGCCCAAAGGAGAAGTTCCAACTCTTAACCAAATTCAAGTTATGATTTTCCTAAGTTTTCTAGGGTTTTAGGGTTCCTTAACAAGAAAATTACCAAACAAATGGAAAATGAAAAATCAAATCATGACCATTTAATCTCAAAAACTACATGCTAAACACAATGCAATGCAAAAAGAATCAAGGTCCAACTCTTTAGGGTTAGGCATAAATGATTTTTGGAAGTTTGGATCAAATTAATGCATAAAGATGATTTTAATTCCATGAAAAATTCTCAAAATGCATCAAGATCAAAAAAGAAATTTGGTTTGAGGGTTGGACAATGTTTCTAAATGTTTTTAAAGGTTTCATGAATTTTTTGGTGATTTTTAAATACCTAAAAGTATTTTTAATTAATTAATTCTCATTAATTAATTAAAAATAAACTTTTAAATATTTAAAAATACTTTTTTAATGTTAAAAATAAAAATAAAAATATTTTTGTGTTCTGAAATTAAATAATAACTTGTATAAAAAATTTCAGAATTTTTAAAGTATTTTTGCTATTTTTTATAAATTATGGAAAACAAATGAATTAATATGAAAATAAAATAAATTTTTAAACTGAAAAAAAGAAAAGTAATCCAATCTGAAGGCCCAGATTCAAACTCAAACACGCGCGCATTGACTTGGCGCCAGATCCCACGGCCAACATTCAAACTCACTAACCCTAATTAATTAGCCCTAATCCCACCGTTAATGACCCTCAGGTGACCGGAACAGTGTTCCGGTCATCTTCTCCGACCACTCCAAACTTCAAACTCTCTCTAAACGCATCTAAAACAAAATCTAATTAAACAGAAATGATCCCCACTTAAAAACGAATCAGAACCCCCATTCAAACAACATTTATCATTCCTAAAATGGCTGAATCGAATCAAAATAGTTTCTAGGGCAAAAGTTCCAGAACACGATTAAACTCTCATCTCTCCACCATTTTCAAAACTAAAGACATCAGAGTGATCAGTGAACTACAAAGAACAACTTAGGAACTTTAAAAATCATTTCTGGAAAAAAAAGTTCTTGAGCTACCTGAGTTTTGAAGCTTTCAACTTTGCAACTTTCTGACCTTTCCTCTTGATGCAATCCACTCCTCTTGGTCCCTTGATGATGTCTGAATGCTTAAAAGGAGTTTATGTTGGCTGGTTTGGAAGTTTGAACATGTTCTGTTCAGTGAGGTGAAGGAATCGTGTTTCTGATTCTTTGAGTTTTGGGTTGCTTTGAAGGGTGCTTTGTGATCAGGGAGAGATGTTGAGAAGGTTTATGAAGTTTGTTTATGTGTTTGTGGCTTGTATGCTGAGTTTCGAAAGGTTTTGCTCAAGGGAGTGAAAATGAAGAAGTGATGTTCTTGCTGGTTTTAGGCTCTTGTGTTATGTTGTTTGGCTTGCCATTTGTTTGTATAAACAATGCTGATTGGTCAGAGGATGTGACATGTCCTTTTGTGATAGGTATGGTGCTTTTTGCAAATTGTCAACTTTATGTAAGAGAAAGCATGGGTCATGTTCTAGCTTGGTACAAGGAGTGTGGGCTGCGCAGCAAGGTGAGGGGAAAGGCTAGGGCTGGTTCAGCAACATAGGCAGCAAGTGGATGGAAGTGATCATGAGCTTTTGCAACTTGCTTGCTTTTGAATCTTCATGAAAATATCTTGCTCCAAAGGCCAAACAAATGAGAAACCCTTGGCCCATTCTGATTTTTAGGCCACATGTGATGTTTGTGTAATGGTTAGACAACAATTAGAAGTCACAAATGCCTTTGGTACAAGATTTTGCAAATTTCTCATTTGGTGCATAACTTGAAATTTAGTGATTTTAGCCAACTTTGATGCACCATAACTTTTGATCCAAAATGAATTAGGTCATGTTCTTGTACTTTTTGAAAAGGGAAAGATCTAATCTACAACTTTCATGACCAAAGTTTTTCCATTTGAAGCATTTTTGGATCAAAAAGTAAGGGTTGAAAAGTTGCCTAAAATGACAAATTCCTTAAAAGTCAAACTTGCCCTAAAAAGTCAACTTTGCAAAAACTTGTAATTCTTGAATTTTGTGAACTTCTAACTTATTCCATGATCAAATAAAGATCATATACACTCAAAATGATGAAGATCACCCCTTGGTTGGGTCATTGGGGGCCTCAGATGCCCTGATTTTACACTGACTTGTCTGAAAAGTCAACTCTTGATCAGATGACTTCCCCATGGAATTTCTTCATGAAAATTGATATGCACACTCCCTATACCATATAGAGACCAATAGAAACAAGAATGACCAAAAAATTTGGAGTTATGGCCTCTGAAACCAAAACCCTAATTTTAGGTCATCTGTGCAATTAAACCTGGCTCTGCTTCCATACCAACCCCAGTTCTTGTGATTCTTTGGCATTTTTGACTTTGAGAGGATGCAATATGATACTTGAACACACATGGACCCCTTTGAAGTGATTGATGGCCTTTGGAGTGGCTCAAGAAGCTCTGGGATTGCTCAGATCACAAACCCTAGATGCAGATGACCTAGAACCAATGCAAAGATTCAAAATTGTGGTATGAGATGTTATGATTGTGTTTATGCATATGAAAAGATCACAAGCCATGGTGTGAATGGGTGAGGGCAAATTTGGGGTGTTTACTGCTGCCCCTATTCAAACATGAGTTAGCTGTGCAGGATGTAAGCAACGGCTTAACATGCAAACAAGATAACTTGTGGTTGAATACCAAAGACAGTCCAAAATTTGCACTCACAGAATGAAGAAGAAAAGGGATATAGATTGTAAAGGAAAATAGAGTATATTGTAAAGTGTGGGCGACGGAGGATGACCATCGAGCAGAGGACGACTGCTGGGTAAAGGGCAATGACGGGGACGGCCGACATGCTGGGAAAAGTGCGGGAAATAAAGCGATGACAGGGACGGCCGACATGCTGGGGATAAAAGGTATTGTGATGGGGACGGCCATCAAGATAAAGTTATAAGATTCTCTGGGGATTAATGAAAAATGATGGGGACGGCCATCAAAGTTCATAAAGTAAAGAAACCAACGATGGGGACGGCCATCGGGCTAAAAAGACAAGGGACCACGACGGGGACGGCCATCGGGTTAAAGAATAAATGAAATAAATAGATGATGAGGTACGGTCATCAAAGGTGAAGGACGATCACCTAGCAGGGGACGGCTGCTCTGTTGGAGATAAGATGAGGGACGGTCATCTAAGGTGGAGGACGACCACCTGGCAAGGTACGGCTGCCGAAAATATCGAGACATAAGACGAATGCCGGATAAAAGGTCAACGATGGGGACGGCCATCGGATGAGCATGATGGAGGACGACCATTAAGAGGTGGAGGATGACCACCTAGCAGGGGACAGCTGCTCTCAAGGTTTATCATGACATAGGACGAATGTCAGATAACCAAATATCAACAATGGGGACGGCCATTGGATAAAATGATGAAGGATGATCATCAAGAGGTGGAGGACGACCACCTAGCAGGGGACGGCTGCTAAATATCAACGATGGGGACGGCCATCAGATGAGCATGATGGAGGACG
Source organism: Lathyrus aphaca (assembly GCA_963966055.1). NCBI lineage: Eukaryota > Viridiplantae > Streptophyta > Magnoliopsida > Fabales > Fabaceae > Lathyrus > Lathyrus aphaca. The sequence continues at coordinate 221,540,203 of OZ014519.1, forward strand.
ACCATCAAGAGGTGGAGGACGACCACCTAGCAGGGTACGGCTGCTCTCGAAGTTTATCATGACACAGGACGAGTGTCAGATAAAAGGAAAATTTGCTTACTGGGGAAAAGTAAACACGGACGAGTGTTTACAATCCAAGAAATAAAAGGTATAAGTGTTTAGATGTTGTGTATAGATTAAAGATGCGGACGAGCATCCTTAAGACTACGATATGGACGAGTATCGGGTAGAAACAAAATGACACGTGTTCAGAGATGATGATACGGACGAGTATCAACTGGTTAACAGAGAACACGGATGAGTGTTGAATCCGAAGGGACTCTTCTGGGGAATGGTAGACACAGACGAGTATCTATATTCAAGAAGACGTACGTTTTTGGCACAGTGTATGGATTAAAGATGCGGACGAGCATCCTTAAGACTGATGATACGGACGAGTATCATGTAGAAACAAACGCTAGACGCAATGTTCTGAGATGATGGTACGGACGAGTACCAACTGGTTAACAAAGAACAAGGACTATTGTTGAATCTGCGGGGATATAACTGGTGTATACAAGATACGGGCGAGTATTTGTATAAGAGTAAGAAGTATGAGTGGTGAGTATGAGTATTGTAAGATGAGTATTTTAACTGCTGGGGAGAGTGACACGGACGAGCGTTAGGAAAGTTATATATACAAGTATTTGTGAGTGCAGAGAGGACGTCTTTGGCTTTCTGCTGGGGGTATGACACGGACGGGTGTCAGGAAGTATCTGTAATACGGGTGATCTTGTTTGTAAAGAGTGTTCAGGCGACTTTACTGGGGAAAGATGACACAGACGGGTGTCAAAAGCAGTATATACTGGTGTTTGTGAATTGTGAGGCAACTGCTTTTGCTGGGGAATCTGGGGGATTTTTCTGTATATTGTTGATGAATGGTTATTATTCACAAGTGTTGATTCAGAACATGGCTTATGATTATGCTATGCGTTTGATTTTTTCCGTAATGCTCCGTATTAGACGGAATGCTACGCTTTGTGGGTGAATATGATGCAAATGCCATGATTATGCAAAGATACCAAACCGGGATTCGGATCCCGTTGCCGCGAAGATCTCTGGCTGATCTGTTTGAAATGGGCATCCCAGCTGGTGATGAGATCATTGGTAGATCTGATGAGATGTATCTGCTTGGGGAATAAGTCACTGATTGACATATCCTTGTAGTGAAGGACCCAGCTGGGACTTGTAAAAGCTTTCGCCACTCTGTTGTGATTCCTTCATGCGTTGCTCTTCTGAATAGAGGCTGACACTCTGTGGGGAGATGGTTCCCTGGCTTTCGTATTCTGCTTGAGGAAGAATGATTGGCAACTCGGTTGTGACGAGTGGCAACTTAGCTGGGGGAAGTTATCGGTGACAACTCAGCTGGGGAGAAAACACCTCAGGTGCTGAGAATGAGTGTTGATTTGTCAGCTTGCTGGGGTGAAGCTTACATGCCCCAAGTTGTGCTTTGGATACCTGCAATCCTGCAAAGATAGGGAGACGCACAAGTAATCCCGAGGTATCCTCTACTATATTCCGTCATAGGAGTTTAGACACTTTTGAGAGTAAATATATTCCCTGCAAGCATGTGTTTTTATTTTTTTGAAGAAAAACATCTGTACTTATGCAATCAGTTTTTTAGAGACATCAGACATTCTTTGCAAAATAAAAGTGCACAAGACGAAACATGACTGAAAAATCTGATTTTATTAATTCAAAAGCCCTGAATTGCGAGATACATTCAAAGAAACAAATCTCCTAAAATGAGGGGATTGTTATAAATTGAGAAACAAAATGCTGGCAATGTTGACGACGCTTTAAGGAGCTTCCTCTTTTGCTATGACTCGTATGACTTTTGACGTTCTTCTCGTCTTGCTTTCTGAATAAGGCTGATTCTGATTGAAGCTTGACCCTTTCGAAGCTTACCAAGTTGTAGGTGATACAGACGAATTCAGAATGCAGTTGTTCGCTTATTCCCTTATTTTGCATGGATCGCCCTTTCGGGTTTTCAATCCATCGGGATACCCATTTTTGCCTGAGTTGTCCAATGCGGCTTTTCAACTCAGCGGGTGTACATTTTTTTTGTTTATTTTCCCTTATTTTTGCCCGAGTCTTTTATTCTGTTTTTTGACTCGCCGGGATGCCCTATTTTTGCCTGGACTTACATTCTGTTTTTATGTCCAGCGGGTCATTTTTTATGCGAAGTATTTTTTAACTGCATCTGAATTCACAGGGGATGGGAAGTCTTCACCATCCATGGTGCTGAGCATCAGTGCTCCACCAGAGAAGACTTTCTTTACCACGAATGGTCCTTCATAGTTTGGAGTCCATTTGCCCCTGTGGTCTGTATGAGGAGGGAGGATTCTCTTCAGCACAAGATCTCCTACTTGGTACCCTCGGTGCCTGACTTTCTGATCGAAGGCTCTCTTCATTCTTTTCTGATATAGCTGCCCATGACAGATTGCAGCCAATCTCTTCTCTTCAATCAGACTCAGTTGTTCGAACCGGGACCGAACCCATTCTGCTTCGTTCAGCTTAACATCCATCAATACCCGCAAGGAAGGTAGTTCAACTTCAACAGGTAGGACTGCCTCCATACCATACACAAGCTGATACGGTGTTGCCCCAGTGGATGTCCTGATTGACGTGCGATACCCATGCAAGGCAAACGGTAGCATTTCATGCCAGTCTTTGTATGTGACTAACATCTTCTACACAATCTTCTTGATATTCTTGTTAGCCGCCTCAACAGCGCCATTCATCTTTGGCCTGTAGGGAGAAGAATTGTGGTGTTGGATTTTGAAGTCCCGGCATAACTCAGCCATCATCTTGTTGTTTAGATTGGAACCATTATCAGTAATGATTCGCTCGGGAACTCCATACCGACAGATGATATCTCTCTTCAGAAATCGGGCTACCACTTGCCTTGTGACATTTGCATATGAGGCTGCTTCGACCCACTTAGTGAAATAATCAATGGCGACCAAGATGAATCTGTGGCCATTCGAAGCAGTCGGTTCAATCTTGCCAATCATGTCAATGCCCCACATAGCAAAGGGCCATGGTGAGGACATTATGTTCAAAGGATTGGGAGGTACATGCACCTTATCTGCATAGATCTGGCATTTATGGCATTTTCTGGCGTAGGCACAACAGTCTGTATCCATTGTGATCCAGTAATAACCTGATCTCAACAGTTTCTTAGCCATGGCATGCCCTCCAGCATGGGTACCAAAAGATCCTTCGTGCACCTCGTGCATCAACAAGTCTGCTTCTGTCTTATCAACACATCGGAGGAGTACCATGTCAAAGTTCCTTTTGTATAAAGACCCGTCAGTGTTCAGAAAGAAACTACCAGCAAGCCTTCTCAAAGTCTTCTTATCATTGGAAGATGCCCCAGGTGGGTATGCTTGATCCTCCAAGAAGCACTTAATGTCATGGAACCAAGGCTTATCGTCTTTGTCAACTTCTGCTGCGAACACATATGCTGGTCTATCAAGCCTGGACACTGAAATCTGAGGTACAAAGTTAGCAGCTTGAACTTTGATCATTGATGAAATGGTAGCCAGAGCATCTGCAAACTGATTCTCGTCCCGAGGGATATACTCAAGCTTGACCGTTGTAAAGAAAGTCAATAACCTCCTTGTATAATCCCTGTAAGGTATCAGATGATCTTGGTGGGTGTACCATTTGCCGTTGGTTTGATTGACTACCAGAGCTGAATCTCCGAACACAGTTAAAGTCTTGATCCTGAGGTCAATGCTTCCTCAAGACCCATAATGCAAGCTTCGTATTCAGCTTCGTTGTTAGTGCAGTTGAAAGTGAGTTTTGCCGAGAAAGGCATATGAACCCCTTTAGGTGTAATGAGTACTGCACCAACACCACGACCATTCATGTTAATAGCCCCATCAAACATCATAGTCCATTCTTCTTCTGGGTCAGGCCCTTCAGTGTGAACAGGCTCTTCATGATCTTTTGATTTTATGAACATGATATCTTCATCAGGGAAGTCAAATCTCATAGGCTGGTAGTCATCAATGGGCTGCTCAGCAAGATATTCAGACAATACACTGCCCTTGATGGCTTTCTGAGATGTGTATTGGATGTCGTATTTTGTGAGGATCATTTGCCATCTCGCAACTCGTCCAGTAAGAGCTGGCTTCTCAAAAATGTACTTAACTGGGTCCATCTTTGAAATCAATAGAGTAGTGTGGGTCAACATATACTGTCTCAGTCGGCGAGCAGCCCACGCTAAAGCACATCAAGTTTTCTCGAGCAGTGAATAACGTTGTTCACAGTCGGTAAACTTTTTGCTTAGGTAGTATATTGCATACTCTTTTCGACCAGACTCGTCATGCTGGCCCAGCACACACCCCATCGACTCCTCTAATACTGTCAAGTACATAATTAGAGGTCTTCCTTCAACTGGAGGCATAAGGATTGGAGGTTCTTGCAAGTACTCCTTGATCTTGTCAAAAGCCTTCTGGCAGTCTTCGTTCCACCTGACCGTCTGTTCTTTTCTTAATAGCTTGAACAAGGGTTCACAGGTTGCTGTGAGGTGAGATATGAACCGTGAAATGTAATTCAATCGTCCCAAGAACCCTCGAACTTCTTTCTCTGTCTTCGGTGCAGGCATCTCTTGAATAGCTTTGACTTTATCTGGGTCAACCTCAATCCCTTTCCCGCTTACAATAAATCCCAGCAGCTTACCTGATCGCACCCCGAATGTGCATTTGTTGGGGTTCAGCTTCAGTTGGTACTTCCTCAGACGCTTGAATAGCTTCAGCAGATTCACCAGGTGATCTTCTTCAGTAAGGGACTTGGCGATCATGTCATCCACATAACATTCTATTTCTTTATGGATCATATCGTGGAATAACGTCACCATAGCCCGTTGATATGTTGCACCAGCGTTCTTCAATCCAAAAGGCATTACCTTGTAACAGAACGTGCCCCAGGGTGTGATGAATGTTGTCTTCTCCATGTCTTCAGGTGACATTTTAATCTGATTGTATCCTGAAAATCCGTCCATGAAGGAGAATACCGAGAACTGAGCCGTGTTATCCACCAATACATCAATGTGAGGTAATGGGAAGTCATCTTTCGGGCTAGCTCTGTTCAGATCCCGGTAGTCAACACACATTCTTACTTTTCCGTCTTTCTTAGGCACAGGTACTATATTAGCAACCCACGGCGGATAGCTAGTTACAGCAAGGAACCCGGCGTCCCACTGCTTTTGTACCTCTTCTTTGATCTTCATTGCCATGTCTGGGCGAGTACGGCGCAGTTTCTGTTTAACCGGTGGGCATTCTTCCCTTAAAGGCAGCTTGTGCATAACAATATCGGTGTCCAACCCTGGCATATCTTGGTAAGACCAGGCAAACACATCCACATATTCTTGAAGCAGATCAATCAGTTGCCTCTTCACTGAGTCTTGTAGGCAGGCCCCGATTTTAACCTCTTTCACGTCTTCATCTGTACCAAGATTGATCGTTTCGACCTCCTCCTGATGAGGAGTGATAACCTTCTCCTCTTGTCTCAACAACCTGGCTAGCTCTTCAGGAAGCTCATACTCTTCTTCAACCCCTTCATCAGCTTGATTGATTGGATTGTCAAAGTCATACGAAGTCATATCCGTGCTGTTGTCGGTGTTGTCTGGAAGGCACTCTCTGCAAGGGTTCAGTTTGTTCATTTTAGTGATTGATTTTAATCTTGTCTTAGAAAAGCGAAATAAAGTTGTCATTTTGAAAACATCGCCATTTATTTTTTGTACAAAAAGAAAAATGGAAAAACAGTGAGCGGAAAAGAAAAGACCCATTTGCAAAAAGATGTCTGATATTTCATTGATTAATCTTGTTGCACAAAAAGTACAGATGGCCCGATTACAAAATGAGTCTTGTCATCTTGGGTAAGATGCAAGACTTTGATGCATGCTATAAAAATACAGGAAATAATAATTACTCTGCATGAGTAACTCTTATAATTTCCTGGGAAGACCAGTTTGAGATACTGCTCCCCGGGACCTTTGGACGTATCCAATTCTCCAGATTGCGTTCTTCTTCCAACTCGTCTTCCAGATTGTTGATAGCATCAGGGGTGAGCATCCCCCCACTGACAAAACCAGGCTTCTCAGCAGCCTCTGCTTGATTTTGTTGAGTTGGTCTGTAACCCAACCCAAATTTGTCCTTCTTCTCTTCCACAGATAAAACCTTGCCCCAGCCTTGGGCCGTTCCTTCTTCAACAACCTTCCGGGCTTGTTGATAAGATGCCATGGAGATTCCAGGTACAGCAGATGTTTCATTTACGTTCAGGGCCTCAAACCCTTGACTCATCGTTTCATGGATCTCCCCATCCATCTCAATATATTTGTAAGTAGCCAGGTGGCTAACAAAAATATCCTCCTCTCCACAGATAGTAACGACTTGGCCTTCCCACTCAAATTTTAACTTCTAGTGAAGGGTAGACGTTACTGCGCCAGCGGCATGAATCCATGGTCTACCCAACAAACAGCTGTAGGCAGGCTGAATGTCCATCACGTAGAAGATCGTTTTAAAAGTTTGTGGGCCAATCGTTACAGGCAGCTCAATTTCCCCCAGAACCGATCTCTTAGAACCATCAAAGGCTCTTACTACCAGGTTACTGGGACGCAATGCCAATCCTTCATACTCTAGCTTCACAAGGGCCTTTTTAGGTAAGACATTGAGGGATGATCCTGTATCTACCAGCACATGGGAAAGGACTGCACCTTTACATTCCATGGTGATGTGCAAGGCCTTGTTATGGTTGCGGCCTTCCGTAGTCAAATCAGTATTGGTGAACCCTAGCCCATTGCTAGCAGTAACATTTCCAACCACAGTTTCCAACTGATTGACGGTGATCTCTTCAGGCACGTAAGCTGCGTGCAAGACTTTGAGTAGTGCATTCCGATGGGCTTCGGAGCACATAAGCAATGATAGAATGGAGATCTTGGAAGGCGTCTGGTGAAGCTGATCCACTATTTTGTAATCACTCTTCTTGATGATTCTCATGAACTCATCAACTTCTTGATCAAAGGGTGTTTTCAAAGTTTCCTTGATAGCTTGATCTTCCTGCACCGGGCTCTTCCCTTTTGCCTTGGCAGCAGCTTCTGCTTCGGCAGTGGGTCTTTGAATTTGTGGAGCAAAGAGACGTCCGCTTCGAGTGAAGCCTCCGCCCCCTCCCACATTGTCTATTTGTGGTGCAGGGGTTGATGATTCAAGAGTGATTCTCTGTCCTCCGCAGTATAGATCGGCACCGTAATGCCAGGGGATGGCACTACTGCTTTCATAAGGTACTGGCCCAGGCACTGTGACAGTGACTGGACTGATGGCAGCTGCAGAAGGGACTGTGATAGTCTGTGGATCATAATATATTGTGACTGGTGCTCTGATGGGAGTAGCACTTTGTGAGTTGTAGGCGGCGTCATTTTCAGGATCATAATAAATCGTAACTGTTGAGACATCTTCATGGTTTGCTGCTGTTGTAGGAGACATTGTTGGAAGGATGGGTGTTGTTGTTGTAGGAGATTCAAAATGAAGTGGTGCTGAAGTTGTAGAAGGAATGTTCGTTGATATCTGGCCAGTTGAAATGATAGACGAAACATTTGTTGATGAAGCTGAAGAGTTGTCGGGAACAATGGTTGTTGCAGTTGTAGGAGATACTGGAACTGTTGTTGATGAGATTGCTGGATTTGTTCGAATTGATGTTGTAATTTGAAGCAGGCCACTCTGGATGAGACCATCTATGCCATCCCTCAAGTTATCACAACCATTCACTGAAATGTTGCAGTAAGCACACCCTAGCTCGCATCCCGGGAACATTTGACATTCGAGGAGTTGAGCCTTAATCTCTACCAACGGTGTCCGAATCTAACCCACACTGGTTATTAAATAAGACGGCTTGTCTTCTTCAATAGCATTGATTCTGGGACCTCCGTGGTGTGGCATGGGGTTTTTATTAACATTTGGTGGTGGTGCGAAATTTAGAGCCTTAGAATCTACCAAGTCTTGTACCTTCATGTGCAAGGCTCTGCACTTCTCTGTATTGTGGCCAGGTGCATTTGAATGAAAAGCACATCTGGCGTTGGAGTCATAATTTCTGGGCAGACTATTAGGATCTGGAGGGGCCAATGTCCTTAGCTCAACTAGGTTGAGTTTCAGGAGTTGTGGCAGTAATGTTGCATAGGGCATAGGGATCGAATCGATCACCCTATTAGCTTGAGAAGGTCTCTGTTGGAATGGTCTCTGTTGATTGTTGTTGTTGGTGTTGTTGTAGTTTCTTGGAGGATACTGAGTCTGTTGCTGGTACTGAGGTTGTTGCTGATAATTTTGTTGCGGTGGTTGATAAGCTGGTTGTGGATGAGCTGGAGCGGGAATGGTGACTGCTGCCACGGACCTATGAACATATTGGGGCCTGCCCCTGCCGGTGTGGATAGCATTGGTCTCACCAGTTCTTCTTGGGCCTACAAAAGGCTTCCTTGTATTGCTGGATGAGCTGGCACCGTTGTCAGAAATTTTGCCCATCTTTAACAGGCTCTCAATTCTCTCCCCGGCTATGACTACATCTGCAAAGCTGGTAGATGAGAAGGCAGCTAGCCTGTCAATGTATGTTCCCTGGAGGGTGTTCATAAACATATCCGCCATCTCCCTCTCTGACATAGGTGGCTGGACAGCAGCAGCCAATTGCCTCCATCTCTGGGCATACTCTCGGAAGCTTTCTCTAGACGACTGTGACATTCCCATTAGGAGGGTCCTATTGGGTGCCATATCCAAATTATACTGGTATTGTCTAATGAAGGCTTCTGCCAAATCCTTCCAACATCTGATGGTCGCTCTTGTCAGATGAGAGTACCATTCTCTTGAAGCTCCCGTCAAGCTATCCTCGAAATAAAACATCCATAGCTTCTCGTCCATGGTATAGGCCTTCAGCCTCCCCAGAAAGGATTGTAAATGGGTTCTGGGGCAGGAAGTCCCGTTGTACTTTTCAAAACAAGGAGGCTTAAACTTATGGGGAATCCTGACCCCATCTACCAAGCCCATGTCCATAACATCAAAACCCAAAGAGTTTTGAGACTCTAAGGATCTCAATTTCTCAGCTATCTCATCCAGCCTTCTATCATAAGCTTCCTCCCCAGCTCCCATCACTGTGAACTGATCTTCCTGGGGGTCTTCTTGCAGCACTCTGCCTGCAGTGGCAGTCCCTTGAACATTTGCAGGAATGTTGACCTCTGGATGGAGGTGGGGTCCAAAGACTGGGGGATTGACATGAGGTTGGACCCTCTCATTGTTGCTTGTGCCAGCAGTCCCTAGATGGGGATCTTCCTGATTCTGCCTTTCTACCATGGCTCTCAATCTCTCCTGGCTCTGAGCCATATTGTTCATCACCTCCATAAATTGTGTCATCTGAGTCCTCATTTCTAGCCTCTCATTGGCCATTTGGTTTCTGACCTCTGTAAGGTCCTGCTGTACCTGGTCCATTTGTATGCCCGGAAGATTGTTGCGGGTTGGATATCTATGTGGACGGTTGAGTGGGAACACACGTCGTCGAGCAATAGTTCCTGAAATCACAACAGAGTTAGCAACAACAACAAAGTAAACCTACAAAACAAACAAAAGGGTTAGCATGCAATGCAGTCATGCTTATTTGTTTCCAAGGTATCAGGCTTGGCACTTGGTTTTGACCCTTCCAGACCCTCGAAGATGCTCGATGTTGCTTTGAAGAATTCAGATAAAACCAAACAACACATATATTACAAAAAGGTAAATGATACATAGCTTGTTTCTTTTTACAATACAAGCCCTCTGAGGGGTCAAAATTCATCATAAGAAAATAAAAGTACATAGAATGAAAACAACAACAAGCAAAAGTCAAACACTAAGACCAAACTCATCCTCCTGAACTTCCTTGAGAAGTGCTTCAGTCACAGGATCAGCTGGACGCTCCGTAAGGTTCCTGATGAGGAGGTTCCTTGTAGTAACAGCTGCAGTTAGTTTCTTGTGTTGACTGTGGTCTTTTGACCTCTTTACACCAGCTCTAATCTTCAGCTCTGAGATCTCCCTCTGGGCTGCTGCCAGGGCTTCCTGTTGCTCTTTTGCACTAGCTTCCAGCTGCTCAACCTTATCCTGAGTCCTCTTATCTTCTATGGTACGAGCTTCGGTGATCCTGACCCACCTAGCTTGACTCTCCTTCAGATACAAATCAGTCCTGGCCTTCTGGAACTGGGCTTCCTTGCAGGCATTCTTCAAAATCTGTTCTCCAGCCCTAGACTTCTTGATGTAATCTTCAGACTTCTCAATTCTAGCCAAATGCTCCACTTTCAACTTCTCCAATCTTTCAATATCCAATCTACCATCACTCCTCTCCCAGAGGGTCTTCTGTAGAGCCTGAGTCAACTTCTCATTTCTTTCTTTCAATTTCTCAAACTCCTCTAAGCTGACAGTGACAGGAGGTGGTGTTGTGGAAGGCCCAGGCACATCTTCAATAGTGAAGGGCATCCCAGAAAATTGAGCCCTGGCATGGGACCAATCATAGTATTGTGCTGATGCCACATTGTTGCACTTCCCCAGGATGGTTACCCCCTTAGTCTGCACATTGTCCCAGGCCCAGGCTGCTTGCCTGACAACAGCCAGATTAGGCTTGATTTCAACATAAAGGGTCTCAGTCAGATCCTGTGCCCTAGGAGGATGGACTAATGCATAGCCCAGCTGTCTTTTGAATAACAGAGGGTTGTAATTGATGCACCCTTTCACTCCAATCAGAGGCACATTGGGAAATTGTCCACAACTTGTAATGATGTCTCTGCCCTTAGTACTCTGAGTACACCATCTGATATCATCTGAGGTTAGAGAAACAAGCCTCCTAGCCCAGTTCTTCTGCAGGTGAGGGTTCAAGAATGCATCAGTCTTTGGCAGATGCTTGAGCAGCCAAGTATAGAACAAAGGAGCACAACATCTCACTAATCTTCCCCTTTGCTTTTCATTCCTTTGATGGACAGAGTAGTAAAGATCTCCCAGTAAGGTGGGCACTGGGTTTCTCAGGATGAAAAGATGGATTGCACTCTTGCTAACAAACCTAGGCTCATCTGCAAATAGAATGACCCCATATATGCTAAGGGCCAACAGAGCACAGACTGCCTTCCACTCCCCTAGGGAGGCCTTCAGACTAGCCTGAGAAGTCAAGAAATCCAGATGAAAACCAGAGATCCCAGCTTTAGATGTCAAATTCTTCCCAATCAGAACTGGTTCCAGATGTAATGCTTTGGCTATCTCCCCATTACTTGGGAAAGTCATCTCAGGGTTGAAAGGGATTCCACCCCTGATGGGTACACCAACCAATGATGAAAATTCCTCCAACAAGGGTCCCAACTGAAAGTTCTGAAATATAAAGCACCTCAAAGGAGGATCATAGAACTGTAGGAAAGTATGTATCAAGCTCCTCTGTGAAGGGTCCAAATCCATAACCACATCAAGGATTCCTCCATAATGTTCTCTAAAAAGTGGTATATGGTCTGGAGTAATCAGGGTCTGAATCCTCCTGATGCTAGCTAGTTCAGGCTCAAAGAAGTGATAGGAAATGTTACTCTTCTTAGGTGCCATGTTGATGAAGGATAGGTGTTGATGATGATGACTGAGGACAACACTGAAGATGGGCCACTGATAGGCTGAGACTGAGGATGCAAGTGACTGAAGCAGGTGGCAGATAACTGAAGTAGATACTGATAGGTCTATGCTGATGATGGGGTCAAAACCAAGCCAAAATGATAGGATGGATACCCTGAAAAACAAATAAACACATGTTAAAATGATGCAATGAGGATGTATGCAAATGATATGCAAGGGTTTGTGACTGAGCTGGATCTGATCAAGTGCTCTGATATAAGTCCAAGAAATCCAGATGGAGGTCTATAAGTCCAGTAACCAAGGTGGGGGACTCAAATAAAGAGCCACATGTCCAGGGTTTTAGAATCACAAGAACTGTTCCAAAATGGAGTACTCTTATTCAAACAAAGTAACAGGGTATGCTGAGGTCAAGGGTACCTGCAAACCTGTAAACAGCCCAACCCCCTCACAGGTGGTGTTCTAAAACAAGGATCCTCAGACTTGGATCAGTTATGAGAAGTGTAAACACTTCTAACCAGGAGGTACAGTGTTTACAATAACCATAAGAGTTCCTCCTCTAATTCACCTCAGTTTCTGAAGGTCAAAACTAAAGGTCATCCAGACTTAGCAGGCTTCCCAGATAGCCCTAGTATTGCAGGAAATCTGCAACACAGAGTTCTCAAGAAGAAACCCATATCTGAACCGTGTTTCATATTCCCGCACCAGACCGAGATGGAATGGGAAAGAATATGAACCACTCTAGCCTAGGTGTCACTCAGGCCCCAGGTATAGGACCTTAACTCTCAATAGAACCCCACCCACCAAAGCAAAACCAGATCTAGCCAGACAACATGACAGTATGATATATGTAAAGCTGTAAAGAAAGCAGTAAAACAACTGTACACAAAGCAAATAAATAAAACAAACATACAAACACAAATAGCACATAACACCCCAGTAAACACAAATCAGTCAAGCGCTAGGAGGAACCCACAAAAAGAACCAGAAGCCCTGGTTGCAGTATAAGGGTCCCCAGCAGAGTCGCCAAGCTGTCGCTCCCAAAGATTTGCATCCCGGTACAAGCGCGAACGGTCGGCGAAAGAGGACAATGAGAACACACAGCAGTGAACTCACTGGAAATGAATAGAGTCGCCAGCTAGGCATTTTTATCCCAGAGGAAGGGCAATGCTGCATAAACCTGGAAAAAGGATGGATAAGACGGTTGCGAACCAGAGAGACTGAGAAAGGGGGTTGGTTACAACCTGGGAAGGTATTAGCACCTAGATTGTCCGTCGTACTCGACGGGATCCACGCTTAAAAGATTTGTGTTTTAAAGGGGTAGTGTCAGTGTAATTTATGTATAAAAATAGCTGGAAGAGGATGTACAGGTGTCAGTGTAAAGAAATGTGATGTGTATAAATGTACAGTGTCAGTGTAAGGACAAGAGTGAAATGCCCATGATAATGAGGCTAAAGAATGATACTGAAAGAGGGGGAATATACAGAGACTTTTGTTCGATAACCGTTAAGTTATGCCTACGTATCCTCTCGTGCAATGAGGAAGTCAGAACACCGTAATTCGACCCAAAGAGACTGAAAGGTGAATTGACTTGTGAACTGCTTGCTTGTCTATGCTCAAGTGTATGACCTGTCTGGCTCAGGTGCTAACTGTCTTGCATTAGACGGAAGAAGCGAGTTCTCGTTTGTGAGTGAATGAGGTGAGAAAAGAATCCCGAAGGAGACGATTATTGTTTGTTTTTGAGTTTTCAGTCTTTTATTGCTTTTGAGAATTTGTCATAAGTTAATGAGCTTAAGCCTAAACCAGTGGATTTAGTAAACTCATCGCATCTTCCCTCTAATTAGGGGTAATGAGAATACCTTAAGTGTGAAGTCAGCTTCTCACACTTAATCACCTTTGGTGTAGGATTAAGATCATTAACCTATTTGTGATTATTTAGATGTTTTTGGTGTTTTTGTTTAGTGTTAAGTAATGAGGTTAAGCCATAATCAAGGACTAAACAAACTCATTACACCATCCTAATAGAAGGATAATAGATGAGAATGTTTAAGCTGAGGAATGCTCCTCAACTTAATCCATGATTAGGGATTAAACTCATGACAAAACAAGCCTTTGATTAAGTGGATTTTATTTAATGGTGAGATGATGAAGTGAATTTTATGGTTTGTAAGACAACTTGAGGGGGACTTGTCCATTAACACTAGGGTTAGTCCTTCTTAACCAATTAAGGAAGAATTAGAACCCTAATGCAAGGCCCAAGTTACAAGCTGGATGTCTTGATGATTATTAGATGGATTGATTAAAGGATTTAAACACATTAAGGGTTTAACACTTAGGATTAAAGTTATACACTCCATCCTAATAGAAGGATGCAGGCATAAGCTTAATCACAAAGTCTTAAAGCCTTTAGGGTTTAGTCCCTGATTATGAGGTGAGAAGAGAAGACTCAAAAAGAGACACCAAGGTAAACTAAATGGGGAGACTAATCAAAGCCCTAATCATTGTCATGCTTGGTTATTCCTAAGGTTTGTGAGGTTTACAAGAGAAAATCTTCAATGGAACCACCAGGAAGCAGATGAAAGGATCAGGAGAAGCAAAGTAACTTGCTTCATTCAAGAAGTCAAGTCACTTGAGGAAAGAAAGTAAAGAATGAGCAAGCTCAATCTCAAACACATACAAAAATGCAGCAAGGATGCATAAAAGAGAAGAAGAGAAGTTATGAGAAGTGAAGGCAAATTCACTTCTCAAAATAACTTACCACCTGAAAAGTTAGAAAAGAAATGCAATGCAATGCAAAATGGGATGGAATGGCATGATGAGAAACAAAACCAGAAGCACCTTCATGATGTTAATGATGCTATGAGAGGCTACAAACATGAGACAACACATGGAAATGATCATGCAAGCTTATGGATGCAAATGGAGCAAGTTAAGAACCATGAACATACATGAAAAGTTATGAGATGCATATGGCATACAACATGGCAAATGCAAGATGTGATGATCAAACATGCTTTCAATATGTCTTATGATGTTAAGTGAACCAAATGGATGCACAAAATACTATGGCAAGTCAAAGTATGCAAACAAATGCAAGATGGATGCATATGGAAGCCCAAATTAGGGTTTATGATCAAAGCATCAAACACAAACCAAAATCAGAAGCAAACATCAATATAAAAAATTGAAAATGCACTCAAAGGACCCCTAATCCTATACTAACTCACTGCCCAAAGGAGAAGTTCCAACTCTTAACCAAATTCAAGTTATGATTTTCCTAAGTTTTCTAGGGTTTTAGGGTTCCTTAACAAGAAAATTACCAAACAAATGGAAAATGAAAAATCAAATCATGACCATTTAATCTCAAAAACTACATGCTAAACACAATGCAATGCAAAAAGAATCAAGGTCCAACTCTTTAGGGTTAGGCAGAAATGATTTTTGGAAGTTTGGATCAAATTAATGCATAAAGATGATTTTAATTCCATGAAAAATTCTCAAAATGCATCAAGATCAAAAACGAAATTTGGTTTGAGGGTTGGACAATGTTTCTAAATGTTTTTAAAGGTTTCATGAATTTTTTGGTGATTTTTAAATACCTAAAAGTATTTTTAATTAATTAATTCTCATTAATTAATTAAAAATAAACTTTTAAATATTTAAAAATACTTTTTTAATGTTAAAAATAAAAATAAAAATATTTTTGTGTTCTGAAATTAAATAATAACTTGTATAAAAAATTTCAGAATTTTTAAAGTATTTTTGCTATTTTTTATAAATTATGGAAAACAAATGAATTAATATGAAAATAAAATAAATTTTTAAACTGAAAAAAAGAAAAGTAATCCAATCTGAAGGCCCAGATTCAAACTCAAACACGCGCGCATTGACTTGGCGCCAGATCCCACGGCCAACATTCAAACTCACTAACCCTAATTAATTAGCCCTAATCCCACCGTTAATGACCCTCAGGTGACCGGAACAGTGTTCCGGTCATCTTCTCCGACCACTCCAAACTTCAAACTCTCTCTAAACGCATCTAAAACAAAATCTAATTAAACAGAAATGATCCCCACTTAAAAACGAATCAGAACCCCCATTCAAACAACATTTATCATTCCTAAAATGGCTGAATCGAATCAAAATAGTTTCTAGGGCAAAAGTTTCAGAACACGATTAAACTCTCATCTCTCCACCATTTTCAAAACTAAAGACATCAGAGTGATCAGTGAACTACAAAGAACAACTTAGGAACTTTAAAAATCATTTCTGGAAAAAAAAGTTCTTGAGCTACCTGAGTTTTGAAGCTTTCAACTTTGCAACTTTCTGACCTTTCCTCTTGATGCAATCCACTCCTCTTGGTCCCTTGATGATGTATGAATGCTTAGAAGGAGTTTATGTTGGCTGGTTTGGAAGTTTGAACATGTTCTGTTCAGTGAGGTGAAGGAATCGTGTTTCTGATTCTTTGAGTTTTGGGTTGCTTTGAAGGGTGCTTTGTGATCAGGGAGAGATGTTGAGAAGGTTTATGAAGTTTGTTTATGTGTTTGTGGCTTGTATGCTGAGTTTCGAAAGGTTTTGCTCAAGGGAGTGAAAATGAAGAAGTGATGTTCTTGCTGGTTTTAGGCTCTTGTGTTATGTTGTTTGGCTTGTCATTTGTTTGTATAAACAATGCTGATTGGTCAGAGGATGTGACATGTCCTTTTGTGATAGGTATGGTGCTTTTTGCAAATTGTCAACTTTATGTAAGAGAAAGCATGGGTCATGTTCTAGCTTGGTACAAGGAGTGTGGGCTGCGCAGCAAGGTGAGGGGAAAGGCTAGGGCTGGTTCAGCAACATAGGCAGCAAGTGGATGGAAGTGATCATGAGCTTTTGCAACTTGCTTGCTTTTGAATCTTCATGAAAATATCTTGCTCCAAAGGCCAAACAAATGAGAAACCCTTGGCCCATTCTGATTTTTAGGCCACATATGATGTTTGTGTAATGGTTAGACAACAATTAGAAGTCACAAATGCCTTTGGTACAAGATTTTGCAAATTTCTCATTTGGTGCATAACTTGAAATTTAGTGATTTTAGCCAACTTTGATGCACCATAACTTTTGATCCAAAATGAATTAGGTCATGTTCTTGTACTTTTTGAAAAGGGAAAGATCTAATCTACAACTTTCATGACCAAAGTTTTTCCATTTGAAGCATTTTTGGATCAAAAAGTAAGGGTTGAAAAGTTGCCTAAAATGACAAATTCCTTAAAAGTCAAACTTGCCCTAAAAGGTCAACTTTGCAAAAACTTGTAATTATTGAATTTTGTGAACTTCTAACTTCTTCCATGATCAAATAAAGATCATATACACTCAAAATGATGAAGATCACCCCTTGGTTGGGTCATTGGGGGCCTCAGATGCCCTGATTTTACACTGACTTGTCTGAAAAGTCAACTCTTGATCAGATGACTTCCCCATGGAATTTCTTCATGAAAATTGATATGCACACTCCCTATACCATATAGAGACCAATAGAAACAAGAATGACCAAAAAATTTGGAGTTATGGCCTCTGAAACCAAAACCCTAATTTTAGGTCATCTGTGCAATTAAACCTGGCTCTGCTTCCATACCAACCCCAGTTCTTGTGATTCTTTGGCATTTTTGACTTTGAGAGGATGAAATATGATACTTGAACACACATGGACACCTTTGAAGTGATTGATGGCCTTTGGAGTGGCTCAAGAAGCTCTGGGATTGCTCAGATCACAAACCCTAGATGCAGATGACCTAGAACCAATGCAAAGATTCAAAATTGTGGTATGAGATGTTATGATTGTGTTTATGCATATGAAAAGATCACAAGCCATGGTGTGAATGGGTGAGGGCAAATTTGGGGTGTTTACACATTCCATCTCGGTCTGGTGCGGGAATATGAAACACGGTTCAGATATGGGTTTCTTCTTGAGAACTCTGTGTTGCAGATTTCCTGCAGTACTAGGGCTATCTGGGAAGCCTGCTAAGTCTGGATGACCTTTAGTATTGACCTTCAGAAACTGAGGTGAATTAGAGGAGGAACTTTTATGGTTATTGTAAACACTGTACCTCCGGGTTAGAAGTGTTTACACTTCTCATAACTGATCCAAGTCTGAGGATCCTTGTTTTAGAACACCACCTGTAAAGGGGGTTGGGCTGTTTACAGGTTTGCAGGTACCCTTGACCTCAGCATACCCTGTTACTTTGTTTGAATAAGAGTACTTTATTTTGGAACAGTTCTTGTGATTCTAAAACCCTGGACATGTGACTCTTTATTTGAGTCCCCCACCCTGGTTACTGGACTTATAGACCTTCATCTGGATTTCTTGAACACACTTGGACTTATATCAGAGCACTTGATCAGATCCAGCTCAGTCACAAACCCTTGCATATCATTTGCATACATCATCATTGCATCATTTTAACATGTGTTTGTTTGTTTCTCAGGGTATCCATCCTATCATTTTGGCTTGGTTTTGACCCCGTCATCAGCTTAGACCTATCTTCATCAACACTTGCTTCAGCTATCAGTCACCTGCTTCAGTCACTTGCATCCTCAGTCTCAGCCTATCAGTGGCCCATCTTCAGTGTTGTCCTCAGTCATCATCATCAACACCTATTCTTCATCAACATGGCACCTAAGAAAAGTAACATCTCCTATCACTTCTTTGAGCCTGAACTAGCTAGCATTAGGAGGATTCAGACCCTGATTACTCCAGACCATATACCACTTTTTAGAGAACATTATGGAGGAATCCTTGATGTGGTTATGGATTTGGACCCTTCACAGAGGAGCTTGATACATACTTGCCTACAGTTCTATGATCCTCCTCTGAGGTGCTTCACATTTCAGAACTTTCAGTTGGGACCCTTGTTGGAGGAATATTCATCATTGGTTGGTGTACCCATCAGGGGTGGAATCCCTTTCAACCCTGAGATGGCTTTCCTAAGTAATGAAGAGATAGCAAAAGCGTTACATCTGGAACCAGTTCTGATTGGGCAGAATTTGACATCTAAAGTTGGGATCTCTGGTTTTCATCTGGATTTCTTGACTTCTCAGGCTAGTCTGAAGGCCTTCCTAGGGGAGTGGAAGGCAGTCTGTGCTCTGTTGGCCCTTAGCATATATGGGGTCATTCTATTTGCAGATGAGCCTAGGTTTGTTAGCAAGAGTGCAATCCATCTTTTCATCCTGAGAAACCCAGTGCCCACCTTACTGGGAGATCTTTACTACTCTGTTCATCAAAGGAATGAAAAGCAAAGGGGAAGATTAGTGAGATGTTGTGCTCCTTTGTTCTATACTTGGCTGCTCAAGCATCTGCCGAAGACTGATGCATTCTTGAACCCTCACCAGCAGAAGAACTGGGCTAGGAGGCTTGTTGCTCTAACCTCAGAGGATATCAGATGGTGTACTCAGAGTACTAAGGGCAGAGACATCATTACAAGTTGTGGACAATTTCCCAATGTGCCTCTGATTGGAGTGAAAGGGTGCATCAATTATAATCCTCTGCTATTCAAAAGACAGCTGGGCTATGCACTAGTCCATCCTCCTAGGGCACAGGATCTGACTGAGACCCTTTATTGTGAAATCAAGCCTAACTTGGCTGTTGTCAGGCAGGCAGCCTGGGCCTGGGACAATGTGCAGACTAAGGGGGTAACCATCCTGGGGAAGTGCAACAATGTGGCATCAGCACAGTACTATGATTGGTCCCATGCCAGGGCTCAATTTTTTGGGATGCCCTTTACTATTGAAGATATGCCTGGACCTTCCACAACACCACCTCCAGCAACTGTCAGTTTAGAGGAGTTTGAGAAGTTGAAAGAGAGAAATGAGAAGTTGACCCAGGCTCTACAGAAGACCCTCTGGGAGAGGAGTGATGGAAGATTGGATATTGAAAGGTTGGAAAAGCTGAAAGTGGAGCATTTGGCTAGAATTGAGAAGTCTGAAGATTACATCAAGAAGTCTAGGGCTGGAGAACAGATCTTGAAGACTGCCTGCAAGGAGGCCCAGTTCCAGAAGGCCAGGACTGATTTGTATCTGAAGGAGAGCAAGGCTAGGTGGGTCAGGATCACCGAGGCTCGTACTCTGGAAGATAAAAGGACTCAGGATAAGATTGAGCAGCTGGAAGCTAGTGCAAAAGAGCAACAGGAAGCCCTGGCAGCAGCCCAGAGGGAGATCTCAGAGCTGAAGATTAGAGCTGGTGTGAAGAGGTCAAAGGACCAAAGTCAACACAAGAAACTAACTGCAGCTGTTACTACAAGGAATCTTCTCATCAGGAACCTTACAGAGCGTCCAGCTGATCCTGTGACTGAAGCACTTCTCAAGGAAGTTCAGGAGGATGAGTTTGGTCTTGGTGTTTGACTTTTGTTTGTTGTTGCTTTCATTTCATGTACTTTTTCTTTATGTTGTATTTTTGACCCCTCAGAGGGCATGTATTGTAAAAAAACAAGTTATGTAGCATTTACCCTTTTGTAATATATGTGTTGTTTGGTTTTACCTGAATTCTTCAAAGCAACATCAACAGCATCTTCTTCAAGGGTCTGGAGGGGTCAAAACCAAGTGCCAAGCCGGATACCTTGAAAACAAATAAGCATAACTGCATTGCATGCTAACTTTTTTACCTTGTTTTCTAGGTTTTGATTTATTTGTTACTAACTCTGTTGTGATGTCAGGAACTATTGCTCGACGACGTGTGTTCCCACTCAACCGTCCACATAGATATCCAACCCGCAACAATCTTCCGGGCATACAAATGGACCAGGTACAGCAGGACCTTACAGAGGTCAGAAACCAAATGGCCAATGAGAGGCTAGA
Organism: Lathyrus aphaca; assembly: GCA_963966055.1. Taxonomy (NCBI): domain Eukaryota; kingdom Viridiplantae; phylum Streptophyta; class Magnoliopsida; order Fabales; family Fabaceae; genus Lathyrus; species Lathyrus aphaca. The sequence continues at coordinate 221,560,683 of OZ014519.1, forward strand.
AATGAGGACTCAGATGACACAATTTATGGAGGTGATGAACAATATGGCTCAGAGCCAGGAGAGATTGAGAGCCATGGTAGAAAGGCAGAATCAGGAAGATCCCCATCTAGGGACTGCTGGCACAAGCAACAATGAGAGGGTCCAACCTCATGTTAATCCCCCTGTATTTGGACCCCACCTTCATCCAGAGGTCAACATTCCTGCAAATGTTCAAGGGACTGCCACTGCAGGTAGGGTGCTGCAAGAAGACCCCCAGGAAGATCAGTTCACAGTAATGGGAGCTGGGGAGGAAGCCTATGACAGAAGGCTGGATGAGATAGCTGAGAAATTAAGATCCTTGGAGTCTCAAAACTCTTTGGGTTTTGATGTTATGGACATGGGCTTGGTAGACGGGGTCAGGATTCCCCATAAGTTTAAGCCTCCTTCTTTTGAAAAGTACAACGGGACTTCCTGCCCACGGACCCACTTACAATCCTTCCTGGGGAGGTTGAAAGCCTATACCATGGACGAGAAGCTATGGATGTTTTATTTTGAGGATAGCTTAACTGGAGCGTCAAGGAAATGGTACTCTCATCTGACGAGAGCAACTATCAGGTGTTGGAAGGACCTGGCAGAGGCTTTTATTAGACAGTATCAGTACAACTTAGATATGGCACCCAACAGGACCCTCCTAATGGGAATGTCACAGTCATCAAGAGAAAGCTTCCGAGAGTATGCCCAGAGATGGAGGCAATTGGCTGCTGCTGTTCAGCCACCTATGTCAGAGAGGGAGATGGCAGATATGTTTATGAACACCCTCCAAGGAACGTACATTGACAGGCTAGCTGCCTTCTCTTCAACCAGCTTTGCAGATGTTGTCATAGCTGGGGAAAGAATTGAGAGCCTGTTAAAGATGGGCAAGATTTCTGACAACGGTGCCAGCTCATCCAGCAATACAAGGAAGCCTTTTGTAGGCCCAAGAAGAACTGGTGAGACCAATGCTATCCATGCCAACAGGGGCAGGCCCCAATATGTTCATAGGTCTGTGGCAGCAGTCACCATTCCCGCTCCAGCTCATCCACAACCAGCTTATCAACCACCGCAACAAAATTATCAGCAACAACCTCAGTACCAGCAGCAAACTCAGTATCCTCCGAGAAATTACAACAACAGCAACACCAACAACAACAATCAGCAGAGACCATTCCAACAGAGACCTTCTCAGGCCAACAGGGTGATCGATCCGATCCCTATGCCCTATGCAACATTGCTACCACAACTCCTGAAACTCAACCTAGTTGAGCTAAGGACATTGGCCCCTCCAGATCCTAATAGTCTGCCCAGAAATTATGACTCCAACGCCAGATGTGCTTTTCATTCAAATGCACTTGGCCATAGTACAGAGAAGTGCAGAGCCCTGCACATGAAGGTACAAGACCTGGTAGACTCTAAGGCTCTAAACTTTGCACCACCACCAAATGTTAACAAAAACCCTATGCCACACCACGGGGGTCCCAGAATCAATGCTATTGAAGAAGACAAGCCGTCTTATTTAATAACCAGTGTGGGTCAGATTCGGACACCGTTGGTAGAAATTAAGGCTCAACTCCTCGAATGTCAAATGTTCCCGGGATGTGAGTTGGGGTGTGCTTACTGCAACATTTCAGTAAATGGTTGTGATGACTTGAGGGATGGCATAGATGGTCTCATCCAGAGTGGCCTGCTTCAAATTACAACATCAATTCCAACAAATCCAGCAATCTCATCAGCAACAATTCCAGTATCTCCTACAACTGCAACAACCATTGTTCCCGACAACTCTTCAGCTTCATCAACAAATGTTTCATCTGTCATTTCAACTGACCAGATATCAGCAAACATTCCTTCTACAACTTCAGCACCACTTCATTTTGAATCTCCTACAACAACAACACCCATCCTTCCAACAATGTCTCCTACAACATCAGCAGCAAACGATGAAGATGTCTCAACTGTTACAATTTATTATGATCCTGAAAACAACTCCGCCTACAACTCAGAAAGTGCTACTCCCATCAGAGCACCAGTCACAATATACTATGATCCACAGACTATCACAGTCCCTTCTGCAGCTGCTCTTAGTCCAGTCACTATGACAGTGCCTGGGCCGATACCTTATGAAAGCAGTAATGCCATCCCCTGACATTACGGTGCTGATCTATACTGCGAAGGACAGAAAATCACTCTTGAATCATCAACACCTGCACCACAAATAGATAATGTGGGAGGAGGCGGAGGCTTCACTCGAAGCGGACGTCTCTTTGCTCCACAAATTCAAAGACCCACTGCCGAAGCAGAAGCTGCTGCCAAGGCAAAAGGGAAGAGCCTAGTGCAGGAAGGTCAAGCTGATAAGGAAGCTCTGAAAACACCTTTTGATCAAGAAGTTGATGAGTTCATGAGAATCATCAAGAAGAGCGATTACAAAATAGTGGACCAGCTTCACCAGACGCCATCCAAGATCTCTATTCTATCATTGCTTATGTGCTCCGAGGCCCATCGGAATGCACTACTCAAAGTCTTGCACGCAACTTACGTGCCTGAAGAGATCACCGTCAATCAGTTGGAAACTGTGGTTGGAAATGTTAGTTCTAGCAATGGACTAGGGTTCACCAACACTGATTTGACTACGGAAGGCCGCAATCATAACAAGGCCTTGCACATCACCATGGAATGTAAAGGTGCAGTCCTCTCCCATGTGCTGGTAGACACATGATCATCCCTCAATGTCTTACCTAAAAAGGCCCTTGTGAAGCTAGATTATGAAGGATTGGCATTGCGTCCCAGTAACCTGGTAGTAAGAGCCTTTGATGGTTCTAAGAGATCGGTTCTAGGAGAAATTGAGTTGCCTGTAACGATTGGCCCACAAACTTTCAAAACGACCTTCTACGTGATGGACATTCAGCCTGCCTACAGCTGTTTGTTGGGTAGACCATGGATTCATGCCGCTGGCGCAGTAACGTCTACCCTTCACCAGAAGTTAAAATTCGAGTGGGAAGGCCAAGTCGTTACTATCTGTGGAGAGGAGGATATTTTTGTCAGCCACCTGGCTACCTACAAATATATTGAGATGGATGGGGAGATCCATGAAACAATGAGTCAAGGGTTTGAGGCCTTGAACGTAAATGAAACATCTGTTGTACCTGGAATCTCCATGGCATCTTATCAACAAGCCCGGAAGGTTGTTGAAGAAGGAACTGCCCAAGGCTGGGGCAAGGTTTTATCTGTGGAGGAGAAGAAGGACAAATTTGGGTTGGGTTACAGACCAACTCAACAAAATCAAGCGGAGGCTGCTGAGAAGCCCGGTTTTGTCAGTGGGGGGATGCTCACCCCTGATGCTATCAACAATTTGGAAGACGAGTTGGAAGAAGAACGCAATCTGGAGAATTGGATACGTCCAAAGGTCCCGGGGAGCAGTATCTCAAACTGGTCTTCCCAGGAAATTATAAGAGTTACTCATGCAGAGTAATTATTATTTCCTGTATTTTTATAGCATGCATCAAAGTCTTGCATCTTGCCCAAGATGACAAGACTCATTTTGTAATCAGGCCATCTGTACTTTTTGTGCAAACAAGATTAATCAATGAAATATCAGACATCTTTTTGCAAATGAGTCTTTTTTCTTTTCCGCTCACTGTTTTCCCATTTTTCTTTTTGTACAAAAAATAAATGGCGATGTTTTCAAAATGACGACTTTATTTCACTTTTCTAAACAAGATTAAAATCAATCACTAAAATGAACAAACTGAACCCTTGCAGAGAGTGCCTTCCAGACAGCACCGACAACAGCACGGCTATGACTTCGTATGACTTTGACAATCCAATCAATCAAGCTGATGAAGGGGTTGAAGAAGAATATGAGCTTCCTGAAGAGCTAGCCAGGTTGTTGAGACAAGAGGATAAGGTTATCACTCCTCATCAGGAGGAGGTCGAAACGATTAATCTTGGTACAGATGAAGACGTGAAAGAGGTTAAAATCGGGGCCAGCCTACAAGACTCAGTGAAGAGACAACTGATTGATCTGCTTCAAGAATATATGGATGTGTTTGCTTGGTCTTATCAAGACATGCCAGGGTTGGACACCGATATTGTTGTGCACAAGTTGCCTTTAAGAGAAGAATGCCCACCAGTTAAACAGAAGCTGCGCCGTACTCGCCCAGACATGGCAATGAAAATCAAAGAAGAGGTACAAAAGCAGTGGGACGCCGGGTTCCTTGCCGTAACTAGCTATCCACCGTGGGTTGCTAACATAGTACCTGTGCCTAAGAAAGACGGCAAAGTAAGGATGTGTGTTGACTACCGGGACCTGAACAGAGCCAGCCCGAAAGATGATTTCCCTTTACCTCACATCGATGTATTGGTGGATAATACGGCTCAGTTCTCGGTATTTTCCTTCATGGACGGATTTTCAGGATATAATCAGATCAAGATGTCACCTGAAGACATGGAGAAGACAACATTCATCACACCCTGGGGCACGTTCTGTTACAAGGTGATGCCATTCGGACTGAAGAATGCTGGTGCAACATATCAACGGGCTATGGTGACATTATTCCACGATATGATCCATAAAGAGATAGAATGTTATGTGGACGACATGATCGCCAAGTCCCTTACTGAAGAAGACCACCTGGTGAATCTGCTGAAGCTGTTCAAGCGTCTGAGGAAGTACCAACTGAAGTTGAACCCCAACAAATGCACATTTGGGGTGCGATCTGGTAAGCTGCTGGGATTTATTGTAAGCGAGAAAGGGATTGAAGTTGACCCTGATAAAGTAAAAGCTATTCAAGAGATGCCTGCACCGAAGACTGAGAAAGAAGTTCGAGGGTTCTTAGGTCGATTGAACTACATTTCACGGTTCATATCTCACCTTACAGCAACCTGCGAACCCTTGTTCAAGCTGTTAAGAAAAGAACAGACGGTCAGGTGGAATGAAGACTGCCAGAAAGCTTTTGACAGGATCAAGGAGTACTTGCAAGAACCTCCAATCCTTATGCCTCCAGTTGAAGGAAGACCTCTAATTATGTACTTGACGGTATTAGAGGAGTCGATGGGGTGTGTGCTGGGCCAGCATGACGAGTGTGGTCGAAAAGAGTATGCAATATACTACCTAAGCAAAAAGTTTACCGACTGTGAACAACGTTATTCACTGCTCGAGAAAACTTGTTGTGCTTTAGCGTGGGCTGCTCGCCGACTGAGACAGTATATGTTGACCCACACTACTTTATTGATCTCAAAAATGGACCCAGTTAAGTACATATTCGAGAAGCCAGCTCTTACCGGACGGGTTGCAAGATGGCAAATGATTCTTACAGAATATGACATCCAATACACGTCTCAGAAAGCCATCAAGGGCAGTGTATTGTCTGAATATCTTGCTGAGCAACCCATTGATGACTACCAGCCTATGAGATTTGACTTCCCTGATGAAGACATCATGTTCATAAAAGCGAAAGATCATGAAGAGCCTGTTCACACTGAAGGGCCCGACCCGAAAGAAGAATGGACTATGATGTTTGATGGGGCTGTTAATATGAATGGTCGTGGTGTTGGGGCAGTACTCATTACACCTAAAGGGGTTCACATGCCTTTCTCGGCAAAACTCACTTTCAACTGCACTAACAACGAAGCTGAATACGAAGCTTGCATTATGGGTCTTGAGGAAGCCATTGACCTCAGGATCAAGACTTTAACTGTATTCGGGGATTCAGCTCTGGTAGTTAATCAAACCAACGGAAAATGGTACACCCACCAAGATCATCTGATACCTTACAGGGATTATACAAGGAGGTTATTGACTTTCTTTACAACGAACAAGCTTGAGTATATCCCTCGGGACGAGAATCAGTTTGCAGATGCTCTGGCTACCATTTCATCCATGATCAAAGTTCAAGCTGCCAACTTTGTACCTCAAATTTCAGTGTCCAGACTTGACAGACCAGCATATGTATTTGCAGCAGATGTTGTCGAAGACGATAAGCCTTGGTTCCATGACATTAAATGCTTCTTGGAGGATCAAACATACCCACCTGGGGCATCTTCCAATGATAAGAAGACTTTGAGAAGGCTTGCTGGTAGTTTCTTTCTGAACACTGATGGGTCTTTATACAAGAGAAACTTTGATATGGTACTCCTCAGATGTGTTGACAAGACGGAAGCAGATTTGTTGATGCATGAAGTGCACGAAGGATCTTTTGGTACCCATGCTGGAGGGCATGCCATGGCTAAGAAACTGTTGAGATCAGGTTATTACTGGATCACAATGGATACAGACTGTTGTGCCTACGCCAGAAAATGCCATAAATGCCAGATCTATGCAGATAAGGTGCATGTACCTCCCAATCCTTTGAACATAATGTCTTCACCGTGGCCCTTTGCTATGTGGGGCATTGACATGATTGGCAAGATTGAACCAACTGCTTCGAATGGCCACAGATTCATCCTGGTCGCCATTGATTATTTCACCAAGTGGGTCGAAGCGGCCTCATATGCAAATGTCACAAGGCAAGTGGTAGCCCGATTTCTAAAGAGAGATATCATCTGTCGGTATGGAGTGCCCGAGCGAATCATTACTGATAATGGTTCCAACTTGAACAACAAAATGATGGCTGAGCTGTGCCGGGACTTCAAGATCCAACACCACAATTCTTCTCCTTATAGGCCAAAGATGAATGGCGCTGTTGAGGCAGCTAATAAGAATATCAAGAAGATTGTGCAGAAGATGGTAGTCACCTACAAAGATTGGCATGAAATGTTACCATTTGCCTTGCATGGGTACCGCACGTCAATCAGAACATCCACTGGGGCAACACCGTATCAGCTTGTGTATGGTATGGAAGCAGTCCTACCGGTTGAAGTTGAATTACCCTCTCTACGGGTACTGATGGATGTTAAGCTGAATGAAGCAGAATGGGTTCGGTCCCGGTTCGAACAACTGAGTCTGATTGAAGAGAAGAGATTGGCTGCAATCTGTCATGGGCAGCTATATCAGAAAAGAATGAAGAGAGCCTTCGATCAGAAAGTCAGGCACCGAGGGTACCAAGTAGGAGATCTTGTGCTGAAGAGAATCCTCCCTCCTCATACAGACCACAGGGGCAAATGGACTCCAAACTATGAAGGACCATTTGTGGTAAAGAAAGTCTTCTCTGGTGGAGCACTGATGCTCAGCACCATGGATGGTGAAGACTTCCCATCCCCTGTGAATTCAGATGCAGTTAAAAAATACTTCGCATAAAAGATGACCCGCTGGACATAAAAACAGAATGTAAGTCCAGGCAAAAATAGGGCATCCCGGCGAGTCAAAAAACAGAATAAAAGACTCGGGCAAAAATAAGGGAAAATAAACAAAAAAAATGTACACCCGCTGAGTTGAAAAGCCGCATTGGACAACTCAGGCAAAAATGGGTATCCCGATGGATTGAAAACCCGAAAGGGCGATCCATGCAAAATAAGGGAATAAGCGAACAACTGCATTCTGAATTCGTCTGTATCACCTACAACTTGGTAAGCTTTGAAAGGGTCAAGCTTCAATCAGAATCAGCCTTATTCAGAAAGCAAGACGAGAAGAACGTCAAAAGTCATACGAGTCATAGCAAAAGAGGAAGCTCCTTAAAGCGTCGTCAACATTGCCAGCATTTTGTTTCTCAATTTATAAAAATCCCCTCATTTTAGGAGATTTGTTTCTTTGACTGTATCTCGCCAATTCAGGGCTTTTGAATTAATAAAATCAGATTTTTCAGTCATGTTTCGTCTTGTGCACTTTTATTTTGCAAAGAATGTCTGATGTCTCTAAAAAACTGATTGCATAAGTACAGATGTTTTTCTTCAAAAAATAAAAACACATGCTTGCAGGGAATATATTTACTCTCAAAAGTGTCTAAACTCCTATGACGGAATCCAGTAGAGGATACCTCGGGATTACTTGTGCGTCTCCCTATCTTTGCAGGATTGCAGGTATCCAAAGCACAACTTGGGGCATGTAAGCTTCACCCCAGCAAGCTGACAAATCAACACTCATTCTCAGCACCTGAGGTGTTTTCTCCCCAGCTGAGTTGTCACCGATAACTTCCCCCAGCTAAGTTGCCACTCGTCACAACCGAGTTTCCAATCATTCTTCCTCAAGCAGAATACGAAAGCCAGGGAACCATCTCCCCACAGAGTGTCAGCCTCTATTCAGAAGAGCAACGCATGAAGGAATCACAACAGAGTGACGAAAGCTTTTACAAGTCCCAGCTGGGTCCTTCACTACAAGGATATGTCAATCAGTGACTTATTCCCCAAGCAGATACATCTCATCAGATCTACCAATGATCTCATCCCCAGCTGGGATGCCCATTTCAAACAGATCAGCCAGAGATCTTCGCGGCAACGGGATCCGAATCCCGGTTTGGTATCTTTGCATAATCATGGCATTTGCATCATATTCACCCACAAAGCGTAGCATTCCGTCTAATACGGAGCATTACGGCAAAAATCAAACGCATAGCATAATCATAAGCCATGTTCTGAATCAACACTTGTGAATAATAACCATTCATCAACAATATACAGAAAGCTCCCCAGAGTCCCCAGCAAAAAAAAGCAAACACAGTTGCCTCACATTCACAAACACCAGTATATACTCATTTTGACACCCGTCCGTGTCATCATTCCCCAGTAAAGTCGCCTAAACACTCTTTACAAACCATACCACCTGTATTACAGATACTTCCTGACACCCGTCCGTGTCATACCCCCAGCAGATAAACACTCATCTATACATACTCATACTTATTTTGCTTATATAGATACTCGTCCGTATCACGTATACACTATTTATAACCCCGCAGATTCAACACTCGTCCGTGTTCTTTGTTAACCAGATGGTACTCGTCCGTATCATCATCTCAGAACATGCTTCAAGCGTTTGTTTCTACCTGATACTCGTCCGTATCACAGTCTTAAAGATGCTCGTCCGCATCTTTAATCCATACACCGTGTCAAACACTTTTGTCTTCTTGAATATAGATACTCGTCTGTGTCTAACTATTCCCCAGAAGAGTCCCTTCAGATTCAACACTCGTCCGTGTTCCTTGTTGATACTCGTCCGTATCATCATCTCGGAACACGTGTCGGTTTTTTGTTTCTACCTGATACTTGTCCATATCATAGTCTTAAGGATGCTCGTCCGCATCTTTAATCTATACACAATATCGAACACTTATACCTTTTATTTCTTGGATTGTAAACACTCGTCCGTGTTTACTTTTCCCCAGTAAGCAAATTTTCCTTTTATCTGACACTCGTCCTGTGTCATGATAAACTTCGAGAGCAGCCGTACCCTGCTAGGTGGTCGTCCTCCACCTCTTGATGGTCGTCCTCCATCATGCTCATCCGATGGCCGTCCCCATCGTTGATATTTAGCAGCCGTCCCCTGCTAGGTGGTCGTCCTCCACCTCTTGATGATCATCCTTCATCATTTTATCCAATGGCCGTCCCCATTGTTGATGTTTGGTTATCTGACATTCGTCCTATGTCATGATAAACCTTGAGAGCAGCCGTCCCCTGCTAGGTGGTCGTCCTCCACCTCTTGATGGTCGTCCTCCATCATGCTCATCCGATGGCCGTCCCCATCGTTGACCTTTTATCCGGCATTCGTCCTATGTCGCGATATTTTCGGCAGCCGTACCCTGCCAGGTGGTCGTCCTCCACCTTAGATGACCGTCCCTCATCTTATCTCCAACAGAGCAGCCGTCCCCTGCTAGGTGATCGTCCTTCACCTTTGATGACCGTACCTCATCATCTGTTTATTTCATTTATTCTTTAACCCGATGGCCGTCCCCGTCGTGGTCCCTTTTCTTTTTAGCCCGATGGCCGTCCCCATCGTTGGTTTCTTTACTTTATGAACTTTGATGGCCGTCCCCATCATTTTTCATTAATCCCCAGAGAATCTTATAACTTTATCTTGATGGCCGTCCCCATCACAATACCTTTTATCCCCAGCATGTCGGCCGTCCCCGTCATCGCTTTATTTCCCGCACTTTTCCCAGCATGTCGGTCGTCCCCGTCATTGCCCTTTACCCGGCAGTCGTCCTCTGCTCGACGGTCATCCTCCGTCGCCCACACTTTACAATATACTCTATTTTCCTTTACAATCTATATCCCTTTTCTTCTTCATTCTGTGAGTGCAAATTTTGGACTGTCTTTGGTATTCAACCACAAGTTATCTTGTTTGCCTGTTAAGCCGTTGCTTACATCCTGCACAGCTAACTCATGTTTGAATAGGGGCAGCTGTAAACACCCCAAATTTGCCCTCACCCATTCACACCATGGCTTGTGATCTTTTCATATGCATAAACACAATCATAACATCTCATACCACAATTTTGAATCTTTGCATTGGTTCTAGGTCATCTGCATCTAGGGTTTATGATCTGAGCAATCCCAGAGCTTCTTGAGCCACTCCAAAGGCCATCAATCACTTCAAAAGGGGTCCATGTGTGTTCAAGTATCATATTGCATCCTCTCAAAGTCAAAAATGCCAAAGAATCACAAGAACTGGGGTTGGTATGGAAGCAGAGCCAGGTTTAATTGCACAGATGACCTAAAATTGGGGTTTTGGTTTCAGAGGCCATAACTCCAAATTTTTTGGTCATTCTTGTTTCTATGGGTCTCTATATGGTATAGGGAGTATACATATAAATTTTCATGAAGAAATTCCATGGGGAAGTCATCTGATCAAGAGTTGACTTTTCAGACAAGTCAGTGTAAAATCAGGGCATCTGAGGCCCCCAATGACCCAACCAAGGGGTGATCTTCATCATTTTGAGTGTATATGATCTTTATTTGATCATGGAAGAAGTTAGAAGTTCACAAAATTCAAGAATTACAAGTTTTTGCAAAGTTGACTTTTTAGGGCAAGTTTGACTTTTAAGGAATTTGTCATTTTAGGCAACTTTTCAACCCTTACTTTTTGATCCAAAAATGCTTCAAATGGAAAAACTTTGGTCATGAAAGTTGTAGATTATATCTTTCCCTTTTCAAAAAGTACAAGAACATGACCTAATTCATTTTGGATCAAAAGTTATGGTGCATCAAAGTTGGCTAAAATCACTAAATTTCAAGTTATGCACCAAATGAGAAATTTGCAAAATCTTGTACCAAAGGCATTTGTGACTTCTAATTGTTGTCTAACCATTACACAAACATCACATGTGACCTAAAAATCAGAATGGGCCAAGGGTTTCTCATTTGTTTGGCCTTTGGAGCAAGATATTTTCATGAAGATTCAAAAGCAAGCAAGTTGCAAAAGCTCATGATCACTTCCATCCACTTGCTGCCTATGTTGCTGAAGCACCCTAGCCTTTCCCCTCACCATGCTGCGCAGCCCACAGCCCTTGTACTTGGCTAGAACAAGACCCATGCCTTCTCTTACACAAAGTTGACAATTTGCAAAAAGCACCATACCAATCAATAAAGCACATGTCATGTCATCTGACCAATGGGATTTGTTTATGTGGATCAAATGCTAGCTAAACACAACAAGAAGCAAGGCAAAAAACAGAACACAACACACCATTCACAAAAACTCTCCCTCTTGCAAAAGCTTTCGATTCTCCCAACTCCATCACTCAATCTTCAAACAAACACCACCATTCACTTCTAAATCATCCACTGGCCCAAAACCACCCATCAAAACAACCAAGAACACACCACAAGCCAGATACGATTTCTGACCAGTTGAAGTGCAAACTCCCAAACCAGCCACATTCAAATTTGTCCAAGCACTGCAAACTCATCAGGAAGGTCATTAGAAGCTTTTTGCACCAAGAAAGCAGCCAGCAAGCTCAAAGGGTGAAAGCTCCATCTCAGGTAGCCTTTCGAATTAACTTTTCCAGGACCCCTATTTTATGTTATAAAATGATTAAGCATGCTTCACTGATCACATTGAACTTGAAATTATTGAAAATGGTTGAGAAATGAGACTGTATTGCTTGTCTGAAATTTTGGCAGTTTTTGTTCTTAGCTTCGATTCATGATTATGGCTGGAAATAAATGAGAAATGAGGGTGGGGTTGAGTTTAGGAGAGTGAAAGGAACAAATCTGGAGCTTTAGAGCTCCGGAAATGACCTAGGGAATGATTTGAAGATTCTCAGGGAGGGAGGTCACCGGAGAAGACGACCGGAGCTCGTCTCCGGTGACCTGAGAGTCATTAATGTGTAATTAGGGTTAGGGCTTCAAGTTTGAATCTGGGCGCTTGGATTGGCTTTCCCGCGTGTGAGTGTGTGGCTGAGATCATGTCATTAGTTGATAATTAGGATTAATTTGTTTAATTAATTAAAATTAGGAAGTTTGAACCTGGGTCGTCCAGATGCGCGCCCAGTCAAACATTTTAAAACCCAGATTCAATCTCAGCCTCTCATTCAGCATACTTCCATTTATTTTAATTTTTATTTCATTTTTTCTCATTTGATTTGTACAATTTATTAAAAATAGTAAAAACCATTTAAAAATTATGAAATTTTTTGTCAAGAGTTTCATTAATTTTTAAAACACAAAAATATTTTTATTTTCATTTTTTGCATTTAAAAAGTATTTTTAAATATTTAAAAGTTTCTTTTTAATTAATTAATGAGAATTAATTAATTAAAAATACTTTTAAGTATTTAAAAATCACCAAAAAAATTCATGAAACCTTTAAAAACATTTAGAAACATTGTCCAACCCTCAAACCAAATTTCTTTTTTGATCTTGATGCATTTTGAGAATTTTTCATGGAATTAAAATCATTTTGATGCATTATTTTGATCCAAACTTCCAAAAATCATTTCTGCCTAACCCTAAAGAGTTGGACCTTGATTCTTTTTGCATTGCATTGTGTTTAGCATGTAGTTTTTGATATTAAATGGTCATGATTTGATCTTTCATTTTCCATTTGTTTGGTAATTTTCTTGTTAAGGAACCCTAAAACCCTAGAAAACTTAGGAAAATCATAACTTGAATCTGGTTAAGAGTTGGAACTTCTCCTTTGGGCAGTGAGTTAGTATAGGATTAGGGGTCCTTTGAGTGAATTTTCAATTTTTTATATTGATGTTTGCTTCTGTTTTTGGTTTGTGTTTGATGCTTTGATCATAAACCCTAATTTGGGCTTCCATATGCATCCATCTTGCATTTGTTTGCATACTTTGACTTGCCATAGTATTTTGTGCATCCATTTGGTTCACTTAACATCATAAGACATATTGAAAGCATGTTTGATCATCACATCTTGCATTTGCCATGTTGTATGCCATATGCATCTCATAACTTTTCATGTATGTTCATGCTTCTTAACTTGCTCCATTTGCATCCATAAGCTTGTATGATCATCTCCATGTGTTGTCTCATGTTTATAGCATCTCATAGCATCATTAACATCATGAGTGTGCTTCTGGTTTTGATTTACATCATGTCATTTCATCTCATTTTGCATTGCATTGCATTTCTTTCACTAACTTTTCAGGTGGTAAGTAAATTTGAGAAGTGGATTTGCCTTCACTTCTCATACTTCTTTTCATCTCTCTTATGCATCCTTGCTGCACTTTGATTTGTGTTTGAGATTGAGCTTGCTCTTTCTTCTTCTTCTTACCTTCTTTCCTCAAGTAACTTGTCTTCTTCAATGAAGCAAGTTACTTTGTTCCTCCTGATCCTTTCATCTGCTTCCTGGTGGTTCCATTGAAGATTTCTTTCTTAAAACCTCACAAACCTTAGGAACAACCAAGCATGACAATGATTAGGGTTTTGATTAGTCTCCCCTCTTAGCTTTTACCTTTTTGTCTCTTTGAGTCTTCTCTTCTCACCTCATAATCAGGGACTAAACCCTAAAGGCTTTAAGGCTTTGTGATTAAGCTTATGCCTGCATCCTTCTATTAGGATGGAGTGTATAACTTTAATCCTAAGTGTTAAACCCTTAATGTGTTTAAATCTCTTAATCAATTCACTTAATAATCATCAAGACATCACACTTGTAACTTGGGCCTTGCATTAGGGTTCTAATTCTTCCTTAATTGGTTAAGAAGGACTAACCCTAGTGTTAATGGACAAGTCCCCCTCAAGTTGTCTTACAAATCATAAAATGCACTTCATCATCATATCATTAAATAAAATCCACTTAATCAAAGGTTTGTTTTGTCATGAGTTTAATCCCTAATCATGGATTAAGTTGAGGAGCTTTCCTCAGCTTAAACATTCTCATCTATTATCCTTCTATTAGGATGGTGTAATGAGTCTGTTTAATCCCTGATTATGGCTTAATCTCATTACTCAACACTAAACAAAAACAACAAAAACATCTAAATAATCACAAGTAGGTTAATGATCTTAATCCTATATCAAAGGTGATTAAGTGTGAGAAGCTGACTTCACACTTAAGGTAATCTCATTACCCCTAATCAGAGGGAAGATGTGATGAGTTTACTAACCCATTGGTTTAGGCTTAAGCTCATTAACTTATGACAAACTTTCAAAAGCAATAAAAGACTGAAATCATCAAACAAACAATAATCGTCTCCTTCGGGATTCTTTCCTCATCACCTTCACTCACAAACGAGAACTTGCTTCTTCCGTCTAATGCAAGACAGTTTGCACCTGAGCCAGACAGGTCATACACTTGAGCATTGACAAGTAAGCAGTTCAAAGGTCAATTCACCTTTCAGTCTCTTTGGGTCGAACTACGGTGTTCTGACTTCCTCATTGCACGAGAGGATACGTAGGCATAACTTAACAGTTATCGAACAAAAGTCTCTGTATATTCCCCCCTCTTTCTAGCTTTATTCTTTAGCCTCATGATCTTGAGCATTTTACACTTGTCCTTACACTGACACTGTACATTTATACACATCACATTTCTTTACACTGACACCTGTACATCCTTTTCCAGCTCATTTATACACAAATTGCACTGACACTACCCCTTTTAAACACAAATCTTTTAAGCGTGGATCCCGTCGAGTACGACGGACAATCTGGGTGCTAATACCTTCCCAGGTTGTAACCAACCCCCTTTCTCAGTCTCTCTGGTTCGCAACCGTCTTATCCATCCTTTTTCCAGGTTTATGCAGCATTGCCCTTCCTCCGGGATAAAAATGCCTAGCTGGCGACTCTATTCATTTCCAGTGAGTTCACTGATGTGTGTTCTCATTGTCCTCTTTCGCCGACCGTTCGCGCTTGTACCGGGATGCAAATCTTTGGGAGCGACACAGAGCTAGGATTTTCACTACACAGATGACCAAAATTAGGGTTTTGGTTTCAGAGGCCTCAACTCCAAATTTTTAGGCCATTCTTGTTTCTAATGTTCTTAATATGTCATAAGGATCATGTGTACCAAGTTTGATGAAGAAATTCATTGTGGAAGTCATATGTTCACTGGGTAACTTCTTGAGCAAGTTAAGTCAAAATCAGGGCATCTGAGGCCCCCAACAATGGAACCAAAAGGGTATTTTCATCAAATTGAAGTTATATGATCTTTATTTGATCTTATAAGAGGTTATGTAGCTCCCCATATTTCCATCCAGGTACAAACGCAAAAGTGGCACGGAAAGGGTAGATTCGCCAGCCAGGCATTTTTATCCCGAAGGAACGGGAATGGTAATGCTGCACAAACCAGAAGAAAAGAAAAGGAAGGACATGGGTCCTGTGAACCAAAGAGACTGAGTTCGGGAGTCGGTTACGACCTGGGAAGGTATTAGCACCCAGATGTCGCTCCCACCAAATGACACCCAGGTCAGAAGGGGTACAGACGCGAACGGTCGGCGAAAGAGAGAGAACACACAAGGGTGAACTCAAAAGACAAGAGTCTCCAGCTAGGCATTTTTATCTCGGAGGAAAGATAATGCTGCATAAACCTAAAAATATATGGATAAGACGGTCGCGAACCAGAGAGACTGAGAAAGGGGGTTGGTTACAACCTGGGAAGGTAATAGCACCCAGATTGTCCATCGTACTCGACGGGATCCACGCTTAAAAGATTTGTGTTTTAAAGGGGTAGTGTCAGTGCAATTTGTGTATCAAAGCTGGAAAGAATGCAAGTGTCAGTGTAAAAGAAATGTGAAGTGTATAAGAGAAGTGTCAGTGTAAGAACAGGAGTAAAATGCTCAAGACTATGAGGCTTAAAGAATAATGCTGGAAAGAGGGGGAAATATACAGAGACTTTTGTTCGATAACTGCTAAGTTATGCCTACGTATCCTCTCGTGCAATGAGGAAGTCAGAACACCATAGTTCGACCCAAAGAGACTGAAATATAAATTGACTTGTGAACTGCTTGCTTATCTATGCTCAAGTGTATGACCTGTCTGGCTCAGGTGCAAACTGTCTTGCATTAGACAGAAGAAGCGAGTTCTCGTTTGTGAGTGAATGAGATGAGAAAAGAATCCCGGAGGAGACGATTATTGTTTGTTTTTGTGTTTTTAGTCTTTTATTGCTTTTTGTGTTTGTCATAAGAAAATGAGCTTAATCCTAAACCAAGGGTTAGTAAACTCATCACATCCTCCCTCTGATTAGGGGTAATGAGAATACCTTAAGTGTGAAGTAAACACCTCACACTTAAACACCATGATGTAGGATTAAGATCATTAACCTACTTGTGATTATTTAGATGTTTTTGGTGTTTTTGTTTAGTGTTAAGTAATGAGTTTAAGCCATAATCAAGGATTTAATGGACCCATTACACCATCCTAATAGAAGGATAATAGATGGGAACATTTAAGCTGAAGAAGATACCTCAACTTAATCCATGATTAGGGATTAACCTCATGACAAAACAAAGCCTTTATTAAAGTGGATTTTAGTTAATGATAGGATGAAGAAGTGATTTTTATGGTTTGTAAGACAACTTGAGGGGGACTTGTCCATTAACACTAGGGTTAGTCCTTCTTAACCAATTAAGGAAGAATTAGAACCCTAATGCAAGGCCCAAGTTACAAGCTTGGTGTCTTAGTGATTATTAGATGGATTGATTAAAGGATTTAAACACATTAAGGGTTTAACACTTAGGATTAAAGTTATACACTCCATCCTAATAGAAGGATGCAGGCATAAGCTTAACCACAAAGCCTTAAAACCTTTAGGGTTTAGTCCCTGATTATGAGATGAGAAGAGAAGACTCAAAGATGACACAAAGGTAAGACTAAATGGGGGACTAATCAAACCCTAATTGTTATCATACTTGGAGATCCTAGGGTTTGTGAGGCTTAAGTGAGAAAGATCTTCAAAGAACCACCAAGGAGAGGAGCAGATGAAAGGAGCAAGAAGCAGAGAGAAGCAAAACAACTTGCTTCACTTAAGAAGGCAAGTTGCTTAGAGAAAGAAAGTAAGATGAACATGAATGAGCAAGCTTACTCCAAAGAACAAGATAAAAATGCAGCAATGATGCATAAGAGATATGAAAAGAGATTGTGAGAAGTGAAGGCAAATTCACTTCTCAAAACAACTTACCACCTGAAAAGTTAGCAAAGAAATGAAATGCAATGCAAATGAGATGAAAAGTCATGATGCAAACCAAAGTCATAAGCATAAATATGATGTTAATGATGCTAAGAGATGATGCAAACACATGACAAGAGATGAGAGTGATCAAACAAGCATAAGGATGCAAATGAAGCATGCTTTGAACCATAAAGATTCATGGATGTTTATGAAATGAAGTGAACATATAACAAGGCAAATGAAAGATGCAATGATCAAACATGATTCTAATATGTCCTAAGATGCATTATGAATCATGTAGATGCTCAAAATGTCATGGCAAGTCATGGGATGCAAGCAAATGAAAGATGGTTGCAAAGGAAGGCACAAATTAGGGTTTACATACAACATGCATCACAAAAATCCAAAACCAGAAGCAATTGGTAAGATAAAAATTTGAAAATGGGATCAAAGGAACCCTAAACCTACACAAGTTCACTGCCCAAAGGGGGGGTCCAACTCTTAACCTAGTGCAAGTTATGAATTTCTCAAGTTGGCTAGGGTTTTAGGGTACCTCATCATGAAAAATGCAAAACAAATTGAAAATGGAAGATCAAGTCAAACAAATTTTATCCTATAAACTACATGCCATGAAGAATGCAATGCAAGAAGAACCATCATCAAACTCTCAAAGGTTAGGCAGAAAGGATTTTTCAAAGTTTGCACAAAAATATTGCCTTAAAATGAATTTAATTCCATGGAAAATTGTCAAAATGCATCAAGAACTAAAAAGAAATTTTCTTTGAGAGTTGGATAATGTTTCTAAATGTTTCTAAATTCAATGTGAATTTTTTGGTGATTTTTAAATACCTAAATGTTTTTTTAATTAATTAATTTTCATTAACTAATTAAAAATAAACATTTAAATGATTTAAAAATGATTTTTAATGCAAAAAATAAAAATAAAAATATTTTTGGGTTCTGAAAATTTCTAAAAGGTTTGACAAAAAAATTCAGAATTTTTAAATGTATTTTACTATTTTTAAAAATTCGTAAAAGATAAAACAAACTAAATGAAATAAAAAATGAAAATATGAGAAGTATGCAAATCTAAGGGCTGACATTCAAATGGTTTTGGAGGGAGTTGACTGGCGCCAGATCCATTGGCCCAGATTCAAACTGACTCAATTAACCTAAAACCCTAATTAATTAACCTAATGACGTGGATTAAGGCTTAATGGGGTGATCTGAGCCCTTCAAACACGCGGGAGTCAACACAGGTCAACAAAATCCATGGTCCAAATTCAAAGTTGGCTAATTACTCAAATTAGGGTTAATGACCCTCAGGTGGCCGGAGAAGACTTCCGGTCGTCTTCTCCGGCGAGACCTTCATCCCATCTCTCTCAAAACCTCACTAAAACGTGCCAAAATCTCCAGATTCACTCAACCAAACATCTTAAACAAGAATCCAACAACAAAACCTATTTATTTTTCATGAATCAAAGGAAACAAGCAAAAATCAATTTCACGGGCAAAGTTTCAGACAGACCATACATTCTCATTTCTTCATCATTTTCAAAAATTCAAAGCTCATTGCATTCAGGGGAGCATGTAGATCATTTTAATAACTTAAAACAAGGTTTCTGGAAAAAAAAGATTTTCGAAGCTACCTGAAGTGAAGCTTTCAGTTTGGAGCTTTCAGACTGCCTCCTTGCTTCAAAACTTCTCTAATGGTCCCCCTGAAGATGCTTTGAGGTTTAGTTGGATTGGATAGTGGCTGATTTGTGAGTTTGATGAAGTTCTGTTCAGTGAGGGGTGAGAATCGTGTTTCTGCTTGAGGTGATTTCAGGACAAATGAGGGTTGGGAAATGATCAGAGGAACATGTTGAGTGATTCTATGAAGTTTGTTTTGATGTTTGAAGCTTGTGTGAGGAGGTTCGAATGAAAAAGCATAAGAGGTGAAATTTGAGAATGCTGCCTTGTGGGATGTTTCAGGCTGTGTTGTGTTATGTGTTGGGTTGCTTTTGGTACACATATCAATCCTTGATAGGTCAGAGAGTTGTTGTGGAGCAGTGTGATTGGTATGGAGCAAAATGCATAAAGTCAACTTTTTGTGTAAGAGAGGTATGGGTCAATTCTGTCAAGGTACAAGGCATGGCTTGGCTGCAGATTGAATCAAGGAGAACCATGGAAATGGATTAGAGGCAATGCAGCAAGTGGATTAGGGTTTGTGTGAGGTTTTGCAACTTTGTGATCTTTTGGCCCTTTTGTGATTACTTGAAGCATAGGTCATGAAAATGGGAGGTTCTTTTGTGCAATCTGATTTTTAGGTCATGGTTCATGTTTGTGCAAAGGTTAGAAGTCACTTTGAAGTCACATTTTGCCTTGGCAAGAGGTTTTGCAACTTTGCCTCTTTGGTGTAAAACTTGAAATTATGTGATTTTGTCCAACTTTGGCAAGCCATAACTTTTGATCCATAATGAATTAGAATGAGTTCTTGTAATTTTTGAAAAGGGAATGATCCATTCTACAACTTTCATGACCAAAGTTTTCTCATTTGAAGCATTTTTGAATCAATTTGAGGAGGTTGAAAAACTTTCCCAAAATGGCAAGTTTACATTACAAGTCACTTTCCCAAAAAGGCAATTTTGCAAATGGCTTGAAATTCTTCAATTTTGCGAACTTCTAACATCTTCCATGATCAAATAAAGATCATACATATTCAAAATGATGGAGAATACCCTTTGGTTGGGTCATTGGGAGCCTCAAATACCCTGATCTTGCACTGACTTGCTCAAGAAGTCAACTCTTGATTAGATGCCTTCCCCATGGAATTTCTTCATGAAAATTGATATGCATGATCCTCATATCATATAGAGACTAATAGAAACAAGAGTGACCAAAAATTTTGGAGTTATGGCCTCTGAAACCAAAACCCTAATTCTATGTCATTTGTGCAGTTAAGCTTGGCTCTGCTTCCATGCCTTTCTCAGTTCTTGTGATTATTTGACTTTCTTGACTTGGTGAGGATATAATATGATGCTTGAACATACATGGACCTCTTTGAAGTGATTGAAGACCTTTGGAGTGGCTCAACTGGCTCAAGGATGGCTCAGATCACAAACCCTAGATGCAGATGACTTTGAATCAATGCAGTGAAGCAAATATGCAATATGAGATGATGTGATTGAACTTATGCATATTAAAAGATCATAAGCCATGGTGTGAATGGGTGAGGGAAAATTTGGGGTGTTTACACCAGATCGTCCGCCGTACCCGACGGGATCCACGCTTGCAAATAAACTGTTTCGAAGGGTGAAGAAATGAAAGATGCTGCAAAGAAAACGAACTGAACTAGATAAAAGAAACGGAAAGGGAACTTAAAAAGAAATGGAAAGGAAAATAATGTAGGGAAAATAAAGATTGTGCTCGAACGAGTCCTACCCCGCTGCCTACGTACCTCATTTGGACAATGAAGATCAGAGTCGCCGTAGTTCCCCTAACTAGGGGTGGAAAAGATTGCTTGTGTCTTAAAGCTTGAATTGCCTATGTCAATGCTCAGGTGTTACAGGCTCGGATGACGAGTGCGTTACCGTCTTGCAAAATGACAAGTAGGAGCAAGTTCTCACGTAAAGAGTGAAGGTGATGAGAAAAGAAGTCCCGAAGGAGACGCTTATTGTTTGTTTGTGTTTTTTAGAAGCTTTTATTGGTGTGGCACAAGGAAGTGAATTCAAACTCTTTTCCATGGAATGTGTACTTGCTACTGCATTCCAAGATGGAATAATAGAACAAGCACACTCAAGTAAGGAGAAGATCTCCAAAACTTGATTCCAGAGATTAGGGCTTAAGCTCACTAACTCGTTGAATTTATTAAGTGTTTTTTGTAATTAAAATGAAGAAGTGTGTTTTATGATTTTCTTGATGAAGATGGTCTCATGATCAGACTTGTGCATCATGATAAACAAACTTGTACTATCCCAAGATGGGAAGACTACAAGTGCTCCATGGAATAAAGTTATTGCACAGGAGACCACTTCAATCCTTATTAAGGTGTTTTTTAGGTTTTTTTGTTTTAAGATGAGAAGAGAAAGGAACCAAAGATCTTAAAGGTAAAAATCTAATAGGAACTAACAAATCCTAATGTTATCATGCATGGGATTCCTAGGTTAGTGAGGTTTACCTATCCTAAAGAAGAAGGAGATAAGAAAAGAAGAAGGAGAAAGGAGAAGAACTATGGTGGCCTAAGCACGCCTCAAGTTAAGAAAGAATAAAAGAAGATGAGGAAAAAGTTGAGATGAAAAAGAAATAAGTAAGGAGAGGAGAATGCAATACAGAGTAATCGAAAATTGCACAAACAGAGCCTACACCAGTAGGACTTCCAGATGCAGCAGCATGCAATAAGTAAAACTGGGCCTCAGTGGTACCTAACGGAGAAGGTCCGCTGCCTCTTCAATAAGCGCAAGAGAAACTCAAGAAGAAATATCAAGTCCAGAATGATTTCAACAGTCAAGCATAATTGTCCATTATCAGGGTATCAAAAGTTAAATGTAAATATCTAGCATCACCAAATTAAAACCAAGAATCAGCTCGCGCAAAATCAAAGTCTAAGTTCAATTGGTATCCAAAGATCTCATCAGTCCAAACAAAGGATATGAACATGATAAATCACAAGGCCATTGTCAAGCAGCATCCACCATCATCAAAATCGAACAATGAACCTACAAAACATCAAATAAAAACTACAACCAAGATTAAACAAAATTAAACTTAATTAAACAAAATTAAAATGAATGATCCAATTCTAATCAAATTCTTAACTAAAAACTTAATATTAATTAAGAACTAAATAGCTATTAATAAAATTCTAACTAAAATTCTAACAAAACATCTATTAATAAAATTCTAACTCAAATTTCCAAGCAAAATTAAACCAACATCTAATCAACAAAACCAAAAATTAATAATCAGAACTAATCATCCAAATTTAAACGTAATTAATACCCTAATTAATATTTCTAACCTAATAATTAAAAAAAATGAGAAAAAGAGAGGGGATGGCGCTGGATGGGGGTGATAACAGGAAACTCAGCATGGGCCTAGCCCAATCCTCAACAACAACATTATATCATTATGAAATATTTAAGAAAAAAAAAGAAATGTTAAATGAATTAAAGGAAGAGATGAGAAAAGGCAGTAAAAAAAGTTAAACAACAAGCCCAACAATAGCACAATCGAAATAAAAAACAAGCTACAACATCCTTCTTCTCTCAAGAGTGTCGTCGACACTTGTTCTTCTTCTTCTTCGAGGATTCCGACGGCCTTGATCTGTTCGTGTCGCCGATAACAAAACATCACCGTCGTGACGTCAATGCCTCTACCAAACCTCACGGATGCATCACCTTTTTTGCCGTTCAGATCGTCGGTTTCCTCTTCTCCGATTCGGTGGCGGCTCCGACATCATGACTCGGCTTTGGCTTGATAACTCGCGGTCGACCTTCCCTTCCTCTCAACCTCTCTTTGTTCGCTTCTCAACTTCAATCATGTTTGCGTGATTTCGCCGATCTCTCCGTCTTGATCTCTCGATTTGCTTCTGCTTCTCACTAGTTCTTCATCTCTATTTATTCTGTTTTGTTTTTGATCTGGTTTTGTGTTGTTTAAAGGTGGTGATGAGAGGTGCGATTCATGTTTAGAAGGTTAAGGGAGGATGGGAGTGGCGGTGATGTTGTTGATGGTTGAAGAAGGTGGTAAATGTTGTTCTGTAGGGAGATTTGAAGGGTGTGGTTGAAGGTTCGTGCGGTGGTGGATCGATGGTTGTATTAAAAGAGTGATGTAAGTTTGTTTGTGAATCTGTTAATGGAACTTTTTATGGATTCAGATCTGATGAAGAGTTTGAACAGAGGGGTTTGGTTTTGAAGGATTGTTGAAGCAGAGTAATGGCTATTTATGGTTGTTGGATGATTGATGAAGGGAAGAGTTTCAGTTGTGTGAGGTTTGGTTGTCTATCGGTCAATGCAGATGAGTGAGCAGTGGTTGGAGAATTGTTGTGTGCAGGTATATTGTTGAAAGATTGATGAAGAGAGACTTGAAGTTTGTTAAAGAAAGTGAGGGAGTTTCTTGAGTGAGTGAGGCAGAAATGAATTTGGTTGAGGGAGTTTTTTTCGTGAATCAATATGTGATGCCTTTTTGTTTTGCTAAAGTTTCACTGTGAGTATTGCATGATATTGAGTGATGTGTGGAGTACGTTGCGGAAAATTGCATCGTGCAGGTGTAATAGCTGGCAGTTGTGATGGAAATGGGACCCAAAAAAATGTGAATGAATGGTGGAATAGGTTGTTGGTGTCAAGTGTGAGGTGTGGGACATGCGTTTATTGCGTGAGAGTGGGGTCCTCACTGAGAGTTTGTTGTGGTAATAGGAAAAAAATGGGATGAGAGCATGAATAACTCATGTTGTGAATGACTCATGTAATCTCCTTTTTCAAATCGAAGAATGCACACATTTCTTTCAAATTATTTTTGCACTTGTATTGTTCAATGGGCTCTAATAGCGATGGGCTTTTATTTAGAAATGACATAGGCTAATAATGATATTAGTGAGAATATGGTTCTAAGAAAACAATAATAAAATGGTTTAATGAACAAATTTAATTATGGATATGTGTAATAATCGGAAATGAAAGTGAAATTGTTTTGATTGGATATAAATTATGAAAGCGGACAAATGATTAAAAAATGGATTAATAAAAAATGAAAATTGGATAACGAAAAATGATTATTTGAATTCTAAAATAAATGGGATTAAAGATGATGAATAATTGGACATGGATTGAAAAATAGAAGAATGGAATGGTTATTAAATAAAAATCAGATAACGGATAGGAAATGATGGAAATAACGAATATGGATATGAACAAATGGTTTAGACCTGAAACAAAAAAGAAATGGAATTTAGTCAAAACACCAACGCGACCATAACCATGAAATCCTGATTTTTCCACTTGGAACCATTCTTGAACTTCTTTCACAAAACCACTGATTAAGAATAACGCAGCTACCACTGAACAATTCAACACTGAAATAACAACTGTCCGAATTAAACATCTTTTGGCTAAACAAATCGTGAACCATTGAAAAGTTCCACAACCAGAACTTTTTGAGAAAGATGAGATGCTGAAAGGATGTATAGCCTTGTAATTTGATGGTGAATAAAACCCTGATGACGGGCCAAATGAACCGGTGAATAGTTTTCAGACTTGAAATCCTTATCAGGGAAATAAACCCTAATTCCTCAGAAAATATGATCCCATGTCTTAGGAGCTTATGCAAATGATATGACCTAATGCAAAATGCGTATGAATGCAAAACGAAAAGCCAGAAAACCAGAGGGCAAATTTGGGGTGTTACAGCTGCCCCTATTCAAGCAATTGTTAATCTGAAAAGGATGATAGAAACGGCTGTCAAATGTTCAAGATAAACAGTGATTGAATACCAAGAATAACCAGAAATTTGCACTCTTCTGGAGAATGCAGAAATGGGTAATAAACCCAACCAAACAACGTTCTGGGTAAAAGAAGCGAAGACAAAGCAGACGAGCTCCTTCCAAATTGAATTGTTACGCCGGATAATAAAAACTTATACAAACGAGTCTTATTCAAGAAAATATGTTACGCCAGGAACTGGACACACGAGCCCTCTTTAAGTAAACTTGTTACGCCAGGTGAGAAGTAATTTGGACGGACGAGCTCTCTTCACAAATCTGCGTAGATACGTGGTGCTTGGGACAGACGAGTCTTCTTCAGGAAAACTGTTATGCCAGGACCAGTAAACATTTTGACGTTTAATTCCATCGTCAGGACTTCAAACCTCTTCAACACGGTTGAGTGTTAGATAAGATCAAGCGATCTGCTAAGGAAATGGCATCAAGCGATCCATAACCAGGAAGACGAGAACGTAATATCAAGCGATTTACGACTCAGACAAGATCAAGCGATCTACTAAGGAAATGGTATCGAGCGATCCACAACCAGGAAAAAGAGAACGTAATATCAAGCGATTTACGACTCAAACATGTCTTTTGGTACAGCACACAGGTGACTACTGGCTTGCCACAGCAATAGTGGACTTTAACGGCGTTGCAATATCGAGCGATTTGCAAACCGAACAAGATCGAGCGATCTGATAAGAGAATGGTATCAAACGATCCATCCACAATAGGTCCGTTGACACGGGACAATGCAATCAATACAATATTAGTTGATTTGAGAAGAGAGTAACAACTCTGCTAGGGAAAATGCCATTTGTAACTCCGCTGGGTATGAGAACATTCTGACTAACATTCTGCTGAGGAAACCAAGATATCTTGGAAATACTTGGTTGGGGAAATGAACAACTGTCTATGTCGTTACATTAGCCAAAAATAAATTGGCAACTTCTCTGGGGAATATTTCAATGACGGGAGTGAATCCCTAAACCTGAAACCCTGTGGGGAAATGACGATCTTCCGACTTGGCTGGGGAAGATGCTTGGTTAAATAACCTTTGCTAGGAAACAAATTCTCACATTCTAAGCTCTATGGGGAAGCAATGCCTTCAGCTTCCTGCTGGGAATACTTTGCTGTGGTGACTCCGCTTGGGGATGAGAACAATTCAATTAGCTTTGAAGTTCCGTTGGGGATACCACCTGCTCTAACTCAGCTGGGGATGTCAACCTTCTGGCTTGGCTGAGAAAAAGATTTGGCAATGCTCTGTTGAGGAGAGACTTTACTGGAGGATTAGAGACCACAATAAGCCAAAATATGCCCCGGGTATAGTATGATGACTGTGTTGGGAAGATATGCAAATGAAAATTGGACTTTGACTGCATGAGAATAACCAACTCCTCATGAGGAAATCTTGTCGGATGAAGGAAAATTTTATGCTCGGGGAAGAAATAAACGTCCAATGCCATGCTTGGAAAATAAATACCGGACATTCCCTGAGAATTGAGTCAGTGCTTCAAGCTTCTGAGTTCAACGGTTGCATACTGATTGCCAAGAGTGGACAAGCCTCTATTACCCCTTAAATTGCCTCAGACTGCATCGTCTATGAAAAGATTATCTTCAGAGGATTTTACAGAAGACCTGGCATCCAGAATTGCCCCAGTGTCTTCAAACTCTCATAGAAACTCATCAGATCTTGAGATAACTGCCCCAGTTTGCGTCTTGTAATGATCTTGCTCCACACCAGAGATAAAATAGAAACTATACAGTATGAAAATGCAATGCGAATGATGTAAGATGTAGACGTATGCTCAAGATGCTGAGGATATGATGATATGCAAGCTACAAGTGATGAAACCAGGATGATTGGGCGGATGAGCTAGGTTGATAGAGATTTTTGGTATATATTTTTTTGGTTGCCAAGAAATTGGACTTTGAAGGTGAATTACCAGACGAGAACCGGTTTATTAAAGGTAGGCCAACAGACGAGAACTGATGGGCAAAGAATAAGTCGTCAGACGAGAACTGACTCCTTGGGTTCATTGTCAAACGAGAATTGACTCTGAAAAAGAATGACTACTAGACGAGAACTGGCGTTCAACGGGCTAAATGAAAAGGTGACCAGACGAGAACTAGTTAAAAGATCCGCCTACCAGACGAGAACTAGTATTTGAAGTTGGTTTTCCAGACGAGAACTGGATTAAGAAACGGTTTGCCAGATGAGAACTGGACTTTGAAAAGTTTGCCAGACGACAACTGGACTTTGAAACGGTTTGCCAGATAAGAACTGGACTTTGAAGGGGTTTTCCAGGCAAGAACTGGACTTTGAAGCGGTTTGATAGACGAAAACTAGACTTTGAATTGTTGAGTGATGTTGGGTTACGAAGCCCAGATGTGAGATTGATGTTTGGGGGGGGGGGGGTATGCCCAATGCATTTATGATGCGTGTGCTCTAGCGAAGCGCCATGAATAACATATGCAAATGATTTATGCAATGCTTATGAAAAGCTAGAAATACTCCCAAGGATGGGAAGAAAGGTCTTATGTGGCAAGGCTTCTATGTTGAGAAGGGCGACACGGCGAGGGTGGGTAACATGATTCCCCGATACTCGTCTTGAACTCGGAGATTGCTGATATACTTGCTCTGTGTAGCTAAAGTTTCCCTTGTTGGGTGAGTCTCTGAATAGACTGCCTCTGATTATTCGATTCCTGGAATAATAGACTTGGATGTTCTCTCGAGGAGAGTTACACTTAATGAGCTCTGGAGGTGCTCTGCCCCAGTATGAGCGTGGAAGCGACTTGACTCATTCTGACTGAACATTGGACGAAATCATCATTGTTCAATAGAAAATCTGGGTGTATTGCCCCTGTTTGGAAGATTCACTTCTGATCCACTGACTTTCAAATAATTTCCCCCAATCAACTGATGCTTGGGATCTGCTTTACCCTGACAAATTCCTTGGTCAATGAAATGACTGGATAACATGCCCCTGATTCATAGGCCTACAAGATGCTTTTGAGTATGGCTATCATTGTTGAATGATCAAGTTCTCCTCTGATTGTCCCTGGTGTCACAAATTGACTTGCAATTAAAACTATTCATTTACAAATGGTAATTTTAATGCAGTGCACATGCAAGTTTTGAAAATTGATTTATTTGAATGTTGTGACAGTGTGTGACGAATGAACCATTAGTCCAAACGTAGTGCTGAGTTAGCAAATCGTTAGGAGTCAGTTTACGCAACCTTGTCGCAATATGCTTTCAGAGTTGAACTTGATTCAATTAGGACTTTCAAGGGTTATGACGTGGTCTGGTTCACGGTTTTAGAAAGAAGGATTTATGGCTCAAATTTTATTTGTACCCACCCATTCTCCTTGATGTTCTCCAGTCCTACGTTCAGCTAATTTTCCCTAAGCGCTCGCCTCTCGAAAGGGTTTTGTAATGACTGAGGAACCAATAATGTTGACGGTTTAAGCACCAATGAGGCTTCTGGAGTAACAGTCACCCGTTCTGACTTTGTGTCTGTAGTCACACGATTTTGTTCTTATGGGACATTTTGCTTTTTGATATTTTTTACTCCCTAGTTTTTGCCTGTACTGATTCTTTTGTTTGAATTTTTTTCGATTTTGAAGTCCAGCGGGATACCCTAACTTTTGCCTAAGTCATTTGTTTTCACCTTTTTTTTTACTTAGCGGGCTTTATTTCTCCTTTTTTTTCGTTTTGATTTTTTTGAACAAAACGTGTGACACTGGTTTGTCTGACTTGCTTGAAAGGGTTGTGACTGCCTCATTCCTTTGTTGTTGAGGGGTAACCATTATGGTTTCACGTCCCTTGACCTCTTGAGGTGTGATGAATAAAAGGTAATGGATCCTCGGATGCACACTAATTTGGAAATTTAAACGCTCGGTCAAATTAACTGATAACTACCCTGCCCCGGGTTGGATGTGAGGGTTTTTTCATTCAGAAAAGAAACTCCTACATCAAGGCTCAAAGGGGTTGACAAGGGTTTATCTCCCTTATATCTCTGGTGTTTGGGAATTGAAGCAATGCTTGTACATCGTCAGCAGGTTCTACTCCGAAAGCATACCTTCCACAATTATGGGTATTCAATTGTCATCATCCTCCCTCAGACCTGCTAAACAACAGTGGAATAAATGGATGCAATTTTTTCATTTTTTTTCCAATGCAAGTAAAGAAAAATGAGCGAATGCGACATAACTGAATCAAAAAGCGCAAGATCACTACATTAACATTACCATTCAAAATAACAATGCTTAAAAGACAAGTAGCTGCTAACAGGAAAGAAACTACAATACAAATGATAGAAAGGATACAATGATCTCCAATTCTGATGACATCTTTTCTGAGCCACTGAAATCAAGAGATGCTCCTTCGAAGTCCTTCAAACTCAAACAGGCGAGAGATTGACGTGCACAACCAAGCTTCCTTATGGAAAGGATATGTAGCCCTTTTCGATCAACTGTTGTACCTTGGCTTGAAAAGCTTTACAATCTTCAGTTGAATGCCCTATTGATCCACCATGATACCCACACTTCTCATGAGGATTGTACCCTGGAGGGTACGACTCTGACAACGGCTTAAGAAGCTTAGGAACCACCAAAGAGCTCTGAATTAGATGTGGCAAGAGTTCACTGTACACCATGGGAACTGGATGAAGAGGAGCATTCCTTCTTTCCAGATTGTTGCGAGGCCTAGGCTGGCTTTGAAGTTGATTCTGAGGTCTTCGACCACGAGCTTGCAGATTTGGACGAGGAGGAGTCCAGGGTTTCTGATACGATGCTTTGAGCGTTGCTGAATGCCCATAAGAGTAACCAGACCTAGGAACGGATGATCTCTGAGAAGATGTTGGTCCAATATATTCAATATTTTCCATTACTGCATTGATTTCATACCCTTCTTCCCCTTGGGAGCTACCAACAGATTCATCTTCACTAGATGGGTTGTTCGAAAAGTCTTGGGTCTTTCAACTTTTGAGTAGGCTCTCGATGCACACTCCAACTATTATCAAATCAAAGAAGCTTGATGTACCAATGCTACTCATTCTTTCCAAGTACGGACCTTGCAACGTGCCCGTGAACAGGTCAACTAATTCTCTGTCTGAAGGTGGTGGTTGCACTTAGGCTGCCAACTCTCTCCACCGC
This sequence comes from Lathyrus aphaca, assembly GCA_963966055.1. Classification (NCBI taxonomy): domain Eukaryota; kingdom Viridiplantae; phylum Streptophyta; class Magnoliopsida; order Fabales; family Fabaceae; genus Lathyrus; species Lathyrus aphaca. The sequence goes on from OZ014519.1 coordinate 221,590,754, forward strand.
TATGCATATTCTCTGAAAGATTCACCCATCCTCTGAGATAGGCTTTGCAGGTGCGTGCGACTGAGCTCCATGTCCACATTGTACTGGTATTGCTTCACGAAAGTTCTGGATAAATCATTCCACGATCGGATACAACTACTTTCCAAATCCATATACCAACTTAGGGATGCCCCGCTTAAACTGTCCTGAAAACAGTGAATCATCAGCTTATTGTTGCGGGCATAAGAAGTCATTTTTCTGCAGAACATCACCAAATGACGCTTCGGGCAACTGACACCAGTGTATTTCTCAAACTTTGGAGTTTTGAAATCTGGAGGAATGACAAGACCAGGCACCAAACACAGGTTTAGGGCATCAAAACCAAAGGCATCAGGATCCGCTAAGGCTTTGAGTTGCTCATCCAACACACGAAACCTTTCAGCAGGATCAATAGCTCGTGGATCCTTGGTTTTCACAAGAGGGATTGCCCCTTGGAAGTTCGGCATAGGGAAAGCAAAGCTCTGATAATTCGTAGCATCAGAAGAAGATGAAGGTCCACCTCGGACAACAGATGGTTCAGGTATTCTCTAATTCACGATCGGGGTCTGCGCAGGCTGAGCTTGAGTAAGGTTGTTCACTTGTGGAAGATCCTCATCAGGAGAAATACCATACAGGGGATTAGTCATCGAAGTGAAACCAGGTGGAAACTCAACATTCTGACGGTTGTTCTCTGACATAGCTAGCAACAACTTCCAATCTGACCCTTTCTTAGTTCCTGACACTGCTCAGTCTTGCTTCAAACAACTTTTTCGTCTTCCAACAATTACCACTTGTTCAAATTGAGTATCGAGAAATCAGTTGGCTGGTCATGGACAAAATAGGAAGGATGAGCTCTCTGGAAAAAGGATATGCAATGAAGATGCAAATGCAAAATGATGATGCAAAAGATGCAAATACATGGGACCAATGCTGGAAACTGCCTGGAATCAGGAATACTGAGCCAAGAATCGAGTGTCTGTAACCACAAGATCTATGTGTAATAACACAGGATAATCAACAAGAACCAAGGGATCAAGAACTCCATAATCATAGTGACCGGATCAAAACATAGAACACATTGATAACCAGGGTATGTTGAGGTCATGGGTTCCTTCAAACCTGTAAACCCCTCCCAATCTCACGGGTGTGCTCCGGGTCAAACATCACAGACTCTCAAAGCCGAATAGCAATAATACGTTCACCATTTCCAAGAAATGGCTCATGACCAAATCAGGGAATCGGTTTGGCATTATGTATTACTCAGGGAGGCCTCAGCGTGAGTCCGGGAAAACAGGGTCATCCTATGTGAGTTCAAGGTGGGCCCTCGGGTGCAAATGGGTTTGCCACACAATATGGTCTGCCACTGTCACCAATATAAAGGGATGTTTCCACAAGGTTCTCAAAGATCGGTCCCCAGCTGCACATAACTATCAAGGTTATGAAATGAAAGAGGAAGATCCCCAAATCAAAACATTTCCAAGTAGGTCGCAAATCTGGGCGTGGAACTCATTACTACCCCCATGACAAGATCTCATGAGGCCAAAGTGGAACCACTCTAAGTCCTAAGGTGCACTCGAGCCTTGGTAATGAGCTCATCTCACAGTAATAGTATCACCCAAGTCCCACCAAACAGAAAAATCCAGTCCAGACAGTCCAGTACATATATGATGCATGAAAATAAATACTGAAAACTGTAAATAAAGCTGTACATAAACTGTAAATAAAATAATAGTAATATATACACACCACAATAAACAATCAACACTCATAGAAACAGAAACACACAAGCGCTAGGAGAGACTCTCAAGGGAACCAGAGATTTTGGGGTAAGGAAGTCCCCAGCAGAGTCGCCAGTTGTCACTCCCCGGATTTCCATCCTGGTACAAACGCGAAAGTGGCGCGGAAAGGGTAGAGTTGCCAGTCAGGCATTTTTATCCCGAAGGAACGGGAATGGTAATGCTGCACAAACCAGAAGAAAAGAAAAGGAAGGACACAGGTCCTGCGAACCAAAGAGACTGAGTTCGGAAGTCGGTTACGACCTGGGAAGGTATTAGCACCCCGATCGTCCGCCGTACCCGACGGGATCCAGGCTTGCAAAGAAACTGTTTCGAAGGGTGAAGAAATGAAAGTTGCTGCAAAGAAAATGAACTGAACTGGATAAAAGAAACGAAAAGGGAACTGAAAAAGAAATGGAAAGGAAAAAAATGTAGGGAAAATAAAGATTGTGCTTGAACGGGCCCTACCCCGCTGCCTACGTACCTCATCTGGACAATGAGGATCAGAGTCGCCGTAGTTCCCCTAACTAGGGGTGGAAAAGATTGCTTGTGTCTTAAGGCTTGAACTGCCTATGTCAATGCTCATGTGTTGCAGGCTCGGACGACGAGTGCGTTACCGTGTTGCAAAATGACAAGTAGGAGCAAGTTCTCACCAAAAGAGTTAAGGTGATGAGAAAAGAAGTCCCGAAGGAGACGCTTATTGTTTGTTTGTGTTTTTTAGAAGCTTTTATTGGTGTGGCACAAGGAAGTGAATTCAAACTCTTTTCCATGGAATGTGTACTTGCTACTACATTCCAAGATGGAATAATAGAACAAGCACACTCAAGTAAGGAGAAAATCCCCAAAACTTGATTCCAGAGATTAGGGCTTAAGCTCACTAACTCGTTGAATTTATTAAGTGTTTTTTGTAATTAAAATGAAGATGTGTGTTTTATGATTTTCTTGATGAAGATGGTCTCATGATCAGACTTGTGCATCATGATAGACAAGCTTGTACTATCCCAAGATGGGAAGACTACAAGTGCTCCATGGAATAAGGCTATTGCACAGGAGACCACTTCAATCCTTATTAAGGTGTTTTTAAGGTTTTTTTGTTTTAAGATGAGAAGAGAAAGGAACCAAAGATCTTAAAGGTAAAAATCTAATGGGAACTAACAAATCCTAATGTTATCATGCATGGGATTCCTAGGTTAGTAAGGTTTACCTATCCTAAAGAAAAAGGAGATAAGAAAAGAAGGAGGATAAAGAAGAAGAACCATGGTGGCCTAAGCACGTCTCAAGTTAAGAAAGAATAAAAGAAGATGAGGAAGAAGTTGAGATGAAAAAGAAATAAGTAAGGAGAGGAGAATGCAATACGGAGTAATTGAAAATTGCACAAACAGAGCCTACACCAGTAGGACTTCCAGATGTAACAACATGCAATAAGTAAAATCGGGCCTCAGTGGTACCAAACGGAGAAGGTCCGTTGCCTCTTCAATAAGCGCAAGAGAAACTCAAGAAAAAATATCAAGTCCATAATGATTTCAACAGTCAAGCATAATTGTCCATTATCAGGGTATCAAAAGTTAAATGTAAATATCTAGCATCACCAAATTAAAACCAAGAATCAACTCGCGCAAAATCAAAGTCTAAGTTCAATTGGTATCCAAAGATCTCATCAGTCCAAACAAAGGTTATGAACATGATAAATCACAAGGCCATTGTCAAGCATCATCCACCATCATCAAAATCGAACAAGGAACCTACAAAACATCAAACAAAAACTACAACCAAGATTAAACAAAATCAAACTTAATTAAACAAAATTAAAATGAATGATCCAATTATAATCAAATTCTTAACTAAAAACTTAATATTAATTAAAAACTAAATAGCTATTAATAAAATTCTAACTAAAATTCTAACAAAACAGCTATTAATAAAATTCTAACTCAAATTTCCAAGCAAAATTAAACCAACATCTAATCAACAAAACCAAAAATTAATAATTTGAACTAATCATCCAAATTTAAACGTAATTAATACCCTAATTAATATTCCTAACTTAATAATTAAAAAAAAAGAAATGAGAAAAGGAGAGGGGATGGCGCTGGATGGGGGGTGATAACAGGAAATTCAGCATGGGCCTAGCCCAATCCTCAACAACAACATTATATCATTATGAAATATTTAAGAAAAAAAAAGAAATGTTAAATGAATTAAAGGAAGAGATGAGAAAAGGCAGTAAAAAAATTTAAACAACAAGCCCAACAATAGCACAATCGGAAAAAAAAACAAATGTTACTACTGGATGCAGACTGGATGCAGACTGTTGTGGCTATGCCAGAAAGTGCCACAAATGCCAGATATATGCAGACAAAGTGCATGTGCCTCTAAATCCTTTGAACGTGATGTCTCCACCTTGGCCCTTTGCCATGTGGGGCATTGTCATGATTGGAAAAATCAAACCGACTGCTTCAAATGGCCATAGATTCATCCTGATAGCCATTGATTACTTCACCAAATGGGTTGAAGCAGCTTCGTATGCAAACGTCACCAGACAAGTGGTAGCCAGATTCCTGAAAAGAGACATCATTTGTCGATATGGAGTTCCTGAACGAATCATTACTGATAATGGTTCCAATTTGAACAACAAAATGATGGCAGAACTATGTCGGGACTTCAAAATCCAACATCACAACTCTTCTCCTTACAGACCAAAGATGAATGGCGTTGTTGAGGCAGCTAACAAAAACATCAAGAAGATTGTGCAAAAGATGGTGGTTACTTACAAAGACTGGCATGAAATGCTACCATTTTCTTTACATGGGTACCAAACCTCAATCAGAACGTCCACTAGGGCAACACCTTATCAGCTTGTGTATGGTATGGAGGCAGTCCTACCTATTGAAGTTGAGCTACCCTCCTTACGGGTACTGATGGATGTAAAGCTGAACGAAGCAGAGTTCAGCTCTTCTTGCCCCCGGGTTAAGTTTTGGATAAGAGCCACCTGATCATTCATCTGGATTCTCATCTCTTCCATCTCAGCTTGAAGTTGTTCCAACTGACCACTCTTGTTGTCTTCAGGATTCTTCTTTTTCATGTCCTTAGTGGGTAGGACTTTCAACTCTTCTTGTCTCTTGGACAAATTCAGGATCACCTCTTGAAATTGAGCAATCTGGGTCTGGAGATCTTTGACAGATTGTTCGAGAGCCATTTCTGCTGAAACAAATGGTGAGAAGATAAGAAACTTGCTGTGAAAACCTGTCATGCAATGATATGTTATGTAAATGCATATGCAATGTTTTCCAGGACCACATGATTTAAATTTGTTAAAACAAACAAAAACAAAACTCTTATTAGTAGGATTGAGACAATATTTCCTCTTGGGCTTACAAATTAAAAAAACAAAATTTATAAAGAAAATAAAACATCTGAGAATTAAGTCTCCCATGGACGCTTCCTCTTGGTGTTGAGATTCTGCTCCTCGTGAAGTTGCTTTGTCAGTTCCAACACTTTTTCTTGGCTAATCCTGAATTTGGCTTCAAAGGTATCTCTTTGCTCCTTCAGTTGGATCCAAGACTTCTGCAACTCTTCCAAATCAGTGGGCATATCTGGATGAAGGATGGTATAAGGAACATCTCCTTTAGCAATAGGCTCCATAGTAACCGGTAGAACAGTAGGATATGGCATCATAAGAGTCTGAGCACGAGACCACACCCATCTGAGGTAATGTTCCATATGAATGGAGTACTTTGGTTCCAGAGTCTTACAATCAGCCTTGTTCACTTTACTCTAAGCTCGTAAAAACCTTTGACGGTAACCTTGAAGATTGTTGTCGTAATCAAACACAACACCTTGAATAAGCATGTCATGAGGACCATTACTCTGAGTATAACCAAACTGACGTATAGCTAAATAAGGGTTGTAAGTAATGCCCCCTCTTATTCCAAGGAGTGGCACATTAGGGAACTCTCCACAATGGTCAATGATAGTGACATTTTCCATAGATCGGGAACACCCGTGAATATCTGAATGAGAAAGTGACATCATCCTTTTAGACCACCTCAAATCTTGTTCATTCTTCATCACAGATTGAGGAAGATGAGAAATAAACCACCTAGATAGTAAAGGTATGCAACACATCAAAGTTCCTCGCGCCTTCGTAGTACGCGTGTGGAGAGAGTGCAAGATATCTCCAAGCAAGGTAGGCACAAGATTGCGAGTCAGAAATATGTTGATTGCATTGACATCTATGAATTGGTCTGGATTGGGGAACAATACCAAACCATAAATCAACAAGGCTAAGATCTCCTAAAAAGCATCGTAACTCATAGCATCCAAGAACACTTGAGATTTCTCTATTAATACCTTAGTAAGAATACCCTTAGTTCCACTTGTGGTTTCTAGGACAATGTCTGATTTATTCAGATGCAAGGCTCCTGCAATAACTTCAGGTTTAGGCTCTTTCTCTAAGCCTGTGAAGGGTTTCTGATCAAGGATAGGCATCCCAAGTAACTTGAAGAATTCTTCCATTATGGGCACCAGCTGATAATCGGGAAATGTAAGACAATGATGTTTAGAATCAAAGAACTGGAATAGGACACTCATCATATCTTCATCAAACCATGAGGTAACCAAGTCAAGTAGATAATCATGCTTCTTGATAAATTGAAAGCTTTCAGGAAGTTTTGAGACCAAATCCTTAAGCTTGGAAGGTATCCCTACAAAGTTGATCCGGATAGTGTTCCTACGAGTGGAAGCCATAACCTACAACAAAGAACAAAGATAAATCCTTTGGTCCTTGAAATGGTTAGTGAAGATGCCATGCTTATGATGTCATGATGTTATAATGTTATGTTCAATCACAAACATGTGGCACACATAAACAAGTCACACAATGACCTTAGGTTTAGAGGCTTGCATGAGGTTTAAAGGAAAGTACCCTCCCCCTGAAGTTTAGTTGGTTCATCCTGTCCTACAAAACTAACCAGGTTATAAGGGATCTAAATATCATTGATCCTTCTTAAAGGTTGTTGTTCAGTAGGAAACTTACTTGCCAACCAAAACTCCCCAAGATTAGAATCTCAATGAGCGTAGCATCGAGTATCAGCCAACTTTAGACTTCTCCAAACCCGGATATCTCACTACTTTCTAAAGGCCAAGATGGGTCAATTAAGGTTCTAAAGGGTAGTTAGTGTTAATGACAACATATGGAAACCTCATATTATCCTCAACTTACTTAAGGAACATACGCACCAACCAAGAAGTCACACTAACTGTGGCCACCAGATCAACCATATCGGTATACGCCGTACAGTTTCCTTGGTCTATTGCCACTTACCTAAGTTACACTAGATCTGGGTTAGGATATTTCACACAGTAACCCCACAACAATCCCTTAAAGATAAAGAAAACAAAGCAAACAAGTAAGTGATCTTAATTCCTAAGGTAACCCCTATTTTACTAAGTAATCCCCAGCAGAGTCGCCAGTTCTGTAACACGGTGAGAGAACTGACTTGGTGTTTTTGTTTGACAAAAACATGTGAGGATAGCAAGAGTCGCCACTGACTTTTATTTTATCCAATAGGAAAGGGTATAAAAGAACAGGAAAGACCTTTTAAAAATTTTGAGTTTGAGGGGTAGGTTATATAAAGGGGAGATGTTAGCACCTTTTATATCCATGGTTATCCATGGGCTCTTAGTTACTTAGCTCACTTATTTGTTTGAAAAAAAAGTGTGAAGTGTGTGTTTAGAAAATATTTTCAAAAGTTCTTTGTAATGATCCTTGTATGGATGTTAACAAAGTCTTGAGTTTGAAAATACTTTGAAAGTATGGTGTGAATAAGAGTTTTTTTGAAAGAGTGAGCAAGTAATTAAGTTCTACCTACCCTAAGTTGGTCTTTCATGTTTCTTTATTTTCTTTCAAGGGTAAGATTGTCCCTCCTATTACGGAGTAGGTAGTCATTTACCTTGGATTTATTAAGGGACGGGCATAGGGTCATCGTATGGTCAATGAAGGCAACTTGTAGGGGTGTTTTTAGCAATTTATAGGGACTATCATCATTTATTCCGTAGGGACAAGATCATTATTTCGTAGGCAACTTCGAAGGGACTTATGATCTTTTTAAATCTGAAGGGACTTAATGATTTCTTTATTTAAAGTGACTTTTCTTTTAAGACACCCCCATGTTCGAGGGACTTGACCATTTATTAAGGCAACCAAGAGGGGTAACCCTAGAAAGTGCAGACGGCGATCGTAGAACGATCGACTTACGTGTGTGAGTGTTATTTTTTCAATATTTATCTTGAATTTAATTCTCTAAGTACAATTTAATTCAGTTATGTCTTGCCACACGCTAAATTACTAACCACACAATTATCATAAAATAAATGGCAGAAATTTAAAAGGCAGAAGGTAAATGTCATACGCTATTACAAAGCTTTGAGGCAGTTACATAATATTAATGGCAGAAAATAAAAAAAAATTATTGCAATTATGAAACAATTACATAATAATGAATAACATAAAAATAAGTGAAGGATTATAAAATAAAATGAAAATAGAAAATAAGTGTGAAAAAGGTTTGAAAATTAGGTTAAAGAAAAATTAGGGTTTTGAGAAAAAGTTTTAGGGTTTAGGGTTTGAGAAAAAAAACTTTAGGGTTTAGGGAAAAATATGTTTAGGTTTAGGTTTTACGAAATTATTTTTAGGTTTAGTGAAAGAAAAAAAGGTTTTAAAAAAACAGTTTAAATTTATAAAAGAAAAAGGTTTTACAAAAAATAGGTTTAAGGTTTATAAAATAAATTTAGGTTTCAAATTAATTAAGAAAATATTAAGGTTTTAATTTAATAGAAAATATATAATTTGATAATTAAAGAAAGGGAGAAAAATAACCAATTTGGCAAAAAATGCCATAAGGGAGGATTGAACCCTTGGCCTTTGTCTTTCCAACTCTCCTACCTTGCCAATAGGCTACACATGTATCAGTGCTATAAACCTGGGATAAATTTATAATATAATAAAAATGGAGAAAATTATAAGTTAAAAAAAATGGTCCAGGCTGGATTTGAACCCACGCCTTATGACCTTTCCTTCAGCCCTTTACCACTAGGCTATGTGCGCCAGTTGGATATAACCTGGACAAATAACATTATATATTAAATTTGAAGATAAAACAAAGTATTAAAAAGAAAGGGGGAAGTCGGGATTCGAACCCAGGCCCCAACAGTCATACGAGCGCGCCCTAGCCACTAGGCTACCGATCCTGCAACATAAATAGTCACGAAAGAATAATTATATTATAAAGTTTAAATTCAAAAAAAACATTTGGCGTCAAGACTTCATCTTCAACCTTCATCCTTGCAAAATTTCTTGTGAAACCTACTATGAATTTTCCTGCGAGTTTGCTTTTATAGGTAAACCTGTGTTTTTTAAAACATCACATAAACCATAAAATTAATACCAATTAACCATGCCATTCAATTACCCATGAACTACACAACATAGCCATGTTCTTAAAAGGTTCATTAATGGCTTAAATCTCAAAACCCTAATCTTGTGTTAGAAATCCTAACTATGGCAAAACGCGATACCTGCATCAAAGCTTAAAATAAAGCATCCAGAAACATTCTTTGCTTCATTACAAACAATATTAAACAATCAAAAACAATTTATAATGATTAAATGACTGAAATCGAAAAATCAAGCACAAGCATAAAAAAGCAAATCGGTTTAGATGATTTATGATGTTTTAGATGATGGTGATGCTTGCAATGTGTTCAGAATCCTTCAAGGATGCGAATGCAACCTTTGGAATGATTTGAAAGTGCTTGGAATTGTGAAACCGAAAATCAATTTTTAAGAAAAAATTTGAGTTTGAATGTGTTTTATTCTTTGAAAATTTTCGTGTCTCTGCATTGCATTGTTGTTGTGTATATATAATGAAGCAAATTAGGTCAAAGAATGGGCATTTGTTGAATGGATTTGGATTACTTGAGTGTGAAGAAACTATCTTTCCAATTTTTCCAAACAAATCAAATATCCACATACTATTTAGGTCTTGCATCATTTTGAGTGATTTCCAATTAACTTGAATGCAAAATCTTTGATCCAAAAATAAGCATGAGATCAAATATTTTATTTTCATATTTTATTTCTATTAAAATTGAATTTTAATAATTAAAATCCAAAATAATATAAAATAAATGATAAAAATCAGAATAATTGACCATTGGGTTGTGAATGACTTCATCTTTAAGTTTGGGTTGCAATATTATGGGCCCATTTGACAAAATCTTGAATTTATACCCTTTTTGCTTCATATACCTCTTGGAAATTTCCCAACTTTGAAAATGCCTAACTTCCTCAATTTTAATGCCATGGAGGTGTTCTAGGACCTATTAGAAAGCTTAGAGTGTCCTCTAATCAACCCTTTTTTCTCCTATTTCCATATCATTTACCATTTTCAAATTATGAGCTTTGGAAAAAGTTGACTTTTTGTTGACTTTCAAAAAGACCTATAATTTTTTGGCTCATACCTTCCAAATGAAGAATTTTTAGACTTGGCTTGTGAGACACAAAGTTGTAGAGAATTGGATTTCATTTAAAATGAGATTTGGATGGGAAATTTTTGATGAAGTATGTGAAAGTTATGGCTGGTCAAAGTTCAGTTGACTTTTCCTATGAAAACCATAATTTAACAACTTCTGATTCTTGATGATTATGAGGTTTCCTCGATGAATCATGATCAAACCTTGATAAAATGATGAATTTCACCTAATAATCTTGATTTTGACCAAAAATATTGAAGTTTGACTTTGAGTTGACCACAGTTGACCTCAGTTGACTTTCTGACCAAGTTAACTGATTTTTTAGGTATCTGAGCATCTGACTGACCAAACCTTTCGGGAAAGCTTTGAAACCTTACATGAGGATTATTTTAGGTATATGGGATGTTATGAAGTCCACTTGAGGCCTTGGAAATCCACTTTTCTTGGGGAAACTCAAAACCATAGTTCTAAGATTCATTATTCATGAGGAGGCTATGTATGGTGAAACCTTCAATCCTTTTGACCAATTGAGAATCTTGTAACTATTAAGAGACCTTTTGAGAAACATGGTCTTGAATGTGGGAGGGAAAATTTTGGGGTACAACATTTCTATTTTAGGGAACTAAAAGTTTACAGGAATATGGTGGACCCTACTTAAGTTCAGCTAGGTCAATTTCATTATCACCTAGAGGTATAGTTTCGTCATAAACGTCTTCGACCTCATCCTGATAATCCACATAAGCTATTTTCTTATGTTTATTCACCCTATATTTCTCATCCTTAAGACGTTCAAGCTGTCGAATTCTATCTGCTAATTGGGCCATATCTCTCAAGTACTGGGTATCTAGCTTCTTCTTGATAGAATAATCAAGGCCACCAGCAGCCATTTCGACTAATTCACGCTCAGGTACTTGAGTAAAGCATTTGGCATTAACTAGTCGAAATCTGTTCAAGTAATCATTAGTGGATTCATTGAACTTTCTCTTAACGCTAGCCAATTCTTTTAGGCTAATCTTGGTTTGTCCCATGTAGAATTGCTCATGAAACAAACGTTCTAATTGAGTCCAATTACAAATTGAACCGTGTGGCAACGTAGAAAACCAAGTAAAAGCATTATTGGTAAGAGAGCTAGGGAAGTATTTAATCCTCAAACTTTCTGCATTAGCCACTTCTCATACTTCTATCATATATCGTGCCACGTGTTCGACTGTAGATTCAGTCGTATCCCCTGGGAACTTGGTAAACTTGGGAACCTTCGTCTTTGGAGGTAATTCTGATTGGAGTATATAATCCACTATTGGCGAAGTAAAATTTGGCCTGGAAAAACTTGTTTTTATCCCACTTCGAGCCATTATTCGTTCGACAAAGGCTTCCAAGTTGTTCTTTGCTGCCAAGTTATTCTGTCGAACTTGTTGAACCACAAGATATACATCTTGATACTTGTTTACTACCCTCACTTTTGGTTCCTCCTCTTCTGGGATTTTCCTTTGATTCCCGATGGTTTCGACCTCAAATAGTTCAACCACTGGCGGATTCTCCTGATTATATGGTTGTATATCATCTCCCACATTCGCCACACGATTGGGCTGTCGAACTGGGGTTAGGACTCCCATGAATTCTGCTATGCATGCCATTTGGGACACCATCGGTTGATTCGTCTGAGTTGTATTTTTAATCAAAGGCTAAAAAACCTTTCCCATAGTTTGGGATAGAGTGTGAACCATTTGCATGTTGCTTTCATCCATTTATTGCCTTAGGTAGGTTACAGACTCATTTGTCAAGGCATGAATCTGGGTCGAATGCGCCAAGCTACCAGTTTGGTTATTCCTTCTCATGTTTATTACAGAACCAGATTCTTGCAAAGGTGAAGGGATAACATGGTCTGAATAGACTGGAGGTGCATTTCGTAATCCTGTCATCGTGGTGGTTGGTGGACCAAAGATTCTAGGAAAGGCCTGAGCAAGCATGGAAGGTATGTGGGGTCTGTATGCAGATGAATTTGGTGGTGGAGTTTGAGCATTTGGCCCAATATACTCTAACACCGGTTGGGTATAATACCTATTAACTGTTTCTCCTGGACCTGTCAAAGGAGTTGGTTCTGACATCACACTTGGTGTTGTCGAAGCCCCTGTCGAAGGGTTGGAGACTGGGAAGGCCTCACTCTTTGGCATATCTTATGTATTTGTACTGCAAACATTTGAACTGCTCACTTGGGTATTCGACCCACTTATTGCAGGAATTGAATCACTTAGACTTCCTTGGCTAGATGCCATCTTTCTTGTGTATCTTCTTCTTGGTATATAATGATTTGTATTGGCTACTTTCCCACTTCTCAAATGCATGCAACAAAGTAACCATTCTTTTGACCAATATGCCCACGTAAAGGAAGTTACAAAACAAAGAAGTCATAAAAAGGAAGTTACGAAAAAGGAGAAGTTACAAAACTTCTAAAAACCGTTTCTTAGCATTGTCCCACTGGGCATTCCAATTTATTTACCCCCAAAATTGGTAAACAACCGTTGGTCCTCTGAAGATACCAAAGTGCCCTCAGTTACTCACAGGATCGACCAGATTGATCCTAGGACATGTGCTAAAAAGGTTGTTTGTAATGTTTTGGGAAAAAGAAGTTCTTGAATCCTTCGACAGGATTCAGAAGGTGTTTTCAAATTTAGGAAATGAAGTAAAAGCAAAAGACATTCAAAGTAAATAAAGGTAAAAGACAAGGCTTGAAATTTAAAGGAAATTAAAGGCAAGGCGAAGAAATTAAAGTACTGAAGAGATAAATGGCAGGAATTGTAAAAGAAACGCAGTATGTTGCTTGAAAGATAAATGAATTTGAAAAATAAATGCTTTAAAGTAAAGGCTTTAAAAGATAAATGACTTCAAAGATAAATAACTTGAAGATAAATTTGACATTGAAAATAAATTGGTGGTGTTTCAATCATGTACATTCTCACTGCACTCTTTTCTCTATACGTGGATACTTTGAGTGTTACGGAGTTACTAGTACATATGATTTCCACACACTTATTCTAACACTAGACTAAGCTATTTATATACATTACAAAGTAACCGTTTTTGACGGTTTCTTCCAAAGACTATCCTAAGATGATGACACTTGTCCCACTGCATGTTGAAGAAGCTTCATTTTGCACCAATTGTCTCTGTATTTGAATTGAGAATTACATATTTTCCCTCCAAACTTGAACGCGCAGAACTCACGTAAATTCCATCTTCGTCGAATGCATACCTGGTCAAATCCTCCCAACACTTAGAAATTATTCTAAAACTCAGAATTTCTCTAAGTATAGAACTTGTAAGGGGGTTCCTTCGACTCTCATCCTTTTAATGAGTAAGGTCTAAAAAACTCACTTTTAGCTTATAACAAGAAAACTATTTATTAAGCCAAATGACCTCATTAATTGCTAGCATCAAAATTTAGGGATAACAATATGATGATGGTCATGTGAATGATGTTGCATGATGTTATTGCTGAGTAGTTGTGGCATACCGAATAAATATAATAGTTTTTTTTTCTTATGTTGCATGATATTGTTGATTAGTATGGCATGTTGTGTTGTGACATAACTTGTAAATGCAATAATTGTTTCTTATGATGTAGTTGTATGTTGTTGTTGAAAGTGCATAGCATGTTGGATGAATAGTGGGATGACGTGTACCCATGTGGGGTGTGAGCGTTTATCCATATTCCTTTTAATAGAATCGATGTTGCTGTTATTGAGGTGAATGTGTGCCCATGTGGGGTGTGAGCAATCACGGATGTTGTGTACCCATGTGGGGTGTGAGATAAATTGGTACCACATGCATAAAGTCTAGTTGGTATCTCATTGCATTCCATGATTGTTGTGTTGCATTATGCTTTGTGTGGGTATCTGTGTTTGTATTGAAGTGTGTGATTCTTGTTGGAAGTTGTGATGTGGGTGAATTACTTGGAGATTTGTACTTTTATATTTATATCATATTCGTCTTTTGTTGATTTGAGAATCTCACTCCTTATGTTTGAATGTTGCCTCCACATGGGTAACATGCAGATAATCAAGAGTAGTGTGAAAGTCGTGGTAGGTGAAGACAAGGTGCTTCACTTTAGTTGGTGTCTGCTCTAATATGTAACATTGGGAGTTAGGAATGCTTTTATGCTTGATTTTATTTTGTTAGAGAATTTCGGTTGGCTTTACAGTTTTGAAATTTAATATTTTAGTCATTTGGAACCATTATGTTTTATATTCGAAATGATTAATTTCCGCTGCGTAATAAAGATTTTTTTGTTGGATTAAACTTGCTATTAGTTCCCGGTATTTCTATTTATATGTTACATTTCTTGAAAATGAGCAAGTATTTGTTGAAAGTAATTCCCTTTATTTATGAATTGTATTATTTTACTCTGATCATTCGATTAAATTATGCAGGGGAATTTACGGTGTTACATAATGGTATCAGAGCAGGTCGGTCCGTCTGACCAGGTTGTTTAATTGTGTTGTTCCCCAGTATGCGACATATGTATGAAAACACCTTCGATGCTTGTTTTGTTTTCCATTTGCAGGTTGGGAATGAAACAAATGGGGGAGAAGCGTTTACCTCTCTTGGATATTCCAGCTGTTGAGTGAGTGGATATTATGTTGCTACATGAGGGATTGCAATGTTAGATTGTTCAATAGTTTGAGAATGGTGTGATCCTTGAGGGAAGACAGTCAGGTGTTCTCGTTGTTCGCTTCCTTGCGAGGGGGAAGGAGATTTTATGGCTAGAGATGGGTCGGTGATGTGTGGAGTATCCTGACATGTTTCCTTAGGAGGTGTACAATTATCTTTAGTTGGAATAAGATGATGTTTTTCTTGAGACAGAATAATAGGAGTTAAACCATGTTTTTACCAATCGTTGGGATGAATGGTGTAATATTTTGTCAAGACAATGTCATTCCCGATTATGGAGGAAGTATGAGGATAAGGCTTATGGAGACTAAGAAGTTATGCTTTAGGTAGCCTTCTACATGAGATGCGAGGAACGCTATTATAGTTAGGTAATGATGATTTATTCCCCATCATGATTGTCTTCTATCTATTGAAAAATTGAGGAACTGTTCACCCTTAATATCTTATTTATAGTGGATGGGATAGACGGACCTTACCAAATGGGATAATATGTACAGTGAATTGTTTGGAGTTAAGCCAAGTGCTTACAGAGTGTTTTGATTAGTTGATGTAGATTCCTATATCTGAAGATGAAGCGGATTCGAGGCTTTGGTATTTCGATCATATATTTTTGATGGTTTCTTCCCATAGAGTATAGTGTGAACTTAAATTCGACGAAGGTGAAGATTTGAGGATTGTCTCTTCTAAGTAAATAGAAGAAATCTTAGGAGAATAGACTCTGATATTTGTTATGGTTGTGAAAATGGTGTTAGGGAAATTGACAGTATAGTCATAACAATGAATTTCCAGTTGTTTGTGAGTTCCAGATGTGTTTCTGGATGATATATCAGATGTGCCTCTAGAGAGAGGTGGAATTCTCTATTGATCTTGTCCCTGGTACTAGATGTTTCTATGGTACTATACAAGATGTTGGCATTAGAATTAGTAGAACTGAAAGAGCAGTCAGAAGATGTACTAGAATGGGGAGTTGTGAGGCTAAGGGTGTCACCCTGGGGAGCTTCAATATTATTAGTAAAGAAAAGGACAATGGCATGAGGTTGCATGTTGATCGGTGATTAGTATGGAAACTCACAGTTGTGTTCGAGATAGCTTGGGTTTTGAATTATGATGAATCTTGAATTATTTGAATTTTACTGATGGTATTACTTTTGTTATGGGTTGAAATGTTGTGTCAACAGAAATTTCGAGTGAGTCGGGACCCCGTAAGAGTAATAAATATGGAAGGTGGTAACCAGAACCAGAGGTTGTTAAGCTATTTTGGATACATTTCTTGTGTTTTGTGGGTATAAGATGATGAGATTCATGGTATTAATGTTGGGTTATAATTGTGTATGATAGGGTATGGATTGGAAGTGTTTTGGAAGTATAAAAATAGGGTTTTTGCTATTTTCTGAAAGGAGTAACCGGTTACCGCTGCTATTGGCAGAAAAATAGAAATTAAAACAGGCGTATCTTTTGAACCGTAAGTTCATTTTGGTCCCTATTTGAAGTGTGGGAAAGAGAATTGTATGCTCTATGTGATGGTGAGGTACAAGATTGGTTATATTCCTTAGATTGATAAGATAAATATAGAAAAGTAATGTATGTAATTATTGTTTTCTCCGAAATTCATGAATCGAGAACCCAATTGACATGGGACTTGAAGCATTGGAAAAATGATATAATGAGGGAGTAAATGGAAATGTGATACCATGATTTAACCAAGGATGTTGGGTAGAAGATAGTAGTGGTAGTATGCCTTAAAGATTGTGTAGAGGGTGTGAATTGTATCTTCCATACTGATTTGGATAAGTTTGAAGTGGTGTCCGTTGGGGATGTCCTGATCTATTTTAAAATCAAAAGAGGATTGTCTTGAGAATTTGAGAATTGATGTTACAAGTATTGAAAGAGATGAAGTTATATTCTAAGTTATTGAAGTCTAATTTTTGGTTGGTAGAGGTGAATTTGCTTGGTTATGTTATTTCATATGAGGGTATTGTTGTAGATCCATCCAAAGTAGATGTAGATCTACAATGAGGAAGCTCCGAAG
Source organism: Lathyrus aphaca (assembly GCA_963966055.1). Taxonomy (NCBI): domain Eukaryota; kingdom Viridiplantae; phylum Streptophyta; class Magnoliopsida; order Fabales; family Fabaceae; genus Lathyrus; species Lathyrus aphaca. The sequence continues at coordinate 221,607,776 of OZ014519.1, forward strand.
TGGGATAAGGAGATTATAATGTTTTTGGACTTAGTTGATTATTGATGCAGGTTATGGAAGGTTTTTCCAAGTTAGCATTCCCGTTATCTCAGTTGACTTGTGAAGCGTAAGTCGTTTATTTGGGATGTTTATCGTGAGGAAAGTTATAGAAAGATGAAGTAGAAGTTGACTATGGTTCTAGTTTTGATTATGCCTGATCCTAATATACCATTTGTGGAGTATTGTGATGTGTTTAAGATGCGTTTAGAAAGTGTGTTAATACAAGAGGGTAAAATCGTAACTTATGTTTTACGACAATTGAGACGTCACGAAAGTATCTATCCTGTTCAAGATTTGAAATTGGCTGCAGTTGCATTTGTGTTGAAAATCTAGAGATATTATTTTCATGGACCTAAGTTCGAAGTGTTTAGTAATCACAAGAGTGTAGAATACATGTTTAGTCTAAAGGAATAGAGTATGATATGGCAAGGATGGTTGGAATTCTTGATGAGTTAAAAGTCTTTTCATATGTCTGCTAAGATGGTTAGAGAGTTGGAATTGAGTTAGCAGTTCACAGACTTGTGTCTGGTGTGAGAGATAACACAGTGGAGTGTGAGGTTAGGCATATTAAAAGTGAACAATGATTTTCTGGTGAAAGTTAGAAAGAGTCAAAAGTTGGATGTCAACTTGGTGGGATTAATAGTTATGAGTAATTAAAGTGCACAACAAAAGCATGATGTAGCGCAGTTTGTATGTGTGTGACTTGCAAGAGTTCAATGGTTGAATGTTAGAACCTACAGGAATAATGAAGCCATTGGACATTCTATAATGGAAGTGATATGGTGAAAAGTTTAATTGTTAATAATATACTACTAGGTAGATGGACATATTAGTTACATGTACGGCTGGTAACTCGTAGGGTTGTTGTCTTGATGTTGCGTGACAACGAGGTTGCTAGTCTGGTTATGTTGATGTGGTTCGAGTGTGAGTGACTAATTCATGTGATGGGAAATTATGGGAGTGTTACCTATGGTGATGGTAACTGTCGTGTTGTGTTCTGGTTCAAGGGTGGACCCGTGTGTTCGTAACTTGGTTATTCTTTGTGTCGTGAGTTGGTCGTCGAGTTCATTGTGTGAGCATTACATCATTTTGTTGTCGTCATTGGTAAGGTGGATTATTGTTGTGTTATTCATGGTGTTGCCTTTCATGGCATGGGAGTTTATTAGTCGGATGCGGGAACGTATCCGAGGTAGTTGCATTAAGTAAATTTTCGTGGACGGAAATATTTTAAGTGGGGGAGAGTTGTAACGCCCCATTTTATTATTATTATTAATTAAATTATGTATTAACGTGTTTAATTGTGTGATTTTGTGTGTTTCATTATGTTTGAGTACCCTTGGTGGTGGGTAGTAACCTTAAGAATTGTCTTTAAGGTAGTAGGGTTGTATGACTAAAAGCATTGAGAATTGGTGGTGTAGAGAGTAAGATTAATTAACCTATTTTTAATTAATTAGTATTTATCGACCATAGTGTAAGATGAATATTAGTAGAATTATATAAGTGATGAGAGTTATTATTATTATTATTATTATTGAAATTCTGTGATCAGGTATGAGATGTCGAATGAGATGTTTAAACACTTGAAGACTTAACTAAAACTTATAGTGCAGGAAAATTAAACAACACAGAAATTTGTTAACCCAGTTCAGTGTATAACCACACTTACATCTGGAGGCTACCAAGCCAGGAGGAAATCCAATATAAGTAATATTAATTCTAGACTTAAACCACCCAGTTTAATCTTTCACTTAATATCTACCCAATGCAATTTCTACCTAAGACACAACTTAGATATGAGTACCAACTCACTCCCCCTCAATCACACAGTGATATGTTTACAAGTTTAATAAAATTGAAGTCATACTTCAAACATAAACAGCTTGATCTTACTTCAAAGTTTCAATCAAGACACAAATACACTTTTGCTTAAAAGCTCATAAAGTGGTACAATTAAACAACCTGCAATTAAAACACAAAACACCCTATTTGGTCTTCTTAAATTCGTACTTTATTCTGAGAGTTTCTGTTGCTTAAATAGGTGTTTGGATTTTGGGCTTTCTGTAGGTTTACCCAATCCTGAAACGCATGTTGCCTCCACCTTGAATTAGGGTTTGTTACTTCCTAGATTCTAGGTGATTCAGTTCTTCTGATTATGCTGAAGTCACATAACAAAACTTCCTACAGACGCGCCTTATTCTGTTTCATTCATCCATAATTAATTCCAGATGACTTCCCTTAATTTGCTCAGTTCTGTTAGTCATTAATTAATTCTGGTAGCAGGTTTGAGATGTCACAACATCTGGTGTGACATCCTGAAAACTGAACTTACTTCATTTACTGATACAATGTCACAACATCTGGTGTGACATCCTGTAAACTGAACTTATTTCATTAACTGATACAATGTCCCAACATCTGATGTGACATCCTGAACTAAAATCCAACACTTCTTGTTGGTCAAAAATTCTGCCAATTCTAAACATCTACAAACTCCCCCTTTGGCTAATTTTTGGCTAACATACTTTTCTGGTTATCACAGTGCAGCAGAAGTTCTTTTATCAGAGTACAACAGTTCTTTTCTGTTGAGTCATGTGAGAGTTTACTCCCCCTCAATTCTACATTTGTTCAGACTTGTTGCAACAGAAATTTTTCATTAAAATCACAATTTTAGTTCAGAAGCAAACAGAAGTTTTTCATTAATCAGTAATCAGCATCATACATTGTTGTTGTTGTTCAGTTCTCCCCCTTGTTAGACATAAATTTGGGGCCAAAGTTACTAATTCAAAATTACAATGCAGAAGCAGTCATTACATATTCCTCACATACAGGTTTCACTCAGACTCCTCATAATCAGTATCTTCCTCTTCCTCAGTCTCCTCATCAGAAGCAGCAGCTTTCTGAGCACTCTCTTCAATCTCCAGCCTTTGGATAATCTCCTCAAGCTTCTGCTTCCTTGCATCCAGTTCTTTGCATGTGTTCTTCAGCTCAGCAATCAAGGCAGCTTTGGAGATTAGAGACTTTGCCTTTGAAGGACCAGCAGATGTCCCAGAGGGAGCTTCAACATCAGCTGCATGATGACTCAAGAACAGCTTGTAGTGGAAGGCCAGAGGACTTTCTCTTTTGCAAATGGAGTCCTTCTCAGTGAGGATACCTGGATATTGACTAAGCATAATTCCACACAGCAAGGAAGGGAAGGCAATTGGCAGCTTAGTTGCAGATGATCCAGCATGCTTCAATGTCTGATCAAATATATAAGCTCCAAAATCCAGCTTTGTTTGGGTGCCCACAGCATATATAAACCTGCCCAATCCAGTTGCTATTGAGGAGGTATGGTTGGTAGGGACCCAGTTTGCAGTGCCAATCCTATGCAGCATGGCATACTTCCTTGTCAGCAGGCTAACAGAGAGCTTCCCCTTGACTGGCCAAGTCTTGACCTGATTAGCAGTGATAACCTTGCAAACCTGGTTATCAGTCTTCCCTAACTCATTTGGACCATCAGATTCTCTTCCAAGGTAGTGGTTGATAACCCTAGGAGAGAATTCCACACATCTCCCTCTTACATATACTTTTCTGAAGTCAGCAGACTTACCATCAACACAATCTTCTTGGAGGTTTACAATGAATTCCTTGACTAGCAGCTCATAGCAAGGAGAGAAGTTGGATACAGTTTTGAATAGGCCAGCAGAAGAGATGAGATCAATTACCTCTGTGCACTCAAGTGTATTACTACTCAGCTCTCTTTCAAGTGCTACCCTTCTTTGATAGACAAACTTCCATCTGTTCACACTTGAAACATGATGGAAAGAGATGTTGTCCAGAGGAGCTTCTGGAACAGCAGTTGATGACCTTGAGGGTGCTGGTTTCTTCTTTGGTGGGGATGTTGGGACATCCTCTTCAACATCTGAATCTGGAGGGGTGACAGCTTTCCTCTTCTGTGTTTGCACCTTGCTCCATTGTTTTGTGGGACCAAAAGCAACTTTAGCTTTGTCCTTCTTTGGTGTAGCTTGCTTCTTCTCAGGAGTTGCATGTCCTGCATTCTTCTTTTCCTTCCTAGTTCTAAGCCTTTTGGCTATACTAGGGTTTACATAAGCAATGATTTCTGTATCAGAATCATGCTCTAAGTTTACCACAGGAGGAGGTTGAGCAGTCTCCTCTTCAGCAGGTGGATCAACAGAGGTTTGATCTTCAGTGGAGGCCTTGTGCTGGTCCTCAGATGTTTCTTCATCACTATCAGTGGAGGCCTTTTGCTGGTCCTCAGATGTTTCATCAGCAATACCAGATGAGGCCTTTTGCTGGTCTTCAGATGTTTCAACATCTATTGGGACATCCTGATGAGCAGGAGTGTCCTTTTCAGCCTGATTTTGTTGTTCTTCTTGTGGAGCTGGCATGGTGTTCAGAGGGATAGATATACCACTCACCACTCTTTGCTCAGATAAGATCCTGTTTACCAGCTCCTTTATGGAATCATCCACATATTCAGAAGCTTTTGGAGTGGTGTTTGATGATGAAGGCATGCCTTTGGCCTTGCTGAATACAGGTTCCTTTGCCCTTCTCACAGTAGGGGTTCTTAGCTTTTGATCAAGAGGAACACTTCCTCTGATTTCGTCCATTGGAGTTGAATCCATGGGTACCACAAAGATGGGGGTTGCATGCACCACATCTTCCTTGTTGAGGATTTCTTCAGAGATGTTAGGGTTTTGGTGTTGAGCCATTTTAGAATGTGGTGAAGAAAGAGATTGAGATTGGTTGAGTTTGATGATCTCTGAAAGTTAGCTATAGCAAGCAAGTTGTTGTGAGAGAATGATGAGAAGATGAATAGCTGAAAGTGAGCTGATATTCTTATAAGAGCCGTTACTTGGAGAATTTCTAGGAGTGGAATACACAAGGTGCTTGACCAGACTGGTGTTGCCATCTGGTGATCATGCCACACGATGTCATATGACATGTTGGCACATCTCCATAACTGCTAAATTTCACATAAGCAGATTCCCAATTTACCCCTTAGGTTTTCAAATTGGGTAGCATCCAAGGCTTTAGTAAATATATCAGCCAATTGCAGATTTGTAGCTACATGTTCCAATGAAATCACTTTCTCTTCCACAAGGTCTCTGATGAATTGATGCCTGATATCAATATGCTTGGTCCTGCTATGTTGGATAGGATTCTTTGATATGTTAATAGCACTTAAGTTGTCACAGTACAATGTCATGACATCTTGTGGGACATTGTACTCAGTGAGCATTTGCTTCATCCAAACCAACTGTGAACAACTGCTTCCAGCTGCAATATATTCAGCTTCAGCAGTAGATAAGGATACACAATTTTGTTTCTTACTGAACCAAGAAATCAAATTGTTTCCTAGAAAGAAGCATCCTCCTGAAGTGCTTTTTCTGTCATCAGCACTTCCAGCCCAATCATCATCACAGAAGCCAATGAGAATTGGTTTGCATCCATGAAAGTACATTATGCCATAGTCACAAGTACCATTAACATATTTCAGAATTCTTTTGACTTGGTTTAGATGACTAACTTTTGGATCAGCTTGATATCTTGCACATACACCTACTGCAAATGCTATGTCTGGTCTGCTAGCAGTCAAATATAATAAGCTTCCAATCATACTTCTGTATAGGCTTTGGTCTACATTCTCACCCTTGTCATCTTTAGTCAGCTTTAAATGTGTGGGAGCAGGAGTTCTCTTATGAGTAGCATTGTCCATCCCAAATTTCTTGACTATGTTCTTAGCATACTTGCTTTGGGAAATGAACATGGAGTCCTCCATTTGCTTTATTTGCAGTCCAAGAAAGTAGGTTAATTCTCCTACTAGGCTCATTTCAAATTCAGATTCCATCTGATTTACAAAATGTTTAACCATCCTATCTGACATCCCACCAAAAACAATGTCATCTACATATATTTGAGCAATCATGACATTTCCTTCTTCATCTTTAACAAACAAGGTTTTGTCTATTCCACCTTTCCTGTACCCTTGCTTGATAAGAAAAGTAGTCAGCCTATCATACCATGCTCTTGGAGCTTGCTTCAGACCATAAAGAGCCTTCTTTAGTTTGTATACATGATTTGGACAGCTTGGATCAACAAATCCTTTAGGCTGTTCTACATACACTTCTTCATTAAGATATCCATTTAGAAAGGCACTTTTCACATCCATTTGAAATAGCTTGAACTTCAAGATACAAGCAATTCCCAAAAGTAGTCTGATTGATGCAAGTCTTGCTACTGGTGCAAAGGTTTCATCAAAGTCTACTCCTTCAATTTGTGTGTATCCTTGAGCTACAAGTCTAGCTTTGTTCTTTGTAACAACTCCTTGCTCATTTGACTTGTTCTTATACACCCATTTAGTGCCAATCACATTTATGTCATCAGGTCTAGGAACAAGATTCCACACTTCATTCCTTGTGAATTGACCTAATTCCTCTTGCATAGCACAAATCCAGTATTCATCAGTAAGAGCTTCCTTGATGTTTTTAGGTTCTATTTTTGAAACAAAACAGGAACCTGAAATCACCTCTCTTGATCTAGTGCTTACACCTCTGTTGGGATCCCCAATTATCAAATCTTTGGGATGATCCTTCTGGATTCTGATGGAGGGAGGTTTGTTGGATTGTTCTGTCCTTGCATCAGTTTGAGTGAAGTCAGAATGATCACTCTTTTCTCCAGCTTTAGTTTGGCTGTCAGCAGATGTTCCAACATCTTCTGTAACATCTATAGGAGCATCATCAATTATCACATTTATGGACTCCATGATAACCTTGGTTCTAGAGTTAAATACTCTATATGCTCTGCTGTTTATAGAGCATCCAAGAAAAATCCCTTCATCACTTTTAGGATCCATTTTTCTTCTTTGCTCCCTATCAGCCAGAATATAACAATTACTTCCAAACACATGGAAGTACTTAACTGTGGGTTTTCTGCCCTTCCAGACTTCATAGATTGTGGACAAAGTTCCCTTCCTTAGAGTGACTCTGTTATGAATGTAACAAGCTGTGTTCATAGCTTCAGCCCAGAAGTACAAAGGTAACTTTTTAGCATGGATCATAGCTCTTGCTGATTCTTGGATAGTTCTATTCTTCCTCTCAACAATCCCATTCTGTTGAGGAGTGATTGGTGAAGAGTATTCATGATTTATTCCTTCTGAAGAACAGAAATCTAAGAATTTTTGGTTCTCAAACTCCTTTCCATGGTCACTTCTTATTCTGACCACACAGCTGGCTTTTTCTCTTTGTATTCTTTGGCATAAATCTTTGAATACATCAAATACATCAGACTTTTCTTTGATAAAATTTATCCATGTATACCTTGAAAACTCATCAACCACCACATAGGCATACCTCTTACCACCAAGGCTCTCAACCTGCATAGGTCCCATAAGATCCATATGCAATAATTCTAAAACTTTGGAAGTTGTCAGATGTTGGAGCTTTGGATGGGACATCTTGGTTTGCTTGCCTATTTGACATTCACCACATATTTTGCCATCATCAATCTTCAGTTTAGGAATACCTCTCACAGCTTCCATAGATATGATTTTCTTTATGCCTCTGAAATGAAGATGACCTAGTCTTTGGTGCCATAGTTTCACTTCTTCTTCTTTGGCTAAAGAGCAAGTTGAAGTGAGACTGAAGTCTTGAGGTTCCCACATGTAACAGTTGTTTTTAGATCTGGCTCCTCTCATGACAACCTTTTGTTCTTTATTAGACACTATGCATTCAGTTTTGGTAAAGTTTACACTGTAACCATGATCACACAATTGACTTATGCTAATCAAGTTAGCAGTCAAACCTTTTACCAGCTGCACATCATCTAGTCTTGGTACATCTGGACAGTCCAAGGTTCCAACTCCCTTGATTTCACCTTTAGCTCCATCTCCAAATGTTACATATCTGGATGAATATGACTTTAAGTCTACTAGCAGATTCTTCAATCCAGTCATGTGTCTTGAACATCCACTGTCAAAGTACCAGTCTTCTTTAGCTGATACTCTTAGGGATGTATGAGCTATATATGAAACACCTTTCTTTGACCATTTGTATTGAGGTTTCTTTTGATACCTCTGCCCTGTGCAGTGTCCATTAGTGGAGCTCCAGGGTTGTTTGTTCTTGGGCATGTAGCTTTGATCAGCATGAGGACTAGTTTTTGGTACCCATACCTTCTTGATGACCTCTGTCTTCTGCTTAGGGAGTTGCTGATCTCTTTGATGTTGATGTCTATGAAGCACTTTCTTGGTAACTTCTATCTTCTGCTTAGGAGGTTGCTGATACATATGATTTGGATATCCATGCAACTTGTAGCAATGAGGTTTGATATGTCCAAATCTTCCACAATGATGACATCTCCATCTTTGATACTTCTTCTTCATTATGTTCTTTTCATGATGTTGAGACATCTGTTGGAACATTATGTTTGACTTTGTGAAATTTGAAGTAGTTTTGCTGGTGCTAGCTTCAACCTTATGAACTTTGTTAAATCCTAGTCCACTTTTATCCCTGGAATGCTTATTGTTGTTTAGAATAACATCCAGTGTGTTTGAGCTACTGTTCAACATTCTAACATATTTGGACATATGCTCCAACTTGGAGTTGAGAAGACTTACTTCACTTTTCAAGGTGTCAATGATCTCTAGATCACTTGTTTTTTCATCCTTTAGTGCTTCAATCTGCTTCTTTTGCTTTATATTTTCCATGCATATTTCAGTGCTCCTTTTAACCAGTTCTCTGTATGATTGCTCAAGCTCTTCAAAAGTAAGTTCCCCATTACTGGATTCACTTTCAGATTCACATAATCCAGCTAGAGCAGTGATATGCTTAGCTGATTCTTCTTCTGAATCACCTCCTGAGTCTTCATCAGACCAGGTTACAGAGAGACCTTTCTTTTGCCTTTTTAAATAGGTAGGACATTCATTTCTGATGTGTCCATATCCTTCACATCCATGGCATTTAATCCCTTTTTCTTGACTGGTCTTTTCATCATAATTTGACCTTCTATTAGCATCATAATGTCTTTTGTTCTCAGAAGAGTTTGTGTATCTTCCACTTGGTCTGGACTTTTCTTCCATCTTTCTGAGAATCTTTTTGAATTGTCTTCCAAGCATAGCAATGTTTTCTGATAAGTTTTCTTCAGTTTCTGATTCATCATTTTCTTCTTCTTTATCAGTATTTGACACCAAGGCTATGCTTTTGTTCTTCTTTACAATTGTGTCATTCATTCCCATCTCAAATGTTTGAAGGGAACCAATGAGCTCTTCAACTTTCATTGTGCATATGTCTTGAGCTTCTTCTATTGCTGTGACCTTCATGTCAAATCTTTTTGGTAAAGATCTGAGAATCTTTCTTACAAGCTTTTCATCAGTCATCTTTTCTCCCAAAGCTCCATAAGTATTGGCTATTTCTAAGATGTTCATGTAGAATTCATGAATTGTCTCATCTTCCTTCATTCTCAAGTTTTCAAACTTGGTGGTGAGAAGTTGAAGTCTTGACATCTTCACCTTTGATGTTCCTTCATGAGTTGTTTTAAGAGTGTCCCAAACATCTTTGGCCAGCTCATAGTGATGCACAAGTCTAAAGATGTTCCTATCAATGCCATTGAATAAAGCATTTAAGGCCTTGGAGTTGCCAAGTGCTGAATCTTCTTCCTCCTTACTCCATTCTTCTTCAGGTTTCAACACTTTTGCTCCATCTTTGGTGTCTTGGACAGGGTGTTCCCATCCATTGTTGACTGCTTTCCAGGCCCTATTGTCAAGTGATCTTAAGAATGCAATCATTCTTGGCTTCCAGTAGTCATAATTAGATCCATCCAATATAGGTGGTCTATTTACTGATCCTACATCTCTGTCCATGTTTCCAGAATTTGCAGTCCCTAGATCTCACCCAGTATAAACAGGCAGGGTGCCTGCTCTGATGCCAATTGAAATTCTGTGATCAAGTATGAGATGTCGAATGAGATTTTTAAACACTTGAAGACTTAACTAAAACTTAAAGTGCATGAAAATTAAATAACACAGGAATTTGTTAACCCAGTTCAGTGTATAACCACACTTACATCTGGAGGCTACCAAGCCAGGAGGAAATCCAATATAAGTAATATTAATTCTAGACTTAAACCACCTAGTTTAATCTTTCACTTAATATCTACCCAATGCAATTTCTACCTAAGACACAACTTAGATATGAGTACCAAATCACTCCCCCTCAATCACACAGTGATATGTTTACAAGTTTAATAAAATTGAAGTCATACTTCAAACATAAACAGCTTGATCTTACTTCACAGTTTCAATCAAGACACAAATACACTTTTGCTTAAAAGCTCATAAAGTGTTACAATTAAACAACCTGCAATTAAAACACAAAACACCCTATTTGGTCTTCTTAAATTCTTACTTTATTCTGAGAGTTTCTGTTGCTTAAATAGGTGTTTGGATTTTGGGCTTTCTGTAGGTTTATCCAATCCTGAAACGCATGCTGCCTCCACCTTGAATTAGGGTTTGTTACTTCCTAGATTCTAGGTGATTCAGTTCTTCTGATTATGCTGAAGTCACATAACAAAACTTCCTAAAGATGCGCCTTATTCTGTTTCATTCATCCATAATTAATTCCAGATGACTTCCCTTAATTTTCTCAGTTCTGTTAGTCATTAATTAATTCTGGTAGCAGGTTTGAGATGTCACAACATCTGGTGTGACATCCTGAAAACTGAACTTACTTCATTTACTGATACAATGTCACAACATCTGGTGTGACATCCTGTAAACTGAACTTATTTCATTAACTGATACAATGTCCCAGCATCTGATGTGACATCCTGAACTAAAATTCAACACTTCTTGTTGGTCAAAAATTCTGCCAATTCTAAACATCTACAATTATTATTATTTAGTTAGATGGATAAAAAATATTAATAATAATATAATGGGATAAATAGATAAAATACTTAGATGTGTAGAGGTGTGGATGGTATTGTGGTAATTGTAGAAGGATAAGTGGGGGAAAATAAGGTAAACCATAGTTGGGAGTTTATGTAAGGAGTTAGGGAATGAGGAAGCCACTTTCATTTTATGTAAAATTGAGAGCAAAAGGGAAATAGGTGAAAAGAGGCTATGGCAAGAAGAGAGGAAAATCCATTATAGAAGAGGAAAGCTCATCAATACAAGGTAAGGGTGGGGTTCTTTGATATCTTAATGGGTTGATGATGTATGTATTTGGGTAGAAAATTATTAGGTTGAATCCATGAGAATGTTAATTGTTGGTTGATTGGGGTTTTGGGAAGAATCCATGACTTAAGGGATTGAAATTGATGAAATTGTTGTACTTTGATTGTTTTGTTGATGCATATATGTTAGATATAAGTTATAGTGACATAATCTATGATAATTTGAGGTTAAAACCCAATTTAGGCATGTGAAATCGCAGATGGAATCATGTTGTCATTGCAGGTTTTTTTTTGACGAAATCGCAAAGGGCGCTTAACCTTGTTTTATGTGCTTAGTGCGGTGGAGTCAGAAGGTATGGCGCTTAGTCCGTGTTTCCGTGCTTAGCATGGTACGCCTGGTAAATTTATTTCAAAAACTTTGAAAATTCATAACTCGAGTTGTGAATGTCCAATTGATGTGTGGTTCAGATTGTTAGAAAGATTGTATAATATACTTTCTTATAAAAAATATTTTTAGTATCAGAATTCTAACTATTCGACTCACGGGCGGTTGGTTCGTACATGGCGGGTTATGTTGTTTAGGTGAAATGTGTGTATAAACTTGGTGTAATTGGAGAATGGTGATGTTCTATGACCAACGATGGTAACTATGATGTTGAGTAATTAGTTATGTGACGTAGAGGTGTAGATATTGTGATAATGTTGTTTGTAGTGGTGTCCGATGAATATGTGATGATGGTTTTGTGTTGTTGATTAGATGATATTGAATATGTATTAATGATTAAGTGATGATAATTAGGTATTGATGACTTTGTGATGGTAGTTATGTGGTAAGATTATATGATGATTATGTTGATGATTTTTAGAGGATATCAATTAGGTGTTGTTGGCTTAGATATGACAATTAGGTATTGGTGGTTGTGTGATGATAATCGTGTGTTGATGTTTAGAAATGTTAATTATATGTTGAATATTATATATTAATTGTGTATCAATGCTTATATGATGATGATCATGTGAATGATGTTGCATGATATTGTTGTTGAGTTGTTGTGGCATACGGAGTAGATATAATAGTTGTTGGTTATGATGTTGCATGATGTTGTTGATTAGTATAGCATGATGTGTTGTGACATAATTTGTAAATGCAATAATTTTTGCTTGTGTGAGGTGTGAGCGTTCATATGGATTCCTTGTAACGGAATTAATGTTTTTGTTGAGGTGATTGTGTGCCTGTGTGGGGTGTGAGCAATCACAGATGTCGTGTGCCCATGTGGGGTGTGAGCGACCTAAATAGACATTCTGACAGGAATTGTGATCATAAAATAGGGATCGAAATTGTTATCACATGCATTGAGTCTAGTTGGTGTCTCATTGCATTATATGATAGTTGTGTTGAATTATGCTTTGTGTGGTTATCTGTGTTTGTGAAGTGTGTGATTCTTGTTAGAAGTTGTGATGTGGATGAATTACTTGTTGATTTATACTTTTATATTTATATCATCTTTGTTTTTTTGTTGATTTCAGAATCTCATCTCTTCTGTTTGAATGTTGTCTCTACGTGGCTAACATGCAGATAATCAGGAGTGGTGTGAAAGTCGTGGTCGGTGAATACGCGGTGCTTCACTTTAGTTGGCGTCTGCTCTGATATGTAACATTGGGATTTGGGAACGCTTTATGCTTGATTTTATTTTGTTAGAGAATTTTGGTTGCCTTTACAGTTTCGAAAATTAATATTTTAGTCATTTGGAACCGTTATGTTTTATATTCGAAATGATTAATTTCCACCGCGTAATAAAGATTTTTTTGTTGGATTAAATTGGCTAATTCCCGTTATTTCTATTTATATATTACATGTCTAGAAAATGAGCAAATATTTGTTGAAAGTAATGCCCTTTATTTCTAAATTGTATTATTTTACTCTAATCATTCAATTAAATTACGCATGGGAATTTAACGTGTTACACTAAGGGTTATGGTGACTGTTTCATGACTTATCGTATGATCCGCTGCTACCGATTGCGAGAATTTTAATTAAACTTGCTTTATAATCTGAGTGCATACATTCAAACTTCATTACGAAAGTAATTGGTTCTCAGGTATTGACCGTAGTCTGAAAGGATAGGTGTCGATACCAGAGCGTAAGTTTTTAAACAACATAATTCAGACGATGCGAAAGCCGACAAACAAATTTGAGAAAACATATAGCTAGGCAAAAGTAATGTCTCATTGAATAATAATCTGAACGATGCAAAAGCCGACGAGTTATTCGTCGGTGATAGGGACAATGCGCTGACGAAAGCAAGTGTTGCTCAATTTTATCTATTTTCTATAATTTATGCAAAAGACTCCCAATAAATGTGACAAGGATCATAAGATAGTGTTAGGAACAGGAACTATAACCCTGAGTATTGTTTGCCCTAATTTGGTACTTAAGTGATTTTTCTGCTATTTTTATTTAATTTCTTTTTCATTCAAGTTATTTACTAAAAACTCTCTTTTCGATTTCTCTAGATATACACCGATTGGATAAGCATTTGGTACTTAAATTGTTGGTCCCTATGATTTGATATCTATTTTATTACTTTCCAACAGTCGTGCGCTTGCAGCTGCATCGATAGTAAAATTAAATGAAATATAATTAGAAAAGAAATTAAACGAGAGATATAATTAGAAAAGAAAATGAGAGAGTGAGAGAGAGCAGAAAAGACAGTAAAATTTAAACTTAAATGTGGTTTGAGCATGTAAAATAAAGACTACTGAATTATGCAATAATAAGAGTCGATTGAATTCGGGAGATAAAGGAAAATTAAAAAATATATATTTAAGAAAAATTAATTTAAAAAAAAGAAAGAAGAGATTAATAGGATAAAAATATGATATTTAACCGAAAGTTATGGCGTTGTTAAATCAACATAGCTGACTCCACTTAACTCCACTTAGTGACATAAAATAAAACTATGTTGTTCTAAATCACGAAACAAATGAAGCAAAATACAAGAGAAAATTCCTAAATCCAAACTCTGTCAATGGAAGATAAAAGTAAACTTGCTAAAAGATTAGCAGAGACATTAGGAAAAATATGCTTAATAGGGTTTAAAGTAAGATAATGATTAACTTGCTAAACTGGATCAGTTAATGCCTCAAAAGACCAAGTGGTTGGTTGCATTGCAACCATCAACATCTCTTAAAACACCTTCAATGCCTCGTCTATTATTCTCATTAACAAAAAAGTGTTATGATGAATATGCAAGACATTACATTATTCTCTATTGACTCAAATTTGTTTCAATCATTCTCTTTTATCATTTCTTCCATTTCTTCAATTCTCTTCAACACTACACTCATCTTAGGCCTTTTTTCAGGCATCAAATCAGTACACTCTAAAGCTATCTCAGTAAGATTCAACATTGCATCATGTCCTTCTCTTTCAGCCAATATTTCCAAATCCAATATATCAGTAGACCAGTCATTATTCACCACAGTTCTAACCCAATCCGAAAGATCATTACTCGTTGTTTCTTCAACTTCGCCACCTCCCGGAATTTTTCCAGTTATAATCTCTAGCATAATGATGCCAAAACAATATACATCAGTTTTGTGTGTAAGCTTTTTCCCTTTAACGAATTCCGGTGACTTGCTTATTGATAGCTTTTCTGCATTTTTGTTGGATGATGAGAGTAATGACAAGAAACCATAGTCTGTGAGCTTGGAATGGTAACCTTGGTTGGTTTGATGGATTAGAACATTTGATGATTTGAGATTTGCATGAGGAACTTTGTGTGAAGATAAAAATTTGTGAAGGAATTCAAGTCCTTTTGCTATGTCTTTGATAATTGAAAGCCTTCTGCTCCAATCAAGTGGTATTCTTCCAATTCCTCTTCCCTCTAGCACCAACACATCATAAATGTTAATGTATAATCAGTCCTAAAAGTTGAATGCATGCCTAAACGTAAGGGTGGAAAAACGGACCGAGCCAACATTTCTGGCTCGTCCCCTCTATTTTGCCCGCCCATTTTTTGGCAAGTTTTGGCGGGCACAGGCCTAAACAAGACAAACATGTTTTTTTTTTTTTTGCCACTTGCTTTATAGGTGACAAGACTCATCCCGCCCCATTTTTGGTGAACCTAGCCAAGGGTTTGTCTCTGTCCCGTTTTTTTAGGATGGACTTGGGCATAGCGGACATGCCTGTTTGTCATCCCTATCTAAATGTCCCTTTATGTGTCTTTTGCAAGTCAAGTTAGTTATGCAAAGACACACTTAGGCATGATTTTATAATTTCAATACATGTAATTTAAGGCTGAAAAATAAATAAGACTAACCATGTAGGAGTTCAAACAAAGTGCAATCAGAGACAACTTCATAAATGATAAGCTTTTGATCTTCTGAATGATAAAAGGAGATAATTTCAACCACATTTTCATGCTTCATCTGTCCTAGCAATTGCATCTGCTGAATAAATTCCTTCTTGCTCAATTCATTCATGTAACTAAGTCTCTTAACTGCAACAACATTACCAGTTTCAAGTGTTGCTTTATATGTAACACCAAACTCTCCTCTTCCTACAACCTCTGCTGATGCTCTTAACAAATCATCCATGTCAAAAACTTGAAGCTTCTTGTCGAAAAATTCTAAATGGCCTAATCTTCCAGAATCTTCACTATTCCCTACATTAGATGCCCATGCTCCAAAAACATGTCCTATAAGAAAAATACTAAAAAATTTAAAACATATATAAGAAATGACTTGTTGAATCTCTGCTAAATAAAGTCTCGGCGTGCTTATCTCATATATATAAACTCAAATAAGTCAACTGAGACTGACAGAAGTACGATAAATTTATAAGAAATGACTTACTTGTTGAATCGTTTCTTCTCGTTTCACTTCCTCGAGTTTTTCTTTTACAAAACAAGAAAGCAATAATCATCAGAAAAATAAACAAAGCAGCTCCAATAGCAATCAAAGCAATAATCCAAACTTGAAGCTTTTTCGTATTTTTCTCCATTGAAGGACTAGGTGGAATAGCAAAAGGAGGACATGGCTTATCCAATGGCTTTCCACAAAGTTCAGAGTTTTCATAAAAAGCACTTTTTGGAAGTCTTTGAAGCAAAGAAGTTTCAGGAATTTTCCCTACCAAATGATTATATGAAACATTGAAACTTCTCAATGATGGTTGATCAAAAGGTGGAATTTCACCATCTAAATAATTCTCTTGCAGCTCCAAGACTTCAAGACCAAGCAACTCAACATATTCCAAAGGAATTGACCCTGAGAAATGATTAAAAGAAAGCCTCACTTCTTCTAAGAAAACCAAACCTGTGAGATTCGGCAATAGTCCGAAAAGTGCATTGTTTCTGAAATCAATTCGCCTCAAGAAAGTTATGTTTTGAAGGAAGGTTGAAGGTAAATAGCCACTAAGATTAACACCATGAATTGTGATATGAACAACATGCCAATTCGAACAAGTGATTCCAAACCATAGACTAATATTGTTTATACAAGGTAGTCCTGTCCAATTTCCATGCAAATCCAACGAAGAATTCAATGAATCTCTTATGAGTAACAAAGCATATCTTTCTTGTGGATAAAAATCATTGATATCAAATTCAATACACAAGACTATGTTCAATGACAGAAAGAACAAAACCATATATAATATGGTTAAGTCAATGATCAAGCTCATGATGTTAGATAAAACTTGATAAAACAAGAGTTTTGGAACCAACCTAGTGTGAATAGAGTCATTTTCTTATCTTGTTTTGAATTGGACGAAGTTGACAAGGAAAAAATGGTACCAAGATGCTTATCATATGTGTTGGACACATAGGTATGAACAAGGAGATTTTGTTTATTTTCTATGTGACATAAGATGACAGCTTTTCATATAAGAATATAGGATCTGCATGATATTTTTCTTACATTGTTATTTGATGATTGAGTTGTTGTTGATGAATAAAAAAATATGGGTTTTGTCAAATGTAGTGACATCGTGGGAAGCCAAGGAATGTCAATGGTGACTATAATTTGGACACTTTCTTGTCATGCTTGCTTGCATTGTCGAGCTTATTTTATTCTTATGCTTAATTCAACTTTCTAAGAGTATTTTCTTTCAGATTATTTTAGTAAATCGGTGATTTGAAAAGATATCTCAAGTTTTACATGATATTTTATTTCATTTTCAAGCTAGTGTTTCTAGAGAGAAGTCTTAGACTCTCTATTTGATAAGACATAGTTTTTAGGTTATATTTTATAACTTATAATTTATAAGTTCATATGATAATAAAAAACCTGTTTGATAATCACA
Organism: Lathyrus aphaca; assembly: GCA_963966055.1. Taxonomy (NCBI): domain Eukaryota; kingdom Viridiplantae; phylum Streptophyta; class Magnoliopsida; order Fabales; family Fabaceae; genus Lathyrus; species Lathyrus aphaca. The sequence goes on from OZ014519.1 coordinate 221,625,288, forward strand.
AATTTATAATTTACTTTATTATCTTAAACTTATTTTTTAGACTATCTCAAATAGTATTTTAATTTATAACTTATAACTTATATTTTTTCTTCTATTTTTATCCTTATTATTTAATTAAAATCCGCTTTTATCGTTTATGTTCTGTCCTGGAATCAGAAATTAGAAGTTTAAATGAAGGTGGCGGTGGATCGCAACCTACGATGCGGTGGAGTGGGGTACCTACAAGGTTAGCATGCAACGTTCACGTCTGTATATAAAGGAGAAAAGCGAAATGAAAATTATATTTGAAATTTGTTACCTTGATTTGGTGCTTGCTCTGTAAATACAGGGAAGGAATAATAAACCAACCATTTACCCTCCGTTCTCTGCGGATGACCGTTGAATGTACTTTATAGTTGAGATCTCTTGGGATCGTAGAAATAACTATCTTCACTTATTGGGAGGATTTGTGATGGACCGAGGTCTTTATTGAAATGCAGGTCGAGACAGCATGGTAGGATTAGTTTGCCTAGCGTGTTCTTGGTCGGCCTGGAACGGTTGCCCCCCAGAACCCTTGCTGAAGAATAATAGGTGGGGGCTTGTTGTTATGACTTTGAATGAAAATCATATTCTAATTATTTAAGATGGGAGATTTGCTTTAGTCTTTTAAGGAACCATGCATTAATGTGTCATACTCTAAATGTTTTTTCGTACGTATCATCATGATAAAATTAAAAAAAAAAACAGGCGCGTAAAAATGATATATTACTACGGTTGATAAAATGGTCGTAGTAATGGTGTTATCAAAGATATATTTTGTAGTAGTGAATGAATAATATTTAACCAAAGTGTATACAAAATATTCTCTAGGTGAATTTACAATTATACCCTTCAAAAATTACAGAATATTCTCGCTAGAATATTCTCACTTGCAAAAGAACGTTTTTCATAAAGGTGTTATGACTAAAATATTAGTGAGCGAATTAAACAAAATATTTAGAGAGAGAGAGAGAGAGAGAGAGAGTTGTGTCAAAACACGATACTAGATTAAACAAAATGGGGGAAGGGACCTTTATTTATTGGCTTGAGGTTGGCTCAAAAAGTAATTTCAAATAAATATATTTTATAACAATCTAATTGATTGACACATGTTTGCAATCAATTAGAAGTTCGAAATATAATCAATTGTAAGTAAAAAAAAAAAGAGGAAAAGATATCTAGTTGTTTCACATCATTAAGGCGTTGTCATAATCGTTTAAGACTTTATTTTTAACAGAGCTAATCGATTAGACAAATGTTCCAATCGATTAGATAAGTTAAAATTTTGCGTATAGCAATTTTGACAATTCCTAATTCATCTGGCACAACTTCAAGATGATTTTAAAAATATTTTCATTTGGTAAAATTGGTTTGAAAATATATTTTAGTGTGTGTGCTTTAGCCATGCACTTTTATGATAAATCTCGTTTATATTACAATTGTTTCACTCAATGTAAATTAGGAGGGTCCAAAGCACTTAAAGACTTTGCCATATGTTTTCTCTTTTATAGACACTTGATTGAGTATCTTTGAGATGAGGATTTAGTTACATTCTATTTATTGCCATCATCGGATAGTCAAGTCCATCAAACCTTAATGATTAGATTTGCATCTTTATTTGTTTAGTTGTTCATGCTTGACTTATCATAAGACATTAGTTGTCATAATCAAAAGTTGATGTCCTTATTAAAAGTATATCACATACAAAAAAAGTTTCTATAATATTCCCTTTTTTGGTGATGACAACACATCTCTCTGGGGAGGTGGTAAAAGAAAACAATGTATATATATTTGGAGTGATTAAACCCCCATTGAGTTAACTCGAGAGTATACCCCACTCCCTCTGAGAGTATACTTATCCCCCTTTGTAAAAATAAAAAATGCGAGTAAAGATGCATTGTGAAACATAAATATGCAAACAAGGGCAATTTAAACGTTTAGAAAAGTAAAATCAAACATTCATATTATTACTTAGAAATTTAATTACAAAAAGGGAATTGCAAAGAAATTGAAAGTACATGAAGGAAAATATTGAACAGAAAATAACACATAAGTGAGTTCATATATTGTCATAAGTATCATCATCCTCTTGAGATTATTTCTTTTATATCTTTCACTTTTCTTGATATGCTTTAGCAAATTTCTAAAACTTGCTTTATGTCTATATCTCCTGTCTCTTTTGTTTCTTCTTCTTCTTCTTCTTCTTCTTCTTCTCAACCGTCCCCCGATTTTTTATATTTTATGTTGATCTTCATGTTTTTTAGGTTGGTATAACCAATTTTATTATTGGATATGTGAGATATTGGAACGAACTCTAGGTTTAGCATGGCGTCAAAGTCCGCTTACATGATGTTGTTTAATTAGGCCTTGTGTTATGGATCCAATTGTTTAAGTTAGCTTGTAATGGGTAATTATTAAAAAGCCCATTAGGTTAGTGTGTTAGTTTTCTTATAAATAGCATACTAGTCTCTCATATTTTGTATAAGGAAAAATAGGAAGATAAAACCCTATTCAAAAGTGAGAAGGGTTATTTGTTATTCTTGTATACTTATAATTTTGCTTCAAGAGAAAGGAAAGAATAACAGTTTATAACCAATTATTGTTGTTATCTTTGGTTAACCTAAACCATAACCCTTGTGGGTTTACTAACTGATCAAGGAAACCAATTATACTTTGTTTCTAAGGTATCTGATTCACAACAAATTGGTGTGGTGAGAATGGAGAAGATGCCTTCAACAAAGTATGAGATTGAAAAGTTCACCAGAGTGAAGGATTTCGGTTTGTGGTGCTTGAAGATAAAAGCCATACTTGTTCAGCAGGGTTGTTTAGAAGCGTTGAAGGGATAGATGACCATGAATGTTGTATTAATGGCAGCTAAAAAGATGGCCATGATTGAGAAAGCACACAACGCAATATTGTTGAGCCTTGGTGATAAGGTTCTTCGACAAATATCAAAGGAGACGACATCGTCAGGGTTATGGTTGAAACTTGAAGATTTATACATGACCAGATCATTAGTGAATCGAATCTACCTGAAGCAAGCCTTGTATTCATTCAAGATGAGTGAAGACAAAGTGTTGGTTGAGCAGTTGGTTATGTTCAACAAGATGATTCTTGATCTTGAAAATATTGATGTGAAGATCGATGATGAAGATCAAGCGCTGTTGCTATTATGCGCTTTGCCCAGAACACATGATCACTTCAAAGAAACCCTCTTATATGGAAGAGAGTCCCTGACCTTTGAAGATGTTCAATCTGCCTTGTACTCTAAGGACTTGAACGAGCGAAAGGAGCATAAACCTTCAACAGTTGGTGAAGGTTTGGTCGTTAAGGAGAAATTCTTGCGAAAGGATGGTAAGTTCGACAAGAAGAAGGGCAAAAGTCAGCAGAAGTCTTATGGTGGTGAAGCATCTGGTGTTCAATGCTATCATTATAAGAAGGAGGGTCGCATTAGAAAGGTGTGCCCTGAACGCCTGAAAGATCATGGAGGTAAGGATAATGGCAACACGACCATTGTTCAAGATGATTTCGAATCATCTGATGTTCTTGTGGTTTCAAGCGGCAACTCAAGAAAAGAGTGGATTATGGATTCAAGTTGCACTTGGCACATGAATCTAAACAAAGATTTGTTTGAGGAGCTATGTTATCAAGCTGGTGGATCGGTGTTGCTGGGAAACAACAAAGCTTGCAAAATTGCAGGTATTGGATCTGTAAGATTCAAGCTCTATGATGAGTCAATAAGGTTATTGACTGAAGTTAGGTATGTACCTGACTCGAAGAGAAATTTTATTTCTCTTGGTGAATTCGACAAGAAGGGATATGTTTTTCAAGGAGAGAAAAGTATTCTAAGAGTCATGAAGGAGTCGAAGGAAGTCTTGAGAGGCGTGAAGAAATAAGGCTTGTATACCCTTGAGGTTGAAGTTGTAAGTGGTTCGACAAATGTTGCATCCACGAAACTGTTGTCGAAGACAAAATTATGGCACATGAGATTAGGCCATGAGAGCGAGAGAGGTCTGGTAGAATTGGGGAAACAAAACCTGCTAGGTGGTGACAAAGTCGAGAAGTTGGAGTTTTGTGAACCTTGTGTATTTGGTAAATCATGTAGGGTGAAGTTTAACAAAGGTAAAAAAAGAACACATGGATCATTTGATTACATACATGTTGATCTTCGGGGGCCTGCAAGGAATCCTTCAAATTCAGGTGCAAGATATTTTCTATCCATAGTTGATGACTATTCCAGAAAGTTATGGGTATTCATTCAGAAGACAAAGGATGAAACTTTTGCGAATTTCAAGAGTTGGAAGGTTCTGGTTAATACTAAAACTGGCAGTAAGGTCAAGAGGTTGAGAACTGATAATGGCCATGAATTCTGCAATGAAGCTTTCAACAGTTACTATGTCGAGTCTGGGATTGCAAGGCATAAGACTGTAGCAGGTACTCCTCAGCAAAATGGTCTAGCTGAGAGATTCAATCGAACAATCCTTGAAAGGGTTATATGCATGTTTGTTAGTGATGTATTGAAGAAGGTGTTTTGGGTTGAGGTTGTTTCGACAACTACATATTTGATAAATAGATGTCCTTCAACTATGTTAGATATGAAGACACCTGCAAAATTTTGGTCGGGACATCCACCAGATTTCGACAAACTAAGAGTATTTGGATTTGTATCCTATGCTCACATTAGGCAAGACAAGGTCGAGCCTAGAGCTCTAAAATGCATATTCATGGGATACTGTAACACGGTGGGAGAACTGACTTTTAGTCATGTTGCGGATAGCAAGAGTCGCCATCGACTTTTATTTTATCCAAGTGGAAAGGACATAAAAGAACTGGAAAGACCTATTTTAAAAGACTTGAGTTCGGGGGGTAGGTTATATAAAGGGAAGGTGTTAGCACCCTTTATATCCATGGTTATCCATGGGCTCTTAGTTACTTAGCTCACTTAAATTGTTTTTGAAGAGTGTAGTGTGTGATTAGAAATTTTTCTAAGTACTTTGTAATGATCCTCGTATGGATGTATACAAAACCTTGTTTTGAAAAATGTTTGAAAGTGAGGTGTAAAAAGTATTTTGAAATGTGAGCAAGCAACTAAGAGGTACCTACCCTAGACTAAGTCATTCATGTTCTTATATATTCTTTCAATGGTAAGATTATCCCTATTATAAGGAATAGGTAGTCATTACCTTGGATGTGTTAAGGGACAAGCGTAGGGTCATCGTATGGTCATAGAAGGCAACTTAAGGGATGTCTTTAGCAATTCGTAGGGACTATCATCATTTATTCGAAGGGACAAGATCATTATTCCGTAGGCAACCTCGAAGGGACTTGATCTTTTAAACTATAGGGACTGATGATTTATGCTTGAAGGGACTTTTGCTTAAGACATCCCTATATTCGAGGGACTTGACCATGTTAAAGGCAACCAAGAGGAATACCCTAGGAAGTGCAAGATGGCGATCGAAGATTGACTTACGTGTGTGAGTGTTTATTTTCAAATATTTATCTTTTTAAATTAATTATCTAAATTAAATTAAATACAAATAAGTTTCCACACCCTATTTACTAACCACACAATAAAATACTTATAATAAAATAAAGACGGAAAATAAATCTAAAAGTATTACATGACTTTGGGATAGTTACAATATAATTAGATAATAAATAATAATAATAAAGCAAATATAAACAATAATAATAATAAAGCAATAAATAAATATTAGAAAAAGAAAATAAAGAAAATAATAATGAGGAAATAAAAGAGAAATTAGAATTTTTTAAAGAAATTAAATAAGTTAGAATTTTAGGGTTTATAAGAAAAATAATATAAATTTAAAGGATTTAACAATAATAAAAGGATAATATATTACAAAATAAAAAAGTTATTATAAAAGACATATTTTAGGTTAGGAAAAATTAGGTTAAACTTTTAAGGTTAGTGAAAAAATTAGGGTTTTAGAAAATAATTAAAGTTTTAAATAATTAAGGTTTTAAATATTTATTTACAAAATATATATATAATAAAAATTATGTACAAATAATAATATTAGAAAAAATAAGTTTAATTAAAATAAATATTAAGCAAAATTGAAAATTATGAGTTTAATAGAAAATATAAGATTTATTGGTTAATTAATTGATTAAGAAAATAATTAGTCATAATATAATAATAAAATAAAATAAAACAAAAAGAAGGAAAAGAAAATAAAATCAGGATTTTGAGGCAAAATGTTGGAGGCGGGTGTTGAACCCATGCCCTCAACAACAACAACAACTTCCAACTTTTTCACTGGGACACGCGTTTGCTTGTGTCAATTCAATAGCAACAATGTTTTATATGTTAATCCTGTAAAACAAAACAAAATATTAACAAAAGAATGAGACCTGGGATTCGAACCCAGGTCATTGGCCTTCCAAGCGCGTTACCAAAACCAACTGAGCTACACGCTCTTTCTGATATTAATACACAAATATTTCGTAATAAAATAAAACGAAATTTGAAAGTCAAATTCCGCGCCCTTCTTCATCTTCTTCCTCCAGCCGTTGCCTTAGGCTATAGTGACACTTTTCCGTCACTACAACTTATAGTGACAGATTTTGTCCGTTGCTAAAAGTCCTACGAATTGGAAAATGCAATATATGTAATATAAATACATTTTGACCATTCAAATCAATCAATATCATCCTTTTAAATGCAATTGATCCATTAATTGCATATAAAATCATGTGTATGGTGAATTCCCAATTTCAAGTTCCGAAACCCTAGCAATGGCATCGTATGATTCCTGCATCAAAGCTTAAAACCAATTATCCAGAATCCATTTACACAATAAAACAAGCAATATTATATAGTTCAAATCAATTAGTTATGCATAAATCAATGGAATCGAAAAATCAAAAGAAGACCAAGAACATGAGTTCGGTTTATGCTTGTATGAGTGAATGTGATGCTATTGATGATTGGGAAAGGTTTAGGAAGCATCCAGGAATGATTTTACGCCTTAAAACCTTTGATCAACAGCCTAAATGATGAAATCCGAATTTCACTTTTCCTTGGAAATTTTGACTTTGTTCTTGGTGTTCTTGGCTGCAAAAATCGTCCCTTATGCTATGGTTGTCTTGTGCTTATGTAGTAGAGTGAAATTAGGTCAACAAAACATATAACTTTGTGGGCTTATGGATACCTTGAGTGTGAAGAAATCTCCTTGCCAAATTGGTCAAAAAATCAAATATATTCATGCCATAATGCCTTAGCACGAAATTGGAATCCTCAATCAACTTTAAATGACTTTTAAGAGTTTCTAGAAGAAGAATCCAATCAAATAATTGTGTTTTTATATTTTATTTTGATTTAAAATGAATTTTAATGAATAAAATCCAAATAAATATAAAATAAATTATAAAAATATGAATAAATAAGCATTGGGTCGTGCATGATGTCATTGTAAAGATTGGATTACAAAATTGCAAGCCCATTTGGAAAAATTTGGTTTTAAGACCTCATTGCTCAATATACCCCTAAAAAATTTCCCAACTTTGCAAAGGCATAAATCTCTCAATTTTAAGGCTATGAAGGTGTTCTTGGACATTTTGGAAAGCTTAAAGAATCCTCTAACAAACCTTTTTGTTCTCATGTCCATATCTTTTACCATTTTCAAATTATGCCCTTTGGAAGATGTTGACTTTTTGTTGACTTTTGAAATGACCTGTAATGCTTTAGCTCATACCTTCCAAATGAAGAATTTTTAGGCTTGGCTTGTGAGACACAAAGTTGTAGAGAATTCAATTTCCTTAAAAATGAGCTTTGGATGGGAATTTTTGATGAAGCATGTGAAAGTTATGGCTGGTCAAAGTTCAGTTGACTTTCCTTAAGAAAACCCTAATTTAGAAACTCTTGATTCTTGATGATCTGAAACTTCCTTGATGAATCATGATCAACCCTTGATTAAATGATGAATTTTACTTCATAAACTTGATGTTGGCAAAAAATATTGAAGTTTGACTTTGATTTGACCACAATTGACCTCAGTTTGACTTTTTAACTACTTTGACTGATTTTTGCATATCTGATCATCTGACTGGGCAAACTTATTGGGAAAGCCTTGAAACTTGACATGGGGATTCTTGAGGTCATATGAGATGCCATGAAGCTCACTTGAGGCCTTGAAAATCATTTTAACCTAAGGAAACTCAAAACCCTAGTTTTGGACACTTGGCTTAGGAGGAGGCATTGTCTGAGGAAACTTCCATACTTCTTGACCAATTAGGAGTCTTGAGGACCTTATGATCATTTAGAAATATTGAGAGAGATTTTATTGATTGTTGGAGGGCAAATTTTGGGGTACGACAGCTGCCCCTTGTTCAATTTTCTGGAATCTGAGGAGTTAGATTGGCATGTACGCCATTCGTGACTTGAAGATTGAAGAGGATTGAACACCAAAACCCAAAAATTTGCACTCGCTGGTGTGTAGAATGATATTGTTGGTTGATTGTGATGCTTGAATGGGCTTAAAGATGCCATTTGAATAAAGAGTCTTCAGATATGTTTCTTAAATATGAAGATAACTTTTTGGGAATAATAGATATCGGCCCAAAAAATGAGTTAACCCTTTGGGAAGAATAAACGACGGCCCGAGGTAACAAGATAACCATTGGGAAGAATAAACGACGGCCTAAGGTAAGTTGACTTTTGGGAAGAATAATCGATGGCCCAACATGAGATAACCTTTGGGAAGAATAAACGATGACCCGAGGTAACGAGATAACCATTGGGAAGAATATACGACAGCCCAAGGTAAGTTGGCTTTTGGGAAGAATAATCGACGGTCCAACATGAGATAACTTTCGGGAAGAATAAACGACGGCCCGAGGTAACGAGATAACCATTTGGAAGAATAAACGACGGCCCAAGGTAAGTTGACTTTTGGGAAGAATATTCGACGGCCCAAAAAATGAGATAACCTTCGGGAAGAATAAATGACGGCTCGAGGTAACAAGATAACCATTGGGAAGAATAAACGATGGCCCAAGGTAAGTTGACTTTTGGGAAGAATAATCGACGACCCAAAATGAGATAACCTTCAGGAAGAATAAACGACGGCCCGAGGTAACAAGATAACCATTGGAAAGAATAAACGACAGCCCAAGGTAAGTTGACTTTTGGGAAGTGTAAACACCCCAAATTTTCCCTCACTCTTTATCTCACCATGGCTTGTGATCTTTCATTTTTTACATAAACATAAGCATACCATCTCACATTACATTTTTGTTTCACTGCATAGTTCAAGTTCATCTGCATCTAGGGTTTGTGATCTGAGCAATCCAAGGATCCATCTGAGCCACTCCAAAGGCCTCCAAGCATTCCAAGAGGGCCCATGTGTGTTCCATCATCATATTATATCCCTCAAAGTTCAAGGAAGTCAAGAAATCACAAGAATTGGGAAAGCATGGAAGCAGAGTTAGGGTTTTCACTGCACAGATGGCCAAAATTAGGGTTTTGGTTTCAGAGGCCTTAACTCCAAATTTTTGGGCCACTCTTGTTTCTAATGTTTTAAGATGTTATAAGGATCATGTGTACCAAGTTTGATGAAGAAATTCATTGTGGAAGTCATTTGTTCACAGGGTAACTTCTTGAGCAAGTCAAAGCAAAATCAGGGCATCTGAGGCCCCCAACAATGGAACCAAAGGGGTATTTTCATCAAATTGAAGTAATATGATCTTTATTTGATCATTTAAGTGCTTGGAAGTTCATAAAATTGAAGAAATTTGAGCTAAACCAAAAGTTGCCAAAAATGGAAATGACTTGTAATGGAAACTTTCCATTTTGGGAAAGTTCTTCAACCTCCTCTTTCTCAACCAAAAATGCTTCAAATGAAAAATTATTGGTCATGAAAGTTGTAGATTAGGTCTTTCCCTTTTCAAAAAGTACAAGAACATGTTCTAATTCATTATGGAACTCTAGTTATGATCCTTCAAAGTTGGCAAAAATCCTATAATTTTCAAGAATGCACCAAAGAGGGATTTTTGCAAAACCACTTGCCAAGCCATTTCATGACCTCTAATGCATCTCTAAACATCATACCATCATATTATAACTAATTTTTATCAGAATTGGCCCAAGAATCATACACTTTCATGCCTTGAACTTCAAGAAATTCCAAAAGGGCCAAAGTTCTTCAAATTTGCAAAATGGTAGGAATCTTTCTATACACTTGTTCCAGCTCATTAAATCTGATCCATAAGCCTTCCTTAATCTCTGCTGAGCCAAGCCATGCTCAAATCCAAGCCTGCCATGTGCCCATACCTCAAGTACAACCAACCTTGACTTTTTGCAAATCACCCCATACCAATCAGCATAGCCCACACCAAATATTCTGACCTATCACAGCTTCACATACATGCCTCAAGGGATTCATTTTCATACACACACAAGCCTGAAAGCTCCCACAACTCAGATTACAAAAAAATCACTCTCAAACTTCATCTTTTCGAAATTCATAAACCATCCATCAAAACTTCAAAATTCTTTCACCAATCATCTCCATACACTCTCCAGATCATTTCCCAACCATTACACAAGCCTGAAACCTCAAGAATCCAAAACACGATTTCCCTCACCTCTGAACTGAAACCTTCAAAACACCTATATAAACTTGTTCCAAGTATTCCAAAAGCATAAGGGGATCAATGGGAGTGGAAAAGCATCAAAGAAGTGGTCAGAAAGCTCCAGTTTCGAAAGCTCCACCTCAGGTATCATCAAGAACTTTTTTTCCAGAACTTGTTTTTTTAGTTACTAATTGATTCTATGTGATATGCTGATCATCATGATGTCTTTATTTTTGAAAATGGTTAAGAAATGAGGATTTTATGAGCTTCTGAAAGTTTTGACCTAAAAATATTCTTCTTCGATTCTTCATTTTGATGCATGAGAAATTGTTTTTGTTGCTGGATTTGTGTTCTATGATGTTAGAGGATTGATTCTGGAGCTTTAGGGGTCTTGGGGATGTGTTTTGAGTGTTTCAGGTGAGGGGGGATGACCGGAGAAGACGACCGGAGCACTGTTTCGGCCGTCTGAGGTTAATTAGGGTTTAGGGTGAGTTTGAATGTCAGCCCTAGGATCATGCTTCCCGCGCGTGTTTGGACGGATGAGATTGGTCATTAGGCTTTAATTAGGATTAATTAAATTAATTAATTGAAATTAGGTCAGAAGCAATCCCAGCCCTTGGTCTGCACGCCAGTCAACCCCTTTCCCTCAACTTTGAATCTGGTCCATCAGATCTTCATACTTTCTGTTGCGGTGAGAATCGGATACCAAGCTATTGATTAAGCTTGAATCACAAAACATTTATGTTCACCACCGACTTTAATTTAATCCAAAGGGAAAAGGGAAAAAGATCGTAAAAACCCTAAATAAGGAGAAACTAGGTTCGGGGGTTGGTTATACCTAGGGAAGGTGTTAGCATCCTAAGCATCCGCAGTATCCTACGGGAACCTCTTGTTAATATTTGCATTATTGTTGTTTATTGCTTGTTAAAATTATGGGAACCTAAGGTTTTATTTCTAATGGTGCTCGCACAACATCGCATCGATGCCTACGTATCGGGTATAGAATCAGAGCACTCGTAGTTCTCCTAAGGATTAACGAACACTTGGTTACGCTCAAGGTTCGCGGGGGAAGGTAAGTGTTATGGCAAACACTCACGTGACTTTAGGAAAGTCACAAAAAGTTGTAAAAGAAAAAGCTAAGGACCTAATGGCTAAGGACCTAAGGATGAGGGACCTAATTGCTAAGGTCAAAGAAAAAGAAGGACCTAATTGCTAAGGTCAAAATGGAACTAGGGATTGCTAAACTTCCTATGACATTGAGTCAACTGCAGGAGTCTTTCCCTTTTGGATTTAAAATGCGAGAAAAATGAAATAAATAAATGAGGGTGCAAGCTCCTAAGTCTAAGGCATAGGTTGCTACTTGAAAAAATGAATTGAATAAGATAAATTAGAAATATAAGACAAAGGCTTAGTAACTGGGCTATGGCTCGATATATGGATCGAGAATGCAGGGGTGGAAGACAAGCGTGGTGCGTCAATTTGCTTAAGTTAGAAAGCTGTGAAGTGTAAAGAACGTGCAGATGGCGATCGTAAACGACCGACTTACGTGTGTGAGTGTATGTGAAGTGAACTCAACTTGGCGTTGGACCAAGGATTTATTATCTTGAAAATTAAAGTGCACTTTCAATTTTATCTTAACAGGTATATGGTCATGATGCAAAATAAAATAAATATAAACATAATGTGTACAAAAACAAGATATCGGAAGATTAAATTTAAACTCTCACTAAGGGATCTAAAACTAAGTTAAACAAACTCTATCTTAAACGAAGAAGGATTAAACAAATTTTTTTGGGATTTTTATAAAAAATAAATGATTAATTAAGTATGTGCTAAAACAAAATAGAAAAAAAGAAATTGAATTTGAAATATTTTTTGTATATTTTTTTACGTATATATAAATATCTAACTAAATATAAAAAGTAAAATAGAAAAGAAAATTTTAAAAAGTCTTTTATTTATTTATATATATATGGATTCTTAACTAGAAAAGAAAATTTTGAAATTAAACGTTTTTATTTATTTATTTTATATGGATATAAATTTCTAACTAATTGTAATAATAATAATAGAAAAAGAAAATTTTGAAATTAAAATCTTATTTATTTATTTTGTATATACATTTAACTAATTATAATAATAGAAAAGTGAATATTAAAATGCTATTTATTTATTTGATATATATAAGTGAGAAAATAATAAGAGAGAATAAATTAACTAAAATATTTAACAAAAATAATCTAATAAGCTAAAATTAATTAAAAGACTTAATTAAAAAAAGATTTTTATATGACAAATAGAAAATGGGCTGAAAGAATAAGTAACAGGGGGTGCTGATACTAAAAGGCCCAATGGGGCGCGGATCAGGAAAAGGAAGCGGGTCGGGTCCAACCCGTGACCCGCTTCAGTTGTGAAAGGGGAAAACTGAAGCCCTAACAACTAAACGGTGCGTTTCAAACTCAGGAGAGAGCTTCCTCTCAAACGCTTTTCCTCCCTCAATCGCTAGTCTCTCTGTTTCTCAGCTCTCTCGCTCAGCTCGTGATAAGGGTTTGCGGGTTTCATGGTGGTTCAGGTTTGTTCTCTTTCTCTCTCGCGAAACCCTCCCTCTTTCAATTGCCTCTCACGAAGCCCTCTCTCTCAATCACCTCTCACGGCCACCGTCTTCGGTTTGCTTCCGCGGGTTTGGCCGCGACTCTTTCGGTGGTCGGCTTGTTCTGAGGTGGTGGTTAAAGGTGTTTGTTGGTTGAGGTCTGAGGGTTAACGGCGAGGGTGAGGGAGGTTTTGGAAGTTTCGGTTTGTTGGTGAGGAAGAATAGTGAGGTTTTGATTGTTGGTGAGGAAGAAGAGGGTAGGTGGTACTGCAGTGAAGAGATTTGAGGTTTGTGTTTGGTTCGAAATGGTTTGTGAGGTTGCGAAAGGGGTTCGGAAGGGGTTTAACGGTGGATGAGTGGTTCGTGGTTCGTTCTCGCGGAGGGTGACGGTTTCAGCTTGGAGGTTTCACAACATGGCGGAGCTTGCGGATTCAGGCTGTGACTTTGGGTAAGTTTGAAAACGGGTTTATGTGATTTTGTGCGGTTTACTGCTTGATTGTTGATGATTTTTTTTACAGGTTTTGAAAGAGGTTTTGAAAGGGGTCTTTGTCGTTGTTGATGTTGTGATGGTTTCTCGGCGCATTTCGCGATTTCAAGGTTAGTGGTTTACGGTTTGTGTTCAGACCCATGCGGTTTCGACTCACTTCGCGTTCTCATCTGTTTCTCTGTGGTTTTGATTCCAGCTCAGGTTTCTTGGCAGCGGCTATGAGTTTCACATGGTAGCTTTCTCACGCATCTCATTTTGATATGCTTTTCGAAAGTTTCTTTCCGCTTACAGTGGAAGAGATGGTTTGTGAGTGATTACGAGTTGTTGTTCTCCCTTCATCTCATTCTTCCTGGTTTCTCTAGTTTTTGGTTTTGAAGGCTGACTGTTGCTAAATGTTATGCAGGTGAAGGGGGGTGGCTTCAGTTTATCGGCTTGCGGGTTCCATGACGGTGGGTTCTGTGTTTCAGTTGCTCAGATTCGCTATTTCGAGCGGTTTTGAAGGTGAGAGCAATTTGCTCGGTGGTTCAAGGTTTGGATGGCTGTTGGTTGAGCGGCGGTGAAGGATTTAAGGCAGTTCTGTTCCTGGATTTCGCGGATGGATGGTTCGGACGAATGGTGGCTCGCCGGCGAAGTGGTTTGAGGCGGTAGTGTGGCTATGGCGGTTCAGTTTGCGGATTAAGGGCGGAAGGGCTTTGTGAAGATGGTTTCCGGGTTCTGTATGGCTTTCTGTTTCTGTTTTTTTTCCTATTTTTGTGATGTTTGGATAGGTGAAGGTTTTGACTTGTCTTGCAGGCCGAAAATGAAGAGTGAGAGAAATGGTTAATGTGAAGAGTGAAGAAGGATTTGTCAGGTTCACTCAAAGACAACAAAGCTTGTTAAGATAATGGAAGATGAAAAAAAAATGAACTTTAATTGTTGTTTTGTCCTGATGAAAGCAGTGTGGCAGTGGTATGAGTTTAATGGCTTTGGCTAAGGCTTGTTGTTGTATTGGTATTTTATGAATATGACAACTGAAGGTGTGATGAAAGTGGTGGAGGTTTTTTGTTTGGCTATGTTATTTTGGATGAAGAAATAATTTGGATTGTTTTGTCTGATGTTATTGCTGAGTTTTCTGTAACCTTTGTAGGAAGTTTTTTTTGAAGTTTATTTTTGTTTTGCTTTATGTATGCAGGATGAAAAGCGATGAAATGAAACTAAAGTAGAAGCAAGCTATGAACAATATGCGAAAAGAGGTGAAGAAAAAAAAGCATTACCGACCCGAAAGTTATCGGGGTGAAGGATCCACAAGTGGTGAGCCTCTACTCCTTGCTGCTATTATTTCTTCTTCGTGTAACTTCTTCTCCGCTCCTTTATCGTTGTTGTGTGACTGTTTTGTAGCTGGATTTTTGATGCTTTTTTTTTGGCTGGATTTTGAATGTAACAGTGTGTTTGAGGGCTGTTTGAGTTGTGTTTAGAGGGCTATTTTGTGTGTAGTTGTGCTGCTCATTTTTGAGTTGTTTCTGCTGAATTTTGTAGTGTTTGAGAGCTGATTTTTTTTGGTTTTTGAGGGCTGTTTTGTGTAGATTTTTTAGGCTGTTTTTGGTTGTTTGGGTTGTTTTGTATGGCTGTTTCTGGGACTGTTTTTTTTTAGGGTTGTATCAGTGTGCTTTGGCTGAATTTTTTTGGTTTTTGAGGGCTGTTTTGTGTGCAATGTAACAGTGTTTTGAGTTGTTTCTGATGTGAGTTTTCTGGGCTGTTTGTAGTGTGTTTTTGCAGTGCTGATTTGGTTGGTTTTATGCTGAATTTTCTTGTGTCCTTGTTGCTTGTAGGTGAAGGGTGTTTTGAGAGAGGGAACAAATCTGATTTTGCAGCAGTAGTGGGAGGCTGTAGCAGGGTTGTTGGTGGCTGCATGCTGCTGTGGGAGGCTGTATGGAGCAGGCTGAAATGCATTGTACTGCTGAATTTTTGTATTTTTGTGCTTTGTTGTACATTTTTTTGTGTGGTTGTAACATAAACAAAAATTTGGGAATAAAGTTGGATACTTAAACTATGATTATAACTTGAAATTGCAGCTTGAAATGAGAACTTTACATTAGAAATTAAATATGAACTTGAATTAGAAGTGAATTAAAAAAGATAGGAATTTAAACTTAAAATTGAAAATAACCTAGAAACTAAATAATTAAACTTGGAATTAAAATTGACTTAGAACTAAAGAAATAATTTTGGAGTTTATAAAATAAATACATGAATTGAAAATTATAAATAGAAATTGACAATAAATTTAGAAGTAACAACCTGAAAATGAAATAAAATTAAAAAAATTGAAGAATAGAAAAATAAATTCAAAAATAAAAAACTTGAAAATGAAATAAAATTAATTTAGAAATGAGAACGAAAAGAAATAACAAATAAATTTAGAAAAAAAATTTGAAAATTGAACTAAAGATTAGAAATAGAAATCGAAATAAAATTTTAAAACAGGAACTTGAAAATAGAAACGAAAATAGAAACGAAAATAGAAATTAAAATTAAAACACAAAAATGAATTAAAAGGTTATAAATGAGAAATAGAAATTAAATTAAAATGGAAGCTTATAAGTGAAAAGAAATTAAGAATTAACTTGATGAGTAACTAGAAAATGAGTGAAAGCAACGGAAAATAAATCTGGAATTCTCTACTAAATGCGATGAATGTATGATGCGAGCAGTTAGGGGTAAAATTTGGGGTGTGACACTTTCCATTTAATTTCAATTTTATTTTATTTTTATTCATTTATCTTGCATAATTATTTTAAAATACTTAGAAAAATCCCAAAAATATTTCCTTTTGCATTTTTATTCCAAATATTTTCCTTAATCAGAAAATGATTTTTATTTTATTTTTTGCATAAAAATTGTATTTTTAAAATATTTTAATGTTTATTTTAATTAATTAATTGAATTTAATTAATTAAAATACCATTTAAGTTTCTAAAAATCACCAAAACAATCATGAATCATCCATTTGCATTTAGAAACATTTTCAAACTCTTCACACAAATTTCTTTTTAGGTTTGATGATAACTTGAGAATTTTATTTGAATTAAGGGTCATTTAAATCCCATTTTTTGAACCCTAACTTGAAAAAATCTTTTCTGCCTAACCAAGAAGAGTTTGAAGATGATTCTTTTTGCATTGTTTTGTGCATATCATGTAGTATCTAGGATATTTTTGGCATGAATTTAACTTTCATTTTCAATTTTTTTAGCATTTTACATTGAGGATCACCCAAAAAAACCATAGAAACTTAGGAAATTCATAACTCCTTCTAGGTTTAGCTTCTGACCTCCCCCTTTGGATGGTAACCTAGTATAGGTTTAGGGTTCCTTTGATTGAATTTTCAATTTTTTATCATGTCATTTGCTTCTGTCTTTTCCATTTGCATCACATCCTTCCATAAAACCCTAATTTTGCATCTTCACTTGCATTCATCTTGCATATGCATCCATACATGAACTTGCCATGATATTTCATGTATTCATATGTCATCCTAGACATCTTAGGATATGTTAGAATCATGCTTGATCATTTCTTCATTCATTTTCCATGATTTGCATTCATTTCCTTTCATTAACTTTCATGGACTTTCAAACTTCAAAACATGCTTCATTTGCATTCATTCTCTTGTATGATCATTCATATACACTTTGTATGCCTTTGCATCATGTCATAGAATCATTTGCATCATGTGTATGCTTCTGGTTTTTTTCTTTTCATATGCTTCATTCCATTTCTTTTCTTTCCTTATGCATCTTGTGCTAACATTTTCAGGTGGTAAGTTAATTTGAGAAGTGGATTTGCCTTCACTTCTCATTTCTCTTCATCTTTTTCATTTTCATCTTTGCCGCATTTTGATTGTCTTTGAGTGGGCTTGCTCACTTGTGTTCTTTCTTTCTCACTTTCTTTCCTTAAGTTACTTATCTTCCTATGAAGTAAGTAACTTATTTCTTCTGCTTCTTCCTCCTTCCATCTGCTTCTTCCATTGGTGGCTTCCTTGAAGATTTTTCTCAAGCCTTACAAACCATAGGAACATCCAAGCATGATAATAATTAGGGTTGTGATTAGTCCCCCTTAGTTTTCACCTTTGAGTCTTCTTTGTGTCTCTATTCTCATCTCATCATTAGAGACTAAACCTTTAAGGTTTTAAGACTTTGGAACTAGGGTTATGCCTGCATCCTTCTCTTAGGATGGAGTGTATAACTTTAATCCTAAGTGTTAAACCCTTAATTTGTTTAAACCTCTTAATCAATCCATCTAATAATCACTAAGACATTGACTTGTAACTTGGGCCTTACATTAGGGTTCTAATTCTTCCTTTATGGTTAAGAAGGACTAACCCTAGTGTTTAATGGACAAGTCCCCCTCAAGTTGTCTTACAAGCCATAAAACTCACTTCTTAATATCACTCTTAATTAAAATCCATTTAATAAAGGTTTGTTTTGTCATGAGTTTAATCCCTAACCATGGATTAAGTTGAGGTATCTTCCTCATCTTATGTGTTCTCATTTATTATCCTTCTATTAGGATGGTGTAATGAGTTCACTAATCCTTGATTATGGCTTAAGCTCATTACTTAACACTAAACAAAAATCCAAAAAAACATCTAATTAATCATAAGTAAGTTAATGATCTTAATCCTACATCATCATGGCAATTAAGTTTGAAATGATTATCTGATACTTAAGTAGGCTCATTATCCCTAATCAGGGAGGATATGATGAGTTTACAACCTTTGATTTAGGCTTAAGCTCATTAACTTATGCAAAACACCAAAAACAATAAAATATTGAAAACACAAAAACAAACAATAATCGTCTCCTTCGGGATTCTTTTCTCATCACACTCATTCACAAACGAGAACTTGCTTCTTCTGTCTAATGCAAGACAGTTAGCACTCGAGCCAGACGAGTCATTACACTTGAGCATAGACAAATAAGAAGTTCACAGTCAATTTATTTCCAGTCTCTTTGAGTCGAACTACGGTGTTCTGACTTCCTCATTGCACGAGAGGATACGTAGGCATAACTTAACTGTTATCGAACAAAAGTCTCTGTGTCTTTCCCCTCTCCCAGTATTCTTTTAAGCCTCGGCTCCTGAGCATTCATCTTTTGCACTGACACTTGTATATTCTCTTCCAGCTTTTGCACACAGATAGCACATACACTTACCCCTTTTAAACACAATCTTTTAAGCGTGGATCCCGTCGAGTACGACAAACAATCTGGGTGCTAATACCTTCCCAGGTTGTAGCCAACCCCCTTTCTCAGTTTCTCTGGTTCGCAACTGTCTTATCCATCTTTTTCTAGGTTTATGCAGCATTACCCTTCCTTCGGGATAAAAATGCCTAGCTGGAAACTCTAGTCATTTCACCTTCATTTTCTTTTTTCGTCGACCGTTCGCGTCTATACCCAATCTGACCCGGTGTCTTTTGGGGGGAGCGACAGGAAGAATAATCGACGACCTAAAATGAGATAACCTTCGGGAAGAATAAACGATGGCCCGAGGTAATAAGATAACCATTGGGAAGAATAAACGAAGGCCCAAGGTAAGTTGGCTTTTGGGAAGAATAAACAACGGCCCAAAATGAGATAACCTTCAGGAAGAATAAACGACGGCCCGAGGTAATAGGATAACTATTGGGAAGAATAAACGAAGGCCCAAGGTAAATTGGCTTTTGGGAAGAATAAACGACGGCCCAAAATGAGATAACCTCCAGGAAGAATAAACGACGGCCCGAGGTAATAAGATAACCATTGGGAAGAATAAACGACAGCCCAAGGTATTAATATGGCTTTTGGGAAGAATAAACGACGGCCCAAAATGAGATAACCTTCGGGAAGAATAAACGACGGCCCGAGGTAACAAGACAACCTTTGGGAAGAATAAACGACAACCCAAGGTATCAATATGGCTTTTTGGGAAGAATAAACGACGACCCAAAATGAGATAACCTTTGGGAAGAATAAACGACGGCCCGAGGTAACAAGATAACCTTTGGGAAGAATAAACGACGGCCCAAGGTATCAATATGGATTTTGGGAAGAATAAACGACGGCCCAAAAATGAGATAACCTTCGGGAAGAATAAACGATGGCCCGAGGTAATAAGATAACCTTTGGGAAGAATAAACGACGGCCCAAGGTATCAATATGGCTTTTGGGAAGAATAAATGACGACCCAAAAATGAGATAACCTTCGGGAAGAATAAACGACGGCTCGAGGTAACAAGATAACCTTTGGGAAGAATAAACAACGACCCAAGGTATGTTTTTGATGAAGTTTGCCTGCTGGAGAATTAACCTGAAAAACAAGGTTAGTTCGGTGCAAATATAATGCTATATATAACATCCTGCAAGATAATATTTTATGAGAATGCGTATGATATATGATATGATATGATATGATGTATGTATGAATGAATTATGTAGCTGAAGCGTATAAGTAACTTCGTATAACAACTGCTGACTGGGGAAAATAAATCCTGATTCATTGTTGTGGAGTATGAAGACTTCGTTCCTGTCTTGTTTTAAGAACATCGTACTTAGAACTTCCCATTTTTGGTTCTTTGTACTTCTTATTGAAGGATTAAGTTCCTAAACTGAGGATAAAAGAGATGGACATAGATTCGGGATACCTATGTAGTTAAGTGTCAATTCTTCGGAGGATATGAAACTTCTTGGAGACTTCGTAGAGTTGGAAGTATAAGATATTACTTGAAGTACTCCGTAAGGATATCTGTAAAGATTAATCTGTAGGGATGAACCGGCGAAGATTTGTTGAACTCCTACCTCCGTTCATTCTTAGTAAATGCTATTATTGTATTTTATGCATTTCTGGTAAACATCAATCATATTCAAAGGCATATATACTTTCCATCATAACCAACTGACATTTCTCACCTTAGTAAAAGGGGAAAAGTAAACCTGAATTCGGAAAACATTTCTTCCTTGAATAAAGAGGGAAAATTAAACCTCAACTCGAAGCAGAATCATTTCAACTTTGAGAGTGTATAACCAATTGGATTTATAGCTTCTGAGGTTCTTAATTTTCTTGAGTAATCTCCCAGAAATTCTCATGACTGGATCTGAAGACATGATACTGACACCATTTGATACTACTGGCGTAGACAATTAATTTCCATAATGGCTTCTGCTGAGAATTCAATATCAAGGTAATACAATGAGAGGAACATGCTTTCAAATTGTGATGGACCATATACGCTCCGGGTATTAGATTTGGAAAGAGAGTGTTGCCCCTTGGTTGAGAATGAATTGTCCCATAATAGGAGTATCTGAAAGGAGCTAATTCAAGATAAATAAACAGAATGCCCTATAATAATATGCCCCTAGCTTCATGAACTATGTAATGTTACCTTTGGTACTTCAGATGGAGATATTTACCCCCTAACTATTAAGCATTGTTGAATCTTGACCTGACTGCCCCACCTGGATTGGACAGTAATATGGCATGCCCTAATGATTAGGAGATAATGCCTATTCCCCTTTGTATACATGGACTTTGATCTAGGAAGCAACTTTGTCTATCGGAAAGACTTTGGTTTATTGAACATTCATCATGTAAGTTTCTCTGTTTGCCAAACACTCAGTTATATGCAAACAATGATATTCAAAAATGCAATGCTTATGTCTGTCTTGAAGTTTTTTTTAATAAAAAAAGAGTTATTTTAGTAAAACAATGTTTGTAAAAACTGTGATATTAATTTAAGATTTATAATAAGCCCTAAAGGAGTCAGGATACCTTTTTGTGGCAATACGCTTTCAAACTAACCATGCTTCAGTTAGGACTTTTAAAGGGTTATAACGTAGCCTGGTTCACGGTTTAAGAAACAAAGGATAAAGGCTCAAATTTTATTTGTACCCAACCCAATCTCCATGATGTTCTTCAGTCCTATGTTCAGTTAACTTATGCATTGAGGCTCCAAAGGAGTTTGGAATTGTAACACTGACATTTGTGATGGTTCAGAAACCAAAAATTTATTTGAACATTCAGTCATCTTTATTTGTTGAGGATTCATAGTGACCTCTTTTTTCTTTTGACTTTGTTATCCCTTCTTTTTTCCTGAACTGTTTGTTTCAAGATTACAGTCAGCGGGATTTCTCAATTTTTTTACTAAGTCTCCTTCATAGGTTTTGACTTAGTGGGTTTTTCTTTTGCTGGATATTGATTTTCAGGTTTAATGATTACAGAGAATCATCATTAGTTGTGTACAACACAGATAATTGGCATAATTGAGTTAACCGAGTAACTACCCTGTCCCAGGTTATGAATAAGGGTTTTAATTTGCGTGAGAATGAAAAATCCTACTTCATAGGCTCAAAAGGGTTGACTAGGGATTAACTTCCTTATATCTCCACTGTTTAGGAATTGAAACAATGCTTGTACATCGTCAGCATAGTATGTTCAAAAGCATATTGCCTAAGATTATGGTATTGTTTTCGTCATCCTCCCTCTACAGGCTTATAGCTTTATCAGAAGTTAATTATCACAAAGTAGAAATATGAAGCATAGTTCAAAATATAGTGAAACGAATGGATTAATTCAAGACAAACATATGCAATGCATTAATGAAAACAAAACTTTAACATAATAGTAAGTCTTTAAACAAATAAAAGAAATTACAAATGAAAATTTAAATATTGTCCCATCCAGTTGGTTGAATGTCTTCGATTGCAATCTGTGAACATTCAGGAGCATTATATCTCATCATGAAATCAAATTTGCCATTTGGACGTCCCAAGGTTCCCCATATCTCAACAGGAGTAGGTAGGCTTTCTTTCCTGCTACTTTGGGCAACTTGTCTTGCAGCTTCGATGTTTGATGGACGATAGTAGAATTCAATTTGGCCTTCTGGCGTAACCTCGAGGATTCCTTCGTCAATCAGGTCTTGAATATTTTTCTTCAATGTCCAATAACTATTAGTATCATGTCCCAGACAGTTGGAGTGATACCCACACCTTGCCTTGGTATTATAGCGAGGAGAGGAAGTATTAGGATTTTGAGGAGGATTTTTCAAGGAAATTAGCTTCATCTCCAACAAGCATTGTAGAACTTGCGACATTGGAGTGCTGAATTTGATAAACTGTCTTCTATATTCCTTGTGTTGAGGTGGATTAACCTTACCAGGTCTTTTTTCTTCAACTGAAGAACAATCACAGGCAACCTGCCTCTTACCTTCTTTTATCCTTCTTTTATCCTTATCTTCCTTTCAACCAAGTCAGCTTGTTTTAACGAAGTTTAACTGACAATTAGATTCCTGACTCCATTAATTTGAAGTTTGTGGACAAAGGTTCTTAGCTCTTCTTGCCCCTGAGCTAAACTTTGAATAAGATCCACCTGGTCATTCATATGGATCCTCATTTCTACTATCTCAGCTTGCAGTTGTTCCAACTGATCACCCTTGCTATCTTCGGGGTTCTTCTTTTTCATGTCCTTAGTGAGAAGTACTTTCAACTCTTCTTTCCCCTTGGACAAGTTCAGGATCACCTCTTGAAATTGAGAAAAATGGGTTTGGAGATCTTTGACAGATTGTTCGAGAGCCATTTCTGCTGAAATAAACAGCGAGAAGATGAGAAACCTGTTGTGAAACCTGTCATGCAATGATTTGGTATGTAGATGCATATGCAATGTTTTCAAGGACCACAGGATTTAAATTTGTTTAAAGAAAACAAAAACAAAATTTTATTTGTAAGTGTTTAATATAAATTTGCCCCTTGGGCTTACAATGAAAGGAAATAACAATAAAGTACAAAAATAAATATATGGGGTTTTAAGTCTCCCATGGACGCTTCCTCTTTGTATAGAGGTATATGATGAGGTTCCGCTCCTCATGAAGTTGCCTTGTTAACTACAGAATTGTTTCTTGATTAGCTCTGAAATGAGTCTCAAAAGTATCCCTTTGCTCCTTCAGTTGGATCCAAGACTTTTGCAGCTCCTCTAGATCAGTAGGCATATCAGGATGAAGAATAGTATGAGGAACATCCCCTTCAGCAACAGGCTCCATAGTGACTGGTAGAACAGCAAGATATGGCATCATAAGAGTCTGAGCACGAGATCGCACCCATCTAAGATAAGGCTCCATAGGAATAGAATACTTTGGCTCCAAAGTCTTGCTATCAATCCTATCCACCTTGTTCCAAGCTCGTATAAACCTTTGACAGTAACCCTGAAGATCATTGTCGTAATCGAACATAATACCATGGATAAGCATGTCATGAGGACCATTACTCCGAGCATAACCAAACTGACGTAGAGCTAAAGAAGGGTTGTAGGTAATGCCCCCTCTTATGCCTAGAAGTGGCACATTAGGGAATTCCCCACAACGGTCAATGATAGTAACATTCTCCATAGATCGAGAGCACCAATGAATTTCTGAATGAGAAAGTGACATGATCCTCTTAGACCACCTTGTCGCGGTGAGAATCGGATACCAAGCTATTAAGTGAGCTTGAATCGCAAAACATTTAATGTTCACCACCGACTTTAATTTAATCCAAAAGGAAAAGGGAAAAAGATCGTAAAAACCCTAAATGAGGAGAAACTAGGTTCGGGGGTTGATTATACCTAGGGAAGGTGTTAGCATCCTAAGCATCCGCAGTATCCTACGGGAACCTCTTGTTAATATTTGTATTATTGTTGTTTATTGCTTGTTAAAATTAAGGGAACCTAAGGTTTTATTTCTAATGGTGCTCGCACAACATCGCATCGATGCCTACGTATCGGGTATAGAATCAGAGCACTCGTAGTTCTCCTAAGGATTAACGAACACTTGGTTACGCTCAAGGTTCGCGGGGGAAGGTAAGTGTTATGGCAAACACTCACGTGACTTTAAGAAAGTCATAAAAAGTTGTAAAATAAAAAGCTAAGGACCTAATGGCTAAGGACCTAAGGATGATGGACCTAATTGCTAAGGTCAAAATGGAACTAGGGATTGCTAAACTTCCTATGACATTGAGTCAACTGCAGGAGTCTTTCCCTTTTGGATCAAAAAGCATAAACAAAAATAAATAAAGGTGCAAGCTCCTAAGACTAGGCAAAGGCTGCTACTTGCAAAAATAAATCGAATAAAGTAAATGGAATACAAGGTAAAGGGTTTAGTAACCGGGCTATGGCTCGACATATGGATCGAGAATGCTGGGGTGGAAAACAAGCGCAGTGCGACAATTTGCCTTAAGTTAGAAAAGCTGTGCAGTGTAAGGAACTGTGCAGATGGCGATCGTAAACGACCGACTTACGTGTGTGAGTGTATGTGAAGTGAAGTTCACTTGGCGTTGGACCAAGGAATTTATTATTTTTGGAAATTAAATTAATATGGTGTAAAACGCGAGAAATAAATAATAAAATAAATAAAATGAAGTAAGTTATGAAAATAGAATGAAACGGATTAAATAAATTAAAATAAAAAAATAATGAATTAAATGGAAAGAAAATAAATAAATATATGAAATAGAAATAAAATGCAATGGCCTCATAGGGGTCACGATTAATCGGAAACGATTTATCGTGATTTTTGTAATATCATCGGCCCAAATATAAATACAAGAAATTCGAGAGTTTAAAAAACAAATAATAAGACAAGACTTAAAAAAAAATGTTTAACTAAATGAATCTTAGAAAAACAAAATGAAAATGATAACAAAATAAAAAAAACATAGCAAAAGAAGGGATGGAGGTGCCGTGAGTATCAGAGGTGTGTTTTTTTTAGAAAATCTAAAATGGGCTAACAGCCCAGACCAACTATAATAACAACTCTTAAAATAAACAAAAAAACTTTAAATGAGAGGGATGGTTTGGCGCTGAAAATGGGAGTGCAATCAGAAAATCAATGAGCTAAGCAAGCCCACAACAAACAACAGCAAGAAGGGGTCTGTCCGTGGTAATATGGTGACGAGGCTAGCAGACACAAACGTTTACTAAGCCCAAAATAATTTAAAATAAAAAAACCTGAATAAAAAAACTTCAGAAAAATAAAAGAAGAAAAGAAATATTAAAAAAAATTGAATGTCAACAGCAAATCCCAAAACTCTATGAAAACCAGAGAAAACGTTAAAACTCAGATGCTTTGCAATTCGGAAACACATCTCATTCCCTCAAAAGTTGAACCGCCGGCAGTTGTCTTTCACCTCGCGAATCACTCACGGTTTTGGCGTGGATTCTCGCACGGTTGAAGGCGGAGTTTCTCGTGATTTCGCGACGGGTTTCTGGGTGCGCGTTTGGGGTTTCCGGCGAGATTGGGTGAACGTTGGCTGGAAGATGGATGGTGTTGGCTGATTTGGGTGGTCTGCGGCTAAGATGACGGTGAAGAAGTGGTTCGGTAGAAGGTGGTTCCAATTTGGGGTAGCGAGATGGTCGGCGGTTTGTTTGACGGTGGTTCGCGGCTGAGGGTTTGGGCTGAGATAAAGGGGGTTTAACGGAGGGCGGCGACGGATTTGGATTTCATTGGTAAGTGATTCGTTTTTTTGTTTCTGGGTTTATGCTTGAGTCTCCCTCTCTGTCTCTCAGATTATCTCCTTTTGGTTTCTTTTTCTTGATGATTTTTGTTTTTTTGGTTTTTGTACAACTTTGGCGGATGAGTGATTGTTTGAAGGGTTATGTGCATAATATGGATTTAAGGGTATTGTGAAGGTGGTGAAGTGTTTAGGAAAAAAATACAGAGAGTGAGTTTATTAATGGATATGTTTATGGTTTATTGAAGAGGTTTTTGATTTGAGGCAGGTTATATGAATTATGCAGAATTCTTTTTAATGGTTTTTTGTTGTTGAAGCTTGGTATTGTGAAGTATTTTGGTGAAGATGGTTTCAAGGTGTTCATGGCTTCTCCCTAAATGGCATTTGATTTGACAGTTCCGGGATGGTTGGTGTTCGAATGATTCAGTGATGGCTTTGAAGGTGGCCAGCTGAGTTTGTTATTTTTGCTTCAGCTTCAAATAGGTGTGCTTGGTTTCGGTTTATTGCTGGCTTCTGGGTTTGAATAAGGGTGGCGGAGGGTTGAGTGTTTTTTCTGATTTGTGTATGACTCAAGTGTTTTTGAAGTTTTTGATATAAAATTTGTTTTTGTGTATGCAGATTGAACATAAAACTAAAAGGAAAACTAGCTATGAAAAAGAAAATGCTGGAAAAAAAAAGTGAAGGGAAAGGGAGAGCATTACCGACCCGAATGTTATCGGGGTGTAGAATCCGCACGGTAAGCGTTCTAATCCTCTTTTACTACTGCTTTACTCTTTGTATTGTTGCTGAATTTTTCGCTTCCTCCTTTCTTCCTCCTCTTCTTTTTTTTGTGACTTCTTGGTTCTTAAACTGTGCTGAATTTGGGAGATTTTTGTGCTGGATTTTTGAATGTTTGCAATGTGTTTTGAGGCTGGATTTTTGGGACTGGTTTTTGGGATGTAACAGTGTTGGGTTGGGGCTGTTTTGTAACTGTTTTGTGTGTAGTTTTTTGTGGCTGAGTTTGGTGTGCTTAGTGGCTGGTTTTAAGGTTGTATTTGAGACTTGTTTTTTGTGAATATATCAGTGTGTTTTTTGTGTTGTTGCTGTGTTGAACTGATGTCTTTGTGCTCTGCTTTGTGGTATTTTTATTGGCAGATTTGTGGCTGATTTTGTTGTCCTTGTTGCTTGCAAATGAAGGGTTGGAGGAAGGGAGACAAGTGCTGAATTTTGCAGCAGTGGAGTGGAGCAGGAAAATGCAGTTGTTGGTGGCTGCATGCTTGTCTTGTGGGACTGTTTTGTGCTGTTGTATTTGTATTGTAGTGCAGAATTTTTGTAGCATTTTTTCTTGTAATTTTCTATGTATATGTAATTGTAACAAAACAAAATATTTGGAATAAAGAATATTTACATTTGATTATAAATTTGAAATTGAAAAGAGAAACTCTAAATTAGAACCTAAATAAAAAAATTTAAATTAGAAATGAATTAACAAGAAATAAATTTAAAATTGAAAATAAACTCATAAACTTAAATAAATAAACCTGGAATTAAAATTATTTTAGAAACTTGAGAACTAAATTGGAATTTAGAAAATAAAAAATGTGGATATGAATTAAAATGGAATAAATGGTTAAAAAATTAAAATTTGAATTAGAAGTGAATAAAAAAGGAATTAAACTTAAAATTGAAATAACTTAGAAACTTAAATAATTGAAATTAAAAAACTAACTTTAGAATTTGAGAAATAATTTTGGAATTTAGAAAATAAAAATGAATTGAAATTGACATTAGATTTAGAAATAACAACTTGAAAATGGAATAAAATTAAAAGTTGAAGAATAGAAAATAAATTTAGAAAATAAAATTTGAAAATGAAATAAAAATTAATTTAGGAATGAGGACTTGATAATGAAAAGAAATAAGTTTAGAAAATTTTGAAAATTGAACTAAAAAATTAGAAATAGAAATTGAAATAAGATTTTAAAAATAGGGATTTACAAATAGAACGAAAATAGAAATTAAAATTAAAAATACGAAAATGCATTAAAAAGTCATAAATAAATTAAATTAAAATGGAAGCTAGAAAATGAGAAGAAAACAAACAGAAAATAAATCGGGAAAAAATCCCTGCAAAAATGCGATAAAAGTATGATTATGATATGAGCGATTAGGGGTAAAATTTGGGGTGTGACAGTTGCCCCTATTTAAATAACTTTACCAGATGGCATGAATGACGATAGACACTCATGAGATCAGGGTGAAGGATATTTAAATACAGAAATAACCGGAAATTTTGCCCCTAAATGCAATGTTATGCTGGACTAACAAACTACCTAGCTCTGCAACAACTATGCAATGAAATGATGATTATGGTATGAATGATTAGAATGAGAATGTCGACGCCCACAAGCCAAGACTCACTGGAGATGACAAACACTGGGGATGACAAACGAAAACGGGAAGTATTCAAAGTGATAAATCAACAGGTTCAAGTGTAACTGTTGACACTAAGAATAACAGAAAACGGGAACAAAAGGAAATCCAAAGCGTTGGATCAACAAACACAGACAAAACAAAATAAAATTCAAAGCGACTGCACAGCGGCTCCATGCGACCAACTGACACCAAGAATACAAACAAGACAAGGAAATAAATCGAAGTGGTTGACCAATGGCTCTATGCGACCAAATGACTTTGAGAAATAAAAGCAGCAACATATTCGAAGTGGGTGCGCAGCGGCACGATGCGACCAGCTGACACTAAGAATACAACAAAACAAGGAAATAAATCGAAATGGTGGACAAATGGCTCTATGCGACCAAAAAACTTTGAGAAGTAAAAGGCAACATATTCAAAGTGAATGCGCAGCGGCTCGATGCGACCAACTGACACTAAGAATAATCAACAAAAATAAACATTCCAAAGGGAAAATGCACTGGCTCTATGCGACCAACGGTCATTGGAAATGAAAAACATAATATTCAAAGTGAATGCGCAGCGGCTCGAAGCGACCAACTGACACTAAGAATAAAACCAAATAAACATTCAAAATGAGTGCACAGCGGCTCGGTGCGACCAACTGTCACGGGAAGCGATAAACATAATATTCAAAGTGAATGCGCAGCGGCTCAATGCGACCAACTGACACTAAGAATAAAACAAAAATATCCAAATAGAATGTGCAGTGGCTCAATGCGACCAACTGTCACTGGAAATGAAAATCATAATATTCGTAGTGAATGCGCAGCGGCTCAATGCGACCAACTGACACTAAGAATAACAAAAGGCTTATTCAAGGTGAATGCGCAGCGGCACGAGGCGACCAACTGACACCAAGAATAACAAAAGGCTTATTCAAGGTGAATGCGCAGCGGCTCGATGCGACCAACTGACACCATGAATAGAAATAGGGCACAAAATTCAAAGAGAATATGCAGTGGCTCAATGCGACCAACGGATTCCGGAAATGATAAACATAATATTCAAAGTGAATGCGCAGCGGCTCGATGCGACCAACTGACACTAAGAATAACAACTAAACACCCAAAAAGAAAGCGCAGTGGCTCAATGCGACCAACTGTCATTGGGAAATAGGAATGGCACAAAATTCAAGGTGAATGCGCAGCGGCTCGATGCGACCAACTGACACCATGAATAACAACAAAAATAAACATTCAAAGTGAATGCACAGCGGCTCAATGCGACCAACTGTCACTGAGAATGACAACAAACTTATTCAAGGTGAATGCGCAGCGGCTCAATGCGACCAACTGACACCAAGAATAACAAAGGCTTATTCAAAAAGAAAATGCAGTGGCTCGATGCGACCACTGTCACTGAGAATAACAAAAGGCCTATCCAAGGTGAATGCGCAGCGGCACGAGGCGACCAACTGACACCATGAATACAGACAAGATAAACATTCAAAGAGAAAATGCAGCGGCTCCATGCGACCAGCTAGCATTGGAAATGATAAACAGCTTATTTAAGGTGAATGCGCAGCGGCTCGATGCGACCAACTGACACCAAGAATAACAACAAAAATGCTCAAAGTAGAAGCACAATAGGTTCGAAACCTATTGACACTACAAAAGAAAGCCAAAATACACTCAAAGTAAATGCGCAACAAGTTAAAAAACCGGTTGACAATAAGAATGATAAAGACAAAGTAGTCAAAGTATTCAAAATGGTAAATTAGCAGGTTCAAATGTAACTGCCGACACCAAGGATAAGGAAGGAAATCACAATGATTTAGTAGCGGCTCTATGCGACCAGCTAGCATTGGGGATAAAATGCAGATCACCCCGAAGATAGATCAACGGCTCTAGGCGACCGGCTAACGCAAAGAAGTAACAACAAAATATGTTGGAGTTTTCAAATAAGATAAGACATCCAACCTCTGGAAATTCCTTCAGGAACCATCAGGAAAAAGGGGTACAAGTATGTACAAAATCAAATGGACTTGGATTCAAGCAAAAGGTTTCAGGACCTGCTTAACAGACTTTTGCCAATGACAATTGGACTTCAAGGAGACCTGGTGGTCATAAATACCAAACACAAATAGAAGTCCACAGGGGACACCAGCAATAGACTGGGGACAAAAACATTGGTAAACCAAACTTCGGGTACCGACAACAACGAATTTTCAAATTGAAGACTAACGATATCTGGACTTGGAGTTAGACAGACGCCAACTGGGGAAAGACAAATGCTAATGTCAAATGCGCATGATTGAGCATGATGCGAATGATCATGATATGCAAATGTTGACTCAAAAGAGACAAAGAGTTCGACAAGACTCAAACAGGGAGTAGGCTCTCAACGCCAATACTCAGGTGAGCAACATGAAAAACACTGAGGAGATGTCTTTGAACTTGGAAATCATGCTTGGTCCAAGGATCCATCCAAGAGTGTTATCAGTTTTGAACTTCTATGGAGATTTCTGTAATAATAGTATAAAAGTGTTGTTGCAAACCAGGACTTCTTGGGGAAACAGAAGGTTCTTCTTTTTTTCAATTTTCCAAAGTCAAAGAAACTTAAAAGTTTTTTCAGTATGCTTTCAAAAACATTTCCTTAAAAATTTGTCATTTTCAAAGTTAAATTGTAATCAAGTGATGGCATTTTGCATAACAAAAGAAAATAAGAGGTTGAACAACAAAATTCATAGGCAAAGTTTGTATTTTATTCAAGAATGGTAGTTTGCCAATGGCAAAAACTCCATGGAAAATTACAATTTGAAAATGGCAATGGGGAAAGGTCTACATTGAATCCAACGACCACTACAATCCCTAATAACTAAGACTGCCCGACACCTTGCTTCTGACAAGAGCAAATGGATCGATCTTCCAGTATGATTCTTCAGTAATGGTAAGCACCAACTGACACAGTCAAATGCCTTTGTCCCTAACTTTTGCCTAGACCGCCCTTTCGGGTTTTCAATCCACCGGGACGCTCTTTTTTGCCTAAGCCGCCCTTTCGGGTTTTCAACTTAGCGAGCTCTTATTTTTTATTTTTATCCCTAACTTTTTCCTGGATCTCCTTCATAGGTTTTGATCCACCGGGATACCCATTTTTGCATAGGTCGCCATTTCTGGTTTTCGACCTATCGGGTTTTATTTAGGCATAATATTTTTTGACTGCATCAGAATTCACCGGGTGTTTCAGCTGTTCACCATCCATAGTTGTAAGGATTAAGGAACCTCCGGAGAATGCCATCTTCACAACATATGGGCCTTCAGAGTTAGGACTCCATTTTCCACGCATGTCTTTGTGGACTGGCAAGATTTTCTTGAGTACAAGATCTCCTTCTTTGAATTCTCGAATGCGGACTTTCTTGTCAAATGCTCTCTTGATGCGCTTCTGGTACATCTGGCCATGGCACATGGCGGTCATTCTCTTTTCATCAATGAGGTTCAGCTGGTCGTATCTGCTCTGGACCCACTCAGCTTCCTCCAGTTTGGTTTCCATCAAGATTCTCAAGGATGGTATCTCTACTTCAATAGGGAGAACTGCATCCATCCCATATACCAGAGAGAAAGGGGTTGCCCCTGTTGAAGTGCGAACTGATGTTCTGTATCCGTGTAAAGCATATGGCAACATCTCGTGCCAATCTTTGTAAGTTTTTACCATCTTCTGCAGAATCTTTTTGATGTTCTTGTTTGCAGCTTCAACAGCTCCATTCATCTTCAGACGATACGGAGAAGAGTTATGATGTTCAATCTTGAATGTCTCACACAACTCTTTCATTGTTTTGTTGTTCAAATTGGTCCCATTATCTGTGATGATTCGGCTTGGGATTCCATAACGGCAGATAATTTGGTTCTTGATGAAACGGGCAACCACTTGCTTTGTCACGTTGGCGTAGGAAGCTGCTTCTACCCATTTGGTGAAGTAATCGATTGCGACCAAGATAAACCGATGACCGTTGGAAGCTTTAGGCTCAATTGCCCCTATCATGTCAATGCCCCACATTGAGAAAGGCCAAGGCGATGACAGAACATTCAAAAGTGTTGGAGGCACGTGCACCTTGTCAACATAAATCTGGCATTTATGACACTTCCTGGCATACTTGAAACAATCTGATTCCATGGTCAACCAGAAGTATCCAGCTCTCAAAATCTTCCTGGACATGGCATGTCCATTGGCATGTGTTCCAAACGATCCTTCATGGATTTCCCTGATCAATAAGTCTGCTTCACGTTTGTCCACACATCTGAGCAGAACCATATCATGATTTCTCTTGTAAAGCACATTGTTGCCGAGGAAGAACTTGGACGCCAATCTTCTCAGAGTCTTCTTATCCAGAGTTGTTGCATCAGCTGGGTACTCTTGATTCTGCAAATAGTTCTTGATGTCATAGAACCACGGTTTCTCATCAGTTTCTTCTTCGACCAGTAGACAGTAGGCTGGTGCAGTTCTTCGCTCGATTGTAATGAGTGGAGCTTCATTAAGAAATCTGACTTGAAACATGGATGCCAACATAGCCAAGGCATCCGCAATCTGATTCTCTGCCCTTGGAACATGATGGAAAGTGACTTCATCAAAATATTTAATTAACTCCACAATATGGGCACGGTATGGGATCAACTTCTCATCACGGGTCTCCCATTCACCTTTAACTTGGTAGATTACCAAAGCTGAGTCTCCATATACATCAAGAATCTTGATTCTGGTATCGATTGCAGCTTCGATACCTAAAACACATGCTTCATACTCAGCGATGTTGTTTGTACATTCAAAGCACAATCTAGCCGTGAAAGGAGTGTAGCCACCATCGGGATTCATCAAGACAACTCCTACACCATGCCCCATGTAGTTAGAGGAACCATCAAACATCATCTTCCAACGGGACCCTGGCTCGGGACCTTCATCTGGACCTGGAACTTCACAGTCCTTTATCAGCATAATGTCTTCATCCGGAAAATCGAATTTCAAAGGTTCATAATCTTCGACAGGATGATCAGCAAGGTATTCAGATAAAACACTGCCTTTAATTGACTTCTGGGTTACATACTGGATATCATATTCGGATAACAACATGTGCCAACGGGCGAGCCTTCCAGTCAAAGCAGGCTTCTCAAAGATGTACTTTATTGGATCCATTTTCGAGATCAACAAAGTAGTGTGACAAATCATGTACTGCCTGAGA
The DNA here is from genome assembly GCA_963966055.1 of Lathyrus aphaca. Taxonomy (NCBI): domain Eukaryota; kingdom Viridiplantae; phylum Streptophyta; class Magnoliopsida; order Fabales; family Fabaceae; genus Lathyrus; species Lathyrus aphaca. The sequence goes on from OZ014519.1 coordinate 221,659,097, forward strand.
CGTCTGGCCGCCCATGCCAAAGCACAGCAAGTCTTCTCTAAAAGTGAGTATCTGCTTTCACAGTCTGTGAACTTCTTGCTTAAATAATAAATGGCGTGCTCCTTACGACCAGTTTCGTCCTGTTGGCCTAATACGCAACCCATAGATCCCTCGAGCACAGTTAGGTACATGAAAAGAGGCTTCCCTGGAGTAGGTGGGATCAAGATAGGAGGTTCTTGTAGATAAACCTTAATCTTCTCAAAAGCCAGTTGACAATCAGGACTCCACTCAATCGCTTGATTCTTCCGGAGTAACTTGAATAAAGGCTCACATGTAGCAGTCATGTTGGAGATGAATCTGGAGATGTAGTTCAATCTTCCAAGGAAACCTCTGACTTGCTTTTCTGTCTTTGGAGCTGGCATCTCTTGAATTGCTCTGACCTTATCTGGATCTACTTCAATACCTTGCTGACTAACAATAAAACCAAGTAACTTCCCTGATCGGACACCAAAAGTACACTTAGCCGGATTCAAACGCAGTTGGAACTTTCTGAGACGCTCAAATAACTTCAAGAGATGATTCAAATGATCCTCCTCACTCTGTGATTTGGCAATCATATCATCCACATAGACTTCTATCTCTTTATGCATCATATCATGGAAAAGGGTGACCATTGCCCTCTGATAAGTGGCTCCTGCATTTCTGAGGCCGAACGGCATAACCTTGTAACAATAAGTGCCCCACGGTGTGATGAATGTAGTCTTTTCCATATCGTCAGGATCCATTTTGATCTGGTTGTATCCTGAAAACCCATCCATGAAGGAGAAAACAGCAAATTTAGCAGTGTTGTCGACCAAAGTATCAATATGCGGGAGAGGGAAATCGTCTTTCGGACTGGCTTTGTTCAAATCCCTATAGTCCACACACATTCTGACTTTGCCATCCTTTTTAGGGACTGGCACAATATTAGCTACCCAGTCAGGGTACTTTGCAACTGCAAGGAATCCCGCATCAAACTGTCTTTTGACCTCTTCTCGAATCTTCAGAGCCATGTCTGGTCTTGTTCTTCGAAGCTTTTGCTTGACGGGAGGACAATCTGGTCGAAGAGGTAACTTGTGGACCACTATGTCTGTGTCTAAGCCGGGCATATCCTGATATGACCATGCAAACACATCTACATATTCTCTGAGAAGCTTGACCAATCTTTCTCTGATGTCTGCCCCAAGTGTTGTACCAATCTTGACTTCCTTCTTGTCTTCATCAGTGCCAAGATTTATGGTCTCTACCTGCTCCTTATGTGGCTGAAGATCTGTGTGCTCATTCTCAACCAATCTTGCCAGTTCTTCAGGAATGTCACAATCTTCCTCACTTTCATCTTCCGCTTGGTAGATGGGCGAATCAAAGTTAGGAGAGAATGTAGAGTCATTGGATTCAACAGGGTTTTCGTTTATTCTGCATATGATAATGATTTGCTTTTATTAAAAGTGGAAAATAGAGAAATGCAAGAGAAAAAACTTTTTTATTGGTTTTGAAAGATTGCCATTTTCTTTTAAAAGTGAAAAGAGAGAAAAACAGTAAATGATCAAAATAAGAGTTTAACAAAATGCCTTCATTGATAATAACTTTAAAAATGAGAAAGGGGCCCTACAAAATACTCCCATAGCCTTGGGCAGAGCTAGGGAACTTTGAAAACATTGAAAAAACAACAAATTACTTTGACAATGGAAAAATTTCTGGGATCTCGACTGCCTCCCAATTGTCCAGGGCTGCTTCACACTGATACACCAGATGATTCACATCTTCATCTTCAGAAACTCCATCAATTGCGTTGACCTGATAACCAGCACTGGAAAACACTTCTTGGATGGTCTTCAGACGTCCCTTAGCGGAGGTTGATGCTCCTTCCTTCACATGAGTTGGTTTGTAACCCAACCCGCAGCGATCTAGCTTCTGTTTGACCTCGATGACATCACCCCAACCTTCATAGCTTCTTTCTTCAATGGTGGAAATGGTACTCTTCAGCGATGCAAAAGATGGGATACCCTTCCCTTTTGGTTCCTCTACTTTCAGAAGGACAGCATTGGCTATCTCAAGAGCTTGGAAAGAAGTTTCCAAAGCATCTTCATCAGCCTCAATATAGGTAAAGGATGAAAGGTTACTAACCATGAGGTCTTCTTCCCCAGATACGGTTACCAGCTTGTTATCAACCACAAACTTCATCTTTTGATGTAGGGTAGAAGTGACTGCCCCAGCAGCATGGATCCAAGGTCTTCCCAGCAAGCAACTGTAGTTAGGATTGATGTCCATAACCTGGAAAGTGATTTTGAAGACCTGTGGCCCGATCAGGATTGGTAGGTCTACTTCTCCAATGACAGTCCTTCTTGACCCATCAAAGGCTTTTACAATCAGTGCACTGGGCCTCATCTCTGCCCCTTGATAAGATAATTTAGCCAGTGTTCTCTTCGGCAAAACATTCAAAGAAGATCCTGTATCCACAAGAACTCTTGCTAAAGTATCCTCTTGACATTTCACTGATATGTGGAGAGCACGGTTGTGGTCTAAGCCCTCCTTTGGAAGCTCCTCCATACTGAAACTGAGGTTGTTACACGCAGTGATATTGGCAATGACTCCATCAAACTGATTCACTGTTATATCATGCGTAACATGAGCTTGGGCTAGCAACTTCTGAAGCGCACTTCGATGAGCCGGAGAATGCATAAGAAGTGATAGGATAGATATTTTGGAAGGCGTTTGATGTAGCTGATCAATTACCTTATAATCACTCTTCTTTATGATTCTGAGGAACTCTGCATCCTCTTCTCCCAAGACTACCTCTTTATCTTTGTTGACAACAACTGGTATGACTTCTTTAGGCGGAGCCGTATTGGCTTGCTGGGTATATACACGACCACTGCGAGTCAAACGACCTGCACCCGCTATATCAGTACTTGCAACTTTTGAACCTTCCTTCTGATTAGCTTTATCAATCTTCTGATGAACTTTCCCTGTATCGTACTTCCAAGGAACTGCTTTAGTGTCTTCATAATGGAAAGAGTTACTCCTTTGTTCAAATCTTGGCTCAGGTACGTTGAAAATTGGCACCACAGATTCTGGAGTATTGAGGATAGGTTGAACTCCTGAAGATTCAGGCAAGTTGAACACTGGCACCCAGGTAGAATTATATTCCGGCAAGTTGAAAATGGGTTCAATCACCGCCACCTCATTCCTCTTCATATGACCACTCACTTGTAAGACACCTTCATCAATCAAATCTTGGACATCTTTTAAGACCGATTCACATCCCCTTGGACTATCAACACAACCTTCACAATTCTGATGACAACTCTTTAGTATACCCGCCTCTACTAACTTCGCATGGAAGTCTCTGAGCGGGGTCTTGATTTCGGTGGCATTGAAAATCAAACCTTCTTCGGACTCATCAACAATAGCATTTATAGACCCATGCTTGGGTAAGGGATTATCTTTGACATTCGGACCAGTATTCCCAAATGACAGAATGTTCTTCTCCATCAAATCTTTCACGATGTACTTCAAAGCATAACAACCCTCCAAATCGTGCCCCGGGGCACCTTCATGGAATAAACAGTGGGCATTTGGGTTGTAATTTGGTGGAAGCGGATTTGGTGGAGGACCCAAAGGCCTTGGAGTAACCAAACCCTTCTTCAGCAGTGAAGGATATAACTCAGTATAAGTTATAGGGATTCGAGGATTAGGAGGCCTTCCACCTGGTCTTCTGTTCTGAAAATTGGGATTTGGATGAGGAGCTGGAGTCCTCTGCTGGTAGGCTGAAGCATTGGGTGCTTGTTGATAGCCCGGATTGTTGATCATTGGTTGATAAGGTTGAATCATTGGAGCCGCTTGTTGGTACATCGGCACTGCTTGAGTTGGCCGATACATGGGGACTTGTGGATTAAATGCTGGTTGAACCGCCGCTACATAAGGATGTTGGGCATACTGTTGTTGATGAGCATACTGCTGTTGACGAGCATACTGCTGTTGAGCCATAGGTGAAGGTCTCTGCCAAAGTGGATTTCTTCTTTGACCTGTCATTATGGCGTTTGTCTCACCCTCTTTCTTCTTGTGGAAGTTATTGGTAAATTTCTTGCCAATATTTCCACTACCACTGCTGGAACTAACAGATGCACCACTCATCTTTCCACTCTTCAAACCGAGTTCTACCTTGATTCCCACAGCCACTAAATCAGAGAAACTAGCAGTTATGCTTCCCACCATTCTCTCATAGAATTCTGGTCGCACAGTGTCAACAAACCAGTCAGCTAATTCTTTTTCAGTCAATGGGGGCTCTACTTGAGAAGCGGTCCCTCTCCACCTCTGAGCATACTCTTTAAAAGATTCAGACTCTTTCTGGGACATGCTTAGCAATTGCCTCCTATCGGGAGCAAGGTCCATGTTGTACTTGTATTGTTGGATGAAAGCATCTGCCAAGTCTTGGAAACTGCGAATCTTCGACTGGTCAAGCGTCAGATACCATTTAGAGGAAATTCCCTTCAGACTGTCTTGAAAGCAGTGGATCATTAACTTATCATTGTCCACCTGAGCAGCCATTCTTCGATAGTACATCAGGAGATGGTTCTTAGGACAAGTTGCACCCTCATACATATCAAACGTGGGTATCTTGAACTTTGGAGGTATTACCAATCCAGACACCAGACACATCTCCCTGGCAGCAGCCCCAAAGATTTGGTCACCTTCAATCGCTCTTAACCTTTTCTCAAGGGTATCAAAATTCTCTTGCATCTTCACGTGTTTCTCATCCCCGTTTTCAGACATATCTGGCGCTTCATACCCCTGATGGTCATTGAAGTACGGTTGAGCACGGGTGTGCACAATGTCTTGTGTAAAATTAGCAACTGCATGATTCTCTTCATTAGTCACAGGAACAGTTTGTTGAGCAGCAAATCCCTGAGGAGGAGGCACAAAACCTTGAAAAGGAAATTCCATACCCTGAGAGGGAGGTGCGAAGCTTTGAGAAGCTAAACCTTGGGACGGAGGGAAGAAACCCTGAGCAGCAAATCCTTGGGAAGGAGGTATAAAACTCTGAGTAGCAAAACCTTGAGAAGGAGGGAAGAAACCCTGAGTAGCAAGTCCTTGGGAAGGAGGAATAAAACTTTGAGTAGCAAACCCTGAAGAAGAAGGAATAAAACTTTGAGAAGCAAAACCATGAGGAGGAGGGACGAATCCATGAGGAAGTCCAAAAGGAGGCCAGGTCACAGGGGTAATGACTGATGATGTAGGCTGGGTCGTTGCAGTGACAAATTCAGTCGTTGCAGTAACAATTTCTGACACCACAGTCCGTTGGGTATCCATCTTCGCTCGAATGACTTGCAACATTTCCATCATCTGACCCATATCTCCACGAATGTCAGAAAGCTCTTCGTTAACTCTGTCCATCTCTACGTCTCTTTCAGCCATCCTCTTTCTGGCTTGAGCTCGAGTGTAGTATTTGCGTGAGAGCCTCAGTGTGAAAGCCGAACTGAGAGCAGATGACGGGAATGAGTTTCATGAAAACAAATGCAAATGCAATGCCAAATGTATGAGTGCAATGCAAAAATGAAATTTTATTCAAGGAACTTAAGAAACAATTTGCAAATACCAAGGAACACATAATAATCAAAAGGATATGATTTCATTAAATTCAAAAAGTGATACAAAGTCTTGAGTACACTTTCAAAAATCCCAAACAAAGCTTAATAAAGACAAAAACAAAGTCCTAAGGAGATTCTCCTAAAAGCCTCAAGTTGAGCTTCTCGATTTGTGCCTTCATCTGAGCCCTTTCAAGCATAAGTTGATCCACGATCGACTTCCAAGAAGTGTCCTCTTGAGTACTGGAGGAAAATAAATCCTCTGGTGCTTTCCTTTTCTTGCCGGAGAGCTCTTCTTCTTCCTTCATCTTCAGTTGTCTTCTAAGTTCCTCATTCTCACTGCTGATGATCTGATGTCGATTCTTCCATGCATTCTTCTCTCGAAGCTCTTTCTCCAAATCAATCTTCAGCTTCTCTGCATCATCCATAAAGATTAGAATGGGTTTCTTGAAGGTCATAGGATCCTGGCGAGGGTAAGGCATCTTCAGACTGATTGCCCTATCTCGTACCCATTGGAGATAGGGTTCCATAGAAACACAATTCGGCTTTCCCAAGCTACTCCTCCCCTTCCTATGGATGCACTTCCAAGCTTGCATAATCTGTTTCTTGAGCTCTGGTTCTTCGTCATCCTTAAAGAAAATTCCTTCCACTTCAACACTCTTAGGCTTGTCCTTCAACGGATACCCAAGTTGGCGGCGGGCCAAAACTGGATTATAGCTGATTCCTCCCTTAGTGCCAAGAAGAGGCACATTAGCAAAATCACCACAGCTATCAATAATCAATATTCCATCATAAGCACGATTGTACCAGCTAATGTCAGAGTGGGTAAGAGACATGATCCTTTGTGACCACCACAAACCATCCTTAAGATTCCAAAATGAAGCTGACTTAGGCAAGTGCGAAATAAACCACTCGTACAACAATGATGCACAACAAGTAATCATCCCTCCCTTATGGAGATTCCTCAGATGGATGGAATGGTAAGTGTCTCCGAGCAAAGTAGGGACCGGGTTCTTCTTCAGAAAGATCTTGATGGCGTTCATGTCGACAAAGTCTTCAAAGTTTGGGAAAAGCAACATTCCATATATCAGCAGAATAAAAGTCGCCTCAAAAGCTTTCATATCCTTCACATCAACAAAACTCTTGGCCTTTTCTATCAGAAACTTTGTAGGGAATCTAAAAATCTTTCCTTTATAGGTCATATTTGCCTTGACCTCAGGAACACTCAAATATGTCGCCTTTGCAATCTCCGCTTCTTCAGGGTCCTTCTCTAGAACAGGGAATGGAAACTCATCCTTAACACGTGATCCCACCAAAACTGAATACTCCTCCAAAGTAGGTGCCAATTGGTAATCAGGGAACGTAAAACAGTGGTAGAGAGGATCATAAAACTGGAGCATCACAGAGAGCAACCTTCCATCCCAATCAGTCTTCAGTAAGGCTAAGAGTCTCCTATGCTTCTCCATGAAGGCTTCTTGATCCAAAACCAAATCTCTTAATTTCCTTAGGTCTTCAAGTTTGGGAGTTTTGAATGTGTACTTGACAATTTTTCTTCTTCCAAAGTCCATGATGATACCTATGATATTTGCAAAGATAAAGTTTCTGAGTTCCTTGAATAAATGGTAAAAATGATGCTTCATGATGCGTGAATGCAACGAATACACAAACACAAACAAGGCTTAGGTTATAAGCTTGCATGAGGTCAAAGGTTCAACCCTCCCAAAAAGGTATGTACTATGAGTTTATTTGTACCTGTACAACGGGTTCTAAAAGTTCCCAGAATCACTGTCCCATCTTTCGGATATTACCGACTTCCCAACTCGACTTGGTAATCAGTAATATTCTCAAGAGAGTCTCATCCGAGTGCAGTATCGCGTATCAACTATTTCGGATTTACACCCTCATAGTCATCGCACTACATCCCTAAAAAGGCCAAGTGGGGGTAAATGTTCTAAGGTCCTCAGCATTAATGGCTCTCAGGTCGAATATAGTAATGTTTTCACGACTGAACTCGATCAACAAAACTACATCCGAGGAGGCCTCCGCTGAGTGGTGGTGTCTCAAGTCAACTTGGTCGGGACTCAACTCCCTACAAGCCTTCTTGAATATACCACCGTCCTATCTTATTTGCACTCAAGTCCGGGTTAGGACTTATCTCACCACACATGGAACACCCAACAAAAAAATCCAAAATAATAACAAGCAATACAACAACAAATATACAAATAAACAAGGTGGGCTTAACCCTCAAAACCAATATCCCCAGTGAAGTCGCCATTTCTGTTGCGGTGAGAATCGGATACCAAGCTATTAAGTGAGCTTGAATCGCAAAACATTTAATGTTCACCACCGACTTTAATTTAATCCAAAAGGAAAAGGGAAAAAGATCGTAAAAACCCTAAATGAGGAGAAACTAGGTTCGGGGGTTGATTATACCTAGGGAAGGTGTTAGCATCCTAAGCATCCGCAGTATCCTACGGGAACCTCTTGTTAATATTTGTATTATTGTTGTTTATTGCTTGTTAAAATTAAGGGAACCTAAGGTTTTATTTCTAATGGTGCTCGCACAACATCGCATTGATGCCTACGTATCGGGTATAGAATCAGAGCACTCGTAGTTCTCCTAAGGATTAACGAACACTTGGTTACGCTCAAGGTTCGCGGGGGAAGGTAAGTGTTATGGCAAACACTCACGTGACTTTAAGAAAGTCACAAAAAGTTGTAAAATAAAAAGCTAAGGACCTAATGGCTAAGGACCTAAGGATGATGGACCTAATTGCTAAGGTCAAAATGGAACTAGGGATTGCTAAACTTCCTATGACATTGAGTCAACTGCAGGAGTCTTTCCCTTTTGGATCAAAAAGCATAAACAAAAATAAATAAAGGTGCAAGCTCCTAAGACTAGGCAAAGGCTGCTACTTGCAAAAATAAATCGAATAAAGTAAATGGAATACAAGGTAAAGGGTTTAGTAACCGGGCTATGGCTCGACATATGGATCGAGAATGCTGGGGTGGAAAACAAGCGCAGTGCGACAATTTGCCTTAAGTTAGAAAAGCTGTGCAGTGTAAGGAACTGTGCAGATGGCGATCGTAAACGACCGACTTACGTGTGTGAGTGTATGTGAAGTGAAGTTCACTTGGCGTTGGACCAAGGAATTTATTATTTTTGGAAATTAAATTAATATGGTGTAAAACGCGAGAAATAAATAATAAAATAAATAAAATGAAGTAAGTTATGAAAATAGAATGAAACGGATTAAATAAATTAAAATAAAAAAATAATGAATTAAATGGAAAGAAAATAAATAAATATATGAAATAGAAATAAAATGCAATGGCCTCATAGGGGTCACGATTAATCGGAAACGATTTATCGTGATTTTTGTAATATCATCGGCCCAAATATAAATACAAGAAATTCGAGAGTTTAAAAAACAAATAATAAGACAAGACTTAAAAAAAAATGTTTAACTAAATGAATCTTAGAAAAACAAAATGAAAATGATAACAAAATAAAAAAAACATAGCAAAAGAAGGGATGGAGGTGCCGTGAGTATCAGAGGTGTGTTTTTTTTAGAAAATCTAAAATGGGCTAACAGCCCAGACCAACTATAATAACAACTCTTAAAATAAACAAAAAAACTTTAAATGAGAGGGATGGTTTGGCGCTGAAAATGGGAGTGCAATCAGAAAATCAATGAGCTAAGCAAGCCCACAACAAACAACAGCAAGAAGGGGTCTGTCCGTGGTAATATGGTGACGAGGCTAGCAGACACAAACGTTTACTAAGCCCAAAATAATTTAAAATAAAAAAACCTGAATAAAAAAACTTCAGAAAAATAAAAGAAGAAAAGAAATATTAAAAAAAATTGAATGTCAACAGCAAATCCCAAAACTCTATGAAAACCAGAGAAAACGTTAAAACTCAGATGCTTTGCAATTCGGAAACACATCTCATTCCCTCAAAAGTTGAACCGCCGGCAGTTGTCTTTCACCTCGCGAATCACTCACGGTTTTGGCGTGGATTCTCGCACGGTTGAAGGCGGAGTTTCTCGTGATTTCGCGACGGGTTTCTGGGTGCGCGTTTGGGGTTTCCGGCGAGATTGGGTGAACGTTGGCTGGAAGATGGATGGTGTTGGCTGATTTGGGTGGTCTGCGGCTGAGATGACGGTGAAGAAGTGGTTCGGTAGAAGGTGGTTCCAATTTGGGGTAGCGAGATGGTCGGCGGTTTGTTTGACGGTGGTTCGCGGCTGAGGGTTTGGGCTGAGATAAAGGGGGTTTAACGGAGGGCGGCGACGGATTTGGATTTCATTGGTAAGTGATTCGTTTTTTTGTTTCTGGGTTTATGCTTGAGTCTCCCTCTCTGTCTCTCAGATTATCTCCTTTTGGTTTCTTTTTCTTGATGATTTTTGTTTTTTTGGTTTTTGTACAACTTTGGCGGATGAGTGATTGTTTGAAGGGTTATGTGCATAATATGGATTTAAGGGTATTGTGAAGGTGGTGAAGTGTTTAGGAAAAAAATACAGAGAGTGAGTTTATTAATGGATATGTTTATGGTTTATTGAAGAGGTTTTTGATTTGAGGCAGGTTATATGAATTATGCAGAATTCTTTTTAATGGTTTTTTGTTGTTGAAGCTTGGTATTGTGAAGTATTTTGGTGAAGATGGTTTCAAGGTGTTCATGGCTTCTCCCTAAATGGCATTTGATTTGACAGTTCCGGGATGGTTGGTGTTCGAATGATTCAGTGATGGCTTTGAAGGTGGCCAGCTGAGTTTGTTATTTTTGCTTCAGCTTCAAATAGGTGTGCTTGGTTTCGGTTTATTGCTGGCTTCTGGGTTTGAATAAGGGTGGCGGAGGGTTGAGTGTTTTTTCTGATTTGTGTATGACTCAAGTGTTTTTGAAGTTTTTGATATAAAATTTGTTTTTGTGTATGCAGATTGAACATAAAACTAAAAGGAAAACTAGCTATGAAAAAGAAAATGCTGGAAAAAAAAAGTGAAGGGAAAGGGAGAGCATTACCGACCCGAATGTTATCGGGGTGTAGAATCCGCACGGTAAGCGTTCTAATCCTCTTTTACTACTGCTTTACTCTTTGTATTGTTGCTGAATTTTTCGCTTCCTCCTTTCTTCCTCCTCTTCTTTTTTTTGTGACTTCTTGGTTCTTAAACTGTGCTGAATTTGGGAGATTTTTGTGCTGGATTTTTGAATGTTTGCAATGTGTTTTGAGGCTGGATTTTTGGGACTGGTTTTTGGGATGTAACAGTGTTGGGTTGGGGCTGTTTTGTAACTGTTTTGTGTGTAGTTTTTTGTGGCTGAGTTTGGTGTGCTTAGTGGCTGGTTTTAAGGTTGTATTTGAGACTTGTTTTTTGTGAATATATCAGTGTGTTTTTTGTGTTGTTGCTGTGTTGAACTGATGTCTTTGTGCTCTGCTTTGTGGTATTTTTATTGGCAGATTTGTGGCTGATTTTGTTGTCCTTGTTGCTTGCAAATGAAGGGTTGGAGGAAGGGAGACAAGTGCTGAATTTTGCAGCAGTGGAGTGGAGCAGGAAAATGCAGTTGTTGGTGGCTGCATGCTTGTCTTGTGGGACTGTTTTGTGCTGTTGTATTTGTATTGTAGTGCAGAATTTTTGTAGCATTTTTTCTTGTAATTTTCTATGTATATGTAATTGTAACAAAACAAAATATTTGGAATAAAGAATATTTACATTTGATTATAAATTTGAAATTGAAAAGAGAAACTCTAAATTAGAACCTAAATAAAAAAATTTAAATTAGAAATGAATTAACAAGAAATAAATTTAAAATTGAAAATAAACTCATAAACTTAAATAAATAAACCTGGAATTAAAATTATTTTAGAAACTTGAGAACTAAATTGGAATTTAGAAAATAAAAAATGTGGATATGAATTAAAATGGAATAAATGGTTAAAAAATTAAAATTTGAATTAGAAGTGAATAAAAAAGGAATTAAACTTAAAATTGAAATAACTTAGAAACTTAAATAATTGAAATTAAAAAACTAACTTTAGAATTTGAGAAATAATTTTGGAATTTAGAAAATAAAAATGAATTGAAATTGACATTAGATTTAGAAATAACAACTTGAAAATGGAATAAAATTAAAAGTTGAAGAATAGAAAATAAATTTAGAAAATAAAATTTGAAAATGAAATAAAAATTAATTTAGGAATGAGGACTTGATAATGAAAAGAAATAAGTTTAGAAAATTTTGAAAATTGAACTAAAAAATTAGAAATAGAAATTGAAATAAGATTTTAAAAATAGGGATTTACAAATAGAACGAAAATAGAAATTAAAATTAAAAATACGAAAATGCATTAAAAAGTCATAAATAAATTAAATTAAAATGGAAGCTAGAAAATGAGAAGAAAACAAACAGAAAATAAATCGGGAAAAAATCCCTGCAAAAATGCGATAAAAGTATGATTATGATATGAGCGATTAGGGGTAAAATTTGGGGTGTGACACACCTGAACCCTTGTTCATTCTTCATCACTGATCGAGGAAGGTGAGAAATAAACCACCTAGACAATAAAGGTATGCAGCACAACAGAGTCCCTCTCGCCTTCGTAGTACGAGTGTGAAGAGAATGTAATATATCTCCAAGTAATGTAGGCACTGGATTGCGAGTCAGAAATATGTTGATGGCGTGTACGTCTATGAACTAGTATGGATTAGGGAATAAAACTAATCCATAGATCAATAGGGCTAGGATCTCCTCAAAAGCATCATAACTAATAGCCTTCAGGAACACTTGAGCTTTCTCCATCAATACCTTAGTAAGAATACCCTTAACTCCGCTTCTCGTTTCTAGGACAATGTCTGATTTCCTCATATGTAGGGCTGCAACAAAGACTTCAGGTTTAGGCTCCTTCTCTAAGCCTGTGAAGGGTCTTTGATCAAGGATAGGTATACCCAGTAGTTTGGAGAATTCCTCCATTGTAGGAACCAGCTGATAGTCGAGGAATGTGAAGCAATGATGTTTAGGATCAAAGAACTGAAACATGACACTCATCATGTCTTCATTGAACCCTGAAGTGACTAGATCCAGTAGGTGACCATGCCTCTTGATGAATTGGGAGTTTTCAGAAACCTGAGAGACCAATTCCTTAAGCTTAGAAGGTATCCCTACAAAGTTGATCCGGATTGTATTCCTACGAGCAGAAGCCATGACCTGCAACAAAGAACAAAGATAAATCCTTTGGTCCTTGAAATGGTTAGTGAAAATCCTATACTTATGATTTCATGATGTCATGATGTTATGCTCAATCACAAACATGTGGCACACACAAACAAATCACACAATAGCCCTAGGTTTAGAGGCTTGTATGAGGTTTAAAGGTAAGTACCTTCCCTTGAAGTTTAGATGGTTCATCCTCTCCTACAAAAGTAACCAGGTTCTAAGGGATCTCAATATCACTGATCCTTCCCAAGGGTGGTTGTTCAGTAGGCAACTTACTTGCCAACCAAAACCCTCCAAGTTTAGGATCTCAATGAGCGTAGTATCGAGTATCAACCAACTTCAGTCTTCACCAAAGCCGGCTATCTCACTACTTTATAAAGGCCAAAATGGGATGACTAAGGTTCTAAAGTTAGTTAGTGTATTGAAAACATATGGCAGCCCCATATTATCCTTAACTTACTTAAGGAACATAAGCACCAACCAAGAAGTCACACTAACTATGGCCACCAGATCAACCATATCGGTATACGCCGTACAATTTCCTTGGTCTATTGCCATTTACCTATGGTAAACTAGATCCGGGTTAGGATCTTTCACACATAAAGCCCAACAGAAAAATATAAAGCAAATAAGACAAACAATTTAAGTGATCTAATTCCTAAGGGTACCCCTCTTTTACTTAGTAATTCCCCAGCAGAGTCGCCAGTTCTGTAACCCGGTGGGAGAACTGACTTTTAGTCATGTTGCGGATAGTAAGAGTCGCCATCGACTTTTATTTTATCCAAGTGGAAAGGACATAAAAGAACAGGAAAGACCTATTTTAAAAGACTTGAGTTCGGGGGGTATGTTATATAAAGGGAAGGTGTTAGCACCCTTTATATCCATGGTTATCCATGGGCTCTTAGTTACTTAGCTCACTTAAATTGTTTTTGAAGATTGTAGTGTGTGATTAGAAATTTTTCTAAGTACTTTGTAATGATCCTCGTATGGATGTATACAAAGCCTTGTTTTGAAAAATGTTTGAAAGTGAGGTGTAAAAAGTATTTTGAAATGTTAGCAAGCAACTAAGAGGTACCTACCTAGACTAAGTCATTCATGTTCTTATATGTTCTTTCAATGGTAAAACTATCTCTATTATTAAGGAATAGGTAGTCATTACCTTGGATGTGTTAAGGGACAAGCGTAGGGTCATCGTATGGTCATAGAAGGCAACTTAAGGGATGTCTTTAGCAATTCGTAGGGACTATCATCATTTATTCGAAGGGACAAGATCATTATTCCGTAGGCAACCTCGAAGGGACTTGATCTTTTAAACTGTAAGGAGTATGATGATTTATACTTGAAGGGACTTTTGCTTAAGACATCCCTATATTCGAGGGACTTAACCATGTTAAAGGAAACCAAGAGGAATACCCTAGGAAGTGCAAGATGACGATCGAAGATCGACTTACGTGTGTGAGTGTTTATTTTCAAATATTTATCTTCTTAAATTAATTATCTAAATTAAATTAAATACAAATAAGTTTCCACACCTTATTTACTAACCACACAATAAAATACTTATAATAAAATAAAGACGGAAAATAAATCTAAAAGTATTACATGGCTTTGGGATAGTTACAATATAATTAGATAATAAATAATAATAATAAAGCAAATATAAACAATAATTATAAAGCAATAAATAAATATTAGAAAAAGAAAATAAAGAAAATAATAATGAGGAAATAAAAGAGAAATTAGAATTTTTTTAAAGAAATTAAATAAGTTAGAATTTTAGGGTTTATAAGAAAAATAATATAAATTTAAAGGATTTAATAATAATAAAAGGATAATATATTACAAAATAAAAAAGTTATTATAAAAGAAATATTTTAGGTTAGGAAAAATTAGGTTAAACTTTTAAGGTTAGTGAAAAAATTAGGGTTTTAGAAAATAATTAAAGTTTTTTAAATAATTAAGGTTTTAAATATTTATTTACAAAATATATATATAATAAAAATTATGTACAAATAATAATATTAGAAAAAATAAGTTTAATTAAAATAAATATTAAGCAAAATTGAAAATTATGAGTTTAATAGAAAATATAAGATTTATTGGTTAATTAATTGATTAAGAAAATAATTAGTCATAATATAATAATAAAATAAAATAAAACAAAAAGAAGGAAAAGAAAATAAAACCAGGATTTTGAGGCAAAATGTTGGAGGCGGGTGTTGAACCCATGCCCTCAACAACAACAACTTCCAGCTTTTTCACTGGGACACGCATTTGCTTGTGTCAATCCAAAAGCAACAATGCTTTATATGCTAATCCTGTAAAACAAAACAAAATATTAACAAAAGAATGAGACATGGGATTTGAACCCAGGTCATTGGCCTTCCAAGCGCGTTACCAAAACCAACTGAGCTACACGCTCTTTCTGATATTAATACACAAATATTTCATAATAAAATAAAACGAAATTTAAAAGTCAAATTCCGCGCCCTTCTTCATCTTCTTCCTCCAGCCGTTGCCTTAGGCTATAGTGACACTTTTCCGTCACTACAACTTATAGTGACAGATTTTGTCCGTTGCTAAAAGTCCTGCGAATTGGAAAATGCAATATATGTAATATAAATACATTTTGACCATACAAATCAATCAATATCAACCATTTAAATGCAATTGATCCATTAATTGCATATAAAATCACGTGTATGGTGAATTCCCAATTTCAAGTTCCGAATCCCAATTTCTAGACGAAGAACCTAGAGACTATAAGGAAGATATGAGAAGTCGAAATAAAACTGAATGGCTGAAAGCCATGGATGGTGAAAACTAATTTGTTTTCTTATTGTTATAGGGTTTGTTCCAAGGTGGAGATTTGTGAGATATTGGAACGAACTCTAGGTTTAGCATGTCGTCGAAGTCCGCTCACATGCTGTTGTTTAATTGGGCCTTGTGTTATGGATCCAATTATTTAAGTTATCTTGTACCCTAAGTTAGCTTGTAATGATTAATTTTTAAAAATCCCATTAGGTTAGTGTGTTAGTTTTCTTATAAATAGCATAGTAGTCTCTCATATTTTGTATAAGGGAAAATAGGAAGATAAAACCCTAATTCAAAAGTGAGAGAGGTTATTTGTTATTCTTGTATACTTGTAATCTTGTTTCAAGAGAAAGGAAAGAAAAGAAGTTTATAATCAATCCTTGTTGTTATCTTTGGTCACCTTAAACCCTAACCCTTGTGGGTTTCCTAACTGATCAAGGAAACCAATTATACTTTGTTTATAAGGTATCTGATTCACAATAGGATGAGATTGATTTTGCTCTTAGAGTATCAATGTTGAAACTCTTATTACTTTTGTAATCGTTTCCCCGTTTTTCTCTTGAGTGGGACATGTGATGAAATTATCTTTCCACCCAGTTTGTTGGAATGTTTTGTGTGATGAGCCAAAAAGGGACAATATCGTCTTTGATAACATAGTTGATATATATATATATATATATATATATATATATATATATATATATATATATATATATATATATATATATATATTTGGGGAGCAAGATTCTTGTTAAGAGATAGTGAAGGATCCAAACTTTTGGTTTTAATAGGGTTGTTCTTAAAGGAAATTTTCTTTTCTCTATGGGATTAGTTACAAGAGAGTTTAGGGTTATATTGTGTTTGAATTTTTTTAGTTCTGAGAATTTCTTAGGTTTTTTGAAGGCTCCTAGGAAGGGTATTTAAAACATTATTTCAAACAATTCTCTGTGAATTATTATCTTCACGTTCTTCACTAATGATGTCCGGATTTTTCCAAGAATGTTCAAGTTAGTGTAGAACTCTTGTACTAGATTCGGAAAAATTATATCGGGTGCTTTTATGAAGAATGCTCTCAGTGAGGCTTGACAGATCTGAGAATAAGGTTTATATCCTCTCATGAAGGTTTTTTTACATAAACCATATCTCTATGATCTTTTTCTCTAAGATCATATTCTTATTTTATTCACGTTTGTTTATTATTGCGGCTATGACGACTTCTCTTTTTTGTGGTGGAATTATGGGTCTTTGACTGGGGGGGTCACAATGACACTTATGACAAGAGGAAAAACTCAGAAATGAAAATATACAGGAAGGTATGAGATGCAAAAAAAATTGAAGAGATGTATACCTATTTATAGTGTGCCATATGAGGATTTGAGTGTGTATTCTTGGCAAGCATTTAATGCAAATTGTGTTGATAAAAAATCAAATCAAAATCTTTCCATTTTTAGTCTAATAATTGATTGGATAAGGGATCTAATATGCTAGATCTTCATTTTTCTCAGGATCTTGTATGATCTTCATCAATTCAGGGATTTAATATGCTTGAGGCACAAGGTAAGCTTAGATTTTATATGAAAATATTCGTGTCATTTCCAATCGGTTTTTTTTGTGCCAACGGATTGGGCTTACGTAGTTCAGCCTCCTTGATGCATGTTGGTCCTTATGTTGGATTATTTTTAATTTTTCAGCACCCCAATTGTCATTTTTGCTAGAAAATACTAAAATACTCATCTTATGGGTTATGATATAATTTATTTAGATGAAAAGAAGAAAAAAAGAAATTAACATCATTATTTTAAGGGGTAAATTAGATTTTTCTGATTATTTTTACCTTTAAATAATATGTACCTTTTTTATCAAGAATTCTTGATAAATATTTCCCAAAGAAGGAAGACCCCAAATATACTATGGTGTATCCTTCTCTACACATCATTGGATGTGAGAGTTGGTAAACCCACAAAGAAAATAAGTCCATTACAAACACATTCATTTAACTTGATCATTAAGTATCATAAACCTTGAGATATTTCTCAAATAATTTTCTTTGATCACAACTGTTGACATTTGTCATCATCGTTTATCCTTGGATTATAGACTTTATAACTATTGTATACTTGTAGAAGTATACTATGCTTTTCACAACATCAATAATATTCGTCAAAACTCCAAGCTACAAAGCATACCTGCAAAACACTAAAGTTTCACATTTGGTTCCCATATCTTAATAGTCCCAAGTGCATTAGTGAAACAATATCTAAGGTGATTACCTTTAGATCCTTTCAATTTATTAAAACAAAAAGGTTCTAAGTGTCATGTTCTCTTACAATATGTGTGCACTTATAAAGTGGACGCTTATTGTACTTTTGCTATACATCTTTCATGGTTTTTTTTATCCCTTTTAAATCTTATTACATTTCTATTTATGGAGGACCTTTGACTAGATAAAATTAGGCCAAGCTTCTTATTTCCTTGGTTAAATTTTCCCAGGGTTTCACGAAGGCCAAGAACTTCTTTTATAAGGGAGTCACACCAATTGCATTATCCTTTTGAATTTATAAGCTTTTTTATCTTTATTTTGAAAGAATTGTTTATTTCCTTAAGGTATCTTACAGATTCCTTAATACCTAGGGTATGTTATATTAGTTTAGCATTTTCTTTCTCTAATTGATAATTCATTCTAAATAGTTGAGTGTAATATGGTTTGATACCTAGAACAATATCTATCTTGTAGGATGCCTTTAAGAAAATTTTATCTTATTTGTTGGAAGAGGATTCTTTCATATTTCTCTTTGAGGTTGATGTCTCCTCTCCTCTTCTTTGTTCGAGTATTGAAAAAACTTATTTATTTTCTTTGTCATTCTTTGAATAAGGAGATCCTTTATTGGATACTAAATCTTACAATGATCGTTCAACTAACGAGCATGTTGTTTTGAAGGATTGTACAAGAGTTGTATGATAGGAGTATGATGATGATAATGCTTCTTCAGTTTAGATTTATTCCTCTTTAAGTATTTGAACTAGATTGTTCACCTTTTCTATAGTTTCCATTTTTCTTGATTTATCCTGAAATTCATGAAGGCTCTCATATTTTGATTTAAGAATTGAATTAAATTTCCAATTCTCAGTTCCCAAAAAAAATTCCAATAATTTTAAGTTTAGAAAAACATCCATGATGGGTATCGTTATCTTCTTTGCCTCGTATGTTCATCTTTTCTTGTTTGATACTTAGAGAAACTCCATATATCTTTTCAAGAGTCTCCCACATTTCCTTATGTTAGCTCCTAATTTCGACACCTAGTGACTTTAGTAAACATTGCCTTTAGTATCATGTCTTTTGAAGGATTAAAAGGCTTCGACAAAATCATGTTGAAGAAGCATGGGTCGAAGATGCAGGAAATGCAAGGATTTGGACTTTGAATATTTTCTAAGTATAGGAAATATACTTCGACCGGACACTCATGAGAGTGGTTGACATGTAACAATTGAGATTCAATATTGGATGGAAACTTATGGTTCTTTCAATTTTAAAAAGGGACAAGTGGCGCATATTGGAATTTCAAGAACATGCAAAGTGCCAAGTGACATATTTCTAGGAGTAAACTGCCAATAACAATTACCTTCAATTAGTATAAATAATGTAGTTCTAGTGTTAGAATTGTGTGTGAATCATATTATACAAGTTACTCTATAAATACTCAAAGTACCCGTGTGTAGAGAAACGATTGAATGCGAGAATGTACATGATGAGATCACCACCGTATTTCATATCAATACAATTTCTATTCAAGTTTTTACTTTGAAGTCATTTACTTTGAATTTCTTTACTTTCAAGAGAGTTTATTCTTCAACCATTTATTGTCTCTTTACTTGATTTCTTTTACATTTCCTTGCAATTTACATTTCATTGCATTTTACCTTTGACTTTAATTACTTTGAGTCTTGTTTGTTTTATTTTTTTAAAATACTCCATAAAGTCTGTCGAAGAGTTTATGACATTATCAGTGAAAAACCAATTAAAACCTATTATAGCACATGTCTTAGGCTCAATTTGGTAGATCATGTGAGTAACTGATAACATTTTGTTGTTTTTGGAGGACCAGTAGTTTTTTTTTTAATTTTCAGGGTAAACAGATTGGAACGCCCAGTGGGACAGTGCTATAGTAACCATCTTTTGGAAGTTTTATAACTTCCTTTAAAATAACCAACTTTTAGAGGTTTTATAACTTCATTTTCTTTACGTGTTTGGTTGTCAGGGTGTTGTGTAACCTTTTGTTGCATGCATTTGAGAAGTGGAAAAGTAGCCATTACAGATGAATATATACCAAAGAAAAGAAATACGAGGAAAATGACATCTAGTCAAGGGAATACAAGTAATCCAAATCCCCATACGGCTAGGTTGAATCCTCAACCAAGCAGTTCGACTGCTCCAAACATCAACATCAATCCACAAGATATACGTAGGAGTGATGTGTTGCCTCCCCCAAATCCTTTGACAAGAGGATCAACAATGCCAGCCATGCTTTCAGAACCGGTTTCTTCGATGGAAAGAACATGAGGAATGATATATAGACATTATACTCAACCGGTGATGGAATACATTGGATCAAACACTCAAACTCCACCACCTAATACAATAATGATTAGGTCTTTTCCTCCCTCAAGGTTTTTATAACCTTTTCCTAGGAACCCAATCTATGGCATGCCAACAACAGTGATGTAAACCTTGCGCAACGCGCCTGCGGTATTTTCAGAAAATGTGCTTTCTTCACTCTTACAGGAATCAGGATCTTGAGTAAACATGGGTCGAAATAGTCAAACCATAGGATTAGGATATTCCGCCTAAGATCTTGGCTTGACAAATGAATGTGTAGCCTATTTAAGGCAGCAAATGGATGAAAGCAATATGCAAATGGTACAAACTTTGTCTCAAACCATGGGGGGAGTTTTTCAACCTTTGATTCAGAGTACTACTCAAACTAATCAGCAATTGGCATCCCAAATGGCGTGAATAGAAAAATTTATAGGAGTACCTACCCCTACTCAACACCCTACTAGACAATACATGAGAGAAAATCAAGGTGTCGAATTCAGGGAAAATATTCAACAGGTGAATCCAGAAAATCAAGAGGTGGTCGAACCACCTAGGGTTGAACCTCCGAGAAACCAAATCCCTATTTTTGAAGAAGAAGAACCAAGAGTAGTGATGGTGAATATGAACCAAAATGCAGATAATGTGGTTCAACAAGTTCAACATAATAATATAGAAGCAGAGAATAATCTGGCAACCATTATCGAAAGGATAATGGCGCGAAGTGGGATGAATATGGGTTTCTCTAGGAAAAATTTTACTTCACCCATAGTAGACTATATACTCCAGTCTAAATTACCCCATATGATGAAGGTCCCAAAGTTCTCCAAATTTTTAGGAGATACAACTGAATTTATAGTCGAACATGTGGCATGGTACCTGATCGAAGCTGGGGAGATTACAAGTGATAAGAGTCTAAGGATTAAATATTTCCCTATTTCTCTCACTAAAAATTCTTTTACATGGTTTACTATGTTACCACCTGGTTCGATTTGTAATTGGACTCAATTGGAGCGTCTATTCCATGAGAAATTTTATATGGGTCAAACTAAAATCAGTTTGAACGAGTTGGTTAGTGTTAAATGAAAGCTTAATGAGCCAATAGATGATTATTTGAATAGGTTTCGACTACTTAAGGCTATATGTTTTACACAGGTTCCTGATCATGAGCTTGTTGAAATGGCTGTTGGTGGCCTAGATTACTCTATTAGGAAAATGTTGGACACTCAATACTTGACTGACATGGCCCAATTGGCTAATAGAGTTCGACAAGTAGAACGTCTAAGAGATGAAAAGGCTAGGGCAAATAAAAATAAAAGAATATCCTATGTTGGATTCCATGATGGGGTCGAAGAAATATATGACAAACATATAGAGTTCGACGAAAATGATATAGACCTTGTTGAACTGAAGCAGGTTCCCCGTTATTCCTATAAAATGTTAGTTCCTTCGAATGGAAAAAATCTTGTCGAAACTGAAAAGAATAATAGATTTCCAAAGAAAACATATACTTTCGATATCACTAAATGTGACAAAATATTTGATTTGTTAGTTAAAGATGGTCAAATATTAGTGCCTCCAGGGGCTAAAGTACCATCTTTAGAACAAATAAAAAATAGAGGTTTTTACAAATACCATAACGTTTTGGGTCATAAAACTTCTCAATGATTTCTTTTCAGGGATTTGGTGCAAAATGCTATTCAAGAAGGGAGACTTAAATTTGGGGAGAAGCCCAAAAACCAAATGAATATTGACTCAGATCCTCTTCAAATTACATAAGCCAACTTCATTGAACATAGTGAGGTCAACATGCTCGAAGTGGTTGAGGATACTGATAGCAGTGCAGACAACGTCGACACTGAAGAAGCTTTAGGTCGAAATGTTGTGAGAGGCAAAGTAACTAAAGAATTCATTGATGATGATGTGTTTTACAATTTCACTGAAGAGATTGATGGCTTCCAGATGGAACACTTTGTATGCATGGCCGATGAATACTTCTTCAAGACCTCAACTGATGTCGAAAGGTTTGGTGTGGGAACAACTGTTAAGTCCTATAAGGAATTTGATGGTTCTAATCTCCAGCTAGTAACCAAGGAAACCGATAATAGTTTCATTGAAATGGACAAGGCTACTGAAGGCATTGACATTGAATTCTCCAAGATAGATCTGAAATATAAGGTCAATGTGAACATGGTCGAAATCAAGAATGAACAGGCCATAACTGCTGATGACTCAGTTCGTCAAGAGGAGTACAAAAAAGTGGCATACCCTAAAGAGGAAGCGACTATTGTTGACTTCTTGCATAGGTGCCAAAGAAAAAAAATTGAAGTGATGTTGTGCCCCAGGTGCAGCGCCATATTTGACAAAAAGGCTGCCCACAACCTTCAGGAGTGAGAGAAGCCAAGGGAAAACATGAGCGGAGAAATGCTCAAAAGCCAAGGGGTTTCAACCCAAGGAGATCTGCTTAAGGATAACACGTTGCTGTAAAGCCCCAAGTTCCTGGAGCAAGGCAACCTACTTTCAAGCCTAGTTGTGAAGTACAAGAGGACAAATGGGTTAAACCTGTCGACACCAAAGGAAAAGGAAAATTGAAGTGGACCAAGTTCAATGTAGAGAGGGGATCTTCGATGGACTACAGAAAAAAGTATATGTCATCCAAAAAGGATGCACATGTTTTTGAAAACTACAAGGGTAAGAATCCCATGTTAAGGTCACAATGGCGGAGAGAACAAAGGTGAAAGAAGGCGCAAAGGGAGGCCTTAGTAAAGGATCAAGATGAATCTAGAACCAATATGCTAGCTGGAAATGTTGGAGGCTATGAGGTCGAAACAACTGACAAGGTGCATGTGGGGTGAAAGTTATTCAAGGAAGAAGGGGCTAAGATAAAGTCTGAAGATGAAAATATGATAGATAACTTCGACTCAGACTCAGAGTCTTTCCTCGATGGTATAACTAAAGTCGAGAACTTTGATGCCAACTGTAACACCCATATAATATATATCTAGAATAATATCATACAAGTGTTATTTTTGGTATTGACACCCTCATAAGATGCATAATAGCATAATTCACATTCTTGACCAATTTTAAAACAAATACTAAAATGGCACAAGACATGGAAATTATACTAAAACAAAATACTAAGATCAATACAATATCCATTATTGTACAAAGATACAAAAATGCACAGTGGAAGTCTAAAGCTAAGCTTCACTTGAAACATCCCGAGCATAGCTCCACTTGTAAATCAACCTACAAAAAAAAACTGAAAAACAACAACAAAAGTGGGGTGAGATAACAACATCTCAGTGGGTTCCCTATCTTAGAGTTCTCTCGGCTCTAAGGGTTCAATTCTCTCAATACTTAAGTCGGGGGACAAACCTAGACTTTGAGTTCACATAAAAACTAGAGACATCAAGGTAATAAAACAAAGAACACATCGGGTGCTTAGAGGCATCTTTCCCCATCCATCCAGAGTCGTAGCAGACGAGCACGGGTCACTCGATCCTCAACGTGTAGATAGCTTTCCCAGCCCAGCCATACAAGGACGAGCAAGGGTCACTCATTATCTACCTATGGATGAATTTCCCCGCCCATCCATACAAGGACGAGCACGGGTCACTCATTATCCATCTAAGATACTTTCCCCGCCCAGCCACATAAGGACGAGCACGGGTCACGGTACCTCACCACAAAGTAACTTTCCCCGCCCAGCCTCACAAGGACGAGCACGGGTCACCCGTTACTTATCCTAATGGATACTTTCCCCGCCCAGCCACACCAGGACGAGCATGGGTTACGGTCATCCATTAAGTGATTGGGATCCACGAATTAATTACATCGACACAAGCAACATATAATTTAATTAGGATATAACGCAAGGAAGTAAACTCCAACTTCTCAAAACTACCTAGCCCGAAGACACTATTCGAGTATCGACGCCTAAGTATTGTTAAGTTTCTAAAACAATTCCGAAACCAGGGTAACTTAACTACCTCAAAAGTCACATTATCTTTCAATTCCTAGTCACAATACTAGGCCATTCAAATGGTTTAAGATAAAGTTTCCCCACTCTTTCACTATTCTTGATACTTTTAAATTATAAAGTTCTCGAACATACAATTATAATTCTTTTAGTTTAAATACCACCATTAAAAAAATGGATACCCGGAGCAAAAGTTATAAAAAAAAACATAATTCAGCTGAAAGCTACAGTTTGCGGGACGAACTCAGAAAATTTCTACAGTTCGCAGGATGAACTCTATTCGCGGGGCAAATTGGGAAAAATTCTGCTAAAAACCAGCTACGGGAAACCACTCCCAAAACCTCCAAATTTCACAAAAGTGCACCAAAACAGAGGAATCCAATCACAAATATGCATATAATCATAAACCAAACATCATACTTTGATTTGATCGAGTTTTTAACCGTTTAATCTTTCAATTTCTAAGATTTTCTACAAAACCCTAAAACTCATAACTCAACCAAAACTCAAAAGAAAAGTTTCTAACTATGAACCCACCTTGCAATTGATGAGGAGGTTGGTGAAGATGAAGATTCGATGAAGAAATGGCGATGATTCTTGATCTTGAAGCTTCTAGGTTTTCCCTCTTATTTTCATTCTCTTCCTTTCTTTTCCTTTCTTTTCTTTCTTACCAACTTTCTTCTTCTTTCTTTCTTATAAATCCTTCTTTTCTCTTTTTATAAAAATAACCATTAATTATCAGTTAGTAACACTAACTGGTCCAATTTGAGAGTATCTAAAAATGTCTCTGAGTCGAATAATACTAATTAATCTTAATTAATATTATCCAGAGCGTTTAATTAAATACGGGGTATTACATCCTCCCCTCCTTGAATTGAAATTCGTCCTCGGATTTCCTTTACTCCTCCACAACGACAGTTTACAACACTATCTTAGATCCATACTTATCCTGACATACTCAAATCCAATTTGACTTCGCGGCTCAAAGATCCTCGTTTTATAACAAATCAAGCCTCATGTCCTTACTCATATGCTTGTTTCCAACATTGGGTTAACCTCTAACTCACTATTTTCGCAATTCATTTGTTGCTTCATATCGAAACACTTAGTCTCATTCCTCCTTTGGAGAAAAAATACCATGCTAATTCCTTCCATCGAGTCATAACACAAATCATAACACTCCAATTTGATTTCAGAACCACAACACTCGACAAAACTCCACAAGTATCTTAGTGAAATCTTATCTACACACCATTTCCAACGAAACTCTTATTACAGTCCTTCAATCACTAAAGTCATTTCAAAAGTTTGTCAAACAACTTCATTACCAATTCCACTTGGTCTTATATCAAACGGTAACCATTTACATCGTACACTTCATTATTTAGGTGTCTTACCATAGACAACCCACTTAGAACAAGATTCTCTTACTTCGACACTTATAAATAAATCTCTTCAAATTATCATAATCTGGTAGAACTCTTTTATATGTCTCCCTCCATTATACATTCGAAGCCTAACAGTGGAGATACCATGAATTCTCAAGCAATACCAAGTAATCGATAGTCTGGGGAGAAAACACTTATCCATTAGAGCTCTCTCCAACCAGCGGAACAAAACTTGCAAACATGCAACGATAGAACAATTCACTTTTCGACTACACAATAATGACATCGGACCAAAGCTCTCCAATGACAAAGATATAGGTTTGTACTACTACAGTCACAACCAATACAAATCCAATTCCATTCTAAACTCGAAACAATTTATCTAATTAAGCTTAACCAATCTGACCATGGTTACTACACTCCATATTAATTCTCGTTACAAAATTCCATTCACTCAAAATTTCTGTTTACAAAAGGTCTCCATTAATAACAACACAATCACGCCACAAAACTTACAACAACCAGTGAATCACCAATACCAACTCAAATCATCCTTAGTACACTTGCGGGTTTCCATAACACTTGCCTTTGAAGACCATATAAAACTTCCCGTTCAAATCCATTTCTCTCAAGGGTCTTGTTCCTTAAACGATCCAATTTGCATGCATAACTTCGGAATATTCATTTCTCACTCTTACCTGGAAGGGTAACCTAAAAATTCTTATCTATGAATAAGGTTCAACTGCACACAACCGGTATTACTCTTACGGGTTCCATAACTTGATGTTAAGAGTTTTGATGATACTAAAATTGACCAATTACTCATCCCTTATTCATATAATAATTAAATTACCAAAACATTTCCGGAAAGACCAACATTTCACGAATCTCTTATAACTTCTCAATTCAGATTCTTCGTAGTCGCAATGACAACACACCAAAATTTCAGATCATTTATTATTTACCAATCATGCTCAAAATAAAGTCCAACACTTTATCTACTGACACTCCAAACGGAAGTCAAAATAAACCTACAATTCAGAAGGTATGTTTCTCTAAATTCTCCACAAAAGTCGTGTGTTAATCGATTACCTATCCAAGGTCAAATGGTCGAACTTAACTGAACTTGTTCCTCTTGCTAACAAGAAATCCAACTCAAAATTAACAATTAGTCCACACTACTTGCAAGATGATTCTCATTCACGGTTTCTAAACATGTGCAACAACCGTTCACCATCCACAACCCAAGATAACACAAACGGGCACAACATGCAGATTATACTCTCCAACAAACGATGAAGTAGAACTACCATTCTATTATGGTCACATCATAAATACTCAACGGAATAGCTCGATTCCACTCGCACGATGACGCTAGCAGTAAACGACAAAGACAACATCAAAGGGTTTTAGCTACAAGCTAACACTTGGTTCGTCCGTAAACAAAATCCAACACACAATCCTTATCGGGTAAAAGAAAGCAAAACAATGGACATCTCATTTATAGTATACAACTTTGTCTTCTCTCTCTAATTCCTTGGCGAGAATTAGCATCAGCAACAACATCCCCAATATCACTAGAGGCATATTCCAAATACTTTGATTATTCACAAACACGAGAGTTTTCCTTTACACCTGAAGACTGAGGTAAAGCACTCCCTCGAAAACCTTGTTGTCTCTGCTTACAAATAAACTGAGGTTTCCTTACTCGCTTCTAATCATTTCATAGAATGGTTCCATAGCTTCCCATCGGTACCAAGAACACTTTGATCGGACACTCAAGTAAAAAAGTATGCATCTTAGAAAAATCCAATTTTCCAAAACTTAACAATGATAACCGGTCACTACCAGGAGGATAACCGATTACTCATTGCAATCCTGGACTTTTAGTAGCTAAAGGAGATTTCGAAACACAATTCTGTAACCGGGTACCACCCAGAGGGCAAATATGATTACTCAACCGCATAAGCAAACTTCTGGTCTTCATAGTTACCTAAACCTCCCAAACTCATTCCAATCACATCCAAAAGTTATAACCATACCAACCGACGATTCCACACATATAGTAATCATACCACCCAAGTCCTAATGAGCGAGCTGTCATTGCTTACAATTCTTTAACTTTAGTCTCAACAATAACTTAACAATTCCATTGCACACTCGTCCAAAAATACATTTCGTTATCACTTCCTCATATCGCACTGTTAATATTGTTTCCATGCCGTATTAACTTTACGCTCTGCGGCAATACTCTCATACACAAACATAATTCCTCTTACTAGAACTCTCCTGAAACCAAAGGGCTTACCTTATCACTCATCACAACCTTATATAGTCCATACTTCATACACCTCATATCACTAATTAGGGCTTATTCTTCCTCCGACATTATACCTTATACCATTCCTTGGGTCACTCAACAATTCCGAATTAATCTCTTACTAATATATAACACCCTGATGCATTACTCTAAACTTTGTCTCTTCGAACACAACCAGATATTCAACTCTAGTCCTCTATCCTTCGTCCGGGGTATACTTGTCTCATTAGAAACGTGTAATCACATCCTTGTGTTTCTCTTCACGTTTCACTATGATATTAGGTTCCCATAATAAAACAACGTTCTTAACATGTAACTTCTATCCATTCGAGAGGTATTATCTGAATACATCCCTTGAGGTACTCTTGCTCATCTAAGATGTCACCGCGACCTTGGAACTAAAATACTAGCAATTTACTCATTCTCGAACTTACATCACACGTTCCATAAAGCATCTTCTCTTCTCGTGGAATGAAACTTCTCAAAAACTCTTGTCCATACTAGGGACCAATACTGATCCACCGGTGCCTCTATGTATTCCCTGATACACCGACCACTCATCCTATAGAGATCTTTACCCTTCAGATCATATCCATTCCAAAGGATTTCTCGAACAACACACTACTCTGCAACTCCATGTTACAGGAAGTAAACCATTAAGAAGACTCTAACTGAATTGACCAAAGTTCCTACTGCTAACTCTCAGCTTGAGCCTACTCCCACAACACAAGTTGCAATAACACTTCAGAGTCCACATGGTCACACAACCATGATTCTACCTATCACATATATAGTATTAGGTTGATCAGACCCAATATTACATAATATAATATTAAGAACCATGCCGACAAGATGCACTTAAGAGGCAGGAAAGATTTACATATGATGTTTCAAGGTTAGGTCGAGGATACGACCTGTTCTGATACCAACTGTAACGCCCATATAATATATATCTAGAATAACATCATACAAGTGTTATTTTTGGTATTGACACTATCATAAGATGCCTAATATCATAATTCACATTCTTGACCAATTTTAAAACAAATACTAAAATGGTACATGACATGGAAATTATACTAAAACAAAATACTAAGATCAATACAATATCCATTATTGTACAAAGATACAAAAATACACAGCGGAAGTCTAAATCTAGGCTTCACTTAAAACATCCCGAGCATAGCTCCACTTGTAAATCAACCTGCAAAAGAAACCTGAAAAATAACAACAATAGTGGGGTGAGATAACAACATCTCAGTGGGTTCCCTATCTTAGAGTTCTCTCAACTCTAAGGGTTCAATTCTATCAATACTCAAATCGGGGGACAAACCTAGACTTCGAGTTCACATAAAAACTAGAGACATCAAGATAACAAAACGGAGCACACACTGGGTGCTTAGAGGCATCTTTCCCCGCCCAACCATAGCCGTAGCAGACGAGCACGGGTCACTCGATCCTCAACGTGTAGATAACTTTCCCTGCCCAGCCACACAAGGACGAGCACATGTCACTCATTATCTACCTATGGATAACTTTCCCCGCCCAGCCACACAAGGACGAGCACGGGTCACTTATTATCCATCTAAGGTACTTTCCCCGCCCAGCCACATAAGGACGAGCACGGGTCACGGTACCTCGCCACAAAGTAACTTTCCCCGCCCAGCCACACAAGGAAGAGCACGGGCCACTCGTTACTTATCTTAATGGATACTTTCCCCGCCCAGCCACACTAGGACGAGCATGGGTCACGGTCATCCATTAAGGGATTCGGATCCACGGATTAATTACATTGACACAAGCCGCATATAATTTAATTAGGATATAACGCAAGGAAGTCAACTCCAACTTCTCACAACTACCTAGCCCGAAGACACTATTCGAGTATCGACGCCTAAGTATTGTTAAGTTTCTAAAACAATTCTGAAACCACCTAGGGTAACTTAACTACCTCACAAGTCACACCATCTCTCAATTCCTAGTCACAATACTAGGCCATTCAAATGGTTTAAGATAAGGTTTCCTCACTCTTTCACTATTCTTGATACTTTTAAATTATAAAGTTCTCGAACATATAATTCTAATTCTTTTAGTTTAAATACCACCATTAAACACTTCTCAAAATAATCTCATTGTCTCTATTTCCATTCAATCCTCATGATTATCGCATATTTCACAACTTGCTCAATACCACAATTCCTTAACTAACATAATTATGGTTAATCGGAAAAGTCGGGTAAAATTTGGGAAAAGTCGGATAAAAATAATATCTTTTTCCATCATCAATTTGTAAATGTTTTTAGCTTCGAATCAATATGCGGAACACTAAAAATGGATAACCGGATCAAAAGTTATAAAAAAACATAATTCAGCTGAAAGCTACATTTCGCGGGGCGAACTCTGTTCGCAGGACGAACTCAGAAATTTTTTACAGCTCGCGGGGCAAACTGGGAAAAATTATGCTAAAAATCAGCTACGGGAAACCACTCCCAAAACCTCTAAATTTCACAAAAGTGTACCAAAACAGAGGAATCCAATAACAAATATGCATATAATCATAAACCAAACATCATACTTTGATTTGATCGAGTTTTTAACCGTTTAATCTTTCAATTTCTAAGATTTTCTACAAAACCCTAAAACTCATAACTTAACCAAAACTCAAAAGAAAAGTTTCTAACTATGAACCCACCTTGCATTCGATGAGGAGGTTGGTGAAGATGAAGATTCGATGAAGAAATGGTGATGATTCTTGATCTTGAAGCTTCTAGGTTTTTCCTCTTCTTTTCCTTCTATTCCTTTTCTTTATCTTCCTTTCTTTTCTTTCTTACCAACTTTCTTCTTTCTTTCTTATAAATCCTTCTTTTCTCTTTTAATAAAAATAACCATTAATTATCAGTTAGTAACACTAACTGGTCCAATTTGAGAGTATCCAAAAATGTCTCTGAGTCGAATAATACTAATTAATCTTAATTAATATTATCCAGAGCGTTTAATTAAATACGGGGTATTACACCAACATTGAAGCAGAAATGACAGGGTACAAACATGTGTGCTACTATGTTATGAAGAATGGTTGTGTCGAAGTGCAAAATGCTTTCTTTGAGCGGCCAACGAAAGCTATGAGGGGGCATTTTAAGCCTTTCTACTTTACTAGAAAGGTGGAGAATGTAGTTGTGACTAAGATATTAGTAGATTGTGGTGCAACTGTCAATTTGATGCCACATTTCCTGATTACTAAGATCGGTAAGTTCGACACTGATCTAGAACCCCATAATATGGTCCTTTATAATTATGAAGGGAAGATTGGTGATACTCTAGGTGTCTTGCAAGTCGACTTGACTGTTGGGACAGTGACTAGACCCAGATTATTTATGGTGGTCGAAAGCAAGGCCAACTACAATCTTCTGCTAGGAAGGGAATGGATTCATGGCATTGGAGCGGTGCCTTTTTTAATGCACCAAAGGGTAACTATCTAGAGGCCTGATGGAATAGTGGAGAATATTGAAGGAGACCAAGGTTACTTCAAAGAGCCTGTGAATCATGTCGATGGAATCGAGTTCGACTAAAACTTGGCACATATTACACCATGTACCCTAGTAGAATTTGATTTTACCCCTAATGACCATGCATTCTGCTCATTGTATCTTCATCCTGTTTAGGGATTTCGATGGGACAGATAAGTAGTAGGGGACGAAGGCGATTACCCACCTTACTTTGGGGAGCCTGTTATACACCCCACATGTTGGGGGAGCGAAGGCAGTAATAATGACTGAACTCGAAGCATTACAAATAATTTTGGCCTATATGGTTGAAACCAAGTTACAAACGGCCTTGGAGGCTATACAAAATCACATGGATGTCGAAGCCAATACAGAGTTATTGGAGGAGGTCCTGGTGAAGACTTCGACCCTGAACCACCTGATAAAGCTCATATCGAAGAATAAGACCAAAGGCTTGATGCCATTTATGATATTGAGCCTTTAGGTTTTGAAAAGGATCCATTGTCAGAGAACATTAAAATGTTGGCTCAAGATCCTTTGGAAGAAGTTGACTTGGGAGCAGGTGAGATTAAAAATCCTACGTACATCAATACCAATCCCGATCCACAACTCAAAGTCGAAATAGTCCAATTACTGAAGGAGTTCAAGGATTAATTTGCTTGGGATTGTGATAAGATGTCTGGCTTGAAAAGAGAGCTTGTCGAACATAATTTTTCAATCAAGCATGGGAAGAAGTCTGTCAAGCAAAATCCAATACGATTCGCCCCAGAAATCCTCTCAAAAATATAAGAGGAGATTGAAAGGTTGCTTCGATGCAAGTACATCTGTACTTCCAGGTATGTCGAATAGCTAGCTAATATTGTACCAGTTATAGAAAAGAATGGTTCTTTAGGGTTTGTATTGATTTTAGAGATTTAAATTATGCAACCCCCAAAGATGAGTATTTGATGCTTGTGGCAGAATGCTTGTCGACTCTACTGCAGGGCATGAATATCTTAGCATGTTAGATGGGTATTCTGGATATAATCAAATATTCATTGCTGATAGGATGTCCCAAAGATTGTTTTTCGATGTCCAGGAGCCTTAGGAACCTACGAATGGGTAGTGATGCCTTTTGGTTTAAATAATGCTGGGGAAACCTATCAAAGAGCAATGAATTTGATCTTCCGTGATTTTATAGCCATTTTTATGCAAATTTATATTGATAATATTGTTGTTAAGTCTATTTCAGGGAAAGATCATGTTGACCATCTTCGACATTCCTTTGAAAGGATGAGGAATCATGGGCTTAAAATGAATCCTCTTAAGTGTGCTTTTTGTGTACAGGAATGGGACTTCTTAGGCTTTGTGTTCTATAAGAAGGGAATCAAAATCAATCAAAATAAAACTAAAGCCATTATGGAAGCGAAAACTCCATCAATAAAGAAGGAATTGCAATAACTATTAGGAAATATTTCTTGAGGAGATTCGTATCAAACCTAAGTGGAAAAATGCAAGCCTTCTAACCTTTGCTTCGAATCAATAAGGATGGGTTCGACTGGGGGCAAGCACAACAGGAAGCCTTCGACAAGATCAAGGAATACCTGAGCCACCCTCCTATTCTCTCACCACCTTGTAGAAGTAAGAGCATGAGATTGTACATAGTTGCGTCAGATAAGATTTTAGGGAGCATGTTAGCTCAAGAGGATGATGATGGCATCGAAAGGGCCATTTATTACCTTAGTAGAGTTTTAAATGATGCAAAAACTAGGTATAACACAGTAGAAAAATTGTGTTTATGCTTGTATTATTCATGTACAAAATTGAAGCAATATATAAAACCAGTTGATGTTTATGTTTCTTCTCGTTTCGACGTTATTAAATATATGTTATCTAAGCCTATTTTGCATAGTCGAATTGGTAAATGGGCATTAGAATTAGCTAAATATTCTTTAACATATAGGCTTTTAAAGGCAGTTAAAGGACAAGTAGTGGCAGACTTTATAGTCGACCACTCCATTAATGAAAATGCATTGAACTATCTTGAGGTTGAACCTTGGATGTTATACTTTGATGGGTCTAGCCAAAAATATGGGACATGTATAGGGGTACTTGTTATTTCTCCTAAAAATAGTCCAACAACATTCAAGTATAAAGTAGAAAGTTGTTGTTCAAACAATAAGGCTGAGTACGAAGCTTTGATAGCTAGGCAGGAGGTATTGTTGGAATTGGGGGCAACTCATGTCGAAATAATGGGAGATTCTGAGTTGGTTATAAAATAAGTCACCAAAGAACACAATTTCATAAAATAAAATCTAATTATATACTTTGTAGTAGTGAATCAACTACTTAAAAATTTTGAAGCAGTTAGTTTTCGACACATCCCAAAATTGGAAACCAAGTTGCAAATGACTTGGCTCAGATTGCATGAGGATACATGATTTCAAAGGAAAAATTGCAAGATGTGATCGAAGTCAGAGGGAAGGTAGTGTCAGTTGGATTAGCCCCATCAGACTTAGAAGAAACAAAGTTGGGATATGCTGACAAAGAAAACTTTGCCATTCTAGCAGTCGACGCTATAACAGACAAGGATTGGAGAAAACCTATAGTAGACTATCTGCAAAATCCAACATGGTCGACAGAGCAGAATTTCAGTTGGATTAGCCTCATCATTATTGAGGTTTTCAGTAACCTCAACTACCACAGGATCCACTATAGCTTCAATTGAATCAGGATTATTGTCGTCATTAGCAACATACTCAACAACCTCAATCCAGTTCACTGTAGACAGTTTAGTATATTTTTCCTCGTCCACCTAAAAAGGATCAGTATCAATCTTCATATGTGCCTTAGGCTTGTCTCCAAATTTGAGTCTTCCCTCATGAATTGTATTTTGCACCAAATCCCTGAAAAGAAAACATTGAGAAGTTTTATGACCCAAATAATTACGGTATTTACAAAAACCTATTTTCTTTCTTTGATCTAAAGGTGGCATTTTAGCACCAGGAGGCACAAGTATTTGGCCATCCTTAACTAATAAATAAAAAAATTGTCATATTTGGTGACGTCGAAAGTATATGTTTTTTTTGGAAATCTGTCATTCTTTTCGACTTCGACAGGATTCTTTCCATTTGAGGGAACTAGAAGTTTACAGGAATAAGGAGGACCCTGCTTAAGCTCAGCTAGGTCTATCTCATTATCATCTAGAGGTAGAGTTTTGTCATAGATGTTTTCGACCTTATCTTGATATTCGACGTAAGCTATTTTCTTATGTTTGTTTGCCCTGGCATTTTTGACCTTCAGGCGCTCAAGTTGTCGAACTCTAACTGCTATTTGGGCCATGTCTCTCAAGTATTGGGTATCCAATTTTTTCCTGATAGAATAGTCAAGGCCACTGGCAGCCATTTCGACTAGTTCATGCTTAGGCACTTGTGTAAAACATCTGGCCTTGAGCAGTTGAAATCTGTTTAAGTAATTATCAATGGACTCATTGAACTTTCTTTTGACACTGGCCAATTTTTTTAAACTAATCTTGGTCTAACCCATGTAGAATTTATCATGAAACAAACGCTCCAATTGAGTCTAGTTACATATTGAACCAGGTGGAAACATAGTAAACCAAGTAAAAGCATTCTTGGTGAGGGAACTAGGGAAATATTTAATTCTTAGACTTTCATCATTAGCAATTTTCCCAGCCTCTAGCATGTAATGTGCCACATGTTCGACCACAGATCAGTCGTATCTCCTGAGAACTTAGTGAACTTGGGAACCTTTGTCCTAGGAGGCAGTTCTGACTGAAGTATATATTCTATTATTGGTGAAGTGAAATTTGGACTGGAAAAACATGTATTTATCCAACTTCTGGCCATTATTTGTTTTCCAAATTATTTTGTCAAACTTGATGAACCATATGGTCTACATCCTGATGCTTATTCACTACCATCACCCTTGGTTCCTCTTCTACTAGAATTTGTCTTTGATTCCTGAAGGGTTCAACTTCCAATGGTTCGACCACTGGCAGATTCTCTTGATTTGGTGGCTGCATAGCCTCTCCTACATTTGGCATGTGATTGGGCTGTCGAACTGGTGTTGGGACTCCCATGAATTCTTCTATGCGCGCCATTTGAGACACCATATGTTGATTCGTATGGGTTGTATTTTGAATCAAAGGCTGAAAAACCTCTCCCATGGTTTGGGATAAAGTATGAACCATTTGCATGTTGCTCGCATCCATCTGTTGTCTTAAATAGGTTGCAGACTCATTTGTTAAAGCATGACCCTGAGTCGAATGCCCCAAACCAATAGTTTGGCTATTCTTTCGCATGTTTATTGTAGAACCAAATTCTTGCTAGGGCGAAGAAGCAACATTTTCTGAAAAAACTTAAGGTGAATTTCTTAGGTTCGCCATCATGGTTGTTGGCATGCCATAAGGTGGATTTTTGGTCACAGGCTGAGAAAATCCTGTAGGCATGTAAGGTTTGAATGCAGACGAATTTGGTGGTGGAGTTTGAACATTTGGCCCCAGGTACTCCAACACTAGTTGCTCATAATAACTAGTATATATGCTAGTAACTACTGCTCCTGGCCCCGTCGAAGGGGTTGGTTATGACACCACACTTGGCGTCGTCGAAGCCCTTGTCGAACGGTTGGAGACTAGGATATCCTCACTCCTAGGCACATCTTGAGTATTAATATTATGAACATTTGAACTGCTCACTTGGGGATTCGACCCACTTGTTATGGGAATTGAATCACTTGGGTTTCCTTGGCTAGATGCCATTCTCCTTGTATTTCTTCTTTTGGGGACATAATGGTTTGTACTGGCTACTTTCCCACTTCTCAAATGCATGCAATAGGAGTAATCATTCTTTCGACCAGTATGCCCATGTAATAGAAGTTACAAAAGGAGTTATAAAACGAAGTTACGAAAAGAGAAGTTATAAAACTTCTAAAAACCATATTTAGCACTGACTCACTAGGCGTGCCAATTTGTTTACCTCCAAAATTAGTAAACAATCGTTGGTCCTCTGAAGATACCAAAATACCCTCAGTTACTCATAGGATCGGCCATATTGATCCTAGGACATGTGCTAAAAGGTTTGTGACTTGTAATGTTTTTGGAAAAAAGGTCCTGAATCCTTCGACGGGATTTAGAAGGTATTTTAGAACAAAAGAAAATGAAGTAAAAGCAGGAACTTCCAAAGTAAAATAAAAATAAAGGGCAAGGCTTGAAGATTTAAAGAAGAAGTAAAGACAAGATTTGAAGGTAAATGAAAATTAAAGGCAAGGCAATGGAATTTAAATGATTGAAAGTGTAAAGGAAAGATAAATGCAAGGCATAATGTTTAAAGTACTGGAAAAGTAAAGGGCAAGAATTGAAAAGGAAGCACAGTAAATTGCTTGAAAAGTAAATGACTTTGAAAGATAAATGCTTTAACATAAAAGACTTGAAAGTTTATATGGCTTCAAAGATAAATAACTAGAAGATAAATTGACATTTAAAGATAAATTTGTGGTGTTTCAATCACGTACATTCTCACTGCACTCTTTTCTCTACACGCGGATACTTTGAGTATACGGAGTTACTAGTACATATGATTTCCAAACACTTATTCTAACACTAGACTAAGCTATTTATATACATTACAAAGTAACTATTTTCGATGGTTTCTTCCTAAGACTATCCTAAGATGATGACACTTGTCCCACTAACATGCTGAAGAAGCATGATCTTGCGCCACTTGTCTCTGCATTTTAATTGAAAATTACATAACTTCCCTCCAAACCCGAAAGTGTCAAACTCATGTAACTACCATTTTTGTCAAATTTTTGCATGGTCTAATCATCCCAACACTTAGAAAATATTTCAACTCAGAATTTCTCTAAGTACAGAATTTGTAAGTGGGTTCCTTCGACTCTCATCCTTTTGATGAGTAAGGTCGAAAACCTCACTTTTAACTACAACAAGAAAACTCTTTATTAAGCCAAATGACCTCATTAATTGCTAGCGTCGAAATTTAGGGATAACAATATGTATCAGAATTTCCTGCACATGAAAATAAATATTTTAAGGAGTATATTTATTCTTTAAATAAATATGATGTTTGTTATCATCAAAACTAAATAGAGTATAGAATCAATTCTTGTTCTAACAATCTCCCCCTTTTTGATGATGACAAAACTCTTATATTTTGATGGATAATTAAGAGCATCAGATAGAGAAGAAACTCCCCTTGATTAGAGAAGAAACTCCCCCTAAGTCATGATCTTCCCTGAATGTGTTTCCACACCAATTCACCAACTGAATATGTCTTTGCCTTAACCTTCTTGTTGTAGGATTTTTCTATCCTTTTCTTCTTCCTTTCTAATAATTTGAAGGCATGAAGTCTCTCCTCGTTCACATCCAGTAACTCATCAAGCATCATATTCCAATAGACTTCAGATGGAATCTCATGGTGCCTTTGAATTCTTGTGGACTGAAGGTAAATTTCAAGAGGCAAGACTACATCATACCCATAAGTGAGTCGAAAAGGGGTAGTATTGGTTGACTCTTTGGGTGAGGTTCGCATTCCAAAAGGATTTGGTCTAATGTCTTATGCCATTTTCTTAGCTTTTTACCCACATGTTTCTTGATCAAACCAATGGCTATCTTGTTTGCTGCTTCGACCTGGCCATTAGCCTGAGCATAGTAAGGAGAAGATGTTACGAGTTTGAAACCAGTCTCAATGGAAAATTAATGCATCTTTCGACCAGTAAACACAGACCCTTTGTCTGTAGTGATTTTTCTGGAATTCCATATATATAAATGATATGCTTTTGGATTAACTCAATTACATCTTCATGATCAACATTAGGTAATGGAATAGCTTCGACCCATTTGGAGAAATAGTTAATTCCTACCGAAATGTATTTGTGATTTTTTGAAGATGTTGGTCGAATCTCTCCAACCAGGTCCAAAGCCCATCCTTTAAAGGGCTAAGGTTTGACTATAAAGTGCAACTCACTTGCAGGAACATGTTGGATGCCAGCATGTACTTGACATTCTTGATATCCTCTAGAAAATTCAATGTAATCTTTCAACATAGTGAGCCAATATTCACCCTGTCGAAATAAAAGCCACTTCATTTTGTAACCTACTTGGTGTGCTCCGCATGCCCCACTATGAACAGTTGAAAGAGCTAAATATGCTTCAGCCTCACTAAGGCATTTGAGCAACACTCTTTCAGGAGAATTTTTGAATAACTCATTTCCCAACAGAACATAACTTAAGGCTTGGTATCTGATATTCCTTTATGTCGAAGTTGTTGGATTTTCTAAGTAGTCCACTATGGGCTTCCTCCAATCCTTGTCACTTATGTTATCAACCACCAATATTGCAAAACTTTCTTCATCAGCATACCCAAGCCTAGTCTTTTCTAGAACCGATGGTGCTAACCCTACTGACACCACTTTTCCTCTCACCTCAATTGCAATTTGTAATTTCTCTTTTGAAATTTTGTACCCTGATGCAATTTGAGCCAAGTCATTTGAAACTTGATTTTCTAGTCTAGGAATGTGTTGAAAGGTGACCGCTTCAAATTTTTTCAGCAGCCTATTTACTACGACAAAGTACATAATTAAATTTTCCTTTATGCATTTGTATTATTTGGTGACTTCTTTTATTACCAACTCTAAGTCTCCCATCACTTCGACATGAGTTGCCCCAAATTTCAACAATACCTCAAGTCCAACTATTAAAGCCTCGTATTTTCAGATTCATTGTTAGAACAATGGCCTTCAATTTTTTTCTTGAGTGTTGTTGGAATTTTACTAGGAGAAATAATAAGTACTCCTATACCAGTCCCATCTTTATGACTAGGCTCGACGAAGTACAACTTCCAGGGCTCAATCTCAAGATAATTCAGAGGACTTTCATTTATAGAGTGGTCGACTATGATGTCTGCAACCACTTGCCATTTAACAGCTTTTCAGGGTTTATAAGTTAATGAATACTCAGTCAATGCTAGTGCCCATTTCCCAATTCGACTATGCAAAATAGGTTTGGAAAACATATGATTAATAACATCAAAACGAGAAGAAATATAAACATCAACAGGTTTTATATATTGTTTCAATTTAGTACAAGAGTAATACAAACATAGGCATAATTTATCTATCATACTATACCTAGTTTATGCATCATTTAAAACTCTACTAAGGTAATAAATGGCTCTTGCGACGCCATCATCATCCTCTTGGGCTAACATACTCCCTAAGGTTTTATTTGAAGCAGCTATTTACAATCTCATACTTTTCTTCCTACAAGGTGGAGAAAGAATTGGAGGATGGCTCAAGTACTCCTTGATCTTGTCGAAGGCTTCTTGTTGAGCTTGCCCCCATTGAAACCCTTCTTTGCCCATTCGTAGCAAAGGTGAGAAGGCTTGCATCTTGCCACTTAGGTTTGATATGAACCTCCTCAGGAAGTTGATTTTGCCTAAGGGTGATTGCATCTCCTTCTTTGTTGAAGTCGTTTTAGCCTCCATGATAGCTTTAGTCTTATTTTGATTGATTTTGATCCCTTTTCCGTGGAGCAAAAATCCCAAAAAGTCCCTTGCCTGCACACAAAACGCACATTTAAGAGGATTCATTTTAAGACCATGTTTTCTCATTCTTTCAAAAGAACGTCAAAGATGACTGACGTGGTCTAGTCCTGAAATAGACTTTACAACTATGTCATTAATATAAATTTTCATAAACGTATCTATGAAATCATGAAAAAATGAATTCATTGCTCTTTGGTAAGTTGCCCCTGAATTTTTCAAAACCAAAAGGCATTACTACCCATTCAAAGGAGGCCAAGGCCCATGGGCATCGAAAATATGTTTTAGGGACATCTTCCTCAACAATGAATATCTTATTATATTCTGAGTAGCCATCCAGCATACTTAGATACTCATGTCCTACAGTAGAATCAATTAGCATTTCTACCACATGCATTGAATACTCATCTTTAGGGGTTGCTGAATTTGGATCTCTAAAATCTATGCACACCCATTGTAAACACCCCAAATTTTCCCTCACTCATTTCACCATGGCTTGTGATTCTTTTCATTTTCATAAGTTCAATCATATCATCTCATATTACATTTTTGCTTCACTGCACTGGTTCAAAGTCATATGCATCTAGGGTTTGTGATCTGAGCCATCCCTGGGCTATCTGAGCAACTCCAAAGGGTTTCAATCATCTCAAGAGGGTCCATGTATGTTCAAGCATCATATTATATCCTCCCAAGATCAAAGAAGTCAAAGAGTCACAAGAACTGAGAAAGGCATAGAAGCTGAGCCAAGCTTAACTGCACAAATGACCTAAAATTAGGGTTTTGGTTTCAGAGGCCATAACTCCAAATTTTTTGGTCATTCTTGTTTCTATTGGTCTCTATATGATACGAGGATCATGCATACCAATTTTCATGAATAAATTCAATGGGGAAGGCATCTGATCAATATATGACTTCTTGAGCAAGTCAGTGCAAAATCAGGGCATCTGAGGCCCCCAATCATCGAACCAAAGGGTCTTCTCCATCATTTTGGGTGTATATGATCTTTATTTGATCTTAGAAGAGGTTAGAAGTTCACAAAATCGAAGAATTTCAAGCCATTTGCAAAGTTGCCATTTTGGGAAAGTGACTTGTAATGCAAACTTGCCATTTTGGGAAAGTTTTTCAACCTCCTCTTTTTGATTCAAAAATGCTTCAAATGAAAAATTCTTGGTAATGAAAGTTGTAGATTGGATCATTCCCTTTTCAAAAAAGTACAAGAACTTGATCTAATTCATCATAGAACTCAAGATATGGCCTTGCAAAGTTGGGAAAAATCACAAAAATTTCACTTATGTACCAAAGAGGGAAACTTGCAAAAACTCTTGTCAAACCAATTTGTGACTTCAAAATGACTTCTAACCATTACCCAAACATCATACATGACCTATAATTCAGAATTTCCCAAAGAAATCCCAAGTTTCATGCCTTGCCCATGAAGAAATCTCAAAGGGGCCAAAACTTCATGAAATTGCAAAATGATACACAACCCTTCATACACTTGCTGAATTGCCTCAAAACCAATTCCATGGACATCCTTGATCCTTGCTGAACCAGACACCCCATTGTACCACCTCTGAACCAGCCCATACCTCAAGGACAAAAACTTTTGACTTTTTGGCAAGAAGCCCATACCAATCAGCTGCAGCCACCACCCACTCTCTGGCCTATCACTACTTGTTATGTGGATCAAACCCAAGCCATAACACACAACATTGCAGCCTAACACTTCAGATTGCTCAGCATACACAAAATCACTCCAACTTGCAAGAGCTTTCGAAACTCATAGCTCAACCAACAAATCTCCAAACTTTTTCCACCATTCAACTCCACATTCATCACTGATCATTTCCCACCCTTCATTTTGCCTTGAAACACCCCATATCAAAAACACGATTTTTACATTCCTTGACCTGAGCTTCAGCCAACTGCACATAGAGGCCACATAAACTCCAACCAAGCATTGCAAACTCTTGAGGGAGATCATTGGAGGGGTTTTGAAGCAGAGAAGCAGCCAGACAGTGCCATTTTCGAAAGCTTCAGTTCAGGTAACCTCAAGAACAAATTTTCCAGAAATGATTTCTTAAGTTCTTAGATTGTTCTCCATGCTTCACTGATCACACTGCACCTTTTGGTTTTGAAAATGATTAAGTTTTAAGCATGTATGAAGTTTCTGAAATTTCTGAAAGATTTTCCGTTTTGCTTCGAATCTCATTGTTCATGTGAAATAAATGTTGTTTGATGGCTGAATCTTGTTTAGAATGGGGTGAGGATCATTTCTGGAGAGTTTGGTGGTTTGATTTTACGGATTGAGTGAGATAGCAAGAGTGGATGGCCGGAGAAGATGACCGGAACACTGTTCTGGTCACCTGAAAGTCATTAGGGTTAAGATTAGGGCTTTAATCATAATTAGCGTAGTTTGAATGTCAGCCATCCAGATGCGTGCGGAGTCAATTTCCTCCAATCTGACTTTAAACCTCAGCCCTAGGATTAGCTGACTTTCCCCTTTTTCTCATTTATTTAATATTTATTTCATTTGTTTCTATTTTATTTGCACGAATTTTTAAAAATAGTAAAACACTTTCAAAAAAATTTATTTTTTGCATCATAACTTTAAATGTTTTTCTCATTCTGAAAATATTTTTATTTTTATTTTTTGCATTAAAAAATATTTTTAAATCATTTAAATGATTATTTTTAATTAGTTAATGAGAATTAATTAATTAAAAATACATTTAGGTATTTAAAAATCACAAAAAAAATCAGAGGACATTTTCAAACATTTACAAACATTTACAAACTCACCACACAAATTTCTTTTCGGTTTTGATCATACTTTGACAATTTTCATTTGAATTAGGGTTCTTTAATTTGAATATTTTTAACCCTAACTTCAAAAATTCATAACTTTTGATCCAAGTTGAGTTTGTGAATGGTTCTTTTTGCATTGTGTTATACATTCTTTCAATCATATAAAAACATTTTTGTTTCATTTTTATCTTTCATTTTCCATTTGTTTGGCATTTTCCCTTTTGGATCACCCTTAAAACCCTAGAAATTTAGGAAAATCATAAGTCCTTTAGGGTTTAGATTCTGACCTTCCTCTTTGGGCAGTGAACTTGTTTGGGTATAGGGTACCTTTGATCCCATTTTCAATTTTTTTATCTCATGTTTTGCTTCTGACTTTGAATTTTGCATTGCATCTTGTACATAAACCCTAATTTTTGCCTTCACTTGCATCCATCTTACACATGCTTGCATCCATGAACTTGCCATGACATTTTGTGCATCCATATGACATATAAGACATATTAGGACATATTAGACTCATGTTTGATCATTGCATCATCCATTTTCCATGCTTTTGCTTTCATTTGATGTCATAAGTTTTCATGAACTTTCATGTTTACTTTCATGTCCCATTTGCATCTTCATTACTTGTATGATCATCCTCATCTCTTGACATGCTTTCATACCATCTTATAGCATCATTTGCATCATGATTATGCTTCTGACTTTGGTTTTCATCCTTGCACTTCATCCCATTTTCATTTCATTTCATTTCCTTCTACTAACTTTTCAGGTGGTAAGTGTTTGAGAAGTGAATTTTCCTTCACTTCTCATAACCTCTTCTCATCCCTTTTGTGCATCTTTGCTGCATTTTTTACTTGTGAATTAGAGTAATCTTTCTCATTCATGTTCCCTCCTCACTTTCTTTCTTCAAGCAACTTGTCTTCTTAAGTGAAGCAAGTTGTCTTGCTTTCTTGCTGCTTCTTTTCATTTCATCTGCTTCTTCCTTGGTGGCTTCTCTGAAGATCTTCTTGCAAGCTTCATAAACCCTAGGAACATCCAAGCATGATCACAATTAGGGTTTTATTAGTCCCCCAATTAGTTTTACCTTTGTGTCATCTTTGAGTCTTCTCTTCTCATCTCTTAATCAAGGACTAAACCTTAAAGGTTTTAAGGCTTTGTGATTAAGCTTATGCCTGCATCCTTCTATTAGGATGGAGTGTATAACTTTAATCCTAAGTGTTAAACCCTTAATGTGTTTAAATCCTTTAATCCATTCATCTAATAATCACTAAGACATCAAGCTTGTAACTTGGGCCTTGCATTAGGGTTCTAATTCTTCCTTAATTGGTTAAGAAGGACTAACCCTAGTGTTAATGGACAAGTCCCCCTCAAGTTGTCTCACAAACCATAAAATCCACTTCTTAATCTCACCATTAACTAAATCCACTTTAATAAAGGCTTTGTTTTGTCATGAGGTTAATCCCTAATCATGGATTAAGTTGAGGTATCTTCCTCAACTTAAATGTTCTCATCTATTATCCTTCTATTAGGATGGTGTAATGGGTCCATTAAATCCTTGATTATGGCTTAAACTCATTACTTAACACTAAACAAAAACTCCAAAAAAACATCTAAATAATCACAAGTAGGTTAATGATCTTAATCCTACATCATGGTAATTAAGTTTGAGGTGCTCACTTCATACTTAAGGTACTCTCATTACCCCTAATCAGAGGGAGGATGTGATGAGTTTAATAACCCTTGGTTTAGGCTTAAGCTCATTAACTTATGTAAAACACAAAAAAGAAATAAAAGATTGAAAACAACAAACAAACAATAATCGTCTCCTCCGGGATTCTTTTCTCATCATCTTCACCCACAAACGAGAACTCGCTTCTTCCGTTTAATGCAAGAAAGTTTGCACCTGAGCCAGACAGGTCATACACTTGAGCATAGACAAGTAAGCAGTTCACAGTCAATTTATCTTTCAGTCTCTTTGAGTCGAACTACGGTGTTCTGACTTCCTCATTGCACGAGAGGATACGTAGGCATAACTTAACAGTTATCGAACAAAAGTCTCTGTATATTCCCCCTCTTCTAGCATTATTCTTT
Organism: Lathyrus aphaca; assembly: GCA_963966055.1. Taxonomy (NCBI): domain Eukaryota; kingdom Viridiplantae; phylum Streptophyta; class Magnoliopsida; order Fabales; family Fabaceae; genus Lathyrus; species Lathyrus aphaca. Next base: position 221,703,968 of record OZ014519.1, read on the forward strand.
AAGCCTCATAGTCTTGAGCTTTGCACTCTTTCCTTACACTGACACTCCTTTTATTCACTTCACATTTCTTTTACACTGACACTTGCATTCTTTTCCAGCTTTTGCACACAAAATAGCACTGGCACTACCCCCTTAAACACAATCTTTCAAGCGTGGATCCCGTCGAGTACGGCGGACAATCTGGGTGCTAATACCTTCCCAGGTTGTAACCAACCCCCTTTCTCAGTTTCTCTGGTTCGCGACCGTCTTATCCATATCTTTCTAGGTTTATGCAGCATTACCTTTCCTTCGGGATAAAAATGCCTAGCTGGCGACTCTTTTCAATTCACCCTTGTGTTCTCCTCTTTCGCCGACCGTTCGCGTCTGTACCCCTCTTGGCCCTGTGTCATCAGGTGGGAGCGACAGCTTGGCGACTCTCCCGGGGACCCTTATATTGCAACCAGGGCTTCTGGTTCTTTTTGTGGGTTCCTCCTAGCGCTTGTTTGATTTGTGTTTACTGGGGTGTTATGTGCTATGTGTGTCTGTTTATTTTGCTTTATTTACTGCTTTATGTACATTTTTATTTATTGCTTTCTTTACAGTTTTATACATCATACTGTCATACTGTCATTTGCTGGATCTGGTTTGTTGTTTTGGTGGGTGGGGTTTCATTGAGAGTTTAAGGTCCTATACCTGGGACCTGAGTGACACCTAGGCTAGAGTGGTTCATGTTCTTTCCCATTCCATTTCGGTCTGGTGCGGGAATATGAAACACGGTTCAGATGTGGGTTTCTTCTTGAGAACTCTGTGCTACAGATTTCCTGTAGTGCTAGGGCTATCTGGGAAGCCTGCTAAGTCTGGATGACCCTTATTAGGACCTTCAGAAGCTGAGGTGAATTAGAGGAGAATCTTTTATGGTTATTGTAAACACTGTACCTCCGGGTTAGAAGTGTTTACACTTCTCATAACTAATCCAAGTCTGAGGATCCTTGTTCTAGAACATTACCTGTGAGGGGGTTGGGCTGTTTACAGGTTTGCAGGAACCCTTGGCCACATCATACCCTGTTACTATTTTGTTTAAGAGTACTCCACATTGGACAGATCTTGTGATTAACCCTGGATATGTGACTCTTTATTTGAGTCCTCCACCCTGGTTACTGGATTTATGAGCCTTCATCTGGACTTTTGAGCATACATAGGCCTTATATCAAGACAGATAATCAGATCCAGCTTGATTACAAACCCTTGCATATCATTTGCATATATCATCATTGCATCATTTAACATTTGTTTATTTGCTTTTCAGGGTATCCATTTCATTGTATATTGGTTTTGGTTTTGACCCCTTCTTCTGCATAGACCTCTGCTTCAGTTGTCTTCACCAGTTATCTGCTTCAGTTATCTCCATCCTCACCAGCACCAGTCTATCAGTGGTTCACTTCCAGCATCAGTCTGTAATCTTCATCAGCATTTGTCTTCAGTTTCTTCAGCAGCACTCATGGCTACTCCCAGGAAGAGCAACATATCCTACCACTTTTTTGAGCCTGTTTTGACTGGTATCAGGCAGGTCCAGTCACTCATCACACCTGACTACATTCCACTGTTTAGAGAACACTATGGAGGTATTTTGGACATGGTTATGGACCTAGATCCTTCTCAAAGGAGCATGATCCACACATGCTTGCAGTTTTATGACCCTCCTTTGAGATGTTTCACCTTTCCAGACTTTCAGCTAAGGCCTCTGCTGGAAGAGTTTTCTTTATTGATTGGAGTACCTATCAGAGGTGGAATCCCCTTCAACCCAGAGATGACTGCTCCCAAAAATGAAGAGATAGCAAGGGCACTGTACTTGGAGCCTTCCCTTATTGAGCAGAGTATGACAACAAAGGCTGGGATTCCTGGTTTGCATTTGGACTTCTTGATTTCTCAGGCCATCCTGAAGGCTTCATTGGGAGAGTGGAGGGCAGTATGTGCACTGTTAGCCCTCAGCATATATGGGGCTATACTATTTGCAGATGAGCCTAAATTTGTCAGTAAGAATGCCATTCATCTGTTTCTTCTGAAGAACCCAGTACCCACACTGCTAGGAGATTTTTACTACTCCATTCATCAGAGGAATGAGAAACAAAGGGGGAAGTTGGTAAGATGTTGTGATCCTTTGTTTTACTCTTGGCTGCTTAGACACCTGCCTAAATCAGACACTTTCCTGAATCCCCACCAACAGAAGAATTGGGCCAAGAGGTTCATTACCTTGACTTCAGATGATATCAGATGGTGCACCCAGAGCACCAAAGGCAAGGACATTATCACCAGTTGTGGACAATACCCAAATGTGCCTCTGATAGGAGTGAAGGGTTGCATCAACTACAATCCTTTACTATTTAAGAGACAACTGGGTTATGCCTTGGTTCACCCTCCCAGAGGACACGATTTGGCTGAGACCCTATATTGTGAAGTACAACCTAATTCAGCTGTTGTCAGACAAGCATCCTGGGCTTGGGACAACATCTAGACAAAAGGGGTAGCTATTCTTGGAAGATGTAACAATGTTGCTTCAGCTCAGTACTCAGACTGGTCCCGTACTAGAGCTCAGATTACCAGAATTCCTTTCACCTTGGAAGAAATACCTGGGCCATCCACAGTACAGCCTGCAGCAACAGTTAGCCTAGAGGAATTTGAGAAGTTGAAGGAAAGGAATGAGCAGTTATCTCAAGCCTTGAAGAAGACTCTTTGGGAAAGGAGTGATGGTCGTTTGGGCATTGAGAGATTAGAAAATCTCAGGGTGGAGCATCTTGCCAAAATTAAGAAGACAGAAGACTACATAAGGAAAGCAAGGGCTAGGGAACAGATATTGAAGAATGCCTGCAAGGAGGCCAAGATTCAGAAAGCTAGGGTTGAGCACTATCTGCAAGAAAGCTAGGCTAGGTGGGTCAGGATCACCGAAGCCCGTACACAAGAAGACCAGAAGACTCAAGCCAAGATTGAACAGCTAGAGGCCAATGAGAAGAAGCAGCAGAAAGCTTTGTTGGCTGCACAGAAAGAGATATCAGAGTTGAAGCTCAGAGCAGGGTTGAAGAGATCAAAAGACCAGGACAGGCATAAGAAGCTGACTACTGCTATTGCTACCAGGAACCTCCTCATTAGGACCATTACAGAGCACCCAGCTGATCCAGTGACTGAGGCACTCCTGAAGGAGGTCAGAGAAGATGAGTTTGGACTGGATGTCTGATTCTTTGCTTGTTGTTTGTTTCCATTTGATGTACTTCTCCCTCCATGGGCATGTATTGTAAAACAAACTATGTATTGTTCACCATTTGTAATATATTTTAGTTTGTTTTCATTTGGGCTTTTCTCTCAACAACATCAAGCATCTTCCTCGAGGTCTGGAAAGGTCAAAACCAAGAACCAAACCGGATACCTTGGAAAACAAATAAGCATACTGAATTGCATACTAACTTTGTTTTTGTTTTGTAGGTTTTGTTATTATTGTTTCTAACTTTGTTGTGATCTCAGGAAACATTGCTCGTCGCCGAGTGTTCCCTGTCAACCGCACGCACCGGTACCCGACTTGTAACAACCTTCCCGGCATTCAAATGGAACAAGTACAACAGGATCTGACTGAGGTCAGAAATCAGATGGCCAATGAGAGAGTAGAGATGAGAAATCAGATGTCTCAGTTCATGGCAGTGATGACTGGCTTAGCCCAGAGTCAAGAAAGGTTAAGAGAGCTGGTGGAAAGACAAACTCCTGAGGAACCTCATCTTGGAACAGGAGGAACTAGCAACAATGAACGGGGCCAGGCTCGTATTAAACCCACCAGAATATGGACCTCATATGAACCCAGAAGTTAACATCCCAAGAAATGGTCAAGGTAATGCTACTGGGGGCCAAATCCTGCAGGAGGATCCCCAGGGAGAACAGTTTACCGTCATTGGGGCAGGAGATGAGATATATGACAGAAGATTGGACGCGATTGCCGAAAAGTTAAGATCTTTGGAATCTCAGAATTCTTTGGGCTTCGATGTGATGGATATGGGACTAGTAGATGGGGTGAGAACTCCCCACAAATTTAAACCCCCATGCTTTGAAAAGTACAATGGTACCTCCTGTCCTCGCACTCATCTGCAGTCTTTCTTGGGAAGGCTCAAAGCTTATACCATGGATGAAAAGTTATGGATGTTCTACTTCGAGGACAGCCTGACTGGAGCTTCGAGAGAATGGTATTCGCATTTGTCTAGGGCCACCATAAGATGTTGGAAGGATTTGGCCGAAGCTTTCATCCGTCAATATCAGTACAACCTGGACATGGCTCCCAATAGAACTCTTCTAATGGGCATGTCTCAGTCTCCTAGAGAGAGCTTCCAGGATTATGCTCAAAGGTGGAGACAGCTTGCTGCTGCTGTCAAACCACCCATGTCAGAAAGGGAAATGGATGACATGTTCATGAATACATTGCAAGGGACTTATATTGATAGAATAGCTGCTTTCTCCTCTACCAATTTTGCTGATGTGGTCATAGCCGGAGAGAGGATTGAAAGTCTCTTAAAGATGGGCAAAATCTCTGACAGTGGTGCAAGTTCCTCCAGCAATCCCAGAAAACCTTTTGCGGGACCCCGAAGGGCAGGTGAAACAAATTCCATTCATACAAGCAGGGGAAGGCCTCAATATGCTCACCGGTCAGTAGCAGTTGTTACCATCCCAGCTCCAATTCCACAACAATCATCATATCCTCAACAACAACAACCACAGTATCAACAACAAGCTCATTATCCGCAACAAAGGTCGTACAACAACAGAAATGGCAACCAACAGCAGCGTCCCTTCCAACAGAGGCCATCACAAGCAAACAGGGTAATTGACCCAATCCCAATGCCATAGGCTGCACTCTTGTCACAACTCCTAAAGCTCAACCTAGTTGAGTTAAGGACGTTGGCACCTCCGGATCCTCTCAATATGCCAAAGAACTATGATGCAAATGCCAGGTGTGCATTCCACTCAAACGCACCAGGGCATAATACTGAAAAATGTAGGGCCCTACAGATGAAAGTCCAGGATCTGGTGGACTCAAAAGCTCTCAATTTTGCACCTCCTCCGAACGTTACAAGAAATCCAATGCCTAGTCACAACGGGCCTAGGATTAATGATATTGAGGAGAGCAAACCATCCACATTAATTAACAGTGTTGCACAAATCCGAACACCCTTGGTTGAAATCAAAGCTCAGCTGTTAGAATGCCAAGTGTTCCCCGGATGTGAGGTCGGCTGTGGATATTGCAACATTGCCGTTAATGGATGTGAGAGACTGAGAAACGGCATAGATGGCCTCATTAGAGACGGTATTCTTCATATTACGACAACAGCGACTACAACTCCAACAATTCCTTCATCAATAATCACAAATACTCCTACAACGTCAGCAACCATTGTTCCAACAAATTTTGCTACAACTCCAACGATTACCCAATCAATCACTTCAACAGATGCAAGTTCAGTCACAATTCCTTCTACAACGACAACACCCATTACTCCATCAGTTCCTGCTACAACTTCAGCACCCGTCCAATCAACAGTACCATCTACAACATCAGCAACAGTTAATGAAAGCGTCTCAACGGTTACGATATACTACGATCCCGCAAATGTTCCTTCCAACAACTCACAACAAATTGCTACTCCTATCAGAGCTCCAGTTACCATATATTATGATCCACACACCATTGTGGTCCCCTCTGCAGCTGCTATCAGTCCAGTCACCATCACAGTGCCTGGGCCAGTTCCTTACGAAAGCAATAATGCCATCCCTTGGCATTATGGCTCAGATTTATACTGCGAGGGGCAGAAAATCACTTTAGAATCATCAACTTCTTCACCTCAGATAGACAATGTGGGGGGAGGCGGAGGCTTCACTAGAAGCGGACGTCTCTTTGCCTCGCAAATACCAAGACCCATTGCTGAAGCAGAAGCTGCTGCTAAGGCAAAAGGGAAGAGCGTGGTGCAAGAAGAACCAGTTGCTAAAGAAACTTTGAAGACTCCTTTTGATCAAGAGGTTGATGAATTCATGCGGATAATCAAGAGGAGTGATTATAAGGTGGTGGACCAGCTTCACCAGACACCTTCCAAAATCTCCATACTATCATTGCTAATGTGCTCCGAGGCTCATCGGAACACACTATTAAAAGTCCTGCACGCGGCTTATGTGCCGGAGGAGATTACTGTCAATTAGTTAGAGGATGTGGTTGGAAATGTCAACGCTAGTCATGGACTAGGATTTACCAACACTGATCTGACAACGGAAGGTCACAATCACAACAAGGCTTTGCACATTACCTTGGAGTGTAAGGGTGCAGTTCTTTCTCACGTATTGGTGGACACAGGGTCATCACTCAATGTCCTACCCAAGAAAGCCCTTGTGAAGCTGGAACATGATGGATTGGCACTACGCCCAAGCAACTTGGTAGTGAGAGCCTTTGACGGTTCTAAAAGATCAGTTCTGGGAGAGATAGAGTTGCCAATAATGATTGGCCCACAGGTTTTCAAAACAACCTTCTTTGTGATGGATATACAGCCTGCCTACAGCTGTCTATTGGGTAGACCATGGATACACGCCGCTGGCGCCGTGACGTCAACCCTTCACCAGAAGTTAAAATTTGAGTGGGAGGTCCAAGTCATTACCATTTGTGGGGAAGAGGATATCTTCGTTAGCCAGATGGCTACTTTCAAATACATTGAAATGGATGTGGAGATCCATGAGACCATGAGTTAAGGGTTTGAAGCCCTTAATATCAATGAAGCATCTGCTGTATCTGGGACCTCCATCACATCATATCAACAAGCCCGAAAGGTTGTTGAAGAAGGTACCGCTCAAGGCTGGGGCAAGCTGCTGCCAGTTGAAAAGAAAGAAGATCGATTCGGGTTGGGTTACAGACCAACTCGACAAGATCAACCAGAGGCTGCAACAGAGCCCAAGTTTGTCAATGGGGGGATGCTCACCCCGGATGCTGTGAATAGTTTGGAAGATGAGTCAGAAGACGAGCGCAGCCTAGAAAGCTGGATACGTCCAAGGATCCCGGGGAACCATGTCTCAAACTGGTCTTCCCAGGAAATTATAAGAGTTACTCCTGCAGAGTAATTATTATTTCCTGTCTTTAAAGCATGCATCAAGTCCTGCATCTTGCCCAAGATGTCAGGGCTCATTTTGTAATCGGGCCATCTTGTATTTTGTGCAAACGATCAATTAATGAATATCAGGACATCTTTTGCAAATGAGTCTTTTCTTTTCCGCTCACTGTTTTTCATTTTTCATTTTTTGTACAAAAATAAAATGGCAATGTTTTTCAAAATAATAACTTCATTTTCACTTTTTCTAAACAAGATAAAACTGATCACTAAAATGAACAAATCTAAACCCTTGCAGAGAGTGCCCTCCAGACTGCACCGACAACAACACTGCTATGACTTTGTATGACTTTGACAATCCGATTAATCAAGCTGATGAAGGGGGTTGAAGAAGATTATGAGCTACCTGAAGAACTAGCCAGGTTGTTAAGGCAAGAGGAGAAGGTTATTACTCCTCATCAGGAGGAAGTTGAGACGGTTAATCTTGGTACAGAAGAAGACTTGAAAGAAGTTAAAATCGGGGCCTGTCTGCAAGATTCAGTAAAAGAGCAACTTATTGACATGCTTCGGGAATATGTGGATGTTTTTGCTTGGTCTTATCAGGACATGCCAGGGTTGGACACCGACATTGTTATGCACAAGCTGCCTCTGAAGGAAGATTGTCCGCCAGTAAAACAGAAGTTGCGTCGTACTCGCCCGGATATGGCCATGAAGATAAAAGAGGAGGTACAAAAACAATGGGACGCCGGTTTCCTTGCTGTAACTAGTTACCCGCCGTGGGTTGCTAACATTGTACATGTGCCTAAGAAGGATGGCAAAGTACGGATGTGTGTGGATTACCGGGACCTGATGATGGGCTAAAGACGTGTCTAATTATGTGTCTAGCGGTATCTGAACTGCAAGTGCACAGCCTATCGAAGTAATATTTAAGATTATCGATCCACAGGGATTCTATGGTTACTTAGTGCTAGATGAATTCTAGTTTAGCTAAGGCGAATGGTTGTCACAATTTTTTGTTGATTTTAAGATATTAAAGGCGGAATTAAATTTAAGTTTTAATAAAATGATACTAAGGCGGTCGGTATGTAATTATACTAACTTAGGTGGGTCAATCTAACCTAGGCTTATAAAGATGTTTACTTAATCTATTCGGTAGAGATTACCAGTTTAAATACCCTCAACTCACACTCTCGTGGTCTTATCTCAGATCTTACCCCTAAAGCCCTATGCCTGCTCTCGCTAGCCCATAAGTGTTTAGAGATAATTTTTGGAAACTTAGTAATTCTAATTTATTTTAAAGCGCTCTCGCTGTGTTTAATTTAAATGCCTAACTTTAGCTATCTGGTTAAAATCTCACACTCTCGTGGTCTTGACCTAACCTAATACTCTTTTCTTACTCTCATAACAAAAAGGTCGAATTTAATTAAAAAGTATCAGCCAGAATGTTAAGTTACTAATTATTTTAAGCCTATGATTAAATTTTACCGATTAAGTTTGTTTTAACTACATACCGCCCTAAGGTAATTAGCTACTCATTGATGTTGAACCAGACAGAGACAGAAAAATAAATAATAAAATACTCATGGCAGAAAAATAAATAAACATTATAAATATTAAAATTGCGATATAATAAAAAACCTGGTTAACAAATATTATAGCAGACTCCTTCTTCCACAGACCGGAAAGCTCGGAGTTGGCGGAAATCGAAATTAACTAAATTCTGAAGGTTTAGAAACAAGTAATTGTATAACAATTTCCTGATGTTGGAAATTGTTATATAGCTGGTTTGGATACAATAAAATTGAAAAGCTGAAAAATAATGCAGAAATAGAAACAGGGTCGTAAAACAATTCGGCAGAGCTTCCGCAGAAATTCGAATAAAAAATGCTCTGTAATTTCTTCATAAAACTTGTGGTATTTATAGAACCATTAATGGGCTTGAAAATTGGACTTTGTTGCATTGGGCCTTGCTGAAGTGGTGGAGGAGATGTAGGAACGTGGCAAAAAAGTAGGAGAAAAGTTCTTCACGTAATGCTGTGACAAGGTCTTCACGCTCGTGTCCTATGGTTTTAAGTGTCACGGTCGTGACAATGTTGTGACGGTCGTGATGGCCTCTTTTAGGGTGTCACGGTCGTGACACCTTGGTGACGACCGTGACTGCAACAAATTATGCAGTTTTGTAGGCTTCTTCATTTCTTCATCTTTTTATGGTTTCTTTTGTTCCTTTTGCTCTTACTTTATGATTTAGCTCCATATAATGATGTACCTGCAAAATGGTGAGAAAAACTCGAGAAATCGAGTGTTAAAACGATGATTAAGCGATAAAACGGCAATGAAACCTAGCAATATAATCGATACGTTTTCTCGTTATCAAACTTCCCCAAACTTAAACCTTTGCTTGTCCTCAAGCAAATAGTCGGTTGAAAATCGGCGGACAAGCTTTTATTGACGCATACTCATAACAAACCGTACGAGGGATCGTTTTGTCGGATAGACCGGTACTTTGATATTACACTACCGATACACTAATGACACAAGCAACATGCTATGTCGTCGACTTCCCGTTAAACGAAACGATCGATAATTACTTTACGATTTCACCTAGAGTTTTTCGATCTTATTTCGCCCGGTTTCATTCTAGCGCAATCACATTAAGCCCTTTGCCTTAGCACGCACGTAGTGGAGTAGCCGGTTAGCGACTTTGATCCTTTTTAAGCACGGGGTCTGGTACACGAGTGCGGTAACCCTACATATATTATCCGATTTGGAGGTTGTGGGGGATCGAGCCGTAGCACGCCCTACCAAGTTCAGAACCAGTACCTCTGAACCAACCCGCAATGGACTCCTTCTCATATTTCTCGTTTCTTTTATGCGACCGTGTACTTTGGTGCAATTTCTTTTCATTTTGCATTGAGATATGAAGGATCATTATTGATTAGGCATCAAACGCTTATATTCATCGGCTCCCCACGTGGTTTGTGTTCAGACGGTGCTGACTGCTAGTATAAACTACTAGGGGTTACTTTTGAACTGAAACTTAAAGTGTACTCGTAATGATAATCGGAATGGAATCGCTTAAGTGGGAAGTCAAAGGTGTCAAGATTGTATTGGTCTTGTTTAATCGTTCTCGGCTTCCTAATTACGATTCCGTAGGTAAGTCGGGTAATGCGAATAACTAAAGATTTTTTTTGGTATGGCTAAATAAACGGGGAAAGTTTGAGACTAAAGAAAATAGCACAAAGATTTGCTCGCTTCATTAACTTACGAAAGGAAATACAACGGAATTGAAAATACAATGAAATGGAAAAGTGCGAAAAGGGAAAAATGCGGAAATGAAAGGTACCTCTCCCACACAATATCAGACATTGTCCTCAATGTTGTGATATAGATGCGGTAAAAGTACAGTACAAATGACAAAAACAAAAAACAAACATAAGCAAAACTAGAACTATGGCTGCTGAGGACCGCGGGGTCGGCTTCTGGTGCGGGAGCGGCGTCTGGAAGGAATCGCTTCAGGATCAGAACCGGTGCCGGTGGTCGCAGTGATGTCAATGCGTAAGGCCTCTAGCTCGCTGAAAATTTCTCCAAACTTCTCATTAGTAGCTGCCTGGTTTTCTGCAATAGTGCTGAGTAAAGCATCATACTGCTCCTTCTGCCTTCGCTCCAGTGCGGCGTTCATCTGGTTCTGCTGATGAATCGCACGGAGGACATCCTCAAGAGTGAATTCCTGTGCAGGAGGCTGTCGGGTAGATGACTCTGGTATATCCTGGACAGGCTCAGCTGCATCCATAGCGTCCTGCATCTCATCCGCTGGAGGATCTGCCTGATCATCATGAATAGGAGCTTGGTCGGCAGCATCTGGTAAAATAAAGAGCCAGTTGGCTCGGCTGGATGGGTCGATGCGGTTGCGGGACGGTAGAATGATATGGTGGAAAATGGTGCCATGGACAACAGGGCTATACCTGCCATCCTCTTGCTGCGCAATCAGGTGAGCGGACCTGCAATAACTCTTGGTGAGGAATTCTGCTTCTCTGAAAGGCTGATTTACGACCAAGTCACCAAGCCCCAACTGAATGGCGAGGGAGGTGACAATGCCGCATATGAAAAATGGGGTGGATCCTCTATACGCAATAGCCTGGATGTGATAAAGCATGAACGGGGCAGCGTTGATCGGCTCGTCATTTAGAGCGCAGTGCAAGAATAGAAGCTCCTTGGAGTTGAGCTTATGGTTACTTTCTCGAGCGAATATGGTGTTGCAAATGACTCGATGGAAATAACGGATTGTCGGGTTGTGAATGTGTGTAGCATTGAGGCTTTGGAAGGCTGAGGCACGGGTATTGGTTATGTCGTGCCATAGAGTGAAAGCGGGTTCACTAAAATTATCGGGCACGCGGAGGTGAGCTTTAGTTCCGTGATCGAAGCCTAGAAACTCGGCTATCCTGTTTTGCGAAAGGTTGAACTCCTGGCCATGCAATCTGAATTTTGCGAAACCGGTGAGCTGACTCTGAGAACCGGCAGGAGTGACGTACTGGAATGAGCTAAGGAACTCCAATGTCAGAAGCTCGAATGTGGGCTGAGGCTGACTGCAAAGATCCCACAGACCGACTTTTTGAAGCAGGCTCGTGACACTGTCAAGCATTCCGAGTTCCCTCAAACAGACAGTGTCGATATAACGTGTAGGTTGCACACCGCGGTTCTGGAATCGGATAAATCTTTCTCTCTGGGTCTCTCCAGCATCACCTTCTCTAAATTGAATGGTATCCATTGCATGCAAGAGTGAAAGATGGAGATTTTTGATGTTTGTGAAAAAATGATAAAATGAGAGAAATAATGATTCGGAATAAATATTGGAAGGTGAGAATGTGAAAGGTGTGGTGATAATGGGGGGTTAATGAGTTTAAAGTTGGTAATGGGGGGTTACGGAAGTTATGGAGAAAATGGGTGGTTTGTGGAAGTTATGGAGGAAGAAGAAGAAGAGGTCACGAAGAGAAACAGTTCTGTTTCTCACGAATCCTGTAATTAGGGTTGTCACGGTCGTGACAGGGAGGTGACGGTCGTGACACGCTAAATTAGCACGTCACGATCGTTAGGGGGGTGTGACGACCGTGAGGGCTTGCTTCGTTGAATAATTTCCAGAAACACTATCTCATATATTTCACATACTTGATAATAATGATTTTCTTCACTTCTCACTCAATATTATATTAAAACACCATATAATAATTTATTCAACATAGTACTTTACTAACTTGCATGGCATGAGAGATTTTATATAATATGAATAAATGCAAGCATAACAGTACATAGAATGAAAAATATAAATTGATTAAAATGGAGAAATTTTGGAATCAGAAGTGCATTGCATAAGGTAATTGAAAATGAAATTACATTAATGAAGATACGGTACGAAATTGTTTGCGAAAAATAAATCTAACTAGAAACGGAAACAATGAGAAAAATAAACTAAATCACTTATAGCATTTTCAAAAGCGTTTCTTCAAATCTTCGATTGCGGAGTTCAAGTGATAGAATTGTTCGCAGGTTATGTCAGTCAAACCTATAATGTCCAATCGCATGCTTTTAATGTCTTCCTTAAATGAATTAATGTCAGTTTGGTAAGCTTCAAGAGTGTTCATAATATTCTGTAAGTTGTTAGCATAATCTCCTTGATTCACTTCAGGGGTTTCATTTACTTCTTCAGTGTGGTCAATGTCATGGTAACCAGGAGGTGTCTCAGGGTCAGTTTCGACATCGGTCATTATATCATCTTTTATCTTGTAAGACTGAGGTGTTTCAGGAGTAGATGGATAATCAGGTGGGGTTAACTCATAAAGCCAGTTATCCTTATTGTGAACACTTACTCTAGCATGGTTTGGCAATGTGAACAGGGTTACTACTTCATTCCGGATTAGGTACTCAAAAGGTGGATGTCCTAAATTTCTTATGATATGTCTATTAAAGCAGAAGTTAAGATTCATAGGACGGATTGTACCTAAACGGTTGCACCTGTGCAGTTGGTACCTAAGTCCTATGGCATCAGCACTCATGGTTATAAGACCTCCTACTAATATAGGTAATTCAGGTTCTTCTTGGATACGGGTGAAGGTTTGCATCATGAAAGGTACACCATTAACAGGCTGTCCATTAGTGAAACATGACATAATAAATATCTCATCTTTAGAGACTCCGGTAATATTTTCCTCTTTTCCAAAGAAGGTGTGGGCAAGGATTTTATGGAAGTAACGGAGAGCAGGGTTATGGATCTCATCATTATTCATGCTATTTGGTTCAGGGTGGTAGTTTCCGGTTAAAGTTCCCCAAAAGAAATCTAGCTCAATATCCATCAATTCTACCTGTGTGGTAGTAAAAGCAAATGGTCCACTAGGGAATCCTAATAGGTCAGCTAGTTCTTTATGGTTAAAGTCATATTCTATTCCAAACAGGCGGAAACTGATAAATCCTTTCCTAAATCCAAAACCGCGCTCAGGTAGGTAAACTAAAGAGCTAAGGAACTCAAGGGTGAGCTCGCGGTAAGTCACAAACTTATGTTGGATCAATGCATTCTCCCATCCAAGTCGGTTAAACAAGTACAGGATGCTATCATGTATACCTAGGGTTTCCATAGTCTGATCATCCGGGTACAGGGTCAAATCCATTTGCCTCTGTGATAACTCTTCAAACTTCATTCTTTGGTTCCTACCTCTAAATTTGGTTTCCATATGGTTTATAGGTTGGTTAGCCATGGTCAGTGCAAATATGGAGGAAACAAATCAGGGGGAGAAGGAAAATGGGAAAAAACTTTTAGAAAATCTGTAAAAAGTAATTTAAGATAAAAATAAGAAAATGAAATGCATAATTTAAAGGCAATAATAGTAACATGAAATAAAATTATAAAATGACAAAACAATTAAATAAATAATAAAACGATAAATAACAATATGAAATAGTTTAAATAATTAAATGAGTAAATGGGTTGCCTCCCACTAAGCGCTGTTTTTATCGTCAAAAGCCTGACGTAATGCTTAGGTTTAGATTAATCAGGGGAATCAGTGGACAACTCTAAAAGCCTTAGATTATTCGCATAATCTCTATTTTCAACTTTATGATAATGTTTTAAACGTTGTCCGTTTACTATGAATGGTTCACTATTCCTACCCTTAATTTCTATTGCTCCACTCGGGAATACTTTAGTTATTTCAAAGGGTCCTGACCATCTAGATTTTAGTTTTCCAGGAAAGAGCCTAAGTCTTGAATTAAAGAGGAGTACAACGTCTCCCACACTAAATTCTTTCCTAGACAGGCGTTTATCATGCCATCGCTTAGTTCTTTCTTTATATATTTTAGCATTCTCATAAGCATCTAACCTTAATTCTTCTAATTCGTTAATGTCTAGGATTCGCTTTTCTCCTGCAGCATTATAGTTTATATTGATAGTTCTAATCGCCCAATAAGCTTTGTGTTCTAGTTCTACTGGGAGGTGACAAGATTTTCCATAAACTAGTTTGAAAGGTGTAGTACCTATGGGTGTCTTGTAAGCGGTCCTATAAGCCCATAAAGCTTCATTAAGTTTAGATGACCAATCTTTCCGAGATATGGCGACAGTCTTTTCTAAGATTTGTTTAATTTCTCTGTTTGAGACTTCGACTTGTCCACTTGTTTGTGGGTGATATGGTGTAGCCACACGGTGTCTTACTCCATACTTAGATAGCAATTTGTCAAAGATTTTTGAAATGAAGTGCGAACCACCGTCACTTATGACGAGTCTAGGCACACCAAATCTGGGAAAGATTATATTTTTGAAAAGTTTTATTACTACTCGTGTATCATTTGTAGGAGAAGCTATAGCTTCAATCCATTTTGAAACATAATCAACAGCTACGAGTATGTAATTATTACCGAAAGATGATGGGAATGGTCCCATGAAATCTATTCCCCAGACGTCAAAGATTTCTACTTCTAATATTCCTTTTTGAGGCATTTCATCTCTTCTTGAAATATTGCCAGTGCGTTGACACCGATCGCAATTTATAACAGCGATGTGGACATCCTTCCATAGATTAGGCCAAAATAAACCGGCTTGCAAGATTTTTGCACAAGTTTTGGAAGTGCTTTCATGTCCACCATAAGGAGATGAATGGCATTGAGCAATGACATCTTCTATTTCTTCTTCGGGAATACATCGACGAAAGATTCCATCGGGTCCTCTTTTGAACAATAATGGTTCATCCCAATAGTAATGTTTCAGATTGTGAAAGAATTTCTTTTTCTGCTGATAGGTTAGATCGGGTGGAAGAGCTCCTGCGGCTAGGTAGTTGACAATGTCAGCGTACCATGGCAGTCCTACAGTTGTCTGGATTGTTTCCACGGGTTCTGATTCATTTAAGTCTAACTGAGCTAGGTCGCTTCCTATTTGTGCTATCAGCTGTTCATACGGAAAATCATCGTTAATCGGCACTTGTTCGGGTTTAATACCTTCTATTCTAGATAAATGGTCCGCTACGACGTTCTCAGTACCTTTCTTATCTTTTATTTCGAGATCAAACTCTTGTAAGAGTAAAATCCATCTCAAGAGTCTTGGTTTAGCATCTTTCTTAGTTAATAAATATCGGATAGCAGCATGGTCTGTGTAAATGATTATTTTCGCTCCTACTAGGTAAGAACGGAATTTGTCAAGCGCAAAGACAACTGCTAACAATTCTTTTTCGGTAGTGGCGTAGTTCATCTGGGCAGAATCTAAGGTTCTACTGGCATAGTAAATCGCATGAAGTTTCTTTTCCTTCCTCTGGCCTAGAACTGCGCCTACAGCATAGTCACTCGCATCGCACATGATTTCGAAAGGTAATCTCCAGTCAGGGGGTTGCATGATTGGTGCGGTGATGAGGGCTGTTTTCAGAGTTTCGAATGCTTTAAGACAATCTTCATTGAATATGAACTCAGCGTCTTTCATTAATAAACCAGTAAGAGGTTTAGTGATTTTCGAGAAATCTTTGATGAATCGTCGGTAAAAACCGGCGTGTCCTAAAAAGCTTCGTATTTCTCGAACAGTTTTAGGGGGTTGAAGATCTTTTATGACTTCAATCTTAGCTTTATCAACTTCAATTCCCTTGTCGGATATTACATGACCTAATACGATTCCTTCTTTGACCATAAAATGACATTTCTCCTAGTTAAGCACGAGGTTTACTTTTACACATCTTTCTAACACCATTTCTAAGTTTGATAAGCATCCTTCAAAACTTTGCCCGCATACAGAGAAGTCGTCCATGAACACTTCCATGATGTTGTCTATAAAATCTGCGAAGATTGACATCATACATCTTTGAAAGGTTGCAGGAGCGTTGCATAATCCAAAGGGCATTTGTCTATAAGCGAACGTTCCATATGGGCATGTAAATGTAGTCTTCTCTTGATCATCAGGATGGATAGGGATTTGGAAAAATCCTGAGTAACCATCAAGATAACAGAAGTAAGAATGCTTGGCTAATCGTTCTAACATTTGATCTATAAAGGGTAGCGGGAAATGATCTTTTCGAGTGGCTTTGTTTAGTTTACGATAATCTATGCATACTCTATGTCCCGTCACTACTCTTTGCGATATCGATTCGCCTTGAGCGTTTTTCACTACAGTGATACCTCCTTTCTTTGGCACTACATGTATTGGACTAACCCATTCACTATCAGAGATTGGATATATTATTCCGGCATCTAGTAGTTTTTTAACTTCTTCTTTTACTACAGTGCTAAGGATTGGGTTAATTCTTCTTTGAGATTCTCTGGAGGTTCTGCAATCTTCTTCTAGCAGAATACGATGCATACAGACTGAAGGGCATATTCCTTTGAGGTCAGATATGTTATATCCCAAAGAAGTTGGATTTTTCTTCAAGACATCTAAAAGTTTCTTTGTTTCTATAGTTCCTAAACTGGAATTTATTATAACTGGTCTTTTGCATTCAACGTCTAAGAATTCGTATCTTAGGTTATGAGGTAAAGTTTTTAATCCTAATGTAGGTTTATCTTTACTTGGCATGGGATCCGGTGTAAGTGCTAAACTTTCGCTTAGACTATCGTCTTGATACGGTGCACGCCAATTATCATCTTCGAAAATCGGAGGGATTTGAATTTTCATTATTTCAGAATAAGTGGTCTCTTTCAGTTCCATTTCTCTTACACATTCGTCAATTACGTCCAATAGATAGCATGTATCCTCTATAGCTGGTGATTGTAAGAATTGTGTTAAAATAAATTCAACTTTTTCTTCACCTACTTCAAAGGTTAGCTTTCCTCTTTTTACGTCTATTATAGCTCCGGCGGTAGCTAAGAATGGTCTTCCTAGTATGATAGGTGTAGTGGAGTCTTCAGAGATGTCCATGATTATAAAATCAGTAGGGATGTAGAATTGTCCTATTCGTACTGGGACGTTTTCTAGTATGCCTACAGGATATTTAACTGAGCGATCGGCTAGTTGAACAGACATTTTAGTTGGTCTTAGGTCTCCCATGTCTAGCCTTTTGCAAATCGTTAAGGGCATAACACTGATACTGGCTCCTAAATCGCATAGAGCTTTGTCAATGACGAATTTTCCTATTACACATGGTATAGAGAAACTTCCTGGATCTTTTAGCTTAGGAGGCATTTTATTCTGAATTATGGCGCTACACTCAGCAGTAAGTGTAACTGTTCCGTTATCCTTTATCTTTTTCTTATTGGATAAGATTTCTTTTAAAAACTTAGCATACGAGGGTATTTGGGTGATTGCTTCTGTAAACGGAATAGTAATATTCAACTGTTTCAGAAGTTCAACAAATTTCTTAAATTGACCCGTCGTCTTGGAATTGGTTAATCATTGAGGGTACGAAATTGGTGGTTTATAGGGTGGTGGAGGCACATAAGGTTGTTCTTTCTCCACTACCTCTTGATTATCATCTTCCTTTTCTTCTGGATCATTCACCAGTTCAGTCGGTTTATCCGGTTTTTGGTACATGGCTGGATTGTCAAGTCTTGGATCGGTAGGTCCGTCAAGTTCCTTGCCACTTCTTAATATTACGGCATTAGCATGTCCTTTCGGATTAGGTTGAGGTTGTCCAGGGAATACTCCAGTTGGTGCAGCAGTAGGTGCTTGTTGTTGAGCTACTTGTGAAATCTGAGTTTCAAGCATTTTGTTATGTGTAGCTAATGCATCTACTTTGCTCACTAATTGTTTAATCTGCTCACTAGTGTGAATGTTTTGGTTTAAGAAGTCCTTGTTTGTTTGAGATTGGTTAGCTATAAAGTTCTCCATCATCAACTCAAGGTTCGATTTTCTAGGGACATTAGGAGCAGTCTTTTGATATCCTGGTGGTGTAGCTGGTGCTTGACCTGGTGCGTACAAAGCATTGTTATTCTTGTAGGAGAAGTTCGGATGATTTTTCCAACCTGGGTTGTATGTGTTTGAGTATGGGTTTCCTTGAGCATAATTCACTTGATCAGTGGGAGTTCCTGTCAATAGTTGACAATCAGAAACTTCGTGTCCTGGGACTCCACATAACTCACAGTTAGGTGTTACTGCAGCCACGGTGGCTGTTGGTGTTATGGCCAAGTTGTCGATCTTTTGGCTTAGTTGGTCAAACTTCGCATTGACTTGATCCATACTACTCACTTCGTACATACCTCCTTTTGTTGGTTTCTCAGTTGCGACTCTCTCGCTTCCCCAAAGATAATGGTTTTGAGCCATACTTTCGATAAGTGCATAGGCATCATTATATTCTTTGTCCATCAATGCACCGCCCGCGGCAGCGTCAATTGTCATTCTTGTATTGTACAAGAGTCCATTATAGAAGGTATGGATGACCATCCATTCTATTAATCCGTGATGTGGACAAAGTCTCAGCAGATCCTTATAGCGTTCCCAAGCCTCGAATAATGATTCGCTTTCCCTTTGCTTAAATCCGTTGATCTGAGCTCTCAGCATAGCTGTCTTGCTAGGTGGAAAATATCTGTTCAAGAAAACTCTCTTAAGTTCCTCCCACGTAGTTACTGAGTTCGAAGGCAGAGATTGAAGCCAAGCTCTTGCTCTGTCTCGAAGTGAAAAAGGAAATAAACGTAGTCTAATAGCTTCTTGGGTAACTCCATTGGCTTTTACGGTATCTGCGTATTGCACAAAGATCGAAAGATGAAGGTTCGGATCCTCGGTAGGATTTCCGGCGAATTGATTTTGTTGCACGGATGATATCAACGAAGGTTTTAGTTCGAAATCGTTTCGGTTGATAGCCGGTGCTGCAATGCTTGAATGCGGTTCAGCTTGCGAAGGACTGGCGTAATACTTGAGTGGGTGATTCTGTTCTTCAGCCATCTCTGCGTCCTTTGATGTTACGACTGGTTTAGGCGGATCTACTTGAAGATCTGGAATACTGTAACTTTTTTCGTAATCGAATATACGTCTTCTTACGTGTAAGAAGCGTTCCGATTCAGGGATTAGAGGTTGCAAGTCTTCGCTTTTAGAGCGAGTACTTGGCATACACTCGGAGATTAAATTAAATTAAATAGTTGATACCTTAGTCTAGACAATGCTACCTAAATGCACTAGTAACTAAATTAAGGAATCCCCGGCAACGGCGCCAAAAACTTGATGGGCTAAAGACGTGTCTAATTATGTGTCTAGCGGTATCTGAACTGCAAGTGCACAGCCTATCAAAGTAATATTTAAGATTATCGATCCACAGGGATTCTATGGTTACTTAGTGCTAGATGAATTCTAGTTTAGCTAAGGCGAATGGTTGTCACGATTTTTTGTTGATTTTAAGATATTAAAGGCGGAATTAAATTTAAGTTTTAATAAAATGATACTAAGGCGGTCGGTATGTAATTATACTAACTTAGGTGGGTCAATCTAACCTAGGCTTATAAAGATGTTTACTTAATCTATTCGGTAGAGATTACCAGTTTAAATACCCTCAACTCACACTCTCGTGGTCTTATCTCAGATCTTACCCCTAAAGCCCTATGCCTGCTCTCGCTAGCCCATAAGTGTTTAGAGATAATTTTTGGAAACTTAGTAATTCTAATTTATTTTAAAGCGCTCTCGCTGTGTTTAATTTAAATGCCTAACTTTAGCTATCTGGTTAAAATCTCACACTCTCGTGGTCTTGACCTAACCTAATACTCTTTTCTTACTCTCGTAACAAAAAGGTCGAATTTAATTAAAAAGTATCAGCCAGAATGTTAAGTTACTAATTATTTTAAGCCTATGATTAAATTTTACCGATTAAGTTTGTTTTAACTACATACCGCCCTAAGGTAATTAGCTACTCATTGATGTTGAACCAGACAGAGACAGAAAAATAAATAATAAAATACTCATGGCAGAAAAATAAATAAACATTATAAATATTAAAATTGCGATATAATAAAAAACCTGGTTAACAAATATTATAGCAGACTCCTTCTTCCACAGACCGGAAAGCTCGGAGTTGGCGGAAATCGAAATTAACTAAATTCTGAAGGTTTAGAAACAAGTAATTGTATAACAATTTCCTGATGTTGGAAATTGTTATATAGCTGGTTTGGATACAATAAAATTGAAAAGCTGAAAAATAATGCAGAAATAGAAACAGGGTCGTAAAACAATTCGGCAGAGCTTCCGTAGAAATTCGAATAAAAAATGCTCTGTAATTTCTTCATAAAACTTGTGGTATTTATAGAACCATTAATGGGCTTGAAAATTGGACTTTGTTGCATTGGGCCTTGCTGAAGTGGTGGAGGAGATGCAGGAACGTGGCAAAAAAGTAGGAGAAAAGTTCTTCACGTAATGCCTTGACGTGGTCTCAGTCAATAACCTATTTTTACCCTTGTCACGGTCGTGACAAGGTCTTCACGCTCGTGTCCTGTGGTTTTAAGTGTCACGGTCGTGACAATGTTGTGACGGTCGTGATGGCCTCTTTTAGGGTGTCACGGTCGTGACACCTTGGTGACGACCGTGACTGCAACAAATTATGCAGTTTTGCAGGCTTCTTCATTTCTTCATCTTTTTATGGTTTCTTTTGTTCCTTTTGCTCTTACTTTATGATTTAGCTCCATATAATGATGTACCTGCAAAATGGTGAGAAAAACTCGAGAAATCGAGTGTTAAAACGATGATTAAGCGATAAAACGTCAATGAAACCTAGCAATATAATCGATACGTTTTCTCGTTATCACCTGAACAGAGCCAGCCCAAAAGATGACTTCCCATTACCTCACATTGATGTATTGGTCGACAATACGGCTCAGTTCTCGGTATTCTACTTCATGGATTGATTTTTAGGATATAATCAGATCAAGATGTCACCTGAAGACATGGAGAAGACAACTTTCATCACACCCTGGGGCATATTCTGTTATAAGGTGATGCCATTTGGACTGAAGAATGTTGGTGCCACTTATCAACGGGCAATGATAACATTATTCCATGACATGATCCACAAAGAAATTGAATGTTATGTGGATGACATGATTGCCAAGTCCCTCACAAAAGAAGACCACCTGGTGAATCTGTTGAAGTTATTCAAGCGTCTGAGGAAGTATCAGCTGAAGCTGAACCCCAACAAATGCACATTCGGGGTGCGATCCGATAAACTGCTGGGATTTATTGTAAGTGAGAAAGGGATTGAAGTTGACCCTGATAAAGTCAAAGCCATTCAAGAAATGCCTGCACCAAAGACTGAGAAAGAAGTTCGGGGGTTCTTAGGTAGATTGAACTACATATCAAGGTTCATATCTCACCTTACAGCAACCTGTGAGCCCTTGTTCAAGTTGTTAAGAAAAGAACAAACGGTCAGGTGGAATGAAGACTGCCAGAAGGCTTTTGACAAAATCAGGGAATACTTACAAGAGCCTCCGATCCTTATGCCTCCAGTTGAAGGAAGACCTCTAATAATGTACTTGACAGTATTAGAAGAGTCAATGGGGTGTGTGCTGGGCCAGCATGACGAGTCTGGTCGAAAAGACTATGCAATATACTACCTAAGCAAAAGGTTTACTGACTGTGAACAATGTTATTCACTGCTCGAGAAAACTTGTTGTGCTTTAGCGTGGGCTGCTCGCCGACTGAGACAGTATATGTTGACCCACACTACTTTATTGATCTCCAAGATGGACCCAGTTAAGTACATATTCGAGAAGCCATCACTTAATGGACGGGTTGCAAGATGGCAAATGTTTCTCACAGAATATGACATTCAGTACACATCCCAGAAAGCCATCAAAGGAAGTGTATTGTCTGATTATCTTGCTGAGCAACCCATTGATGATTACCAGCCTATGAGATTTGACTTCCCTGATGAAGACATCATGTTCCTAAAAGCAAAAGATCATGAAGAGCCTGTTCACACTGAAGGGCCTGACCCATAAGAAGAATGGACTATGATGTTCGATGGGGCTGTTAATATGAATGGTCATGGTGTTGGTGCAGTACTCATTACACCTAAGGGAGTTCACATGCCTTTCTCGGCAAAACTCACCTTTAACTGCACTAACAACGAAGCTGAATACGAAGCTTGTATTATGGGTCTTGAGGAAGCCATTGACCTCAGGATCAAGACTTTAACTATATTCGGAGATTCAGCTCTGGTAATTAATCAAACCAACGGAAAATGGTACACTCACCAGGAGCATCTGATACCTTACCAGGATTATACAAGGAGGTTACTCACATTCTTCACAACAGTCAAGCTTGAGTATATCCCTCGAGATGAAAATCAATTTGCAGATGCTCTGGCTACCATTTCATCCATGATCAAAGTTCAGGCTGCCAACTTTGTGCCTCGGATTTCAGTGTCCAGGCTTGACAGACCAGCATATGTATTCTCAGCAGACCTTGCTAAAGATGATAAGCCTTGGTTCCATGACATCAAGTGCTTCTTGGAGGATCAAACATACCCACCTGGGGCATCTTCCAATGATAAGAAGACATTAAGAAGGCTAGCTGGTAGTTTCTTCCTGAATGCTGATGGTTCCTTGTACAAGAGAAACTTTGATATGGTACTTCTCAGATGTGTTGATAAGGCAGAAGCAGATTTGCTGATGCACGAGGTGCACGAAGGATCTTTTGGTACCCATGCTGGAGGGCATGCTATGGCTAAAATGTTGCTAAGATCAGGCTATTATTGGATCACAATGGATGCAGACTGTTGTGCTTATGCCAGGAAATGCCACAAATGCCAGATTTATGCAGATAAAGTGCATGTGCCTCTGAATCCTTTGAATGTGATGTCTTCACCTTGGCCCTTTGCCATGTGGGGCATTTATATGATTGGCAAGATTGAACCGACTGCTTCAAATGGCCACAGATTCATCCTGGTAGCCATTGACTATTTTACCAAATGGGTTGAAGCAGCTTCCTATGCAAATGTCACCAGGAAAGTGGTAGCCCGATTCCTGAAGAGAGACATCATCTGCCGATATGGAGTGCCCGAGCGAATCATTACTGATAATGGTTCAAACTTGAACAACAAAATGATGGCAGAGTTATGTCGGGACTTCAAGATCCAACACCACAATTCTTCTCCTTACAGGCCAAAGATGAATGGCGCTGTAGAGGCAGCTAACAAGAATATCAAGAAGATTGTGCAGAAAATGGTGGTCACATACAAAGACTAGCATGAAATGCTACCATTTGCCTTGCATGGGTATCGTACGTTGATCAAAACATCCACTGGGGCAACACCGTATCAGCTTGGGTATGGTATGGAGGCAGTCCTACATGTTGAAGTTGAATTACCCTCCTTGCGGGTACTAATGGATGTTAAACTGAATGAAGCAGAACGGGTCCGATCCCGATACGAACAACTGAGTCTGATTGAAGAAAAGAGATTAGCTGCAATCTGTCATAGGCAGCTATATCAGAAGAGAATGAAGAAAGCCTTCGATCAGAAAGTCAGGCTTCGGGAATACCAAGTAGGAGA
The DNA here is from genome assembly GCA_963966055.1 of Lathyrus aphaca. NCBI lineage: Eukaryota > Viridiplantae > Streptophyta > Magnoliopsida > Fabales > Fabaceae > Lathyrus > Lathyrus aphaca. The sequence goes on from OZ014519.1 coordinate 221,727,978, forward strand.
TCTTGTGCTGAAAAGACTTATCCCTCCTCATACAGACCACAGGGGCAAGTGGACTCCAAATTATGATGGTCCATTCATAGTAAAGAAAGTTTTCTCTGGAGGAGCACTGATGCTCAGTACTATGGATGGTGAAGATTTCCTGTCCCCTGTGAATTCAGATGCAGTTAAAAAATACTTCGCATAAAAAGACCCGCTGGACATAAAAATAGAATGTGAGTCCAGGCAAAAATAGGGCATCCCGGCAAGTCAAAAAACAGAATAAAAGACTCGGGCAAAAATAAGGGAAAACAAATAAAAAATGTACACCCGCTGAGTTGAAAAGCCGCATTGGACAACTCAGGCAAAAATGGGTATCCCGGTGGATTGAAAACCCGAAAGGGCGATCCACGCAAAATAAGGGAATAAGCGAACAACTGCATTCTGAATTCGTCTGTATCACTTACAACATGGCAAGCTTCGAAAGGTTCAAACATCGATCATAATCAACCTTCTTCAAAAAGCAAGATGAGAAGAACGTCAATGTCATACGAATCATAACGAAAGGGAAGCTCACTGAAGCGTCATCAACAATGCCAGCACCTTTTTGTTTCTCAATTTTGTAACAATCTCCTCATTTCAGGGGATTTGTTTCTTTGACTGTACTTGCCAATTCAGGGCACACAAATTAATAAAATCAGAATTTCAGTCACATTTCGTCTCGTACATTTTATTCTCGTTTGCAAAATGTCTGATGTCCTTAATATAATGGTTGCATAAATACAGGTGCGCCTCTTCTAAATCACGTGCTTGTAGGACATATATATTACTTACTCCCGGGAGTGTCTAAACTCCTATGATGGAATCCAGTAAGGGATACCTTGGGGTACTTGTGCGTTTCTTTGTCATAACAGGATTGCAGGTACTCATCCTCCCCGACTAAGTTCAGCATCCTCAGCAGGATCCCCACAAAAATCTCTAGGAAGTTCGTTCAGTGATCATTCCTCCCCAGAGCCAAGTGTTAGATAGGGAACCATCTCCCCACAGAGTTTCAACCTCTATCCAGAAGAGCAATGTCTGAAGATTTCACAACATGGTGACGAAAGCTTCTGCAGAGCCAGCTGGGCCCCTCATCATTAAGATAGGTCTATCAATGACCTATTTTCCCAAGCAGTCATACATTTTAACGGATCTACCAATGATCTTTTCCCCAGCTGAGACTTTCTTTCAAAGCAGATCAGCCAGAGATCTTCGCCGCAACGGGATCTGAATCCCAGATTGGTATCTTTGCATAATCATAGCAATCACATCATATTTTCCCTCAGAGCGTAGCATTCCGTCTAATACGGAGCATTACGGCAAAAATCAAACATATTGCATAAATCACAAGTCAGGTTCGAACCAGTCACCTGTAAATACCGACAATACCATATCAGCAATATACAAATACCTCTCAATTTCCCCAACAAAAAGCCAAAGCGTCCCCTTTGCACTCTCTAACACAAATATACATACTCACTCGACACTCGTCTGTGTCATTTTCCCCAGTAAAGTCGCCAGAACATCCTCCACAAACAGATACTTATACATAACCTGCTCGTCCCGACACTCGGCCGTGTTATCTCATATTTCCTCAGCAGAAATCCAAAGCATCCCCTTTGCACTCACTAATACATATATAATTTTTCCGATACTCGTCTGTGTCGTATCATTCCCCTGCAGATATAAGCCACAAACAGATGTCTATACACTCCTTTTGACACTCGTCTGTGTCACCTTTCCCCAGCATGGTTGCCAAACACTTGTTTATAATACACCTTTTCTGACACCCGTCTGTGTCACCTTATCCCCACAGACCGTCAAAATATCTTTTACACTCATAAGTTCATAACTAACACACTTCCTCTTATGATACTCATCTGTATCATACTCTCCCCAGCATATTGAACACTCGTTTGTGTCTCACTCGTGCTTACTTTTACTCATACAAATACTCGTCCGTATCTTGTATACACCACTTATCTTACTCAGATTTGACACCCGTCCGTTTTCTTTGTTAACCAGTTGGTACTTGTCTGTACCATCATCTCTGAACATGCGTCAGCATTTGTTTCTACCGATACTCGTCCGTATCATAGTCTTAAGGATGCTCGTCCGCATCTTTAATCTATACACAGCGTCAAACACTTATACCTTTTCTTTCTTGAATTTAGACACTCGTCTGTGTTTACCATTCCCCAGAGGAGTCCCCAGCAAATCCCAATAAATTATTTCCTTTCTATCTGACATTCGTCCTATGTCATGATACTTTCGGCAGCCGTACCCTGCCAGGTGATCGTCCTTCACCTTTGGATGACCGTCCCTCATCCTTCCCTCAGCGGAGTCTCCATTATTGGAACCTTTTTCTATCCGCATTCGTCCTATGTCGTGATATTTTAGCAGCCGTCCCCTGCTAGGTGATCGTCCTTCACCTTTTGATGATCATCCTTCATCATTTTATCTGATGGTCGTCCCCGTCGTTGATATTGTTATCTGACATTCGTCCTATGTCATGATAAGCCCCGAGAGCAGCCGTACACTGCTAGGTGATCGTCCTTCACCTCTTGATGATCGTCATTCACCTTGGATGACCGTCCCTCATCCTTATCCCCAACAGAGCAGCCGTCCCCTGCTAGGTGATCGTCCTTCACCTTTGATGACCGTACCCCATCATTTATTTCATTAACCTGATGGTCGTCCCATCATTACCTTCATCCTTTAATCCCTAGAGAGTCTTGTTACTTTACCTGATGACCGTCCCCATCATGGCCTCTTTATTTCCCCAGCATGTCGGTCGTCCCCGTCAATGCTTTATCCCCAGCAGTCGTCCTCTGCTTGACGGTCGTCCTCCGTCACCCGCATTTTATAATCATATTTTACCCCCTTTTACAATCTATATCCCTTTTCTTCTTCAATCAGTGAGTGCAAAGTTTGGACTGTCTTTGGTATTCAACCACAAGTTATCTTGTTTGCCTGTTAAGCCGTCGCTTACATCCTACACAGCTAACTCATGTTTGAATAGGGGAAGCTGTAAACACCCCAAATTTGCCCTCACTCATTTCACCATGGCTTGTGATTCTTTTCATTTGCATAAGTTCAATCATATCATCTCATATTATATTTTTGCTTCACTGCATTGGTTCAAAGTCATCTGCATCTAGGGTTTGTGATCTGAGCCATCCCTGGGCTATCTGAGCAACTCCAAAGGGTTTCAATCATCTCAAGAGGGTCCATGTATGTTCAAGCATCATATTATATCCTCCCAAGATCAAAGAAGTCAAAGAATCACAAGAACTGAGAAAGGCATAGAAGCAGAGCCAAGCTTAACTGCACAGATGACCTAAAATTAGGGTTTTGGTTTCAGAGGACATAACTCCAAATTTTTTGGTCATTCTTGTTTCTATTGGTCTCTATATGATATGAGGATCATGCATACCAATTTTCATGAAGAAATTCAATGGGGAAGGCATCTGATCAATAAATGACTTCTTGAGCAAGTCAGTGCAAAATCAGGGCATCTGAGGCCCCCAATCATCCAACCAAAGGGTCTTCTCCATCATTTTGGGTGTATATGATATTTATTTGATCTTAGAAGAGGTTATAAGTTCACAAAATTGAAGAATTTCAAGCCATTTGCAAATTTGCCATTTTGGGAAAGTGACTTGTAATGCAAACTTGCCATTTTGGGAAAGTTTTTCAACCTCCTCTTTTTGATTCAAAATTGCTTCAAATGAAACATTCTTGGTCATGAAAGTTGTAGATTGGATCATTCCCTTTTCAAAAAGTACAAGAACTTGATCTAATTCATCATAGAACTCAAGATATGGCCTTGCAAAGTTGGGAAAAATCACAAAAATTTCACTTATGTACCAAAGAGGGAAACTTGCAAAAACTCTTGTCAAACCAATTTGTGACTTCAAAATGACTTCTAACCATTACCCAAACATCATACATGACCTATAATTCAGAATTGCCCAAAGAAATCCCAAGTTTCATGCCTTGCTGTCGCTCCCGATAAAATGGACATAGGCCCAGATAAAGGTACAGACGCGAACGGTCGGCGAGAGGGACAATGAGAACACACAGCCGTGAACTCACTGGAGATGAATAGAGTCGCCAGCTAGGCATTTTTATCCCGGAGGAAAGGCAATGCTGCATAGACCTGGAAAGAGATGGATAAGACGGTTGCGAACCAGAGAGACTGAGAAAGGGGGTTGGTTACAACCTGGGAAGGTATTAACACCCAGATTGTCCGCCGTACTCGACGGGATCCACGCTTAAGAGATTTGTGTTTAAAAGGGGTAGTGTCGGTGCAATTTGTGTGTAAGAGTTGGAAAAGGATGTACAGGTGTCAGTGTAAGAGAAGTGAAGTGTATAAATGTACAGTGTCAGTGCAAGGATGAGAGTATGCTCAAGATTATGAGGCTAAAAGAATGATGCTGGAAAGAGGGGGAATATACAGAGACTTTTGTTCGATAACTGTTAAGTTATGCCTACGTATCCTCTCGTGCAATGAGGAAGTCAGAACACCGTAGTTCGACCCAAAGAGACTGAAAGATGAATTGACTTGTGAACTGCTTGCTTGTCTATGCTCAAGTGTATGACCTGTCTGGCTCAGGTGCAAACTGTCTTGCATTAGACGGAAGAAGCAAGTTCTCGGTTGTGAGTGAATGAGATGAGAAAAGAATCCCGGAGGAGACGATTATTGTTTGTTTTTGAGTTTTCAGTCTTTTATTGCTTTTGAAAGTTTGTCATAAGTTAATGAGCTTAAGCCTAAACCAATGGGTTAGTAAACTCATCACATCTTCCCTCTGATTAGGGGTAATGAGAGTACCTTAAGTGTGAAGTCAGATTCTCACACTTAAACACCTTTGATGTAGGATTAAGATCATTATCCTACTTGTGATTATTTAGATGTTTTTGGTGTTTTTGTTTAGTGTTGAGTAATGAGGTTAAGCCATAATCAAGGATTAAACAGACTCATTACACCATCCTAATAGAAGGATAATAGATGAGAATGTTTAAGCTGAGGAAAGCTCCTCAACTTAATCCATGATTAGGGATTAAACTCATGACAAAACAAGCCTTTGATTAAGTGGATTTTATTTAATGGTATGATTATTAAGTGGATTTTATGATTTGTAAGACAACTTGAGGGGGACTTGTCCATTAACACTAGGGTTAGTCCTTCTTAACCAATTAAGGAAGAATTAGAACCCTAATGCAAGGCCCAAGTTACAAGTGTGATGTCTTGATGATTATTATGTGAATTGATTGAGAGATTTAAACACATTAAGGGTTTAACACTTAGGATTAAAGTTATACACTCCATCCTAATAGAAGGATGCAGGCATAAGTTTAATCACAAAGCCTTAAAGCCTTTAGGGTTTAGTCCCTGATTATGAGATGAGAAGAGAAGGCTCAAAAGAGACACAAAGGTAAAACTAATAGGGGAGACTAATCAAAACCCTAATCATTGTCATGCTTGGTTGTTCCTAAGGTTTGTGAGGTTTATAAGAACAATCTTCAATGGAACCACCAGGAAGCAGATGAAAGGATCAAGAGAAGCAAAGCAACTTGCTTCATTCAAGAAGTCAAGTCACTTGAGGAAAGAAAGTGAGAAGCAAAAGAAAGAGCAAGCTCAATCTCATACACAAACATAAATGCAGCAAGGATGCCTAAAAAAGAGATGAAGAGAAGTTATGAGAAGTGAAGGCAAATTCACTTCTCAGGACAACTTACCACCTGAAAAGTTAGAAAAGAAATGCAATGCAAGACAAAATGGGATGAGATGACATGATGAGAAACAAAACCAGAAGCATGTACATGATGCTAATGATGCTATGAGATGCTACAAACATGAGGCAGCACATGGAGATGATCATACAAGTTCATGAATGCAAATGAAGCAAGTTAAGGAGCATGGACATACATGAAAAGTAATGGAATGCAAATGACATACAAAATGGCGAATACATGATGCAATGATCAAACATGCTTTCAATATGTATTATGATGTTAAATGAATCAAATGGAGGCATGGAATGTCATGGCAAGTCATGTTGTGCAAGAGAATGCAAGATGGGTGCATATGAAAGCCCAAACTAGGGTTTATGAACAATACATCAAACAAAAATCAAAATCAGAAGCAAACCCTAAGATAAAAAATTGAAAATGCCACTCAAAGGACCCCTAATCCTATACTAAACCAATGCCCAAAGGAGAAGTCTCAACTCCTAACCAAACTCAAGTTATGATTTTTACAAGTTTGCTAGGGTTTTAGGGTTTCCAAACAAAAGAAATGTCAAACAAATGGAAAATGAAAGATCAAAACATGCCAAATTAATCTTACAAACTACATGCTAAACACAATGCAATGCAAAAAGAATCAATGTCCAACTCTTCATGGATAGGCAGAAATGATTTTTTGAACTTTGGATCAAATTAATGCATAAAAATGATTTTAATTCAATGAAAAATTCTCAAAATGCATCAAGATCAAAAAAGAAATTTGGTTTGAAGGTTGGACAATGTTTCTAAATGTCTTAGAACATTTCATGAATTTTTTGGTGATTTTTAAATACCTAAAAGTATTTTTAATAAATTAATTTTCATTAATCAATTAAAAATAAACTTTTAAATATTTAAAAATACATTTTTAATGCTAAAAATGAAAATAAAAATATTTTTGTGTTTGAAAAATTAATGAAACTCTTGAGAAAAAGTTTCATAATTTTTAAAACAATTTTGCTATTTTAAATAAATTGTGCAAGTTAAATGAATTAAATGAAAATAAAAATGAATTTAAACTGAATTAATGAGAAGTCAACAGATCTGATGGCCTGGATTCAAAGTCACACGCGCGGGAGTTGACTAGGCGCGCATCTGGACGGCCTACGTTCAAACTGACTTAATTACACTTAGCCCTAATTAATCAAACCCTAATTACTTTCTGATGACCGGAACAGTGGTTCCGGTCATCTTCTCCGGCGAGACAAAGTGCTAACTCCTTCTACACGTTACGAAAATGAAATCTAATTGAACAGAAATGATCCCCACTCACTCACGAATCAAAACCCTCAATCAAAACAAATTTATTTTTCCAGGAATGGCTGAATCGAAGCAAACAAGAACTAGGGCAAAAAAGTTTCAGAGACTGATTAAACTCTCATCTCTCCACCATTTTCAAAACTAAAGATATCAGAGCAATCAGTGAAGCATGGAGAACAACTTTAGAACTTAAAAATCCATTTCTGGAAAAAACGTTCTTGAGCTACCTGAGTTTCGAAGCTTTCAATCCAGCAACTTTCTGACCTCTCCCTTTGATGCAATCCACTCTACTTGGTCCCCTGATGATCCTTGAATGCTTAGGAGGAGTTTATGTTGGCTGGTTAAGGAGTTTGAACAGCTCCTGCTCAAGCTCAGTTGAAAATGGTGCTAGTGATTCAGGCTGTTTCAGGCCAATGTGAGTGGTTCTTTGTGATCAGGGTGATGTTTTGAGAAGGTTTGTGGAGTTTGTTCAAGTGTTTGTGGCCTGTGGAATGAGTTTCGAAGGCTTTGGCTTTGAGAGTGAAAAATGGAAGAGTAGTGTTCTTGCTTGGTTCAGGCCTAAGTCTTGCTGGTTTAGGCTCAGTGAAGCAGGGTGATTTTATCAATGGATTTGGTTTTTGTGTTTGTGAGCTGTATAGAGAGATTCGAAGAGTTTTGCTTGATGGAGTGTTTTTGTGAATGGTGTCTTGTTGTGAGCTTCAGCCTTGCTTGATGTATGTTATGGCCAGCATTTGCTTTGCATAAAGAACTCCCATTGGTCAGTTGATGTGACTTGGCCTGCTGTGATAGGTAAGTTCACTTTTGCAAAATGTCAACTTTGGTGTAAGGAAAGCATGGGTTGAGCCCTAGGCTAGCACAAGTACATGGGCTGGCGCAGTATGGTGTGTGAGGGAGGCTATCATGGTTCAGCATCCAATGTAACAAGTGGGTGAGGTGTGATGATAGTTTTTGCAACTTGATCATTTTTGAAACTTCATGAAAATCTCTTGCTTTGCCAACCATGAACATGTGATCTTTTGGTCCAAATTTGATTTTTAGAACTTGTGTGATGTTTGTACATTGGTTTGATGTGAACTAGAGGTCACAAATGGCCTTGATACATGATTTTGCAAATTTTCCAATTGGTGCATATCTTGAAAATTAGTGATTTTTGCCAACTTTGTCACACCATAACTTTTGATCCAAAATGAATTAGGTCATGTTCTTGTACTTTTTGAAAAGGGAAAAATGTGTTCTACAACTTTCATGACCAAAGTTTTTTCATTTGAAGCATTTTTGGATCAAAAAGCAAGGTTTGAAAAGTGACCTAGATTGACAAATTCCTTAAAAGTCAACCATGAACTAAAAAGTCAACTTTGCAAAAACTTCAAATTCTTGATTTTTGTGAACTTCAACCCTCTTCCATGATCAAATAAAGATCATATACACTCAAAATGATGAAGATCACCCCTTGGTTGGGTCATTGGGGGCCTCAGATGCTCTGATTTTGCACTGACTTGTCCAGAAAGTCAACCTTTGATCAGATGACTTCCCCATGGAATTTCTTCATGAAAATTGATATGCATACTCCCTATACCATATAGAGACCAATGGAAACAAGAATGACCAAAAAATATTGGAGTTATGGCCTCTGAAACCAAAACCCTAATTTTAGGTCAACTGTGCAGTCAAACTTGGCTCTGCATCCACACCAATCCCAGTTCTTGTGATTCTTTGGCATTCTTGACTTTGAGAGGATGTAATATGACACTTTAACACACATGGACCCCTTTGAAGTGATTGGTGGCCTTTGGAGTGGCTCAGGAGGCTCTAGATTGCTCAGATCACAAACCCTAGGTGCAGATGACTTAGAAACTATGCAGTGAATCAAAAATGAGATATGAGATGATATGATTGTGTTTATGCATATGAAATGATCACAAGCCATGGTGTGAATGGGTGAGGGCAAATTTGGGGTGTTTACAGCTGCCCCTATTCAAACATGAGTTAGCTGTGCAGGATGTAAGCGACGGCTTATCAGGCAAACAAGATAACTTGTGGTTGAATACCAAAGACAGTCCAAAATTTGCACTCACAGAATGAAGAAGAAAAGGGATATAGATTGTAAAAGAAAAATAAAGTATATTGTAAAGTGTGGGCGACGGAGGACGACCGTCGAGCAGAGGACGACTGCTGGGTAAATAGCAATGACGGGGACGGCCGACATGCTGGGGATAAAAGGTAAAGCCAAGACGGGGACGGCCGACTAGCTGAGAAAAATAAGATTATGATGGGGACGGCCATCAAGTTCGTAAAGCAAAGTAACCAACGATGGGGACGGCCATCGGGCTAAAAAGGAAAGGGACCACGACGGGGACGGCCATCGGGTTAAAGAATAAATGAAATAAACAGATGATGAGGTACGGTCATCAAAGGTGAAGGACGATCACCTAGCAGGGGACGGCTGCTCTGTTGGGGTTAAGATGAGGGACGGTCATCTTAAGCGGAGGACGACCACCTGGCAGGGTACGGCTGCCAAAAATATCAACGATGGGGACGGCCATCGGATAAAAGGTCAACGATGGGGACAGCCATAGGACGAGCATGATGGAGGACGACCATCAAGAGGTGGAGGAAGACCACCTAGCAGGGGACGGCTGCTCTCGAGGTTTCTCATGACACAGGACGAGTGCCAGATAACCAAAAATCAACAATGGGGACGGCCATTGGATAAAATGATGAAGGACGATCATCAAGAGGTGGAGGACGACCACCTAGCAGGGGACGGCTGCTAAAAATCAACGATGGGGACGGCCATCGGATGATCATGATGGAGGACGACCATCAAGAGGTGGAGGACGACCACCTAGCAGGGTACGGCTGCTCTCAAGGTTTATCATGACACAGGACGAGTGTCAGATAAAAAGGAAAATTTGCTTACTTGGCGATCTACTGGGGATATAGTGAACACGGACGAGTGTTTACAACCAAGAAAAGAAAGTATAAGTGTTTAGGTGTTTGTGTATAGATTAAAAATGCGGACGAGCATCCTTAAGACTACGATACGGACGAGTATCGGGTAGAAACAAACTGACACATGTTCAGAGATGATGATACGGACGAGTATCAACGGGTTAACAAAGAACACGGACGAGTGTTGAATCTGAGGGGACTCCTGGGGAATAGTAGACACAGACGAGTATCTATATCCAAGAAGACAAAAGTGTTTGACACGGTGTATGGATTAAAGATACGGACGAGCATCCTTAAGACTATGATACGGACGAGTATCATGTAGAAACAAACATTTGATGCATATTCTGAGATGATGGTACGGACGAGTACCAACTGGTTAACAAAGAACAAGGACCAATGTTGAATCTGTGGGGATATAAATGGCATATACGAGATACGGACGAGTATCTGTATAAGTGTAACATGAGTAGTGAGTATGAGTTTTGTATGGATGAGTGTTTATCTGCTGGGGAGGGTGACACGGACGAGTGTCAAAAGGAGAAAAGTATGATATCAACAAGTATATGGGATGTAAAAGTGTAAGCGACTGCGCTGGGGATATGACACGGACGGGTGTCAAGGAATTGTATATACAAGTATAGGTGAGTGCAAAGAGGATGTCTTTGGCTTTCTACTGAGGTATGACACGGATGGGTGTCAGGACGTATCTGTAATACGGGTGATCTTGTTTGTAAAGGATATTCAGGCGACTTTACTGGGGAGTGATGACACGGACGGGTGTCAACTGGTGTTTGTGAATTGTGAGGCAACTGCTTTTGCTGGGACTCTGGTGGGGACAGTTTCTGTGTATTGATGAATGGTTACTATTCACAAGAGTCCGATTCACAACATGGCTTATGATTATGCTATGTGTTTAATTTTTGCCGTAATGCTCCGTATTAGACGGAATGCTACGCTTTGTGTGTGAATATGATGCAAATGTCATGATTATGCAAAGATACCAAACTGGGATTCGGATCCCGTTTCCGCGAAGATCTCTGGCTGATCTGTTTGAAGTGGACATCCCTGCTGGGGATGAGATCATTGGTAGATCTGATGAGACGCATCTGCTTGGGGATATAGGTCACTGATGGACATATCCTTGTAATATAGGACCCAGCTGGGGTTTGTAGAGGCCTTCCGTACTCTGTTGTGACTCCTTCATGCGTTGCTCTTCCGGATAGAGGCTGAGGATTCTGTGGGGAGATGGTTCCCTGATTTCTGCATTCTGTTGAGGAAGAATGGTTGGCACTACGGCTGGGGAAATTGACAAGTGGCAACTTAGCTGGGGAAAGTCGTTGGCAACTCAGCTGGGGAGAAAAAAAACACCTCTGGCGCCAAGAGTGAGTGTTGATTTGCCAGCTTGCTGGGATGTAATTTGCATGCCCCAAGTTGTGTTCTGGATACCTGCAATCCTGCAAAGATAAGGAAACGCACAAATGGTCCCGAGGTATCCTTTACTGGATTCCGTCATAGGAGTTAAGCACTTTTGAGAGTAAGTATATTCCCTGCAAGCATGTGTTATTATTATTTTTTTTAGAGAAAAGCATCTGTACTCATGCAATTAGTTTTTTAGAGACATCAGACATTCTTTGCAAATAAAATGTACAAGACGAAACATGACTGAAAAATCTGATTTTATTAATTCATGTGCCCTGAATTGGCAAGATACAGTCAAGGAAACATATCTCCTGAAATGAGGGGATTGTTACAAATTGAGAAACAAAGTGCTGGCGATGTTGAAGACGCTTTAAGGAGCTTCCTCTTCTGCTATGACTCGTATGACTTTTGACGTTCTTCTCGTCTTGCTTTCTGGAGAAGGTTGATTCTGATTGAAGCTTGATCCTTCTGAAGCTTACCAAGTTGTGGATAATACAGACGAATTCAGAATGCAGTTGTTCGCTTATTCCCTTATTTTGCATGGATCGCCCTTTCGGGTTTTCAATCCATCGGGATACCCATTTTTGCCTGAGTTGTCCAATGCGGCTTTTCAACTCAGCGGGTGTACACTTTTTTTGTTTATTTTCCCTTATTTTTGCCCGAGTCTTTTATTCTGTTTTCGACTCGCCGGGATGCCTTATTTTTGCCTGGACTTACATTCTGTTTTTATGTCCAGCGGGTCATTTTTATGCGAAGTATTTTTTAACTGCATCTGAATTCACAGGGGACGGGAAGTCTTCACCATCCATGGTGCTGAGCATCAGTGCTCCACCAGAGAAAACTTTCTTCACCACGAATGGCCCTTCATAATTTGGAGTCCATTTGCCCCTGTGGTCTGTATGAGGAGGGAGGAATTTTTTTAGCATAAGATCTCCTACTTGGTACTCTCGGTGCCTGACTTTCTGATCGAAGGCTTTCTTCATTCTTTTCTGATACAGCTGCCCATGACAGATTGCAGCCAATCTTTTCTCTTCAATCAGACTCAGTTGCTCGTATCGGGATCGGACCCATTCTGCTTCGCTCAGTTTAACATCCATTAGTACCCGCAGAGAGGGTAATTCAACTTCGACAGGTAGGACTGCTTCCATACCATACACAAGCTGATACGGTGTTGCCCCAGTGGACGTTCTGATTGACGTGCGGTACCCATGCAAGGCAAACGGTAGCATTTCATGCCAGTCTTTGTAGGTGACTACCATCTTCTGCATAATCTTCTTGATATTCTTATTAGCTGCCTCAACAGCGCCGTTCATCTTTGGCCTGTAAGGAGAAGAATTGTGGTGTTGGATCTTGAAGTCCCGGCACATCTCTGCCATCATTTTGTTGTTCAAGTTGGAACCATTATCAGTAATGATTCGCTCGGGAACTCCATATCGACAGATGATATCTCTCTTCAGAAATTTGGCTACCACTTGTCTTGTAACATTGGCATAGGAAGCTGCTTCGACCCACTTGGTGAAATAATCAATGGCAACCAGGATGAATCTGTGGCCGTTTAAAGCAGTCGGTTCAATCTTGCCGATCATATCAATGCCCCACATGGCAAAGGGCCATGGTGAAGACATCACGTTTAGAGGATTTGGAGGCACATGCACCTTATCTGCATAAATCTGGCATTTATGGCATTTTCTGGCGTAGGCGCAACAGTCGGCATCCATTGTGATCCAGTAATAACCTGATCTTAGCAGTTTCTTAGCCATGGCATGCCCTCCTGCATGGGTACCAAAGGATCCCTCGTGCACCTCGTGCATCAACAAGTCTGCTTCTGTCTTATCAACACATCTGAGGAGTACCATATCAAAGTTCCTTTTGTATAAAGATCCATCAGTGTTCAGAAAGAAACTACCAGCAAGCCTTCTCAAAGTCTTCTTATCATTGGAAGATGCCCCAGGTGGGTATGTTTGATCCTCCAAGAAGCATTTAATGTCATGGAACCAAGGCTTATCATCTTTGACAACTTCTGCTGCAAATACATATGCTGGTCTATCAAGTCTGGATACTGAAATCTGAGGTACAAAGTTAGCAGCTGGAACTTTGATCATGGATGAAATGGTAGCAAGAGCATCTGCAAACTGATTCTCGTCCCGAGGGATATACTCAAGCTTGACTGTTGTGAAGAAAGTCAATAACCTCCTTGTATAATCCCTGTAAGGTATCAGATGATCCTGGTGGGTGTACCATTTTCCGTTGGTTTGATTAACTACCAGAGCTGAATCTCCGAACACAGTCAATGTCTTGATCCTGAGGTCAATGGCTTCCTCAAGACCCATAATGCAAGCTTCGTATTCAGCTTCGTTGTTAGTGCAGTTGAAAGTGAGTTTTGCCGAGAAAGGCATGTGAACTCCTTTAGGTGTAATGAGTACTGCACCAACACCACGACCATTCATATTAACAGCCCCATCAAACATCATAGTCCATTCTTCTTCTGGGTCAGGCCCTTCAGTGTGAATAGGCTCTTCATGATCTTTTGATTTTATGAACATGATGTCTTCATCAGGAAAGTCAAATCTCATAGGCTGGTAGTCATCAATAGGTTGCTCAGCAAGATATTCAGATAGTACACTGCCCTTGATGGCTTTCTGAGAGGTGTACTGGATGTCGTATTCTGTGAGAATCATTTGCCATCTTGCAACCCGTCCGGTGAGTGCTGGCTTCTCAAATATGTACTTAACTGGGTCCATCTTCGAGATCAATAAGGTAGTGTGGGTCAACATATACTGTCTCAGTCGGCGAGCAGCCCACGCTAAAGCACAGCAAGTTTTTTCGAGCAATGAATAACGTTGTTCACAGTCGGTAAACTTTTTGCTCAGGTATTATATTGCATACTCTTTTCGACCAGACTCGTCATGCTGGCCCAGCACACACCCCATTGACTCTTCTAATACTGTCAGGTACATTATCAGAGGTCTTCCTTCAACTGGAGGCATAAGGATTGGAGGTTCTTGCAGATATTCTTTGATCTTGTCAAAAGCCTTCTGGCAGTCTTCGTTCCACCTGACCGTCTGTTCTTTTCTTAACAGCTTGAACAAGGGTTCACAGGTTGCTGTAAGGTGAGATATGAATCGTGAGATGTAGTTCAATCGACCTAAGAACCCCCGAACTTCCTTCTCTGTCCTCGGTGCAGGCATCTCTTGAATAGCTTTGACTTTATCAGGGTCAACTTCAATCCCTTTCTCGCTTACAATAAAGCCCAGCAGCTTACCGGATCGCACCCCAAATGTGCATTTGTTGGGGTTCAGCTTCAGTTGGTACTTCCTCAGACGCTTGAACAACTTCAGCAGATTCACCAGGTGATCTTCCTCTGTAAGGGACTTAGCGATCATGTCATCCACATAACATTCTATTTCTTTGTGGATCATATCGTGGAATAATGTCACCATAGCCCGTTGATATGTGGCACCAGCATTCTTCAGCCCGAATGGCATCACCTTGTAACAGAACGTGCCCCAGGGTGTGATGAAAGTTGTCTTCTCCATGTCTTCAGGTGACATTTTGATCTGATTGTATCCTGAAAATCCGTCCATGAAGGAGAATACCGAGAACTGAGCCGTGTTGTCCACCAATACATCAATGTGAGGTAATGGGAAGTCATCCTTCGGGCTGGCTCTGTTCAGATCCCGGTAGTCAACACACATCCTTACTTTGCCGTCTTTCTTAGGCACAAGTACTATGTTAGCAACCCACGGTGGATAGCTAGTCACAGCAAGGAACCCGGCGTCCCATTGCTTTTGTACCTCTTCTTTGATTTTCATTGCCATGTCTGGGCGGGTGCGGCGCTGTTTCTGTTTCACTGGTGGACATTCTTCCCTCAAAGGCAGCTTGTGCACAACTATATCGGTGTCCAACCCTGGCATATCTTGATACGACCAAGCAAACACATCCACATATTCTTGAAGCAGATCAATCAGTTGTCTCTTCACTGAGTCTTGCAGGCAGGCCCCGATTTTAACCTCTTTCACGTCTTCATCTGTACCAAGATTAATCACTTCAACCTCCTCCTGGTGAGGAGTAATAACATTTTCCTCTTGTCTTAACAACCTGGCTAGCTCTTCAGGAAGCTCATATTCTTCTTCAACCCCTTCATCAGCTTGATTGATCGGATTGTCAAAGTCATACGAAGTCATAGCCGTGCTGTTGTCGGTGCTGTCAGGAAGGCACTCTCTGCAAGGGTTCAGTTTGTTTATTTTAGTGATTGATTTTAATCTTGTTTAAAAAAGGTGAAATGAAGTTATCATTTTGAAAACATCGCCATTTATTTTTTGTACAAAAAGAAAAAAGGAAAAACAGTGAACGAAAAGGAAAAAGACTCATTTGCAAAAAGATGTCTGATATTTCATTGATTAATCTTGTTTGCACAAAAAAGTACAGATGGCCCGATTACAAAATGAGTCTTGTCATCTTGGGCAAGATGCAAGACTTTGATGCATGCTATAAAAATACAGGAAATAATAATTACTCTGCATGAGTAACTCTTATAATTTCCTGGGAAGACCAGTTTGAGATACTGCTCCCCGGGATCTTTGGACGAATCCAATTCTCCAGATTGCGCTCCTCTTCCAGCTCGTCTTCCAAATTGTTGATAGCATCAGGGGTGAGCATCCCCCCACTGACAAAACCGGGCTTCTCAGCAGCCTTTGCTTGATGTTGTTGAGTTGGTCTGTAACCCAACCCAAATTTGTCTTTCTTCTCCTCCACAGATAAAACCTTGCCCCAGCCTTGGGCAGTTCCTTCCTCAACAACCTTCCGGGCTTGTTGATAAGATGACATGGAGATCCCAGATACAGCAGATGCTTCATTAACATTCAGGGCCTCAAACCCTTGGCTCATTGTTTCATGGATCTCCCCATCCATCTCAATATACTTATAAGTAGCCAGATGGCTAACAAATATATCCTCCTCCCCACAGATAGTAACAACTTGGCCCTCCCACTCAAATTTTAACTTCTGGTGAAGGGTAGACGTTACTGCGCCAGCGGCATGAATCCATGGTCTACCCAACAAACAGCTGTAGGCAGGCTGAATGTCCATCACATAGAAGATCGTTTTAAAGGTTTGTGGGCCAATTGTCACAGGTAGCTCAATTTCTCCCAGAACTGATCTCTTAGAACCATCAAAGGCTCTTACTACCAGGTTACTGGGACGCAAGGCTAATCCTTCATACTCTAGCTTCACCAGGGCCTTTTTCGGTAAAACATTAAGGGATGATCCTGTGTCTACCAGCACATGGGAAAGGACTGCACCTTTACATTCCATGGTGATGTGCAAGGCCTTGTTATGGTTGCGGCCTTCCGTTGTCAAGTCAGTATTGGTGAACCCTAGCCCATTGCTAGCAGTAACATTTCCAACCACGGTTTCCAACTGATTGACAGTGATCTCTTCAGGCACGTAAGCTGCGTGCAAGACTTTGAGTAATGCATTCCGATGGGCTTCGGAGCACATAAGCAATGATAGTATTGAGATCTTGGATGGCGTCTGGTGAAGCTGATCCACTATTTTGTAATCACTCTTTTTGATGATTCTCATGAACTCATCAACTTCTTGATCGAATGGTGTTTTCAAAGCTTCCTTAACAGCTTGATCTTCCTGCACCGGGCTCTTTCCTTTTGCCTTGGCAGCAGCTTCTGCTTCGGCAGAGGGTCTTTGAAACTGTGGGGCAAAGAGACGTCCGCTTCGAGTGAAGCCTCCGCCTCCTCCCACATTGTCTATTTGTGGTGATGGTGTTGATGGTTCAAGAGTGATTTTCTTTCCTTCGCAGTATACGTCAGAGCCGTAGTGCCAAGGGATGGCCCTATTGCTTTCATAAGGTATGGGTCCAGGCACCGTGACAGTGACTGGACTGATGACAGCTGCAGAAGGGACTGTGATAGTTTGTGGATCATAATAAATTGTGACTGGTGCTATGGTGGGAGCAGCACTTTCTGAGTTGTAGGCAGAGTTGTTTTCAGGATCATAAAATATTGTGACGGTTGAGACATCTTCAGAGTTTGTTGCTGGAGTTGTAGGAGACATTGTCGGAAGGATGGATGTTGTTGTTGTAGGAGATTCAAATTGGAGTGGTGCTGAAGTTGTAGAAGAAAAATTTGTTGATAACTGATCAGTTGAGATGATAGATGAAGTACTTGTTGATGAAGCCGAAGAATTGTCAGGAACAATGGTTGCTGCAGTTGTAGGAGATATTGGTACTGTTGCTGGTGAGATTGCTGGATTTGTTGGAAATGATGTGGTGATCTGAAGCTGGCCACTCTGAATAAGACCATCTATGCCATTCCTCAGGTTATCGCACCCATTTACTGAAATATTGCAGTAAGCACACCCTAACTCACACCCCGGGAACATTTGACATTCGAGGAGCTGAGCCTTAATCTCTACCAACGGCGTCCGAATCTGACCCACACTGGTTATTAAATAAGATGGCTTGTCTTCTTCAATTGCATTGATCCTGGGACCTCCGTGGTGCGGCATAGGATTTTTGTTGACATTGGGTGGTGGTGCGAAATTCAGAGCTTTTGAGTCTACCAGGTCTTGTACCTTCATGTGTAAGGCTCTGCACTTTTCTGTACTATGGCCAGGTGCATTCGAATGAAAAGCACATCTGGCGTTGGAGTCGTAATTCCTGGGTAGACTGTTGGGATCTGGAGGTGCCAATGTCCTTAGCTCAACTAGGTTGAGTTTCAGGAGTTGTGGCAGCAATGTAGCATATGGCATAGGGATCGGATCGATCACCCTGTTGGCTTGAGATGGCCTCTGCTGGAATGGCCTTTGCTGGTTATTGTTGTTGGTGTTGCTGTTGTTGTAATTTCTCGGAGGATACTGATTTTGCTGATGGTACTGGGGTTGTTGCTGATAGTTTTGCTGAGGAGATTGATAAGCTGGTTGTGGATGAGCTGGAGCGGGAATGGTGACAGCTGCCACAGATCTATGAACATATTGGGGCCTGCCCCTGTTGGTGTGGATGGCATTAGTCTCACCAGTCCTTCTTGGGCCTGCAAAAGGCTTCCTTGTATTGCTGGATGAGCTGGCACCATTGTCAGAAATCTTGCCCATTTTTAACAGGCTCTCAATTCTTTCCCCAGCTATGACAACATCTGCAAAGCTAGTAGATGAGAAGGCAGCTAGCCTATCAATGTAAGTCCCCTGAAGGGTGTTCATGAACATATCAGCCATCTCCCTTTCTGACATAGGTGGCTGGACAGCAGCAGCAAGCTGTCTCCATCTTTGAGCATACTCTCGGAAGCTCTCTCTAGATGACTGTGACATTCCCATCAGGAGGGTCCTGTTGGGTGCCATATCCAGATTATACTGATACTGTCTGATGAAGGCCTCTGCCAGGTCCTTCCAGCATCTAATAGTCGCTCTTGTCAGATGGGAATACCATTCCCTCGAAGCTCCAGTCAAGCTATCCTCAAAATAGAACATCCAAAGCTTCTCGTCCATGGTATAGGCCTTTAGCCTCCCGAGAAAAGATTATAGATGGGTCCGGGGACAGGAAGTCCCATTATACTTCTCAAAGCATGGTGGCTTAAACTTGTGGGGAATCCTGACCCCATCTACCAAGCCCATATCCATAACATCAAAACCCAAAGAGTTTTGAGACTCTAAGGATCTTAATTTCTCAGCTATCTCATCCAACCTCCTATCATAAGCTTCTTCCCCAGCTCCCATCACTGTGAACTGGTCTTCTTGAGGGTCTTCTTGCAGTACCCTCCCTGCTGTGGCAGTCCCTTGTATATTGACAGGAATGTTGGCCTCTGGATGGAGGTGGGGTCCAAAGACTGGGGGATTGACATGAGGTTGGACTCTTTCATTGTTGCTAGTCCCAGCAGTCCCCGGCTGATGATCTTCCTGATTTCTCCCTTCTACCAGTGCTCTGAGCCTCTCCTGGCTTTGAGCCATGTTGTTCATTACCTCCATAAATTGTGTCATTTGAGTCCTCATTTCCAACCTCTCGTTGGTCATTTGGTTCCTGACCTCTGTAAGGTCCTGCTGCATCTGATCCATCTGTATGCCCGGAAGATTGTTACGGGTGGGGTACCTGTGTGGTCGGTTGAGTGGAAACCCTCGTCGTCGAGCAATAATTCCTGAACATCTCAACAGAGTTAGCAACAACAAAACAAAAACCTACAAAACAAACAAAGGGTTAGCATGCAATGCAGTATGCTTATTTGTTTTCAAGGTATCCGGCTTGGCATTCAGTTTTGACCCTTCCAGACCCTTGAAGATGATGCTGTTGATGTTGCTTTCGAAGTAAACTCGGATGGAACAAACTAATACATATATTACAAAAGGCCACTGGTACATAGTTTGTTTACAAATACAAGCCCTATGAGGGGTCAAAATATATTACAAGAAAATAAAAGTACATGGAATAAAAGCAACAACAAGCAAATGGTCAAACACCAAGACCAAACTCATCCTCCCGAACTTCCTTGAGAAGTGCTTCAGTCACAGGATCAGCCGGACGCTCCGTGAGGTTCCTGATAAGGAGGTTCCTGGTAGTAACAGCTGCAGTTAGCTTCTTGTGTTGACTTTGGTCCTTAGACCTCTTCACTCCAGCTCTGATCTTTAGCTCTGATATCTCCCTCTGGGCTGCTGCCAGGGCTTCTTGTTGCTCTTTTGCACTAGCTTCCATCTGCTCTATCTTGTCTTGGACCCTCTTGTCCTCCAGAGTACGAGCCTCGGTGATCCTGACCCACCTAGCCTGACTCTCCTTCAGATACAAGTCTGTCCTGGCTTTCTGGAATTGGGCTTCCTTGCAAGCATTCTTCAGGATTTGCTCTCCAGCCCTAGACTTCTTAATGTAATCTTCAGACTTCTCAATTCTAGCCAGATGTTCCACTTTCAACTTCTCCAACCTCTCAATATCCAGTCTGCCATCACTCCTCTCCCAGAGGGTCTTCTGTAGAGCTTGAGTCAGCTTCTCATTTCTCTCTTTCAATTTCTCAAACTCCTCTAAGCTGACAGTTACTGGAGGTGGTGTTGTGGAAGGCCCAGGCATATCCTCTATAGTAAAGGGCATCCCAGAGAATTGAGCCCTGGCATGGGACCAATCATAGTACTGGGCAGAGGCTACATTATTGCATCTTCCAAGAATAGTTATCCCTTTAGTCTGCACATTGTCCCAGGCCCAGGCTGCCTGCCTGACAATAGCCAGATTAAGCTTGTTCTCACAATAAAGAGTCTCCACCAAGTCCTGTGCCTTAGGAGTGTGGACTAGTGCATAGCCCAGTTGTCTTTTGAACAGCAGAGGGTTGTAATTAATACTACCCTTAACTCCTATTAGGGGCACATTGGGAAAATGCCCACAGCTGGTGATGATATCCCTGCCTTTTGTGCTTTGAGTGCACCACCTGATATCAACTGAAGTTAGAGTAGTAAGTCTTCCAGCCCAGTTTCTCTGCTGATGAGGGTTCAAAAATGCATCTGTCCTGGGCAAATGCCTGAGAAGCCAAGTATGGAACAAAGGAGCACAACACCTCACTAATCTTCCCCTCTGCTTTTCATTCCTCTGATGCACTGAATAGTAGAGATCCCCTAATAAAGTTGGCACTGGGTTCTTCAGGATGAAAAGATGGATTGCATTCTTACTAATGAATCGAGGCTCATCTGCAAATAATACAATCCCATATATGCTCAGGGCCAATAAAGCACAGACTGCTTTCCACTCTCCTAAAGAAGCTTTCAAGGTGGCTTGAGAGATCAAGAAATCCAGATGCAAGCCAGGGATTCCAGCCTTAGAAGTCATATGCTGCCCAATCAGGACTGGTTCCAGATGCAATGCCTTTGCTACCTCTTCATTACCGGGAAAGGTCATCTCAGGGTTGAAAGGGACTCCACCCCTGACAGGTATACCAACTAATGATGAGTATTCTTCCAATAAGGGGCCCAACTGAAAATCCTGAAAAGTGAAACATCTCAGTGGGGGATCATAAAACTGAAGGCAAGTGTGGATCAGGCTTCTCTGTGAGGGGTCCAGATCCATAACCAAATCAAGTATATCTCCATGGTGTTCCCTGAACAGTGGTATATGGTCTGGAGTGATCAGGGTCTGAATCCTCCTGATGTCTGCTAACTCTGGCTGGAAGAAGTGGTAGGTGATGTTGCTCTTTTTAGGTGCCATAATGTTGAGACTGAGTAGAGACAAGTGCTGATGGTGATACTGAAGAATGGGCCACTGATTGGCTGGTGTAGATAGCTGATAGCTGAAGCAAGTGCTGATGAAGATAGGTCAATACTGAAGATGGGGTAAAAACCAAAACCAAATGAAGATGGATACCCTGAAACACAAATAAGCAAATGTCAATATGATGCAATGATTATGTATGCAAATGATATGCAAGGGTTTGTGACTGAGCTGGATCTGATCAAGTGCTCTAAAATAAGTCCATGTGTGTAAGAAATCCAGATGGAGGTCCATAAGTCCAGTAACCAAGGTGGGGGACTCAAATAAAGAGTCACATGTCCAGGGTTTAGAATCACAAGAACTGTTCCAACATGGAGTATTCTTAATCAAATCAAAGTAACAGGGTATTCTGAGGTCGAGGTACCTGCAAACCTGTAAACAGCCCAACCCCCTCACAGGTGGTGTTCTAAAACAAGGATCCTCAGACTTGGATCAGTTATGAGAAGTGTAAACACTTCTAACCCGGAGGTACAGTGTTTACAATAACCATAAAAGTTCCTCCTCTAATTCACCTCAGTTTCTGAAGGTCAATACTAAAAGGTCATCCAGACTTGGCAGGCTTCCCAGATAGCCCTAGCATTGCAGGAAATCTGCAACACAGAGTTCTCAAGAAGAAACCCATATCTGAACCGTGTTTCATATTCCCGCACCAGACCGAGATGGAATGGGAAAGAATATGATTCACTCTAGCCTAGGTGTCACTCAGGTCCCAGGTATAGGACCTTAAACTCTCAATAGAACACCCACCCACCAAAGCAAACAAACAGATCCAGCCAGCAGCACAGTATGACAATATGATATAATGCAAAGCTATAAAGAAAGCAGTAAACAACTGTACATAAAGCAAAAATAAATACAAATATACCAACACAAATAAGCACATAACACCCCAGTAAGCACAAATCAATCAAGCGCTAGGAGGAACCCACAAAAAGAACCAGAAGCCCTGGTTACAGTATAAGGGTCCCCAGCAGAGTCGCCAAGCTGTCGCTCCCGATAAAATGGACATAGGCCCAGATAAAGGTACAGACGCGAACGGTCGGCGAGAGGGACAATGAGAACACACAGCCGTGAACTCACTGGAGATGAATAGAGTCGCCAGCTAGGCATTTTTATCCCGGAGGAAAGGCAATGCTGCATAGACCTGGAAAGAGATGGATAAGACGGTTGCGAACCAGAGAGACTGAGAAAGGGGGTTGGTTACAACCTGGGAAGGTATTAGCACCCAGATTGTCCGCCGTACTCGACGGGATCCACGCTTAAGAGATTTGTGTTTAAAAGGGGTAGTGTCGGTGCAATTTGTGTGTAAGAGCTGGAAAAGGATGTACAGGTGTCAGTGTAAGAGAAGTGAAGTGTATAAATGTACAGTGTCAGTGCAAGGATGAGAGTATGCTCAAGATTATGAGGCTAAAAGAATGATGCTGGAAACAGGGGGAATATACAGAGACTTTTGTTCGATAACTGTTAAGTTATGCCTACGTATCCTCTCGTGCAATGAGGAAGTCAGAACACCGTAGTTCGACCCAAAGAGACTGAAAGATGAATTGACTTGTGAACTGCTTGCTTGTCTATGCTCAAGTGTATGACCTGTCTGGCTCAGGTGCAAACTGTCTTGCATTAGAAGGAAGAAGCAAGTTCTCGGTTGTGAGTGAATGAGATGAGAAAAGAATCCCGGAGGAGACGATTATTGTTTGTTTTTGAGTTTTCAGTCTTTTATTGCTTTTGAAAGTTTGTCATAAGTTAATGAGCTTAAGCCTAAACCAATGGGTTAGTAAACTCATCACATCTTCCCTCTGATTAGGGGTAATGAGAGTACCTTAAGTGTGAAGTCAGATTCTCACACTTAAACACCTTTGATGTAGGATTAAGATCATTATCCTACTTGTGATTATTTAGATGTTTTTGGTGTTTTTGTTTAGTGTTGAGTAATGAGGTTAAGCCATAATCAAGGATTAAACAGACTCATTACACCATCCTAATAGAAGGATAATAGATGAGAATGTTTAAGTTGAGGAAAGCTCCTCAACTTAATCCATGATTAGGGATTAAACTCATGACAAAACAAGCCTTTGATTAAGTGGATTTTATTTAATGGTATGATTATGAAGTGGATTTTATGATTTGTAAGACAACTTGAGGGGGACTTGTCCATTAACACTAGGGTTAGTCCTTCTTAACCAATTAAGGAAGAATTAGAACCCTAATGCAAGGCCCAAGTTACAAGTGTGATGTCTTGATGATTATTATGTGAATTGATTGAGAGATTTAAACACATTAAGGGTTTAACACTTAGGATTAAAGTTATACACTCCATCCTAATAGAAGGATGCAGGCATAAGTTTAATCACAAAGCCTTAAAGCCTTTAGGGTTTAGTCCCTGATTATGAGATGAGAAGAGAAGGCTCAAAAGAGACACAAAGGTAAAACTAAGAGGGGAGACTAATCAAAACCCTAATCATTGTCATGCTTGGTTGTTCCTAAGGTTTGTGAGGTTTATAAGAACAATCTTCAATGGAACCACCAGGAAGCAGATGAAAGGATCAAGAGAAGCAAAGCAACTTGCTTCATTCAAGAAGTCAAGTCACTTGAGGAAAGAAAGTGAGAAGCAAAAGAAAGAGCAAGCTCAATCTCATACACAAACATAAATGCAGCAAGGATGCCTAAAAAAGAGATGAAGAGAAGTTATGAGAAGTGAAGGCAAATTCACTTCTCAGGACAACTTACCACCTGAAAAGTTAGAAAAGAAATGCAATGCAAGACAAAATGGGATGAGATGACATGATGAGAAACAAAACCAGAAGCATGTACATGATTCTAATGATGCTATGAGATGCTACAAACATGAGGCAGCACATGGAGATGATCATACAAGTTCATGAATGCAAATGAAGCAAGTTAAGGAGCATGGACATACATGAAAAGTAATGGAATGCAAATGACATACAAAATGGCGAATACATGATGCAATGATCAAACATGCTTTCAATATGTCTTATGATGTTAAATGAATCAAATGGAGGCATGGAATGTCATGGCAAGTCATGTTGTGCAAGAGAATGCAAGATGGGTGCATATGAAAGCCCAAACTAGGGTTTATGAACAATACATCAAACAAAAATCAAAATCAGAAGCAAACCCTAAGATAAAAAATTGAAAATGCCACTCAAAGGACCCCTAATCCTATACTAAACCAATGCCCAAAGGAGAAGTCTCAACTCCTAACCAAACTCAAGTTATGATTTTTACAAGTTTGCTAGGGTTTTAGGGTTTCCAAACAAAAGAAATGTCAAACAAATGGAAAATGAAAGATCAAAACATGCCGAATTAATCTTACAAACTACATGCTAAACACAATGCAATGCAAAAAGAATCAATGTCCAACTCTTCATGGATAGGCAGAAATGATTTTTTGAACTTTGGATCAAATTAATGCATAAAAATGATTTTAATTCAATGAAAAATTCTCAAAATGCATCAAGATCAAAAAAGAAATTTGGTTTGAAGGTTGGACAATGTTTCTAAATGTCTTAGAACATTTCATGAATTTTTTGGTGATTTTTAAATACCTAAAAGTATTTTTAATAAATTAATTTTCATTAATCAATTAAAAATAAACTTTTAAATATTTAAAAATACATTTTTAATGCTAAAAATGAAAATAAAAATATTTTTGTGTTTTAAAAATTAATGAAACTCTTGAGAAAAAGTTTCATAATTTTTAAAACAATTTTGCTATTTTAAATAAATTGTGCAAGTTAAATGAATTAAATGAAAATAAAAATGAATTTAAACTGAATTAATGAGAAGTCAACAGATCTGATGGCCTGGATTCAAAGTCACACGCGCGGGAGTTGACTAGGCGCGCATCTGGACGGCCTACGTTCAAACTGACTTAATTACACTTAGCCCTAATTAATCAAACCCTAATTACTTTCTGATGACCGGAACAGTGGTTCCGGTCATCTTCTCCGGCGAGACAAAGTGCTAACTCCTTCTACACGTTACGAAAATGAAATCTAATTGAACAGAAATGATCCCCACTCACTCACGAATCAAAACCCTCAATCAAAACAAATTTATTTTTCCAGGAATGGCTGAATCGAAGCAAACAAGAACTAGGGCAAAAAAGTTTCAGAGACTGATTAAACTCTCATCTCTCCACCATTTTCAAAACTAAAGATATCAGAGCAATCAGTGAAGCATGGAGAACAACTTTAGAACTTAAAAATCCATTTCTGGAAAAAACGTTCTTGAGCTACCTGAGTTTCGAAGCTTTCAATCCAGCAACTTTCTGACCTCTCCCTTTGATGCAATCCACTCTACTTGGTCCCCTGATGATCCTTGAATGCTTAGGAGGAGTTTATGTTGGCTGGTTAAGGAGTTTGAACAGCTCCTGCTCAAGCTCAGTTGAAAATGGTGCTGGTGATTCAGGCTGTTTCAGGCCAATGTGAGTGGTTCTTTGTGATCAGGGTGATGTTTTGAGAAGGTTTGTGGAGTTTGTTCAAGTGTTTGTGGCCTGTGGAATGAGTTTCGAAGGCTTTGGCTTTGAGAGTGAAAAATGGAAGAGTAGTGTTCTTGCTTGGTTCAGGCCTAAGTCTTGCTGGTTTAGGCTCAGTGAAGCAGGGTGATTTTATCAATGGATTTGGTTTTTGTGTTTGTGAGCTGTATAGAGAGATTCGAAGAGTTTTGCTTGATGGAGTGTTTTTGTGAATGGTGTCTTGTTGTGAGCTTCAGCCTTGCTTGATGTATGTTATGGCCAGCATTTGCTTTGTATAAAGAACTCCCATTGGTCAGTTGATGTGACTTGGCCTGCTGTGATAGGTAAGTTCACTTTTGCAAAATGTCAACTTTGGTGTAAGGAAAGCATGGGTTGAGCCCTAGGCTAGCACAAGTACATGGGCTGGCGCAGCATGGTGTGTGAGGGAGGCTAGCATGGTTCAGCATCCAATGTAACAAGTGGGTGAGGTGTGATGATAGTTTTTGCAACTTGATCATTTTTGAAACTTCATGAAAATCTCTTGCTTTGCCAACCATGAACATGTGATCTTTTGGTCCAAATCTGATTTTTAGAACTTGTGTGATGTTTGTACATTGGTTTGATGTGAACTAGAGGTCACAAATGGCCTTGATACATGATTTTGCAAATTTTCCAATTGGTGCATATCTTGAAAATTAGTGATTTTTGCCAACTTTGTCACACCATAACTTTTGATCCAAAATGAATTAGGTCATGTTCTTGTACTTTTTGAAAAGGGAAAAATGTGTTCTACAACTTTCATGACCAAAGTTTTTTCATTTGAAGCATTTTTGGATCAAAAAGCAAGGTTTGAAAAGTGACCTAGATTGACAAATTCCTTAAAAGTCAACCATGAACTAAAAAGTCAACTTTGCAAAAACTTCAAATTCTTGATTTTTGTGAACTTCAACCCTCTTCCATGATCAAATAAAGATCATATACACTCAAAATGATGAAGATCACCCCCTTGGTTGGGTCATTGGGGGCCTCAGATGCCCTGATTTTGCACTGACTTGTCCAGAAAGTCAACCTTTGATCAGATGACTTCCCCATGGAATTTCTTCATGAAAATTGATATGCATACTCCCTATACGATATAGAGACCAATGGAAACAAGAATGACCAAAAAAATTTGGAGTTATGGCCTCTGAAACCAAAACCCTAATTTTAGGTCAACTGTGCAGTCAAACTTGGCTCTGCATCCACACCAATCCCAGTTCTTGTGATTCTTTGGCATTCTTGACTTTGATAGGATGTAATATGACACTTGAACACACATGGACCCCTTTGAAGTGATTGGTGGC
Organism: Lathyrus aphaca; assembly: GCA_963966055.1. Lineage (NCBI taxonomy): Eukaryota > Viridiplantae > Streptophyta > Magnoliopsida > Fabales > Fabaceae > Lathyrus > Lathyrus aphaca. The sequence continues at coordinate 221,755,477 of OZ014519.1, forward strand.
CTTTGGAGTGGCTCAGGAGGCTCTAGATTGCTCAGATCACAAACCCTAGGTGCAGATGACTTAGAAACTATGCAGTGAATCAAAAATGAGATATGAGATGATATGATTGTGTTTATGCATATGAAATGATCACAAGCCATGGTGTGAATGGGTGAGGGCAAATTTGGGGTGTTTACACTTGCCCATGAAGAAATCTCAAAGGGGCCAAAACTTCATGAAATTGCAAAATGATACACAACCCTTCATACACTTGCTGAATTGCCTCAAAACCAATTCCATGGACATCCTTGATCCTTGCTGAACCAGACACCCCATTGTACCACCTCTGAACCAGCCCATACCTCAAGGACAAAAACTTTTGACTTTTTGGCAAGAAGCCCATACCAATCAGCTGCAGCCACCACCCACTCTCTGGCCTATCACTACTTGTTATGTGGATCAAACCCAAGCCATAACACACAACATTGCAGCCTAACACTTCAGATTGCTAAGCATACACAAAATCACTCCAACTTGCAAGAACTTTCGAAACTCATAGCTCAGCCAACAAATCTCCAAACTTTTTCCACCATTCAACTCCACATTCATCACTGATCATTTCCCACCCTTCATTTTGCCTTGAAACACCCCATATCAAAAACACGATTTTTACATTCCTTGACCTGAGCTTCAGCCAACTGCACATAGAGGCCACATAAACTCCAACCAAGCATTGCAAACTCTTGAGGGAGATCATTGGAGGGGTTTTGAAGCAGAGAAGCAGCCAGACAATGCCATTTTCGAAAGCTTTAGTTCAGGTAACCTCAAGAACAAATTTTCCAGAAATGATTTCTTAAGTTCTTATATTGTTCTCCATGCTTCATTGATCACACTGCACCTTTTGGTTTTGAAAATGATTAAGTTTTAAGCATGTATGAAGTTTCTGAAATTTCTGAAAGATTTTTCGTTTTGCTTCGAATCTCATTGTTCATGTGAAATAAATGTTGTTTGATGGCTGAATCTTGTTTAGAATGGGGTGGGGATCATTTCTGGAGAGTTTGGTGGTTTGATTTTACGGATTGAGTGAGATAGCAAGAGTGGATGGCCGAAGAAGATGACCGGAACACTGTTCCGATCACCTGAAAGTCATTAGGGTTCAGATTAGGGCTTTAATCATAATTAGCGTAGTTTGAATGTCAGCCATCCAGATGCGCGCGGAGTCAATTCCCTCCAATCTGACTTTAAACCTCAGTCCTAGGATTAGCTGACTTTCCCCTTTTTCTCATTTATTTAATATTTATTTCATTTGTTTATATTTTATTTGCACGAATTTTTAAAAATAGTAAAACACTTTCAAAAAATTTTATTTTTTGCATCATAACTTTAAATGTTTTTCTCATTCTGAAAATATTTTTATTTTTATTTTTTGCATTAAAAAATATTTTTAAATCATTTAAATGATTATTTTTAATTAGTTAATGAGAATTAATTAATTAAAAATACATTTAGGCATTTAAAAATCACAAAAAAATTCAAAGGACATTTTCAAACATTTACAAACTCACCACACAAATTTCTTTTTGGTTTTGATCATACTTTGACAATTTTCATTTGAATTAGGGTTCTTTAATTTGAATATTTTTAACCCTAACTTCAAAAATTCATAACTTTTGATCCAAGTTGAGTTTGTGAATGGTTCTTTTTGCATTGTGTTATACATTCTTTCAAGCATCTAAAAACATTTTTGTTTCATTTTTATCTTTCATTTTCCATTTGTTTGGCATTTTCCCTTTTGGATCACCCTTAAAACCCTAGAAATTTAGGAAAATCATAAGTCCTTTAGGGTTTAGCTTCTGACCTTCCCCTTTGGGCAGTGAACTTGTTTGGGTATAGGGTACCTTTGATCCCATTTTCAATTTTTTTATCTCATGTTTTGCTTCTGACTTTGAATTTTGCATTGCATCTTGTACATAAACCCTAATTTTTGCCTTCACTTGCATCCATCTTACACATGCTTGCATCCATGAACTTGCCATGACATTTTGTGCATCCACATGACATATAAGACATCTTAGGACATATTAGACTCATGTTTGATCATTGCATCATCCATTTGCCATGCTTTTGCTTTCATTTGATGTCATAAGTTTTCATGAACTTTCATGTTTACTTTCATGTCCCATTTGCATCTTCATTACTTGTATGATCATCCTCATCTCTTGACATGCTTTCATACCATATTATAGCATCATTTGCATCATGATTATGCTTCTGACTTTGGTTTTCATCCTTGCACTTCATCCTATTTTCATTTCATTTCATTTCCTTCTGCTAACTTTTCGGGTGGTAAGTGTTTGAGAAGTGAATTTGCCTTCACTTCTCATAACCTCTTCTCATCCCTTTTGTGCATCTTTTCTGCATTTTTTACTTTTGAATTAGAGTGAGCTTGCTCATTCATGTTCCCTCCTCACTTTCTTTCTTCAAGCAACTTGTCTTCTTAAGTGAAGCAAGTTGTCTTGCTTTCTTGCTGCTTCTTTTCATTTCATCTGCTTCTTCCTTGGTGGCTTCTCTGAAGATCTTCTTGCAAGCTTCATAAACCCTAGGAACATCCAAGCATGATCACTATTAGGGTTTGATTAGTCCCCCATTAGTTTTACCGTTGTGTCATCTTTGAGTCTTCTCTTCTCATCTCTTAATCAAGGACTAAACCTTAAAGGTTTTAAGGCTTTGTGATTAAGCTTATGCCTGCATCCTTCTATTAGGATGGAGTGTATAACTTTAATCCTAAGTGTTAAACCCTTAATGTGTTTAAATCCTTTAATCCATTCATCTAATAATAACTAAGACATCAAGCTTGTAACTTGGGCCTTGCATTAGGGTTCTAATTCTTCCTTAATTGGTTAAGAAGGACTAACCCTAGTGTTAATGGACAAGTCCCCCTCAAGTTGTCTCACAAACCATAAAATCCACTTCTTAATCTCACCATTAACTAAATCCACTTTAATAAAGGCTTTGTTTTGTCATGAGGTTAATCCCTAATCATGTATTAAGTTGAGGTATCTTCCTCAACTTAAATGTTCTCATCTATTATCCTTCTATTAGGATGGTGTAATGGGTCCATTAAATCCTTGATTATGGCTTAAACTCATTACTTAACACTAAACAAAAACTCCAAAAAAACATCTAAATAATCACAAGTAGGTTAATGATCTTAATCCTACATCATGGTAATTATGTTTGAGGTGCTCACTTCATACTTAAGGTACTCTCATTACCCCTAATCAGAGGGAGGATGTGATGAGTTTACTAACCCTTGGTTTAGGCTTAAGCTCATTAACTTATGAAAAACACAAAAAAGCAATAAAAGATTGAAAACAACAAACAAAAAATAATATTCTCCTCCGGGATTCTTTTCTCATCATCTTCACTCACAAACGAGAACTCACTTCTTCCGTCTAATGCAAGATAGTTTGCACCTGAGCCAGACAAGTCATACACTTGAGCATAGACAAGTAAGCAGTTCACAGTCAATTTATCTTTCAGTCTCTTTGAGTCGAACTACGGTGTTCTGACTTCCTCATTGCACGAGAGGATACGTAGGCATAACTTAACAGTTATCAAACAAAAGTCTCTGTATATTCCCCCTCTTCTAGCATTATTCTTTAAGCCTCATAGCCTTGAGCTTTGCACTCTTTCCTTACACTGACACTCCTTTTATTCACTTCACATTTCTTTTACACTGACACTTGCATTCTTTTCCAGCTTTTGCACACAAAATAGCACTGACACTACCCCCTTAAACACAATCTTTCAAGCGTGGATCCCGTCGAGTACGGCGGACAATCTGGGTGCTAATACCTTCCCAGGTTGTAACCAACCCCCTTTCTCAGTTTCTCTGGTTCGCGACCGTCTTATCCATATCTTTCTAGGTTTATGCAGCATTACCTTTCCTTCGGGATAAAAATGCCTAGCTGGCGACTCTTTTCAGTTCACCCTTGTGTTCTCCTCTTTCGCCGACCGTTCGCGTCTGTACCCCTCTTGGCCCTGTGTCATCAGGTGGGAGTGACACCCGTAAAGAGCCATTCTTTTTTATTACTGGTACAATGTTTTCTAACCATTCAACGTACCTAGCTGTGCGAATGAACTTGCATCGAAGCAACCTCTCAATCTCCTTCTTAATTTTGGTGAGGATCGCTGGGGTGAACCGTCTTGGATTTTACTTGACAGTCTTCTTCCCAGTCTTGATTGGCAGCTTATGTCGACAATCTCTCTTTTTAAACCAGGCATTTCATTATAGTCCCAAGCAAAGAAATCTTTAAATTCCTTTAGCAAGTAGACCATTTCGACCTTGAGTTTTGGGTCGAGGTATGCAATAATGTAAGTAGGCCTTTTCAACCCCCTTCTCCCAGGTCAATCTCTTCTAAAGGATCCTGAGCCAGCATTTTAGTGCTCTCTGATAAAAGGTCCTTTTCAAATCCCAAAGGATCATTATCAGAAATTGCATCAAGCCTTTGGTTTGAATCTTCTTGAGCCTTATCTAAAGGCTCTTGGTCAAAATTCTTCACATGATTCTCTTTAAAAAATTCGGTAATGGCCTCAACAGCCATATAATTTCATGCAGCCTCTAAGTCCGCCTATATTCTTGTTTCAGCCACATAGGTGAAAATTCTCTTTAATGTGTCGAAGTCAGTCATTGTTACTGCCTTCGCTTCCCCATCATGTGGGGTGAATTGCAAGATCTCGAAAATACGGTGGTATATTTCCTGCTTCTTCTACAACCTCTCTATCCCAACGAAACCTTCAACATGATGGAAGTGCAATGAGAAGAATGTGTGATCATCAGGTGTGAACTCGAATTCTGTTGGTGCATATGGACCAATATATGCTAAATTTTGCTCGAACTTTACACCTTCCACATGATTTACTGGTACCTTAAAGTACCCCTGATCAACTTCAATGTTTTCGACAATACCATTTGGCCTCCATATGGTCATCCTTTGGTGCATTGAAGATGGCACTGCTCCTATGCCATGTATTCATTCCCTCCCTAGCAGGAGGTTATAGTTGGCCTTACTCTTGACCACCATAAAGAGAGTGGGCCTTGTGATTGTTCCCACAGTCAAGCAACTTGTAGGACCCCCATAGTAGGTCCAGTCTTGCCCTCATAATTCAATAGGACCAGGTTGTGAGGTTTAAGGTCTGAGTAGAATTTTCCGATTCTGGCCAGCAAGAAATGTGACATTATGTTCACTGTGGCGCCACAATTAACCATAATTTTGTTGATGGCCACGTTTTCCACCTTCCCAATGATATAGAGGGGTTTTAGGTGCCCCCTAATGGCCTCGGTGGGTCTTTTAAAGAAAGTGTTTTGTTCTTCGACACACTCGTTGTTCATCACATAGTAGCACACTGGTTGATGTGTTGCCATTCCAGCTTCAGTATTTGCATCCAGATTTTCAACCTCAGTAAGGTCCTCTTTCAACCTCGAACTTCCTCCACTTCGGGCACCCCCTTTTGCCTGACTCATCAGGCTTGAACCATTTATCATTAAGGACTTCCCTACTTGGTTTAAATGTGGGTTTTTTGGACTTGAGAGACTGGGGCATACCACCTTGTTGATAGGGGTTAGCACGCCTTGGGTCAAAACGCCCATCCTTTTGGGCAGTTTTCGACTTCTACCCCCCATGTGCCTTATTCGCCTGTTGGAGGCTTTGAGAAGCTTCTCTATCAAAGATGGAACTACATCTTGGACACAACATTACTTCTAACTTCTTACTTTGACATCTATGCAAGAACTCAACAATTGTCTCATCCTCCTTGGGATAAGCCTTATTATAGTGATACTTCTGGGGTGCAAAATGATCCACCTTCAGTACTTGGTCGTCTGTCACTTCGACCATATTGACATTAACTTCATCCCTAAGTTCCATCTTGGAGAAGTTTAGTTCCAGGCCATCAGTGGCCTTGTCCATCTTCACGAAACTCTCAGCAGTTTCTTTTGTAATCAATGGGAGGCTTGACTCTTCAACCTCCTCATGGGGGACGATGGTAACCCCCACATTGAACCTTTCGACATCTGGTGATTTCTTGAAGAATCCTTCAGCAGCCTTGCATATCAGGTGTTCCCATTGCTCACTAGTCAGCTCTTCATTGGCCTTGAACAACATAGCCTCATTGTTGAGGTTCTTAGTAACCTCAACTACCACAGGATCCATTATAGCTTCAATTGAATCGGGGTTACTGTCATCATTAGCAACTTACTCAGCAACCTCAATCCAGTTCACTACAGAAGGTTCAATATAGTTTATCTCAGCCACCTGAAGAGGATCAGTATCAATCTTCATCTGTGCCTTAGGCTTGTCTCCAAATTTGAGTCTTCCCTCCTCAATTGCATTTTGCACCAAATCCCTGAAAAGAAAACATTGAGAAGTTTTATGACCCAAATAATTATGGTATTTACAAAAACCTCTTTTCTTTCTTTGATCTAAAGGTGGCGTTTTAGCATTAGGAGGCACAAGTATTTGACCATTCTTAACTAATAAATAAAAAATTTAATCACACTTGGTGACGTCAAAAGTGTATGTTTTCTTTGGAAACCTATCATTATTTTTTACTTCGACAGGATTCTTTCCTTTTGAGGGAACTAGCAGTTTACAGGAATAAGGAGGGCCCTGCTTAAGTCCAGCTAGGTCTATCTCATTATCATCTAGAGGTAGAGTTTCATCGTAGACATTTTCGACCTCATCTTGATATTCGACGAAAGCTATTTTCTTATGTTTTTTTGTCCAAGATTTTTCATCCTTTAAACGTTCAAGTTGTCAAACTTTATCTGCTAGTTGGGCCATGTCTCTCAGGTATTGGGTATCCAGCTTTTTCCTGATAGAATAGTCAAGGCCACCAGCCGCCATTTCGACCAGTTCACACTCAGGTACTTGTGTAAAACATCTGGCCTTGAGCAGTCGAAATATGTTCAAGTAATCATCAATGGACTCGTTGAACTTGCTTTTAACACTGGCTAACTCTTTCAAACTAATTTTGTTCTGACCCATGTAGAATTGCTCATGAAACAAATGCTCCAATTGAGTCCAGTTACATATTGAACCAGGTGGTAATGTAGTAAACCAAATGAAAGCATTCTTGGTGAGGGAGCTAGGGAAGTATTAATTCTTAGACTATCATCATTAGCAATCTCCCCAGCCTCTATCATGTAACGCGCCACATGTTCAACCGTAGATTCAGTCGTATCCCCTGAGAACTTAGTGAACTTGGGAACTTTTATCCTAGGAGGCAGTTTTGGCTGAAGTATATATTCTACTATTGGTGAAGTGAAATTTGGCCTGGCAAAACCTGTATTTATCCCGCTTTTGGCCATTATTCGTTCGACAAGGGCTGCTAAATTGTTTTCTGCTGCCAAATTATTTTGTCGAACTTGTTGAACCACATGCTCTGCATCCTGATTCATATTCACCACCATCACCCTTGGTTCCTCCTCTATTGGCATTTGCCTTTAATTCCTAATGGGTTCGACTTCTAATGGTTCGACCACAGGCGGATTCTCTTGGTTTGGTGGTTGCATAGCTTCCCCTACATTTGGTATGCAATTGGGTGTCTAACTGGTGTTGAGACTCCCATGAATTCTGCTATGCGTGCCATTTGAGACACCATTTGTTGATTCGTCTGAGTTGTATTTTGAATCAAAGGCTAAAAAATATCTTCCATGGTTTGGGATAGAGTATGAACCATTTGCATGTTGCTTTCATCCATTTGTTGTCTTAAATAGGATATAGAGTTGTTTGTTAAAGCATAACCCTGAGTCAAATTCCCAAAACGAACAGCTTGGCTATTCCTTCTCATGTTTATTGTAGAACCAAATTCTTGCAAAGGCGAAGAAGCAACATTGTCTGAAAAACTGGAGGTGCATTTCTTAGGTTCGCCATCATGGTTGTTGGCATGCCATATGGTGGATTTCTAGTCATAGGTTGAGAAAATCCTGCATGTATGTAAGGTCTGAATACATATGAATTTAGTGGTAGAGTTTGAGAATTTGGCCCAAGGTACTCCAACATCGGTTGATCATAGTAACTAGCATATGTGCTAGTAACTACTGCTCCTGGCCTCGTCGAAGGGGTTGGCTATGACACCACACTTGGTGTTGTCAAAGCCCCTGTCGAAGGGTTGGAGACTGGGATGGCCTCACTTTTAGGCACATCTTGTGTATTCGTACTATGAACATTTGAACTGCTCATTTAGGGATTCGACCCACTTGTTATGGGAATTGAATTACCTGGGTTTCCTTGGCTAGACGCCATCCTCCTTGTATTTCTTCTTCTAGGTATATAATGATTTGTGTTGGCTACTTTCGCACTTCTCAAATGCATACAAAAAAAGTAACCACTCTTTCGACCAGTATGCCCACGTAACAAAAGTAACCAAAGAGGTTATAAAAAGGAAATTATATATAAAAAGGAAGTTCTGAAACTTCTAGAAACCGTTTTTTAGCACTGTCCCACCGGGTGTCCCAATTTGTTTACCCCCAAAATAGGTAAACAGCTGTTGGTCCTCTGAAGATACCAAAATACCCTCAGTTACTCACAGGATCGACCGGATTGATCATAGGACATGTGCTAAAAGGTTTGGTACTTGTAGTGTTTTTGGGGAAAAAGGTCTTGAATCCTTCAACAGGATTCAGAAGGTGTTTTAAAATAAAAGAAATGAAGTAAAGCAAGAACTTTCAAAGTAAAATAACAAGAAAGGGCAAGGCTTGAAAATTTAAATAAAAATTAAAGACAAGACTTGAAGGTAAATGGAAATTAAAGGCAAGGCAAGGAAACTTAAATGACTGAAAATGTAAAGGAAAGATAAATGCAAGGCAAAATGTTAAAGTGCTGGAAAAGTAGAGGCGAGAATTGTAAAGGAAATGCAGTAAAAAAATGCTTGAAAAAGGTAAATGACTTTGAAAGATAAAGGCTTTAACATAAAAGACTTGAAAGTTTAAATGGCTTCAAAGATAAATAACTTGAAGATAAATTGACATTTAAAGATAAATTGGTTGTGTTTCAATCATGTACATTCTCACTGCACTCTTTTCTCTACACGCGGATACTTTGAGTATACGGAGTTACTAGTACATATGATTTCCACACACTTATTCTAACACTATACTAAGCTATTTATATACATTACAAGGTAACCGTTTTCGACAGTTTATTCCTAAGACTATCTTAAGATGATGACACTTGTCCCACTAACATGTTGAAGAAGCTTGATCTTGCGCCACTTGTCTCTACATTTGAATTGAAAATTACATAACTTCCCTCCAAACTTGAACGTGTCAAACTCATGTAACTGCCATTTTTGACGAATATCAACTTGGTCGAATCATCCCAACACTTAGAAAATATTCCAACTTAGAATTTCTCTAAGTATAAAAACTGTAAGTAGGTTCCTTCGTCTCTCATCCTTTCAACAAGTAAGGTCGAAAACCTCACTTTTAGCTCATAATGAGAAAACTCTTTGTTAGGCCAAATGACCTCATTAATTGCTAGCGTCGAAATTTAGGGATAACACTATGGTAAGTCATAATAGTGTGGATGTGCATCCATATTCTAACTTCCCCCCTCTTTCTTTTTTAAGCTTTTCAATTTGTGTTTGTTTAAGCATTTAAAATGATTTGTTTGTATAATCTTCTCTCATCCCTTTTAGAAACAACTTAGTTTTCATCTTGGAAGTAATTTGTCTTCTTATTCCTTCTTCTTCTCTCCTTCTCCTTTCTTATAGGATAGAGTTCTTCAAACCTCACTAACCCTAGGACCTCCAAGCATGACAACTTAGGATTGTTAGTTTCCCTTTATACTTTTACCTTTTGAGTCTCTTTTGAGCCTTTCTCTTTCTCATCTCAAACAAAAATCTATAAAACACTCAATGTAAGAAGTACACACTCCATTGAATGAGACTTGAATACACTCTCCTATGCAAACGCTCAAACAAAAGCTTCTAAAAAAATCAACAAACAATAAGTGTCTTTCCTTCAGGAATTCTCTTATCATCTCCTTCACTCTAAACGAAATAACTTGCTCCTACTAGTCTTTTGTAAGACGGTAAACGCACTCGTTCCAGACGAACCTGCAACACCTAAGCATAGGCATAATCAGTTCAATCCCTAAATCACAAGCAAGTAGTTTCAGTCTTATTGAGTCGAACTACGATGTTCTGACTTTTCTATTGCATAAAAGGAATATGTAGGCACAAGCAACAACACTTGGCGAACACAATCCTTCAGTCTCTTTCCTCGTTCTTTGTTCCATTTCATCTCCTTATCCTTTCAAATCATTCCTCCTTATTTATTTTCAGCCATGTCCATTAGCAGTTGCAGCAATAGTAGATACCCTCACCCTTTGAAACAGTGCTAGCAAGCGTGGATCCTATTGAGTATGACGGACGATCTGGGGTGCTAATTCCTTCCCAGCTCATAACCAACTCCTTTACCCTTTCTCTTTGGTTCGTGAGACCCCACTTTCTCCTTCCTCCGGGTTTCTGCAGTATTACCCTTCCTTCGGGATAAAAATGCCTGGTTGGCAACTCTTCCTTTTCCGCGCCACTTTCTCGTCTATACCAGGATGGAAATCCTGGGAGCGACAGCTGGCGACTCTGTTGGGGACCCTTGCCTTCTCTATGTGATTCAATCCTAGCGCTTGTTTGTTTTTGTTTCTTTGGGTGTTTATATGTTTGTTGTTATGTGCTTAATTTTAGCTTTACTGTTTTATTTACAATTTATTGCCTTACTTTATTTACTGCTTTCTGCATTTACATTTCATGCATCATTATGCTAGACTGGTTTTTTTGGCGGGATGGGGGTCATTGTGAGATGAGTCCAATACCTAGGCTCGAGTGCACCTTAGACTTTAGCATGGATAAACATTATACTTCCATGATGTATCATCATGATGAGTGGAGGTGTGTTCCACACCAAGATTACGACCATCTTGGAAATATTATGTGTGGGGGGTTTTCTCCACTTCAGGACACAACCTTGATAGTTATGTGCATCTGGGGACCGATCATTGAGGACCTTAGTGGAAACAACCCTCTCTAGTGGTGACAGTGGCAGACCACATTTGTTGGTAAACCCACTTGCACCCGAGGGCCCACTGGGAACTCGCATAGGATGACCTTGTTCTCTCGTAAGATCTCAGTCAAAGCATTATTCATAAGGCGATAGTATTGTAACCTTCGGGATGAATGTACTATTACTTCTCAATCTCAGTGCTTGAAGCTGGGAACTTGTGAGGGATGCTTATTTTTCAGGACTCAGTGGAGACCTCCTCTTTTCGTGTATAATGCCAAAGCGGAAACGGTGACCGTATTATCGCTTCTCGACCTGAGAGTCCGTGATGCTGACCCTTAGAACACCTGTGAGATGGGGGGATTGTTTACAGGTATGCAGGAACCTTGGCCTTCTACATACCCACTTCATTGTGTATCCTATGAATTAATCTAGTTCTATGTGGCTCATTGATTCTCTACTTGGGAGTTATGTATAGTGATGATACTATTATTGTGGTTCTACATAGATATTTGGCTCGTTGTTCAACACCAACACCAGACACATTTCCCTTATCACATGCCTGCTGCATGCATGACATCATAGCATTTCAGCACACATGTTCAGTTATTTCTGAGGATCTCATATGTGACTCATGTTGTTGGATTTCTTATGTATCAAAATGTAAATCAAAGTAGATAGATTCCTTGGAAATAATCGAACACGACATTTGCATACAACCTTGCATTCATGACAGGTGTTTAGAGACAGATTCTTATCCTGACTTGGTTTCTTAACAGAATGGCTAAGTGGAATCACAACTATTAGGGTATGGATTTGGAACAACTCCGGGCAGAGGTAACCGAACCTCCAAGATAAAAATAGGCTTGTATGGCAAGATAATAGGCTTGTATGGTAATAGGCATATATGGCAAGATAAAAATAATCGGTAGATAACCCTAACCTCCAAGATAAATATAACTAAATTGAACACACTGTGCACACTCACACCTCTAGGGTAACCTCTCTTGGTGCCTTTCGAAAAATTGGTCATGTCCCTCGAACATAGGGGTATCTTAGCAAAAGACGCTTACGAATAAATCATCATATTTGCCTAAGAAAAAAGATCATAGCCCCTTGATGACCCTTCGAGTTGCATGCGAAAAGATGATCTCTTCCCTCGATGACTCTACGGAAAAATGATGATAGTCCCTTTGAATTGCTAAGGTATCCTTACATGTTGCCTTCTATGACCATTCGATGACCCTTCGATGTCCCTCCACATCCAATAGATAGGACTACCTACCCACTAATGGTATGGATAGTATTATCTCTCAAGGAAAACGATAAGTACAAGAAATACCTTACATTAAGGGTAAGTAACTTTTAAATGCTCACTCGCAATTAAAAAAAAAACAAATACTTTTTGCACCTCACACTTTCAAATATTTTCAAAAAAATAAATAAATAAACACTTTGTATACATTCATACGAGAATCATTACAAAGTTAATTTTTTTATGAAATATTTTCTAAACACACAACACATTTCAAAAAGCAAATTAAAGTGAGCAAGCAATTAAGAGTCCATGGATAACCATGTATACAAAGGGTGCTAACACATTCCCTTTGTATAATTACCCCTCGAACCCAATTTTTTTTTAAAAAGGTCTTTCCTGTTCTTTTATGCCTTTCCTAATAAAATTGAATAAAATAAAAGTTGGTGGAGACTCTTGCTAATCGCAATATTTTTTTCAAAATCAAAACTAAAAAATTCAGTTCTCCCACCATGTTACAACATGCTGAGCGGATTTTGCTACGAAGCGTGATAACGATGCGAGCACCCCGTTTAGTGACTAGATGGATTTTTTAGAAGTGGGTATGGGTGTTTCAGAAAACTCTCAGCACTTGTCGGAGTTAGCTTCTATCCCTCTTTCGGTCAGATAGAAACCAAGGAATTTACCTGCTCGTATCCCGAATGTGCACTTTTCAGGATTGAATCGTATTTTGCACTTGCGTGCCGGATCGAAAATTTTCTTTAAGTGGAGAGCATGATCAATTTTCTCATGGGATTTAACGACCATGTCATCCATGTAAACTTCGAGCACATTTCTGATTTCTGCTTGAAAGACTTTGTTCATCATTCGCTGGTAAGAAACACCCGCGTTTTTCAGGCCGAAAGGCATTACGTTGTAGTAATAGTTACCCGATTCGGTCATGAAAGCAGTGTACTTTTTGTCAGTCACGGCCATGGGTATTTGATTGTACCAGGAATGAGCGTCGAGGAACGAAAACAGATTAAAACCTGTAGAGTTATCAACCAGCTTATCAATGTTAGGCAATAGGTAAGCATCTTTCGGGCAAGCCCGATTAAGATCGGTGTAGTCAACGCTCATGCGCCATTTTCCATTGCTCTTTTTAACTAGTACAACATTCGAGATCCAGGGGGTATACCTAGCCTCTGTTACAAAATGCACCTCTAGGAGGTCTTTTATAGCCTGCTCGGCTGCTTCTACCTTATCTTGGGGTTGCTTCCTCCTTTGTTGCGTAACTGCTCGGATTGAGGGATCTATGTACAGATGCTGGCACGCAGTTTCTGGGTCCAAGTCCAGCATCTCTATAGTGCTCCATATGAACAAATCAGCATTTCCCTAAGGCAGGCTTTGAGTTGCTTCCTCGCCAAGTCGGGGAGGTATTCTCTAATCTTTACTCCCTTTGACAGATCCACTCCTAGTGCGACCAGCTCGAAATCGCCGTCAGGAACGGGTCGAGCGAATGAAGAAAGTTTTTTTGACCAGTTATGCTTGTTCTCCTTCATCGGTGAATCTGATATCGAGATCTAAGGAATCCACGCGGAGTAGCGCCTTTGGCTCTTCAGAAGTGCAGGGGAGGATGGATTTGGCCGACTTGGGCTTGGCAGCGATGGTGTTGAGGCCTTTGGATGTGGCTTCGTAACACCTGCGAGCAACTTCTATATCCCTGTGGATGGTGGCTACCTATCCCCGACGATTTGTAGTACTTCATTTTCATGTGCACCATAGAAGGCATTACAATGAGTTCGGCCAAAGTGGGTCGTCCCAAGATGCATTGGTACAGGCACGGGAAGTCTATCACAAGATATTGCACCTTAATTGACCTTGCGGTATCTCCAACACTGAAGGTGAAGATCAGGTCGACATAACCTCAAGTCCTGGAAACTGTCTCATTAAACCTTTGGAGATCTGAGCCTATATATGGTGTCAAGTGGGTCGAAGGTCGAGCTCTGGTTAGAACTGGTGCTGATCAGCTGGTCGAAACGTTGCTTCACTGATCCTACTTTAACCTTATTGGGTCCTCCTCTAAAGATGACCATTGCTAACGGGAAAGATTCCCACGGGTTGTATGCGGTGAAGTACGCATGGCCGGTGTATGGCTCGGGAACGTATAAATATTCTGGTCACATGGCGCTGAGGGCGACCTGAAGGTTTGTTTCCGTGACCGACGGAGTGACGTCTTCAGCTTTTCGGGCCTCTTGTACTTCCTGTCGAGGAGCATATTTACTCTTAGTGAACTGTTTGAGATGACCGTCCCGGATGAGTATCTCAATGGCGTCTTTCAATTGAATGAAATCCTCGGTATTATGCCTGTGAGATTTCTGGAAGCGACAATACTTTGTTTTGTCAGTATTTGGTTTATTTGGTAGCTGTTTTCAGAATCTGACTCTTGCTTGGAGAAATTCGGAATTCGCGTATTCAGACAAAATATTTTCCCTGGTCGCCGTGAGAGGTGTATAGTCGTGGAACCTCCCGATGGGACCCATGTGCTCCCGCGGTTCACAAGAGTGATCTTCCTTTCTTATGTCTCCTCCCTGACGAGACATCAAGGAGTCGTCATGCTTAGAAGGTTTGGCGTCCTCTTTATGCCTAGTGTCATGGGCAGTGTTTGATGCTTCCTTTTACTCGTACTGTATGTACGCTTGTGCCTTGAGGAGGAAAGCATCAAGTATGGCCGGTGTTTTGATTTCCCATGGCCCTTCTGAAATCACTATGGGGGCAGAGTCCTCGTTCCAAAAGGTATTTTTTCATGTCGTCCATGGTCGAAACCTGGATAGCTTCTTTGTTAAACCTTTCGGTATATGCTCGGAGGGGCTCATCCTTCCCTTGAATAATCGCTTCTAGAGACGCCTCGGTTTTGGAATGGCGTCGCGAGGCAGTGAAGTGTCGGGAGAATGTTCTCCCCAGTTGCCTCCATGATGTGATAGACTCGTGAGGGAGACTCTTGTACCAAGCCATCTCCCCCTTTCTTAAGGTTGTGGGGAAAAAGTGGCACTTGATAGCTCCTTGGACACCTTTGTAGTCCAACAAGGCGTCGATGTTTTCGATGTGCTCATCCGGATTTGTGGTCCCATCGTATGTTCCCAGTGGTGGGGGTTTCTCAAGCCCTTTTGGGAGTCTTGTGGACATGATCTCTTCTGAAAGGGCGTCACGGGGCTCATCCTTGTCACTAGAGAATGGGGAGAAGGAGCGGGTATGATCGTCTCTATGCATGCGCGAAGGATATTTCAAATGGTTCCTCGCACCTTCTGGTGATGGTCGCGCTCCCGGCTGAAGAGTTCGTCGGGTCTTTTTTGTTTCCAAGGACTTATTTCGTAGAGGGGACAAATGGGTCTTCTTCTTGATAGACCCAAAGGCTTCGGGCTGGTGATGTTCCTTCCTTTTCCTGGGCAATCTTGAACGGGACCTGCGGTGTCTCCTTGCAGGAGTGAGGTATCCCGCACGCCTTGCTTCTTCAAGAACCTCCAACCTTTCACCTTGGTGTAGTAGTAGTATGTTGATGTTGTTGCTCACTTTGATCAGAGCTGCTAGCGTCTGATTTATCCCCTCAGGGATGAGAATCAGTAGGAGATCGACATGAGTGATCTCAGGTTGTTGGGAGGGTTCGGGTGATGGGGAGGCAGTTCGCTGTAAACACCTCAAATTTTCCCTCACTATTTATCACACCATGTCTTGTGATCTTTCATTTTTGTTTTAACATAAGCATCACATCTCATATTGCATCCTTGTTTCACTGCATAGTTCAAGTTCATCTGCATCTAGGGTTTGTGATCTGAGCAATCCAAGAATCCATCTGAGCCACCCCAAAGGTCTCAAAGCTTTCCAAGAGGGTCCATGTGTGTTCTATCATCATATTATGCTCCTCAAAGTTCATGAAAGTCAAGAGATCACAAGAACTGGAAAAGGCATGGAAGCAGAGCTAGGGTTTTCACTACACATATGACCAAAATTAGGGTTTTGGTTTCAGAGGTCTTAACTCCAAATTTTTGGGTAATTCTTGTTTCTAATGTTTTTAATATGTTATAAGTATCATGTGTACCAAGTTTGATGAAGAAATTCATTGTGGAAGTCATCTATTCAATGGGTAACTTCCTGAATAAGGTAAGTCAAAATCAGGGCATCTGAGGCCTCCAACAATGGAACCTATAAACACCCCAAATTTTCCCTCACTCTTTATCACACCATGGCTTGTGATCTTTCATTTTTGCATTAACATAAGCATACCATCTCATATTGCATTTTTGTTTCACTGCGTAGTTCAGGTTCATCTGCATCTAGGGTTTGTGATCTGAGCAATCCAAGAATCCATCTGAGCCATCCCAAAGGTCTCAAAGCTTTCCAAGAGGGTCCATGTGTGTTCTATAATCATATTATTCTCTCCAAAGTTCATGGAAGTCAAGAGATTACAAAATTGGCAAAGGCATAGAAGCAAAGTTAGGGTTTCACTACACAGATGACCAAAATTAGGGTTTTGGTTTCAAATGCCTGAACTCCAAAGTTTTGGGTCATTCTTGTTTCTAATGTTATTAATATGTTATAAGGATCATGTGTACCAAGTTTGATGAATAAATTCATTGTGGAAGTCATATGTTCACTGGGTAACTTCCTGAGCAAGTTAAGTCAAAATCAGGGCATCTGAGGCCCCCAACAATGGAACCAAAGGGGTATTTTCATCAAATTGAAGTTCAATGATCTTTATTTGATCTTAGAAGTGTTTGGAAGTTTACAATATTGAAGAATTTTGAGCCAATTGCAAACTGGCCATTTTTGGAAATGACTTGAAATGCAACTTTCCATTTTGGGAAAGATTTTCAACCTCCTTTTTCATGACCAAAAATGCTTCAAATGAAAAATTCTTGAGCATGAAAGTTGTAGATTAGGTCTTTCTCTTTTCAAAAAGAACAAGAACATGTCTTGATTCATTTTAGAACTCAAGATATGGCCTTTCAAAGTTGGCAAAAATCCTATAATTTCAAGTTTCATGTCAAAGAGGGATTTTGTATTTTGGCATGTTCAAGCATTCTAATGACCTCTAATGTGCACAAACACTTCATAACATGCCTATGCAACTTCAAAAGATCAGAATTATGCATTGGACCTAGGGTTTTCATGACTTGTGATCCAAGAAACTTCAAAGAGGGAAATTTGTAAAACATGTGATAGCTCTTCATCCAAGCCTTCCAGCACATCAAATTCAATCCCATGGCCATCCTTGAACCCAGCTGAGGCCAGACACCCCATGAAAACACCTCTGATCCGTGCCCATACCTCATAGTACATAATCTTGACTTTTTGCAAAAACTCCCATACCAATCAGCCTGTACCACCACCCACTTTCTGAGCAATCCCATTGGTTTATGCAAACATCATGGATCACATCTCACATAACACACAAGCCTGAAAGCTCTCATACACTCAGATTGCCAAAAACCTCAAGAGACCTTCATCTCTTCGAAATTCATAGCCCAACCATCAAAACTTCAAACTTCTTCCACCAATCAACTCAACATCACCCCAGGATCATTTCCCACCCATCACCATAGCCTAAAACACTCTCAAACTCAAACATGATTTCTCACTCCTCAGAACTGAAACTCACAAAAGAGGCATTTTAAACTCCATTCAAGCTTTCCAGAAGCATCAGAGGGATCATTAGAGGCATTTTGCACAAAGGGAGAGGTCAGAAAGCTCCAGTTTGCAAAGCTTCAACTCAGGTAGTCATGATGAACATTTTTTCCAGAACTCCCATTTTAAGTTTCTAAATGATTCCTTATGCTCCCCTGATCCCACTGATATGGTTGGTTTTGAAAATGATTGAGAAATGGCCATGTATTGACTCTCTGAAATTTTTCCCGTAAAACTTGCTTGCTTCGATTCTTGTTTTTGATGCAATATAAATGAATTTTGTGCCTAGATTCTTGTTTGTTGTTGTTCATTGATCATTTCTGGAGAGTTTGATGCATTGTTGTGGCGTATTGAGTGAGATGGCATGAAGGTGTGGCCGGAGAAGATGACCGAAGCTTGCTCCGGTCAACTGAGAGTAATTAGGGTTCTAATTAGGGTTTAGTTGCCAGTTTGAATGGTGGCCCTTGGATCTATTTTTCCCGCGTGCGTGGATGGCTAGGATTAGGTCATTAAACCCTAAGTATAATTAATTAAATTAATTAAAATTATTAAACCAGTTTGAATATGGACCATTGATTCACACACACACTCAACATTTCCCTCCCCAGTTCAAATCTCAGCCCTCAGATCCTCATACTTTCTTTTATTTCATTTTAATTTCATTTTATTATCATTTCTTTTGTTCATTTTATTTAAAATATCAAAACGCATCAAAAAAAATATGAAACTTTGCATTCTGACTTTAAATATTTTTCTCATTCCAAAAATAATTTTTATTTTATTTTTTGCATTATAAAAGTATATTTAAAATATTTAAATGTTATTTTTAATTAATTAAAGTATTTTAATTAATTAAAAATACATTTAGGTTTATAAAAATCACCAAAAAAATCATGAACCATTCCAATGCATTTAGAAACATTTTCAAACTCTTCACGCAAATTTCTTTTTAGGTTTGATCATAGTTTACCAATTTTCTTTGAATTAAGGGTTATAAAAATCACATTTTTGAACCCTAACTTTGAAAAATCATTTATGCCTAACCAAGAAGAGTTTGAACTTGATTATTTTTGAATTGTGTTATATATTGCATGTAGTTTATAGGTCTTTTTCCTCATGAATTTATCTTGCATTTTCAATTTGATTTGCATTTTTCCTTTTGAACCACCCAAAAACCCTAGAAAAGTTAGGAAAATCATAACTTTTGATAGTTTAGGCTTCTGTACTTCTCCCTTGGGGTATGACCTAATATGGGATTAGGGTTTGTTTGAGCTTGATTTCAAATTTTTATCATGTTGATTGCTTATGTTTTGGTTATTTGCATCTTACATGTCCATAAAACCCTAATTTCTCATGTTCATTTGCATTCACCTTGCATATTCATCATTATATGAACTTGCCATGACATTTCATGCATTCATATGTCATCTTAGACATCTTAAGACATGTTATAACCTTGCTTGATCATTTCTTCATCCATTTTCCATGTTTAGCATTCATTTCATTTCATAAACTTTCATGTGTTTTCAAACTTCAAAGCATGTTTCTTTTGCATCCCATCTTTGTATGATCACACAAATGCATTTTGTATGCCTTTACATCATCTCACATGACATTTTCACAACATAAACACTTCTGACTTTGATCATTTCATCTCATTTCACTTCATTTCTTTATGCTTTATACTTTGTGCATTCATACTAACACTTTCAGGTTTTGGTAAGTTATTTTGGGAGGTGGATTTGCCTTCACCTCTCACTTCTTCTTATCTCTTTCATTTGCATTTTGCTTGTCTTTGAAGTGAATTTGATTCACTTATGTTCCATCTCTCAATTTCTCCCTTTAAGTTACTTATCTTCTTAGGAAGTAAGTAACTTATTCTTCTGCTTCCTCCTCCTTTCATCTGCTTCTTCCATTGGTGGCTTCCATGAAGATCTTTCTTAAGCCTCAAAAACCATAGGATATCCAAGCATGATAATGATTAGGGTTGTAATTAGTTACCCTTAGCTTTTTACCTTTGAGTCTCCTTGAATCTCTCTTCTCATCTCAATAATCAGAGACTAAACTCTTAAAGTTTTAGGACTTTGGAATTAGGGTTATGCATGTATCCTTCTCTTAGGATGGAGTGTATAACTTTAATCCTAAGTGTTAAACCTTTAATTTGTTTAAACCTCTTAACCAAATAATCTAATAATCACTAAGACTTTATCTTGTAACTCAGGCCTTACATTAGGGTTCTAATTCTTCCTTATGGTTAAGAAGGACTAACCTTAGTGTTTAATGGACAAGTCTCCCTCAAGTTGTCTTACAAACCATAAAATCCACTTCTTAATCTCACCCCTTAATTAAAACCCACTTAATAAAGGCTTGTTATATAATGAATTTAATCCCTAACCAAGGATTAAGTTGAGGTATTTTCCTCAGCTTAAGTGTTCTCATCTATTATCCTTCTATTAGGATGGTGTAATGAGTTTACTATTCTGTGATTAGAGATTAAACTCATTACTTAACACTAAATAAAAACCCAAAAAAACATCTAATTAATCACAAGTAGGTTAATGATCTTAATCATACATCATCATGGCAATTAAGTTGAGATGCTTATCTCATACTTAAGTAGGCTCATTATCCCTAATCAGGGAGGATATAATGAGTTTACAAACTCTTGATTTAGGCTTAGGCTCATTAACTTATGCAAAACACCAAAAACAAATAATAAAAATGAAAACACAAAAAAAACAATAAACGTCTCCTCCGGGATTGTTTTCTCATCACACTCACTCTATAAGCGAAAACTTTCTTCGTCCGTCTAATGCAAGACAGTTAGCACTCGAGCCAGACGAGTCATACACTTGAGCATAGACATTTAAGTAGTTTACAGTCAATTTTATTTTCAGTCTCTTTGAGTTGAACTACGATGTTCTGACTTCCTCATTGCATGAGAGGATACATAGGCATAACTTAATTGTTATCGAACAAAAGTCTCTTTGTCATCCCCCTCTTTCAGCATTCTTTTAAAAGCCTCAGTTTATGAGTAATTCACCCTTTTGCACTGACACCTGTATATTCGTTTCCTAGCTTTTTGCACACAGATAACACATATGCACTACCCCTTTAAACACAATCTCTTAAGCATCGATCCCGTCGAGTACGACGGACAATCTGGGTGCTAATACCTTCCCAGGTTGTAACCAACCCCCTTTCTCTGTTTCTCTGGTTCGCAACCGTCTTATCCATCTTTCTCTAGGTTTATGCAGCATTACCTTTCCTTCGAGATAAAAATGCCTAGCTGACGATTCTTTTCATTCATTCTCATTTTCTCTTTTCGCCGACCATTCGCGTCTGTACCTTGGGACCCTTAGTGTCTTTTCGGGGGAGCGACAGCTTGGCGACTCTGCTGGGGAATCTTATCTTGCAACCAGGGCTTCTGTTTCTTTTTGTGGGTTTCTCCTAGTGCTTGATTGATTTGTGTTTACGGGGGTGTTATGTGCTACTTGTGCTTGTTGTTTATTGCTTTATTTATTGCTTTCCGTACAGCTTTATTTATTGCTTTCATTTACTGTTTATATGCATTTCATACTGTTATCATATCATTTGTGATGGATCTTCTGTCTATTTTGGTGGGAGGGTTATTGAGTGAGTAAGGTTCCATACCGGGGACCTGAGTGACACACAGGATAGAGTGGCTTTATATTCTTTCCCATTCCATTTCGGTCTGGTGCGGGAATATGAAACACGGTTCAGACATGGGTTTCTTCTTGAGAACTCTGTGCTACGGATTTCCTGTAGTATTAGGACTATCTGGGAAGCCTGCTAAGTCTGGATGACCTTTTTATGACCTTCAGCATCTGAGGTGAATTAGAGGAGGAAGCTTTATGATTATTATAAACATTGTATCTCCGGGTTAGAAGTGTTTACACTTCTCATAACTGATCCAAGTCTGAGGATCCTTGTTCTAGAACAATACATGTGAGGGGGTTGGGATGTTTACAGGTTTGCAGGAACCCTTGGCCTCATCACACCTTGTTACTGGCTTTGTTAAGGTTGCATCATTTTGGATTGTTCTTGTG
This sequence comes from Lathyrus aphaca, assembly GCA_963966055.1. Lineage (NCBI taxonomy): Eukaryota > Viridiplantae > Streptophyta > Magnoliopsida > Fabales > Fabaceae > Lathyrus > Lathyrus aphaca. The sequence continues at coordinate 221,777,504 of OZ014519.1, forward strand.
AAACCCTGGACTTGTGACTCTTTATTTGAGTCCCCCACCTGGTTACTGGTTTTCTAAGCTTCCATCCAGGCTTATGAACACACATGGACCCTATCAAGGCAGATAACAGATCCAGCACTTGATTACAAACCCTTGCATACATCATTTTGCATCATTTAACATTTGTCTATTTGTTTTACAGGGTATCCACATCTTATCTTTGGTTTGGTTTTGACCTGTTCTACTGCTCAGATTCCCTCAGCTATCTGTACCAGCTATCTTCATCAGTTATCTTCATCAGAGATCCTCTCCAGTATCTTTTCCGGTTATCTTCAGCAGTTCTCTCTAGTACTTCTCCTCAGTCCTCTTCACTATCATCCATTGTCAGCATGGACCCATCCAGGAAGAGCAACATCACCTATCATTTCTTTGAGCCCACTCTGACAGGCATCAGACAGATCCAGACACTCATCACTCCTGATCATGTCCCTTTATTCAGGGAACATTATGGTGGCATTATGGACATGATCATGGACTTGGATGCATCACAGATGAGCATGATCCACACTTGTCTTCAGTTCTATGACCCTCCTCTCAGATGTTTCACTTTCCTAGATTTTTAGTTGGGACCTTTGATGGAAGATTTCTCCATGTTGTTAGGTGTTCCCATCAGGAGGGGGATTCCTTTCAACCCTGAGATGACTGCTGTAAACACCCCAAATTTTCCCTCACCCATTCACACCATGGCTTGTGATAATTTCATATGCATAAACACAATCATAACATCTCATAGTACATTTTTGATTCACTGCATAAATTCAAAGTCATCTGCATCTAGGGTTTGTGATCTGAGCAATCCAAGAGCTTCTTGAGCCATTCCAAAGGTCACCAATCACTTCAAAGGGGTCCATATGTGTTCAAGTATCATATTATATCTTCTCAAAGTCAAGAATGCCAAAGAATCACAAGAACTGAGAATGGCATGGAAGCAGAGCCAGGCTTGACTGCACAGATGACCTAAAATTAGGGTTTTGGTTTCAGAGGCCATAACTCCAAATTTTTTGGTCATTCTTGTTTCTATTGGTATCTATATGGTATAGGGAGTATGCATATCAATTTTCATGAAGAGATTCCATGGGAAGTCATCTGATCAAGGGTTGACTTTCTGAACAAGTCAGTGCAAAATCAGGGCATCTGAGGCCCCCAATGACCCAACCAAAGGGTGTTCTTCATCATTTTGATTGTATATGATCTTTATTTGATCATGGGAGAAGTTGGAAGTTCACAAAATTCAAGAATTTCAAGTCTTTTGCAAAGTTGACTTTTTGGGCAAGTTTGACTTTTGATGAAAATGTCATTTTATGCAACTTTTTCAACCTTTACTTTTTGATCCAAAAAAGCTTCAAATGGAAACACTTTGGTCATGAAAGTTGTAGAATAGATCTTTCCCTTTTCAAAAAGTACAAGAACATGACCTAATTCATTTTGGATCAAAAGTTATGGCTTGTCAAAGTTGGCAAAAATCACAAAATTTCAAAGTTTCTACCAAAGAGGTATTTTGCAAAATGACTTGATCAAGTGTTCTAAAGCTATCAAATGGACTTCTAATTCACATAAAATGATCATGTGACATCTAAAGTTCAGAATGGACCAAGGAATTACACATTTGTATGGTTTTTGGAACAAGATCTTTTCATGAGAACCAAAGAGAACCAAGTTGCAAAATCCATCATAACATCTCATCCACTTGCTGCCTAGGTTGCTGAACCACCCTAGCCCCTTCCTCACCTCATGCTGCGCAAGACAAGCCCTTTGTACCAAGCTAGCAAGTAGCCCATGCCCTTCTTACACAAAAGTTGACAATTTGCAAAAGTAACCATACCTATCACAAAAGGACATGTCACTTCATCTGACCAATAGCAATTGTTTATACAAACAAATTGCAAGCCAAACCACACAAGAGGCAAGCCTGAAACACACCATAAGCCAGCTTTCTCATTTTCACTCCCTTGAGCAAAAGCTTTCGAAACTCATCATACAAGCCACAAACACTTAAACAAACTTCATAGATCAACTCAACTCATCATCCTGGTCAGAAAGCACCCCTCATCCTTGCCCTAAACTGCCTGAATCATAAACACGATTCTCACCTGAGCTTGAACAGAACTTGTTCAAACTTCCAAACCAGCCAACATAAACCTTTTCTAAGCATCAAGAGTTCATCAGGAGCATAAAAGGAGTTGATTGCACCGAGAGAAAGAGTCAGAAAGTTCCAGACTGAAGAGCTTCAAACTCAGGTAGCTTCATAAACTTTTTTTCCAGAAGCATGATTTTAAGTTCTTAATAGCTTCTACATGCTTACCTGATCATGACTATGTGTTTGTTTTCGAAAATGAGTGAAAAATGAGTATGTATGCAGTCTCTGAAACTTTGTGCCCTAAAACTATTTTGATTCGATTTGGCTGATTTAGAAATGATAAATGTTGTTTGAGTGGGGGGTTTAATTCGTTTTTGAGTGGGGAAGAGTTCTGGGCAGTTAGAATTTGTTTTAGATGCGTGTAGAGTGAGTTTGTGATTTTGGATGATCGGAGAAGACGATCGGAACAGTGTTCCGGTCGCCTGAAAGTCATTAGAGCTGTCATTAGGGCTTAATCATTAATTAGCCAGGTTTGAATGCTGGCCGTCCAGATGCGCGCCAGGTCAATTCGCGCGTGTGGGAATTCAAACCTCAGCCCTTGATCTTGCTGACTTTTCTTTTTTTCAGCTTTAAATTCATTTTATTTTCATATTAATTCATTTGTTTTCTATATTTTATTAAAAATAGCAAAACCAATTTAAAAATTCTGAAATTTTTTATACAAGTTATTATTTAATTTCAGAACACAAAAATATTTTTATTTTTATTTTTAGCATTTTAAAAATATTTTTAAATATTTAAAAGTTTATTTTTAATTAATTAATGAGAATTGATTAATTAAAAATACTTTTAGGTATTTAAAAATCACTAAAAAATTCATGAAACATTTAAAACCATTTAGAAACATTGTCCAACCTTCAAACCAAATTTCTTTTTTGATCTTGATGCATTTTGAGAATTTTTCATGGAATTAAAATCATTTTAATGCATTATTTTGATCCAAACTTCCAAAAATCATTTCTGCCTAACCATTGAGAGTTGGACCTTGATTCTTTTTGCATTGCATTGTGTTTAGCATGTAGTATTTGAGATTAAATTGGCATGATTTGATCTTTCATTTTTCATTTTGTTTGGCATTTTTCTTGTTAAGGAACCCTAAAACCCTAGAAAACATAGGAAAATCATAACTTGAATTAGGTTAAGAGTTGGAACTTCTCCTTTGGGCAGTGAGTTAGTATAGGATTAGGGATCCTTTGAATGCATTTTCAATTTTTTATCTTGATGTTTGCTTCTGATTTTGGTTTTTGTTTGATGCATTGATCATAAACCCTAATTTGAGCTTCCATATGCACTCATCTTGCATTTGCATTCATACCTTGACTTGCCATGACATTTTATGCATCCATTTGATTCATTTAACATCTTGAGACATATTGAAAGCATGTTTGACCATTGCATCTTGCATTTGCCATGTTGTATGCCATTTGCATTTCATAACTTTTCATGTATGTTCATGGTTCTTCACTTGTTTCATTTGCATCCATAAGCTTATGTGATCATTCTCATGTCTTGATTCATGTTTGCATCATCTCATAGCATCATTATCATCTCATATATGCTTCTTGTTTTGATTTGCATCATGCCATTTCATCCCATTTTGCATTGCATTGCATTCCTTTCACTAACTTTTCAGGTGGTAAGTAACTTTGAGAAGTGGATTTGCCTTCACTTCTCACATTTTCTTTTCATCACTCTCTTGCATCCATGCTGCATTTTGATATGTGTTTGAGATTGAGCTTTCTCATTCTTCTTCTTCTTACTTTCTTTCTTCAAATGACTTGACTTCTTGAATGAAGCAAGTTACTTTGCTTCTCCTGATCCTTTCATCTGCTTCCTGGTGGTTCCATTGAAGATCTTTCTTGTTAAACCTCACAAACCTTAGGAACAACCAAGCATGACAATGATTAGGGTTTTGATTAGTTCCCCCTCATAGTTTTACCTTTGTGTCTCTTTGAGTCTTCTCTTCTCATCTCAATAATCAGGGACTAAACCCTAAAGGCTTTAAGGCTTTGTGATTAAGCTTATGCCTGCATCCTTCTATTAGGATGGAGTGTATAATTTTAATCCTAAGTGTTAAACCCTTAATGTGTTTAACTCCTTTAATCAATTTACTTAATAATCATCAAGACATCAAGCTTGTAACTTGGGCCTTGCATTAGGGTTCCAATTCTTCCTTAATTGGTTAAGAAGGACTAACCCTAGTGTTAATGGACAAGTCCCCCTCAAGTTGTCTTACAAACCCTAAAAATCACTTCATCATCTTATCATTAACTAAAATCCACTTAATAAAGGCTTTGTTTTGTCATGAGTTTAATCCCTAATCATGGATTAAGTTGAGGAGCTTTCCTCAGCTTAAACATTCTCATCTATTATCCTTCTATTAGGATGGTGTAATGAGTCTGTTTAATCCCTGATTATGGCTTAACCTCATTACTTAACACTAAACAAAAACAACAAAAACATCTAACTAATCACAAGTAGGTTAATGATCTTAATCCTACATCACAGGTGATTAAGTGTGAGAATCTGACTTCACACTTAAGGTATTCTCATTACCCCTAATCAGAGGGAAGATGTGATGAGTTTACTAAATCCATTGGTTTAGGCTTAAGCTCATTAACTTATGACAAACTTTCAAAAGCAATAAAAGACTGAAAACACAAAAACAAACAATAATCGTCTCCTTCGGGATTCTCTTCTCATCATCTTCACTCATAATCGAGAACTTGCTTCTTCCGTCTAATGCAAGACAGTTTGCACCTGAGCCAGACAGGTCATACACTTGAGCATTGACAAGCAAGCAGTTCACAAGTCAATTCACCTTTCAGTCTCTTTGGGTCGAACTACGGTGTTCTGACTTCCTCATTGCACGAGAGGATACGTAGGCATAACTTAACAGTTATCGAACAAAAGTCTCTGTATATTCCCCCTCTTTCCAGCATCATTCTCTTAGCCTCATGATCATGAGCCTATCCTCATCCTTACACTGACACTGTATATATTACACTTCACATTTTTCTTTACACTGACACCTGTACATCCTTTTCCAGCTCTTTTATACACAAATTGCACTGACACTACCCCTTTAAAACACAAATCTTTTAAGCGTGGATCCCGTCGAGTACGACGGACAATCTGGGTGCTAATACCTTCCCAGGTTGTAACCAACCCCCTTTCTCAGTATCTCTGGCTCGCAACCGTCTTATCCATATCTTCCTAGGTTTATGCAGCATTACCTTTCCTCCGGGATAAAAATGCCTAGCTGGCGACTCTTTTCTTTTCCAGTGAGTTCACTGCTGTGTGTTCTCATTGTCCTTTTCGCCGACCGTTCGCGTCTGTACCCTATTTGACTTAGCTTCATTTAGCGGGAGCGACAGCTTGGCGACTCTGCTGGGGACCCTCATACTGTAACCAGGGCTTCTGGTTCTTTTTGTGGGTTCCTCCTAGCGCTTGTTTGATTTGAGTTTACTGGGGTGTTATGTGCTATTTGTGTTTGTATATTTTATTTATTGCTTTATGTACAGTTGTTTTACTGCTTTCTTTATAGTTTTACATATATCATACTATCATACTGTCTGGCTGGATCTGGTTTTGCTTTGGTGGGTGGGGTTCTATTGAGAGTTAAGGTCCTATACCTGGGACCTGAGTGACACCTAGGCTAGAGAGGTTCATATTCTTTCCCATTCCATCTCGGTCTGGTGCGGGAATATGAAACACGGTTCAGATATGGGTTTCTTCTTGAGAACTCTGTGTTGCAGATTTCCTGCAGTACTAGGGCTATCTGGGAAGCCTGCTAAGTCTGGATGACCTTTAGTATTGACCTTCAGAAACTGAGGTGAATTAGAGGAGGAACTTTTATGGTTATTGTAAACATTGTACCTCCGGGTTAGAAGTGTTTACACTTCTCATAACTGATCCAAGTCTGAGGATCCTTGTTTTAGAACACCACCTGTGAGGGGGTTGGGCTGTTTACAGGTTTGCAGGTACCCTTGACCTCAGCATACCCTGTTACTTTGTTTTGTTTAAGAGTACTCCATGTTGGAACAGTTCTTGTGATTCTAAACCATGGACATGTGACTCTTTATTTGAGTCCCCCACCTTGGTTACTGGACTTATGAACCTCCATCTGGATTTCTTGAACACACATGGACATATATCAGAACACTTGATCAGATCCAGCTCAGTCACAAACCCTTGCATATCATTTGCATACATCATCATTGCATCATTTTAACATTTGCTTATTTGTTTTTCAGGGTATCCATACTTTATTTTGGCTTGGTTTTGACCCCATCATCAGCATAGACCTATCCTCATCAGTATCTACTTCAGCTACCTACTACTTGCTTCAGCTACCTGCATCATCAGTCTTAGCCTGTCAGTGGCCCATCATCAGTATTTTTCCTCCATCATCAGCACCTGTCTCCACTCTTCTTCAACAACATGGCACCTAAAAAGAGTAACATCTCCTATCATTTCTTTCAGCCTGAGCTAGCAAACATCAGGAAGATTCAGACCCTGATTACTCCAGACCATATACCACATTTCAGAGAACACTATGGAGGCATACTTGATGTGGTTATAGATTTGGACCCTTCACAGAGGAGCTTGATTCATACTTGCCTGCAGTTCTATGATCCCCCTCTGAGGTGCTTTACCTTCCAGGATTTTCAGTTGGGACCTTTATTGGAGGAATACTCATCATTGGTTGGTGTACCTGTCAGGGGTGATGTCCCCTTCAACCCTGAGATGGTCTTTCCTAGTAATGAAGAGGTGGCAAAGGCTTTGTATTTGGAACCAGTCTTGATTGGGCAGAACATGACTACCAAAGCTGGAATCTCTGGTCTACATCTGGATTTCTTAATATCTCAGGCTACCCTGAAGGCCTCCTCAGGGGAATGGAAAGCAGTCTGTGCTTTATTGGCCCTTAGCATATATGGGGTCTTACTTTTTGCAGATGAGCCTAAGTTTGTTAGCAAGAGTGCAATCCATCTTTTCATCCTGAAGAACCCAGTGCCTACCTTACTGGGAGATTTTTACTACTCTGTCCACCAGAGGAATGAAAAACAGAGAGGAAGATTGGTGAGGTGCTGTGCTCCTTTGTTCCATACCTGGCTGCTCAGACATTTGCCAAAGATTGATGCATTTCTGAATCCTCACCAGCCAAAGAATTGGGCTAGAAGACTCACTGCTTTAACTTCAGCTGACATCAGGTGGTGCACTCAGAGCACCAAGGGCAGGGACATCATTACCAGTTGTGGGCAGTTCCCCAATGTACCCCTGATAGGAGTAAAGGGTTGCATCAACTACAACCCTCTGCTATTCAAAAGACAGCTGGGCTATGCATTGGTCCACACTCCTAAGGCACAAGACTTGGCTGAGACTCTTTACTGTGAGAATAAGCCTAATCTAGCTCTTGTCAGGCAAGCAGCCTGGGCCTGGGACAATGTTCAAACTAAAGGAATAACCATTCTGGGGAAGTGCAACAATGTGGCATCAGCGCAGTACTATGAGTGGTCCCATGCCAGGGCTCAATTTTCTGGGATGCCCTTTACCATGGAGGATATGCCTGGACCATCTTCAGCACCACCTCCAGCAACTGTCAGTTTAGAAGAGTTTGAGAAACTGAAAGAGAGAAATGAGAAGCTGACTCAGGCTCTACAAAAGACCCTCTGGTAGAGGAGTGATGGTAGGTTGGATATTGAAAGGTTGGAAAAGTTGAAGATAGAGCATCTGGCTAGGATTGAGAAGTCTGAAGATTACATCAAGAAATCTAGGGCTGGGGAACAAATTCTGAAGAATGCCTGCAAGGAGGCCCAATTCCAAAAAGCCAGGACTGACTTGTATCTGAAGGAGAGCCAAGCTAGGTTGGTCAGGATCACCGAAGCTCGTACTCTGGAAGATAAGAGGACTCAAGACAAGATTGAGCAGTTGGAGGCTAGTGCAAAAGAGCAACAGGAAGCCTTGCTAGCAGCCCAAAGGGAGATCTCAGAGTTGAAGATTAAAGCTGGTGTGAAGAGGTCAAAGGACCAGAGTCAGCACAAGAAGCTAGCTGCAGCTGTTACTACCAGGAATCTCCTTATCAGGAACCTTACAGAACGTCCAGCTGATCTTGTGACTGAAGCACTTCTCAAAGAAGTTCAGGAGGGTGAGTTTGGTCTTGGTGTTTGACTTTTGCTTGTTGTTGCTTTCATTTCATGTACTTTTATTTTTCTTTTTCTTTTTCTTATGATGTATTTTGACCCCTCAGAGGGCTTGTATTGTAAAAAAGAAGCAAACTATGTATCATTTACCTTTCTGTAATATATGTATCAGTTTGCTCTATCTGAGTTTCTTTCAAAGCAACATCACAAGCATCTTCAAGGGTCTGGAAAGGTCAAAACCAAGTGCCAAGCCGGATACCTTGGAAACAAATGAGCATAACTGCATTGCATACTAACCTTTTACCTTGTTTTGTAGGTTTTTGTTTATTTGTTACTAACTCTGTTGTGATGTCAGGAACTATTGCTCGACGACGTGTGTTCCCACTCAACCGTCCACATAGATATCCAACCCGCAACAATCTTCCGGGCATACAAATGGACCAGGTACAGCAGGACCTTACAGAGGTCAGGAACCAAATGGCCAATGAGAGGCTAGAAATGAGGAATCAGATGACACAATTTATGGAGGTGATGAACAATATGGCTCAAAGCCAGGAGAGGTTGAGAGCCATGGTAGAAAGGCAGAATCAAGAAGATCCCCATCTAGGGACTGTTGGGACAAGCAACAATGAGAGGGTCCAACCTCATGTCAACCCCCCTGTATTTGGACCCCACCTTCATCCAGAGATCAACATTCCTGCAAATGTTCAAGGGACTGCCACTGCAGGCAGAGTACTGCAAGAAGACCCCCAGGAAGATCAGTTCACAGTGATGGGAGCTGGGGAGGAAGCCTATGACAGAAGGTTAGAAGAGATTGCTGAGAAACTAAGATCCTTGGAGTCTCAAAACTCCTTGGGTTTTGATGTTATGGACATGGGCTTGGTAGACGGGGTCAGGATTCCCCATAAATTTAAACCACCGTGCTTTGAAAAGTACAACGGGACTTCCTTCCCACGGACCCACTTACAATCCTTTCTGGGGAGGTTGAAGGCATACACCATGGACGAGAAGTTATGGATGTTTTATTTTGAGGATAGCTTGACGGGAGCTTCAAGAGAATGGTACTCTCATCTGACAAGAGCAACCATCAGGTGTTGGAAGGATTTGGCAGAAGCCTTCATTAGACAATACCAGTATAATCTGGATATGGCACCCAACAGGACCCTCCTAATGGGAATGTCACAGTCATCTAGAGAAAGCTTCCGAGAGTATGCCCAGAGATGGAGGCAATTGGCTGCTGCTGTTCAGCCACCTATGTCAGAGAGGGAGATGGCAGATATGTTTATGAACACCCTCCAAGGGACATACATTGACAGGCTGGCTGCTTTCTCTTCTACCAGCTTTGCGGATGTCGTTATAGCGGGAGAGAGAATTGAGAGCTTGTTAAAAATGGGCAAAATTTCTGACAACGGTGCCAGCTCATCCAGCAATACAAGGAAGCCTTTTGTGGGACCAAAAAGAACTGGTGAGACCAATGCTATCCATGCTAGCAGAGGAAGACCCCAATATGTTCATAGGTCTGTGGCAGCAGTCACCATTCCCGCTCCAGCTCATCCACAACCAGCTTATCAACCACCGCAACAAAATTATCAGCAACAGAATCAGTATCCTCCTCAGAGAAACTACAACAACACCAACAACAACAATCAGCAAAGACCATATCAACAGAGACCATCTCAGGCCAATAGGGTGATTGATCCGATCCCTATGCCCTATGCAACATTACTGCCACAACTCCTGAAACTCAACCTGGTTGAGCTAAGGACGTTGGCACCTCCAGATCCTACGAGTCTACCCAGAAATTACGACTCCAACGCCAGATGTGCCTTTCATTCAAATGCACCTGGCCATAGTACAGAGAAGTGCAGAGCTTTGCACATGAAGGTACAAGACCTGGTAGACTCTAAGGCTCTAAACTTTGCACCACCACCGAATGTTAACAAAAACCCTATGCCACACCACGGAGGTCCCAGAATCAATGCTATTGAAGAAGACAAGCCGTCTTATTTGATAACCAGTGTGGGTCAGATTCGGACACCGTTGGTAGAGATTAAAGCTCAACTCCTCGAATGTCAAATATTCCCAGGATGTGAGTTAGGGTGTGCTTATTGCAACATTTCAGTGAATGGTTGTGATAACTTGAGAGATGGCATAGATGGTCTCATCCAGAGTGGCCTGCTTCAAATTACAACATCAATTCCAACAAATCCAGCAATCTCATTAACAACAGTTCCAGAATCTTCTACAACTGCAACAACCATTGTTCCAGACAACTCTTCGGTTTCATCAACAAATGCTTCATCTGTTACTTCAACTGACCAGATATCAGCAAACATTCCTTCTACAACTTCAGCACCACTTCATTTAGAATCTCCTACAACAACAACATCCATCCTTCCAATAATGTCTCCTACAACTTCAACAGCAAATGTCTCAACAGTCACAATTTATTATGATCCTGAAAATGATTCTGCCTACAACTCACAAAGTGCCACTCCCATCAGAGCACCAGTCACAATATACTACGATCCACAGACTATCATGGTCCCTTCTGCAGCTGCCATCAGTCCAGTCACTATCACAGTGCCTGGGCCAATGCCTTATGAAAGCAGTAACGCCATCCCTTGGCATTACGGCTCTGATCTATACCGCGAAGGACAGAGAATCACTCTTGAATCATCAACCCCTACACCACAAATAGACAATGTGGGAGGAGGCGGAGGCTTCACTCGAAGCGGACGTCTCTTTGCTCCACAAATTCAAAGACCCACTGCCGAAGCAGAAGCTGCTGCCAAGGCAAAAGGGAAGAGCCTGGTGCAGGAAGATCAGGCTGTTAAGGATGCTTTGAAAGCACCTTTTGACCAAGAAGTTGATGAATTCATGAGAATCATCAAGAAGAGTGATTACAAGATAGTGGACCAGCTTCACCAGACGCCTTCCAAGATCTCTATTCTATCATTGGTCATGTGCTCCGAAGCTCAGCGGAATGCACTACTAAAAGTCTTGCACGCAGCTTATGTGCCAGAAGAGATCACCGTCAATCAGTTGGAAGCTGTGGTTGGAAATGTTACTGCTAGCAATGGGCTAGGGTTTACCAACACTGATTTGACTACAGAAGGCCGCAATCATAACAAGGCTTTGCACATTACCATGGAATGTAAAGGTGCAGTCCTTTCCCATGTGCTGGTAGACACGGGATCATCCCTCAATGTCTTACCTAAAAAGGCCCTTGTGAAGCTAGAGTATGAAGGATTGGCATTACGCCCCAGCAACCTGGTAGTGAGAGCCTTTGATGGTTCCAAGAGATCGGTTCTGGGAGAAATTGAGTTGCCTATAACGATTGGCCCACAAACTTTCAAAACGACCTTCTACGTGATGGATATACAGCCTGCCTACAGCTGTTTATTGGGTAGGCCATGGATTCACGCCGCTGGCGCCGTGACTTCAACCCTTCACCAGAAGTTAAAATTCGAGTGGGAGGGCCAAGTCGTTACTATCTGTGGAGAGGAGGATATTTTTGTCAGCCATCTGGCTACCTACAAATATATTGAGATGGATGGGGAGATCCATGAAACAATGAGTCAAGGGTTTGAGGCCTTGAATGTAAATGAAGCATCCGCTGTACCTGGAATCTCCATGGCATCCTATCAACAAGCCCGGAAGGTTGTTGAGGAAGGAAATGCCCAAGGCTGGGGCAAGGTTTTATCTGTGGAGGAGAAGAAGGACAAATTTGGGTTGGGTTACAGACCAACTCAACAAAATCAAGCAGAGGCTGCTGAGAAGCCCGGTTTTGTCAGTGGGGGGATGCTCACCCCTGATGCTATCAACAATCTGGAAGACGAGTCGGAAGAAGAACGCAATCTGGAGAATTGGATACGTCCAAAGATCCCGGGGAGCAGTATCTCAAACTGGTCTTCCCAGGAAATTATAAGAGTTACTCATGCAGAGTAATTATTATTTCCTGTATTTTTATATAGCATGCATCAAGTCTTGCATCTTGCCCAAGATGACAAGACTCATTTTGTAATCGGGCCATCTGTACTTTTTGTGCAACAAGATTAATCAATGAAATATCAGACATCTTTTTGCAAATGAGTCTTTTTCTTTTCCGCTCACTGTTTTTCCATTTTTCTTTTTGTACAAAAAAAATAAATGGCAATGTTTTCAAAATGACAACTTTATTTCACTTTTCTAAGCAAGATTAAAATCAATCACTAAAATGAACGAACTGAACCCTTGCAGAGAGTGCCTTCCAGACAGCACCGACAACAGCACGGCTATGACTTCGTATGACTTTGACAATCCGATCAATCAAGCTGATGAAGGGGTTGAAGAAGAATATGAGCTTCCTGAAGAGCTAGCCAGGTTGTTGAGACAAGAGGAGAAGGTTATCACTCCTCATCAGGAGGAGGTTGAAACAATTAATCTTGGTACAGATGAAGATGTGAAAGAAGTTAAAATCGGGGCCTGCCTACAAGACTCAGTGAAGAGACAACTGATTGACCTGCTTCAAGAGTATGTGGACGTGTTTGCTTGGTCTTATCAAGATATGCCAGGGTTGGACACCGACATTGTTGTGCACAAGCTGCCTTTAAGAGAAGAATTCCCGCCAGTTAAGGAGAAACTGCGCCGTACTCGCCCAGACATGGCCATGAAAATCAAAGAAGAGGTACAAAAGCAGTGGGACGCCGGGTTCCTTGCTGTAACTAGCTATCCGCCGTGGGTTGCTAATATTGTACCTGTGCCTAAGAAGGACGGCAAAGTAAGGATGTGTGTTGACTACCGGGATCTGAACAGAGCCAGCCCAAAGGATGACTTCCCATTACCTCACATCGACGTATTGGTGGATAACACGGCTCAGTTCTCGGTATTCTCCTTCATGGACGGATTTTCAGGATACAATCAGATTAAAATGTCACCTGAAGACATGGAGAAGACAACCTTCATCACACCCTGGGGCACGTTCTGTTACAAAGTGATGCCATTCGGACTAAAGAATGCCGGTGCAACATATCAATGGGCTATGGTAACATTATTCCACGATATGATCCATAAAGAAATCAAATGTTATGTGGATGACATGATTTCCAAGTCCCTTACTGAAGAAGATCACCTGGTGAATCTACTGAAGCTGTTCAAGCGTCTGAGGAAGTACCAATTGAAGCTGAACCCCAACAAGTGCACATTTGGGGTACGATCTGGTAAGCTGCTGGGATTTATTGTAAGCGGGAAAGGGATTGAAGTTGACCCTGATAAAGTCAAGGCTATTCAAGAAATGCCTGCACCGAAGACAGAGAAGGAAGTTCGAGGGTTCTTAGGTCGATTGAACTACATCTCTAGGTTCATATCACACCTTACAGCAACCTGTGAACCCTTGTTCAAACTGTTGAGAAAAGAACAGACAGTCAGGTGGAATGAAGACTGCCAGAAGGCTTTTGACAAGATCAAGGAATACTTACAAGAGCCTCCAATCCTTATGCCTCCAGTTGAAGGAAGACCTCTAATCATGTACTTGACAGTATTAGAAGAGTCAATGGGGTGTGTGCTGGGCCAGCATGACGAGTCTGGTCGAAAAGAGTATGCAATATACTACCTAAGCAAAAAGTTTACCGACTGTGAACAACGTTATTCACTGCTCGAGAAAACTTGTTGTGCTTTAGCGTGGGCTGCTCGCCGACTGAGACAGTATATGTTGACCCACACTACCTTGTTGATCTCAAAAATGGACCCCGTTAAGTACATATTTGAGAAGCCAACGCTTACCGGACGGGTTGCAAGATGGCAAATGATTCTCACGGAATATGACATCCAGTACACTTCTTAGAAAGCCATCAAGGGCAGCGTATTGTCTGAATATCTTGCTGAGCAACCCATTGATGACTACCAGCCTATGAGATTTGACTTCCCTGATGAAGACATCATGTTCATAAAAGCAAAAGATCATGAAGAGCCTGTTCACACTGAAGGGCCTGACCCAGAAGAAGAATGGACTATGATGTTTGATGGGGCTGTTAATATGAATGGTCGTGGTGTTGGTGCAGTACTCATTACACCCAAAGGAGTTCACATGCCTTTCTCGGCAAAACTCACTTTCAACTGCACTAACAACGAAGCTGAATACGAAGCTTGCATTATGGGTCTTGAGGAAGCCATTGACCTCAGGATCAAGACATTGACTGTATTCGGAGATTCAGCTCTGGTAGTTAATCAAACCAACGGCAAATGGTACACACACCAGGATCATCTGATACCTTACAGGGATTATACAAGGAGGTTACTGACTTTCTTTACAACGGTCAAGCTTGAGTATATCCCTCGGGATGAGAATCAGTTTGCAGATGCTCTGGCTACCATTTCGTCCATGATCAAAGTTCAAGCTGCCAACTTTGTACCTCAGATTTCAGTATCCAGACTTGACAGACCGGCATATGTGTTCGCAGCAGAAGTTGTCAAAAACGATAAGCCTTGGTTCCATGACATTAAGTGCTTCTTGGAGGATCATACATACCCACCTGGGGCATCTTCCAATGATAAGAAGACATTAAGAAGGCTTGCTGGTAGTTTCTTTCTGAACACCGATGGGTCGTTATACAAGAGGAACTTTGATATGGTACTCCTCAGATGCGTTGATAGAACAGAAGCAGACTTGTTGATGCATGAAGTGCACGAGGGATCTTTTGGTACCCATGCCGGAGGACATGCAATGGCCAAGAAGTTGTTAAGATCAGGCTATTACTGGATCACAATGGATACCGACTATTGTGCTTACACCAGAAAATGTCATAAATGCCAGATTTATGCGAATAAGGTGCATGTGCCTCCCAATCCTTTGAATATAATGTCTTCACCATGGCCCTTTGCCATGTGGGGCATTGATATGATTGGCAAGATTGAGCCGACTGCTTCGAATGGCCACAGATTCATCTTGGTCGCCATTGACTATTTCACCAAGTGGGTTGAAGCAGCCTCATACGCGAATGTTACAAGGCAAGTGGTAGCCAGATTTCTGAAAAGGGATATCATCTGTCGGTATGGAGTGCCCGAGCGAATCATTACTGATAATGGTTCCAACTTGAACAACAAAATGATGGCAGAGCTGTGCCGGGACTTCAAGATCCAACATCACAACTCTTCTCCTTACAGGCCAAAGATGAATGGCGCTGTTGAGGCAGCTAATAAGAATATCAAGAAGATTGTGCAGAAGATGGTAGTCACTTATAAAGACTGGCATGAAATGCTACCATTCGCCTTACATGGGTACCGCACGTCAATCAGGACATCCACCGGGGCAACACCATATCAACTTGTGTATGGTATGGAGGCAGTCCTGCCTGTTGAAGTTGAATTACCCTCTTTACGGGTGCTGATGGATGTTAAACTGAGTGAAGCAGAATGGGTTCGGGCCCGATACGAACAACTGAGTCTGATTGAAGAAAAGAGATTGGCTGCAATCTGTCATGGGCAGCTGTATCAGAAGAGAATGAAGAGAGCCTTCGATCAGAAAGTTAGGCACCGAGAGTACCAAGTAGGAGATCTTGTGCTGAAAAGAATCCTCCCTCCTCATACAGACCACAGGGGCAAATGGACTCCGAACTATGAAGGACCATTCGTGGTGAAGAAAGTTTTCTCTGGTGGAGCACTGATGCTCAGCACCATGGATGGTGAAGATTTCCCGTCCCCTGTGAATTCAGATGCAGTTAAAAAATACTTCGCATAAAAATGACCCGCTGGACATAAAAACAGAATGTAAGTCCAGGCAAAAATAGGGCATCCCGGCGAGTCAAAAACAGAATAAAAGACTCGGGCAAAAATAAGGGAAAAATAAACAAAAAAATGTACACCCGCTGAGTTGAAAAGCCACATTGGACAACTCAGGCAAAAATGGGTATCCCGATGGATTGAAAACCCAAAAGGGCGATCCATGCAAAATAAGGGAATAAGCGAACAACTGTATTCTGAATTCGTCTGTATCGTCTGTATCATTTGCAACTTGGTAAGCTTCGAAGGGATCAAGCTTCAATCAGAATCAGCTTTCTTCAGAAAGCAAGACGAGAAGAACGTCAAAAGTCATACGAGTCATAGCAAAAGAGGAAGCTCCTTGAAAGCGTCGTCAACATTGCCAGCATTTTGTTTCTCAATTTGTAACAATCTCCTCATTTCAGGAGATATGTTTCTCTGACTGTATCTTGCCAATTCAGGGCACATGAATTAATAAAATCAGATTTTCAGTCATGTTTCGTCTTGTACGTTTTATTTTGCAAAAAAAATGTGTCTGATGTCTTAAGAAAAAAAGCTGATTGCATAAAGTACAGATGCTTTTCTTCTAAAATACATGCTTGCAGGAAATATGCTTACTCTCATAAGTGTCTAAACTCCTACGACGGAATCCAGTAAGGGATGCCTCGGGATCACTTGTGCGTTTCTATCTTTGCAGGATTGCAGGTATTCAAAGCACAACTTGGGGAATGTAAGCTTCATCCCAGCAAGCTGGCAAATCAACACTCAGTCTTAGCACCCAAGGTGTTTTCTCCCCAGCTGAGTTGCCACTTGTTACTTCTCCCAACCGAGTTGCCGACCATTTCTTCCTCAGCAGAATATAAAGGCCAGGGAATCATCCTCCCCACAGAGTTTCAGCCTCAATCCAGAAGAGCAACGCATGAGGGAATCACAACAGAGTGACGAAAGCTTCTACAAACTCCAGCTGGGTCCCTTATTACCAAGATGGGTCTATCAGTGACTTGTTTCCCCAAGCAAATACATCTCATCAGATCTACCAATGACCTCACCCCCAGCTGGGATGTCCATTTCAAGCAGATCAACCGAAGATCTTCACAGCAACGGGATCCAAATCCCAGTTTGATATCTTTGCATAATCATGGCATTCGCATCATATTCACCTCACAAAGCGTAGCATTCCGCCTAATGCGGAGCATTACGGCAAAAATCCAACATATTGCATAATCATAAGCCACGTTTTGAATCAAACACTTGTGAATATTGAAACTCACCAACAATATACAGAATACCCCCCGGATTCCCCAGCAAAAGCAGTTGCCTCACATTCACAAACACCAGTATATACTCCCTTTGACACCTATCCGTGCCATCATCCCTCAGTAAAGTCACCCGGACACTCTTTACAAACAAGACCACCTGTATTACAGATACTTTTCGGCACCCGTCCGTGTCATATCCCCAGCAGAAAGCCAAAGACATCCTCTTTGCTCTCACATATACTTATATACCATTTCCTTGACATCCGTCCATGTCATTTTCCCCGGCACAGTTACCTAAACACTTTGTATATCAGATATTTGTTTATATTATACTTTTCTCCTTTTGACACTCGTCCATGTCACCCTCTCCAGCAGATTAAATACTAATCTATACACCACTCACACTTATACAGATACTCGTCCGTATCTTGTATATACCATTTATATCCCCACAGATTCGACACTCGTCCGTGTTCTTTGTTAACCAGTTGGTACTCGTCCGTACCATCATCTCAGAACATGCGTTAAGCGTTTGTTTCTACATGATACTCGTCCGTATCACAGTCTTAAGGATGCTCGTCCGCATCTTTAATCCATACACTGCGTCAAACACTTACGTCTCCTTGAATACAGACACTCGTCTGTGTCTACTATTCCCCAGAAGAGTCCCTTCAGATTCAACACTCGTCCGTGTTCTATGTTAACCAGTTGATACTCGTCCGTATCATCATCTCTGAACACGTATCAGTATTTGTTTCTACCTGATACTCGTCCGTATCGTAGTCTTAGGGATGCTCATCCGCATCTCTAATCTATACACAAACATCTAAACACTTATACTTTCATTTCTTGGTTGTAAACACTCGTCCGTGTTTACTATATCCCCAGTAGATCGCCAACAAAGCAAATTTTCCTTTTTATCTGACATTCGTCCTATGTCATGATAAACCCTGAGAGCAGCCGTACCCTGCTAGGTGGTCGTCCTCCACCTCTTGATGGTCGTCCTCCATCATGCTCATCCGATGGCCGTCCCCATCGTTGATTCTCTATCCGACAATCGTCCTATGTCGTGATATTTAGCAGCCGTCCCCTGCTAGGTGGTCGTCCTCCACCTTTTGATGATCGTCCTTCATCATTTTATCCAATGGTCGTCCCCATTGTTGATCTTTGGTTATCTGACATTCGTCCTATGTCATGATAAACCTCGAGAGCAGCCGTCCCCTGCTAGGTGGTCTTCCTCCACCTCTTGATGGTCGTCCTCCATCATGCTCATCCGATGGCCGTCCCCATCATTGACCTTTTATCCGGCGTTCGTCCTACGTCGCGATACTTTCGGCAGCCGTACCCTGCCAGGTGGTCGTCCTCCACCTTAGATGACCGTCCCTCATCTTGACCCAACAGAGCAGCCGTCCCCTGCTAGGTGATCGTCCTTCACCTTTGATGACCGTACCTCATCATCTGTTTATTTCATTTATTCTTTAACCCGATGGCCGTCCCCGTCGTGGTCCCCTTTTCTAAGCTCGATGGCCGTCCCCATCGTTGATTACTTTACCTTTATGAACTTGATGGCCGTCCCCGTCATGTTTTATTAATTCCCAGAAGATCTTACAACTTTATCTTGATGGCCGTCCCCATCATAATACCTTTTATCCCCAGCATGTCGGCCGTCCCCGTCATCGCTTTATTTCCCGCACCTTTCCAGCATGTCGGCCGTCCCCATCATCGCTTTATTTCCCGCACCTTTCCAGCATGTCGGCCGTCCCCGTCATTGCTCCTTACCCAGCAGTCGTCCTCTGCTCGACGGTCGTCCTCCGTCGCCCACACTTTACAATATACTTTATTTTCTTTTACAGTCTATATCCCTTTTCTTCTTCATTCTGTGAGTGCAAATTTTGGACTGTCTTTGGTATTCAACCACAAGTTATCTTGTTTGCCTGTTAAGCCGTTGCTTACATCCTGCACAGCTAACTCTTGTTTGAATAGGGGCAGCTGTAAACACCCCAAATTTGCCCTCACCCATTCACACCATGGCTTGTGATCATTTCATATGCATAAACACAATCATAACATCTCATAGTACATTTTTGATTCACTGCATAGATTCAAAGTCATCTGCATCTAGGGTTTGTGATCTGAGCAATCCAAGAGCTTCTTGAGCCATTCCAAAGGTCACCAATCACTTCAAAGGGGTCCATATGTGTTCAAGTATCATATTATATCTTCTCAAAGTCAAGAATGCCAAAGAATCACAAGAACTGAGAATGGCATGGAAGCAGAGCCAGGCTTGACTGCACAGATGACCTAAAATTAGGGTTTTGGTTTCAGAGGCCATAACTCCAAATTTTTTGGTCATTCTTGTTTCTATTGGTCTCTATATGGTATAGGGATTATGCATATCAATTTTCATGAAGAGATTCCATGGGAAGTCATCTGATCAAGGGTTGACTTTCTGAACAAGTCAGTGCAAAATCAGGGCATCTGAGGCCCCCAATGACCCAACCAAAGGGTGTTCTTCATCATTTTGATTGTATATTATCTTTATTTGATCATGGGAGAAGTTGGAAGTTCACAAAATTCAAGAATTTCAAGTCTTTTGCAAAGTTGACTTTTTGGGCAAGTTTGACTTTTGATGAAAATGTCATTTTATGCAACTTTTTCAACCTTTACTTTTTGATCCAAAAAAGCTTCAAATGGAAAAACTTTGGTCATGAAAGTTGTAGAATAGATCTTTCCCTTTTCAAAAAGTACAAGAACATGACCTGATTCATTTTGGATCAAAAGTTATGGCTTGTCAAAGTTGGCAAAAATCACAAAATTTCAAAGTTTCTACCAAAGAGGTATTTTGCAAAATGACTTGATCAAGTGTTCTAAAGCTATCAAATGGACTTCTAATTCACATAACATGATCATGTGACATCTAAAGTTCAGAATGGACCAAGGAATTACACATTTGTATGGTTTTTGGAACAAGATCTTTTCATGAGAACCAAAGAGAACCAAGTTGCAAAATCCATCATAACATCTCATCCACTTGCTGCCTAGGTTGCTGAACCACCCTAGCCCCTTCCTCACCTCATGCTGCGCAAGACAAGCCCTTTGTACCAATCTAGCAAGTAGCCCATGCCCTTCTTACACAAAAGTTGACAATTTGCAAAAGTAACCATACCTATCACAAAAGGACATGTCACTTCATCTGACCAATAGCAATTGTTTATACAAACAAATTGCAAGCCAAACCACACAAGAGGCAAGCCTGAAACACACCACAAGCCAGCTTTCTCATTTTCACTCCCTTGAGCAAAAGCTTTCGAAACTCATCATACAAGCCACAAACACTTAAACAAACTTCATAGATCAACTCAACTCATCATCCTGGTCAGAAAGCACCCCTCATCCTTGCCCTAAACTGCCTGAATCATAAACACGATTCTCACCTGAGCTTGAACAGAACTTGTTCAAACTTCCAAACCAGCCAACACAAACCTTTTCTAAGCATCAAGAGTTCATCAGGAGCATAAAAGGAGTTGATTGCACTGAGAGAAAGAGTCAGAAAGTTCCAGACTGAAGAGCTTCAAACTCAGGTAGCTTCATAAACTTTTTTTTCAGAAGCATGATTTTAAGTTCTTAATAGCTTCTACATGCTTACCTGATCATGACTATGTGTTTGTTTTCGAAAATGAGTGAAAAATGAGTATGTATGCAGTCTCTGAAACTTTGTGCCCTAAAACTATTTTGATTCGATTTGGCTGATTTAGAAATGATAAATGTTGTTTGAGTGGGGGGTTTAATTCGTTTTTGAGTGGGGAAGAGTTCTGGGCAGTTAGAATTTGTTTTAGATGCGTGTAGAGTGAGTTTGTGATTTTGGATGATCGGAGAAGACGACCGGAACAGTGTTCCGGTCGCCTGAAAGTCATTAGGGCTGTCATTAGGGCTTAATCATTAATTAGCCAGGTTTGAATGTTGGCCGTCCAGATGCGCGCCAGGTCAATTCGCGCGTGTGGGAATTCAAACCTCAGCCCTTGATCTTGCTGACTTTTCTTTTTTTCAGCTTTAAATTCATTTTATTTTCATATTAATTCATTTGTTTTCTATATTTTATTAAAAATAGCAAAACCAATTTAAAAATTCTGAAATTTTTTATACAAGTTATTATTTAATTTCAGAACACAAAAATATTTTTATTTTTATTTTTAGCATTTTAAAAATATTTTTAAATATTTAAAAGTTTATTTTTAATTAATTAATGAGAATTGATTAATTAAAAATACTTTTAGGTATTTAAAAATCACTAAAAAATTCATGAAACATTTAAAACCATTTAGAAACATTGTCCAACCTTCAAACCAAATTTCTTTTTTGATCTTGATGCATTTTGAGAATTTTTCATGGAATTAAAATCATTTTAATGCATTATTTTGATCCAAACTTCCAAAAATCATTTATGCCTAACCATTGAGAGTTGGACCTTGATTCTTTTTGCATTGCATTGTGTTTAGCATGTAGTATTTGAGATTAAATTGGCATGATTTGATCTTTCATTTATCATTTTGTTTGGCATTTTTCTTGTTAAGGAACCCTAAAACCCTAGAAAACTTAGGAAAATCATAACTTGAATTAGGTTAAGAGTTGGAACTTCTCCTTTGGGCAGTGAGTTAGTATAGGATTAGGGATCCTTTGAATGCATTTTCAATTTCTTATCTTGATGTTTGCTTCTGATTTTGGTTTTTGTTTGATGCATTGATCATAAACCCTAATTTGAGCTTCCATATGCACTCATCTTGCATTTGCATTCATACCTTGACTTGCCATGACATTTTAGGCATCCATTTGATTCATTTAAGATCTTGAGACATATTGAAAGCATGTTTGACCATTGCATCTTGCATTTTCCATGTTGTATGCCATTTGCATTTCATAACTTTTCATGTATGTTCATGGTTCTTCACTTGTTTCATTTGCATCCATAAGCTTATGTGATCATTCTCATGTCTTGATTCATGTTTGCATCATCTCATAGCATCATTATCATCTCATATATGCTTCTGGTTTTGATTTGCATCATGCCATTTCATCCCATTTTGCATTGCATTGCATTCCTTTCACTAACTTTTCAGGTGGTAAGTAACTTTGAGAAGTGGATTTGCCTTCACTTCTCACATTTTCTTTTCATCACTCTCTTGCATCCATGCTGCATTTTGATATGTGTTTGAGATTGAGCTTGCTCATTCTTCTTCTTCTTACTTTCTTTCTTCAAATGACTTGACTTCTTGAATGAAGCAAGTTACTTTGCTTCTCCTGATCCTTTCATCTGCTTCCTGGTGGTTCCATTGAAGATCTTTCTTGTTAAACCTCACAAACCTTAGGAACAACCAAGCATGACAATGATTAGGGTTTTTATTAGTTCCCCCTCATAGTTTTACCTTTGTGTCTCTTTGAGTCTTCTCTTCTCATCTCAATAATCAGGGACTAAACCCTAAAGGCTTTAAGGCTTTGTGATTAAGCTTATGCCTGCATCCTTCTATTAGGATGGAGTGTATAATTTTAATCCTAAGTGTTAAACCCTTAATGTGTTTAACTCCTTTAATCAATTCACTTAATAATCATCAAGACATCAAGCTTGTAACTTGGGCCTTGCATTAGGGTTCCAATTCTTCCTTAATTGGTTAAGAAGGACTAACCCTAGTGTTAATGGACAAGTCCCCCTCAAGTTGTCTTACAAACCCTAAAAATTACTTCATCATCTTATCATTAACTAAAATCCACTTAATAAAGGCTTTGTTTTGTCATGAGTTTAATCCCTAATCATGGATTAAGTTGAGGAGCTTTCCTCAGCTTAAACATTCTCATCTATTATCCTTCTATTAGGATGGTGTAATGAGTCTGTTTAATCCCTGATTATGGCTTAACCTCATTACTTAACACTAAACAAAAACAACAAAAACATCTAACTAATCACAAGTAGGTTAATGATCTTAATCCTACATCACAGGTGATTAAGTGTGAGAATCTGACTTCACACTTAAGGTATTCTCATTACCCCTAATCAGAGGGAAGATGTGATGAGTTTACTAAATCCATTGGTTTAGGCTTAAGCTCATTAACTTATGACAAACTTTCAAAAGCAATAAAAGACTGAAAACACAAAAACAAACAATAATCGTCTCTTTCGGGATTCTCTTCTCATCATCTTCACTCATAATCGAGAACTTGCTTCTTCCGTCTAATGCAAGACAGTTTGCACCTGAGCCAGACAGGTCATACACTTGAGCATTGACAAGCAAGCAGTTCACAAGTCAATTCACCTTTCAGTCTCTTTGGGTCGAACTACGGTGTTCTGACTTCCTCATTGCACGAGAGGATACGTAGGCATAACTTAACAGTTATCGAACAAAAGTCTTTGTATATTCCCCCTCTTTCCAGCATCATTCTCTTAGCCTCATGATCATGAGCCTATCCTCATCCTTACACTGACACTGTATATATTACACTTCACATTTTTCTTTACACTGACACCTGTACATCCTTTTCCAGCTCTTTTATACACAAATTGCACTGACACTAGCCCTTTAAAACACAAATCTTTTAAGCGTGGATCCCGTCGAGTACGACGGACAATCTGGGTGCTAATACCTTCCCAGGTTGTAACCAACCCCCTTTCTCAGTCTCTCTGGCTCGCAACCGTCTTATCCATATCTTCCTAGGTTTATGCAGCATTACCTTTCCTCCGGGATAAAAATGCCTAGCTGGCGACTCTTTTCTTTTCCAGTGAGTTCACTGCTGTGTGTTCTCATTGTCCTTTTCGCCGACCGTTCGCGTCTGTACCCTATTTGACTTAGCTTCATTTAGCGGGAGCGACAACTGCTCCCAAGAATGAAGATGTAACTAAGGATTTGAACTTGGAGTCCACCCTCATTGACCAGAATATGACCACCAAGGCTGGAATCCCAGGCCTTCACTTGGACTTCTTGGTTACTCATGCCACCATTCATGCTGCAGCAGGGAAGTGGGACACTGTTTGTGCTCTTCTGGCCCTTAGCATATATGGGATCATCTTGTTTGCAGACGAGCCTAAGTTTGTAAGCAAGAGTGCTGACCACCTTTTCTTGTTGAAGAATCCAGTCCCTACCTTGATTGGAGACTTTTACTACTCAGTGCATCAAAGGAATGAGAAGTAAAGGGGGAGATTAGTCAGGTGATGTGCACCTCTTTTCTATTGTTGGCTGTTGAGGCACTTGCCAAAGTCAGAAGCTTTCCTGAACCCTCATCAGTCAAGGAACTGGGCTAAGAGAATGATTGCCCTTACTTCAAAAGACATCAGATGGTGCACTCAGAGCACCAAGGGCAGAGATATCATCACCAGTTGTGGACATCAGATTGGAGTGAAGGGTTGCATCAACTACAACCCTTTTTTGTTCAAAAGGCAATTAGGGTATGCCTTGGTACATCCACCAAGAGAGCAAGACTTGTCAGAAACTCTTTATTGTGACATTCAGCACAACCTTGCCCTTGCCAGACAAGCAGCTTGGGCTTGGGATAATATTCAGACAAAAGGGACTGTTATTCTTGGCAAGTGCAACAACATAGCTTCAGCTCAGTATCTTGATTGGTCTCGTATCAGGGGATAGATCACCCGCATGCCATTCACCTTGGAGGATGTTCCTGGACCCTCAGTAGTAGAACCTGCAGCCACAGTCAGTTTGGAGGAGTTTGAGAAGTTGAAGGAAAGGAATACTCAGCTCTCTGAAGCTTTGAAGAAGACCCTCTGGGAGAGGAATGATAGTCGTCTGGAAAATGAGAGGTTAGAGAAGCTCCGAATCGAGCATATGACCAAGATTGAGAAGATAGATGATTACATCAGAAGGGCTAGAGCAGGAGAGTTGGTATTGGAGAATGCTTGCAAGGAAGCCAAGATTCAAAAGGCCAGGGCTGAACACTACTTGGAGGAGAGTCAGGCTAGGTGGATCAGAATTACTGAAGCTCGCTCGCAGGAATATCAGAGGAAACAGGCTAGGATAGAGCAGCTGGAAGCTAATGAGAAGAAGAATCAGGAAGCCTTGTTAGCAGCACAAGAAGGAAATCTCTGAATTGAAACTCCGAGCGGGGTTGAAGAGATCAAAAGACCAAGACAAACATAAGAAGTTGACAAGTGCCATTGCCACCCGGAACCTTCTTATCAGGACCATCACAAAGCATCCAGTTGGTCCAGTGACTAAGGCTCTCCTGAAAGAAGTCAGGGAGGATGATTATGGATTGGATGTGTGATTTCTTTCTTTTTATTTATACTTCACTTTGATTGTATTTTTGTTGTTGTATTTTGACCCACCATGGGGACTTTGTTGTAATCGAACTATGTATTTTTACACTTTGTAATATATGGTTTGTGTCATTTTGTGGGCTTTATCTCTCTTCAACATCATCATTCCTCGAGGTCTGGAAGGTCAAAACCAAAGAACCAAACTGGGTACCCTTGGAAGACAAATAGACATCCTGCATTGCATACTAACCACATTTCTTTGTTTTGTAGGGTTTTTGTTTTTGTTGTTTCTCACTTTATTGTGGTTTCAAGAAACATTTCTCGAAGAAGAGTCTTCCCCATCAATAGAGTGCACCGGTATCCGACAAGAAACAACCTTCCGGGCTTACAAATGGACCAGGTTCAACAAGATCTGATTGACGTGAGAACCCAAATGGCCAATGAGAGGACTGAGATGAGGGCCCAAATGAACCAGTTCATGGATGTGATGACTGGGTTGGCTCAAAGCCAAGAAAGACTGAGAGAGTTGGTCGAGCGGCAAACTCCAGAAGAAAATCACCCAGGTACAGGGGGTACCAACAACAACAATCGTGTACAGCGTCGTACTGATCCCCCAGAGTTTGGACCTCATCTTAACCCAGACAACAATGCTATAAGAAATACCCAGGGCAACACTGGAGGGAGGGCCTTGTAGGAGGACCCTCAGGAAGAACAATTTACTATGGCCGGGGCAGGAGACGAAGTCTATGATCATCGGCTGGACGAGATAGCAGAAAAGCTGAGGTCTCTGGAATCTCAAAACTCTCTGGGTTTTGATGTCATGGATATGAGACTAGGGGAGGGGGTTAGAATTCCTCACAAATTCAAACCTCCTTGTTTTGAAAGATACAATGGTACATCCTGCCCTCATACCCATCTCCAATCTTTCCTAGGAAGATTGAAAGCCTACACCATGGATAAAAAACTATGGATGTTTTATTTTGAGGATAGCTTGACAGGGGCATCCCGTGAGTGGTACTCTCATTTGATCAGGGCCACGGTAAGGAATTGGAAATATTTGTCTGAGGCTTTCATACGTCAATATCAATATAATCTGGACATGGCTCCAAATAGAACACTTCTAATGGGAATGTCACAATCTTCCCGGGAAAGCTTTAGAGAGTACGCTCAAAGATGGAGGCAATTAACTGCTGCCGTTCAACCTCCAATGTCAGAAAGGGAAATGGCAGATATGTTCATGAACACCCTCCAGGGGACTTACATTGATAGGTTGGCTTCCTTCTCTTCCACTAGCTTTGCAGACGTGGTTATAGCAGGGGAAAGAATTGAGAGCTTACTGGAAATGGGAAAGATTTATGATAACGGCGCCAGTTCAAGCAGTGCAAGGAAACCATTTGCAGGTGTCGCTCCCGATAAATGGGACTGGCCCAAATAAAGGTACAGACGCGAACGGTCGGCGAGAGGGACAATGAGAACACACAGCAGTGAACTCACTGGAGATGAATAGAGTCGCCAGCTAGGCATTTTTATCCCGGAGGAAAGGCAATGCTGCATAGACCTAGAAAAAGATGGATAAGACGGTTGCGAACCAGAGAGACTGAGAAAGGGGGTTGGTTACAACCTGGGAAGGTATTAGCACCCAGATTGTCCGTCGTACTCGACGGGATCCACGCTTAAAAGATTTGTGTTTTAAAGGGGTAGTGTCAGTGCAATCTGTGTGTAAAAGAGCTGGAAAAGATGTACAGGTGTCAGTGTATAGTGTATAAGTGATATGAAGTATGAAAGTGTCAGTGTGAGAACAAGAATAAGATGCTCATGATAATGAGGCTAAAGAATAAGGCTAGAAAGAGGGGGAATATACAGAGACTTTTGTTCGATAACTGTTAAGTTATGCCTACGTATCCTCTCGTGCAATGAGGAAGTCAGAACACCGTAGTTCGACCCAAAGAGACTGAAAGATGAATTGACTTGTGAACTGCTTACTTGCCTATGCTCAAGTGTATGATCTGTCTGGCACAGATGCAAACTGTCTTGCATTAGACGGAAGAAGCAAGTTCTCGGTTTGTGAGTGAAGATGATGAGAAAAGAATCCCGTAGGAGACGATTATTGTTTGTTTTTGAGTTTTCAGTCTTTTATTGCTTTTGAAAGTTTGTCATAAGTTAATGAGCTTAAGCCTAAACCAATGGGTTAGTAAACTCATCACATCTTCCCTCCGATTAGGGGCAATGAGAATACCTTAAGTGTGAAGTCAGCTTCTCACACTTAATCACCTTTGGTGTAGGATTAAGATCATTAACCTATTTGTGATTATTTAGATATTTTTGGTGTTTTTGTTTAGTGTTAAGTAATGAGGTTAAGCCATAATCAGGGATTAAACAAACTCATTACACCATCCTAATAGAAGGATAATAGATGAGAGTGTTTAAGCTGAGGAAAGCTCCTCAACTTAATCCATGATTAGGGATTAAACTCATGACAAAACAAGCCTTTATTAGATGGATTTTATTTAATGATAAGATGATGAAGTGATTTTTATGGTTTGTAAGACAACTTGAGGGGGACTTGTCCATTAACACTAGGGTTAGTCCTTCTTAACCAATTAAGGAAGAATTAGAACCCTAATGCAAGGCCCAAGTTACAAGTGTGATGTCTTGATGATTATTATGTGGATTGATTAAAGGAGTTAAACACATTAAGGGTTTAACACTTAGGATTAAAGTTATACACTCCATCCTAATAGAAGGATGCAGGCATAAGCTTAACCACAAAGCCTTAAAGCCTTTAGGGTTTAGTCCCTGATTATGAGAT
The DNA here is from genome assembly GCA_963966055.1 of Lathyrus aphaca. Classification (NCBI taxonomy): domain Eukaryota; kingdom Viridiplantae; phylum Streptophyta; class Magnoliopsida; order Fabales; family Fabaceae; genus Lathyrus; species Lathyrus aphaca. Next base: position 221,805,882 of record OZ014519.1, read on the forward strand.
GAGAAGAGAAGACTCAATGAGACACAAAGGTAAAACTAATAGGGGAGACTAATCAAAACCCTAATCATTGTCATGCTTGGTTGTTCCTAAGGTTTGTGAGGTTTAACAAGAAAGATCTTCAATGGAACCACCAGGAAGCAGATGAAAGGATCAGGAGAAAGCAAAGTAACTTGCTTCATTCAAGAAGTCAAGTCACTTGAGGAAAGAAAGTAAGGAGAAGAAGAGTGAGCAAGCTCAATCTCAAACACAAACATAAATGCAGCATGGATGCAAGAGAGAGATGAAAAGAAAATGTGAGAAGTGAAGGCAAATTCACTTCTCAAAGTTGCTTACCACCTGAAAGGTTAGTGAAAGAAATGCAATGCAGTGCCAAATGGAATGAAATGGCATGATGAGAAACAAAACCAGAAGCACATACATGATGTTAATGATGCTATGAGATGCTACAAACATGAAACAACACATGAGGATGATCATACAAGCTTATGGATGCAAATGAAACAAGTTAAGAACCATGAACATACATGAAAAGTTATGAGATGCATATGGCATACAACATGGAAAATACATGATGCAATGATCAAACATGCTTTCAATATGTCTTATGATGTCAAATGAATCAAATGGATGCTTGAAATGTAAGGGCAAGTCATGTTATGCAAGCAAATGCAAGATGAGTGCATATGGAAGCCCAAATTAGGGTTCATGATCAAAGCATCAAACACAAACCAAAATCAGAAGCAAACCACATTATAAAAAATTGAAAATGCACTCAAAGGACCCCTAATCCTATACTAACCCAATGCCCAAAGGAGAGGTTTCAACTCCTAAACAAATTCAAGTTATGGTTTTTCTAAGTTTTCTGGGGTTTTAGGGTTCCTAAACAAGAAAATTACCAAACAAATGGAAAATGAAAGATCAAATCATGGCCATTTAATCTCACAAACTACATGCTAAACACAATGCAATGCAAAAAGAATCCAGGTCCAACTCTTCATGGATAGGCAGAAATGATTTTTTGAAGTTTGGATCAAAATAATGCATCAAAATGATTTTAATTCAATGAAAAATTCTCAAAATGCATCAAGATCAAAAAAGAAATTTGGTTTGAAGGTTGGACAATGTTTCTAAATGTTTTTAAAGGTTTCATGAATTTTTTGGTGATTTTTAAATACCTAAAAGTATTTTTAATTAATTAATTCTCATTAATTAATTAAAAAGAAACTTTTAAATATTTAAAAATACTTTTTAAATGCAAAAAATGAAAATAAAAATATTTTTGTGTTTTAAAAATTAATGAAAATCTTGGTGAAAAATTTCATAATATTTAAAGCATTTTTGCTATTTTTAATAAATTGTGAAAAACAAATGAAATAATATGAAAAATAAATGAATTAAAAACTGAAAAATGGAAAGTCAAGAAATCTGATGGTCCAGATTCAAACAAGCCTGCGCGCGAATTGACCTGGCGCCAAATCCTACGGCCAAAATTCAAAATCAGCTAATTAATGATTATGCCCTAATCCTGCCGTTAATGACCCTCAGGTGACCGGAACAGTGTTCCGGTCATCTTCTCCCTTCACTCCAAATTCCAAACTCTCTCAAAACGCATCTAAAATGAAATCTAACTACACAGGAATGATCCCCACCCAAACACGAATCAAAACCCTCAATCAAAACAAATTTATCATTCCTAAAATGGCTGAATCGAATCAAACAAAAACTAGGGCAAAAAGTTTCAGAGACTGATTAAACTCTCATCTCTCCACCATTTTCAAAACCAATGACATATTCATGATCAGGGAGGCATATAGAACAGCTTAGGAACTTTAAAAATCATTTCTGGAAAAAAGGTTCTTGAGCTACCTGAGTTTTGAAGCTTTCAGTTCTGCAACTTTCTGACCTCTTTCTTTGATGCAAACCACCCCCTTTGGTCCCTTGATGATGTCTGGATGCTTAGCAAGAGTTTATGTTGGCTGGTTTGAGAGTTTGAACAAGTTCTGTTCAGTGAGGTGAAGGAATCGTGTTTTGGATTCAGGCTGTTTCAGGCAATGGTGAAGGGTTCTTTGTGACCAGGATGATGAGTTGAGAAGGTTTGTGAAGTTTGTTCAAGTGTTTGTGGCCTGTGGGATGAGATTCGAATGCTTTTGCTTCAAGGGTGAAAAATGAGAGAGTGGTGCTATGGTTGTCTTCAGGCTTGCTTGTTATGTTCCTTGGCCTGCCATTTGTTTGTATAAATTAATCCCATTGGTCAGAGGATGTGACTTGTGCTGCTGTGATAGGTGTAGCTACTTTTGCAAAATGTCCACTCTTGTGTAAGAGAAGCATGGGTTAAGTTCTAGGCTAGTACAAGGGCTGTGGGCTGCGCAGCATGGTATGAGGGAGAGGCTAGGGTGGTTCAGTATTGTAGGCAGCAAGTGGATGGAAGTGTGATGATGGTTTTGCAACTTGCTCACCTTTGGTTCACATGGAAATATCTTGCTTCACAAACCATGAAACATGTGATCTTTTGGTTCAAATCTGATTTTTAGAACTTGTATGATGCTTGCATATTGGTTTGACATGAATTAGAAGTCACAAATGCCTTGGTACAAAGTTTTTGCAAGTTTCTCATTTGGTGCATATTTTGAAAATTAGTGATTTTTGCCAACTTTGACACACCATAACTTTTGATCCAAAATGAATTAGGTCATGTTCTTGTACTTTTTGAAAAGGGAAAGATCTAATCTACAACTTTCATGACCAAAGTTTTTCCATTTGAAGCATTTTTGGATCAAAAAGTACGGGTTGAAAAAGTTGCATAAAATGACATTTCATTAAAAGTCAACCATGCCCTAAAAAGTCAACTTTGCAAAAACTTGTAATTCTTGAATTTTGTGAACTTCAACCTTCTTCCATGATCAAATAAAGATCAAATACACTCAAAATGATGAAGATCACCCCTTGGTTGGGTCATTGGGGGCCTCAGATGCCCTGATTTTGCACTGACTTGTCTAGAAAGTCAACTCTTGATCAGATGACTTCCCCATGGAATTTCTTCATAAAAATTGATATGCATACTCCCTATACCATATAGAGACCAATAGAAACAAGAATGACCAAAAAATTTGAAGTTATGGCCTCTGAAACCAAAACCCTAATTTTAGGTCATCTGTGCAGTCAAGCCTGGCTCTGCTTCCATACCAATCCCAGTTCTTGTGATTCTTTGGCATTCTTGACTTTGAGAGGATATAATATGATACTTGAACACACATGAACCCCTTTGGAGTGATTGTTGACCTTTGGAGTAGCTCAAGAAGCTCTTGGATTGCTCAGATCACAAACCCTAGATGCAGATGACTTAGAATCTATGCAGTGAATCAAAAATGTGATATGAGATGGTATGATTGTGTTTATGCATATGAAGTGATCACAAGCCATGGTGAAATGAGTGAGGGCAAATTTGGGGTGTTTACATCTGCCCCTATTCAAACATGAGTTAGTTGTGCAGGATGTAAGCAGCGGCTTAACAGGCTAACAAGATAACTTGTGGTTGAATACCAAAGACAGTCAAAATTTGCACTCACAGAATGAAGAAGAAAAGGGATATAGATTGTAAAAGAAAATAAAGTATATTGTAAAGTGTGGGCGACGGAGGACGACCGTCGAGCAGAGGACGACTGCTAGGTAAAGAGCAATGACGGGGACGGCCGACATGCTGGGGAAGGTGTATGAAATAAAGCGATGACGGGGACGGCCGACATGCTGGGGATAAAAGGTATTATGATGGGGACGGCCATCAAGTAAAGCTGCAAGATTCTCTGGGGATTAATGAAAAATGATGGGGACGGCCATCAAGTTCATAAAGTAATGTAACCAACGATGGGGACGGCCATCGGGCTAAAAAGGAAAAGGGACCACGACGGGGACGGCCATCGGGTTAAAGAATAAATGAAATAAACAGATGATGAGGTATGGTCATCAAAGGTGAAGGACGATCACCTAGCAGGGGACGGCTGCTCTGTTGGGGTTAAGATGAGGGACGGTCATCCAAGGTGGAGGACGACCACCTGGCAGGGTACGGCTGCCGAAATCAACGATGGGGACGGCCATCGGATGAGCATGATGGAGGACGACCATCAAGAGGTGGAGGACGACCACCTAGCAGGGTACGGCTGCTCTCAAAGTTCATCATGACACAGGACGAGTGTCAGATAACCAAAATCAATCAATGGGGACGGCCATTGGATAAAATGATGAAGGACGATCATCAAGAGGTGGAGGACGACCACCTAGCAGGGGACGGCTGTTAAATATCAACGATGGGGACGGCCATCGGATGAGCATGATGGAGGACGACCATCAAGAGGTGGAGGACGACCACCTAGCAGGGTACGGCTGCTCTCAGGGTTTATCATGACACAGGACGAGTGTCAGATAAAAGGAAAATTTGCTTACTGGGGAGAAGTAAACACGGACGAGTGTTTACAATCCAAGAAATAAAAGGTATAAGTGTTTGATATTGTGTATAGATTAAAGATGCGGACGAGCATCCCTAAGACTATGATACGGACGAGTATCATGTAGAAACAAAAACTGACACGTGTTCAGAGATGATGATACGGACGAGTATCAACGTGTTAACAGGGAACACGGACGAGTGTTGAATCTGAAGGGACTCTTCTGGGGAATGGTAGACACAGACGAGTATCTACATTCAAGAAGACATAAGTGTTCGACACAGTGTATGGATTAAAGATGCGGACGAGCATCCTTAAGACTATGATACGGACGAGTATCAGGTAGAAACAAACACTTGACGCATATTCTGAGATGATGGTACGGACGAGTACCAACTGGTTAACAAAGAACATGGACCAATGCCGAATCTGTGGGGATATAAATGATATATACAAGATACGGACGAGTATCCGTATAAGTGTGAGTGTGAATATTGTATAGATGAGTATTTTAACTGCTGGGGAGAGTGACACAGACGAGTGTCAAAAAGGAGAAAAGTAAAGTATCAACAAGTACATGGGGTGTAAAAGTGTAGGCGACTGCGCTGGGGATATGACACGGACGGGTGTCGAGAAAATATATATACAAGTATAGGTGAGTGCAAAGATGATGTCTTTGGCTTTCTGCTGGGGGTATGACACGGACGGGTGTCAGGAAGTATCTGTAATACGAGTGGTATTGTTTGTAAAGAGTGTTCAGGCGACTTTACTGGGGAAAGATGACACGGACGGGTGTCAAGAGGAGTATATACTGGTGTTTGTGAATTGTGAGGCAACTGCTTTTGCTGGGGAGTCTCCGCTGGGGATTTGGGGGGAGTATTCTGTATATTGACGGATTGTCATTATTCACAAGTGTTGATTCAAAACATGGCTTATGATTATGCTATGTGTTCGATTTTTGCCGTAATGCTCCGTATTAGACGGAATGCTACGCTTTGTGGGTGAATATGATGCAAATGCCATGATTATGCAAAGATATCAAACCGGGATTCGGATCCCACTGCCGCGAAGACCTCTGGCTGATCTGTTTGAAATGGGCATCCCAGCTGGGGATGAGATCGTTGGTGGATCTGACGAGATGTATCTTCTTGGGGATATAGGTCACTGATTGACATATCCTTGTAATATGGGACCCAGCTGGGGTTTGTAGAAGCTTTCCGTACTCTGTTGTGGCTCCTTCACGCGTTGCTCTTCTGGATAGAGGCTGAAGCTCTGTGGGGAGGATGATTTCCTGGCCTTTGCATTCTGCGGAGGAAGAATGATTGGCAACTCGGTTGGGAGGAGCGACAAGTGGCAACTTAACTGGGGGGAAGTTATCAGTGGCAACTCAGCTGGGGAGAAAGCACTTCAGGTGCCGAGAATGAGTGTTGACTTGTCAGCTTGCTGGGATGAAGCTTACATGCCCCAAGTTGCGTTCTGGATACCTGCAATCCTGCAAAGATAGGGAAACGCACAAATGATCCCGAGGTATCCTTTACTGGATTCCGTCATAGGAGTCTAGACACTTTTGAGAGTAAGTATATTCCCTGCAAGCATGTGTTTTTTTATTTTTTAGAGAAAAGCATCTGTACTTATGCAATTAGTTTTTTAGAGACATCAGACATTCTTTGCAAATAAAAATGTACAAGACGAAACATGACTGAAAAATCTGATTTTATTAATTTATGTGTCCTGAATTGGCGAAATACAGTCAAAGAAACAAATCTCCTAAAATGAAGAGACTGTTATAAATTGAGAAACAAAATGCTGGCGATGTTGACGACGCTTTCAAAGGAGCTTCCTCTTTCGCTATGACTCGTATGACTTTCGACGTTCTTCCCGTCTTGCTTTCTGGAGAAGGTTGATTCTGATTGAAGCTTGATCCTTTCGAAGCTTACCAAGTTGTGAGTGATACAGATGAATTCAGAGTGCAGTTGTTCGCTTATTCCCTTATTTTGCATGGATCGCCCTTTCGGGTTTTCAATCCATCGGGATACCCATTTTTGCCTGAGTTGTCCAATGCGGCTTTTCAACTCAGCGGGTGCACATTTTTTCTATTTATTTCCCTTATTTTTGCCCGAGTCTTTTATTCTGTTTTTGACTCGCCGGGATGCCCTATTTTTGCCTGGACTTACATTCTGTTTTTATGTCCAGCGGGTCATTTTATGCGAAGTATTTTTTAACTGCATCCGAATTCACAGGGGACGGGAAGTCTTCACCATCCATGGTGCTGAGCATCAGTGCTCCACCAGAGAAAACATTCTTTACCACGAATGGTCCTTCATAATTTGGAGTCCATTTGCCCCTGTGGTCTGTATGAGGAGGGAGGATTCTCTTTAGCACAAGATCTCCTACTTGGTACTCTCGGTGCCTAACTTTCTGATCGAAGGCTTTCTTCATTCTTTTCTGATACAACTGCCCATGACAGATTGCAGCCAATCTTTTCTCTTCAATCAGACTCAGTTGCTCGTATCGGGATCGAACCCATTCTGCTTCGTTCAGCTTAACATCCATCAATACCCGTAAAGAGGGTAATTCAACTTCAACTGGTAGGACTGCTTCCATACCATACACAAGTTGATACGGTGTTGCCCCAGTGGACGTCCTGATTGACGTGCGGTACCCATGCAAAGCAAATGGTAGCATCTCATGCCAGTCTTTGTAGGTGACTACCATCTTCTGCACAATCTTCTTTATATTCTTGTTAGCCGCCTCAACAGCGCCATTCATCTTTGGCCTGTAAGGAGAAGAATTATGGTGTTGGATCTTGAAGTCCCGACATAACTCAGCCATCATTTTGTTGTTTAGATTGGAACCATTATCAGTAATGATTCGCTCAGGAACTCCATACCGGCAGATGATATCTCTCTTCAGAAATCGGGCTACCACTTGCCTTGTGACATTTGCATATGAGGCTGCTTCGACCCACTTAGTGAAATAATCAATGGCGACCAGGATGAATCTGTGGCCATTTGAAGCAGTTGGCTCGATCTTGCCAGTCATGTCAATGCCCCACATAGCAAAGGGCCAGGGTGAAGACATTATATTCAAAGGATTGGGCGGCACATGCACCTTGTCCGCATAAATCTGGCATTTATGACATTTCCTGGCATAGGCACAACAGTCGGCATCCATTGTGATCCAGTAATAACCTGATCTTAACAACTTCTTAGCCATTGCATGCCCTCCTGCATAGGTACCAAAAGATCCTTCGTGCACTTCATGCATTAACAAGTCTGCTTCTGTCTTATCAACACATCGGAGGAGTACCATATCAAAGTTTCTCTTGTACAGGGAACCATCAGTGTTCAAAAAGAAACTACCCGCAAGCCTTCTTAAAGTCTTCTTATCATTGGAAGATGCCCCAGGTGGGTATGTTTGATCCTCCAAGAAGCATTTAATGTCATGGAACCAAGGCTTATCATTTTTGACAACTTCTGCTGCGAACACATATGCTGGTCTATCAAGTCTGGACACTGAAATCTGAGGTACAAAGTTAGCAGCTTGAACTTTGATCATGGATGAAATGGTAGCAAGAGCATCTGCAAACTGATTCTCGTCCCGAGGGATATACTCAAGCTTGACCGTTGTGAAGAAAGTCAATAACCTTCTTGTATAATCCCTGTAAGGTATCAGATGATCCTGGTGGGTGTACCATTTGCCGTTGGTTTGATTGACTACCAGAGCTGAATCTCCGAACATAGTTAAAGTCTTGATCCTGAGGTCAATGGCTTCCTCAAGACCCATAATGCAAGCTTCGTATTCAGCTTCGTTGTTAGTGCAGTTGAAAGTGAGTTTTCCCGAGAAAGGCATGTGAACTCCTTTAGGTGTAATGAGTACTGCACCAACACCACGACCATTCATATTAACAGCCCCATCAAACATCATAGTCCATTCCTCTTCCGGGTCAGGCCCTTAAGTGTGAACAGGCTCTTCATGATCTTTTGCTTTTATGAACATGATGTCTTCATCAGGGAAGTCAAATCTCATAGGCTGGTAGTCATCAATGGGTTGCTCAGCAAGATATTCAGACAATACACTGCCTTTGATGGCTTTCTGAGATGTGTACTGGATGTCATATTCTGTAAGGATCATTTGCCATCTTGCAACCCGTCCAGTAAGCGCTGGCTTCTCAAATATGTACTTAACTGGGTCCATCTTTGAGATCAATAAAGTGGTGTGGGTCAACATATACTGTCTCAGTCGGCGAGCAGCCCACGCTAAAGCACAGCAAGTTTTCTCGAGCAGTGAATAACGTTGTTCACAGTCGGTAAACTTTTTGCTCAGGTAGTATATTGCATACTCTTTTCGACCAGACTCGTCATGCTGGCCCAGCACACACCCCATCGACTCTTCTAATACTGTCAAATACATAATTAGAGGTCTTCCTTCAACTGGAGGCATAAGGATTGGAGGTTCTTGCAAGTACTCTTTGATCTTGTCAAAAGCCTTCTGGCAGTCTTCATTCCACCTGACCGTTTGTTCCTTTCTCAATAGCTTGAACAAAGGCTCACAGGTTGCCGTAAGGTGGGATATGAACCGTGAAATGTAGTTCAATCGACCTAGAAACCCTCGAACTTCTTTCTCAGTTTTCGGTGCAGGCATCTCTTGAATAGCTTTGACTTTATCAGGGTCAACCTCAATCCCTTTCTCGCTTACAATAAAGCCCAGCAGCTTACCAGATCGCACCCCGAATCTGCACTTATTGGGGTTCAACTTCAGTTGGTACTTCCTCAGGCGCTTGAATAGCTTCAGCAGATTTACCAGGTGATCTTCTTCAGTAAGGGACTTGGCGATCATGTCATCCACATAACATTCTATTTCTTTATGGATCATATCGTGGAATAATGTCACCATAGCCCGTTGATATGTTGCACCAGCGTTCTTCAATCCAAATGGCATCACTTTGTAACAGAACGTGCCCCAGGGTGTGATGAAGGTTGTCTTCTCCATGTCTTCAGGTGACATCTTGATCTGATTGTATCCTGAAAATCCATCCATGAAGGAGAATACCGAGAACTGAGCTGTATTATCAACCAATACATCAATGTGAGGTAATGGGAAGTCATCTTTCGGGCTGGCTCTGTTCAGATCCCGGTAATCCACACACATTCTCACTTTGCCGTCTTTCTTAGTGTAAACACCCCAAATTTGCCCTCACCCATTCACACCATGGCTTGTGATCATTTCATATGCATAAACACAATCATATCATCTCATATCTCATTTTTGATTCACTGCATAGTTTCTAAGTCATCTGCACCTAGGGTTTGTGATCTGAGCAATCTAGAGCCTCCTGAGCCACTCCAAAGGCCACCAATCACTTCAAAGGGGTCCATGTGTGTTCAAGTATCATATTATACCCTCTCAAAGTCAAGAATGCCAAAGAATCACAAGAACTGGGATTGGTATGGATGCAGAGCCAAGTTTGACTGCACAGTTGACCTGAAATTAGGGTTTTGGTTTCAGAGGCCATAACTCCAAATTTTTTGGTCATTCTTGTTTCCATTGGTCTCTATATGGTATAGGGAGTATGCATATCAATTTTCATGAAGAAATTCCATGGGGAAGTCATCTGATCAAAGGTTGACTTTCTGGACAAGTCAGTGCAAAATCAGGGCATCTGAGGCCCCCAATGACCCAACCAAGGGGTGATCTTCATCATTTTGAGTGTATATGATCTTTATTTGATCATGGAAGAGGGTTGAAGTTCACAAAAATCAAGAATTTGAAGTTTTTGCAAAGTTGACTTTTTAGGGCATGGTTGACTTTTAAGGAATTTGTCAATCTAGGTCACTTTTCAAACCTTGCTTTTTGATCCAAAAATGCTTCAAATGAAAAAACTTTGGTCATGAAAGTTGTAGAACACATTTTTCCCTTTTCAAAAAGTACAAGAACATGACCTAATTCATTTTGGATCAAAAGTTATGGTGTGACAAAGTTGGCAAAAATCACTAATTTTCAAGATATGCACCAATTGGAAAATTTGCAAAATCATGTATCAAGGCCATTTGTGACTTCTAGTTCACATCAAACCAATGCACAAACATCACATGAGTTCTAAAAATCAGAATTGAACCAAAAGATCACATGTTCATGGTTGGCAAAACAAGAGATTTTCATGAGGTTTCAAAAGTAAGCAAGTTGCAAAACCACTCATCACACTTCACCCACTTGGTGCCTAGCATGCTGAACCTTCCTAGCCTCTCTTCCACACCATGCTGCGCCAGCCCACACACATGTACCTGCCTAGAACCAAGCCCATGCCTCTCTTACCAAAAAGTTGACATTTTGCAAAAGTGAACTTACCTATCACAGCAGGCCAGGTCACATCATCTGACCAATTGGAGTTGTTTATACTATCCATTTGCTAGCCATTTCACATAAGGAGCCAGCCTGAAACAAGCCCTAGCAAGACATACACAAACTCACTCCATTTTGCATTTCTCTTCGAATCTGTCTCCACAACTCACAAACACAAAAACCAAATCCATTGATCAACTCACCTTGCTTCACTGAGCCAAAACCAACAAGACTTAGGCCTGAACCAAGCAAGAACATCACTCTTCCATTTTTCACCCCCCAAAGCAGAAACTTTCGAATCACATGCCACAGCTCCCAAACACTTGAACAAACTTCATAAACCTTCTCCATTCATCACACTGGTCATAAAGAACCCCACACCCATGCCTGAAACAGCCTGAATCACCATCACCATTTTCAACTGAGCTTGAGCAGAAGCTGTTCAAACTCCTTAACCAGCCAACATAAACTCCTTCTAAGCATTCAAGGATCATCAGGGGACCAAGTAGAGTGGATTGCATCAAAGGGAGAGGGCAGAAAGTTGCTGGATTGAAAGCTTCGAAACTCAGGTAGCTCAAGAACTTTTTTTCCAGAAATGGATTTTTAAGTTCTAAAGTTGTTCTCCATGCTTCACTGATTGCTCTGATATCTTTAGTTTTGAAAATGGTGGAGAGATGAGAGTTTAATCAGTCTCTGAAACTTTTTTGCCCTAGTTCTTGTTTGCTTCGATTCAGCCATTCCTGGAAAAATAAATTTGTTTTGATTGAGGGTTTTGATTCGTGAGTGAGTGGGGATCATTTCTGTTCAATTAGATTTCATTTTCGTAACGTGTAGAAGGAGTTAGCACTTTGTCTCGCCGGAGAAGATGACCGGAACCACTGTTCCGGTCATCAGAAAGTAATTAGGGTTTGATTAATTAGGGCTAAGTGTAATTAAGTCAGTTTGAACGTAGGCCGTCCAGATGCGCGCCTAGTCAACTCCCGCGCGTGTGACTTTGAATCCAGGCCATCAGATCTGTTGACTTCTCATTAATTCAGTTTAAATTCATTTTTATTTTCATTTAATTCATTTGTTTTATACAATTTATTAAAAATAGTAAAATTGTTTTAAAAATTATGAAACTTTTTGTCAAGAGTTTCACTAATTTTTAAAACACAAAAATATTTTTATTTTCATTTTTAGCATTTAAAAAGTATTTTAAAATATTTAAAAGTTTATTTTTAATTGATTAATGAGAATTAATTTATTAAAAATACTTTTAGGTATTTAAAAATCACCAAAAAATTCATGAAATGTTCTAAGACATTTAGAAACATTGTCCAACCTTCAAACCAAATTTATTTTTTGATCTTGATGCATTTTGAGAATTTTTCATTGATTTAAAATCATTTTTATGCATTAATTTGATCCAAAGTTCAAAAAAATCATTTCTGCCTATCCATGAAGAGTTGGACATTGATTCTTTTTGCATTGCATTGTGTTTAGCATGTAGTTTATGAGATTAAATGGCCTTGATTTGATCTTTCATTTTCCATTTGTTTGACATTTCTTTTGTTTGGAAACCCTAAAACCCTAGAAAACTTAAGAAAATCATATCTTGAAATTGGTTAAGAGTTGAGACCTCTCCTTTGGGCATTGGGTTAGTATAGGATTAGGGGTCCTTTGGGTGGCATTTTCAATTTTTTATCTTAGGGTTTGCTTCTGATTTTGATTTTTGTTTGATGTATTGTTCATAAACCCTAATTTGGGCTTCCCATATTCATCCATCTTGCATTCTCCTGCATAACATGACTTGCCATGACATTCCATGCCTCCATGTGATTCATTTGACATCATAAGACATATTGAAAGCATGTTTGATCATTGCATCATGTATTTGCCCTGTTGTATGCCATGTGCACTTCATAACTTTTCATGTATGTCCATGCTTCCTAACTTGCTTCATTTGCATCCATAAACTTGTATGATCATTTCCATGTGCTGCCTCATGTTTGTAGCATCTCATAGCATCATTAGCATCATGTAATTGCTTCTGGTTTTGTTTCTCATCATGTCATTTCATCATATTTGGCATTGCATTGCATTTCTTTTCTAACCTTTCAGGTGGTAAGTGACTTTGAGAAGTGAATTTGCCTTCACTTCTCATAACTTTTCTTTTCATCTCTCTTGCATCCATGCTGCATTTTTGTATGTGTTTGAGTTTGAGCTTGCTCATTCTTCTTCTTCCCACTTTCTTTCTTCAAGTGACTTGACTTCTTGAATGAAGCAAGTCACTTTGCTTCTCTTGATCCTTTCATCTGCTTCCTGGTGGTTCCATTGAAGATTGTTCTTGTAAACCTCACAAACCTTAGGAACAACCAAGCATGACAATGATTAGGGTTTTGATTAGTCTCCCCTCTTAGTTTTACCTTTGTATCTTCTTTGAGTCTTCTCTTCTCATCTCATAATCAGGGACTAACCCCTAAAGGCTTTAAGGCTTTGTGATTAAGCTTATGTCTGCATCCTTCTATTAGGATGGAGTGTATAACTTCAATCCTAAGTGTTAAACCCTTAATGTGTTTAACTCTCTTAATCAATTCACTTAATAACCATCAAGACATCACACTTGTAACTTGGGCCTTGCATTAGGGTTCTAATTCTTCCTTAATTGGTTAAGAAGGACTAACCCTAGTGTTAATGGACAAGTCCCCCTCAAGTTGTCTTACAAATCATAAAATCCACTTCATAATCATACCATTAAATAAAATCCACTTAATCAAAGGCTTGTTTTGTCATGAGTTTAATCCCTAATCATGGATTAAGTTGAGGAGCTTTCCTCAGCTTAAACATTCTCATCTATTATCCTTCTATTAGGATGGTGTAATGAGTCTGTTTAATCCTTGATTATGGCTTAACCTCATTACTCAACACTAAACAAAAACACCAAAAACATCTAAATAATCACAAGTAGGTTAATGATCTTAATCCTACATCAAAGGTGTTTAAGTGTGAGAATCTGACTTCACACTTAAGGTACTCTCATTACCCCTAATCAGAGGGAAGATGTGATGAGTTTACTAACCCATTGGTTTAGGCTTAAACTCATTAACTTATGACAAACTCTCAAAAGCAATAAAAGATTGAAAACTCAAAAACAAACAATAATCGTCTCCTCCGGGATTCTTTTCTCATCTCATTCACTCACAAACGAGAACTTGCTTCTTCCGTCTAATGCAAGACAGTTTGCACCTGAGCCAGACAGGTCATACACTTGAGCATAGGCAAGCAAGCAGTTCACAAGTCAATTCACCTTTCAGTCTCTTTGGGTCGAACTACGGTGTTCTGACTTCCTCATTGCACGAGAGGATACGTAGGCATAACTTAACAGTTATCGAACAAAAGTCTCTGTATATTCCCCCTCCTTCTAGTATCATTCTTTTAGCCTCATAATCTTGAGCATACTCTCATCCTTGCACTGACACTGCACATTTATACACTTCACTTCTCTTACACTGACACCTGTACATCCTTTTCCAGCTCTTACACACAAATTGCACCGACACTACCCCTTTTAAACACAAATCTTTTAAGCGTGAATCCCGTCGAGTACGGCGGACAATCTGGGTGCTAATACCTTCCCAGGTTGTAACCAACCCCCTTTCTCAGTCTCTCTGGTTCGCAACCGTCTTATCCATCTTTTTTCTAGGTCTATGCAGCATTGCCTTTCCTCCGGGATAAAAATGCCTAGCTGGCGACTCTATTCATCTCCAGTGAGTTCACTGCTGTGTGTTCTCATTGTCCCTCTCGCCGACCGTTCGCGTCTGTACCTTTATCTGGGCCTATGGCCACTTATCGGGAGCGACAGCTTGGCGACTCTGCTGGGGACCCTTATACTGTAACCAGGGCTTCTGGTTCTTTTTGTGGGTTCCTCCTAGCGCTTGATTGATTTGTGTTTACTGGGGTGTTATGTGCTATTTGTGTTTGTGTATTTGCTCTATTTTTGCTTATGTACAGTTGCTTTATTGCTTTCTTTATTGCTTTTGTACATATCATATTGTCATGCTGCTGGCTGGATCTGTTGTTTGCTTTGGTGGGTGGGTGTTTCATTGAGAGTTAAGGTCCTATACCTGGGACCTGAGTGACACCTAGGCTAGAGTGAATCATATTCTTTCCCATTCCATCTCGGTCTGGTGCGGGAATATGAAACACGGTTCAGATATGGGTTTCTTCTTGAGAACTCTGTGTTGTAGATTTCCTGCAATGCTAGGGCTATCTGGGAAGCCTGCTAAGTCTGGATGACCTTTTAGTATTGACCTTCAGAAACTGAGGTGAATTAGAGGAGGAACTTTTATGGTTATTGTAAACACTGTACCTCCGGGTTAGAAGTGTTTACACTTCTCATAACTGATCCAAGTCTGAGGATCCTTGTTTTAGAACACCACCTGTGAGGGGGTTGGGCTGTTTACAGGTTTGCAGGTACCTTAACCTCAGAATACCCTGTTACTTTGATATGATTAAGAATACTCCATGTTGGAACAGTTCTTGTGATTCTAAACCCTGGACATGTGGCTCTTTATTTGAGTCCCCCACCTTGGTTACTGGACTTATAGACCTCCATCTGGATTTCTTACACACATGGACTTCTATCAGAGCACTTGATCAGATCCAGCTCAGTCACAAACCCTTGCATATCATTTGCATACATAATCATTGCATCATATTGACATTTGCTTATTTGTGTTTCAGGGTATCCATCTTCATTTGGTTTTGGTTTTGACCCCATCTTCAGTATTGACCTATCTTCATCAGCACTTGCTTCAGCTATCAGCTATCTACTTCAGCCAACCAGTGGCCCATTCTTCAGTATCAGCATCAGCACTTGTCTCTACTCAGTCTCAACATCATGGCACCTAAAAAGAGTAACATCACCTACCACTTCTTCCAGCCAGAGTTAGCCGACATCAGGAGGATTCAGACCCTGATCACTCCAGACCATATACCACTGTTCAGGGAACACTATGGAGATATACTTGATATGGTTATGGATCTGGACCCCTCACAGAGAAGCCTGATCCACACTTGCCTTCAGTTTTATGATCCCCCACTGAGATGTTTCACTTTTCAAGACTTTCAGTTGGGCCCTTTATTGGAAGAGTACTCATCATTAGTTGGTATACCTATCAGAGGTGGAGTCCCTTTCAACCCTGAGATGGTCTTTCCTGGTAATGAAGAGGTAGCAAAGGCAATGCATCTGGAACCAGTCCTGATTGGGCAGCATATGACTTCTAAAGCTGGAATCCCAGGCCTGCATCTGGATTTCTTGATCTCTCAAGCTACCCTGAAAGCTTCTTTAGGAGAGTGGAAAGCAGTCTGTGCTTTGTTGGCCCTGAGTATATATGGGATTGTATTATTTGCAGATGAGCCTCGATTCATTAGTAAGAATGCAATCCATTTGTTCATTCTAAGGAACCCAGTGCCAACTTTATTGGGTGATCTCTACTATTCAGTGCATCAGAGGAATGAAAAGCAGAGGGGAAGATTAGTAAGATGCTGTGCTCCTTTGTTCCATACTTGGCTTCTCAGACATTTGCCCAGGACAGATGCATTTTTGAACCCTCATCAGCAGAGAAACTGGGCTGGAAGACTTACTACTCTAACTTCAGCTGATATCAGGTGGTGCACTCAGAGCACAAAAGGCAGGGATATCATCACCAGCTGTGGGCATTTTCCCAATGTGCCCCTAATAGGAGTTAAGGGTAGTATTAATTACAACCCTCTGCTGTTCAAAAGACAACTGGGCTATGCACTGGTCCACACTCCTAAGGCACAGGACTTGGTTGAGACTCTTTATTGTGAGAACAAGCTTAATCTGGCTATTGTTAGGCAGGCAGCCTGGGCCTGGGACAATGTGCAGACTAAGGGGGTAACCATTCTGGGGAAGTGTAACAATGTGGCATCAGCACAATACTATGATTGGTCCCATGCCAGGGCCCAATTCTCTGGGATGCCCTTTACTATAGAAGATATGCCTGGGCCTTCCACAACACCACCTCCAGCAACTGTCAGCTTAGAGGAGTTTGAGAAATTGAAAGAGAGAAATGAGAAGTTGACTCAAGCTTTGCAGAAGACCCTCTATGAGAGGAGAGATGGAAGATTGGATATTGAAAGGTTGGAAAAGTTGAAGAAAGAGCATTTGGCTAGAATTGAGAAGTCTGAAGAGTACATTAAGAAGTCTAGGGCTGGAGAACAAATCCTGAAGAATGCTTGCAAAGAAGCCCAATTCCAGAAAGCCAGGACAGACTTGTATTTGAAGGAGAGTCAGGCTAGGTGGGTCAGGATCACCGAGGCTCGTACTCTGGAGGACAAGAGGGTCCAAGACAAGATGGAGCAGATGGAAGCTAGTGCAAAAGAGCAACAAGAAGCCCTGGCAGCAGCCCAGAGGGAGATATCAGAGCTAAAGATCAGAGCTGGAGTGAAGAGGTCAAAGGACCAAGGTCAACACAAGAAGCTAGCTGCAGCTGTTACTACCCGGAACCTCCTTATCAGGAATCTCACGGAGCGTCCGGCTGATCCTGTGACCGAAGCACTTCTCAAGGAAGTTCGGGAGGATGAGTTTGGTCTTGGTGTTTGACCATTTGCTTGTTGTTGCTTTTATTCCATGTACTTTTATTTTCTTGTAATATATTTTGACCCCTCAGAGGGCTTGTATTTGTAAACAAACTATGTACCAGTGGCCTTTTGTAATATATGTATTAGTTTGTTCCATCCGAGTTTACTTCGAAAGCAACATCAACAGCATCATCTTCAAGGGTCTGGAAGGGTCAAAACTGAATGCCAAGCCGGATACCTTGAAAACAAATAAGCATACTGCATTGCATGCTAACCCTTTGTTTGTTTTGTAGGTTTTTGTTTTGTTGTTGCTAACTCTGTTGAGATGTTCAGGAATTATTGCTCGACGACGAGGGTTTCCACTCAACCGACCACACAGGTACCCCACCCGTAACAATCTTCCGGGCATACAGATGGATCAGATGCAGCAGGACTTTACAGAGGTCAGGAACCAAATGACCAACGAGAGGTTGGAAATGAGGACTCAAATGACACAGTTTATGGAAGTAATGAACAACATGGCCCAAAGCCAGGAGAGGCTCAGAGCACTGGTGGAAGGGAGAAATCAGGAAGATCATCAGTCGGGGACTGCTGGGACTAGCAACAATGAAAGAGTCCAACCTCATGTCAATCCCCCAGTCTTTGGACCCCACCTCCATCCAGAGGCCAACATTCCTGTCAATATACAAGGGACTGCCACGGCAGGGAGGGTACTGCAAGAAGACCCTCAAGAAGACCAGTTCACAGTGATGGGAGCTGGGGAAGAAGCTTATGATAGGAGGTTGGATGAGATAGCTGAGAAATTAAGATCCTTAGAGTCTCAAAACTCTTTGGGTTTTGATGTTATGGATATGGGCTTGGTAGATGGGGTCAGGATTCCCCACAAGTTTAAGCCATCATGCTTTGAGAAGTATAATGGGACGTCTTGTCCCCGAACCCATCTACAATCTTTTCTCGGGAGGCTAAAGGCCTATACCATGGACGAGAAGCTGTGGATGTTCTATTTTGAGGATAGCTTGACTGGAGCTTCGAGGGAATGGTATTCCCATCTGACAAGAGCGACTATTAGATGCTGGAAGGACCTGGCAGAGGCCTTCATCAGACAGTATCAGTATAATCTGGATATGGCACCCAACAGGACCCTCCTAATGGGAATGTCACAGTCATCTAGAGAGAGCTTCCGAGAGTACGCTCAAAGATGGAGACAGCTTGCTGCCGCTGTCCAGCCACCTATGTCAGAAAGGGAGATGGCTGATATGTTCATGAACACCCTTCAGGGGACTTACATCGATAGGCTAGCTGCCTTCTCATCTACCAGCTTTGCAGATGTAGTCATAGCAGGGGAGAGAATTGAAAGCCTATTGTAGATGGGAAAGATCTCAGACAACGGTGCAAGCTCATCCAGTAATGCGAGAAAGCCTTTTACAGGCCCAAGAAGGACTGGTGAGACAAATGCCATCCACACCAACAGGGGCAGGCCCCAATATGTTCATAGATCTGTGGCAGCAGTCACCATTCCCGCTCCAGCTCATCCACAACCAGCTTATCAACCTCCTCAACAAAGCTATCAGCAACAACCTCAGTACCATCAACAAAATCAGTATCCTCCGAGAAATTACAACAACAGCAACACCAACAACAATAACCAGCAAAGGCCATTCCAGCAGAGGCCATCTCAAGCCAACAGGGTGATCGATCCGATCCCTATGCCATATGCTACATTGCTGCCACAACTCCTGAAACTCAACCTAGTTGAGCTAAGGACATTGGCACCTCCAGATCCCAACAGTCTACCCAGGAACTACGACTCCAACGCCAGATGTGCTTTTCATTCGAATGCACCTGGCCATAGTACAGAAAAGTGCAGAGCCTTGCACATGAAGGTACAAGACCTGGTAGACTCAAAAGCTCTAAATTTCGCACCACCACCCAATGTCAACAAAAATCCTATGCCAAACCACGGTGGTCCCAGAATCAACGCTATTGAAGAAGACAGGCCGTCTTATTTAATAACCAGTGTGGGTCAGATTCGAACGCCGTTGGTAGAGATTAAGGCTCAGCTCCTCGAATGTCAAATGTTCCCGGGGTGTGAGTTAGGGTGTGCTTACTGCAATATTTCAGTAAATGGGTGCGATAACCTGAGGAATGGCATAGATGGTCTCATTCAGAGTGGCCAACTTCAGATCACCACATCATTTCCAACAAATCCAGCAATCTCATCAGCAACAGTACCGGTATCTCCTACAACTGCAACAACCATTGTTCCTGACAATTCTTCAGCTTCATCAACAAGTACTTCATCTATCATCTCAACTGATCAACCATCAACAAATTTGCCTTCTACAACTTCAGCATCACTCCAATTTGAATCTCCTACAACAACAACATCCATCCTTCCGACAATGTCTCCTACAACTCCAGCAACAAACTCTGAAGATGTCTCAACTGTCACAATATTTTATGATCCTGAAAACAACTCTTCCTACAACTCAGAAAGTGCTGCTCCCATCAGAGCACCAGTCACAATTTATTATGATCCGCAAACTATCACAGTCCCTTCTGCAGCTGTCATCAGTCCAGTCACTGTCACGGTGCCTGGACCCATACCTTATGAAAGCAATAGGGCCATCCCTTGGCACTACGGCTCTGACGTATACTGCGAAGGAAAGAAAATCACCCTTGAACCATCAACACCTGCACCACAGATAGACAATGTGGGAGGAGGCGGAGGCTTCACTCGAAGCGGACGTCTCTTTGCGCCACAAATTCAAAGACCCACTGCCGAAGCAGAAGCTGCTGCCAAGGCAAAAGGAAAGAGCCCGGTGCAGGAAGATCAAACAGTTAAGGAAACTTTGAAAACACCATTCGATCAAGAAGTTGATGAGTTCATGAGAATCATCAAAAAGAGTGATTACAAAATAGTGGATCAGCTTCACCAGACGCCATCCAAGATCTCAATACTATCATTGCTTATGTGCTCCGAAGCCCATCGGAATGCATTACTCAAAGTCTTGCACGCAGCTTACGTGCCTGAAGAGATCACTGTCAATCAATTGGAAATCGTGGTCGGAAATGTTACTGCTAGCAACGGGCTAGGGTTCACCAATACTGACTTGACAACGGAAGGCCGCAACCATAACAAGGCCTTGCACATCACCGTGGAATGTAAAGGCGCAGTCCTTTCCCATGTGCTGGTAGACACAGGATCATCCCTTAATGTCTTACCGAAAAAGGCCCTGGTGAAGCTAGAGTATGAAGGATTAGCATTGCGTCCCAGTAACCTGGTAGTAAGAGCCTTCGATGGTTCTAAGAGATCGGTTTTGGGAGAAATTGAGCTACCTATGACAATTGGCCCACAAACCTTTACAACGATCTTCTATGTGATGGACATTCAGCCTGCCTACAGCTGTTTGTTGGGTAGACCATGGATTCATGCCGCTGGCGCAGTAACGTCTACCCTTCACCAGAAGTTAAAATTTGAGTGGGAAGGCCAAGTTGTTACTATCTGTGGGGAGGAGGATATATTTGTTAGCCATCTGGCTACTTATAAGTATATTGAGATGGATGGGGAGATCCATGAAACAATGAGCCAAGGGTTTGAGGCCCTGAATGTTAATGAAGCATCTGCTGTATCTGGGATCTCCATGTCATCTTATCAACAAGCCCGGAAGGTTGTTGAGGAAGGAACTGCCCAAGGCTAGGGCAAGGTTTTATCTGTGGAGGAGAAGAAAGACAAATTTGGGTTGGGTTACAGACCAACTCAACAACATCAAGCAAAGGCTGCTGAGAAGCCCGGTTTTGTCAGTGGGGGGATGCTCACCCCTGATGCTATCAACAATTTGGAAGACGAGCTGGAGGAGGAGCGCAATCTGGAGAATTGGATTCGTCCAAAGATCCCGGGGAGCAGTATCTCAAACTGGTCTTCCCAGGAAATTATAAGAGTTACTCATGCAGAGTAATTATTATTTCCTGTGTTTTTATAGCATGCATCAAAGTCTTGCATCTTGCCCAAGATGACAAGACTCATTTTGTAATCGGGCCATCTGTACTTTTTGTGCAAACAAGATTAATTAATGAAATATCAGACATCTTTTTGCAAATGAGTATTTTCCTTTTCCGCTCACTGTTTTTCCATTTTTCTTTTTGTACAAAAAATAAATGGCGATGTTTTCAAAATGATAACTTTATTTCACTTTTTAAACAAGATTAAAATCAATCACTAAAATGAACAAACTGAACCCTTGCAGAGAGTGCCTTCCTGACAGCACCGACAACAGCACGGCTATGACTTCGTATGACTTTGACAATCCGATCAATCAAGCTGATGAAGGGGTTGAAGAAGAATATGAGCTTCCTGAAGAGCTAGCCAGGTTGTTAAGACAAGAGGAAAAGGTTATTACTCCTCACCAGGAGGAGGTTGAAGTGATTAATCTTGGTACAGATGAAGACGTGAAAGAGGTTAAAATCGGGGCCTGCCTGCAAGACTCAGTGAAGAGACAAATGATTGATCTGCTTCAAGAATATGTGGATGTGTTTGCTTGGTCGTATCAAGATATGCCAGGGTTGGACACCGATATAGTTGTGCACAAGCTGCCTTTGAGGGAAGAATGTCCACCAGTGAAACAGAAACTGCGTCGCACCCGCCCAGACATGGCAATGAAAATCAAAGAAGAGGTACAAAAGCAATGGGACGCCGGGTTCCTTGCTGTGACTAGCTACCCACCGTGGGTTGCTAATATAGTGCCTGTGCCTAAGAAAGACGGTAAAGTAAGGATGTGTGTTGACTACTGGGATCTGAACAGAGCCAGCCCGAAGGATGACTTCCCATTACCTCACATTGATGTATTGGTGGACAATACGGCTCAGTTCTCGGTATTCTCCTTCATGGACGGATTTTCAGGATATAATCAGATCAAGATGTCACCTGAAGACATGGAGAAGACAACCTTCATCACACCTTGGGGCACGTTCTGTTACAAAGTGATGCCATTCGGACTGAAGAATGCTGGTGCAACATATCAACGGGCTATGGTGACATTATTCCACGATATGATCCATAAAGAAATAGAATGTTATGTGGATGATATGATCGCCAAGTCCCTTACAGAGGAAGATCACCTTGTGAATCTACTGAAGTTATTCAAGCGTCTGAGGAAGTACCAATTGAAGCTGAACCCCAACAAGTGCACATTCGGGGTGCGATCCGGTAAGTTGCTGGGCTTTATTGTAAGCGAGAAAGGGATTGAAGTTGACCCTGATAAAGTCAAAGCTATTCAAGAGATGCCTGCACCGAAAACTGAGAAAGAAGTTCGAGGGTTCTTAGGTAGATTGAACTACATCTCAAGGTTCATATCTCACCTCACAGCAACCTGTGAGCCTTTGTTCAAGCTGTTAAGAAAGGAACAGACGGTCAGGTGGAATGAAGACTGCCAAAGGGCTTTTGACAAGATCAAGGAGTACTTACAAGAGCCTCCAATCCTTATGCCTCCAGTTGAAGGAAGACCTCTAATAATGTACTTGACAGTATTAGAAGAGTCAATGGGGTGTGTGCTGGGCCAGCATGACGAGTCTGGTCGAAAAGAGTATGCAATATACTACCTAAGCAAAAAGTTTACCGACTGTGAACAACGTTATTCACTGCTCGAGAAAACTTGCTGTGCTTTAGCGTGGGCTGCTCGCCGACTGAGACAGTATATGTTGACCCACACTACTCTATTAATTTCAAAGATGGACCCGGTTAAGTACATATTTGAGAAGCCAGCTCTCACCGGACGGGTTGCAAGATGACAAATGATTCTCACAGAATACGACATCCAGTACACCTCTCAGAAAGCCATCAAGGGCAGTGTACTATCTGAATATCTTGTTGAGCAACCTATTGATGACTACCAGCCTATGAGATTTGACTTTCCTGATGAAGACATCATGTTCATAAAATCAAAAGATCATGAAGAGCCTATTCACACTGAAGGGCCCGACCCGGAAGAAGAATGGATTATGATGTTTGATGGGGCTGTTAATATGAATGGTCGTGGTGTTGGTGCAGTACTCATTACGCCTAAAGGAGTTCACATGCCTTTCTCGGCAAAACTCACTTTCAACTGCACTAACAACGAAGCTGAATACGAAGCTTGCATTATGGGCCTTGAGGAAGCCATTGACCTCAGGATCAAGACATTGACTGTATTCGGAGATTCAGCTCTGGTAGTTAATCAAACCAACGGAAAATGGTACACCCACCAGGATCATCTGATACCTTACAGGGATTATACAAGGAGGTTATTGACCTTCTTCACAACGGTCAAGCTTGAGTATATCCCTCGGGACGAGAATCAGTTCGCAGATGCTCTGGCTACCATTTCATCCATGATCAAAGTTCAAGCTGCCAACTTTGTGCCTCAGATTTCAGTATCCAGACTTGATAGACCAGCATATGTATTTGCAGCAGATGTTGTTAAAGATGATAAGCCTTGGTTCCATGACATTAAATGCTTCTTGGAGGATCAAACATACCCACCTGGGGCATCTTCCAATGATAAGAAGACTTTGAGAAGGCTTGCTGGTAGTTTCTTTCTGAACACTGATGGGTCTTTATACAAAAGGAACTTTGATATGGTACTCCTCAGATGTGTTGATAAGACAGAAGCAGACTTGTTGATGCACGAGGTGCACGAGGGATCCTTTGGTGCCCATGCAGGAGGGCATGCCATGGCTAAGAAACTGTTAAGATCAGGGTATTATTGGATCACAATGGATGCAGACTGTTGTGCTTATGCCAGAAAATGCCATAAATGCCAGATTTATGCAGATAAGGTGCATGTGCCTCCCAATCCTTTGAACATAATGTCTTCACCATGGCCCTTTGCCATGTGGGGCATTGATATGATCGGCAAGATTGAACCGACTGCTTCAAACGGCCACAGATTCATCCTGGTTGCCATTGATTATTTCACCAAGTGGGTCGAAGCAGCTTCCTATGCCAATGTTACAAGACAAGTGGTAGCCAGATTTCTGAAGAGAGATATCATCTGTCGATATGGAGTTCCCGAGCGAATCATTACTGATAATGGTTCCAACTTGAACAACAAAATGATGGCAGAGCTGTGCCGGGACTTCAAGATCCAACACCACAATTCTTCTCCTTACAGGCCAAAGATGAGCGGCGCTGTTGAGGCAGCTAATAAGAATATCAAGAAGATTGTGTAGAAGATGGTAGTCACCTACAAAGACTGGCATGAAATGCTACCTTTTGCCTTGCATGGGTACCGCACGTCAATCAGAACATCCACTGGGGCAACACCGTATCAACTTGTGTATGGTATGGAGGCAGTCCTACCAGTTGAAGTTGAATTACCCTCTCTACGGGTACTGATGGATGTTAAACTGAACGAAGCAGAGTGGGTTAGGTCCCGATACGAGCAACTGAGTCTGATTGAAGAGGAAAGATTGGCTGCAATCTGTCATGGGCAGCTGTATCAGAAAAGAATGAAGAAAGCCTTCGATCAGAAAGTCAGGCACCGAGAGTACCAAGTAGGAGATCTTGTGCTGAAAAGAATCCTCCCTCCTCATACAGACCACAGGGGAAAATGGACTCCAAATTATGAAGGACCATTTGTGGTAAAGAAAGTTTTTTCCGGTGGAGCACTGATGCTCAGCACCATGGATGGCGAAAACTTCCCGTCCCCTGTGAATTCAGATGCAGTTAAAAAATACTTCGCATAAAACGACCCGCTGGACATAAAAACAGAATGTAAGTCCAGGCAAAAATAGGGCATCCCGGCGAGTCAAAAACAGAATAAAAGACTCGGGCAAAAATAAGGGAAAATAAACAAAAATGTACACCCGCTGAGTTGAAAAGCCGCATTGGACAACTCAGGCAAAAATGGGTATCCCGATGGATTGAAAACCCGAAAGGGCGATCCATGCAAAATAAGGGAATAAGCGAACAACTGCATTCTGAATTCGTCTGTATCGCCTACAACCTGTTAAGCTTCGAAAAGATCAAGCTTCTTTCAGAATCAACCTTCTCCAGAACGCAAGATGAGAAGAACGTCAAAAGTCATACGAGTCATAATAGAAGAGGAAGCTCCTTAAAGCGTCGTCAACATCGCCAGCACTTTGTTTCTCAATTTGTAACAATCTCCTCATTTCAGGAGATTTGTTTCTTTGACTGTATCTTGCCAATTCAGGGCACATGAATTAATAAAATCGGATTTTCCAGTCATGTCTCGTCTTATACATTTTTATTTGCAAAGGATGTCTGATGTCTCTAAAAACTGATTGCATAAGTACAGATATTTTTCTTCAAAAACACATGCTTACAGGGAATATACTTACTCTCGAAAGTGCTTGACTCCTATGGCGGAATCCAGTAAAGGATACCTCGGGACCATTTGTGCGTTTCCTTATATTTGCAGGATTGCAGGTATCCAGAACGCAACTTGGGGCATGCAAGTTACATCTCAGCAAGCTGGCAAATCAACACTCACTCTTGGCACCAGAGGTGTTTTCTCCCCAGCTGAGTTGCCAACAACTTTCCCCAGCCAGTTGCCACTTGTCAATTTCCCCAGCTGTAGTGTCAATCATTCTTCCTCAGCAGAATGCAGAAGTCAGGGAATCATCTCCCCACAGAATCCTCGGCCTCTTTTCAGAAGAACAACGCATGAAGGAGTCACAACAGAGTACAGAAGACTTCTACAAACCCCAGCTGGGTCCTGTATTACAAGGATATGTCAATCGGTGACCTATATCCCCGAGCAAATATCATATCATCAGATCTACCAATGATCTCATCCCCAGCTGGGATGTCCACTTCAAATAGATCGACCAGTGATCTTCGCGGCATTGGGATCCGAATCCCGGTTTGGTATCTTTGCATAATCATGACATTTGCATCATATTCACCCACAAAGCGTAGCATTCCGTCTAATATGGAGCATTACGGCAAAAATCAAACACATAGCATAATCATAAGCCATGTTGTGAATCGGACTCTTGGGAATAATAACCATTCATCAATACACAGAAACGGTCCCCACCAGAGTCCCAGCAAAAGCAGTTGCCTCACAATTCACAAACACCAGTTGACACCCGTCCGTGTCATCACTCCCCAGTAAAGTCGCCTGAATATCCTTTACAAACAAGATCACACGTATTACAGATACGTCCTGACACCTGTCCGTGTCATACCCCAGTAGAAAGCCAAAGACATCCTCTTTGCACTCACCTATACTTGTATATACAATTCCTTGACACCCGTCCGTGTCATATCCCCAGCGCAGTCGCTTACACTTTTACAGCCCATATACTTGTTGATATCATACTTTTCTCCTTTTGACACTCGTCCGTGTCACCCTCCCTAGCAGATAAACACTCATCCATACAAAACTCATACTCACTACTCATGTTACACTTATACAGATACTCGTCCGTATCTCGTATATGCCATTTATATCCCCACAGATTCAACATTGGTCCTTGTTTTTTGTTAACCAGTTGGTACTCGTCCGTACCATCATCTCAGAATATGCATCAAATGTTTGTTTCTACATGATACTCGTCCGTATCATAGTCTTAAGGATGCTCGTCCGTATCTTTAATCCATACACCGTGTCAAACACTTTTGTCTTCTTGGATATAGATACTCGTCTGTGTCTACTATTCCCCAGGAGTCCCCTCAGATTCAACACTCGTCCGTGTTCTTTGTTAACCCGTTGATACTCGTCCGTATCATCATCTCTGAACATGTGTCAGTTTGTTTCTACCCGATACTCGTCCGTATTGTAGTCTTAAGGATGCTCGTCCGCATTTTTAATCTATACACAACACCTAAACACTTATGCTTTCTTCTCTTGGTTGTAAACACTTGTCAGTGTTTACTATTCCCCAGTAGATCACCAACAAAGAAAATCTTCCTTTTTATCTGACACTCGTCCTGTGTCGTGATAAACCTCGAGAGCAGCCGTCCCCTGCTAGGTGGTCGTCCTCCACCTCTTGATGGTCGCCCTCCATCATGCTCATCCGATGGCCGTCCCCCATCGTTAATTTTTAGCAGCCGTCCCCTGCTAGGTGGTCGTCCTCCACCTCTTGATGATTCGTCCTTCATCATTTTATCCAATGGCCGTCCCCATTGTTGATTTTTGGTTGTCTGGCATTCGTCCTATGTCATGAGAAACCTCGAGAGCAGACGTCCCCTGCTAGGTGGTCGTCCTCCACCTCTTGATGGTCGTCCTCCATCATGCTCGTCCGATGGCCGTCCCCATCGTTGACCTTTTATCCGGCATTCGTCCTATGTCGCGATATTTTCGGCAGCCGTACCCTGCCTGGTGGTCGTCCTCCACCTTAGATGGTCGTCCCCCATCTTAACCCCAACAGAGCAGCCGTCCCCTGCTAGGTGATCGTCCTTCACCTTTGATGACCGTACCTCATCATCTGTTTATTTCATTTATTCTTTAACCCGATGGCCGTCCCCGTCGTGGTCCCTTTCCTTTTTAGCCCGATGGCCGTCCCCATCGTTGGTTACTTTACTTTATGAACTTGATGGCCGTCCCCGTCATGTTTCACCAATTCCCAGAGAATCTTACAACTTTATCTTGATGGCCGTCCCCATCATGATTTTATTCTTCCCAACTAGTCGGCCGTCCCCGTCTTAGCTTTACCTTTTATCCCCAGCATGTTGGCCGTCCCCGTCATTGCTATTTACCCAGCAGTCGTCCTCTGCTCGACGGTCGTCCTCCGTCGCCCACACTTTACAATATACTTTATTTTCTTTTTACAATCTATATCCCTTTTCTTTTTCTTTTCTGTGAGTGCAAATTTTGGACTGTCTTTGGTATTCAACCACAAGTTATCTTGTTTGCCTGATAAGCCGTCGCTTACATCCTGCACAGCTAACTCATGTTTGAATAGGGGCAGCTGTAAACACCCCAAATTTTCCCTCACCCATTCACACCATGGCTTGTGATCATTTCATATGCATAAACACAATCATATCATCTCATATCTCATTTTTGATTCACTGCATAGTTTCTAAGTCATCTGCACCTAGGGTTTGTGATCTGAGCAATCTAGAGCCTCCTGAGCCACTCCAAAGGCCACCAATCACTTCAAAGGGGTCCATGTGTGTTCAAGTATCATATTATACCCTCTCAAAGTCAAGAATGCCAAAGAATCACAAGAACTGGGATTGGTATGGATGCAGAGCCAAGTTTGACTGCACAGTTGACCTGAAATTAGGGTTTTGGTTTCAGAGGCCATAACTCCAAATTTTTTGGTCATTCTTGTTTCCATTGGTCTCTATATGGTATAGGGAGTATGCATATCAATTTTCATGAAGAAATTCCATGGGGAAGTCATCTGATCAAAGATTGACTTTCTGGACAAGTCAGTGCAAAATCAGGGCATCTGAGGCCCCCAATGACCCAACCAAGGGGTGATCTTCATCATTTTGAGTGTATATGATCTTTATTTGATCATGGAAGAGGTTTGAAGTTCACAAAAATCAAGAATTTGAAGTTTTTGCAAAGTTGACTTTTTAGGGCATGGTTGACTTTTAAGGAATTTGTCAATCTAGGTCACTTTTCAAACCTTGCTTTTTGATCCAAAAATGCTTCAAATGAAAATACTTTGGTCATGAAAGTTGTAGAACACATTTTTCCCTTTTCAAAAAGTACAAGAACATGACCTAATTCATTTTGGATCAAAAGTTATGGTGTGACAAAGTTGGCAAAAATCACTAATTTTCAAGATATGCACCAATTGGAAAATTTGCAAAATCATGTATCAAGGCCATTTGTGACTTCTAGTTCACATCAAACCAATGCACAAACATCACATGAGTTCTAAAAATCAGAATTGAACCAAAAGATCACATGTTCATGGTTGGCAAAACAAGAGATTTTCATGAGGTTTCAAAAGTAAGCAAGTTGCAAAACCACTCATCACACTTCACCCACTTGGTGCCTAGCATGCTGAACCTTCCTAGCCTCTCTTCCACACCATGCTGCGCCAGCCCACACACATGTACCTGCCTAGAACCAAGCCCATGCCTCTCTTACCAAAAAGTTGACATTTTGCAAAAGTGAACTTACCTATCACAGCAGGCCAGGTCACATCATCTGACCAATTGGAGTTGTTATGTTCCAAAGCTCATCAGGATGCACTACTTAAAGTCTTACTCGCAGCCTACATGCCGGAAGAGATCATAGTGAATCAACTCGAGATAGTGGTGTCCAATGTTAATACTAGCCATGGGCTAGGTTTCACCAACGCTGATTTGACAACGGAAGGTCGTCACCACAACAAGGCTTTACACATCACTCTGGAGTGTAAAGGGGTTGTGCTCTCGCATGTTCTTGTGGACACTGGGTCTTCACTCAATGTCTTTCCAAAGAAGGCTCTTGTCAAGCTCGAATATGATGGAATAGCTCTCCGACCATGCAATTTGGTGGTTAGAGCTTTTGATGGCTCCAAGAGGTCTGTTCTTGGAGAGGTGGAGCTTCCTGTGATAATCGGTCTGCAGGTCTTTCAGACTACTTTCTATGTGATGGACATTCAGCCGGCCTACAGCTGTTTGTTGGGTCGACCATGGATTCAAGTTGCTGGTGCAGTTACGTCGACCCTTCACCAGAAATGGAAATATGAGTGGGAAGGACAGATTATCACCATCTGTGGTGAAGAGGATATCTTTGTTAGCCATCTGGCTACATACAAATACATTGAGATGGATGGTGAAATCCATGAAACAATGAGCCAAGGGTTCGAAGCACTGAACGTCAATGAGGCGACAACTGAAGTATTTGCTGCATCCCAGGAGGATAGGATGGGTACTTCAATTGTCTCCTATCAATAGGCCCGGAAGGTTGTTGAATATGGAAATGCCCAAGGCTGGGGCAAGCTACTACTGGTGGAGAAGAAGGAAGACAGATTCGGTTTGGGTTACAAACCATTCCGACAAGATCAAGCAGAGGCTACTAAAGAGCCCAAGTTCATCAGTGGGGGAATTCTCACCCCAAATGTTGTCAATAACGTGGAAGACGAGGCAGAAAGCGACCTCAACCTGGAGAGCTGGATTCATCCAAGGATCTCGGGTCACCAAGTCCTTAACTGGTCTTCCCAGGAAATTATAAGGGTTACTCCTGCAGAGTAATTATTATTTCCTGCTTTTTTCAGCATGCATCAAGTCCTGCATCTTGCCCAAGGTGTCAGGACTCATTTTGTAATAGGGCCATATTTGTAATTTTGTGCAAATGGAATATTAATTAATATCGGACATCTTTTGCAAACAATTCGCTCTTTCGCTCACTGTCTTTTCATTTTTGTTATTTTTCGCACAAAACAATAAAATGCAAATGTTTTCAAAATAAATAACTTCATTTTTTTTCTGAATAAGATTAAAATTGATCACTAAAACGAACAAATCTCCACACTTGCAGAAATAATCCTCCAGATTGCACCGACAACAGCACTGCTATGACCTTGTATGACTTCGACAATCCAATTAATTAAGCAGATGAATGGGTTGGAGAAGACTATGAGTTTCCTGAAGAGTTAGCCAGGTTGTTGAGGCAAGAAGAGAAAGTGATTACTCCTCATCAGGAGGAGGTTGAAACTGTTAATCTTGGTACCGAGGAGGATTTGAAAGAAGTAAAGATTAGGGCCAGTATGCAAGCTTCAGTAAAAGAACAACTTATCAACATGCTTCGAGAATACGTCGATGTTTTTGCTTGGTCCTATCAAGACATGCCAGGTCTAGATACGGATATTGTCATGAACAAGCTGCCCTTGAAAGAAGATTGCCCTCCAGTGAAGCAAAAGCTACGTCGTACTTGCCCAGATATGGCCATGAAGATTAAGGAAGTGGTACAAAAACAGTGGGACGCCGGTTTCCTTGCTGTAACTAGTTACCCGCCGTGGGTTGCTAACATTGTACCAGTGCCTAAGAAGGATGGTAAGGTGAGGATGTGTGTGGATTACCGGGATCTGAACATAGCTAGCCCGAAGGATGATTTCCCATTACCTCACATTGATGTATTGGTTGACAACACAGCTCAATTCTCATTATTTTCTTTCATGGATGGATTTTCTGGGTATAATCAGATCAAGATGTCACCCGAAGACATGGAGAAAACAACCTTCATCACACCTTGGGGCACATTTTTTTACAAGGTAATGCCTTTTGGAGAGAAGAATGTCGGTGCGACTTATCAACGGGCTATGGTAACGTTATTCCACGATATGATCCACAAAGAAATTGAATGCTACGTGGATGATATGATTGCCAAGTCCCTTACTGAAGAAGACCATCTGGTAAATCTATTGAAGTTGTTCAAGCGTCTGAGAAAGTATCAATTGAAGTTAAACCCCAACAAATGCACATTCGGGGTACGTTCCGTTAAGTTGCTGGGATTTATCGTAAGTAAAAAGGGAATTGAGGTTGATCCCGACAAAGTCAAAGCCATTCAGGAGATGCCTGCACCTAGGACTGAAAAGGAAGTTTGGGGGTTCTTGGGTAGATTGAACTACATATCAAGGTTCATATCTCATCTCACTGCAACCTATGAACCCTTGTTCAAGCTGTTAAGAAAGGAAAAAACAGTCAGGTGGAACGACGATTGTCAGAAAGCTTTTGACAAGATCAATGAGTACCTGCAAGAACCTCTGATTTTCATGCCTCTAGTTGAAGGAAGACCTGTGATAATGTACCTGACAGTATTAGAAGGATCAATGGGGTATGTGTTGGGCCAGCATGATGAGTCTGGTCGAAAAGAGTATGCAATATACTACCTAAGCAAAAAGTTTACCGACTGTGAACAACGTTATTCACTGCTCGAGAAAACTTGTTGTGCTTTAGCGTGGCCTGTTCGCCGACTAAGACAGTATATGCTGACTCACACTACCTTGTTGATCTCAAAGATGGACCCCGTCAAGTACATATTTGAGAAGCCAACACTTACCGGAAGGGTTGCAAGATGGCAAATGATTCTGACAGAGTATGACACTTAGTACACATCTCAAAAAGCCATCAAGAGCAGTGTACTGTCTGACTATCTAGCTGAGCAACCCATTAATGATTACCAGCCCATGAGATTTGACTTCCCTGATGAAGACATCATGTACTTAAAAGCAAAAGACTGTGAAGATCCAGTTCACACTGAAGGGCCTGATCTAGAAGAAGAATGGACAATGATGTTTGACGGGGCTGTCAATATGAATGGTCGAGGAGTTGGTGCAGTGCTCATTACACCTAGAGGTGTTCATATGCCTTTCTCGGCAAAACTCACCTTTGCTTGCACTAACAACGAAGTTGAATATGAAGCGTGTATCATGGGACTTGAAGAAGCCATTGACCTCAAGATCAAGACACTGAATGTATTCGGAGATTCAGCTTTGGTAATCAAACAGACCAACGGCAAATGGTACACTCACCAAGAGCATCTGATTCCATACCGTGACTACACGAGGAGATTATTGACTTTCTTCACAACAGTCAAACTTGAGTACATCCCTTGAGACGAAAATCATCTCGCATATGCTTTAGCTACCATTTCCTCCATGATCAAGGTTCAAACTGCCAATTATGTGCCTCGAATTCTAGTATCCAGACTGGACCGACCGGCATACGTATTCTCTGTGGACATTGCTAAAGATGACAAGCCTTGGTTCCATGACATCAAATGCTTCTTAGAGGATCATACATACCCACCTGGGGCATCATCCAATGATAAGAAGACATTGAGAAGGTTGGTCGGTAGTGTCTTCCTCAATGCTGATGGTTCATTATACAAGCGAAACTTCGACATGGTCCTCCTCAGATGTGTTGATAAGAGAGAAGTAGACTTGCTGATGCACGAGGTGCATGAAGGATCTTTCGGTACCCATGCTGCAGGATATGCAATGGCTAAGAAATTATTAAGATCAGGTTACTACTGGATCACAATGGATGCAGACTGTTGTGCTTATGCCAGAAAATGCCATAAGTGCCAGATCTACGCAGACAAAGTGCATGTGCCTCCGAATCCTTTGAACGTGATGTCTTCACCTTGGCCCTTTGCTATGTGGGGCATTGACATGATTGGAAAGATCGAAACGACTACTTTGAATGGCCACATATTCATCCTAGTAGCCATTGATTACTTCACCAAATGTGTTGAAGCAGCTTCATATGCAAACGTCACCAGACAAGTGGTAGCCAGATTTCTGAAAAGAGACATCATTAGTCGATATGGAGTTCCCGAGCGAATCATTACTGATAATGGTTCCAATTTGAACAACAAAATGAAGGTAGAACTGTGTCGGGACTTCAAAATCCAACATCACAACTCTTCTCCTTACAGGCCAAAGATGAATGGCGTTGTTGAGGCAGCTAACAAAAACATCAAGAAAATTGTGCGGAAGATGGTGGTTACTTACAAAGACTGGCATGAAATGCTACCATTTGCCTTGCATGGGTACCGAGCCTCAATCAGAACATCTGTTGGGGCAACGCCTTATCAGCTTGTGTATGGT
This sequence comes from Lathyrus aphaca, assembly GCA_963966055.1. Taxonomy (NCBI): domain Eukaryota; kingdom Viridiplantae; phylum Streptophyta; class Magnoliopsida; order Fabales; family Fabaceae; genus Lathyrus; species Lathyrus aphaca. The sequence goes on from OZ014519.1 coordinate 221,839,757, forward strand.
ATGGAGGAAGTCCTACCTGTTGAAATTGAGCTACCCTCCTTACGGGTGATGTTGGATGTGAAACTAGATGAAGCAGAGTGGGTCCAATCTCGGTACAATCAACTGAATTTGATCGAAGAGAAGAGACTAGCTGCCATCTGTCATGGGAAGTTATATCAAAAGTGGATGAAGAAAGCCTTCGATCAGAAAGTCAGGCTTCGGGAATACCAAGTGGAAGACCTTGTTTTGAAAAGACTCCTCCCTCCTCATACAGACCACAGGGGCAAATGGACGCCAAACTACGATGGCCCATTCATAGTAAAGAAAGTCTTCTCTGGTGGAGCAATGATGCTCACTACTATGGATGGCGAAGATTTCCTATCCCCTGTGAATTCAGACGCAGTTAAAAAATACTTCGCATAAAATGACCCGCTGGACATAAAAACAGAATGTGAGTCCAGGCAAAAATAGGGCATCCCGGCGAGTCAAAACAGAATAAAAGACTCGGGCAAAAATAAGGGGAAAAATAAAAAAATGTACACCTGCTGAGTTGAAAAGCCGCATTGGACAGCTCAGGCAAAAATGGGTATCCCGGTGGATTGAAAACCCGAAAGGGCAATCCACGCAAAAGTAGGGAATAAGTGAACAACTGCATTCTGAATTCGTCTGTATCACTCACAACATGGAAAGCTTTGAAAGGACAAAGCATCGATCAGAATCAGCCTTCTTCAAAAAACAAGATAAGAAGAGCGTCGAGGTCATACAAGTCATAACAAAGGAAGTTCACTGAAACGTCGTCGTCAACATTTCCAACACCTTTATTTTCTCAATTTTCAGCAATCTCCTCATTTCAGGGGATTTGTTTCTTTGACTGTATTTGCCGATTCAGGGCACCCAAATTAATAAAATCAGAGTTTTCAGTCACACCTCGTTTTGTACATTTTTGTTTCGTTTGCAAAATGTCCAATATTCATAATATAATACTTGCATAAAACAAATGAGCCATTTTTAAATAAATGCTTGCAGGAAATATATTACTTTCAGGAAAGTCTAACTTCTATGACGGAATCGGGTTAGGGATACCTCGGGATACTCGTGCGTTTCTCTTGTCTTAACAGGTTGCGGGTATTCAATACACAACATGGGGCATGTAAAGCATTGAAACCCTGGCATGCTACTTCCCAGAAGTTATCTCCTCCTCAAGCAGGACCTCCCGAGCAATACTTGACAGCTCACCCTCAGTAAGGTTGAAGGAATTGTATCCCCACAGAGTTTCCATTCTCTCCCCAGAAGAGCAATGCCTGAGACCCATACCTAACAAAGTGGCTGAAGCTTCCTTCTCCCCAGCTAAGTTCTCCTTACGGATAGATCTATCAATGATCTATTCCCCCAAGCGGAGTTCCCTCCCCAAGCAGATCAGCCAGAGATCTTCATCCCAGCAGGATCCAAGTCCCGGGTCGGTTTCTCTTTTGCATTATCATAAGCATTTGCATCATATTCACCAAATAAGCGTAGCATTCCGTCTAATAAGGAGAATTACGGTAAAAATCAAACATTTGCATGATCACAAGCCAGGTTTGAGCCAGTCACTTGCAATTACCATCAGTATTTCATCAGCAATATACAAAATACATCCCTTGCACATAAAATCCAAAGCGTCCCCTTTGCACTCTTAAAAACAAATACTTGTTCATAACACACTCTTTTTGACACCCGTCTGTGTCATTCCATCCCCACAGAAAGCCAAAGCATCTCCTTTGCACTCTCAAAACTGATGCCTGTTTATACTTATACATTATTTTGACACTCATCTGTGTCATACTTCCCCCGCAAGTCGAACACTCGTCCGTGTCTTTCACATATTTCACCAACAAATCAATACTCATACATACTGATACAAAAGTCCTTGATACTCGTTCGTATCCTGTTTATATCACTCCTCAACAGATCCGACACTCATCCGTGTTCCTTGTTAACCAGTTGGTACTCGTCCGTATCATCATCTCTGAACATGCGTCAGCGTTTGTTTCTACCAATACTCGTCCGCATCTTTAATCTATACACGTCGTCAAACACTTGTATCCTCTATTTCTTGAAAGCATAAGCACTCGTCCGTGTTTACCGTTCCCTAGTAAGTCATCAACAAAAAAAACTTTCTCCTATCTGACATTCGTCCTATGTCGTGATACTTTCGGCAGACGTCCCCTTCCAGGTGATCGTCCTTCACCTTTGGATGACCATCCCTCATCCCCTTCCCCAGTGGAATCTCCGTTATCGGAATCTTTTTATCCAGCATTCGTCCTATGTCGTGATATTTTTAGCAGTCGTCCCCTGCTAGGTGATCGTCCTTCACCTTTTGATGACCATCCCTCATCATTTATCCGATGGTCATCCCCATCGTTGATCTTGTTATCTGACATCCGTCCTATGTCATGATAATCCCCGAGAGCAGTCGTACCCTGCTAGGTGATCGTCCTTCACATCTTGATGATCGTCCTTCATCATGTTTACCCGATGGTCGTCCCCATTGTTGACCTTTTCTATCTGACATTCGTCATATGTCGTGATAAAGAGCAGTCGTCCCCTGCTAGGTGATCGTCCTTCACCGTTGATGACCGACCCTCATCATTATTTCATTTATTCTTTTAACCGATGGTCGTCCCCATCGTTGTTTACTTTACTTTCCAAAGCCTGGTGGCCATCCCCATCATTGCTTTTTTTCATTTACTTTAACCCCCAGAGAATCTTATTTTTGTACCCGATGGTCGTCCCCATCGTGATCCGTTTATTTCCCCAGCTTGTCGGTCGTCCCCGTCATTGCTTTGCTTACCACTTTATCCCCAGCAGTTGTCCTCTGCTCGATGGTCGTCCTCCATTGTTGTCATTTGATGATCATACTATACTATCTTTTACAATTTATATCCTTTTTCTTCTTCTATCCAGCGAGTGCAAATTTTGGACTGTCTTTGGTATTCAACCACAAGTTATCTTGTTTGTCTGTTAAGCCAGGCGCTTACATCCGGCACAGCTAACTCATGCTTGAATAGGGGCAGCTGTAAACACCCCAAATTTTCCCTCACTATTTATCACACCATGGCTTGTGATCTTTCATGTTTGCATTAACATAAGCATACCATCTCATATTGCATTTTTGTTTCACTGCATAGTTCAGGTTCATCTGCATCTAGGGTTTGTGATCTGAGCAATCCAAGAATCCATCTGAGCCATCCCAAAGGTCTCAAAGCTTTCCAAGAGGGTCCATATGTGTTCTATCATCGTATTATGCTCTCCAAAGTTCATGGAAGTCAAGAGATTACCAAATTGGCAAAGGCATAGAAGCAAAGATAGGGTATCACTACACAAATGACCAAAATTAGGGTTTTGGTTTCAAAGGCCTTAACTCCAAATTTTTGGGTCATTATTGTTTCTAATATTCTTAATATGTTATAAGGATCATGTGTACCAAGTTTTATGAAGAAATTCATTGTGGAAGTCATTTGTTCACTGGGTAACTTCCTGAGCAAGTTAAGTCAAAATCAGGGCATCTGAGGCCCCCAACAATGGAACCAAAGGGGTATTTTCATCAAATTGAAGTTCAATGATCTTTATTTGATCTTATAAGTGTTTGTAAGTTCACAAGATTGAAGAATTTTGAGCCAATTACAAACTTGCCATTTTTGGAAATGACTTGAAATGCAACTTTCCATTTTGGGAAAGATTTTCAACCTCCTCTTTCATGATCAAAAATGCTTCAAATGAAAACTTCTTGAGCATGAAAGTGGTAGATTAGGTCTTTCACTTTTCAAAAAGTACAAGAACATGTCTTGATTCATCTTAGAACTCAAGATATGGCCTTTCAAAGTTGGCAAAAATCCTATAATTTCAAGTTTCATGTCAAAGAGGGATTTTGCATTTTGGCATGTTCAAGCATTCTAATGACCTCTAATGTGCACAAACACTTCATAACATGCCTATGCAACTTCAAAAGATCAGAATTATGCATTGGACCTAGGGTTTTCATGACTTATGGTCCAAGAAACTTCAAAGAGGGAAATTTGCAAAACATGTGATAGCTCTTCATCCAAGCCTTCCAGCACATCAAATTCAATCCCATGGCCATCCTTGAACCAAGCTGAGGCCAGACACCCTATGAAAACACCTCTGACCCGTGCACATACCTCATAGTACACAATCTTGACTTTTTGCAAAAACTCCCATACCAATCAGCCTATGCCACCACCCACTTTCTGAGCAATCCCATTGGTTTATGCAAACATCATGGATCACATCTCACATAACACACAGGCCTGAAAGCTCTCATACACTCAGATTGCCAAAAACCTCAAGAGACCTTCATCTCTTCAAAATTCATAGCCCAACCATCAAAACTTCAAACTTCTTCCACCAATCAACTCAGCATCACCCCAGGATCATTTCCCACCCATCACCATAGCCTAAAACACTCTCAAACTCAAACACGATTTCTCACTCCTCAGAACTGAAACTCACAAAAGAGGCATTTTAAACTCCATTCAAGCTTTCCAGAAGCATCAGAGGGATCATTGGAGGCATTTTGCACAAAGGGAGAGGTCAGAAAGCTCCAGTTTGCAAAGCTTCAACTCAGGTAGTCATGATGAACATTTTTTCCAGAACTCCCTTTTTAAGTTTCTAAATGATTCCTTATGCTCCCCGGATCCCACTGATATGATTGGTTTTTAAAATGATTGAGAAATGGCCATGTATTGACTCTCTGAAATTTTGCCCGTAAAACTTGTTTGCTTCGATTCTTGTTTTTGATGCAATATAAATGAATTTCGTGCCTGGATTCTTGTTTGTTGTTGTTCATTGATCATTTCTGGAGAGTTTGATGCACTGTTGTGGCGTATTGAGTGAGATGGTATGAAGGTGTGGCCGGAGAAGATGACCGGAGCTTGCTCCGGTCACCTGAGAGTAATTAGGGTTCTAATTAGGGTTTAGTTGCTAGTTTGAATGGTGGCCCTTGGATCTATTTTGCTCGCGTGCGTGGATGGCTAGGATTAGGTCATTAAACCCTAAGTATAATTAATTAAATTTATTAAAATTATTTAACCAGTTTGAATATGGACCATTGATTCACGCGCGCAGTCAACGTTTCCCTCCCCAGTTCAAATCTCAGCCCTCAGATCCTCATACTTTCTTTTATTTCATTTTAATTTCATTTTATTTTCATTTCTTTTGTTCATTTTATTTAAAATACCAAAACGCATCAAAAAAATATGAAACTTTGCATTCTGACTTTAAATATTTTTCTCATTCCAAAAATAATTTTTATTTTATTTTTTGCATTAAAAAAGTATATTTAAAATATTTAAATGTTATTTTTAATTAATTAAAGTATTTTAATTAATTAAAAATACATTTAGATTTCTAAAAATCACCAAAACAATCCCGAACCTATCCAATGCATTTAGAAACATTTTCAAACTCTTCACACAAATTTCTTTTTAGGTTTGATCATAGTTTACCAATTTTCTTTGAATTAAGGGTTATAAAAATCACATTTTTGAAACCTAACTTTGAAAACTCATTTATGTCTAACCAAGAAGAGTTTAAACGTGATTCTTTTTGCATTGTGTTACATATTGCATGTAGTTTATAGGTCTTTTTCCTCATGAATTTATCTTGCTTTTTCAATTTGATTTGCATTTTTCCTTTTGAACCACCCAAAAACCCAAGAAAAGTTAGGAAAATCATAACTTTTGATAGGTTAGGCTTCTGACCTTCTCCTTTGGGGTATGACCTAATATGGGATTAGGGTTTGTTTGAGCTTGATTTCAAATTTTTATCATGTTGATTGCTTCTGTTTTGGTCAATTGCATATTACATGTCCATAAAACCCTAATTTCTCATGTTCATTTGCATTCACCTTGCATATTCATCATTACATGAACTTGCCATGACATTTCATGCATTCATATGTCATCTTAGACATCTTAAGACATGTTAGAACCTTGCTTGATCATTTCTTCATCCATTTTCCATGTTTAGCATTCATTTCATTTCATAAACTTTCATGTGTTTTCAAACTTCAAAGCATGCTTCTTTTGCATCCCATCTTTGTATGATCACACATATGCATTTTGTATGCCTTTGCATCATCTCACATGAAATTTTCACAACATAAACACTTCTGACTTTGATCATTGCATCTCATTTCACTTCATTTATTTATGCTTTATACTTTGTGCATTCATACTAACACTTTCAGGTTTTGGTAAGTTATTTTGGGAGGTGGATTTGCCTTCATCTCTCACTTCTTCTTATCTCTTTCATTTTCATTTTGCTTGTCTTTGAAGTGAATTTGATTCAATTATGTTCCATCTCTCACTTTCTCCCTTTAAGTTACTTATCTTCTTAGGAAGTAAGTAACTTATTCTTCTGCTTCCTCCTCCTTTCATCTGCTTCTTCCATTGGTGGCTTCCCTGAAGATTAGGGTTGTAATTAGTTCCCCTTATCTTTTTACCTTTGATTCTCCTTGAGTCTCTCTTCCCATCTCAATAATCAGAGACTAAACTCTTAAAGTTTTAGGACTTTGGAATTAGGGTTATGCCTGCATCCTTCTCTTAGGATGGAGTGTATAACTTTAATCCTAAGTGTTAAACCTTTAATTTGTTTAAACCTATTAATCAAATCATCTAATAATCACTAAGACTTTATCTTGTAACTTGGGCCTTACATTAGGGTTCTAATTCTTCCTTATGGTTAAGAATGACTAACCCTAGTGTTTAATGGACAAGTCTCCCTCAAGTTGTCTTACAAACCATAAAATCCACTTATTAATCTCACCCCTTAATTAAAACCCACTTAATAAAGGCTTGTTATATAATGAATTTAATCCCTAACCATGGATTAAGTTGAGGTATCTTCCTCAGCTTAAGTGTTCTCATCTATTATCCTTCTATTAGGATGGTGTATGAGTTCACTAATTTGTGATTAGAGATTAAACTCATTACTTAACACTAAATAAAAACCCAAAAAAAAACATCTAATTAATCACAAGTAGGTTAATTATCTTAATCCTACATCATAATGGCAATTATGTTGAGATGCTTATCTCATACTTAAGTAGGCTCATTATCCCTAATCAGGGAGGATATAATGCGTTTATCAACCCTTGATTTAGGCTTAAGCTCGTTAACTTATGCAAAACACCAAAAACAAATAATAAAAATGAAAACACAAAAACAAACAATAAACGTCTCCTCCGGGATTCTTTTCTCATCACACTCACTCTATAAGCGAGAACTTGCTTCTTCCGTCTAATGCAAGACAGTTAGCACTCGAGCCAGACGAGTCATACACTTGAGCATAGACATTTAAGTAGTTCACAGTCAATTTTATTTTCAGTCTCTTTGAGTCGAACTACGATGTTCTGACTTCCTCATTGCACGAGAGGATACATAGGCATAACTTAATTGTTATCGAACAAAAGTCTCTTTGTCATCCCCCTCTTTCAGCTTTCTTTTAAAAGCCTCAGTTTATGAGAAATTCACCCTTTTTCACTGACACCTGTATATTCGTTTCCTAGCTTTTTGCACACAGATAGCACATATACACTACCCCTTTAAACAGAATATCTTAAGCATGGATCCCGTCGAGTACGATGGACAATCTGGGTGCTAATACCTTCCCAGGTTGTAACCAACCCCCTTTCTCAGTTTCTCTAGTTCGCAACCGTCTTATCCATCTTTCTCTAGGTTTATGCAGCATTACCTTTCCTTCGGGATAAAAATGCCTAGCTGGCGACTCTTTTCATTCATTCTCATTTTCTCTTTTCGCCGACCGTTCGCGTCTGTACCTTGGGACCCTTAGTGTCTTTTTGGGGGAGCGACAGAACCAAAGGGGCATTTTCATCAAATTGAAGTTCAATGATCTTTATTTGGTTTTAGAAGTGGTTGGAAGTTCACAAGATTGAAGAAATTTGAGCCAATTGCAAACTTGCCATTTTTGGAAATGACTTGAAATGCAAACTTTCCATTTTGGGAAAGATTTTCAACCTCCTCTTTCATGATCAAAAATGCTTCAAATGGAAAATTATTGGGCATGAAAGTTGTAGATTAGGTCTTTCCCTTTTCAAAAAGTACAAGAACATGTCTTGATTCATCCTAGAACTCAAGATATGGCCTTTTAAAGTTGGCAAAAATCACATAATTTTCAAGTTCATACCAAAGAGGGAATTTTGCAATTTCACTTGCCAAGAATTCTAATGACCTCTAATGTGCTCAAACATGTTACAACATGTCAATACAACTTAAAAAGGATCAAAATTGGCCCAAGAATTGAAGCATTCCATGGCTTGAATCACAAGAAACACCAAAGAGGGAAAGTTGCAAAATCTATGCCATTTCATGATCCAAGCCTTCCAGCACATCAAATTCAATCCCATGGTCCTCCATGAACCAAGCTGAGGCCAGACACCCCTCCAAACAACCTCTGACCCGTGCCATGCTTCAAGTACACATCACCTTGACTTTTTGTAACTTGGCCCATACCAATCAAGCTGTGCCACCACCCACTTTCTGATCAATCCCATTGGTGTATACAAACATCATAGATCACAAAACATACAACACACAAGCCTGAAAGCCTCTCAACACTCAGAATCACAAAAACCTCAAGAAACCTTCACCTCTTCGAATTTCATAGCACAACCACTCAAACTTCAAATTTTCTTCACCATTCAACTCAACATCACCTCAGGACCATTTCCCATCCATCACCATAGCCTAAAACACTCTTAAACTCAAACACGGTTTCTCACTCCTCAGAACTGAAACTCACAAAGGAGTCCATTTAAACTCTTGCAAAGCTTCTCAATAGCCTCAGGGGACTCAAAGGGGTTGGATTGCACAAAGGAGGAGCTCTGAAAGTCCATATTTGTAGTTCATCATCTCAGGTAGTCATCTCAAATCATTTTTCCAGAACTTGTTTTTTATGTTGCAATATGAAAGAACATGTTGTCCTGATTACAATGAGCTTTGAATGATGAAAAATGGTTGAGAGATGATTGTGTATGCTTGTTCTGAAATTTTATCCGTTTTTATGTTCTTGTTCGATTCTTGATTTTGATGCATGATAAATGAATTTTGGGGTTAGAATCTTGTTTAGGGATGTTGGTTGATCCATTCTGGAGATTTTGGGGGCTTGGGATGGTGTTTTGAGCAAACTCAGGTGGGAGACACGCCGGAGAAGACGACCAGAGTTCTTCTCCGGCCACCTGAGTTTAATTAGGGCTAATTCTCATTAATTAGCCAGGTTTGAATTAGGACCCTTAGATTGTTTTTGCCCGCGTGTGTGGACGGCCCAGATTGATCCATTAACCCTAATTTTAATTAATTAGTTTTAATTAGGTTTAATTAATTTAAAAATCTCAGATTAAACCTCAGCCTTTAGATAGCGCGCCAGTCAACATTTCCCTCCCTAGTTTGAATCCTGGCCCTTGGATCTGCATACTTCCATTTTATTTTATCTTTATTTCATTTTCTTTGCATTTTCTTTCTCATTTTATTTAAAATAGCAAAACTTATCCAAAAAATATTTTCTTTTGCATTCTGACTTTAAATATTTTTCTCAATCCAAAAATAATTTTTATTTTATTTTTCGCATTAAAAAGTATTTTTAAAATATTTAAATGATATTTTTAATTAATTAAAGTATTTTAATTAATTAAAAATACATTTAGGTTTCTAAAAATCACCAAAAAAATCATGAACCATTCCAACACATTTAGAAACATTTTCAAACTCTTCAAACAAATTTCTTTTTAGGTTTGATCATAGTTTCCAAATTTTCTTTGAATTAAGGGTCTTTAAAATCACATTTTTAAACCCTAACTTTGAAAAATCATTTATGCCTAACTAAGAAGAGTTTGAACTTGATTCTTTTTGCATTGTGTTATATATTGCATGTAGTTTATAGGTCATTTTCTCATGAATTTATCTTGCATTTTCAATTTGATTTGCATTTTTCCTTTTGAATCACCCAAAAAACGCTAGAAAATTTAGGAAAATCATAACTTTTGATAGGTTAGGCTTCTGACCTTCTCCCTTGGGGTGTGACCTAATATGGGATTAGGGTTTGTTTGAGCTTGATTTAAAATATTTATCATGTTGATTGCTTCTGTTTTAGTCATTTGCATCTCACATGTCCATAAAACCCTAATTTCTCATGTTCATTTACATTCACCTTGCATATTCATCATCACATGAACTTACAATTACATTTCATGCATTCATATGTCATCTTAGACATCTTAGGACATTTTAGAACTTTGCTTGATCATTTCTTCATTCATTTTCCATGTTTAGCATTCATTTCTTTTCATGAACTTTCATGTTCTTTCAAACTTCAAAACATGCGTTCATAACATCTCATCCTTGTATGATCATTCATATGCATATTTTATGACTTTGAATCATCTCACATGATGTTTACATGGCATAAACACTTCTTACTTTGATCATTGCATCTCATTTCATTTCATTTCTTTATGCTTTATACTTTATGCATTCATACTAACACTTTCAGGTTTGGTAAGTTATTTTGGGAGGTGGATTTGCCTTCACCTCTTACCTTTTCTTATCTCTTTCATTTGCATTTTGTTTGTCCTTGAAGTGAATCTAATTCACTTGTGTTCCATCTCTCTCACTTTCTTCCTTTAAGTTACTTATCTTCTTAGGAAGTAAGTAACTTATTCTTCTGCTTCCTCCTCCTTTAATTTGCTTCTTCCATTGGTGGCTTCCATGGAGATCTTTCTCTAAGCCTCATAAACCATAGGATATAAAAGCATGATAATGATTAGGGTTGTGATTAGTCCCCCTTAGCTTTTTACCTTTGAGTCTCCTTGAGTCTCTCTTCTCATCTCAATAATCAGAGACTAAACTCTTAAAGTTTTAGGACTTTGGAATTAGGGTTATGCATGCATCCTTCTCTTAGGATGGAGTGTACAACTTTAATCCTAAGTGTTAAACCTTTAATTTGTTTAAACCTCTTAATAAAATCACTTAATAATCATCAAGACTTAATCTTGTAACTTGGGCCTTGCATTAAAGTTCTAACTCTTCCTTATGGTTAAGAGGGACTAACCCTAGAGTTTAATGGACAAGTCCTCCTCAAGTTGTCTTACAAACTTAAGATCCACTTCTTAATCTCACTCTTTAATTAAAATCCACTTAATAAAGGCTTGTTATATAATGAATTTAATCCCTAACCATGGATTAAGTTGAGGTATCTTCCTCGGCTTAAGTGTTCTCATCTATCATCCTTCTATTAGGATGGTGTAATGAGTTCACTAATATGTGATTAGAGATTAAACTCATTACTTAACACTAAACAAAAACCCAAAAACATCTAATTAATCACAAGAAGTTTAATGATCTTAATCCTACATCATTGTAAACACCCCAAATTTGCCCTCACCCATTCACACCATGGCTTGTGATTTTCTCACATGCACAAACACAATCATATCATCTCACATTTCATTTTTGATTCACTGCATAGTTTTCAAGGCATCTGCACCTAGGGTTTGTGATCTGAGCAACCCCAAAGCATCTTGAGCCATTCCAAAGGCAACCAATCAACTCAAAGGGGTCCATGTGTGTTCTTATATCATATTCCATCTCCTCAAGGTCAAAATTGCAGAGGAATCACAAGAACTAGGGTTTGAGTGGATGCAGAGCCAGGTTGAACTGCACAGTTGACCTAAAATTAGGGTTTTGGTTTCAGAGGCCATAACTCCAAATTTTTTGGTCATTCTTGTTTCCATTGATCTCTATATGGTATAGGGAGTATGCATATCAATTTTCATGAAGAAATTCCATGGGGAAGTCATCTGATCAAGAGTTGACTTTTCAGACAAGTCAGTGCAAAATCAGGGCATCTGAGGCCCCCAATGACCCAACCAATGGGTGATCTTCATCATTTTGAGTGTATATGATCTTTATTTGATCATGGAAGAAGGTGGAAGTTCATAAAAATCAAGAATTTAGGGTTTTTGCAAATGTTGACTTTTTGGGCATAGTTGACTTTTCAAGAATGCATCATTTTAGGTCAATTTTCAAGCTTTGATTCTTGGTCCAAAAAGGCTTCAAATGGAAAAACTTTGGTCATGAAAGTTGTAGATCTCATCTTTCCCTTTTCAAAAAGTACAAGAACATGATCAAACTCTTCTTGGATCAAAAGTTATGGCAATGCAAAGTTGGCAAAAATCATTGTTTTTCAAGGTATGCACCAAGTGTGAAATTTTGCAAAGTCATGAACAAATGCATTATGTGACTTCTAATTCCTCTCAAACCAGTACACAAACATTTCTCTAAGTCATAAAATCAGAATTGAACCAAGAGATCACATGTGCTTAGTTCATGTAACAAGGCATTTTTCATGAAAATCCATAAAGTAACCAAGTTGCAAAACTCATGATCATGCTTCACCAACTTGCTGCCTTGAATGCTGGACCAAGCTGACATTTCCCCCTCATCTTGCTGCGCATAGCCCATGCCTTGTACCAAGCTAGCACCTCACCATACTTTCTCTTACACAAGAGTTGACAAATTGCAAAAGTTGCCTCACCTATCCATAAAGCACATGTCAAATCAACTGACCAATGAGAGAGAGTCATGTGGACAATTTGCAAGCAAAACATAAGAAGGAGCAAGGCTGAAACCACCTCATTCACCACATACACAAAAACCTTCCATTTTGCATAAGCTCTCGAATTTCTCTATACAGCCTGCAAACACTCAAACCTTTTCCTCCATTCAACTCACCCTGCCTCATAGATCACAAAACACCAAGAACACAAGCCTGAAACAGCCAGATTACTCCATAGCCATTTCTCACTCCATTTTGCAGTTTCATTCGAAACTCTCATCCTAGCTCACAAACACACAAACAAACACCACAAACCTTCTCCATTCATCATCAGGACCTCAAACCTTCATTCACCATGACCTGAAAGTGCCAGAATCTCCATTGCCATTTTTGACTGAACTGAAGCAGGAGCTTTCGAAACTCATCATCAAGCCAACTTAAACTCCATTTGAGCATTCAAACATCTTCTGGGGACCAAGTAGAGCAGCTTGCACAAAGAGAGGTGGCCAGAAAGTTCCTAAACTGAAAGCTTCGAATCTCAGGTAGCCTGAAATTTATTTTTCCAGAAGTTGTTTTTCTTGTTACAAACTTGTTCTTTGTGTTGTCCTGATCATCCCGGTGCTTTTAGTTTTTGAAATGGTTGTGATTTGAACATTTAATTTGACTCTGAAACTGGTTTGCCCTAAAAATGTTTGCCTTCGATTCATGCGATTGATGAAGAATAAATTTGTTTGGGGTTAGGGTTTTGATTCAGGAGATCATGGGGTTCATTTCTATGTGCTTAGTTTTCATCTTCATTGCATTTTGAGGGAGTTGGTGAGTTTTCAGGTGAGGAGCTGGCCGGAGAAGACGACCGGAAGTCTTCTCCGGCAGCCTGAGAGTGATTAGGGCTTAATCCAGTCATTAATGAGAGTTTGAATCCTGAGCGTTGGATGAGCTGACTTGGTCAATTCCCGCGTGCATTCAATGGCCTGGATTGCTTCACTTAACCCTAATCCACGTCATTACCTTAATTAATTAAGTTTATAATTAATCTGGCCAGCTTGAATCTCCACCCTCAGATCACGCGCGCAGTCAACATGTTTAAAACCAGGATCAATCTCATCCTTCCATTTGTTTGACTTTTATTTTAATTCATTTTAATTCATTTCTTTTTCATTTGTTTTGCATAATTATTTTAAAATAGCAAAAATATCTTAAAAATTATGAAACTTTTTCTTTAAAGTTTTATTAATTTTTAAGACCCAAAAATATTTTTATTTTATTTTTTTATCATTAAAAAAGTATTTTTAAATATTTAAAAGATTATTTTTAATTGATTAATGGGAATTAATTAATTAAAAATACTTTTAGGTATTTAAAAATTACAAACAAATTCATGAAATGTTCTAAGACATTTAGAAACATTGTCCAACCTTCAAACCAAATTTCTTTTTTGATCTTGATGCATTTTAAGAATTTTTCATTGAATTAAATCATTTTTTATGCATTATTTTGATCATGGATTCAAAAATTCATTTCTGCCAATTGGTGAAGGTTGAGACATTGATTCTTCTTGCATTGTCTTTTGTTTTGCATGTAGTTCCTAGGATAAAATGGCCATGATTTGTTTCCTCATTTCCTAATTGTTTGGCATTTGTTTTGTTAGGAACCCTAAAAAACCCTAATAACTTGCAAAAATCATATCTTGAGTTTGGTTGAGAGTTGAGAGCTCCCCTTTGGGCAGTGGTTCATTATAGGTCTAGGGTTTCTTTGAATACCATTTTCCATTTTTTATCATGAGGTTTGCTTCTGTTTTGGGTTTTTGTTTGATGTTTGATCCATGAACCCTAATTTGGGCTCTCTCTTGCATCCTCCTTGCATTTCTTTGCATAACATGACTTGTCTTTGCATTTTGTGCATCCTTATGATTCATTTGACATATTAAGACATATAGGAAACATGTTTGATCATTGCATTACATACTTGCCATGTCATTTGTCTTGTATGCTTCATAACATTTCATGTTTGTTCATGCTCCTTAACTTGCATCATTTGCATTCATAATCTTGTATGAACATCCCCATGCCTTGTCTCATGTTTGCAGCACCTCATAACATCATAATCATCATCAACATGCTTCTGGTTTTGCTTAGCATCATATCATTTCATCTCACCTTGCATTGCATTGCATTTTCTTTCTAACATTTCAGGTGGTAAGTAAACTTGAGAAGTGGATTTGCCTTCACTTCTCATAACTTTTCTTTTCATCTCTCTTGCATCCATTGCTGCATTTTTATGTGTGTTTGAGTTTGAGCTTGCTCATTCTTCTCCTTCCCACTTTCTTTCTTCAAGTGACTTGACTTCTTGAATGAAGCAAGTTGCTTTGCTTCTCTTGATCCTGTTCATCTGCTTCCTGGTGTTTCCTCTGAAGATTGTTCTTGCAAACCTCACAAACCTTAGGATCAACCAAGCATGACAATGAATTAGGGTTTTGATTAGTCTCCCCTCTTAGTTTTACCTTTGTGTCTCCTTTGAGTCCTCTCTTCTCATCTCATAATCAGAGACTAAACCCTAAAGGCTCTAAGACTTTGTGATTAGGGTTATGCCTGCATCCTTCTCTTAGGATGGAGTGTATAACTTTAATCCTAAGCCTTGAACCCTTAATGTGTTTAAGTCTCTTAATCAATCCTTAATAAATATCAAGACATCACACTTGTAACTTGGGCCTTGCATTAGGGTTCTAATTCTTCCTTAAGTGGTTAAGAAGGACTAACCCTAGTGTTAATGGACAAGTCCCCCTCAAGTTGTCTTACAAATCATAAAAAACACTTCATCATCATATCATTAAATAAAATCCACTTAATAAAGGCTTGTTTTGTCATGGGTTTAATCCCTAATCATGGATTAAGTTGAGGAGTCTTCCTCAGCTTAAACATTCTCATCTATCATCCTTCTTTTAGGATGGTGTAATGGGTCTGTTTAATCCTTGATTATGGCTTAACCTCATTACTTAACACTAAACAAAAATCCCAAAAACATCTAAGTAATCACAAGTAGGTTAATGATCTTAACTCTACATCAAAAGGTGATTAAGTGTGAGAATCTGACTTCACACTTAAGGTATTTTCATTACCCCTGATCAGAGGGAAGATGTGATGAGTTTACTAACCCATTGGTTTAGGCTTAAGCTCATTATCTTATGACAAACTTCAAAAGCAATAAAAGACTGAAAACTCAAAAACAAACAATAATCGTCTCCTCCGGGATTCTTTTCTCATCTCACTCATTCATAACCGAGAACTTGCTTCTTCCGTCTAATGCAAGACAGTTAGCACCTGAGCCAGACAGGTCATACACTTGAGCATTGACAAGCAAGCAGTTCACAAGTCAATTCATCTTTCAGTCTCTTTGGGTCGAACTACGGTGTTCTGACTTCCTCATTGCACGAGAGGATACGTAGGCATAACTTAACGGTTATCGAACAAAAGTCTCTGTATATTCCCCCTCTTTCCAGCTTTATTCTCTTAGCCTCATATTCTTGAGCACTTCATTCTTGTTCTCACACTGACACTGTATATATCACATCACATTTCTTTACACTGACACCTGTACATTCTTTTCCAGCTCTTTACACACAAATTGCACTGACACTACCCCTTTAAAACACAAATCTTTTAAGCGTGGATCCCGTCGAGTACGACGGACAATCTGGGTGCTAATACCTTCCCAGGTTGTAACCAACCCCCTTTCTCAGTCTCTCTGGTTCGCAAACCGTCTTATCCATCTTTTCCTAGGTCTATGCAGCATTGCCTTTCCTCCGGGATAAAAATGCCTAGCTGGCGACTCTATTCATCTCCAGTGAGTTCACGGCTGTGTGTTCTCACTGTCCCTCTCGCCGACCGTTCGCGCTTGTACCTGGATGCAAATCTTTGGGAGCGACAGCTTGGCGACTCTGCTGGGGACCCTTATACTGCAACCAGGGCTTCTGGTTCTTTTTGTGGGTTCCTCCTAGCGCTTGATTGATTTGTGTTTACTGGGGTGTTATGTGCTATCTGTGCTTGTATATTTGTTTTGTTTATTGCTTTATGTACAGTTGCTTTACTGCTTTCTTTATTGCTTTTGTACATATCATGCTGTCATGCTGCTGGCTGGATTTGGTTTTTGTTTTGGTGGGTGGGTGTTCCATTGAGAGTTAAGATCCTATACCTGGGACCTGAGTGACACCTAGGATAGAGTGAATCATATTCTTTCCCATTCCATTTCGGTCTGGTGCGGGAATATGAAACACGGTTCAGATATGGGTTTCTTCTTGAGAACTCTGTGTTGTAGATTTCCTGCAATGCTAGGGCTATCTGGGAAGCCTGCTAAGTCTGGATGACCTTTTAGTTTGACCTTCAGAAACTGAGGTGAATTAGAGGAGGAATTGTTATGGTTATTGTAAACACTGTACCTCCGGGTTAGAAGTGTTTACACTTCTCATAACTGATCCAAGTCTGAGGATCCTTGTTCTAGATCACCACCTGTGAGGGGGTTGGGCTGTTTACAGGTTTGCAGGTACCTTGACCTCAGAATACCCTGCTACTTTGACTTTGTTAAGAATACTCCATGTTGGATAGTTCTTGTGATTCTAAAAAACCCTGGACATGTGGCTCTTTATTTGAGTCCCCTACCCTGGTTACTGGATTTTTAGACCTCTAACTGGAATTCTTGAACACACTCGGACCTATATCAGGGCATTTTGATCAGATCCAGCTCAGTCACAAACCCTTGCATTTCATTTGCATACATACTCATCGCATCATATTAACATTTGCTTATTTGTGTTTCAGGGTATCCATTTTCATCTGGTTTTGGTTTTGACCCCATCTGCAGTTTTGACCTATCTCCACCAGCACTTGCTTCAGTTTGTCAGCCATATACTTCAGATACTTGCACTAGCCAGCCAGTGGCCCACTCCTCAGCAT
Organism: Lathyrus aphaca; assembly: GCA_963966055.1. NCBI lineage: Eukaryota > Viridiplantae > Streptophyta > Magnoliopsida > Fabales > Fabaceae > Lathyrus > Lathyrus aphaca. The sequence continues at coordinate 221,857,312 of OZ014519.1, forward strand.
CTTCATCAGCACTCTACTTAATCTTCAGCATCATGGCTCCAAAGAAAAGCAACATCACTTATCATTTCTTCCAACCAGACTTATCAAACATCAGGAGGATCCAAACCCTGATCACTCCAGAGCACATACCTTTGTTCAGGGAGCATTATGGGGATATACTTGACTTGGTCATGGATCTGGACCCATCTCAGAGGAGTTTGATCCACACCTGCATTCAGTTCTATGACCCCCCATTGAGGTGCTTCACCTTTCAAGACTTTCAGTTGGGACCTCTTTTAGAAGAATACTCATCTTTGGTTGGATTGCCTATCAAGAGGGAAATCCCTTTCAACCCTGAAATGGTCTTTCCCAGCAATGGAGAGATAGCAAAAGCTTTACACCTGGAGCCTGTTTTGATTGAACAGCATATGACCTCTAAAGCTGGGATCCCTGGATTTCATCTGGACTTCCTGATTTCTCAAGCTAGTCTGAAGGCCTCCCTGGGGGAGTGGAAAGCTGTTTGTGCTCTGTTGGCCTTAAGTGTATATGGAATTGTGTTGTTTGCAGATGAGCCTCGATTCATTAGCAAGAATGCAATCCATTTGTTCATCCTGAAGAACCCTGTGCCAACTTTACTGGGTGATCTCTATTACTCAGTCCATCAGAGAAATGAGAAGCAGAGGGGAAGATTAGTGAGGATTTGTGCTCCATTATTCCATGCTTGGCTTCTCAGGCATCTACCCAGGACAGATGCATTCCTAAATCCTCATCAGCAAAGCAACTGGGCTAAGAGGCTCACTACTCTCACTTCAGCAGATATCAGATGGTGTACTCAGAGCACCAAGGGCAGAGATATGATCACCAGCTGTGGGCACTTTCCCAATGTGCCTTTGATAGGAGTTAAGGGAAGTATCAACTACAACCCTCTGCTGTTCAGGAGACAATTAGGCTATGCACTGGTTCATACTCCTAGGGAACAAGACTTGGTTGAGACCCTCTACTGTGAGAACAAGATTAGTTTGGCTGTTGTTAGGCAGGCTGCCTGGGCCTGGGATCATGTTCAAACCAAGGGAATCACCATTCTGGGTAAGTGCAATAATGTGGCATCAGTCCAATATTATGAGTGGTCCCATGCTAGGGCCCAATTCTCTGGAATGCCCTTTACCATAGAAGACATGCCTGAGTCATCTTCAGCACCACCCCCTGCCACTATCAGTTTGGAGGAGTTTGAGAGCTTGAAGGAAAGAAATGAGAAGTTAACCCAAGCCTTGCAGAAGACCCTCAGGGAGAGGAGTGAAGGTGTGAGGGAGATTGAGAGATTGGAGAAATTGAAAGTGGAACACTTGACTAAAATTGAGAAGTCTGGAGATTATATCAACAAATCCAAAGCTGGTGAACAGATTCTGAAGAATGCTTGTAAAGAAGCCCAGTTCCAGAGAGCAAGGACAGACTTGTATTTGAAAGAGAGTCAGGCCAGGTGGGTCCGGATCACTGAGGCCCGTACTCTAGAAGACAAGAGAGTTCAAGACAAGATGGAACAGATGGAAAAAGCCCTGGCAGCAGCCCAGGAGGAAATATCAGAACTAAAGATCAAAGCTGGAGTGAAGAGGTCCAAAGATCAAAGTCAGAACAAGAAGTTGACTGCAGCTGTTGCAACAAGAAACCTTCTCATCAGAAGTCTCACGGAGCATCCGGCTGATCCTGTGACCGAAGCACTTCTTAAGGAAGTTCGTGAGGATGAGTTTGGCCTTGGAGTTTGATCATTTGCTTGTTGTTTTTTCCCATTCCATGTACTTTTACTTTTGGTGATGTATTTTGACCCCTTAGAGGGCTTGTGTTGTAGTTAAGAACAAGTTGTATTATTTCACTTTTGTAATATATCTGTGTTGGTTTCTATCTGGGTTCACTTCGAAAGCAACTTCAACAGCAACATCTTCAAGGGTCTGGAAGGGTCAAAACTGAAGGCCAAACCGGATACCTTGAGAACAAATAAGCATAACTGCATTGCATGCTAACCCTTTTGTTTGTTTTGTAGGTTTTTGTTTTGTTGTTACTAACCTCTGTTGTGAATCTCAGGAATTATTGCTCGCCGCCGGGTATTTCCTCTCAACAGGCCTCACAGGTACCCAACTAGAAACAACCTTCCGGGAATCCAGATGGATCAGATGCAGCAAGACCTTACGGAGGTCAGAAACCAGATGGCCAACGAAAGGCTGGAGATGAGAACCCAGATAACACAGTTCATGGAAGTGATGAACAACTTAGCTCAAAGCCAGGAGAGGCTCAGAACTTTGGTAGAAGGGAGGAATCAAGAGGAGCCCCATGTGGGAACTGCTGGCACAAGTAACAATGAACGGGTACAACCCCATGTTAACCCTCCTGTGTTTGGCCCACATCTACATCCTGAGATTAACATTCCTGCAAATGTTCAAGGAACAGCCACCGCAGCCAGAGTACTTCAAGAAGATCCTCAGGAAGACCAGTATACAGTAATGGGTGCCGGAGAGGAAACTTATGATAGACGGTTGGAAGAAATAGCTGAGAAGTTGAGGTCCTTAGAGTCTCAAAATTCTTTGGGTTTCGACGTCATGGACATGGGTTTGGTAGACGGGGTCAGGATCCCCCATAAGTTCAAGCCACCTTGTTTCGAAAAGTATAATGGGACTTCATGCCCCCGGACTCATCTACAATCATTTCTGGGAAGGCTGAAGGCCTATACAATGGATGAGAAATTGTGGATGTTCTATTTTGAAGATAGCTTGACTGGAGCTTCGAGGGAGTGGTATTCCCATCTGACAAGAGCAACAATTAGATGCTGGAAGGACCTGGCAGAGGCCTTCATTAGACAGTATCAGTATAATCTAGATATGGCACCCAACAGGACCCTCCTAATGGGAATGTCACAGTCTTCAAGGGAGAGTTTCCGAGAATATGCCCAGAGATGGAGGCAATTGGCTGCTGCTGTTCAACCCCCTATGTCCGAAAGGGAAATGGCAGATATGTTCATGAATACTCTTCAGGGAACCTATATTGACAGGTTAGCTGCTTTCTCTTCCACTAGCTTTGCGGATGTTGTTATAGCTGGGGAGAGAATTGAAAGCCTGTTAAAGATGGGAAAGATCTCAGACAACGGTGCAAGCTCGTCCAGTAGTACAAGAAAGCCTTTTGCAGGCCCGAGAAGAACTGGCGAGGCTAATGCCATCCACACCAACAGGGGTAGGCCCCAATATGCTCAAAGGTCAATAGCAGCAGTCACTATCCCTGCTCCAGCTCATCCTCAGCCAGTCTATCAACCTCCTCAACAAAACTTCCAACAACAACCTCAATATCAGCAGAATCAATATCCTCCAAGAAACTTCAACAACAGCAACTCCAACAACAACAATCAACAGAGGCCATTCCAACAAAGGCCATCCCAAGCTAACAGAGTGATCGACCCGATCCCAATGCCGTATGCTGCCTTGCTGCCACAACTTCTGAAACTCAACCTAGTTGAGCTAAGAACGTTGGCACCTCCGGATCCCAACAGTTTACCAAGAAACTATGACTCCAATGCTAGGTGTGCTTTTCATTCCAACGCACCTGGTCACAGTACAGAAAAATGCAGGGCTCTGCATATGAAGGTACAAGACTTGGTAGATTCCAAGGCTCTGAATTTTGCACCTCCTCCCAATGTCAATAAAAATCCTATGCCAAACCATGGTGGTCCTCGAATTAATGCTATTGAAGAAGACCAACCGTCTTATTTGATAACTAGTGTGGATCAGATCAGGACACCATTGGTGGAAATCAAAGCTCAACTCCGTGAAAGCAATATATTCCCGGGGTGTGAACTAGGGTGTCCCTACTGCAATATTTCATGGAATGGGTGCGAGGACCTGAGGAATGGCATCAACAGCCTTATTCGGAGTGGCCTACTCCAGATCACTACATCATTTCTGGCAAATCAAGCAACTTCATCAGCAACGGTTTCAGATCCTCCTACAAATGCAGCAACTATTGTTCCCGACAATTCATCAGCAGCATCAACAAATACTTCACCTGTCCTTCCAAATGATCAGTTTTCAACAGTTCCTCCTGCTACAACTTCAGCTTCATTCCATTTCGAATCTCCATCAACAACAACATCAGTCCTTCCAACAACACCTCCTACAACACCAGCAATCGATCATGAAGATGTCTCCACTGTTACCATATTCTACGATCCTGAAAATAATTCCGCCTACCATTCAGAGGGTGCTGCTCCCGCCAGAGCACCAGTTACAATCTTTTATGATCCACAAACAATTACAGTCCCTTCAGCAGCAGCAATCAGTCCAGTCACTGTCACGGTGCCTGGACCAGTACCATATGAAAGCAATAGGGCCATCCCTTGGCACTATGGCTCTGACGTGTATTGCGAAGGAAAAAGAATCACTCTTGAAACATCAGCACCTGCACCACAAGTAGATAATGTGGGGGGAGGCGGAGGCTTCACTCGAAGCGGACGTCTCTTCGCTTCACAAGTTCAAAGACCTACTGCCGAAGCAGAAGCTGCTGCCAAGGCAAAGGGAAAAGGCCCGGTGCAGGAAGATCCAGCTGCCAGAGAAGCCCTGAAAACTCCATTCGATCAGGAAGTTGATGAGTTTATGCGGATCATCAAAAAGAGTGATTATAAAATTGTGGATCAACTTCACCAGACGCCATCCAAAATCTCTATCCTCTCACTGCTTATGTGCTCCGAAGCCCATCGGAATGCACTACTTAAAGTCCTGCACGCAGCTTACGTGCCTGAGGAGATTACTGTCAACCAATTGGAAACCGTGGTTGGAAATGTTACTGCTAGCAATGGGCTAGGGTTTACCAATTCTGACTTGACAGCGGATGGCCGCAACCACAACAAAGCCTTGCACATAACCCTGGAATGCAAAGGAGCTGTCCTTTCTCATGTGCTGGTGGACACAGGTTCTTCCCTGAATGTCTTACCAAAGAAGGCTCTGGTGAAGCTTGAATATGATGGATTGGCATTGAGACCCAGCAACCTGGTAGTAAGAGCCTTTGATGGTTCTAAGAGATCGGTTCTGGGAGAGATTGAGCTGCCTGTGACAATTGGCCCACAGACCTTTAAAACTATCTTTTATGTGATGGACATTCAGCCCGCCTACAGCTGTTTGTTGGGTAGACCCTGGATTCACGCCGCCGGCGCAATAACGTCTACCCTTCACCAAAAGTTAAAATTTGAGTGGGAAGGCCAAGTTGTCACAATCTGTGGAGAGGAGGACATTTTTGTCAGCCACCTGGCAACCTATAAGTACATTGAAATGGATGGAGAGATCCATGAAACAATGAGCCAAGGTTTTGAAGCCTTGAATGTCAATGAAGCATCTGCTGTATCTGGTATCTCCATGTCATCTTACCAACAAGCCCGGAAGGTTGTTGAGGAAGGAACTGCCCTAGGCTGGGGCAAAGTTTTAGCTGTGGAGGAGAAGAAGGACAAATTTGGGTTGGGTTACAGACCAACTCAACATCAAGCAAAGGCTGCTGCAGAGCCTGGTTTTGTCAGTGGGGGGATGCTTACCCCCGATGCTATCAACTGTCTGGAAGACGAGCTGGAAGAGGAGCGCAATCTGGAGAATTGGATTCGTCCGAAGATCCCGGGGAGCAGTATCTCGAACTGGTCTTCCCAGGAAATTATAAGAGTTACTCATGCAGAGTAATTATTATTTCCTGTATTTTTATAGCATGCATCAAAGTCTTGCATCTTGCCCAAGATGACAAGACTCATTTTGTAATCAGGGCCATCTGTACTTTTGTGCAAACAAGATTAAATTAATGAAATATCAGACAATCTTTTGCAAACGAGTCTTTTTCTTTTCTGCTCACTGTTTTTCCACCTTTCTTTTTGTACAAAAATAAATGGCGGTGTTTTCAAAATGATAACTTCATTTCACTTTTTTTCTAAAGCAAGATTAAAATCAATCACTAAAATGAACGAACTTAACCCTTGCAGAGAATGCCTTCCAGACTGCACCGACAACAGCACGGCTATGACATCGTATGACTTTGACAATCCAATCAATCAAGTTGATGAAGGGGTTGATGAAGAATATGAGCTTCCTGAAGAGCTAGCCAGGTTGTTGAGACAGGAGGAAAAGGTTATTGCTCCTCATCAGGAGGAGATTGAAGTGATTAATCTTGGTACTGACGAAGACGTGAAAGAAGTTAAAATCGGGGCCTGCCTGCAAGACTCAGTGAAGAGACAACTGATTGATCTGCTTCAAGAGTATGTTGATGTGTTTGCTTGGTCGTATCAAGATATGCCAGGGTTGGATACCAACATTGTTGTGCACAAGCTGCCTCTGAGGGAAGAATGCCCACCAGTCAAACAGAAGCTGCGCCGAACTCGCCCAGACATGGCTATGAAAATCAAGGAAGAGGTACAAAAACAATGGGACGCCGGGTTCCTTGCTGTGACTAGCTATCCGCCGTGGGTTGCTAACATAGTACCTGTGCCTAAGAAAGACGGCAAAGTAAGAATGTGTGTTGATTACCGGGATCTGAACAGAGCCAGCCTGAAAGATGACTTCCCATTACCTCACATTGATGTATTGGTGGATAACACGGCTCAGTTCTCGGTATTCTCCTTCATGGATGGATTTTCAGGATATAACCAGATCAAGATGTCACCTGAAGACATGGAGAAGACAACATTCATTACACCTTGGGGCACGTTCTGTTACAAAGTGATGCCATTCGGACTGAAGAATGCTGGTGCAACATATCAACGGGCTATGGTGACATTATTCCACGATATGATCCACAAAGAAATAGAATGTTATGTGGATGATATGATCGCCAAGTCCCTTACAGAGGAAGATCACCTGGTGAATCTGCTGAAGTTGTTCAAGCGTCTGAGGAAGTACCAACTAAAGTTGAACCCCAACAAATGCACATTCGGGGTGAGATCTGGTAAGCTGCTGGGCTTTATTGTAAGCGAGAAAGGGATTGAAGTTGAACCTGATAAAGTCAAAGCTATTCAAGAAATGCCTGCGCCGAAAACTGAGAAAGAAGTTCGAGGGTTCTTGGGTCGATTGAACTACATTTCGAGGTTCATATCTCACCTTACAGCAACCTGCGAGCCCTTGTTCAAGCTGTTAAGAAAGGAACAAACGGTCAGGTGGAACGAAGATTGCCAGAAAGCTTTTGATAAGATCAAGGAATATCTGCAAGAACCTCCAATCCTCATGCCGCCAGTTGAAGGAAGACCTCTGATCATGTACTTGACAGTATTAGAAGAGTCAATGGGGTGTGTGCTGGGCCAGCATGACGAGTCTGGTCGAAAAGAGTATGCAATATACTACCTAAGCAAAAAGTTTACCGACTGTGAACAGCGTTATTCACTGCTCGAGAAAACTTGCTGTGCTTTAGCGTGGGCTGCTCGCCGACTAAGGCAGTATATGTTGACCCACACTACCTTATTAATCTCAAAAATGGATCCAGTTAAGTACATTTTCGAGAAGCCAGCTCTTACCGGACGGGTTGCAAGATGGCAGATGATTCTCACAGAATACGACATACAGTACACATCTCAGAAAGCCATCAAGGGCAGTGTACTATCTGAATATCTTGCTGAGCAACCCATTGATGACTACCAGCCTATGAGGTTTGATTTCCCTGATGAAGACATCATGTTCATTAAATCAAAAGACCATGAAGAGCCTATTCACACTGAAGGGCCTGACCCGGAAGAAGAATGGACTATGATGTTTGATGGGGCTGTTAACATGAATGGTCGTGGTGTTGGTGCAGTACTTATTACACCTAAAGGAGTTCACATGCCTTTCTCGGCAAAACTCACTTTCAACTGCACTAACAACGAAGCTGAATACGAAGCTTGCATTATGGGTCTTGAGGAAGCCATCGACCTCAGGATCAAAACATTGACTGTATTCGGAGATTCAGCTTTAGTAGTCAATCAAACCAACGGAAAATGGTACACCCACCAGGATCATCTGATACCTTACAGGGATTATACAAGGAGGTTATTGACTTTCTTCACAACGGTCAAACTTGAGTATATCCCTCGGGACGAGAATCAGTTTGCAGATGCTCTTGCTACCATTTCATCCATGATCAAAGTTCAAACGGTTAACTTTATACCCCAGATTTCAGTGTCTAGACTTGATAGACCAGCATATGTATTTGCAGCAGATGTTGTAAAAGACGACAAGCCTTGGTTCCATGACATTAAGTGCTTCTTGGAGGATCAAACATACCCACCTGGGGCATCTTCCAATGATAAGAAGACTTTGAGAAGGCTTGCTGGAAGTTTCTTTCTGAACACTGATGGGTCTTTATACAAGAGGAATTTTGACATGGTACTCCTCAGATGTGTTGACAAGACGGAAGCAGGTTTGTTGATGCATGAAGTGCACGAAGGATCATTTGGTACCCATGCAGGAGGACATGCCATGGCTAAGAAATTGCTGAGATCAGGCTATTACTGGATCACAATGGATGCAGACTGTTGTGCTTACGCCAGAAAATGTCATAAATGCCAGATTTACGCAGATAAGGTGCATGTACCTCCCAATCCTTTGAACATCATGTCTTCACCTTGGCCCTTTGCTATGTGGGGCATTGATATGATTGGCAAGATTGAGCCAACTGCTTCAAACGGCCACAGATTCATCCTGGTTGCCATTGATTATTTCACCAAGTGGGTCGAAGCAGCTTCCTATGCCAATGTTACTAGGCAAGTGGTAGCCAGATTTCTGAAAAGAGATATCATCTGTCGGTATGGAGTGCCCGAGCGAATCATTACTGATAATGGTTCCAACTTAAACAACAAAATGATGGCAGAGCTGTGCCGGGACTTCAAGATCCAACATCACAATTCTTCTCCTTACAGACCAAAGATGAATGGTGCTGTCGAGGCGGCAAATAAGAATATCAAGAAGATTGTGCAAAAGATGGTAGTCACATACAAAGACTGGCATGAAATGCTACCGTTTGCCTTGCATGGGTACCGCACGTCAATCAGAACATCCACTGGGGCAACACCGTATCAGCTTGTGTATGGTATGGAAGCAGTCCTACCTGTCGAAGTTGAATTACCCTCCCTACGGGTACTAATGGATGTTAAACTGAGTGAAGCAGAATGGGTTCGGTCCCGATTCGAACAACTGAGTCTGATCGAAGAGAAAAGGTTGGCCGCAATCTGTCATGGGCAGTTATATCAGAAGAGAATGAAGAAGGCCTTCGATCAGAAAGTCAGACACCGAGAGTACCAAGTAGGGGATCTTGTGCTGAAAAGAATCCTCCCTCCTCATACAGACCACAGGGGCAAATGGACTCCAAATTATGAAGGACCATTCGTTGTAAAGAAAGTTTTCTCTGGTGGAGCACTGATGCTCAGCACCATGGATGGTGAAGATTTCCCGTCCCCTGTGAATTCAGATGCAGTTAAAAAATACTTCGCATAAAATGACCCGCTGGACATAAAAACAGAATGTAAGTCCAGGCAAAAATAGGGCATCCCGGCGAGTCAAAAACAGAATAAAAGACTCGGGCAAAAATAAGGGAAATAAATGAAAAATGTACACCCGCTGAGTTGAAAAGCCGCATTGGACAGCTCAGGCAAAAATGGGTATCCCGATGGATTGAAAACCCGAAAGGGCGATCCATGCAAAATAAGGGAATGAGCGAACAACTGCATACTGAATTCGTCTGTATCACCTACAATTTGGTAAGCTACGAAGGATCAGACTTCAACCAGAATCAACTCTCTCCAGAAAGCAAGACGAGAAGAACGTCATTGTCATACGAGTCATAGCAGAAGAGGAAGCTCCCTCAAAGCGTCGTCAACACTGCCAGCTTTTTGTTTCTCAATTTGTAACAATCTCCTCATTTCAGGAGATATGTTTCTTTGACTGTATCTTGCCAATTCAGGGCACATGAATTAATAAAATCAGATTTTCGGTCATGTTTCGTTTTTACATTTATGTTTTGCAAAGAGTTGTCTGATATCTCTAAAAATACAATTGCATAAGTACAGATGCCCTTCTCTAAAAAAATAAAAACACATGCTTACAGGGAATGTGATTATTCTCGAAAGTACTTGACTCCTATGACGGAATCCAGTGAGGGATACCTCGGGACCTTTTGTACGTTTCCTTACCTTTGCAGGATTGCAGGTATCCAGAACGCAACCTGGGGCATGCAGGTTATGTCTCAGCAAGTAGGCGAATCATTATCAACTCGGTCTATCTTCCACATGGCACTAGAAGATGCCCATTTCCCCAGAGGAGCTGCCAAATCAGCATACACTCAATCTCAGCATCTGAAATTCTCTATCCCCAGCTGAGTTGCTCCCCTTTGCTTTCCCCAGCAAAGTTGCCAAATCAACTAACAGGTTTAACACTCAGGATGTTTTCTCGCCAGCCGAGTTGCCTCTCATTACTCTCCCCAGCTGAGTTATCAACAGCATTCCCCAGCTGAAGTGCCAGCCTTTCTTCCTCAGCAGAATGCAGAAATCAGGGAATCACCTCCCCACATATCCCCAGCCTCTATTCAGAAGAGCAACGCACGGAGAAGTCACAACAGAGTACAGAAAGCTTCTGCAAACCCCAGCTGGGTCCCATATTATAAGGATATGTCAATCAGTGACCTATATCCCCAAACAGATACGTCACTAGATCTACCAATGATCTCATCCCCAGCTGGGATGTTCACTTCAAGCAGATCGACCGGAGATCTTCGCGGCAACGGGATCCGAATCCCGGATCTGTGCCTCTTTGCATAATCATAGCATTAGCATCATATTATACCCTCAGAGCGTAGCATTCCGTCTAATACGGAGCATTACGGCAAAAATCAAATACATAGCATAATCATAAGTCATGTTGTGAACTGAACGCTTGTGATTAGTAACCATTCATCAGAATACAGATTACTTTCCCCCAGAGTCCCCACCAGAGTCCCCGCAAAAGCAGCTGCCTCACAAATCACAAACACCAGTATATACACCTTTTGGCACCCGTCCGTGTCATCACTCCCCAGTAAAGTCGCCTGAACACTCTTTACAAACAAGATCACCCATATCACAGATACTTCATGGCACCCGTCCGTGTCATATTACCAGCAGAAAGCCAAAGACATCCCCTTTGCACTCACATATACTTATATATACACTTTCTTGACACCCGTCCGTGTCATATCCCCAGCGCAGTCGCTTACACCTTTCATCACTCATATACTTGTTAATATTATACTCTTCTCTCTTTGACACTCGTCCGTGTCACTCTCCCCAGCAGATAAACACTCATCTATACAATACCAACACTTACTACTCATGGTACACTTATACAGATACTCGTCCGTATCTTGTATACATCACCACTCGTATCCCCACAGATTCGACAGTAGTCCTTGTTCTTTGTTAACCAGTTGGTACTCGTCCGTACCATCACCTCAGAACATTGCGTCTAGTGTTTGTTTCTACATGATACTCGTCCGTATCATAGTCTTAAGGATGCTCGTCCGCATCTTTAATCCATACACCGTGTCAAACACTTATGTCTTCTTGAATATAGATACTCGTCTGTGTCTTTTATTCCCCAGAAGGTTTCTTTCAGATGCAACACTCGTCCGTGTTCCTTGTTAACCAGTTGATACTCGTCCGTATCATCATCTCTGAACATGTGTCAGTTTGTTTCTACATGATACTCGTCCGTATCATAACCTTAAGGATGCTCGTCCGCATCTCTAATCTATACACAATACCAAACACTTATACCTTTTGTTTCTTGGATGTAAACGCTCGTCCGTGTTTACTATATCCCCAGTAAATCGCCAACAAAGCAAATTTTCTTTTTATCTAACACTCGTCCTGTGTTATGATACCTTTGAGAGCAGCCGTACCCTGCTGAGTGGTCGTCCTCCACTTCTTGATGGTCGTCCTCCATCATGCTCATCCGATGGCCGTCCCCATCGTTGATATTTTTAGCAGCCGTCCCCTGCTAGGTGGTCGTCCTCCACCTTTTGATGATCGTCCTTCATCATTTTATCCAATGGCCGTCCCCATTGTTGATTTTGGTTATCTGACACTCGTCCTGTGTTACGATAAACCCTGAGAGCAGCCGTCCCCTGCTGAGTGGTCGTCCTCCACTTCTTGATGGTCGTCCTCCATCATGCTCGTCCGATGGCCGTCCCCATCGTTGACCTTATCTATCCGATGGCCGTCCCCATCGTTGATATTTTCGGCAGCCGTACCCTGCCAGGTGGTCGTCCTCCACCTTTGATGGCCGTCCCCATCATATTTCTTTTATTCCCAACAGAGCAGCCGTCCCCTGCTAGGTGATCGCCCTTCACCTTTGATGGCCGTACCCCATCATCTGTTTATTTCATTTATTCTTTAACCCGATGGCCGTCCCCGTCGTGGTCCCTTTTCCTTTTTAACCCGATGGCCGTCCCCGTCGTTGGTTACTTTACCTTTATGAACTTGATGGCCGTCCCCGTCATGTTTCATTAATCCCCAGAGAACTTTGCAGCTTTATCTTGATGGCCGTCCCCATCATAATATCCTATTTTCCCCAGCTAGTCGGCCGTCCCCGTCTTAGCTTTACTTGTTTTTCCCCAGCTAGTCGGCCGTCCCCGTCTTAGCTTTACTTGTTGTTCCCCAGCTAGTCGGCCGTCCCCGTCTTAGCTTTACTTTTTATCCCCAGCATGTCGGTCGTCCCCGTCATCGCTTTGCTTCACATACTACTTTACCCAGCAGTCTTCCTCTGCTCGACGGTCGTCCTCCGTCGCCCACACTTTACAATATACTTTATTTTGCCTTTACAATTCATATCCCTTTTCTTCTTCATTCTGTGAGTGCAAATTTTGGACTGTCTTTGGTATTCAACCACAAGTTATCTTGTTTGGCCTGTTAAGCCGTCGCTTACATCCTGCACAGCTAACTCATGTTTGAATAGGGGCAGCTGTAAACACCCCAAATTTGCCCTCACCCATTCACACCATGGCTTGTGATTTTCTCACATGCACAAACACAATCATATCATCTCACATTTCATTTTTGATTCACTGCATAGTTTTCAAGGCATCTGCACCTAGGGTTTGTGATCTGAGCAACCCCAAAGCATCTTGAGCCATTCCAAAGGCAACCAATCAACTCAAAGGGGTCCATGTGTGTTCTTATATCATATTCCATCTCCTCAAGGTCAAAATTGCAGAGGAATCACAAGAACTAGGGTTTGAGTGGATGCAGAGCCAGGTTGAACTGCACAGTTGACCTAAAATTAGGGTTTTGGTTTCAGAGGCCATAACTCCAAATTTTTTGGTCATTCTTGTTTCCATTGATCTCTATATGGTATAGGGAGTATGCATATCAATTTTCATGAAGAAATTCCATGGGGAAGTCATCTGATCAAGAGTTGACTTTTCAGACAAGTCAGTGCAAAATCAGGGCATCTGAGGCCCCCAATGACCCAACCAATGGGTGATCTTCATCATTTTGAGTGTATATGATCTTTATTTGATCATGGAAGAAGGTGGAAGTTCATAAAAATCAAGAATTTAGGGTTTTTGCAAATGTTGACTTTTTGGGCATAGTTGACTTTTCAAGAATGCATCATTTTAGGTCAATTTTCAAGCTTTGATTCTTGGTCCAAAAAGGCTTCAAATGGAAAAACTTTGGTCATGAAAGTTGTAGATCTCATCTTTCCCTTTTCAAAAAGTACAAGAACATGATCAAACTCTTCTTGGATCAAAAGTTATGGCAATGCAAAGTTGGCAAAAATCATTGTTTTTCAAGGTATGCACCAAGTGTGAAATTTTGCAAAGTCATGAACAAATGCATTATGTGACTTCTAATTCCTCTCAAACCAGTACACAAACATTTCTCTAAGTCATAAAATCAGAATTGAACCAAGAGATCACATGTGCTTAGTTCATGTAACAAGGCATTTTTCATGAAAATCCATAAAGTAGCCAAGTTGCAAAACTCATGATCATGCTTCACCAACTTGCTGCCTTGAATGCTGGACCAAGCTGACATTTCCCCCTCATCTTGCTGCGCATAGCCCATGCCTTGTACCAAGCTAGCACCTCACCATACTTTCTCTTACACAAGAGTTGACAAATTGCAAAAGTTGCCTCACCTATCCATAAAGCACATGTCAAATCAACTGACCAATGAGAGAGAGTCATGTGGACAATTTGCAAGCAAAACATAAGAAGGAGCAAGGCTGAAACCACCTCATTCACCACATACACAAAAACCTTCCATTTTGCATAAGCTCTCGAATTTCTCTATACAGCCTGCAAACACTCAAACCTTTTCCTCCATTCAACTCACCCTGCCTCATAGATCACAAAACACCAAGAACACAAGCCTGAAACAGCCAGATTACTCCATAGCCATTTCTCACTCCATTTTGCAGTTTCATTCGAAACTCTCATCCTAGCTCACAAACACACAAACAAACACCACAAACCTTCTCCATTCATCATCAGGACCTCAAACCTTCATTCACCATGACCTGAAAGTGCCAGAATCTCCATTGCCATTTTTGACTGAACTGAAGCAGGAGCTTTCGAAACTCATCATCAAGCCAACTTAAACTCCATTTGAGCATTCAAACATCTTCTGGGGACCAAGTAGAGCAGCTTGCACAAAGAGAGGTGGCCAGAAAGTTCCTAAACTGAAAGCTTCGAATCTCAGGTAGCCTGAAATTTATTTTTCCAGAAGTTGTTTTTCTTGTTACAAACTTGTTCTTTGTGTTGTCCTGATCATCCTGGTGCTTTTAGTTTTTGAAATGGTTGTGATTTGAACATTTAATTTGACTCTGAAACTGGTTTGCCCTAAAAATGTTTGCCTTCGATTCATGCGATTGATGAAGAATAAATTTGTTTGGGGTTAGGGTTTTGATTCAGGAGATCATGGGGTTCATTTCTATGTGCTTAGTTTTCATCTTCATTGCATTTTGAGGGAGTTGGTGAGTTTTCAGGTGAGGAGCTGGCCGGAGAAGACGACCGGAAGTCTTCTCTGGCAGCCTGAGAGTGATTAGGGCTTAATCCAGTCATTAATGAGAGTTTGAATCCTGAGCGTTGGATGAGCTGACTTGGTCAATTCCCGCGTGCATTCAATGGCCTGGATTGCTTCACTTAACCCTAATCCACGTCATTACCTTAATTAATTAAGTTTATAATTAATCTGGCCAGCTTGAATCTCCACCCTCAGATCACGCGCGCAGTCAACATGTTTAAAACCAGGATCAATCTCATCCTTCCATTTGTTTGACTTTTATTTTAATTCATTTTAATTCATTTCTTTTTCATTTGTTTTGCATAATTATTTTAAAATAGCAAAAATATCTTAAAAATTATGAAACTTTTTCTTTAAAGTTTTATTAATTTTTAAGACCCAAAAATATTTTTATTTTATTTTTTTATCATTAAAAAAGTATTTTTAAATATTTAAAATATTATTTTTAATTGATTAATGGGAATTAATTAATTAAAAATACTTTTAGGTATTTAAAAATTACAAAAAAATTCATGAAATGTTCTAAGACATTTAGAAACATTTTCCAACCTTCAAACCAAATTTCTTTTTTGATCTTGATGCATTTTAAGAATTTTTCATTGAATTAAATCATTTTTTATGCATTATTTTGATCATGGATTCAAAAATTCATTTCTGCCAATTGGTGAAGGTTGAGACATTGATTCTTCTTGCATTGTCTTTTGTTTTGCATGTAGTTCCTAGGATAAAATGGCCATGATTTGTTTCCTCATTTCCTAATTGTTTGGCATTTGTTTTGTTAGGAACCCTAAAAAACCCTAATAACTTGCAAAAATCATATCTTGAGTTTGGTTGAGAGTTGAGAGCTCCCCTTTGGGCAGTGGTTCATTATAGGTCTAGGGTTTCTTTGAATACCATTTTCCATTTTTTATCATGAGGTTTGCTTCTGTTTTGGGTTTTTGTTTGATGTTTGATCCATGAACCCTAATTTGGGCTCTCTCTTGCATCCTCCTTGCATTTCTTTGCATAACATGACTTGTCTTTGCATTTTGTGCATCCTTATGATTCATTTGACATATTAAGACATATAGGAAACATGTTTGATCATTGCATTACATACTTGCCATGTCATTTGTCTTGTATGCTTCATAACATTTCATGTTTGTTCATGCTCCTTAACTTGCATCATTTGCATTCATAATCTTGTATGAACATCCCCATGCCTTGTCTCATGTTTGCAGCACCTCATAACATCATAATCATCATCAACATGCTTCTGGTTTTGCTTAGCATCATATCATTTCATCTCACCTTGCATTGCATTGCATTTTCTTTCTAACATTTCAGGTGGTAAGTAAACTTGAGAAGTGGATTTGCCTTCACTTCTCATAACTTTTCTTTTCATCTCTCTTGCATCCATTGCTGCATTTTTATGTGTGTTTGAGTTTGAGCTTGCTCATTCTTCTCCTTCCCACTTTCTTTCTTCAAGTGACTTGACTTCTTGAATGAAGCAAGTTGCTTTGCTTCTCTTGATCCTGTTCATCTGCTTCCTGGTGTTTCCTCTGAAGATTGTTCTTGCAAACCTCACAAACCTTAGGATCAACCAAGCATGACAATGAATTAGGGTTTTGATTAGTCTCCCCTCTTAGTTTTACCTTTGTGTCTCCTTTGAGTCCTCTCTTCTCATCTCATAATCAGAGACTAAACCCTAAAGGCTCTAAGACTTTGTGATTAGGGTTATGCCTGCATCCTTCTCTTAGGATGGAGTGTATAACTTTAATCCTAAGCCTTGAACCCTTAATGTGTTTAAGTCTCTTAATCAATCCTTAATAAATATCAAGACATCACACTTGTAACTTGGGCCTTGCATTAGGGTTCTAATTCTTCCTTAAGTGGTTAAGAAGGACTAACCCTAGTGTTAATGGACAAGTCCCCCTCAAGTTGTCTTACAAATCATAAAAAACACTTCATCATCATATCATTAAATAAAATCCACTTAATAAAGGCTTGTTTTGTCATGGGTTTAATCCCTAATCATGGATTAAGTTGAGGAGTCTTCCTCAGCTTAAACATTCTCATCTATCATCCTTCTTTTAGGATGGTGTAATGGGTCTGTTTAATCCTTGATTATGGCTTAACCTCATTACTTAACACTAAACAAAAATCCCAAAAACATCTAAGTAATCACAAGTAGGTTAATGATCTTAACTCTACATCAAAAGGTGATTAAGTGTGAGAATCTGACTTCACACTTAAGGTATTCTCATTACCCCTGATCAGAGGGAAGATGTGATGAGTTTACTAACCCATTGGTTTAGGCTTAAGCTCATTATCTTATGACAAACTTCAAAAGCAATAAAAGACTGAAAACTCAAAAACAAACAATAATCGTCTCCTCCGGGATTCTTTTCTCATCTCACTCATTCATAACCGAGAACTTGCTTCTTCCGTCTAATGCAAGACAGTTAGCACCTGAGCCAGACAGGTCATACACTTGAGCATTGACAAGCAAGCAGTTCACAAGTCAATTCATCTTTCAGTCTCTTTGGGTCGAACTACGGTGTTCTGACTTCCTCATTGCACGAGAGGATACGTAGGCATAACTTAACGGTTATCGAACAAAAGTCTCTATATATTCCCCCTCTTTCCAGCTTTATTCTCTTAGCCTCATATTCTTGAGCACTTCATTCTTGTTCTCACACTGACACTGTATATATCACATCACATTTCTTTACACTGACACCTGTACATTCTTTTCCAGCTCTTTACACACAAATTGCACTGACACTACCCCTTTAAAACACAAATCTTTTAAGCGTGGATCCCGTCGAGTACGACGGACAATCTGGGTGCTAATACCTTCCCAGGTTGTAACCAACCCCCTTTCTCAGTCTCTCTGGTTCGCAAACCGTCTTATCCATCTTTTCCTAGGTCTATGCAGCATTGCCTTTCCTCCGGGATAAAAATGCCTAACTGGCGACTCTATTCATCTCCAGTGAGTTCACGGCTTTGTGTTCTCACTGTCCCTCTCGCCGACCGTTCGCGCTTGTACCTGGATGCAAATCTTTGGGAGCGACAATCATCATGGCAATTAAGTTGAGATGCTTATCTCATACTTAAGTATGCTCATTATCCCTAATCAGGGAGGATATAATGAGTTTACAAGCCCTTGATTTAGGCTTAAGCTCATTAACTTATGGAAAACACCAAAAACAATAACAAAACTGAAAACACAAAAACAAACAATAATCGTCTCCTTCGGGATTCTTTTCTCATCACACTCATTCACAAACGAGAACTTGCTTCTTCCGTCTAATGCAAGACAGTTAGAACTCGAGCCAGACGAGTCATACACTTGAGCATAGACAAGTAAGCAGTTCACAGTCAATTTATTTTCAGTCTCTTTGAGTCGAACTATGGTGTCTTGACTTCCTTATTGCACGAGAGGATATGTAGGCATAACTTAACTGTTATCGAACAAAAGTCTCTGTGTCTTCCCTCTCTTTCAGCATTCTTTAAAAAGCCTCAATTCCTGAGCATTTCACTTCTTTTTGCACTGACACCTGTACTTTCATTCCTAGCTTTTGCACACAGATAACACATACACCTTACCCCTTTAAACACAATCTTTTAAGAGTGGATCCCGTCGAGTACGACGGACAATCTGGGTGCTAATACCTTCCCAGGTTGTAACCAACCCCCTTTCTCAGTTTCTCTGGTTCGCAACCGTCTTATCCATATTTCTAGGTTTATGCAGCATTACCCTTCCTTCAGGATAAAAATGCCTAGCTGGCGACTCTATTCACTTCATTTCTTTTCTCCTTTCACCGACTGTCCGCGCTTGTACCGGGATACAAATCTTCGGGAGCAACATTCGCCCGTCGAAGAAATGATTCGGTTCCCCGAGGGGATGGTTGGTTTTGTCACTCTCACGTTTCTTAACGGGGTTGCTGGAGAGGAGGCCAGCACTAATGGAATCATCTTGGCAAGCCATCGAGAAGGAGATTGAACGATGTTGTTTTTGTTTTCACGAACTGAAGATGAGAAAACAGGGTAACAAAGGTTCCCATAGATGGCGCCACTGATCGTACCTAAGATCAGAATCTCCAATGGTTGTTAATGTAGACTTTGAAGTCTGCTCGGATGCTGAGAAGAACAGGGGGTGTACCTGCAAGGTACTCTGATGCCAAAGTCAGAACGGTCAGAAGAGTTATCAAGTACAAGTAAAAGTGTTCAGGGAATGAATATTTGATACATGGCCCTCTCAAGTGAGGGGGTTTATATAGAGAGCCCCCAGCACGTGGCTAACGGTTCCTATTTTGGACCTGGATCGCGGATCCCCCAAAAATAGGTAAATGCCAGAAACCAACCGTCAGACGAGCAACCTGGTCGTGATAATGGCTCGTCGAGCACACGATCGCCCGAGTAAGAGTCATCATGGTCAAATATGGGTGATCTCTTCTAATGTCAGGCAGAGGTCAAGAATGAGTATATAATACCGACCACGAGCAGGTGTGGTCGACGAATCTCGATCGATCCAAGGGAGCATAAATCTGGTGGGTCCCTTCGACATTTGGGCTATTGGGTCATTCCATGAGTAAGAGGGGATTTGGCCAAGCCTAGTCGTTGGGCCAGTCCAGAACAGTTGCATTCTCATTTCCCTGGTTATGGATCGGTTTATGCCATTTCCTAGTCAGATCGTCTGATCTTATTTGAGTTGTAAATCAGTTGATATTACTCCTTTTTCTTTGAGTCGTGAATTGGTCGATGTTACGTTCTCCTATCTTCGGTTGTGATTCGTTTGATTCTAAAACTAGTCACTGATAAACTCTCTGTTGTAAAGGGAACCAAATTCATTCTCTAGTACCACTAGAGTTCATATCCCTCTTCTTCTCCACAGATGGCAAATTTTCTGGTCTGTTTTGGTATTCAATCACAATTTATCTTGAATGTCTGATAGTCGTCGCTCTTATCCTTTTCAGATTAACAGATGATTGAATAGGGGCAGCTGTAACATCCCAAAATTTTCCCTCTCATTTTCATATCATTTAGCATATCATTTTCATACAGTTGCATTGCATTCAAGAAAATCATAAAAAAAATAAAATAAAAAGAAGATAAAAATAAATAAAATAAAGCATACAATATCTGTTGAAGCATATGGCATGTGATAAAGTGTTTTTCAGCGGCAATATCAATCATCAGGTCTCAGAGTCAAAATAGGATCAAAATAGAAATCACAAGTGCATTTCTGAGGTTTCCCACCAAAAGGAGGGAAAATTCAAAATTTACTTGTGTTAACCAGTTAACACGTGTATTTTTTGCCAAAAAAATGCAGATTTTCAACATGGAGGAATTTTGTGGTTTTTTCTTTTTTATTTGATTTGAATTTATTTAATTTCATTAAATGTGAATTATTGAGAAGGATCTAGAAGGATTACCAAGCTTAATTCCCCCAAGCTAAGTCCTAATCACCTTTCTAAGAAAGCTCCAATCCTAGTTCCAAACCATATTTTGAGCCCCAAACCTAAGTGGTATTTATACCATTTCTCTCCAAACCTCAAGACACACACTTCATAATTTCATTTTCCCTCTCAATTTTCTGGCTTTCTCTCTCACTTTTCTCTCCACTCTCTTCAAACCCTTACACACTCAAAGTTCCATTTTCTTCAAAGATTATCAAATTTCACCTTAAAATTTGTTGATCTTGGAACTAAACCTTCATCCATTGAATCTATACACATCTGATTATGGTTTTTGCTAATAGTTTAGATCTGAATTTGTGCTTTTGGATTAAGCTTTTTGCATCAAGTTCATCATCTTGCATTTATTTTTGTAATTGCTTGAAGAGGAGCATTGGATCTTTTTCTTATCTTGATTCATTAATTGCAGTTTAATCAACACTCACCAAAGCAAATCTCAGTTTAGTAGGTTGGTTAATTTCATATCCACTGTCATTTTAATCAACCGTCATTTTGTTGCATCCCCTTCTCGTGATGAGCATGGCTGAGGGAAATGCTTCCCAAGGACTGTGCGCGTCAAAGTACCCCGTGTTCTCGAAGCATCGTGGGATGAAGAAGTCTTTTGGTCTAGAAATTGATAAGGCAATTGGCATGAGAGAAGCTTATCCAGAAATTTCTTCGACCTTCTTGGTCTCCTCCTGTCGAGGAGCTCCGTCTTTGACATATTCCTTTATATGCCCCTCCTTGATGAGTGTTTCAATGGCATCTTTGAGGTGTATGCAGTCTTCGGTCACATGCCCATGACTGCAGTGGAAACGACAATACTTACTCTTGTAGGTATTGCCATTGGAAGCTGTTGGTTTGGGGAAGAGACCACCTCCTTGTTTGAATTCGGTGTTGATGCACTCTGTCAGAATGTTCTCACGGGGAGTTGTGAGGAGGGTATACTCTAAGAAACGTCTGGCAGGTTCCCTGCTCTCGCAAGGACAATCGTCTTTGTGTATTTCGCTTCAAGGAGCCTCGACATCATCCTTCTGCTTGTGGGCTCGTGAGTTTTCCCGATTCCTTGAATCTTTGGTTTTGTATGCGACCTCTTTTTCTTTGTACTGGATGTAGGCTTACGCTTTGTGGAAGATCTCGACAAGAGAATGAGAAGGCCCAATCCCCATTGCTTTATGAAACTCATTATTGGGGCACAAACCTTTTTCCAGGATGTATCTCTTCATGTAATCAGTGGTGTATATCTCCACTACTTCTTTATTAAACTTGTCTATGTAATCTTGTAAAGGCTCGTCTTTACCATAGATGATTCCTTCGAGGGTAGCCTCAGACTTAGGGTGACACCTAGATGCGCTAAAGTGCCTTGTAAATTGATTTTTCAGGACTCTCCATGATGTAATGGACCCTAGGGGAAGGTGTTTATACCAGGACATGGCCCCTTTCCATAATGTGATGGGGAAGAGTCTACATTTGATGTGTTTGTGGAGCATGGCCTCAACATTTTCTATGTGATCCTCTGGATCTGTGGTGCCTTCATACGTAGCCAATGGAATGGGTATCTCAAGCCCGCGAGGAATGCGGGTCTCTATGATCTCACGACTAGAGGGTCCGCGGGTATCCTCGTCATCACTGTTGCCAAAATACGGGTAAGGATATCTGCTGTGGCAAGGGCTTCTGCTTCGTCGAAGGGGATATCTGGTACGCTCTTTATAGCAGGACTTCTTGGTATCTGTAAACCTATAATTTCGACAAGGTGAAATTTAGAAGTGTGAGGTTGTCTTTGTCGAAAGATGATAAAAGGAAGTAATTTCAAGGATTGCTGACAGGGTTTAAAACCCCATTACTTCGACAGAGAGGTAGATGTTTGTTCTGGCAGAATAAAGTTTGAGAAGTGATTTGTGACTAAGTATTTGGCAGAGGAAAGTTTTCTTTCGACGTTTCGACAGAAGATAGTCTTTCAATGATTTCGACAGAAGAGGACATCTGACAAAAGAATATTTGGTAAGTGCTGAAGAGTTTCGTTTCTTCTTTAAAAAGGGTTTCGACAGTTTGAAAAGTTATAAGGTTTTCGTCACTAAGGAAGGGATTCAAATTCAAAAGGTTGTAACCTTTGGCAGTTGGACACATGGAGGTTTCAGAGAAGAAATTTACATGCAGGCTGACACTTGTCGTTTAGTTATAGTTTTTCCGTTCTAAGCAGTTATTTTGTTTATGTATAAATAGGATAGTTTGTGGTTAGAATGGTGTGTGAAAATTGGTACAAAATTCCTGTAAAAGCTCTAAGTACCCAGTGTGAGAGAAAATGAGTTTAGTATTTGGAACAATGTACGTTTAAAACACCAGTTATATTTCAAAGTCATTTTAAAATTACTTGTTTATTCTTCAAGTTTATGTCATTTTAAACTTTATTTACGTTTCTGCAAGTTTACAGCCTTCGACATGTCTTTTTGTTCTTGTTTAAACTTTTAACTTTATTTCATCTTTAAGTTCAAATTTTACTTTACTTGCAAAATCAAAGTTCTTAATACTTTGACAATATTGATAAAACAAACCACAAATCAGTCACCAAATTCTAAGAGTAGTTCGACAGAAACAATGCACATGTATCCCAGGACTTGTATGGTTGGTCCTGCAAGTAACCCAGTTTTCTGAAGAAATTGGTTAACCAGAGGTTGTTCGCCAGAAATCACCGCGAACAAATTGGCACACCTGGTGGGACCTGTGCATTTTGATAAAATTCTGATAAATAATTTCTTAGACAAATTGTTCCTTGCTACGTTGTATGATTCTTAGAAGCGGTAAACTAGCCGTAACCGACGTAGAGAGACCAAAGAGAACAAGAAGAAGAAACATGGCTAACTTGCCAAATACTTCAAATAATCCTGACGAAACAATATCAGTTTCCAACCCTATCCCTTCGTCAGGACCAATACCAGCGTCTGGCCCTGTTTTAGAACAGATTAGGCCTCCTTTGGGGGATCCCATACCAACAGGTTCAGGATCCCAGAATGCGCCTAGTTCTTCCACCATGGGACACGCTAGACCTTTGGGAACCCCTCCCCCTGGAGGAAATACATTCAGGCCATATCTGAATTATTCTCAGCCTTTGACTGGGAGGGAACAACCATATGGAATGCCAACTTCAATGATGGCAAGCCTACATAATTCGTCACCATTATTCTCTGATGCTATGGTTCAAGTGTCATCACCATTGCAGGGGTCAGGATATGGTGGAAATGGAAATAGGATAAACCAAGTTCCACCAGGTTTCCATATGCCCGCTATGACGAACCATTCTGCACAAGTAATTCGTCAACAGATGGATGAAAGCAATCATGATATGGTGCAGGCTTTGACACAACAAATGGGAGAAGTGTTCAATCCCTTAATACAGAACACTACCCAAACAAACCAAATATTGGCAGAACAGATGGCACGCATTGCTGACTTTTTCGGAGTCCCGCAAGTACAGCAAAGAATGCAATTAAATCAGGCCCCTGCCAATAGGGCTGTCGAAGAAGAACTTACTATAAACCAAAGGCCCTTAGGAAATCCTCATGAAAATCCCAGGAGGCAAGAGGTAATAGTCGAACAGCCTAATGTAGAAGAGCCTATTCGACAGGAACCAAGAAGGATAATAGTCCAGAGAAATCAAAATGCTGACGAAGTGTTACAGCAGAGAATGCGTTACAATGACATGCCTGTCGAAAACAATATTGCCACCATGGTTGAGAGAATAATGGCACAAAATGGAGTAAACGTAGGATTACAAAGGCCTAGTTATACTTCCCCTTTGTCTGAATTTGTCTTACAACAAGAATTACCACCAAGGTGGAAAGTCCCCAAATTTACAAAATTTTCAGGGGATACTAGTGAGTCCACCATAGAACACGTGGCACGTTACTTGATAGAAGCAGGAGAAATTGCGAATAATGAGAACCTAAGGATGAAATATTTCCCAAGTTCTTTAACAAAAAATGCGTTCACTTGGTTCACATCACTTCCTGCAACTTCAATTTTTACTTGGACCCAATTAGAAAGATTGTTCCATGAACAATTTTATATGGGACAAACCAAGATAAGTTTGAAGGAGTTGGCAAGTGTCAAAAGAAAGTTTTCTGAACCTATAGATGACTATTTGAATAGGTTTAGATTACTAAAAGCCAGATGCTTTACGCAAGTGCCGGAACAAGAACTAGTCGAAATGGCTGCAGGGGGTCTAGATTATTCCATAAGGAAGAAACTGGATACCCAGTACTTGAGAGATATGGCACAACTGGCAGACAGAGTGAGGCAAATAGAAAGACTAAAAAATGAAAAATTCAGATCAAACAAAAACAAGAAGGAAAGAGTGGCCTATGTAGGAGTAATTCATGAAGATGATTATGACGAAAACGAACAAGTCATCTTCGACCAGCAAGAAATTGATCTGGCAGAATTAAAACAAGGCCCTCCATATTCTTGTAAAGTTTTAGCCCCGTCGAATGGAAAAAATCCAGTCGAAGTAGAAAAGAATGACAGGTTCCCTAAAAGAACCTATACATTCGACATCACTAAGTGTGATGAAATATTTGATTTATTAGTCAAAGATGGTCAGTTAATAAAACCAGCAGGCGCGAAAGAGCCTCCTGTAGACCAACAGAAAAAGAGAGGTTTTTGTAAATACCATAATTTCTTGGGTCATAAAACTTCTCAATGTTACCTTTTCAGGGATCTTGTCCAGAACGCAATCCAAAATGGAAGGCTGAAGTTTGGAGACAAAGCCAAGCAGCAGATGAGGATTGACTCTAATCCTATGCAGGCGGTAGAGGCCAATTATGCTGAACCAGAAATGGTAAATGTGGTCGAAATGGAGATCGTGGCTGAAGAAAATTTTGAAATGGTGGAAGTTACTGAAAGCTTCGACACCAACTTCACCATGATAGAAGCTGCTGAAGGTTTCGACACCCATGTAAATGTGGTGGAAGAAGGTGATGATCTTGCTGACCAGACTGAAGAGAAAGAAGTCAAAGTTTCTGAAGACTTCGACAGTGATAATGCTAGCGAAACTACTGAAGGTTTCGACGAAAGAAATGCAGTCAAAGTGGGAAGAAGCTTCGACAAGAAAAACTACGAAAGAGATGCTGAGCAGGGGGTGATCTGGGATACTTTGGGAGAGTCAAATGGAAAGTTCGATCTCATGGTGAAATATTCAGCACCACCAAGCTCCAAAGCAGATATCAACAAAATCAAACCCACAGGGTGGGGAGATTCCTTCAAAAAGGATGACGAAGAGGAGGGTGACAAAACCCTCATTGTTCAGAAAGAGGCCACTGAGGGCCTTGGTCAAGAGGAGATCAAAACAGCAGGGACTGATGACCATTCCCCCACTGTCGAACCAGTAAACATTGGTACCATCAGAACTGGAGGGCATCCTGTCGAAAGGGTTGCACACTGCTGCAACTACATCTACAAGGGTTTACACCCAAAAGGCAATGTGAGTCAGTCAAAGGAGGACATCCCAGAGGAAATCATGCTGGTCGAAAAAATGAATAAATTGAAGATCACAACTGAACAGAGTGCTGGGATTCACATGGTGGAAGTCACTCAGAGGGTGGGACCAGACACAAACAAGGGAAAGAGACATCAAGAGAAGCATCAGAAGCTGGTTTACCCAGAAGAAAATGAAAGTCTTGTCGAATTCATCCAGAGGTGTCAAAGGAAGAATGCAGAAGTCATGCTTTGCCCAAGATGCAGTGCTGTGTTCGACAAGAAAGCAGCTGATGACTTAGAAGCAGCAGAAAAGACCCAGAGGAAAGGAAATTGGGGAACAGTCCCACCAACCAGAAACGAAAGATTCGACCCAAGAAGAGGGAAGCATCACAGTCAAGGAGTGGGAGAAAGACGTTCCAACACCTACAAACCATCCAACAGGCCAAATGTTGACAAATGGGTTCAGCCTATAAGGGATGCCCAAGGTCAGAAGAGATGGAAGAGTTTTGAAGTGAACAGAGGTCCTTCAATGGAAGTTAAAAAGGAGGCAAGGCCAAAATATGTCTCTGAAAACTACAAAGGGAAGAATCCTATGTCCAGATCCCAATGGAGAAGATTCCAAAGGCAGAGGAAAATTGAAAAGGGAACGGTAGAACACCAAAGGGTTGGGCAGAAGAGAGCTGAATCAAGCAAATGTGTGCAGATTACAAACAAGGGGATGCCTCTGGCAGAAAAAGAAACCTTTCAGGAGAATAGATCTGGTGACACCACGGAGGTGCAAAAGACAAACAACAGAATTCCAGTGGACGAAGAAGTCACAGATGAATTTGGTTCAGAATCAGATGCCTCTTTCGACGTAACCTGCAATGTGGTCTCTGTACTGCCCAGAGATTATGACAGGATAATGGAAGTCGAAGACGAAGAAGATGACATGGTAGATGACAGCATAGGCTTGAAGCCCGTGTGCTACTACATAATGAATAATGGCTGTGTCGAAGAGCAAAATGCTTTCTTCGAAAAGCCAGATGATGCAATGAAGGCTCACTTAAAGCCTCTTTTCATAAGAGGAAAGGTAGAAAATGTGGGTGTCAACAAAATTCTGATAGATGGTGGAGCAGCTGTGAATTTAATTCCTCATTATATGATAAAGAGGATTGGAAAAGATGACTCCGACACTAAGCCTCACAATATGGTGTTGTCCAACTATGAAGGTAAAGTAGGGACAACGTTGGGGGTAATACAACTGAACTTGACTGTAGGATCTATCACCAGGCCTACCATGTTTGTGGTGATAGCATCAAAGGCAAATTACAACTTGCTGTTGGGAAGGGAATGGATCCATGGGATTGGGGCTGTGCCATCTTCCATGCATCAAAGGATAGCAATCTGGAGGCCAGATGGGATTGTCGAAAACATTGAAGCAGATCAGAGTTACTTCACAGCTGATGTGAACAATGTTACTAGTCGTAACTTCGACAAACACCTCGCCCATATAGCACCATGCAACCCTGCTGCTTTCGACCTAACAGCTTCCGACAATGCTTACTGTTCCATGTACCTCCATCCTACGCATGGTTTCCAGTGGGATAAAGAAATAATTGGGGAGACAAATTACACCTGGGGAACTACCCATGTCAACCCAACTGGATGGGGGAGTAAATTCAGTGAAGATGACTGAAGCATCAGCCATGAAAAGGATTTCGGCTTATATAGCCGAAAAACAACTCAAAGCGGCCCTTGAGGCTGAAGTTAGAAATATGGCTGTCGAAGCCAGCACTCAAATTGTCAAAGAACAACATCCTCAAGAAAACATTGAGGAGCAACATGCAAATCAGAGTTTTGAAGAAGACTCAAATGGTGAATGGCAGAACCAAAGACTTGATGCCATTTATGATGACGAACCTTTGGGGTTCGAAAAGGATCCAACCTCCACCAATATGAAAATGGTGGCACAGGATCCTTTGGAGGAGATTAATCTGGGACTGGGGGCAGAGAAAAGGCCCACTTACATCAGTGCCAAGTTGAATCCTCAACTCAGAGTCGAAATAATCCAACTGCTGAATGAGTTTAAAGACTGCTTCGCTTGGGATTATGACGAAATGCCTGGTCTAGACAGAAGTTTGGTGGAATTGAAATTGCCAATACTGGAAGGGAAGAAGCCAATAAAGCAGACCCCCAGACGTTTTGCACCTGAGATTCTGTCGAAAATCAAAGAAGAAGTCGAAAGACTTCTAAAATGCAAATTCATCCGTACAACAAGGTATGTCGAATGGATTGCTAATATTGTTCCTGTGATTAAGAAAAATGGCACACTAAGGGTGTGTATTGATTTTAGAGATCTAAACTCAGCCACCCCTAAGGATGAGTATCCTATGCCAGTAGCAGAAATGCTAGTAGATTCTGCAGCAGGCCATGAGTATTTAAGTATGCTTGATGGATATTCTGGTTATAACCAGATTTTTATTGCTGAAGAAGACGTTCCAAAAACAGCTTTTCGTTGTCCAGGAGCAATAGGAACATATGAATGGGTAGTTATGCCCTTTGGTTTGAAAAATGTTGGAGCTACTTACCAAAGGGCCATGAATTCTATTTTTCATGATTTCATCGAAACATTTATGCAAATTTATATAGATGACATTGTGATTAAATCTGCTTCAGGCTTGGACCATATCAACCATCTTCGACAATCCTTTGAAAGGATGAGGAAGTTTGGTTTGAAAATGAATCCTCTTAAATGTGCTTTTGGTGTGCAGGCTGGGGATTTCTTAGGCTTTGTGGTCCACAAGAAAGGGATTGAAATTAACGAAAACAAAGCTAAGGCAATAATGGAAGCAAAAGCGCCATCGACAAAGAAGGAATTGCAGTCTCTGCTAGGGAAAATCAACTTTCTTAGAAGGTTCATCTCCAACCTTAGTGGAAAGACTCAGGCCTTCTCACCTCTGCTTCGACTGAAGAAGGAGGGTTTCACTTGGGGGCAAGAGCAGCAAGATGCTTTCGACAAGATCAAGGAGTATTTGGCAAATCCCCCAGTCCTAATATCTCCTTGTCGAAAAAGAAGCATGAGGCTCTATATATCAGCATCTGACAGAACATTAGGAAGTATGCTTTGTCAAGAAGATGAACATGGCGTCGAAAGAGCCATTTATTATCTTAGCAGAGTTTTAAATAATGCTGAAACTAGATATAGTATGATAGAGAAATTATGTTTATGTGTATATTTCTCTTGTACAAAATTGAAGCATTATATAAAACCCATTGATGTACATATATCTTCTCATTTCGACGTAATAAAGCATATGTTGTCTAAATCTATTTTACATAGTCGAATTGGAAAATGGGCTTTAGCTTTGACTGAATACTCTTTAAAATATATGCCTCTAAAAGCTGTTAAAGGGCAAGTAGTTGCTGATTTTATAGCTGACCACTCCATACTTGGAGATGAAACAAATTATGTCAAAAAAGAGCCTTGGAGGTTATATTTCGACGGTTCCAGCCACAAAAATGGAACAGGTATTGGGGTGTTAATTATTTCTCCCAATAAAATTCCAACAAAGTTCAAGTACAAAATAGAAGGATTCTGTTCAAACAATGAGGCAGAATATGAAGCCTTAATATCTGGACTTGAAATCTTGTTGGAACTGGGGGCAACAGAGGTCGAAATAATGGGTGACTCTGAGTTGGTGATTAAACAACTGACGAAAGAGTACAAATGTGTCAAAGAAAATTTGATCATGTACTTTGTGATAGCCAACAGGCTCCTCAAGAGATTCGACAGTGTGGTTTTTAGACACATTCCCAGATTGGAAAATCAGGAAGCAAATGACTTGGCTCAATTGGCTTCAGGGTATAAAGTGTCGAAAGAAAATCTGTTGAAGGTTGTCGAAGTAAGAGGTAAAGTTTTATCTACTAAGCTGGCCCCATCTGATTTGGAGACAATGAGATTAGGATATGGTGATGAAGAAAACTTTGAGATTTTCAACGTAGGTGATTTAGAAGCTGGAGATTGGAGAAAACCCATCAAAGATTATTTACAAAATCCAAATCAGACTGTCGAAAGAAAGATAAAGTACAGGGCCATAAGCTATGTGCTCTTTGGAAATGAACTGTTTAAAAAGACTGCAGAAGGAGTTCTACTAAAATGCCTAGGAGAGACTGAGGCTTATATAGCTCTGTCAAATGTACATGGTGGTGCATGTGGTGCTCACCAAGCAGGACATAAGATGAAATGGCTATTATTTCGACAAGGAATGTATTGGCCAACCATGTTGAAAGACTGTGTCGAATTTGCAAAAGGTTGTCAGGAATGTCAAATCCATGCAGGCATACCTCATGTGCCAGCGAGTGAGTTACATTCTATTGTAAAGCCTTGGCCATTTAGAGGTTGGGCTTTAGATTTGATTGGTGAGATTCGACCAGCCTCCTCAAAGGGGCAGAAGTACATATTAGTGGGGGTAGACTATTTCACTAAGTGGATTGAAGCCATACCTTTGACGAATGTAGATCAGGAAGCAGTCATAGATTTCATCCAGAAACACATAATGTATAGATTTGGAATACCAGAGACTATAACCACTGATCAAGGATCTGTGTTTACTGGTAGAAATATGCAAGCATTTGCAAGAGAAACGGGTTTTAAGTTGTTGACTTCGACACCCTATTATGCCCAAGCAAATGGCCAGGTCGAAGCAGCCAACAAAGTGGTAATAAACCTGATAAAGAAGCATGTGGGGAAAAAACCTAGAAATTGGCATAAGACCCTGGATCAAATCCTTTGGGCTTGTCGAACATCTCCTAAGGAAGCAACTAATTCCACCCCATTTAAATTAACTTATGGACATGATGCAGTATTGCCTGTCGAAATTTGTTTACAGTCAATACGAATTCAAAGACATCATGAGATTCCATCTGAAATTTATTGGAGTATGATGATGGATGAATTGGTTGATTTAGACGAAGAAAGGTTGCGTGCTTTAGAACTAATAAGAAGGCAGAAAGAAAGAGTTGAAAATTTTTATAACAAAAAAGTAAAATTTAAAGCCTTTTTAGTGAATGATTTAGTTTGGAAAGTGATCTTGCCCATGGAGAAGAAAGACAGAGTGATGGGAAAATGGTCCCCTAAGTGGGAAGGACCTTTTAAAATTCTAAGAGTTTTTTCCAATGGTGCATACGAAGTCGAAGAAATAGAAAAAGATAGAAGAGTGATGAAAATAAATGGGAAGTACTTAAAAAAGTATAAACCAACACTGCACGAAATAAAAATAAGAACAAATTAAAATGGTAAATGAAACTTGTCTTCGCCAAACAAATGGCGTAAAATAGCATTACATATAAAAGTGCTAAGAAAGGAAATATCCTTAAAACAAATAAAATTCCTAAGTTCTATTACAAAATTACTATCGAAGGAATGTGGCTTTAAGCTCGTCGAATTTTTTCTTTTGGAGTTGGATTCGACGCTCACAAAGGCTCTTGCTGACAGTCATTTCGTCAAGCTCCCTATGAAGTTGCTGGGCTGTTTCTGCATGTTGTAGCCCTTTCTGGAGTTCACTGTCTATTGCTTCCTGATTTGGTTTTTTGAGAGAGGCCTGGCGTTCTTTTTCTTGGAGGATTTTTCTTTGGAGATCAGCAATCTGGGCTTGGTAAGTTTGAATATTGTTTTCACAATCAGCAGCAGCTTTGGTGTATTCATCAGAAAGCTTATTCAGCTCTGAAATCCTTTCTGTCGAAGAAGCCACTGTGTTCCATGCTGAAACTTGCTCCTCAGACTTGGCTGTGATCTTTTGGGAAAATTCTTTTTGTCGAACCAGATCAGCGCTGACAGAATCAATCAAAGATATCAAATCCATCACCAAATGGCTTTCCTCAGTCGAAGCTTCCAGCAAGTTGGCACTTTTTAGGAGCTTCTTCAGATCATATTGAGCAGAAGTATTCTCAGCCAAGACTTCAAACAGGTCAACTCCAAGGATCCTTGTCTTGATCTCATCCATGATGACATTGATTGGTTGAAGGTCAGAAGTGGCCCCTGAAGCTGTCGAACCACTGGCAGAAGAATCTTGGAAGTTATACCTGGTGTCGAGCAAGGCTTTTAAATACTCAAAGGGTTTTCTAACCTTCAAACTCTCAATTTCTTCATGTGATAAACTTGTCGAATCAGTACCCAAAGAGGTTTCGACAGGAGCCTTTGATGAAGAAGGAATGTTTTGAGAAGTTCCTCCAACGCTCAGGTTGACTCCTGGTTGATTCGACAGAGTGACTTCCTCTTCGACATTTTCTTTGTCAGTTGGGTCTGGAGTTGGTACATCCTGAGCAGAGACATCTTCATTAACTTCTGGTGTAGCAGCTGGTGGTGGAAGTGGTGCATCTTGATCTGGAATTATTTGTGCTGCAATGGGGTCCGGTCGAAAGGGGGAGTTGTTGTCAGAAGACTCAGAATCACTGAGGTCGAATTCATCCAAGGTTTGAGGCCCATGGACTCCTGCATCTGGAGTGGCATCATCCTGGAGTCTTTCAGCCAGAGTCCTCTCAGAATTAGAGGGAGCTTGCTCTTCTTGGTTTGCAGAGGTCTCTTCGACGTCAATAACAACCTACAAGCAAAAACATAAAAGAAGAACTGTAAGATAAAGTTACACTCAGTCAAGGCTGGGGGGTTGTTTGTCGAAATGATTACCTGAGGGATTTCAGTATGGGCACTTGAGTCCCCACTTCTTTCGCTCCTTGAGGGAACTTTGTTGACTGGACTGGCAGGTGGAGTTCGTCTTTGGACCAGAGATCTTTGGGACGCCACTGTTTTAATTCTTAGACCTTTGTTTCTTTTCAAAGGCTGGGGTTCAGGGGACTCGTCCTCAGATTCTTCGACGCTTGTTTCCTTCTCTTCTGGTTTCCTTTTCTTTGCTGGGATACGAGTTACCTATAAGAGAAAGAAAAAAGGGTTCAGTATATGAAAATATGAAGTATATAAATAAGGAGGGATGTTTTGTTTGTGTCGAAACCTTCTTGGCAGTTGCAGGAGACTTTTCGACTGTTTTTGAAGAAGTTCCTTCGCCAGTAGTCTTCCTGACAATCCTAACAGCTGAAAAGGAAAAGTTGCATGAACATTGATGTAATGATAAAAGAGTTAGAAGCAAAAAAGAAGAATGTAATTTCTTCGACACCTTCAAGAATGGGTTCGTCCACAGTAACATGTTCTATCCCAATATGAAGGTGCCCAGTGAAGTTGTGCAGATGATACTTCGTCGCAACCACGCGTTCGGCAGGTTTTTTGTTGCTTTCACGAAGCAGTTTTAAATATGATCCACATACAAACCAATCTGGAAATGGAGGACTCAAGGCCACTCCAAATTCTGCAGAAGGGAGTGGAGGGAATTTTGGAGGAAAAGTGGTGAAAGCAAAATCATAGTGTGCATGTGGTGGAAGAGATGTAGGAAACCACAACTTATTCAATTTTTCTGTGAATTTGTATTTTAAAGATACTGCTGCTTCAGCTATGGTTCGACGAAGATCATCAGGCCTGTAAATAGTTTCAAAATACATTTGAAACTTGTGAACTTCTTTGATATGCTGATCTGTACCTTTTTTCTTCCTGTCCTGCACAAAGGTAAAAGCATTCGTCAGAAGAGTAGTGAAAGTTGCTACGTCGAAAAATCTGTTGATATAGTATTCCTTCCACCAGACGTCGAATTCTTCAGTACAGAGGAAGTTTGGTAGGAAAATGGTGGGATAAACTTCAAGAGAAGGGTCAAAAAATTTGTTGTACAGTTCCAAACATTTGTCGAAATGGTGACATGAGTTGTAGAAGATAATGGCACCTTTCTTGTGGTAGATGGGCTTCGTCTTCGTTTGAATTAATCCAAACTGCCTAGCTACCAGATTGGGTTGGTAAACAATGAGAGATACTTTTGTGTTATTGAGGCTATGGTGAGAAAAGAAGTGTCTGGGCATGAGAAAAGCTTCCCAAATGGAGATGTAGGAATCTTCATCTTTCTGGTTCTCCACTGGTAGTTTTCTAGTAAACCATCTTGGACCTACTTGCCTGTTGGCGAATGGTGCCATTGAAGGAGAAAATTTGTAGCGTTTGGAGAACATCATGATGTAGCCAGTAAATGCTTGTCGAAGGCTTGTATTCTCATCAGTAGGGGTCAGTTGAACCAGCCTAGGCCATTCGACGCGTCTTTCTTTGACTGCCTCTTCGACAATTGGCATTTTTATGGGGATGAAGTTTTCAAAAGTGGCATTCAGCCATAGTTGTAGAAGCCAAAAGGGGCCTGTGAGACTTATGTTACCTTTGTCCTTAAGGGTTTTGAGGTTGCTTACACCTTCACTTAAGGATTCATAGAGGTTGGCCAGAAGTAGCTCACTTAGGCAAAATGCAACTCCATTGTGAAGTTGATTCGCCATAATGATAAAACTTCTGGCTACCTGAAGGGACCTTGTACAGAATACAAATTTGGACAACCACAGGCTAAGGAAGGCAATGTGTTCTGTGTCAGAGACTTCTTCATTGTTTTCACCTTGGTAATGGGCTATGAAAACAGAATACCCTGCATACTTTGTGTCGAAGCTTATGGGGTCCTTGTTCAAGTGTTCAGGGTTGAATATTTCCCCTAAAGGACTAAGGCCAGTTATGGCTGCTATGTCGAATAGGGTGGGGGTCACCATTCCACAAGGTAAGTGGAAGGTATTGTAAGTACTGTCCCAGAAATACAAGGAGGCCAACAGCATGTTTTGGCAGTAACGGGGACCCTCCTTCGACAATTGGATTAAGTCATAAATCCCAGTTTTCTTCCAAAACTTTTCTTTGGCCTTTTCGACCCTAGTAAGCCATGCTAGGTAATCAGAGGGATCTTTCGTCAGAGGGGGGCTCCTAAAAATCCTGTTTTGGTTTAGATAAGACAGATCTATTTCTGTCGAAGCCATAAGGACTTCAGGTTCCTTTGATGAGGTTTCGACAGGTTTGGGGTTCTTGTTAGCAGCTATGGGTTTTAAAGCAGAATAGCAGGGGTAAAACTCTTTCAAACGTTTAGAATCAGCATTGGGATCAAAAATAGGGCCTAACATAGCATGATGAATTCCAGAAACAGAAAGGGGGATCATTACCTGTGACCTGTAAATGCTTGCCTTTTCCCTTTCATTAGGGGGTTCTGGGAAGTACTGTTGGTGCTGTGTTTGAGTAGGCCCAGATAACACGTGAGCAGGAGGAAGATCCGTGGTTTTCTTTGTCTTCTTTGCACTTTGTCCAGTGGTAGTCTTTGGGGGAGCCATTGATTAAATGAGGAGATTAAAGGAAGCAGAAGCTCTGACAAGTCTTGAAATGGAGGTTTTGCGTTTGGAAGAGAAGAAGTGAGAAGGTGGAAAGTGTGAAATGTTATTGAAAGTGGTATTTATAGAGTTTGAAATAAATGATTAATATTAAATAGAGGGAAAATGAAAAGATTTCTTTTAATTGAGAAGTGGAAACGTGTGTTTTTGAGCCTTTAGTGGAAGTTAGAAAGTGGCAGTTGTTGGGAGGCCAT
Organism: Lathyrus aphaca; assembly: GCA_963966055.1. Classification (NCBI taxonomy): domain Eukaryota; kingdom Viridiplantae; phylum Streptophyta; class Magnoliopsida; order Fabales; family Fabaceae; genus Lathyrus; species Lathyrus aphaca. The sequence continues at coordinate 221,892,738 of OZ014519.1, forward strand.
GATTTACCTACAATCTAGGGTTATGGGAGATTGTGTAAAAACGTGGGCTAGACATGATGTTTTGGTAAAGTGGAAATCATGATGTTTTCTTGGGACTCAACAAAATCACTTTACAATAAATGCAACTGACAGGGAGTCAAAGGTCACTTCGACAGCAAAAGACATTTCTCCAATGATAGTCGAAAATATCTTTGCTGGGGGGCAATTTGTAAACCTATAATTTCGACAAGGTGAAATTTAGAAGTGTGAGGTTGTCTTTGTCGAAAGATGATAAAAGGAAGTAATTTCAAGGATTGCTGACAGGGTTTAAAACCCCATTACTTCGACAGAGAGGTAGATGTTTGTTCTGGCAGAATAAAGTTTGAGAAGTGATTTGTGACTAAGTATTTGGCAGAGGAAAGTTTTCTTTCGACGTTTCGACAGAAGATAGTCTTTCAATGATTTCGACAGAAGAGGACATCTGACAAAAGAATATTTGGTAAGTGCTGAAGAGTTTCGTTTCTTCTTTAAAAAGGGTTTCGACAGTTTGAAAAGTTATAAGGTTTTCGTCACTAAGGAAGGGATTCAAATTCAAAAGGTTGTAACCTTTGGCAGTTGGACACATGGAGGTTTCAGAGAAGAAATTTACATGCAGGCTGACACTTGTCGTTTAGTTATAGTTTTTCCGTTCTAAGCAGTTATTTTGTTTATGTATAAATAGGATAGTTTGTGGTTAGAATGGTGTGTGAAAATTGGTACAAAATTCCTGTAAAAGCTCTAAGTACCCAGTGTGAGAGAAAATGAGTTTAGTATTTGGAACAATGTACGTTTAAAACACCAGTTATATTTCAAAGTCATTTTAAAATTACTTGTTTATTCTTCAAGTTTATGTCATTTTAAACTTTATTTACGTTTCTGCAAGTTTACAGCCTTCGACATGTCTTTTTGTTCTTGTTTAAACTTTTAACTTTATTTCATCTTTAAGTTCAAATTTTACTTTACTTGCAAAATCAAAGTTCTTAATACTTTGACAATATTGATAAAACAAACCACAAATCAGTCACCAAATTCTAAGAGTAGTTCGACAGAAACAATGCACATGTATCCCAGGACTTGTATGGTTGGTCCTGCAAGTAACCCAGTTTTCTGAAGAAATTGGTTAACCAGAGGTTGTTCGCCAGAAATCACCGCGAACAGTATCTTTGTTCCTCTTGTTTAGGGAGCGATGAGATCTCTGAAGAGCGGACCAGTTGTGTTTCTTTGCCTTTTCCGTACGGGGTCCTACTGGTTCTTTTTTACCAGCGATGGGGAGAGATTTTTGGAATCTTTCTTCTTGTGTTTTCGGTAAGGAGATCGTGATTGGCGTGATGGGCTATGAGTATCTCGACGATGATGTTTCTCCATAGGAGAAGGATACCGGCGATCATTTTCCAGAATTTGTATGCGCTCATTTTGCTGGAAGATAGACATGTTGGCATTGTTGAGTGCGACAATAAGAGCCTAGGTGTCGGCGTCGGTGTCCAACTGAACATGGATTGGCTCGAATATATGATCCCCTTGAGGGACGGATGAGTGTTTCAGATTTTTGGAAGACGGGGAGAAAACATGTCACTCGTGGAGAGCAGTTCCATGGTGGCTAGGGTTGTCGTCGTTGCTGAGGATGATGGTGACGGGGTTGTTGATAACTTTGTTGAGCTGAGAAGCCATGAAGACAAAAGGAGGTGGTAGAAAGCTTTGATATTGGGTTGAAAAGACGAAATCTTGTTCAATAAAGATAAGGGCTTCTAGTTTCCCACAGACGGTGCCACTGTACAAATGTGATTCAGACAGGTCCTCGTGGCCTTCATCTGGGGCTGCAACAAGGGTTGTAGAAAAAAAGGGTGGTGTACTTGCAAGGTACTCTGACGCTCAAGTAAGTTTCAGCGTGAAAGCAATCTAAAGCGTTAGGAAAATATGTAAGTGATTAGAATTGAATACCTGACCCTCCAAAGGAGGAGGATATTTATAAGGGTACTTGGCCGAGGTATGCAGGCATGTGGCCCTTGACTAAGTCCAACTGCCACTAGAAACTTTGGAGGGGAAGTTGGTCGCATGATGGATGTTAAGCGCGTGTGGAGGAGATCCTAACGGTTATATCCAACGGATACATCCAACGACATATTCCTTATTGGGTCGTGCACGAATATCGATTGGGTTGGGCCTTGCCCAGTTGGAGGGTAGATGCCAGTCCAGAACACACTTCAAAGTTTTCATAGGAGTATAAATCATGTTCCTACAATTGATTTAATTATAAAATTCATGCCTTGATCATAGCTTGCAAGCTGACATTCAATTTTTATGACTCGAAAGGCCTTATATTGTAATTCGATGGGCAAATGGCAAGTTTTCCATATACTAGCCTGCATGGGAATATTCTTAATGGTGTTTTAGAATCATTTCGGTAGGTCCACAATCGATATGTGTAAACACCCCAAATTTTCCCTCTTTTTTCTCACACCTTGGCTTGTGATCCTTCATGTTGCATTGCATAAGCAAACTATCTCACACTGCATAGTTATTTCACTGCATAGTTGCATAGTTAGGGTTTGTGATCAAATAAATCTTAGAAGTGGTTTGAGCTATCTCAGAGGCCATTAAGCATGCCAAGAGGGTCCATGAGTGGTCTATGATCATATTATACCCCCAAGGGTTCTTGAAAGTCAAAAGATCACAAGAGATTGCAGAGCCATCCAGGCAGGCTCAGGGCTCCTACACAGATGACCAGAAATTAGGGTTTTGGGTTTGAGGCCCTTACACTCAAAGTTTTTGGCCATTCTTGATTCTATTGGTCTATATATGTTATAAGGAGCATGTGTATCAAATTTGAAGCAAAAATTTATTGTGGAAGTCATTTGATCAAATGGTAACTTGTTGTGCAAGAAAAGTCAGAATCATGGCATATGAGACCTCCATCAAGGGTACCAAAGGGTCATCTTCATCATTTTGAGGTCCTAGGACCTTTATTTGGTCTTAGGAATGGTTGTAAGTTCACAATATTGAAGAATTTTGAGCCATTGCAAAATTTGCCATTTTTGGACATTACTTGATTTGAAAACTTTCCATTTTGGGAAAGATTTTCAACCTCCTCTTTCTTGATCAAAAATGTTTCAAATGAAATTTTGTTGAACATGAAATTTGTGGATTGGATCTTCCCATTTTCAAAAAGTACAAGAACTCCTCTTGATTCATCTTAGAGCTCAAGATATGGCAAGTCAAAGTTGGGAAAAATCACATAATTTTCAAGTTCATGTCAAAGAGGGAAATGTGCAAAATGGAATTCTAAGCACTTGTTTGGCCTCAAATTCATGTCTACACATCATAACATTGATAAGCAACATTTCAAGACAAGAATTCAGCCAAGAACCAAGGCATTTCATGGCCAATTGTCACAAACTTCACAAAGTTGCCAAAATGCAAAACCACTTCAAACTTGTGATCCAAGCCATACAGCTCACCACAATTGATCCAAGAGTCATCCTTGAACTCAGCTGATGTGGTACAAGCCAAGAAACCATCTATGTACCTTTCCATACCTCAAATACACCAAACCTTGACTTTTTGCAATTTCTCCCATGCTCTTGGAATAGTGATCAGCAGCCTCTACTAACCTGCTCCATGACCTACTCAAACATTATGGGAGTGATATAGCAACTCATTCAGTATTGAAACAGGACACACTTCAGATTGTACAAAAATTGCCTAAAACTTCATCTCTTCGATTCTCACTCCTCAGCCATCAAACTCCAGAAATTCTTTCACCATTCAATCACAAATCACCTAAGGAACAAATCCCACCCCTCACAATGGCCTGAAACACAACATATCAAAAACACGATTTATAATACACCAGAACCAAACCTCTTAAAATAGCCAATATAAACTCCATCCAAGCTTGCCATTAGCACCAGGGGATCAGTGGAGGTGGTTTGCACAAAGGGAAGGCTCAGAAAGCTCATCTTTGAAGGTCTCCAGCTCAGGAATAGCTCAAGAACTTTTTCGCAGAACCTTGATTTATGGTTATAAAATGAATCTATGTGTGCCACTGATCATCCTGATGTGTTTAAAATTGAAAATGGTTGAGAAATAAGCATTTCATGTTGTTCTGAAAGTTTGACCTAAGAAATGTTTTGATTCGATTCTTGCTGTTCATGTGTTATAAATGTTATTTGATGATTGATTCTTGTTCCATGATGCTTGGGGAATATTTATGGGCAATTTTTATGGAGTTTAATGACCTAGGGAAGAAGATAGGTTGAGGGGCTAGCCGGAGAAGACGATCGGAGCTTCCCTCCGGTCGCCTGAAAGTAATTAGGGTTTAGTTGCCCAGATTGAACCACAACCCTTGGATCCTGATTAGCTTAAGTTTTGGACGGTCCAGATAATTCATTTGCCCTAATCCTAATTAATTAAAATTAAATCTGATTAATTAACTCAGTTTGAATCTAGGACCTTGGATCACGCGTGCTTTTGCCAGTTTGAACCATAGCCTTAGGATCTGATTACCCCTGGTCTTGTTGACTCTCACTCTTAGCCTTTGATCTAGCCTCTGCGCCATCTGGACCATCCCTTTTGCATACTTTTCACTTTTTATTTTCTTTTTCTCATTTTATTTTCTTTTATTTATTTAAAATAGCAAAACATTTTATAAAATTCTGATCTTTTGCATTTTCACTTCAATTAATTTTAAAAACCCAAAAACATTTTTATTTTTATTTTTTGCATTAAAAATCCATTTTTATATCATTTAATTGTATTATTTAATTCATTCATTCATTTTAATTAATTAAAAATGCTTTTAGGTATTTAAAAATCACCAAAAAAATCATGAAGCATTCTTACATATTTAGAACAATTTACAAACTCATCTTACAAATTTATTTTAGGGTTTGATCATGTTTTGACAATTAACCATGAATTAGGGTTTCCAAGTTTCCTATTTTTCTAACCCTAACTTCAAAAATCAATTTCTGATCAACCAAGATGAGTTTGCACATGGTTCTTTTTGCATTCTGTCATACTTTGCATGTAGTATCTAGGGAATTTAACTCATAATTTTGCATTGAGTTTTCTATTTGTTTGGAATTTTTCACGAAGAAGTACCCAAAACCCTAGCCTAACTTAGAAAAACCATAACTTGACTTTGGTATAGCTTCTGACCTCCATCTTTGGGGAGTGTTCTAGTGTGTGTTTAGGGTTCATTTGGTTGCATTTTCAAATTCTTATCATGTGTTATCCTTCTATTGTGGACATGTGCATCTCATACTTTCTTAAAACCCTAATTTGCCATGTTCATTTGCATTCATCTTTGCATACCTTCATCATATGAACTTGTTATGACATCTCATGCATTTGTATGTCATCTTAGATACCTTAGGACATGTATGAACATTGGTTGATCATTGTTGCATCCATTTGGTATGCTTTGTATGCATTGCTTCTTATGTGTATTCATGTGATTCCAAGCTTCTAACATGCCTTCCTTTGCATCCCATCTCTTGTATGATCATGCATAAACATTGTACATGTCTTTGCATCGTTTCATAACACATTTGCATTGTGTTTTCACTTCTGGTTTTGATCATTGCATCTTCATTTGCCTTATCTCATTTCTTTTCACATTTTATGCATTCATACTAACCATTTCAGGGGCTTCAGGTAAGTTGTTTAGGATGTGGATTTGCCTCCACATCCAACCTCTTTTTATCTCTTCATTTGCATTTTTATTTGTCTTTGAAGTGAGTTTGACTCACTTGCTCTCTCTTGCTCCCTTTCTTTCTCCTAGGTTACTTAACTTCTTCAGGAAGTAAGTAACCTATTCTCCTTTCTCTTCTCTTTTCATCTGCTTCTTCTTCCTTGGTGGACATCTGAAGATCTTTCTCTAAGCCTCACAAACCATAGGAATATCCAAGCATGATAAATTTAGGGTTGTACATAGTATCCCCTAGGTTTTACCTTTGAGTCTCCTTGAGTCTCTGCTTCTCATCTTATAATCTAGGCTAAACAGTTAAAGTTTTAAGACTCTGAATTAGGGTTATGCATGTATGCTTATCTTAGGATGGAGTGTATAACTTTAATACTTAGTGTTAAACCTTTAAGTTGTTTACACCTCCTAATCAAAACACCTAAAAATCATTAAGACTTAAGCTTGTAACTTGGGCCTTATATTAGGGTTACATCTCTGCCTGTTGGTTCAGAGGGACTAACCTTAGTATTTAATGGACAAGTCCCCCTCAGGTTTAGTATTACGAACATAAAATCCATTTCTTAATCCCACCTTTAATTAAAATCCACTTTAATAAAGGCTTGTTACATAATGATTTTAATCCCTAACCATGGATTAAGTTGAGGTGTCTTCCTCATCTTAAGTGTTCTCATCTATTATCCTTCTCTTAGGATGGTTTAATGAGTTCACTAATCCCTGATTAGAGATTAAACTCATTACTTAACACAAAACAAAATTCCAAAAACACTTAATAATCACAAGTGGGTTAATGATTTTAATCCAGTATCATTAGGGTAATTAAGTTGAGGTTCCCATCTCATACTTAAGTAGACTCATTATCCCTAATCAGGGATGATATAATGAGTTTACAAATCCTTGATTAAGGCTTAAGCTCATTATCTTATGCAAAACACCAAAAATAATAAAAAACTGAAAACACAAAAAAAAACAATAAACGTCTCCTCCGGGATTCTTTTCTCATCATATTCACTATGAAAACGAGAACTCGCTTCTCCCGTCTAATGCAAGACAGTTAGCACTCGAGCCAGACGAGTCATACACTTGAGCATAGACAAGCAAGCAGTTCACAACAAAATCATCCAGGTCTCTTTGAGTCGAACTACGGTGTTCTAACTTCCTCATTGCACGAGAGGATACGTAGGCATAACTTAACAGTTATCGAACAAAAGTCTATTTGTCTCCCCCCTCTCCTCCTCTTAGTTTCTCTTTCTTTAGCCTCAGTTTTGAGCACTCATTTTCTTTTTGCACTGACACTCTGTACATCCTTTTCTCCCTAGCTTTTTATGCACAGTTTAGCACATACACCATTCCCCTTTAAACACAATCAAGTAAGCGTGGATCCCATCGAGTAAGACAGACGGTCTGGGTGCTAATACCTTCCTAGGTCATAACCTACCCCCTTACTCAGTCTCTTTGGTTCGCAACCGTCTTATCCACATATTTTTAGGTTTATGCAGCATTACCTTTCCTTCGGGATAAAAATTCCTAGCTGGCGACTCTATTCAACCTCAACCTTCAACATCGCCTCGTCCGTTCGCGTTTGCACCGGGATGAAAATCCGGGGAGCGACAGCTTGGCGACTCTACTGGGGATCTATGCAACCAGGGCTTCTGGTTCTCTTGTGGGTTTCTCCTAGCGCTTGTTTGTTTGTGTTTATTGGGGGTGTTATATGTTATTTTTGTTTATGTTTTTGCTTTATTTATTGCTTCCTGTACAGCTTTATTTATTGCATTTACTTTATCGCTTTCATTTACTGCTTTCTGCATTTCATTTATTATTATCATATCATTGTGCTGGATTTCTGGTTTGCTTTAGTGGGAGGGGTATTCTAGTGAGAAAGGTCCAACACAAAGGCCTGAGTGACACAAAGGATTATAGTGGTTTTGTATTCTTTCCCATTCTATTTCGGTCTGGTACGGGAATATGAAAACACGGTTCAGACATGGGTTTCCTTTTGAGAACTCTATGCTACAGATTTCCTGTAGTGCTAGGGCTATCTGGGAATCCTGCTAAGTCTGGATGACCTTTTTTAGATGACCTTTAACATCTGAGGTGAATTAGAGGAAGATCCTTTATGATTAGGGTAAACAATGTACCTCTGGGTTAGAAGTGTTTACACTTCTCATAATAAATCTGAACCTGAGGATCCTTGTTCTAGAACAATACCTGTGAGTGGGTTGGGTTGTTTACAGGTTTGCAGGAACCCTTGACCTCAACATACCTTGCTACTGGAATTTGTTCTTAAGGTTGTACTATTTTGGACTAGTTCTTTGAAACCCTGGATTATTGACTCTTTATTTGAGTCCCCCGCCTGGTTATTGGTTCTCAGGCCTTCATCCGAAACTCTGAGCACTCAAGGATCCTGTCAAAAGGCAACTGATAATCCAGCACATGATCACAAACCCTTGCATATCACAAGCATACATCATATTGCATCATTTAACATTTGTCTATTTGTTTTATAGGGTACCCATCTTCCTTTGGTTTGGTTTTGACCGTTCTTCTGCCCAGCTTGTCTGCTTCAACACTTCTTCAGCTATCTTCTTCAATTATTCTCTTCAATTATCTCCTTCTGCACACATCTTCAACATGGATTCAACCAGGAAAAACAACATCACCTACCACTTCTTTGAGTATCCTCTAGCCGGCATCAGGAAGATACAGGCCCTTATCACCCCTGATCATGTTCCCTTATTCAGAGAGCATTATAGTGGAATCCTGGACATGATCATGGACCTGGATGCATAACAAAGGAGCATGATTCACACATGTCTTCAGTTTTATGACCCTCCTCTACGTTGCTTCAATTTCCCAAATTTTCAGATAGGTCCTTTGCTGGAAGAATAACCTAAGCTATTGGATGTCCCTATCAAGAATCTCTTTCAACCCTGAAATGACCCCTCCAAATAATGAAGACATAGCCAAAGCACTACATTTGGAGGCAACTATCATTGATGAGAACATGACTTCCAAGGCTGGAATCCCAGGCCTTCTTCTGGATTTCTTGATCACTTAGGCTACAATGCATGTTGCAGTAGGGAATTGGGAAACTGTGTGTGATCTCCTGGCTCTTAGCATTTATGGTATCATTTTGTTTGCAGACGATCCTAAGTTTATAAGCAAAAATGCCATCCACATCTTCATGCTAAAGAACCTGGTTCCTACCTTATTGGGAGACTTCTACTACTTAGTTCATCAGAGGAATGAGAAACAGAGAGGAAGACTAGTAAGATGTTGTGCACCTCTTTTCTACAGTTGGTTGATGAAGCATATGCCGAAGACGAAAGCTTTCCTAAACCCACATCAGTCAAGGAATTGGGCTAAGAGGATGATTGCCCTTACTTCAGAAGATATCAGATGGTGTACTCATAGTACCAAGGGCCGAGACATAATAACAAGTTGTGGGCAATACCCAATGTAACACCCTAATTTTTGCCCTAAGATTTCTCTGCATTTCATCTGCATTTCGCATACAAACAAGATCACACTGGTTTCGAGTTTCTTCTCAGGTGTAGGGTCTATGCTTCGCAGGGGATCACCATTGTTTTTATTTCTTTATAGTTATTTATATTTACTGATCACTAACCAAAATACCAAAAATATGTTGCAGTATTCTTCTTCTTCTCTGTGTTGCAGGTTTCCAAAGACAGGGAAATCATTTCAATTCAGATGCGTTTGTTCAGTCATGATTCGATTTCAAGTGGATGTTTGACCTAACATTGGTCAAACTATCAAAATATTGGTTGACTGCCAGTTGTGTGTGCAAGGGTTCATTTCTCGGACAATGCGTTTTCAAAGTACAAGTTAGGTTGTGTGACAGTGTTTTTGGTGCGAAGTTTGGTTTGCTCATTAGTTGTGTGACAGTGTTTTTGGTGCGAAGTTTGGTTTGCTCATCAGTTGTGTGACAGTGTTTTGTGTGAGATTTGGTTTGAAGCTGCAGTGTTTATCAGATGACAGTTGGTTTACTTTGTGAAATATTCAGTGGGGCTGTGTTGGCTGTGTTCATTTTTCATCAGTGGCTTGTGCAAGAAAAATCAGGATTTGTTGTGGGCTTGAAAACCAAATTCCTTATCCATTATCCATTCCCGATTAAACCATTTATTATCAACTTAATCAATGACCTTTCTTTTTTCCTTTTCTCCTATCTTTGCTTACCGATTCATTTTTTTTTAGACCAATTGTCCAAATTACCATTTTTTCTAACCATTTCCAATTATTTTTTTTCATTATCCCAAATATTCATCTTTTTTATCCAATTTCCAATTTTTTCCGTTTCAATCAATTTCCTTTTATCATTCCCATTTTATTCTAATATTTTAATTTCCATTATTTTTTCTATCTTTTAATCCATTTTAATTCATATTCCTTCCTTTTTAATTCATATATATATTCCTAAATATTTCCATATCCCAAGTTCATACAAAAAAAACAAGACTATTTTTTTATTATTATAATTCATAAATACATTTTTTTAGTCCATTAGATTTTTTTAGAAAAAATATAAAACAAGCAAAGCCTCACAATCACACGCCTGGCCCATAAGCCTCTTATGACTTCAACTCCAAAACCTTTCCCATTTTGCCCACAACTTCTGGCCCACCAACATCACCTCACGCAAACTGAAGCCAAAAACCCCCACACGCCCACAGCCTTGCGCGTACAACAAAAGCCTGCAAACATTTCCTTGGCCCCACAAGCTAACACCTTCAGGCCCAATTTTCCAAACCTTTTTCCACATGATTTCCTGCACATCATCAGCCAATTTTTCCCAACCGCAAGCAAAGACATTCACTTCAAGCCAAAACAAAAACAACTAACAGCCAGCCGCAGCTTTGCAAAACTCCAGCAGTCTCGCGCCGTACCAAACAAACCAAGTCTCAGCTTTTTTGCCCAAGCCACTTGCACATCACCAGGCCCCACACGAAAGTACTTTCCAGTCGTATCCGTACAAGCCTGTACCAATTCCAAGCCTAATGCAAGCCAACAACTGCAACCTGCACAAACACTCCCAAATACCTCATGCCAAAATATCATCCAGACGCGCAAACAAATTCTCACACGCCGCATATCAAACAAGCTTTAGCAAGTCAAGAATACAAGTTGTACTGCATCATGCTTCTCTCAGCCAACACTTCCTTGCCAATCCGTAGACTCAAGCCGCGTGAAGCCTAAATAATTTTCCCATAAGCCCCAAACTCCCAGCCTCACGTGCATCACAGTTGCAAAACCGTACGACAACTCCAGCAAGCTTTTCCCATCAGTACCATGAGCCGAAACCGTGCCCAGCTTAAGCCTCAAACAATGCAGCAAAACCAAGCCAAAGAAAAATTCAAGCAAGCCAAGCAAGGCCTTCACCGAAACGAATCCAGCCCAAATCCCTTGCCTCTTTCCGCACGCACGGCTAACCAAAACAAATGAGCACGCATCTCGCACATGAGTAGAGAACACGAGCAAAGCACACCTGAAACGCAAAAATATCAAAACGATTAAAACGCAATTAACTCAAAGGCAAAACGCGAAAAATGGAAACGCAAGTCCCGTGACCTATTTCTGGATCTTTCTTCTTCATCCTATAAGTAGGACCCTCCATTCACTTCAAAAGCAAGCTTACATAGCCTCTCAAATTGCTGCTCAAATCAATTCAAATCCCTAAATCCCCTTTTCTTTATCCTTTCCAATATTCAACCATAAACATCAATTGAGATTCGAAAACGTGAAGAAGAAGAAGGAGAGAGTCCGCGATAATCGAAGAAGAAGAAGAAGAGCTTTTCGTGATTTGAGAAGGAGAAGTGTTGTTCGGTTGATTTTGTGAAGGTGAGCCTTGGAATAGTGCCGTCGTATACCCCTGTTTCTTCCACTGTGTTTGCCCTATTTGTTTGATGTGAAGGAGAAGAAGAGCCTGAGCTCTTTTTGTATTTTTCGTTTTTCTTTTTCATTAATTCATTTTTTTGTTTTTTTTTATAAAAAAAATGGTGCATAGTGGTGTGGGCTTAAGATCCTTGTTGATCCATTTCTTTCCACCCCTACCCGCGGATCTACCTTCTCTCTCCCTCTTCCATTTTCTTTTTTTTTCTTTCTTTAGCTTTTCTTTGTTTTGTTTTTAAATATTATTGAAAGAAAATCCTTTAGAAAAATATGTTTTAAGAAATGTTTTAGAATATGTGTTAGTAGAGGTTATAAAAATATATTTTAAAGAAATTTTAGAAAAAGTATTTTAAAAAGAATGTTTAGAAAAAGAGTTTTAGAAATGATTAAAAAAAATATTTTGAATTCTTTTATGGATCTAGTCTTTTAGATCCATTAGCTTCATCTTTTTATTTTCTTTTGGTCGATGACAATCTTCGATTCGGGATTGTTGATTTCCGATTAGTTTAATCTTCATTATTTCAAATCTATGGATGAATGATCATTTGGATCATTCTCCATACTTTGAGATCGTGATAGGTTGCTTTTCGATGAAATTCAACGAGAATCTCGATTAAGATTAGACCTTCCTTTTTCTTTTAGTGTGGCATGTTTTCGGAGAACGATCCATTATATCGTTTCTCTAACATGTATTAACACGAATATTTTCCACTTTAATTAGTGGTGGCCGGCCTCATTTGTAGGGTAATTACTCCGTAAATTACTCGGCGATTGCTTAACATAGACCTACAGTTGTCCCGATTCGACTTAAGATCCACTTGGATCCGGTTGCCTCGATTTTATTATTCCTTGTTGTGGTTGTGCTTGATTAAGTTCATCATACCACTTATAGTGTAAATATTATAATATTGTGAATATAATTGTTTAAATTTAATCTCTCGCACCTTATCCTTTTATTTTAATCTCTTGCTCCTTTATCTCTTTATTATGCTTTATCATATAATATCATATATCATTTGTTTATATTCATATTGTTGCTCGTTTTTTTATTTTGTTCATTTGGATATCAAAACACTTAATAAAGGATTAAACACCTAAAAGACTTGTGACTTCTAATTGTGGACTATGGTTACTATCCCTTTGCTTGTGGAGAATGGACTTAGACTTTAAGATATTTCCCCTTGCTCAAGTTGGAATGGATTAGAAACCTCATCCTCAAGTTATTTCATTAGCCATTGAAGGTGGAATTCCGAACTTCAAATAATTGTGCATATTTTTTGGTTTGGTAAACTCTTTCCTTAACTTTTAATTCAAGCATTAGGATTAGTCCCTTCATCTCCTCCCCATTCTTTAATTTTCAAAACTTCTCCCTATTTCAAAAATCTTCTTGTTTTTTTAAACTTCAAATGCTTTCATAAATAAACCTTGACTTTGGTCAAGCGATTTTAAACTTTTCACTTTTATTTCCTTAAACAAATGTTAATCCATGTAAATATATCAAAACCATTTTTTCTTACATACTTTAAAAAATGCAAACCCACTCAATTGTTTTTGTGCTTTGTGCACCTTTTCTTTTCACATGTTTAGATATGATTCATCTTTTCTAGCGGAATTATTCGCTAAAGGATGACGACTTATCTCTACATTTTAAAATTGATTCAACCCATTTGTTCTTTTCAAATTTTGTACCACGAACTACGAGGTTTTGATCTCGCATTGCACTTTGTGGGTACGTAGGCATAAGGCGTTAAAACCTTATCAAACACAAAATCATTAAAAAATATTCTTCTCCTCATCTCTTCCATCTTTTCAAGCAAACCAATTTCAGACCAAAAAGCAATAAGTATTTCAAAGGGCTCCCGTGGAGTACCACGGACGAGTCGGGTGCCTAAAACCTTCCTGGTTCGTAACCAATCCCCTTACCCAATCTCTGTTTATTTCTTTTAGCTTTTGCTTTTAGAATCTTAGGTTTTTATTCGTTCTTTTACCTTTTTCCTTTCGGAAATAAAGAAAAGCGCGGTGGCGACTCTGTGTTCATCGAGTTAAGTTAATCAATAGCTTACACTCACGATTTTACCGCTACACCCAAATGTTCCACTTATTGGAGTAAGGGGTTGCATCAATTACAATCCTTTACTTTTCAAAAGACAGTTGGGGTATGCCTTGGTACATCCACCTAGGGAGCAGGACTTAGCATAGTCTCTTTATTGTACTATTCAGAACAATCATGCCATTGTCCGACAAGCAGCCTAGGCTTGGGACAACATACAGACTAAAGGGACTACTATTCTGGCGAAATGCAACAACATAGCCTCTGCTCAGTACATTGAATGGTCACGCATTAGAGGACAGATTACTCCTATTCCATTCACCCTAGAAGATGTACCAGGGTCATCAGCAGTTGAGCCCACAACTACAGTAAACCTGGAAGAGTTTGAAAAATTAAAGGAAAGAAACACCCAGCTGGCTGAAGATTTGAAGAAGACCCTTTGGGAAAGGAATGATAGTCGTCTAGACATTGAGAGGTTAGAGAAGCTACGCGTCGAGCATGTAACCAAAATTGAGAATACTGAAGACTTCATCAGGAAAGCCCGAGCAGGAGAACTCGTGTTGAAGAATGCATGTAAAGAAGCAAAGATTCAAAGAGCAATAGTTGAGCATTATCTGGAGGAGAGTCAGGATAGATGGGTCAGGATAACTGAGGTTCGTCTGAAAGAAGACCAGAAGATGCAAGCCAAGATAGAGCAGTTAGAGTCTATTGAGAAAAGAAGCCAAGAAGCACTGCTAGCAGCTCAGAAGGAGATCTCAGAATTGAACTCTGGGCGGGGTTAAAAAGATCCAAAGAGCAAGATAAGTATCAGAAGATGACAAATGGCATTACAACCAGAAACCTTCTCATCAGAACCATTACAGAACACCCAGTTGGACTAGTAACTGATGCTCTCCTGAAGGAAGTCAGGGAGGATGCTTTTGGACTGGATGTTTAATTTTCGTTACTTGTATCTATTTGATTGTACTTTAGCTCACCATGGTGATTTTGTTTGTTGTATTCTTGAATTTGATTGTATTTTGATCCACCATGGGAGTTTGTTTGGTTGTATTCATGAACTATTTGTATTTTGGCATTGCCAATTGTTTTTATGGTTATGTATTGGATTTTGTTATGGACTTCGTCTGCTTCAACATCTTCAAGAGGTCTGGAAGGTCAAAACCAAGAACCAAATCGGATACCATCTGAAGACAAATAGACATATTGCATTGCATGCTAACTTCATATCCTTTGTTTTGCAGGTGTTTTGTTGTTGTTTTCTCACTCTGCTGATTGTTTCAGGAAATATTGCTTGCAGGAGGGTCTTTCCCATCAATCGCATCCGCAGATATCCAACTCGACACAACCTTTCGAGTCTACAAATGGATCAGCTACAGCAGGAACTGACAGATGTAAGGACTCAGATGACAGATGAGAGGACAGAAGTGAGAACCCAGATGAATTAGTTTATGGCTGTGATGACTGGACTGGCCCAAACCCAAGAAAGATTGAGGGAGTTGGTCGAGCGGAAAACTCCAGAAGATAACTATGTTGGTACTGGGGGTACAAGTAACAATGTGCGCGAGCAGCCGCGAACGACTCTGGTAGTGTTTGGACCTGACAACAACCCTGAAGTTAATATCCTTGGGAATGGCCAAAGGAACACTGGAGATCATATTCTGCAAGAAGACCCTCAAGATGAGTAGTTTACGGTATTAGGAGCTGGAGCAGATGAAGCTTATGACCGTCGGCTGGACGAGATATCAGAAATGTTAAGATCCTTGGAATCCCATAACTCCTTGGGATTTGATGTAATGGACATGGGCTTGGTTAAGGGGGTAAGAATTCCCCACAACCCCCGTGTTTTGAAAAGTACAATGGAACTTCCTGTCCTCGCACTCATTTGCAGTCCTTTCTGGGAAGGTTAAAGGCATACACTATGGATGAGAAGCTATGGATGTTTTATTTTGAAGATAGCTTACCCGGGGCATCCAGGGAATGGTACTCACACCTATCAAGGGCTACTGTCAAGAACTGGAAAGACTTGGCTGAGGCCTTTATACGCCAATATCAGTACAACCTGGATATGGCACCCAATAGGACCCTCTTGATGGGTATGTCTCAGTCCTCGAGAGAAAGTTTCCGCGAATACACTCAAAGGTGGAGACAACTCGCTGCTGTTGTCCAGCCACCTATGTCTGAAAGGGAAATGGCTGATATTTTTATGAATACCTTACAAGGGACCTACATTGATAGACTTGTTGCCTTCTCTTCTACCAGTTTTGCTGATGTGGTTATAGCAGGCGAGAGAATTGAAAGTTTGTTGAAAATGGGAAAGATTTCTGATAATGGTGCCAGCTCTAGCAACACAAAGAAACCATTCTCCGAACCCCGAAGGACATGAGAAACTAATTCAGGGCATGTTGGCAGAGGTAGACCCCAGTACTTGCAAAGATCAGTGGCTGCTGTCACCATTCCTACTCCAGCACCTCAGCAACAACAGTATCCTCAACAACAACAAAGATCTTATAACAACAACAACCAACAAAAACGTCCTTTCCAACAAAAGCCTTCTTAGATTAATAGGGTGATCGACCCCATCCCGATGCCCTATGCAATCTTGCTCTCGCAACTATTGAAGCTTAACCTAACTGAACTGAGGAATTTGGCTCCACCAGATCCTCTGAATCTTCCAAGGAATTATGATGTCAACGCCAGATGTGCTTTTCAATCCAATGCACCTGGTCATTCAACAGAGAAGTGTAGGGCCCTGCACATGAAAGTCCAAGATTTGATCGACTCCAAGGCTTTGAATTTTGCACCTCCACCAAATGTCACAAGGAATCCAATACCAAATCATGGTGAGCCAAAGATCAATGCCATTGGGGAGGACCAACCAGTAATTCTGATTGATGACATTGCAAGTATTCAAACACCATTGGCCGAAGTAAAAGCTCACCTATTGAAGTGCCAAATGTTTCCGGGTTGTAAGGCCCGTTGTGAAGCTTGCAAAGTTTCTACCAATGGTTGTGCAAATCTGAAGAATGGTATTAGCAATCTTATTAAAGAAGGCATCCTGCAAATCACATCAACAATTCCATCTTCTACAACTGCAACAGAAATCTCTCCTACAGCACTAGCAAACATTATCTCAACAAAATCTTCTACAAATACAACAAAAATTATTTCAACGGAATCAGCTACAACGACAGCAAACACTAGTGACGACATCTCAACAGTTACCATCTACTATGATCCAGCAACCATCCATGTTCTGGAATCTCTCAACAACAACTTTCAGCAACAACTTCCTGCACCTGCACCATCTTCAATCAGACTTCCTGTCACCATCTACTATGATCCACAGACTATCACAACTCCTTCTTCTGCTGCAATTAGTTCGGTGACCATCATAGTGCCTAGACCAATTCCTTATGATAACAACAATGTCGTGCCTTGGCATTATGGTTCGGATCTTTACTGTCACGGAAGGAAGATCACTCTTGACTCCTCAATACCTGTACCACAAGTTGACAATGTCGGGGGAGGCAGAGGCTTCACTCGGAGCGGACGTCTCTTCGCTTCACAGTTTCCAAGAATTAATGTTGAAGCAGGAGTCGCTGCCAAGGCAAAAGGCAAAAGTGTGGTGCCAGAAGAACCAACTGCAAAAGAAACTCAGAAGATACCCTTTGATCAGGATGTAGACGAGTTTATGAGGATTATCAAAAGAAGTGACTATAAAATTGTGGATCAGCTCCATCAAACACCCTCCAAGATCACCATACTATCTCTGCTCATGTGTTATGAGGCTCACCGGAATGCACTACTCAAGGTCTTGCACGCAACTTATGTGCCGAAAGAAATCACGGCCAATCAGTTGGAATCAGTACTCGCAAATGTCAATACTAGTCATGGACTAGGTTTCACCAATGCTGACTTGACTACGGAGGGACGTAATCACAACAAGGATTTGCATATCACTTTGGAATTTAAAGGTGATATACTTTCTCACGTCCTTGTTGATACCGGATCATCACTCAATGTGTTTCCAAAGAAAGCTTTAGTCAAACTGGAGTATGATGGTATTGCACTCCGTCCGAGCAACCTAGTTGTCAAAGCTTTTGATGGTTCTAAGAGATCAGTTCTCTGAGAGATTGAGCTATCCGTGGTAATTGGCCCGCAAGTTTTCAAAACTACCTTATATGTGATGGACATACAGCCTGCCTACAGCTGTTTGTTGGGTCGACCCTGGATCCATGTTGCTGACGTGGTAACGTCTACCCTTCACCAGAAGTTAAAATATGAGTGGGAAGGCCAAATTATCACCATCTGTGGAGAATAAGACATCTTTGTCAGTCACCTGGCTACATACAAATACATAGAGATGGATGGGGAGATCCATGAAACCATGAGTCAAGGTTTTGAAGCCTTGAACATCAACGAAGCTACAACTGAGGTGTTTGTTGCATCCCAAGAGGAAAGGATGGGCACCTCAATTGCTTCCTACAAACAGGCTCAGAAGGTTGTGGAAGAAAGGAATGCCCAAGACTGGGGCAAGCTGCTGAAAGTTCAGATGAAAGAAGACAAATTCGGTTTGGATTACAGATCATCCCGACAAGTACCAGAGGAGGTTGTTGAAGCTCTTAAGTTCATAAGTGGGGGAATGCTGACCCCGGATGCTGTCAACACTTTGGAAGACGAGGTTGAGAGAGACTACAACTAGGAAAGCTGGATCCGTCCAAGAGTCCCGGGCCAACAAGTCCTCAACTGGTCTTCCTAGGAAATTATAAGGGTTACTGCTGCAGAGTAATTATTATTTCCTGTTTTAAGCATGCATCAAAGTCCTACATCTTGCCCAAGATGTTTGGACTCATTTTGTAATAGGGCCATTTGTATTTTGTGCAAATTGAATATTAATGAACAATGGACATCATTTTGCAAACAATCTTTTTCGCTCACTGTCTTTTCATTTTTGTTATTTCCGCACAAAACAATAAATGGCAATGTTTTTCTCAATAATAACTTTATTCACTTTTTCTAATAAAGATAAAATCAATCACTAAAACGAACCAAATCTCTACCCTTTCAGAGATAGCCCTCCAGATTGCACCGACAACGACACTACTATGGCCTTGTATGACTTCGACAATCCGATTAATCAAGTAGATGAAGGGGTTGAAGAAGACTACGATTTACCTGAAGAGTTAGCCAGGTTATTGAGACAAGAGGAAAAGGTGATTGCTCCTCATCAGGAGGAGGTTGAGACTATTAATCTTGGTACCGAGGAAGTTGTGAAAGAAGTGAAGATTGGAGCCAGTCTGCAAGCTCCGGTAAAAGAACAACTTATCGGTATGTTGTGAGAATATGTCGATGTCTTTGCTTGGTCCTACCAAGATATTTCGGGTTTGGATACAAATAATGTCATGCACAGGTTGCCATTAAAAGAAGATTGCCCACCGGTTAAACAGAAGTTGCGCCGTACTCGCCCAGACATGGCCATGAAAATCAAAGAGGAAGTACAAAAGCAGTGGGACGCCGGTTTTCTCGCTGTAACTAGTTACCCGCCTTAGGTTGCTAACATTGTACCCGTACCTAAGAAGGATGGCAAGGTGCGTATGTGTGTTGATTACCAGGATCTGAACAGAGCAAGCCCGAAAGATGACTTCCCATTACCTCACATTGATGTATTGGTAGACAACACAACTCAGTTATCGGTATTTTCCTTCATGGACGGATTTTCTGGATACAATCAGATCAAGATGTCACCTGAAGACATGGAAAAGACAACCTTCATCACACCATGGGGCACGTTCTGCTACAAAGTAATGTCGTTTGGTTTGAATAACGCCAGTGCGACATATCAACGGGCTATGGTAACATTATTCCACGATATGATCCATAAAGAAATCGAGTGCTACGTGGATGACATGATTGCCAAGTCCCTCACAGAAGAAGACCATTTGGTAAACTTGTTGAAATTGTTCAAGCGTCTGAGGAAGTATCGGTTAAGGTTGAACCCCAACAAATGCACATTCGGGGTACGTTCTGGTAAGCTGTTGGGTTTTATTATAAGCAGAAAAGGAATTGAGGTTGATCCCGACAAAGTCAAAGCAATTCAGGAAATGCCTGCACCTAAGACTGAGAAAGAAGTTTGAGGGTTCTTAGGTAGATTGAACTACATTTCAAGGTTCATTTCTCATTTCACTGCAACCTGCGAGCCCTTGTTCAAATTGCTAAGAAAGGAACAAACAGTCAGGTGGAACGATGATTGTCAAAGAGATTTTGACAAGATCAAAGAGTATTTGCAAGAACCTCCAATTCTCATGCCTCTAGTTGAAGGAAGATCTCTAATAATGTACCTGACAGTATTAGATGAATCAATGGGTGTGTGTTGGGCCAGCATGACGAGTCTGGTCGAAAAGAGTATGCAATATACTACCTAAGCAAAAAGTTTACCGATTGTGAACAATGTTATTCACTGCTCGAGAAAACTTGTTGTGCTTTAGCGTGGGCTGCTCGCCGACTAAGACAGTATATGTTGACTCATACTACCTTGTTGATCTCAAAGATGGACCCAGTCAAGTACATATTTGAGAAGCCAGCACTTATCGGAAGGGTTGCAAGGTGGTAAATGATTCTAATAGAGTATGATATTCAGTACACCTCTCAAAAAGCCATCAAAGGCAGTGTATTGTCTGACTATCTGGCTGAGCAACCCATTGATGACTACCAGCCTATGAGATTTCATTTCCCTGATGAAGACATCACGTTCTTAAAGTCAAAAGATTGTGAAGAGCCTATTCACACTGAAGGGCCTGATCCAGAAGAAGCATGGACTATAATGTTCGATGGGACAGTTAATTGTAACGATCTTGGGGTTGGTGCAGTACTTATTACACCCAAGGGAGTCCATATGCCTTTTTCAGCAAGGTTCCCCTTTGCATGTACTAACAATGAAGCGGAATACGAAGCTTGTATCATGGATCTTGAGGAAGCCATTGACCTCAGGATCAAGACCTTGAATGTATTCGGAGATTCGGCTTTGGTGATCAACCAAACTAATGGCAAGTGGTATACTCATCAAGAGCATCTGGTTCCCTACCGTGACTATACGAGGAGATTGTTGACTTTCTTTACAACGGTCAAGCTTGAATACATCCCTAGAGATGAGAATCAGTTCGCAGACGCCTTGGCCACTATTTCATCTATGATCAAAGTACAGGCTGCTAACTATGTGCCTCGGATTTTAGTATCCAGACTAGACCGACCAGCGTATGTATTCTCTGTGGACACTATCGTTGACAACAAACCTTAGTTGCACGAAATCAAATGCTTCTTGGAGACTCAGACATACCCACCTGGGGCATCGTCTAATGATAAGAAGACATTGAGAAGGTTAGCCGGCAGTTTCTTCCTCAATACTGATGGCTCCTTATACAAGCGAAACTTCGACATGGTCTTGCTCAGATGTGTTGACAAGAAGGAAGCAGACCTACTAATGCACGGAGTACATGAAGGTTCTTTCGGTACCCATGTCGGAGGACATGCAATGGCAAAGAAATTGTTAAGATCAGGTTACTACTGGATCACAATGGATGCAGACTGTTGTACCTATGCCAGAAAATGTCATAAATGCCATATCTACGCAGACAAAGTGCATGTGCCTCTCAATCCTTTGAATATATTGTCTTCACCCTGGCCCTTCGCCATGTGGGGCATTGATATGATTGGAAAGAACGAGCCAACTGCTTCAAATGGTCACAGATTCATCCTGGTAGCCATTGATTACTTCACCAAATGGGTCGAAGCAGCTTCGTATGCAAACGTCACCAAGCAAGTGGTAGCCCGATTTCTGAATAAGGATATCATTTGTCGATATGGAGTTCCCGAGTGAATCATTACTGATAATGGTTCAAACCTTAACAACAAGATGATGGCAGAATTATGTCGGGATTTCAAGATTCAACATCACAACTCTTCTCCTTATAGGCCAAAAATGAATGGCGATGTTGAGGCATCTAACAAAAACATTAAAAAGATTATGCAAAAGATGGTAGTCACGTACAGAGACTGGCACGAAATGTTACCATTCGCCTTACATGGGTACCGAACTTCCATCAGAACATCTACTGGGGCAACACCTTATCAGCTTGTGTATGGTATGGAAGCAAGCCTACCTGTTGAAGTTGAATTTCCCTCCTTGCAAGTAATAATGGATGTGAAACTGCATGAAGCAGAATGGGTCCGATCTCGTTATAATCAACTAAGCTTGATTGAAGAAAAGAGATTAGCATCCATTTTTCATAGTTAATTATATCAGAAACGGATGAAGAAAGCCTTTGATCAAAAGGTCAGACCTCGGGAATATCAAGTGGGAGAGCTTGTACTGAAAAGAATCCTTCCTCCTCATACAGACCACAGGGGCAAGTGGACACCAAACTATGAAGGTCCCTATGTGATAACTAAAGTCTTCTCGGGTGGAGCACTGATGCTCGCAACCATGGATGGTGAAGACTTCCCGTCTCCTGTGAATTCAGATACAGTTAAAAAATACTTCGCATAAATGACCCGCTGGACATAAAAACAGAATGTAAGTCCAGGCAAAAATAGGGCATCCCGGCGAGTCAAAAACAGAATAAAAGACTCGGGCAAAAATAAGGGAAAAATTTAAAAAAATGTACACCCGCTGAGTTGAAAAGCCACATCGGACAGCTCAGGCAAAAATGGGTATCCCGGTGGATTGAAAACCCGAAAGGGCAATCCACGCAAAAACAGGGAAAAAGCGAACAACTGCATTCTGAATTCGTCTGTATTACACTCACATAACAATGCAAGCTTCGAAAGGAAAAAGCGTCGGTCAGAATCAACTTTCTTCAGAAAGCAAGATAAGAAGAGCGTTCAGGTCATACAGGTCATAGCAAAGGAAGCTAATTGGAGCGTCAACTCCAGCATTTCCAAATAGGACCCTTTACTTTTCTCAATTTTACAATTATCTCCTCATTTCAAGGATTAGCTTCTTCACTGTACTTGCCTATTCAGGGCATACAAATCAATAAAGTCAAATATTCATTCACACTTTGATTTGTACCTTTTTGTTTTGTTTGCAAAATGTCCAAAGTTCGTCATACAACATTTGCATGAAAACATATGAGCCATTTTCAATAAATGTTTGCAGGAAATATGTGCTCTTAAGCGAACCTAACTCCTTTGACGGAATCCGGTTGAGGATACCTCAGGGCACTTGTGTGTTTCTTTTGTTTGACAGGTTGCAGGTACTCAAGGCGGACAGCCTTCCACAACGTGGGGTATATCAGGCACTGTATCCCCAGCCAAGCCGGCAGTCACATCATCAGAAGGACTACTTGACAAAAGTATTCCCCCCCCCCCGAGCTTTTTATCTCCTCAGAGTATCCCCCACAAAGTTGACCCTCCGATAGATTACTTACCAGAAGTTCTCTCCTCCCCAAGCAGGACCTCCAAAGCAATGCCTAAATCACTTTTCCCCAGCGAGTGGCCAGATCTTCTCATCCTCAGCACTGGTTCCCCACAGAGTTCTTCCCCTAGAGTTCTTCAGAAAAGATCGTGCAGCGATCCTTTCTCCCCACAAATCGCCCAGTGATCCCTTCTCCCAGCAGATTTCAGATCTCGGATCTCGTTTCTCTCATTTGAATGATCATAGCATTCGCATCATCCTCCCCAAACAGAGCGTAGCATTATGTCTAATACGGAGCATTACGGCAAAAATCCAACATTTGCATGATCATAAGCCAGGTTCGAGCCAGTCACCTACAAATACCAAAATCACTCCTCCAGCAATACGCAAAAACTTATCCCCTGCAGATAAAAAGCCAAAATATCCTTTTGCACTCTCAATAAAAATACTTGTACATACTTATACACAATCCTTATGATACTCATTTGTATCCTACTTATACATAATTCTTTGATACTCGTCCGTATCTAATGCATCTCCCCGGCAGATCAACACTCGTCTGTGTTCCTTATTCAAACAGTTGATACTCGTCCGTATCATCACTCCTTAAACATGCGTCGTTGTTTGTTTCTATCGTGGTCCTAAGGATACTTGTCCGTATCGTTAATCTATACACATTGTCGAAACACTTATACCATTTTATTTTTTAGGGCTTAAACACTCGTCCGTGTTTATCTATCCCCAGAAGTCGCCAACAAAACAACTTTCTATCCGACATTCGTCTTATGTCGCGATAATCCTTAGCAACCGTACCCTGCTAGGTGATCGTCCTTCACCTTTTGATGATCGTACCTCATCATTCATCTGATGGCCGTCCCCATCGTTGATCTTTTTATCCGGCATTCATCCTATGTCGCGATAATCCTCAGCAGCTGTACCCTGCTAGGTGATCGTCCTTCACCTTTCGATGATCGTACCTCATCATTCATCTGATGGTCGTCCCCATCGTCGATCTTTTTATCCGTTATTCGTCCTATGTCGCGATAATCCTCAGCAGCCGTAGCCTGCTAGGTGATCGTCCTTCACCTTTCGATGACCGTACCTCATCATTCATCCGATGGCCATCCCCATCGTCGATCTTTTTATCCGGCGTTTATCCTATGTTGCGATAATCCTCAGTAGCCGTACCCTGCTAGGTGATCGTCCTTCACCTTTTGATGACTTTCCCTCATCATTTTATCTGATGGTCATCCCCATCATTGATCTTCCTATCCGACATTCGTCCTATGTCGTGATATCTTTTAGCAGCCGTCCCCTGCTAGGTGATCGTCCTTCACCTTTTGATGACCGCCCCTCATCATTGATTTATTTATTCTTCACCCGATGACCGTCCCCGTCGTGGTTTCTTTATTCTTCATCCTGACGGTTGTCCCTGTTAGTGCTTTTAAATCCCCATTAAAGTCGCATTTCTTTACCCGATGGTCGTCCCCGTCGCGGATTATTTATTCCCCAGCATGATGATCATCCCCGTCAGCGCGTTTATCACCTTTTTTATCCCCAGCTGTCGTCCTTTACTCGATGGTCGTCCTCCATCGCTATCATTTGATATTCAGTCTATATTGTCTATTACAATTTATATCCATTTTCTTCTTATAATAAAGAGTGCAAATTTTGGACTGTCTTGGTATTCAACCACAAGTTATCTTGTTTGTATGTTAAGCCAGGCGCTTACATCCTACACAACTAACTCATGCTTGAATAGGGGCAGCTATAAACACCCCAAATTTTCCCTCTCTTTTTTCTCACACCTTGGCTTGTGATCCTTCATGTTGCAATGCATAAGCATACCATCTCACACTACATAGTTATTTCACTGCATAGCTGCATAGTTAGGGTTTATGATCAAATAAATCTTAGAAGTGGTTTGAGCTATCTCAGAGGCCATGAAGCATGCCAAAATGGTCCATAAGTGTTCTATGATCATATTATACCCCCAAGGGTTCTTGAAAGTCAAAAGATCACAAGAGATTGTAGAGCCACCCAGGCAGGCTCAGGGCTCCTACACAGATGACCAGAAATTAGGGTTTTGGGTTTGAGGCCATTACACTCAAAGTTTTTGGCCATTCTTTATTCTATTGGTCTATATATGTTATAAGGAGCATGTGTATCAAATTTGAAGCAAAAATTCATTGTGGAAGTCATATGATCAAATGGTAACTTGTTGTGCAAGAAAAGTCAGAATCAGGGCATCTGAGGCCTCCATCAAGGGTACCAAAGGGTCATCTTCATCATTTTGAGGTCCAAGGACCTTTATTTGGTATTAGTAATGGTTGGAAGTTCACAATATTGAAGAATTTTGATCCATTGCAAAAGTTGCCATTTTTGGACATTACTTGATTTGAAAACTTTCCATTTTGGGAAAGATTTTCAACCTCCTCTTTCTTGATCAAAAATGTTTCAAATGAAATTTTGTTGAACATGAAAGTTGTGGATTGGATCTTCCCATTTTCAAAAATTACAAGAACTCCTCTTGATTCATCCTAGAGCTCAAGATATGGCAAGTAAAAGTTGGGAAAAATCACATAATTTTCAAGTTCATGTCAAAGAGGGAAATGTGCAAAATGGACTTCTAAGCACTTGTTTGGCCTCTAATTCATGTCTACACATCATAACATTGATAAGCAACATTTCAAGACAAGAATTCAGCCAAGAACCAAGGCATTTCATGGCCAATTGTCACAAACTTCACAAAGTTGCCAAAATGCAAAACCAATTCAAACTTGTGATCCAAGCCATACAGCTAACCACAATTGATCCAAAAGTCATCCTTGAACTCAGCTGATGCAGTACAAGCCAGGAAACCACCTTTGTACCATGTCGTACCTCAAGTACACCAAACCTTGACTTTTTGCAATTTCTCCCATGCTCTTGGAATAGTGATCAGCAGCCTCTACTAACCTGCTCCATGACATACTCAAACATTATGGGAGTGATATAGCAACTCATTCAGTATTGAAACAGGACACACTTCAGATTGCACAAAAATTGCCTAAAACTTCATCTCTTCGATTCTCACTCCTCAGCAATCAAACTCCAGAAATTCTTTCACCATTCAATCACAAATCACCTAAGGAACAAATCCCACCCCTCACAATGGCCTGAAACACAACATATCAAAAACACGATTTCTGATACACCAGAACCAAACCTCTCAAAATAGCCAATATAAACTCCATCCAAGCTTGCCATTATGTCGCTCCCAGGATTTTCATCCTAGTACAAACGTGAAAGTGGCGCGGAAAGGTTAGAGTCGCCAGCCAGACATTTTTATCCCGAATGAATGGGAAAGGTAATGTTGCACAAACCTGAGGAAGAAGGAAAGGACAAGGTCCTGCGAACCAAAGATCTGAGTTCGGGAGTCGGTTACGACCTGGGAAGGTATTAGCACCCCAGATCGTCCGCCGTACCCGACGGGATCCACGCTTGCTTGCTTGTTTCAAAGGGTGAGAAATAATATGCTGCTGAATAAAATCGCTAACTGGAAATGGAATGGAAATGAGAAAGGAACTGAAATAAGAGAATGATAATGAAAGGGGGAAATGTAGGGAAAATAAAGAATGTGCTCGAACAGGCCCTACCCCGCTGCCTACGTACCTCATCGGGATAATGAGGATCAGAGTCGACGTAGTTTGCCTAACCTATGCGGGAACTATTTGTTTGTGTTTTTTACAGCTGGAACTGCGTATGTCTATGCTCAGGTGTTGCAGGCTCGTCTGGTACGAGTGCGTTTACCGTCTTGCATGTGTGACAAGTCGTCGCGAGTTCGCGTTGTGAGTGAATGAGATGAGAAGAGAAGTTCCCGCAGGATAGTCGCTTATTGTGTTTTTGTCTTTTATGAGTTTTGTATGAATTTGGCACAAGGAAGTGAATTCAAACTCTTTTCCGTGGTATGTACACTTGACTCTACATTCCAAGATGGAATAATAGAACAAGCATACCCAGCAAGGAGAATTTATCCAAGACTGGTTTCCTAGGATTAGGGCTTAAGTTCACTGGCTTGTTGAACTTTATTAAGTGTTTTTGTTGCTTTTGTGAAGAAGTATCTTTTAAGTTTTTCTTTGTGAACAACTCCTTGATGAGACTTGTGCATCATGATAGGCAAGCTTACACCACTCCAAGATGGAATGAATGCAAGTGCTTCATGGAATAAGGCTATACACAAGGAATCCTTTCATTTATTTGTTAAGTGTTTTTGGATTTTGTTTGAAGGTAAGAAGAGAATGACTCAAGTTGATAAAAGGACAAAATCTAAGGGACTAAGACTCAATCCTAATTTTGTTTATTTATTTACAAGTGATCCTATGGTTTGTGAAGTTTTCTATTCCTAATGAGAAACTAGAAACTATTAGAATTCAACTTACTTCTTAATGAAGTTAAGTTGATTCTAAAAACAATGGGGAAGCCTATACAAGTTATAAAATCAAATGGTAAGGCAAAAACAATGAAATTGAATTAAGAAATAAATTCTGAAAATGCCCTTAAAGGCATGAACTAAAAAATAGTCTATTTTTATTTATTCTAATCCTAATGATATTGAAACTTTAAGCCTAAGTACTAAATCCAAGTTAAGCCTAATATTCATTCTAAAAAACAAATTTTAACTAACCTAAGTCTAAATTAAATTCTAATACTAAATCTAATCTAGACTATTATTTTTTTTGACTTTATTTTCATGACTTAAACTAATGGGAATTATGCATAACTAGGCCTAAGAACTAATATTCTAAAAAATGTTAAAACTTCTGAAAAAAATATGAAAATTAAACTATAGGGACCTAATACTATCTATAATATTGTATTAAAAGGGATCCTAAAAAATCCTATTTTTTCTATGCCTAAAAATGATTATTTTCAGCTAAGAATTAACCACTAATTCCTAAGGGCTACACCACTAAAACCTAAGATAAAAGGTCCTAAAAAATCCACTAAAAATATCCTAACTATTATGAGTCCTCTAATTACAGTAAAAAGAGTGGGCAAAAAAAGTTACTGGAAGTCACAAAAATAAAATCAACAAGTTCAAGCACAATTAAAAGAAATTCACTAAAAGCTAATTACAAGGAAAAACCAAATAAAATCAAAAATGCAAAAAAATCAGAAAAATAAAGTGTCAATTATTTCTAATAGGGATTAAAAATCTATTCAAATTTTTGGGGAATTTTCCTAATCATTTTCTATTTTATTTGAATTATTTTGAAACTATATTAAACCAGAAAATTAAATTCTAAAAATAAATAGAAGGGGGGTGACTTAAGTAATTATTCTAGTTTATTTTCTTAAATGGGCTTAGAACGGTGGTGCAGAAAGAAAACAGAAGAAAGCCCACACGCAGGAAATTGGGAGAGGGTGCAAGTAGCATTTTTTTATAATTGTTTTTCTTGATGGGCCTCAAAATGAGGGTGCTAATAGCAAAACTATGGAGGTTCATGAAGATTTACTTTTCTCTCTTCTAATGGCAAGATTAATGGAGACTTATGGGGGAATTAATTAAAATTAAAGGAGTTTTATTATCATTAACCTCTTACTATTCTATTAACAGATTCTTAATTAAATTAATTGTTCTCATAATGAAAATGAAAATACACTTCACAAAGACCACAAGAAGCCCGCGAAACCCTAACCCCTTCTTCTTCCCCTCTTTCCGCCGCCCTCAACACCGTCCCTTCTTCTTCTTCTTCAAATTCACCATCACCATCAACATCATCTTCCATCGCCCTATCCTCTTCCTAACTCTCTTTCAAACCTCCAATCCGAAACCACACCACTAGCCTAACACCTCTTCTTCCTCAAATCCGAATCTAATCCTCAAAGCTAACCGAAAACAAAACTCAATCTCATCTAATCCGAAACAAAACTAACACACAAAAGCTTATCGAACCTAACTCAAGAGCAATTTCACCACCGACGCGAATTCGTACCTTGAATCGAAGTTGCGATGATGTCGTTAACGAACGAAATGAAGTTGTTGCCGCTTACTGTAAGGTTGATGAAAACCCAGGCCTTTTGCACAATGAAAATTCAGCGACGACTGTGTCAATAGCACAAAGAGGCGTGTCGTAAAATTCCGCTCAAGTACGTACCAATTTCACCTCTTCTTGGTCATGTTTCAATCCGTCCTGAGTCCGCGTCTTTCTGCACTTTCTTCATGATTCTGATAATGTGATATGTATTATTTGTTGATTTCATGTTTGCAGGTTGCCGATTGATAGATTGATGAAGGTTCTTATTGATTGCAAGTGTATGCGTTGAAGATTCAGAGTTATGGTGATGAAGCCATTTGAAAGTGATGAGGAAGTGTTATTCAAGATTGAATGTCAGGGAGATTAGAGAGATTGTGAGAGGAAGAAGAAGATTCGAGATGGTTGATTGAGAGAGGCAGTAGAAGAAAAGGATTGAAGAAGAAATGGATGAGAAGAATGGTTCAGGAATGGAAGAGGAGAAGAGAAAATGGTTGCAGGTTTGGGAAAAATGGTGAAAGAATAAGATTGAAGGAGAAGGATTGAAGAAAGGGTGAAGAATGGGTGAAAAATGGTGAAGAGGACTGAAGATTGCAGGAGCTTCTGCTTTATAGAAGCTGATTTGAGGATCCTTCTAGAAGGTAAGTTTGTTATTTTCTGTTAGAAGTTAGTTTTTGATTCTGATTTCTGTTATGAGTTTTGGATTTCTGAAACTGAAACTTGACTAAACATTTGAAAAATGGGGCTGCATTCTCTTTTCTTCTTTTTGCGATTTATTTCACCTCATGAAACTCTTTCCTTGTGAGTGTTTTTCTGAATCATGATTTGCACATTAAACTGAATTTCCTGCAACTCTGTTATAACCCTTTTTTGACTTTGTTTCCTTCTGCAGTGAAGTTATATGAGAATTCTCTTTTTTTTCTTTTTTCTGAAATTCTGTTAACTTTGCTCATTTCCAATCTGGTTCTGTTGTTGATTTGGAAAAAATGCTGGTGTATGTAGGTGACCATTGAATGAAATGATGGAGGTTATTAAGCAATCACGAAAATCCGAAGAATATCCTCATCCTGAATCTGAATTGCAGCAAGGGGAATGGTTTCATTTATGGTTGTTGATGGAATTGTTGAAGATTGGTGGAAATCTTAGAGTTGGCAGGTGATGGTTGTTAAGTCATGAGCCTTGATGGAGGTTGCCGAAGGTTCGGCCTTGTATGAAGTCGTTGCTTGATAATGATTCCTCGACGCTTTAAGGTGATTCCATTTATCTTTCCAGTCTGAAATTGCTCCTTCTGAATTATTGTTGATGTTGATATTCTTGAATCAATTTCTGTAGGCATTATAAATCGGTGAAGATGACAATTGAAGATTGATGGTGAAGACGAATTTGCTGAGTTGAAGCTTGATGAAGAGATGGCTGAAGATGTCGGAATTATGATTGAAGAGTGAAGAAGAAGAGTGTTCTTACTCAATCATTTTTTGTTCTTCTTGTAACTGAAATCTTCTAAATTAATGTTATAATTTCTTTGTGTATTGATTTTTTTGATAAAGTTTCTCCTGAGTTTTTTACTCATGGATGAAGGTAGATTTTATATTGAAGGGGGAAATATTTTCGAAAAGCCCAAGGGAATTCTGCAGTAGCTTTTTCTCTATTGAATCTTTCAACTAACATTTCAATAACCCTTTTTGTTGTTATCAAATTCCTCCCTTTCCGTTGCACTTTTCTCTAACTCCAGCAATCAATTCGGTACCCATAATATCACTTTCAAATTGATTTTTTGAAGCCTCACTTGTGTCTCTTGCAAATTGTCATGGTTCCTTTACATTGGAAACATCCCGCAAATCAACACCACATTTCTTATCCTAAAGCATAATTAAAAGAGAATGGATAATAAGGTTGACTATTATTATGTATGTTTTTTTTCGGTAATGGATATAACTTGGAATTGTGAAGTGGGCTCATTACTTACACTTGGAGTGTCCACATTATTTCTTATTTCCTTTTTTTCAATTTTGGTAAAGCAACAAGAATAATGGGCCCATGATGGACTTAGAACATTATATGCACCCCATGTATTGTGAAACATGCCTTGAAAATTAGCTTTAATTTTGAATGATGACTTCAAAGACAATGTGACTAAATCACAAACTTCTGAATTCTTCATCTGAAATGAATGAGACCTTGGACTAATTCTTGATAAAGCAAAACACGAATCATTCTCGAAAATTCAATTTGAATGAATAATGACCTGTTTGACCTCCTGAACCAATGACAAGAACCTGAGCCACATATTCACAATGTGAAAATGACTTGAGAATTTGAAATAAACGATCAACTTTTGAATACTCTGCAACTTGACCTCATTAAATAGATTTGATATTGCACGAGACCCTGATCTTAATATCCTGTGTCCAAAGCAACAAACATCACCTTAATTGTGCATTCTCCTTAAACCTGAATCGAATCCTTCAACATAGTCCACTCTTAAGAACTTTGATGCCATACTAAACTCTGCAAAATCTCAAATTATTATTCCATAAACAAAAGGGTCCGAACCAAACTTTAATACGCTGGACCTCAATTGGTAACGTGTTCTCAAATCAAATCCTGAATAGGAACTCCCAATTCTCATTGAGATATTTAATGACGAAGAATACAACTTGAGACTTTAGGAAGATCCAAAACTCTGATTCAAAGCAAATCTAATTAAACACCTCAGTAATGAATCTTCTCCGTATGTTAAATCCCTGATAGATGCGGATAAAGTATGAAGCTCTAATTTCACATGGCCTTGATCACATGCCTCATGAATTCAATGCAAATGCAGGGTTATGAAAAATATGACCTAGTGAAAATGCAGATGAATGCGGAATGATGAACCACTTAGGGAAAAAGAATGAGGGCAAATTTTGAGGTATTACACATTAGCACCAGGGAGATCAGTGGAGGTGGTTTGCACAAAGGGAAGGCTCAGAAAGCTCATCTTTGAAGGTCTCCAGCTCAGGTATAGGTCAAGAACTTTTTTCTGAGAACCTTTATTTATGGTTATAATATGAATCTATGTGTGCCACTGATCATCCTGATGTGTTTAAAATTGAAAATGGTTGAGAAATAAGCATTTCATGTTGTTCTGAAAGTTTGACATAAAAAATGTTTTGATTCGATTCTTGTTGTTCATGTGTTATAAATGTTATTTGATGATTGATTCTTGTTCCATGATGCTTGGGGAATATTTCTGGGCAATTTTTATGGAGTTTAATGACCTAGGGAAGAAGATAGGTTGAGGGGCTGGCCGGAGAAGACGACCGGAGCTTCCCTCCGGTCGCCTGAAAGTAATTAGGGTTTAGTTGCCCAGATTGAACCACAACCCTTGGATCCTGAATAGCTTAAGTTTTGGACGGTCCAGATAATTCGTTTGCCCTAATCCTAATTAATTAAAATTAAACCTGATTAATTAACTCAGTTTGAATTTAGGCCCTTGGATCATGCGCGCTTTTGCCAGTTTGAACCATAGCCTTAGGATCTGGTTACCCCTGGTCTTGTTGACTCTCACTCTTAGCCTTTGATCTAGCCTCTGCACCATCTGGACCATCCCTTTTGCATACTTTTCACTTTTTATTTTCTTTTTCTCATTTTATTTTCTTTTATTTATTTAAAATAGCAAAACATTTTATAAAATTATGATCTTTTGTATTTTCACTTCAATTAATTTTAAAAACCCAAAAACATTTTTATTTTTATTTTTTGCATTAAATATACATTTTTAAATCATTTAATTGTATTATTTAATTAATTAATTCATTTTAATTAATTAAAAATTCTTTTAGGTATTTAAAAATCACCAAAAAAATCATGAAGCATTCTTACATATTTAGAACAATTTACAAACTCATCTTACAAATTTATTTTAGGGTTTGATCATGTTTTGACAATTAACCATGAATTAGGGTTTCCAAGTTTCCTATTTTTCTAACCCTAACTTCAAAAATCCATTTCAGATCAACCAAGATGAGTTTGCACATGGTTCTTTTTGCATTCTTTCATACTTTGCTTGTAGTATCTAGGGCATTTAACTCATATTTTTGCATTGCATTTTCTATTTGTTTGGCATTTTTCCTGAAGAAGTACCCAAAACCCTAGCCTAACTTAGAAAAACCATAACTTGACTTTGATATAGCTTCTGACCTCCATCTTTGGGGAGTGTTCTAGTGTGTGTTTAGGGTTCATTTGGTTGCAATTTCAAATTCTTATCATGTGTTATCCTTCTGTTGTGGACATCTGCATCTCATACTTTCTTAAAACCCTAATTTGCCATGTTCATTTGCATTCATATTTGCATACCTTCATCATATGAACTTATTATGACATCTCATGCATTTGTATGTCATCTTAGATACCTTAGGACATGTATTAACATTGGTTGATCATTGTTGTATCCATTTGGTATGCTTTGTATGCATTGTTTCTTATATGTATTCATGTGATTCCAAGCTTCTAACATGCCTTCCTTTGCATCCCATCTCTTGTATGATCATGCTTAAACATTGTACATGTCGTTGCATCATTTCATAACACATTTGCATTGTGTTTGCACTTCTGGTCTTGATCATTTCATCTTCATTTGCCTTATCTCCTTTCTTTTCACATCTTATGCATTCATACTAACCATTTCAAGGGCTTCAGGTAAGTTGTTTAGGATGTGGATTTGCCTCCACATCCAACCTCTTTTTATCTCTTCATTTGAATTTTTATTTTTCTTTGAAGTTTTTTTGACTCACTTGCTCTCTCTTGCTCCCTTTCTTTCTCCTAGGTTACTTAACTTCTTCAGGAAGTAAGTAACCTATTCTCCTTTCTCTTCTCTTTTCATCTGCTTCTTCCTTGGTGGTCATCTGAAGATCTTTCTCTAAGTCTCACAAACCATAGGAATATCCAAGCATGATAACTTTATGGTTGTACATAGTCTCCCCTAGTTTTTACCTTTGAGTCTCCTTGAGTCTTTGTGTAACACCCTTCTACCCCAAAACATAATATTGAAATAATATCAGAGTAATCATCTAAAAGGGTATTACATGTCATCAAAATAAACACAACAATGTCTTGTCCCGTAACACGGGTTAATCAACATCAAAATATCATAACTCATTTCACAGCGGAATTTAACTTCATAATTCAAAACTTCATAAAAATCATTTTCACCATCCTGAATTTAACATCATAAAATGGAAAACATTATCCAGATAACAACATACTGAAAACAGTTTAACAAAAGAAACCCATCCCAGTGTTACATGACACAGAGCAGGACACATAACCATAACCACTCCTAAGGAACACTAAAGCATGCTCCGAGACTCATGAATTACTCCTATTGCACTGCAGGACTATTCTTCAACATCTGCAAGTTACCCACGAAAGAGGCAACATTTCCAAGCAGGCAGGGTGAGTAATCATAATATATCATAAACTTACAAGAATATAAAATCATAAATAAATTAGTACACATAACATGACATCGTCAACTACAAAATTCAGCAACAACCACAACACTATCATGAAATCAATCAACACCAACACAGTCATGAAATTCATCCAGAATATGCAACTCTAACATCCTGATATGCAATATGCATGTGGTACCATTTTCATCGTGAGATGGATACATGACTATCAACCCTCCACAAGGGAGCACACCATAATCATCGAGACACTTTAATCCACACAATGGGATTGAAGCAAATAAATAGGCCGAAGCCCCATCGTGAATGTTATGAAATGCAATGATGCGTTACACCGTAAATATTCATCGAGAAGTCAAATGCGCATCATTCATTTCATATCTAACAGTTCAAACATCAAATAATCATATAATTTCATCATGAAAATACACTGAAGCCTCATCTCATTAGCTATCCCAACTCATCAAGACATAACCATTCATTTCATGTTCATCAATTAACCATCGTAAAATAATATCTTTCATCATGACAACACATCAACAACAAAACACCAATTAATCGTATATATATCATCATGACATTACACCCTGAACACTGGTTTTCTAACCACTCTGACACATCCAGAATTAACCCGTACCCGGTAATTTATAAGGTAATTATAAGGTTATTTCACAAATTCATTTATCAAAAACTATTGCATTTTTCTCGTTTCTGTTCATCAAAATAAAGTTCAGTTTGTACTCTTTCCGACGCTTCAAACGGAATGCGAATCGGACTTACGGTTTAAAAGATATGAATTTTCAAAGAATTAAAATTTGTCATTCCAGCAGTGTTAACCGGTTAACCCATAGCGTTAACCGGTTAACGCCGACGAATTTCCAGAATTTCCCAAAAATTACAATGGTTAACCGGTTAACCCAAAGCGTTAACCGGTTAACGCACGTTTTCCAGCAGTTCTCTGCTATACAATTGCAGACTGTTCCAATTCCAAAAACTCCCAAAACCCCATTACGGATTTCACATCATAACACCCAAAAATCATTCAAAAACGTCAATTAAACCTCAACAACATCCAGACAACAATTATACAGACAAATATACGATTATAACTCATTCTAATAGCTCTAATTTATCAAGATTTCTCATAAAAACTCAACCTAACTCAAAACCCCAAAAACCCCTAAAACTCATACCATTCTAATCCATTCATATTCCAATTCCTATACATTTATCATAGATTATGAAAACTCCCCATACCTTAGAGAATTTCGCCGCTTTACACTCTTCTCTGAGATTCTCCACAACCTCCTGACTCTGAGCTTCTTCTCCTTCCTTTCTTCAGAGCTCTTTTCCAAAAACACGATAGATCCAATTTTTGATCGTATTCTCACTTTTACAAAAGCTATCCCAGTTTATGCTTTTCCCAACTTAACCTTACTCTTTCCTCATAAAGACCATTTTGCCCTTTTCCTCAATATTTTTATTAAATAATACTAATATAATAATACACTAATTATTCATATTATATAAAAGTACTCTTCATATTCCCAATTGACCAACATAACCTCCATACCCCCACTTTTATTATTATCAAATAATAAACAATAATTTCGAATAATACTACATGATTATTCTTATTATTAATATTATTAAAATAATATCACCACAATGCATCGGGCCACATAACCACCTATTTTCCAAAATCATCATATATCCTTAAATAAGCAACAATTACTCATAATCGAATTTGGGGTGTTACAACTCTCCCCCACTTACAGAATTTTCGTCCTCGAAAATTACCTGGAGTAGACAGAGTCAGATACAACTCCCTTATCTCATCTTCTCGCTTGGAACTCAAGTTCTTTTCTTCCCTCAACATGATAACTCTTTTGACGACTCTGCGACTTTTTCATCCTTTCCCAAGTTATTTTTATCTTCAGTTGTTCCCTGGACAACCTCTGACCCAAGCACCAAACTCTCTCCCGACTTATACCAACACAATGGAGTACGACAACTTCTACTATACAACGCTTCATATGGAGCCATTCCAATACTAGCATGAGAATTGTTGTTGTATGTAAACTCAACCAACGACAAATGACTATCCCAAGATCCTCCTTGATCCAAAACACAAGCTCTCAGCAGATCTTCTAAAGATTGGAATGTCCTTTCCGTCTGACCATCCGTCTGTGGATGATAGGCAGAATTCATCCTCAATTTAGTACCCAAAGCATCTTGCAAACTCTTCCAAAACTTCGACGTAAATCGCAGATCTCTATCTGATACTATACTCAAAGGTACACCGTGCAACTTCACAATTTCCTCAATATTAATCTCAACTAACCTCTACATAGAATAATTAATCTTCTTTGACAAGGAATGCGTCGACTTAGTTAATCAGTCAATAATTACCCACATCAAATCATTACCTCTTGTAGTCTTAAGTAACCCAGTCACAAAATCCATGGAAATGCTATCCCATTTCCACTCAGGAACATTCAATGGTTGCATCATACCCGAAGGTCTCTGATGTTCAATCTTCGACTTTTAGCATGTCAAACAAACATATACAAATTCAGCAATACCCTTTTTCATACCCGGTTTCCAAAATAACCTGCGTAAATCCTGATACATCTTCGTAGCCCCATGATGAATACTCAGTCGAATTTTATATCCCTCTAAAAAAAACACTTTGTTTAATTCCCGAAATGTCTGGAACACACAGTTTAAATCCAACATCAAAACAATTGACTATCAACATCGTCTTCATTCGCAAACAACAACTACACCGCACCACGCATTCGCTGCGCACTCTGATTACTCTGCAAAGTTCCAGGACTACCAAGTTTATTTCCAACTTCTTCAATCACCAAACCAACACAACAGTAACACCTTCGACTTAACTCTTCTGAATTTCGTTTCAATAGGTATTCTACTCTTGTAGTTACCGAATACATCCAACATAAATTCATAAGGCAACACCTCCGAACGTTCAATCATAAATACAACCGCGACAACTTCCAAATTTTTGGTCAAAAATTTACATACTTCATGAATTTCCAATTATCCTCAACACAACTACAACTTTACCATCTTAAATAATACCTCCTTCGAAAATTACCTTAAACACACTACATCATTATGACAATATAAGGTACATCGATACAACAGTTTCCACAAGATAACTCATATTTCTTTGCTTCTAATTAATCCAACGTATCGAATCCTCGATTCTTACTCATACTAACACACCTTTCATAAATTCTTATCCGAACCAACGCAACCAAAACAATTATCCATGTTCTAATCAAAATCACACTTTAATAAACCCACTTATAATCTTGCTTCGTCTGATTCTTTCAACTCAATTCAATCCTATACTCTTGAAAATCTTGGTCTTACTTTTCCATATACTTTAACCTCGAATCATCTCAAGAAACTCCAAGCCTCATGCCACTTAATTTATCATCAAACAATAATGTTATTATCCAGAGTTTAACTACAAATTTCCACAATACTATTTACTCCCAACCTAACTTCATACCATCATTCTTAAATCTGACTAACATTCTTATATATGATTCTTCATCGATAATTCAAACAATACTCAAATGCCCAGCTCGACTTCAACTGATTTAACTCATATACTATACTAGTTAGCATGACGCATCTAATCCTCAATTATGATTTCGTCTATTATCAACAATAGATTAAGGGTGATCAGTTCCTCAATTTGTCAATAAATATCTGACAACCATAATAGCGGCATAAATAGTCGTTACCCAACACAATAGCGTACTTCACTTATGTATAAAGTCCGTAGGCATAATGCCCCGTCAACTCTCCAAGGCTTACCAACATCTCCTTAGTCTCCTTAATTCCAACTTCATCAATGACATAAAACATCCAAAAATCCAGTACCGATTCCCTTATGTACATTCATAGTACCACACGACTCTCGATATCCTACTAACACTTTATTCACTACAACAAGTACCAACCAAGTCGTTTTGCTCCATATACAACGTTCAACCAAGTTAAAATTCTTAACAACATTGATCAAACATCCATCTTCTTCTCAATATTACCATCATCTAACATCGACACTTTAATCGTCCTTATTCGACATAATTCGTATCTCCATGCATTCTCCGATACCCATATTTTATTATTTAATAACAATTTCATCTTTACTAATTTTCAGCAATAGACGTTCAACTTCGAACACAATTATCTCATCCAATCATGACTTCATCCAAATTATAATCCTTAACAGCACAATTCAAACATTTGTCTTCCTCTCGACATTACTACCATCTGACATAGCACTTTAATCATTCTCATTACATATTTATTCATTCTCTGAATACTTATGCCTTCCCTCTAATACCAACATCTTATTATTTTTCCATCATTTTCATCTTTCTAAAATTTCTAGCAACACACGCCCCACTTTGAACGCAATTATCTTCTCCAATAAAGACCTCCAAATCAAAAATATATATTCTAACATGAAGAGAATTTTGTGCAGATTCCAGAACTTCAAGAATCGCTCGAATCCGACTTACGAGTAAAAAGTTATCCTCCTTGCCATGGGACTGGTCAATAATTCCCGTATGCAGAATTTTCCAAAAATCAGTAACAGCCCCAACTATTAAAATGTGCTTATCTCCCTCATCATAAACCTCCTGAACGAAAATCTTATATGCAAACTGTAAGGAAAATCTTATATGCAAACTATTAAAATGCGCTTATCTCCCTCATCATAAATCTTACATGCATGCATACAAATGTTTAAACACACAATATAAACTACAAATGAAAATGCAGTAAAGAAGCTGAACATTGCCGTCATTGAGGAGACTTGACTCCGTATGGACTTATTGCTTATGAAGATGCCTTTTCAAATTGGGAGACCCATTTGATGAGGAGACTTCAATATGTGAGCAGACTTTCTGACATGATGACCTTTGAGTCGATCAACTTCGGGACCTTGTCTTCACCTTTGCCTCTGAAAGACTTGCAATCTTCAATTAAAAGGCCAGGTGCCCCAGAATGATAGTCATACTTGGCATTGAAACCCCAAAGGAAACTTTGTCGGAAATGATCCTGATGCAATTAGCTCAACCACTCCGAATTTGCGTAAATGATGAAACTTGTTGCACGTACGACATCGGAATATGATCAAACTTCTTCTCAAGTTGTTTTGGACCTTACCCGTATTCTCTGCCCCTAGGATTCTCTTGGGAAGCTCCGGTCAGATGCTGACAAATGACATCTGGAGGGAAAAGGTTGATAAAGTTAATAGATAAGGTTGCTCGGAAAGATCTTGCACGATCTCCTGCCTACGTATCTCCATTGACCAATGGAGAATCAGAGCAGCGTAGTTCCCCTCACTAGGGATGAAAATAACTTCGTTCACAATTTCCATAACCAAGCTCATCTGAGTCTTTATCTGGTTGACTTCCTGTTTCAGCAGTTTCTGGTTCTGAAATAAAGCTTGTACCTATGCCCTGGATTGCCCCAGCTGGGTCTTCATTCGGTTATCTCCGCCCAGAGTTGCTTCAAATATATACCTCGATGACTGTGATTCAAGTTGTCCATTGTGAAGGGAAATCAAGTCAGGAAAATAATTTGTCTCTGAACACCTGTCAAGAATGCAAGGATGTATGCAAATGCCATGTTCAATTATTTCTGAGGAATCTAGCTGCTTTGATTCAAGTTTTGGCACAGAAAATTCCAACAACATGATTCAGATATGTGATCCTCGGAAATAACTGAACATGTATGCAGAAATGCTATGATGTCATGTATGCAGCAGGCATGTGATCAATGGTATGATGTTGGTGTTGAGCAGTGAACCAACTGTCTGAATAGAACCATAATAGCAGCACCATCTCTGTACAGAACCCCATAACTGAGAACCCAATAACTGTAGAACTGGATCACATAATTGAACATTCACTGATGGTGTTGAAGCTGAACAATAAGCCAAGTGTCTGTGGAGAGTCATAATAATAGTCACAATATCAAGGTCGCAATGGTAATCACAGTAACAATTTCTCTGAATAGAAATCCCGAATCTCAGAATCAGAGAACCATAGAACACTGAACAATACTGACAAAGTGGGTATGTTGAAGTTTAGGGTTCCTGCAAACCTGTAAACCCCTCCCAATCTCACGGGTGTGCTACTCGGGTCAACATCACGGACTCTCAAAGCCAAATAGCAATAATACGTTCACCATTTCCGAGAAATGGCTCATGACCAAATCAGGGAATCAGTTTGGCATTATGTACTACTCAGGGAGGCCTCAGCTGAGTCCAAGGAAACAAGCATCCCTCATCGGTCCCCAGCTTCAAGCACTGAATCGAGAAACAATAGTACATTCATCCCGAAGGGTACAATACTACCGTCATACGAACAGTTTGCCTTGACTGGATTCCTATGAGAGAACCAGGCCATCCTATGCGAGTTCCTAGTGGGCCCTCGGATGCGAGTGGGTTTGCCAACAAATGTGGTCTGCCACTATCATCACTGGAGAGGGTTGTTTCCACTAAGGTTCTCAATGATCGGTCACCAGATGCACATAACTATCAAGGTTGTACCCTGAAGTGAGGTAATCCCCACACAGAATAGTTCCAAGACGGTCACAATCTGGGTGTGGAACACATCGCCACCCATCATGGTGAGATACCATGGGAGTACAATGTCTGTCCACGCTAATCCTATAGTGCACTCAAGTCGGGTATTTGGCTTATCTCACAGTAACTCCCAACCCACAGAAAAAATGAAAACCAGCACAGCCAGACAGTCCAGTATAATATGATGCATGGAAAATAAAATACTGAAAGCGGTAAATAAATGCGGTAAAGTAAAGCTGTAAATAAAATATGTAAATGAAAATAGTAAAGCTAAACTAAAGCACACAACAACAAGCAGATAAACACCCAAAGAAACGAAACCAAACAGGCGCTAGGATTGACTCTACAAGGGAAACCGGAAGAATCAGGTTAGTCCCCAGCAGATTCGCCAGCTGTCGCTCCCGGGATTTTCATCCTAGTACAAACGCGAAAGTGGCGCGGAAAGGTTAGAGTCGCCAGCCAGACATTTTTATCCCGAATGAATGGGAAAGGTAATGTTGCACAAACCTGAGGAAGAAGGAAAAGACAAGGTCCTGCGAACCAAAGATCTGAGTTCGGGAGTCGGTTACGACCTGGGAAGGTATTAGCACCCCAGATCGTCCATCGTACCCGACGGGATCCACGCTTGCTTGTTTTGTTTCAAAGGGTGAGAAATAATATGCTGCTGAATAAAACCGCTAACTGGAATGGAAGTGAAAAAGGAGAAAGGGACTTGGAAAATGAAAATAAAAGGGGAAAATGTAGGGAAAATAAAGAATGTGCTCGAACGGGCCCTACCCCGCTGCCTACGTACCTCATCGGGATAATGAGGATCAGAGTCGACGTAGTTCGCCTAACCTAGGCGGGAACTATTTGTTTGTGTTTTTTATGCTGGAACTGCGTATGTCTATGCACAGGTGTTGCATGCTCGTCTGGTACGAGTGCGTTTACCGTCTTGCATGCGAGACAAGTCGTCGCGAGTTCGCGTTGTGAGTGAAGGAGATGAGAAAGAGAAGTTCCCGCAGGATAGTCGCTTGTTATTTGTTTTTGTCTTTTAAAAGAAGTGTTTTGAATTTGTTTGTGAACGGTCTTGTACTAAGACCTATCCATCGCGGGAAGTATTTATACCTCGCCCCGAAACAGGACGCGTATAAACACTCCGCAACAAAGTCTCGTGTTGTACAAGATTGTTCGGTTTATCCTTAGGTGTTTTATTATTTTCTTCATGAGATGAGAAAGAATGACTCAAGTTGAAAAGGGGAAAATCTAATGGGACTAAGACACAACCCTAATTTTATCATATACCAAAGGGAGATCCTATGGTTAATGAGGTATTCTAATCCTAAGAAAGAAGAGGAAAAGAAGAAAAGAGAGCTTAGAAACTAACTTACTTCCTAAGGAAGTTAAGTTGTCTCTAAAGAAAGGGAAAGCCTAAAAGCAAAGCACAAAGTGCTAAGGCAAACACAATTAAAATGCATAAGAGATGGGAATGAAGTAATGCTTACCTCAATCTTCCCCCCTACAAAACAAAAGTTAGCATGACAATGCATATTGGAAGTAAAATCAAAGCATAAAAGCGATTAAGTACCATAAACGTCCTAGAATGGAACTAGGGTTCAAAATAAGACCTAAGTCTAAAGGTGAAGGTACCTAAAGGTTACATGACTTCTAAAATCAGTAGCTACATGATATAGATTCCTAAGGATGCTAGGATACCCCACAAGATCATACTATGTCAAACTATGTACAAAAAGTTCACCTAAGTTCACATAAATGCAAATTAGGGTTTATGGATGAAGTATGAATGCGTATGGCTTACAAGCATGAATTAGTACATGAAATGAACATCAAAGTCAGTAGTGAATGCTCATGAATATGTGTGAATGAATATACAATCATGGATGCAATGGTTTAGGCATATGGAGCAATGAGAAGAAGATATGAGAAGAAACGAACAAAAATCGCATAAGATCGCACATGATGCAAGTTAAGGGAGAATGGCATGTGAATATGCATGAAATGGTTATGGGTCATTAGCATACAAGGTATGAGATGCAATTAGAATGCATGAATAGGAATAAATGCTTTCCACATAATTCAAGTTATTATTTAGAGGAGAAGAGAAATTAGTTTAAGGCAAAATATGTCCAAATAATTATGCACTTTGAATCACAAAAAAAAACAAATGAGTATGGTTCAAAAAGTGACCTATGACTGGAATTAAAGACATACAAATGACATATAATCAACTCCTAAAAGTTACCAAAAAGTATTCCAAGCAAATGGCATGAATGCCTTCTTAACATTTAGGTTATGCGACACATAAACACATGAATCAACCTAGGATCTAGGTGACATGGAAAAATATCA
Source organism: Lathyrus aphaca (assembly GCA_963966055.1). NCBI lineage: Eukaryota > Viridiplantae > Streptophyta > Magnoliopsida > Fabales > Fabaceae > Lathyrus > Lathyrus aphaca. The sequence continues at coordinate 221,936,288 of OZ014519.1, forward strand.
AAAAGGCTTAAAAAATTATGAAATTAAATCCCTGGAATAAAATAGTCATTATCTTACATGGTCTAAAAGGATTACACAAAATTATGCACCAAAGTGCCAAAACAATTCCTTGATTAGCAAGGTAGCAAGGCATGATCGCCGAAAAACAACTCCACAAAGTGGATCAAAAAGGGCATCTAAAATTATGAAAAAAATTTCTAATGAGCATCAAAATGTCACAAATTACAGTGATTAATCACACACAAAAAATAGGTTTCACACCTATGGGGAAAAATTATTTTCGGTCCCTTATGTCAAAACACTTCTTTTTGGGACAGCTTGTGATCTAAAACCAAAATTAATTATTAAAACCACCCAAATCTGGAAACAAAAATTATGAAAAATTAATTAAGAGGATAAGGATCACTCATGAATATTTCCAGAATTTTATCACACCTAAAACTATTTTTAATAATTGCGACGAAACGGGCAAAAACGTGGATTTTAAGGGAAAGCGAAAGGAAGTGAATTCTACAATCCATAACCTAATCCCTAAACTCCGAAATCGACACATATCAATATATATCACAAATAAATTCAATGCCTCAGGTGGAAGGGCTCAGTATGCACCTTAAGTTATATGATCCTAAGTCGCATACAACTAGAATGATGCATTAAAGTAGAGAATCGAGATTACTTACTTGGTCGAAGTGTCGATTCTTTCACATAAAAGAAATCCAAAAAAACTTCAAGCCAAGCCTTGTAATCTCCCATGAGCAAAATAAATGCTCATCTTCCATAATTGCTTTGTGAAGATCCCCCATAATCGAAACAAAAACAACGACACAAAATATCATTTGAATCCAAAGGTATCCCACAAATAAAGTGGAATACCAACCAAACGACCGTCGTTAAGATCTTTGCGAGAACCTTGCATGAACTCAACAAACGCATTAGAAGAAAAAAAAGAGGTGCAACCGGAAGTTGCACCTATGCCTCACAACTCCAAATCAAGTAGAAATATGAATATACGAGTCATGGACATGCATTGAAATTTACGTTTCAAAACGGGGCAGCACTTATGCTCTAACATAAACAACATGCAAACTCAAACCGGAATCGAACAAATTTACATGCAATGAATGGCAAATGATCAACAAACATAAGTACAAGTCAAAACAAGATCAATGCATCAAAATCGCACCAAACCGAACTTAAAGAGCCTTAAAACGAAAAAATGCGTCAAAAATCACCGACTCGGAATTGAACGAAAATCGCATGGTAACTTGCAAACGTGCCAACGGATTCAAATATGCAATCGGTTTTTGAAAATTCCGCTTGGAAGTGATACTTTTTGGCCGATTTCGTCGGCTGGCAGTAGCAAAATAGCCGGAAAAAATTGTCCGAAATCGACTAAAAAGTTCACCAATGGCTCCGAAATAATCAACAAAGTCAATTTACACTATTCACATTCGCAAAAACGCGCTACGGTTAGGAAGTTATGACCAAAACATATTCTCGACACGCGACACATGAACAACATCAACAATTAAGCCTCAACCTATCCTATTTCAAATTTGCACATTGAAACAAGCATGAATTTAAAAGTCAAGCACTTCAATCAATATCAAGTTATAATAATTAGCTCTCTTAGGAATTTTGTCAAACACCTAACATTCACCGATTATTCTATGTCAACTTTACCAAGCCTTTTCAATCATGCACCACAACAATTATTAGGATAAATTAATCAAGAATCAATCAATAATCAAATCATGAATCAATGCACATAATCTCCACAAGATTAATTCAACTTCAAAATTCAATTCAAGAAACAATTCAACAATTATTCATGAATTAAAGTTTAAGAAGCTTACCGAATGAAGAATCGACGAAGAAATTGCGAATCCGAAGGAAGTGAGACGCGATCATGAACGGGGGAGAGGAGGAGAGGCCGCGCGGCTGCCGGTGGCGGAAGATGGTGGTCTTACGGTGGTGAAGTTGACCGGAGGTGGTGATTCGTGGCGGCTCGGCTACCGGAAGCTTGATCGGAATTGTTGTGTTCTTGAGTTCTTGATGAAGTTGTTGTTGTGTTCTTGAGAAAGCATTGAGAGAATGAACTTTGATCCTTTAGAGAGAGTTTGTGAGAGTTTTTTGGTGTTTGTAAATTATGATTGAAGTTATGAGACAAATTGTGGGTCAAAAGAATATATAGTGGAGTGTAAAATGAAAGGCAAAAGGTAGAATTTCGGCTTAAGTGAAAATAACAATATCTTCGGCAAGAAATTTCGACTCTGAGCCTTCCACAATATCGTCCGCCTCTGAATCACAGTTGCAACAAAAAAATAACGGACGTCATACGATCAAAATCGAGTGCGATCGATACGTTTAACCTGCAAGACGTCACTGAATAAGTTGTTTTTTCGGCTTATTTGGTGTCCGCTACTCGAAAATGTGACGAGGCCAACCTCTTCGGAGCATAATCTCGACTCGACTTTGTCATCAAAGTTGTAGATCTATGAGTCACTGACCTGGTGTTAAAATCTAAGCTCAACCGGACAAACGACGAGGGAGATATGAATTTTCTCGTGAAACCACTTTCAGCATTTTTCTTCGGTTCAGCACTTCAGTTTTGTGAAATAAACCAAAACGAAAATCTTTGGAGCACCGTTCGAACTCACTGTTGTATTTGAAATTGAAGAGGATAAAATTTGTGAAGCAACGCTTCAAGAACGGGTGATATCCGATGAAAATTGACCGAGTTATGAATTTTACAAAATCTGACAGACAGTGCACTGCATCAAAGAACCTTACTGGTAATTCGCATTTTCGAGATCCTTCCGCTTGGACCTAACCCAAACTGAATTCACATAATGAAGATAACATCTAAACGGAATTTTAGGCACCGAAACAACATCAATTCGATGAACGAGCCAAGAGTTATGAATTTTTTAGTGTTCAAAACTCACCGGTTCAGCACTGTTTTTCACTATGTCGACTCTAAAGACTCGCACATTCTGAGATCTTCTTCAAAGAATTAGTTCTCGGCCAAAACCCAAAAGTTAGAAAGGATATCAAGACGGAACTTTTGGAATATGAATCTCTCAGACATGTTGACCCAATCAGAAGTTACGAACTCTTGAATACCGCTAGCACAGTTAATCGGCGAAACCGAAATTTCAAAAACAAATAATTCCCGCCATTTTCCTTGATGAATTGGCCTCTGAGCCGAACACAAAAGTTGTAGAGAATACCGAAATAGTCTAAACTATTGAGTTTCAAGCCAAAATGAGTTTCCGAGCATAAGTTACAACTTTTGCAAACTGCACCATAAAACTGATATTCTGCTTAAACTCCTTTGAATCAACCGAGAACTTTTGGTTTCTTCTAAGATTCTTGTTCACGTTCCGCATGAAAAAATAAAGGTCAGTCGCAACCTGTGAAAGCTCAAATGGAGATGTATATTCATGTATGTTTATGATGCAATTGTGATCTAAATGCAATGCAATGTATGAAAGGATATGCTAAATGGCATGAAAATGAGAGGGCAAATTTTGGGGTGTTACAGCTGCCCATATTCAATCATCTGCAGACTTAAATGGATAATTGCAATAGCTTTTAGACGTTCAAGGTATGGAGTGATTGAATATTCAAATAAAACCTGAAAATTTGCATACTGAGGGCAACAGAAATGCCATCTGCCCATTTATTTATTTATATATTTTTTGTTTTGACCTCTGAATAGGTAGCGAAAATAGAACCAGGTGGAAATATGCTGGGAAGAATGCCATCCTCGAATGACCACTCACACAGGATCCTCGGATCCAGTATTAAAACCCTCCTTGAATAGAAACACAATGGTATACCGGCCGCAGGCGATAACCATCAACAACAAAGACTGGCCTCAGACAGACTTTGCAAACGAGACAAACTGACCTCGATCAATAAGCTCAAAAAAAAAAATGAACTACTATCCTCGGATAATAGCAACAACAAAACAAATAAGACCAACCGCAGAAGGACTTGAAGAAAAGAAATGCCATCCTCGAATGACAAATCAAAAGATCCTCGGATCTAACACGAAACCATCCTCGAATGGAGACGCAAAGGTATATCGGCCGCAGGCGGTAACCAAACACAAAGCTGACCTCAGACAGACTTTGCAAAAGAGACAAACTGACCTCGATCAATAAGCTCAAAAAGTGAACTACTATCCTCGAATAATAGCCACAACAACAAGACCAACCTCGGAAGGACTTGAAGAAAAGAAATGCCATCCTCGAATGACAAATCAAAAGATCCTCGGATCTAACACGAAACCATCCTCGAATGGAGACGCAAAGGTATACCAGCCTCGACTGATAACCAAACACAAAGCTGACCTCAGACAGACTTTGCAAAAGAGACAAACTGACCTCGATCAATAAGCTCGAAAAGTGAACTACTATCCTCGAATAATAGCCACACAACAAGACCAACCGCAGAAGGACTTGAAGAAAAGAAATGCCATCCTCGAATGACAATCCAAAAGATCCTCGGATCTAACACAAAACCATCCTCGAATGGAGACGCAAAGGTATACCAGCCTCGACTGATAACCAAACACAAAGCTGACCTCAGACAGACTTTGCAAAAGAGACAAACTGACCTCGATCAATAAGCTCAAAAAGTGAACTACTATCCTCGAATAATAGCCACAACAACAAGACCAACCTCGGAATGACTTGAAGAAAAGAAATGCCATCCTCGAATGACAAATCAAAAGATCCTCGGATCTAACACGAAACCATCCTCGAATGGAGACGCAAAGGTATACCAGCCTCGACTGATAACCAAACACAAAGCTGACCTCAGACAGACTTTGCAAAAGAGACAAACTGACCTCGATCAATAAGCTCAAAAAATGAACTATTATCCTCGAATAATAGCCACAACAACAAGACCAACCTCGGAAGGACTTGAAGAAAAGAAATGTCATCCTCGAATGACAAATCAAAAGATCCTCGGATCTAACACGAAACCATCCTCGAATGGAGACGCAAAGGTATACCAGCCTCGACTGATAACCAAACACAAAGCTGACCTCAGACAGACTTTGCAAAAGAGACAAACTGACCTCGATCAATAAGCTCAAAAAGTGAACTACTATCCTCGAATAATAGCCACAACAACAAGACCAACCTCGGAAGGACTTGAAGAAAAGAAATGCCATCCTCGAATGACAATCCAAAAGATCCTCGGATCTAACACGAAACCATCCTCGAATGGAGACGCAAAGGTATACCAGCCTCGACTGATAACCAAACACAAAGCTGACCTCAGACAGACTTTGCAAAAGAGACAAACTGACCTCGATCAATAAGCTCGAAAAGTGAACTACTATCCTCGAATAATAGCCACACAACAAGACCAACCGCAGAAGGACTTGAAGAAAAGAAATGCCATCCTCGAATGACAATCCAAAAGATCCTCGGATCTAACACGAAACCATCCTCGAATGGAGACGCAAAGGTATACCGGCCGCAGGCGGTAACCAGAAACAAAGAAAATAGGACAAGATGGAACGAGATCGTTGTACATAAACGAGAGCCCAAGCAAACAGGACCGTTGTACAAAACGGGAACCTGTGACGCGACTGTTGTACCAAACAAGACACGAAATAAGTGACAAACATTGACTTGAAAAGACAAGGATGTCTGGAATATGATATTGGTATCCTCTGTGCGGAGTACTTCAGGTTGAGAAGATATTCGTAATACCTCAAAACTGGCCCATGCTGGTATGCATATGTTTGGATTAATGGCGTAATGCTCCATGATGATGGAAATGCTACGCTTTGGAGGATGCAAATGTAATGATGATTATGCGTATGCAAATGCAAAGAGATCTCCTGATAAGGAGACTGCAAGTATCTCAGATGGCTTGATTGGGGAGGAACTGATGATCACTGCATTGATCTGATCCACCCTGATGAGGAGGAGATAACTCTGCGGGGAAGGTTGTCAATGATACACCGGCTCTGAACAGCCGCCATTGCCAAAAATAAATTGGACTTTGAGATTGGAGTGCCAAGACCCTGCTGGAGATGAACTCTTCTCGAACTCTGGTGGGAAACCAAAGGCATGATATTGCTGAGGAAGCAACAGTTGGGGAGGCAAAACACTCCTTATATTGCTGAGAATTGCCCCTGTCTGAAGGGAAATTTTTTCCTGGGGATGACGCCCACATTCTACTGCCTTTCTGGGAGAGATTTCAAATTCCCACTCTACTGGGGGTGATGGAGGATGTCAATGATAAAGCTTCATGCTGAAGATAAGAGTTTAAGTTGCCTTTCGCTGGGGATGAGAGACGATGATACCCTTATGCTCAAGAAGTATCCTTCCTTTTGCTACACTGCCGAAGCAGGGATTGTCTAACGAGAATTGCTAAGGAATTCTGATCAATGAAGCCTGCTGATGAAACAACTCTTGAAGTATTGTGCTGACAATGGCTTTGCTTCCAGCCTCTGGGTTGGTAGGTTGCCAAGTAATCATGAGTAACTTGCTAAGGAATTCTGATCAATGAAGCATGCTGATGAAACAACTCTTGAAATATTGTGCTGACAATGGCTTTGCTTCCAGCCTCTGGGTTGGTAGGTTGCCAAGTAATCATGAGTAAAAAATGGCTCTCTGAAATTTTCAACTCGCCTCAGACTAAGGTCCATCGGAAGAAAATGTCTCAAAAGGATTTTACAGAAAACATGACATACGAAATTCCTCAGTGTCTTCAAACTCTTGGAGAGATTCATTGGATCTCGAAACAACTGCCCCAGATTGCCTGATATGAAAGAAATTTGCCTCGCGAGGATTCATGAAAAACCTCATATCACCGTGAAATATTTTGCCCCAGTATTTTGACCTTTGGATAGATGCTTTGGATTTACCGTCTTCGAGAAAAAGTGACTTCTCATGCTCTTGTGGTGGCCTACCCGGTACAAGTCTTGAAGTGATCACCTCTGAATGATTGTGCTTTGAAGAAAACACCCAGATCAACTGTTCTTTGAGAGATTGGATCTCGAAGTAATTGCCCCAGTTTGACTAAAATTTAAAAGTATGCCTCAGACTAATGGCTCTTTGAGAGATTTGAATCTCGAAGTGATTGCCCCAGCTTGGCTGAATTTTGAAGAGATTGCTCGACATGATTGCCCCAGATTAATTGGCTCTTGCTACGACTGTTGGGAAAGTCCCTACTCAATGGAGTTTTTTTTTTGGAAAATTACATCTTCATAGATTGTCCTTCGGAAGTTTCAGACTTCTCAACTTGGCAAGATTAAGCTTCTGGACTGAAGTTTCATGTGTGAATTTTTATGATGCCCAACAAATATATGCAAGCAGAAAATGTTTATTCTAAGAATGAAAATTCTAATGCAACACACATGTCAATCTTGAAGTTTTACTGAAAAAGATGTCGCAAACCTGTGTGAGCGAATCATTGGTTAAGATTCGACATTAATTTTTTTTTTGAATAATAGAAAGCATGCACATGCAACACCAACAAATATTTTCAACACCACTCATAGGAGTCAGGAACGCGGTCTCGTGGTAGTACGCTCTCAAGATAACACTGTTTCAGTTAGGACTTCTGAGGGTTGTATCGTGGCCTAGTTCACGGTTATAGAAACAAAGGATATAGGCTCGAAATTTATTTGTGCCCACCCATCTTCGTGATGTTCTCCATTCCTATGTTCAGCTAGCTTGGCACAAGCACTCACCTTTCGAAAAAGGGTTTTGTGATGATTGAGGAACCAATTACACTAACGGTTTAAGCACCACTCAGGTTGTTGTTTGGAGTCAGTCATCCCTTCGTCTTTCGTGTCTGTATCACACGACTTTGTTCTTGTTCAAGGATCTTTCTTGTGTAATCCTTTTCGTCTTTCGCTTTTGCATTATTTTGCTTATCCCTAACTTTTGCCTGGACTGATTCTTGTGAATCTTTGATTGTGAAGTCCAGCGGGATGCCCTAATTTTTGCCTAAGTCGTTTGTTTTCAAGTTTCGACTTAGCGGGCTCTTTCATCATTTTTTTTAATTCTTTATTTTGAACAAATCGTGTGATGCTGGTTGTCTTGATTGCTTTGAAAGGGTCGTGACTGCCTCATTCTCTGGTCAATGAGTAATAACCAATGTGGTTTCCGGTCTTTGGACTCTTGATTGGGATAACCATTGTGGTTTCTGGTCTTTGGACCTCTTGATTTTGTACAACGAAAGGAAATGAATCCTCAGATGTGCACTCCTTTTTGAAATTTGAACGATCGGTCCAACTAACTGACGCCTACCCTGCCCCTGGGTTAAATGCAAGGTTTTTTTTCATGCGAAAATAAACTCCTACTTCAAGGCTCAAATGGGTTGGCGAGGGTCCATCTCCCTTATATCTCCGGTGTTTAGGATTTGAAACAATGCATGTACATCGTCAACAGGATCTTTCTCAAAAGCATACAATTAAAGTTTTTGCGTTTTCATTTCGTCATCCTCCTTCATAGAGTTTAAGCACGACAATTGGTATTGCAATGCACATACACAAAATCATGAGTGAATACGAATGGATTACTTTAAGAAAAACATGTGCATTTTATTATAGTTATCATTCAAAAACAAATAAGTTTCATGCATGCATACAAATGTTTAAACACACAATATAAACTACAAATGAAAATGCAGTAAAGAAGCTGAACATTGCCGTCATTGAGGAGACTTGACTCCGTATGGACTTATTGCTTATGAAGATGCCTTTTCAAATTGGGAGACCCATTTGATGAGGAGACTTCAATATGTGAGCAGACTTTCTGGCATGATGACCTTTGAGTCGATCAACTTCGGGACCTTGTCTTCACCTTTGCCTCTGAAAGACTTGCAATCTTCAATTAAAAGGCCAGGTGCCCCAGAATGATAGTTATACTTGGCATTGAAACCCCAAAGGAAACTTTGTCGGAGATGATCCTGATGCAATTAGCTCAACCACTCCGAATTTGCGTAAATGATGAAACTTGTTGCACGTACGACATCGGAATATGATCAAACTTCTTCTCATGTTGTTTTGGACCTTACCCGTATTCTCTGCCCCTAGGATTCTCTTGGGAAGCTCCGGTCAGATGCTGACAAATGACATCTGGAGGGAAAAGGTTGATAAAGTTAATAGATAAGATTGCTCGGAAAGATCTTGCACGATCTCCTGCCTACGTATCTCCATTGACCAATGGAGAATCAGAGCAGCGTAGTTCCCCTCACTAGGGATGAAAATAACTTCGTTCACAATTTCCATAACCAAGCTCATCTGAGTCTTTATCTGGTTGACTTCCTATTTCAGCAGTTTCTGGTTCTGAAATAAAGCTTGTACCTATGCCCTGGATTGCCCCAGCTGGGTCTTCATTCGGTTATCTCCGCCCAGAGTTGCTTCAAATATATACCTCGATGACTGTGATTCAAGTTGTCCATTGTGAAGGGAAATCAAGTCAGGAAAATAATTTGTCTCTGAACACCTGTCAAGAATGCAAGGATGTATGCAAATGCCATGTTCAATTATTTCTGAGGAATCTAGCTGCTTTGATTCAAGTTTTGGCACAGAAAATTCCAACAACATGATTCAGATATGTGATCCTTAGAAATAACTGAACATGTGTGCAGAAATGCTATGATGTCATGTATGTAGCAGGCATGTGATCAATGGTCTGATGTTGGTGTTGAGCAGTGAACCAACTGTCTGAATAGAACCATAATAGCATCACCATCTCTGTACAAAACCCCATAACTGAGAACCCAATAACTGTAGAACTGGATCACATAATTGAACAGTCACGGATGGTGTTGAAGCTGAACAATAAGCCAAGTGTATGTGGAGAGTCATAATAATAGTCACAATATCAAGGTCGCAATGGTAATCACAGTAACAATTTCTCTGAATAGAAATCCCGAATCTCAGAATCAGAGAACCATAGAACACTGAACAATACTGACAAAGTGGGTATGTTGAAGTTTAGGGTTCCTGCAAACCTGTAAACCCCTCCCAATCTCACGGGTGTGCTACTCGGGTCAACATCACAGACTCTCAAATCCGAATAGCAATAATACGTTCACCATTTCCGAGAAATGGCTCATGACCAAATCAGGGAATCAGTTTGGCATTATGTACTACTCAGGGAGGCCTCAGCTGAGTCCAAGGAAACAAGCATCCCTCATCGGTCCCCAGCTTCAAGCACTGAATCGAGAAACAATAGTACATTCATCCCGAAGGGTACAATACTACCGTCATACGAACAGTTTTCCTTGACTGGATTCCTATGAGAGAACCAGGCCATCCTATGCGAGTTCCCAGTGGGCCCTCAGATGCGAGTGGGTTTGCCAACAAATGTGGTCTGCCACTGTCATCACTGGAGAGGGTTGTTTCCACTAAGGTTCTCAATGATCGGTCACCAGATGCACATAACTATCAAGGTTGTACCCTGAAGTGAGGTAATCCCCACACAGAATAGTTCCAAGACGGTCACAATCTGGGTGTGGAACACATCGCCACCCATCATGGTGAGATACCATGGGAGTACAATGTTTGTCCACGCTAATCCTATAGTGCACTCAAGCCGGGTATTTGGCTTATCTCACAGTAACTCCCGACCCACAGAAAAAATGAAAACCAGCACAGCCAGACAGTCCAGTATAATATGATGCATGGAAAATAAAATACTGAAAGCGGTAAATAAATGCGGTAAAGTAAAGCTGTAAATAAAAGCTGTAAATGAAAACAGTAAAGCTAAACTAAAGCACACAGCAACAAGCAGATAAACACCCAAAGAAATGAAACCAAACAGGCGCTAGGATTGACTCTACAAGGGAAACCGGAAGAATCAGGTTAGTCCCCAGCATAGTCGCCAGCTGTCGCTCCCGGGATTTTCATCCTAGTACAAATGCGAAAGTGGCGCGGAAAGGTTAGAGTCCCCAGCCAGACATTTTTATCCCGAATGAATGGGAAAGGTAATGTTGCACAAACCTGAGGAAGAAGGAAAAGACAAGGTTCTGCGAACCAAAGATCTGAGTTCGGGAGTCGGTTACTGTCGCTCCCGATAAATGGGAATGGCCCAAATATGGTACAGACGCGAACGGTCGGCGAAAGGATCAATGAGAACACACAGCAGTGAACTCACTGGAGATGAAAAGAGTCGCCAGCTAGGAATTTTTATCCCGGAGGAAAGGCAATGCTGCATAGACCTAGAAAGATATGGATAAGACGGTTGCGAACCAGAGAGACTGAGAAAGGGGGTTGGTTACAACCTGGGAAGGTATTAGCACCCAGATTGTCCGCCGTACTCGACGGGATCCACGCTTAGAAGATTTGTGTTTTAAAAGGGTAGTGTCAGTGCAATCTGTGTATAAAATAGCTGGAAAGAGATGTACAGGTGTCAGTGTAAAAGGAATGTGAAGTGTAATATATACAGTGTCAGTGTAAGGACAAGAGTGAAATGCTCATGATAATGAGGCTAAGAAAATAAAGCTGGAAAGAGGGGGAATATACAGAGACTTTTGTTCGATAACCGTTAAGTTATGCCTACGTATCCTCTCGTGCAATGAGGAAGTCAGAACACCGTAGTTCGACCCAAAGAGACTGAAAGATGAATTGACTTGTGAACTGCTTACTTGTCTATGCTCAAGTGTATGACCTGTCTGGCTCAGGTGCAAACTGTCTTGCATTAGACGGAAGAAGCAAGTTCTCGTTTGTGAGTGAAGATGATGAGAAAAGAATCCCGAAGGAGACGATTATTGTTTGTTTTTTAGTTTTCAGTCTTTTATTGCTTTTGAGAATTTGTCATAAGTTAATGAGCTTAAGCCTAAACCAATGGGTTAGGTAAACTCATCACATCTTCCCTCTGATTAGGGGTAATGAGAATGCCTTAAGTGTGAAGTCAGATTCTCACACTTAATCACCTTTGATGTAGGATTAAGATCATTAACCTACTTGTGATTATTTAGATGTTTTTGTTGTTTTTTTGTTTAGTGTTGAGTAATGAGGTTAAGCCATAATCAAGGATTAAACAGACTCATTACACCATCCTAATAGAAGGATAATAGATGAGAATGTTTAAGCTGAGGAAAGCTCCTCAACTTAATCCATGATTAGGGATTAAACTCATGACAAAACAAGCCTTTGATTAAGTGGATTTTATTTAATGATATGATGATGAAGTGAATTTTATGGTTTGTAAGACAACTTGAGGAGGACTTGTCCATTAACACTAGGGTTAGTCCTTCTTAACCAGTCAAGGAAGAATTAGAACCCTAATGCAAGGCCCAAGTTACAAGCTTGATGTCTTGATGATTATTAGATGGTGTCGCGGTGAGAATCGGATACCAAGCTATTAAGTGAGCTTGAATCGCAAAACATTTAATGTTCACCACCGACTTTAATTTAATCCAAAAGGAAAAGGGAAAAAGATCGTAAAAACCCTAAATGAGGAGAAACTAGGTTCGGGGGTTGATTATACTTAGGGAAGGTGTTAGCATCCTAAGCATCCGCAGTATCCTACGGGAACCTCTTGTTAATATTTGTAATTTTGTTATTTATTGCTTGTTAAAAATTATGGGAACCTAAGGTTTTATTTCTAATGGTGCTCGCACAACATCGCATCGATGCCTACGTATCGGGTATAGAATCAGAGCACTCGTAGTTCTCCTAAGGATTAACGAACACTTGGTTACGCTCAAGGTTCGCGGGGGAGGTAAGTGTTATGGCAAACACTCACGTGACTTTAAGAAAGTCACAAAAAGTTATAAAATAAAAGCTAAGGACCTAATGGCTAAGGACCTAAGGATGAGGGACGGCTAAACTTCCTATGACATTGAGTCAACTGCAGGAGTCTTTCCCTTTTGGATCGAAAAGCATAAACAAAAATAAATAAAGGTGCAAGCTCCTAAGACTAGGCAAAGGCTGCTACTTGCAAAAATAAATTGGATAAAGAAAATAGAAATGCAGGATAAAGGGCTTAGTAACTGGGCTATGACTCGATATATGGATCGAGAATGCGGGGGTGGAAGACAAGCGTAGTGCGTCAATTTATTTAAGTTAAAAAGTTGTGAAGTGTAAGGAATGTGCAGATGGCGATCGTAAAACGACCGACTTACGTGTGTGAGTGAAGTGTATGTGAACTTGGCGTTGGACCAAGGAATTATTATTTTTGAAATTAAATCTAATATGGTGTAAAAGCGCGATAAATAATAAATAAATAAGTAAAGTGAAATAAATTAAAATAGCATGAAATGAATTAAATAAATTAAATAGAATAAATAATGAATTAAATGGAAAGAAAATAAATAAATATATGAAATAGAAATAAAATGCAATGGCCTCATATGGGTCACGATTAATCGGAAACGATTCATCGTGACCTTCGTCATATCATCGGCCCATAAATAGAATGAAAAAAATGAAAGTTCAAAACAAATGATTCACTAATAAAAATTTTTTTAACATTTTTTCTAAAAAACAGAATTGAACAAATTAATGCTTGAAAATATAAAGTGAAATAATAAAAAAAACATGAAGAAACAAATAAAGAAGAAACGAGGGGGGTGTTTTCGCTGGTTCATGGGGTTTAGATAGTAAGGGTTCATGGGCCTGTGCTGAGCCCAACAGAATTTAAAACAAAAATAAAATATTAAGAAATGAATTGTGTGGTGTGTGTAGTAAATCGGATATGGATTCAGAAAAGAACAAATTATATGCTATAATAAAGAAACTAAAAAAACCTAAAAAAGGAAATTAAAAGCAGCTCAGTGAGGTTACTTTCACGTTCAGATTTTAAAACAAGTCAACCGTCAGTTTTTGCTTTTGACCCGTTCTCATTCTCGCCTTTCTCGCTCATCCCGGTCTCGACCTCTCACGGCTCTCTATCTCTCTCACGCGTACGACGTATCAGTTCAAAACAGCGGTGGTGGTTCGTTGGTTGGGGTTTCCGACGAGTATAGTGGCCGTTGGCTATGGTTTGCGAACGTGTTGGCTGTTTTTGGGCCGGATGGAGATCCCGCGGCGGCGACGGTTTTGGATGGTTTTGGAGTTGAAAACGGGTTGAAGTGGTGAGCGGTTTGTGATTCCGGATTTGGGTTTGATGGTGGCGGCGAGAAGGTGGTTGTTCAGGTTCGTTTTTGCGTGGCTGTGTGGAGGGTGGTGAGGTTTCGGTGTTTTTTGGAATAGTTACATGTTTTTTTTCCGTTTTTTGTTGGTTGATGTTGAAGGTTTAAGTCAGTTCTTCTTGCTTAATAGGTTTTTGGTTCGCGATTTGGCTTCGGTGTTTCACCGCCTTTGTGGTTTGACGGATTTGGTGATTTCAGTTTCAAGTGGTGGATTCGTGAGGAGTGTTAAGGCTTGACGAAAAAAAGGCGGAGATGTGGTTTTGATGGAGGTCTCGGTGGTTCAGGTAATGAGCGATTGGTTCTGTATTTGTGTTCTCACTTTGGATTTCTCTCAGCTTCGAATTCACTTAGTTTTCTCTTTGTGTGATTCAGGCCTGGTTCGGTTTCATATTTGGATCGTGGTTGTTGACAGATTGGTCGATGGATGTAGCAGTTTTGGATTTGATGGCAGGTCTGCAGTAATGAAAGGGTGATGATGATGAGATTTAAGGTTGAAGTGGTGGATGAGATTTTGACGGCTTATGGTTTTTTTAACAAGTTTGTGTTTGTGTTGTTGCAGGTTTGGATGGATGTGGCTGAAGAGAGTTGTGGTGAAACGGCGGGATTGAAGGGATAAAGGGTGGCAGCCTCAGTTTGGTGACGAGTTTGAAGTAAGGTTGTATGGCTTGGGTTCAAGTGTTTACAGTGGTTTTGTTTGTGAAGATGTGGTTGCAGGCTTCGAACAGTTTTTTTTTCCAAGGTCTCTGTATTGGTGTTTAGTTGGTGTTTACAGTTTGGAGAGATTGAGTTGTGTGATGTTGAAAGTTGCTGGTTTTTGATGGAGTGATGAAGAAAATGATTAAAGGGGGGGGAGCTGGTGAAGGTTCAAGGTTTGCACAGGGTGAGGGTTGGTCTCGAAAGTTGAGTTCGGAGCTGTTTGGGATTACGGAAAGGTTCCGGTCGCTGTAAGGATGTTTGAAAGGGTTCACAGCACTGGTTTTAGTGGACTGAGTTATGTTGTGAAAGAGGCAATGGCAGGTATAGTGTCTCTGTGTCGTTCTATTTACAAATGTTGTTGTTGATAAAAAAAGGTTTTAAGTATTTTTTTTTTGAAGTTTTAACATGAGGTTTACTTGATGAATGCAGGTTTGAAATTGAAAAGAAATAAAAAGAAACTAACATGGACAAAATGCTGAAAAGAAAATGGAAGGAAAGAGAGCGATACCGGCCCGAACGTTATCGGGGTGACGAAATCCACACGGTGAGCTTTATATTCCTCTGAACTTCCTTATTTCTCCCTTTCTTCCTCTTCTTTTTTTTATGGTTTTTTGAACTGAAGTTGGGGTTGAACTGGTGTTGCTTTGTGCTGAGTTTGGGTATGAACAAGAGTTGTTTTTTGGTGTGTTTTAGTAGCTGAACTGTAGTGTTGTTTGATGGTTTGATGGTTGTTTTTTTGGGTGTTTAGGGGACTGTTTTTGGGGGGTGTTTGATGCTGAATGTTTGTGTATTTAGTGGCTAAGTTTGTGTATGTAGTGCTGAATTTTTGTGTTGCTTGTGGCTGAATGTTTGTGTATTTGAATTTTGGGTTAGCTGAACTGGTGTGTTGTGTTATCAATGTGTTTGAGGCTGAGTTTTGAGGACTGATTTGTAGTGCTGGGACTGAATTTTTTTGCCTTGCTTGTAGGTGAAGGGTTGGAGGAAAGGGGACAGCAGTCTGAATTTTGCTGCTGTGAGTGGAGCAGGATTTTGGTTGGTGGCTGCATGCTGATTTGGGGCAGATTTGGAGCTGTTGCATTTGTATTGTAGTGCTGATTTTTTTTTGTAACATTTTCTTTCTTTTTTCTATGTAATTGTAACAAAACAAATATTATGGAATAAATTGATTATTTACACTAAAACTTGGTTTACACTTGGCACTTAATATTGGAAATGAAAGTTCTAAATTAGAAACTAAATATAATACTTAAATTAGAAATGAAATGAAAAAGAATTAAATTTAAGATTGAAAATAATTTATAAACTTAAATAAAAAACTTGGAATTAAAATTAATTATAAGAAAAGAAATTGAAATTAAATCAAAAATGAAATCTTAAAAGAAAAGTAAATTAAAAATAACTTAGAAATTGAAATTAAATTAGAATAAACTAAAAATAAATTGGAAATTGAAATTAGATTAGAAATAGAAACTTGAAAATGGAATAAAATTAAAAATAGAAAATAAATTTAGAAAATAAAATTTGAAAATGAAATAAAAATTAAATTTAGGAATGAGGACTTGATAATGAAAAGAAAATAACAAATAAGTTTAGAAAATTTTGAAAATTGAACTAAAAAAAATTAGAAATAGAAATTGAAATAAAATTTAAAAAATAGGAATTTACAAATAGAACGAAAATAGAAATTAAAATTAAAAATACGAAAATGAATTAAAAAGTCATAAATAGATTAAATTAAAATGGAAGCTAGAAAATGAGAAGAAAACAACAGAAAATAAATCAGGAAAAATCCCTGCAAAAAATGCGATAAAAGTATGATTATGATATGAGCGATTAGGGGTAAAATTTGGGGTGTGACAGTTGCCCCTATTTAAATAACTTTACCAGATGGCGTGAATGACGATAGGCACTCATGAGATCATGGTGAAAGGTATTTAAATACAGAAATAACCGGAAATTTTGCCCCTAAATGCAATGTTATGCTGGACTACAAAACTATCTAACCCTGCAACTCTTATGCAATGAAATGATGATTATGGTATGAATGATGAGAATGAGAATAAAACGACGACCACAAGCCAAAACTCACTGGGGATGACAAACACTGGGGACGACAAACACTGGGGATAAAGAAACGAAAACGGGAAACATTCAAAGTGACAAATCAACAGGTTCAAGTGTAACTGTCGACACTAAGAATAACAAAAGACGGGAACATAAGAAATCCAAATCATTGGATCAAACGAACACAGACAAAACAAAATGAAATCCAAAGTGACTGCACAGCGACTCGATGCGACCAACTGACACCAAGAATACAAATAAGACAAGGAAATAAATCGAAGTGGTTGACCAATGGCGCTATGCGACCAATTGACTTGAGAAATAAAAGCAACGTATTCAAAGTGAATGCGCAGCGGCACGATGCGACCAACTGACACTAAGAATACGAACAATGCAAGGAAATAAATCGAAATGGTAGATCAATGGCTCTATGCGACCAAATTGACTTTGAGAAATAAAAGAAAACAACAACATATTCAAAGTGGATGCGCAGTGGCACGATGCGACCAACTGACACTAAGAATATAACAAAATAAACATTCAAAGGGAAAGTGCAGCGGCTCTATGCGACCAACTGTCACTGGAAATAAACAACAAAAATAAACATTCAAATAGAATGTGCAGCGGCTCGATGCGACCAACTGTCACTGGAAATAAAAATGACAAAAATATTCAAAAATGAATACACAGTGGCTCGATGCGACCAACGGATACTAAGAATAGAAATGACACAAAATTCAAAGTGAATGCACAGCGGCTCGATGCGACCAACTGACACTAAGAATAATCAACAAAAATAAACATTCAAAGTGAATGCACAGCGGCTCGATGCGACCAACTGTCACTGAGAATGACAACAAACTTATTCAAGGTGAATGCGCAGCGGCTCAATGCGACCAACTGACACCATGAATAACAAATCGAAAATAAACATCCAAAGTGAATGCACAGCGGCTCGATGCGACCAACTGTCACTGAGAATGACAACAAACTTATTCAAGGTGAATACGCAGCGGCTCAATGCGACCAGCTAGCATGGGGAAAGACTAACAGCTTATTCAAAGTGAATGCGCAGCGGCTCGATGCGACCAACTGACACCATGAATAGAAATGACACAAAATTCAAAGAGAAAGTGCAGTGGCTCAATGCGACCAACTGTCACTGAAAACGATAAACATAATATTCAAAGTGAATGCGCAGCGGCTCGATGCGACCAATTATCACTAAGAATAATCAACAGAAATATTCAAATAGAATGTGTAGTGGCTCAATGCGACCAACTGTCACTGAAAATCATAATATTCGAAGTGAATGCGCAGCGGCTCGATGCGACCAACTGACACTAAGAATACAACAACTAAACACCCAAAAAGAATGTGCAGTGGCTCAATGCGACCAACTGTCACTGGAAATGATAAACATAAAATTCAAAGTGAATGCGCAGCGGCTCGATGCGACCAACTGACACTAAGAGTACAAACAAAAGTTTATTCAAGGTGAATGCGCAGCGGCTCGATGCGACCAACTGACACCATGAATAACAACAAAAAACATCCAAAAGAAATGTGCAGTGGCTCGATGCGACCAACTGTCACTGAAAATGATAATCATAATATTCGAAGTGAATGCGCAGCGGCTCGATGCGACCAACTGACACTAAGAATACAACAACTAAACATTCAAAAAGAAATGTGCAGTGGCTCAATGCGACCAACTGTCATCATGAATAATCAACAAAAATATTCGAAGTGAATGCGCAGCGGCTCGATGCGACCAACTGACACTAAGAATACAACAAACTAAACATTCAAAATGAAAACGCAGTGGCTCGATGCGACCAACTGTCATTGGGAACGGTAAACACAATATTCGAAGTGAATGCGCAGCGGCTCGATGCGACCAACTGACACTAAGAATAAAACCAAATAAACATTCAAAATGAGTGCACAGCGGCTCGATGCGACCAACTGTCACGGGAAGCGATAAACATAATATTCAAAGTGAATGCGCAGCGGCTGACACTAAGAATAAAACAAAAATATCCAAATAGAATGTGCAGTGGCTCTATGCGACCAACTGTCACTGGAAATGAAAAACATAATATTCAAAGTGAATGCGCAGCGGCTCGATGCGACCAACTGACACTAAGAATAATCAACAAAATATTCGAAGTGGAAGCACAATAGGTTCGAAACCTATTGACACCACAAAAGAAAACCAAGATACACTCAAAGTGAATGCGCAACAAGTTAAAAAAACCGGTTGACACTAAGAATGATAAAGGCAAAGTAGTCAAAGTATTCAAAACGGTAAACTAACAGGTTCAAATGTAACTGCCGACACCGAGGATAAGGAAGGAAATCACAATGATTTAGTAGCGGCTCTATGCGACCAGCTAATATTGGGGATAGAATGGAGATCACCCAAAAATGAATCAACGGCTCTAAGCGACCGGCTAACGCAAAGAAATAACAGCAAAATATGTTGGAGTATTCAAATAAAATAAGACATCCAAACTCTGGAAATTCCTTCAGGAACCATCAGGAGAAAGGTACAAGTATGTACAAAATCAAATGGACTTGGATTTTAAGCAAAAGGTTTCAGGGCCTGCTTAAAAGACTTGTGCCAATCAATTGGACTTCAAGGAGACATTGGTGGTCATAAAGACAAAACCAAACCACAATTAGAGTTCCACGTGGGACACCCAGCAATTACTGGGGACAAAAACATTGGTAAACCAAACTTCGGGTACCAACAACAATGAAGTCTCAAATTGAACACTAATGATATTTGGACCTGGAGTTATACAGACGACAACTGGGGAAAGATAAATGCTAATGCCAAATGCGCATGATTGAGCATGATGCGAATGATCATGATATGCAAATGTTGACTCAAAAGAGACAAAGAGTTTTGACAAGACTCAAACAGGGAGTAGGCTCTCAACACCAATACTCAGGCGAGCCATATGAAAAAACACTGGGGGGATGTCTTCAAACTTGGAAATCATGCTGGCTCAAAGATCCATCCAAGAGTGTCATCAGTTTTGAACTTCTATGGAGATTTCTGCGATAATAGTATAAAAGTGTTGTTGCAAACCAGGACTTCTTGGGGAAACAGAAGGTTCTTTCAATTTTCCCAAAGTCAAAGAAACTTAAAAGTTTTTTTTTTGTATGTTTTCAAAAAGATTTCCTTAAAAAACTTGTCATTTTCAGAGTTAAATTGTAATCAAGTGATGGCATTTTGCATAACAAAAGAAAATAAGAAGCTGAACAACAAAATTCATAGGCAAAGTTTGTATTTTATTCAAGAATGGTAGCTTGCCAATGGCAAAAACTCCATGGGAAATTACAATTTGAAAATGGCAATGGGGAAAGGTCTACATTGAATCCAACGACCACTACAATCCCTAATAACTAAGACTGCCCGACACCTTGCTTCCGACGAGAGCAAATGGATCGATCTTTCAGTATGATTCTTCAGTAATGGTAAACACCATCTGACACAGTCAAATGCCTTTGTCCCTAACTTTTGCCTGGACCGCCCTTTCGGGTTTTCAATCCACCGGGACGCTCTTTTTTGCCTAAGCCGCCCTTTCGGGTTTTCAACTTAGCGAGCTCTTTATTTTTTTTATTTTTTTTTTTTTTTATCCCTAACTTTTGCCTGGATCTCCTTCATAGGTTTTGATCCACCGGGATACCCATTTTTGCCTAGGTCGCCATTTCTGGTTTTCGACCTATCGGGTTTTATTTAGGCATAATATTTTTTGACTGCATCAGAATTCACCGGGTGCTTCAGTTGTTCACCATCCATAGTTGTAAGGATTAAGGAACCCCCGGAGAATGCCATCTTCACAACATATGGGCCTTCATAGTTAGGAATCCATTTTCCACGCATGTCTTTGTGGACTGGCAAGATTTTCTTGAGTACAAGATCTCCTTCTTTGAACTCTCGGATGCGGACTTTCTTGTCAAATGCTCTCTTGATGCGCTTCTGGTACATCTGGCCATGGCACATGGCGGTCATCCTCTTCTCGTCAATGAGGTTCAGCTGGTCGTATCTGCTCTGGACCCACTCAGCTTCCTCCAGTTTGGTTTCCATCAAGATTCTCAAAGATGGTATCTCTACTTCGATAGGGAGAACTGCATCCATCCCATACACCAGAGAGAAAGGGGTTGCCCCTGTTGACGTGCGAACTGATGTTCTGTATCCATGTAAAGCATATGGCAACATCTCATGCCAATCTTTGTAAGTTTTTACCATTTTCTGCAGAATCTTTTTGATGTTCTTGTTTGCAGCTTCAACAGCTCCATTCATCTTCGGTCGATACGGAGAAGAGTTATGATGTTCAATCTTGAATGTCTCACACAGCTCTTTCATTGTTTTGTTGTTCAAATTGGTCCCATTATCTGTGATGATTCGGCTTGGGATTCCGTAACGGCAGATAATTTGGTTCTTGATGAAACGGGCAACCACTTGCTTTGTCACATTGGCGTAGGAAGCTGCTTCTACCCATTTGGTGAAATAATCAATTGCAACCAAGATAAACCGATGACCATTGGAAGCTTTAGGCTCAATTGCCCCTATCATGTCAATGCCCCACATTGAGAAAGGCCAAGGCGATGACAGAACATTCAAAAGTGTTGGAGGTACGTGCACCTTGTCGGCATAAATCTGGCATTTATGACATTTCCTGGCATACTTGAAACAATCTGATTCCATGGTCAACCAGAAGTAACCAGCTCTCAAGATCTTCCTGGACATGGCATGTCCATTGGCATGTGTTCCAAACGATCCCTCATGGATTTCCCTGATCAATAAGTCTGCTTCGCGCTTGTCCACACATCTGAGCAGAACCATATCATGATTTCTCTTGTAAAGCACATTGTTGCTGAGGAAGAACTTGGATGCCAATCTTCTTAAAGTCTTCTTGTCTAAGTTTGTTGCATTAGCTGGGTACTCTTGATTCTGCAAGTAGTTCTTGATGTCGTAGAACCACGGTTTCTCATCAGTTTCTTCTTCGACCAGTAGACAGTAGGCTGGTGCAGTTCTTCGCTCGATTGTAATGAGTGGAGCTTCATTAAGAAATCTGACTTGAAACATAGATGCCAACATTGCCAAAGCATCCGCAATTTGATTTTCTGCCCTCGGAACATGATGGAAAGTGACTTCATCAAAGTATTTGATCAATTCCACAATGTGGGCACGGTATGGGATCAACTTCTCATCACGGGTCTCCCATTCACCTTTGACTTGGTATATTACCAAAGCTGAGTCTCCATATACATCAAGGATCTTGATTCTGGTATCAATTGCAGCTTCGATACCCAAAACACAGGCTTCATACTCTGCGATGTTGTTTGTACATTCAAAACACAATCTAGCCGTGAAGGGAGTATAACCACCATCAGGGTTCATCAAAACAACTCCTACACCATGCCCCATGTAGTTAGAGGAACCATCAAACATCATCTTCCAACGAGACCCTGGCTCAGGACCTTCATCTGGATCTGGAACTTTGCAGTCCTTTATCAACATAATGTCCTCGTCCGGGAAATCGAATTTCAAAGGTTCATAATCTTCAACAGGATGATCAGCAAGGTATTCAGACAAAACACTGCCCTTGATAGACTTCTGGGTTACATATTGGATGTCGTATTCGGATAACAACATGTGCCAACGGGAGAGTCTTCCAGTCAAAGCAGGCTTCTCAAAGATGTACTTTATTGGATCCATTTTCGAGATCAACAAAGTAGTGTGACAAATCATGTACTGCCTGAGGCGTCTGGCCGCCCATGCCAAGGCACAGCAAGTTTTCTCTAAAAGTGAGTATCTGCTCTCACAGTCTGTGAACTTCTTGCTTAAGTAATAAATGGCGTGCTCCTTACGACCAGTCTCGTCTTGTTGGCCTAATACGCAACCCATAGAACCCTCAAGTACAGTTAGGTACATGAAGAGAGGCTTCCCTGGAGTAGGTGGGATCAAGATAGGAGGTTCTTGCAGATAAACCTTAATCTTCTCAAAAGCCAGTTGACAGTCAGGACTCCACTCAATTGCCTGATTCTTCCGGAGTAACTTGAATAAAGGCTCACAAGTAGCAGTCATGTTGGAGATGAATCTGGAGATGTAGTTCAGTCTTCCGAGGAAACCCCTGACTTGCTTTTCTGTTTTTGGAGCTGGCATCTCTTGAATTGCTCTAACCTTGTCCGGGTCTACTTCAATACCTTGCTGACTAACAATAAAACCAAGTAACTTCCCTGATCTGACACCAAAAGTACACTTAGCTGGATTCAGACGCAGTTGGAACTTTCTGAGACGCTCAAATAACTTCAAGAGATGATTCAAATGATCCTCCTCACTCTGTGATTTGGCAATCATATCATCCACATAAACTTCTATCTCTTTATGCATCATATCATGGAATAGGGTGACCATTGCCCTCTGATAGGTGGCTCCTGCATTTCTGAGACCGAATGGCATAACTTTGTAACAATAAGTGCCCCATGGTGTGATGAATGTAGTCTTTTCCATATCGTCAGGATCCATCTTGATCTGGTTGTATCCTGAAAACCCATCCATGAAGGAGAAAACAGCAAATTTAGCAGTGTTGTCGACCAAAGTATCAATATGCGGGAGAGGGAAATCGTCTTTCGGACTGGCTTTGTTCAAATCCCTATAGTCCACACACATTCTGACTTTGCCATCCTTTTTAGGGACTGGCACAATATTAGCTACCCACTCAGGGTACTTTGCAACTGCGAGGAATCCAGCATCAAACTGTCTTTTGACCTCTTCTCGAATCTTCAGAGCCATGTCTGGTCTTGTTCTTCGAAGCTTTTGCTTTACAGGAGGACAATCTGGTCGAAGAGGTAGCTTGTGGACCACTATGTCTGTGTCTAAGCCGGGCATATCCTGATATGACCATGCAAACACATCTACATATTCTTTGAGAAGCTTGACCAATCTTTACCTGATGTCTGCCCCAAGTGTTGTACCAATCTTGACTTCCTTCATGTCTTCATCAGTGCCAAGATTTATGGTCTCAACCTGCTCCTTATGTGGCTGAAGATCCGTGTGCTCATTCTCTACCAATCTTGCCAGTTCTTCGGGAATGTCGCAATCTTCCTCACTTTCATTTTCCGCTTGGTAGATGGGCGAATCAAAGTTAGGAGAGAATGTAGAGTCATTGGATTCAACAGGGTTTTTGTTTATTCTGCATATGATAATGATTTGCTTTTATTAAAAGTGGAAAATAGAGAAATGCAAGAGAAAAAGCTTTTTTACATTTTTTTATTGGTTTTGAAAGATTGCCATTTTCTTTTAAAAGTGAAAAGAGAGAAAAACAGTAAATGATCAAAATAAGAGTTCAACAAAATGCCTTCATTGATAATAACTTTAAAAATGAAAAGGGGCCCTACAAAATACTCCCATAGCCTTGGGCAGAGCTAGGGAACTTTGAAAACATTGAAAAAACAACAAATTACTTTGGCAATGGAAAAAACTCTGGGATCTCGACTGCCTCCCAATTGTCCAAGGCTTCTTCACACTGATACACCAGATGATTCACATCTTCATCTTCAGAAACTCCATCAATTGCGTTGACCTGATAACCAGCACTGGAAAACACCTCTTGGATGGTCTTCAGACGGCCTTTAGCGGAGGTTGATGCTCCTTCCTTCACATGAGTTGGTTTGTAACCCAACCCGCAACGATCTAGCTTCTGTTTGACCTCGATGACATCACCCCAACCTTCATAGCTTCTTTCTTCAATGGTGGAAATGGTACTCTTCAGCGATGCAAAAGATGGGATTCCCTTCCCCTTTGGTTCCTCTACTTCCAAAATGACAGCATTGGCTATCTCAAGAGCTTGGAAAGAAGTTTCCAAAGCATCTTCATCAGCCTCAATATAACTAAAGGAAGAAAGGTTGCTAACCATGAGATCTTCTTCCCCAGACACGGTTACCAGCTTGTTATTGACTACAAACTTCATCTTTTGATGCAGGGTAGAAGTGACTGCCCCAGCCGCATGGATCCAAGGTCTTCCCAGCAAGCAACTGTAGTTAGGATTGATGTCCATAACCTGGAAAGTGATTTTGAAGACCTGTGGCCCAATCAAGATTGGTAAGTCTACTTCTCCAATAACAGTCCTTCTTGACCCATCAAAGGCTTTTACAATCAGTGCACTGGGCCTCATCTCTGCCCCTTGATAAGATAACTTAGCCAGTGTTCTTTTCGGCAAAACGTTCAATGAAGATCCTGTATCCACAAGAACTCTTGCTAAAGTATCCTCTTGGCATTTCACTGATATGTGGAGCGCACGGTTGTGGTCCAAGCCCTCCTTCGGAAGATCCTCCGTGCTGAAACTGAGGTTGTTACACGCAGTGATATTGGCAATGACACCATCAAACTGGTTCACTGTTATATCATGCGTAACATGTGCTTGAGCTAGCAACTTCTGAAGCGCACTTCGATGAGCCGGAGAATGCATAAGAAGTGATAGGATAGATATTTTGGAAGGCGTTTGATGCAGCTGATCAATAACCTTATAATCACTCTTCTTTATGATTCTGAGGAACTCTGCATCTTCTTCCCCCAAGACTACCTCTTTATCTTTATTGACAACAGCTGGTATGATTTCTTTAGGCGGAGCCGTATTGGCTTGCTGGGTATATACACGACCACTGCGAGTCAAACGACCTGCACCCGCTATATCAGTACTTGCAACTTTTGAACCTTCCTTCTGATTAGCTTTATCAATCTTCTGATGAACTTTCCCTGTATCGTACTTCCAAGGAACTGCTTTAGTGTCTTCATAATGGAAAGAGTTACTCCTTTGTTCAAATCTTGGCTCAGGTACGTTGAAAATTGGCACCACAGATTCTGGAGTATTGAAGACAGGTTGAACTCCTGAAGATTCAGGCAGGTTGAACACTGGCACCCAGGTAAAATTAGATTCCGGCAAGTTGAAGATTGGTTCAATTACTGCCACTTCATTCTTCTTCATATGACTGCTCACTTGTAAGACGCCTTCATCAATCAAATTTTGAACATCTTTCAGGACCAATTCACATCCCTTTGGACTATCAACACAACCTTCACAATTCTCATGACAACTCTTCAGTATACCCGCCTCTACTAACTTCGCATGGAAGTCTCTAAGCGGGGTCTTGATCTCGGTGGCATTGAAAATCAAACCTTCTTCGGACTCATCAACAATAGCATTTATAGACCCATGCTTGGGTAAAGGATTATCTTTGACATTCGGACCAGTATTCCCAAATGACAGAATGTTCTTCTCCATCAAATCTTTCACGATGTACTTCAAAGCATAACAACCCTCCAAATCGTGCCCCGGGGCACCTTCATGGAATAAACAGTGAGCATTTGGGTTGTAATTTGGCGGGAGCGGACTTGGTGGAGGACCCAAAGGCCTGGGAGTAACCAAACCCTTCTTCAGCAGTGAAGGATATAACTCAGTATAAGTTATAGGGATTCGAGGATTAGGAGGCCTTCCACCTGGTCTTCTATTCTGAAAATTGGGATTTGAATGAGGAGCTGGAGTCCTCTGCTGGTAGGCTGAAGCATTGGGTGCTTGTTGATAGCCCGGATTGTTGATCATTGGTTGATAAGGTTGAATCATTGGAGCCGCTTGTTGGTACATCGGTACTGCTTGAGCTGGCCGATACATGGGGACTTGTGGATTAAATGCTGGTTGAACCGCCGCTACATAAGGATGTTGGGCATACTGTTGTTGATGAGCATACTGCTGTTGACGAGCATACTGCTGTTGAGCCATAGGTGAAGGTCTCTGCCAAAGCGGACTCCTTCTTTGACCTGCCATTATCGCATTTGTCTCACCTTCCTTCTTCTTGTGAAAGTTGCCGGTAAATTTCTTACCAATATTTCCACTGCCAGTGCTAGAACTGCCAGATGCACTACTCATCTTTCCACTTTTCAAACCGAGTTCTACCTTGATTCCCACAGCCACTAAATCAGAGAAGCTAGCAGTTATGCTCCCCACCATTCTCTCATAGAATTCTGGTCGCACAGTGTCAACAAACCAGTCAGCTAATTCTTTTTTAGTCAATGGGGGCTCTACTTGAGAAGCGGTCCCTCTCCACCTCTGAGCATACTCTTTAAAGGATTCAGACTCTTTCTGGGACATGCTTAGCAATTGCCTCCTATCAGGAGCGAGGTCCATGTTGTATTTGTATTGTTGGATGAAAGCATCTGCCAAGTCTTGGAAACTGCGGATCTTCGACTGGTCAAGCGTCAAATACCATTTGGAGGAGATTCCCTTTAGACTGTCTTGAAAGCAGTGGATCATTAACTTATCATTATCTACCTGAGCAGCCATTCTTCGATAGTACATCAGGAGATGATTTTTAGGACAAGTTGCACCCTCATACATATCAAAGGTGGGTATCTTGAACTTCGGAGGTATTACCAATCCAGACACCAGGCACATTTCTCTGGCAGCAGCACCAAAGATCTGGTCACCTTCAATCGCTCTTAACCTTTTTTCAAGGGTATCAAAATTCTCCTGCATCTTCACATGTTTCTCATCTCCGTTTTCAGACATATCTGGCGCTTCATACCCTTGATGGTCATTAAAGTACGGTTGGGCACGGGTGTGCACAATGTCCTGTGTAAAATTAGCAACGGCATGATTCTCTTCATTAGTCACAGGAACAGTTTGTTGAGCAGCAAATCCCTGAGGAGGAGGCACAAAACCTTGAAAAGGAAACGCCATACCCTGAGAGGGAGGTGCGAAACTTTGAGAAGCTAAGCCTTGGGACGGAGGGAAGAAACCCTGAGCAGCAAATCCTTGGGAAGGGGGTATAAAACTCTGAGTAGCAAAACCTTGAGAAGGAGGGAAGAAACCCTGAGCAGCAAGTCCTTGGGAAGGAGGAATAAAACTTTGAGTAGCAAACCCTTGTGAAGGAGGTATAAAACTCTGAGCAGTAAGTCCTTGGGAAGGAGGAATAAAACTCTGAGCAGTAAGTCCTTGGGAAGGAGGAATAAAACTTTGAGTAGCAAACCCTGAAGAAGAAGGAATAAAACTTTGAGAAGCAAAACCATGAGGAGGAGGGACGAATCCATGAGGAAGTCCAAAAGGAGGCCAGGTCACAGGGGTAATGACTGATGATGTAGGCTGGGTCGTTGCAGTGACAAATTCAGTCGTTGCAGTAACAATTTCTGACACCACAGTACGTTGGGTATCCATCTTCGCTCGAATGACTTGCAACATTTCCATCATCTGACCCATATCTCCACGAATGTCAGAAAGCTCTTCGTTAACTCTGTCCATCTCTAGGTCTCTTTCAGCCATCCTCTTTCTGGCTTGAGCTCGAGTGTAGTATTTGCGTGAGAGCCTCAGTGTGAAAGCTGAATTGAGAGCAGATGACGGGAATGAGTTTCATGAAAAAAAATGCAAATGCAATGCAAAATGTATGAGTGCAATGCAAAAATGAAATTTTATTCAAGGAACTTAAGAAACAATTTGCAAATACCAAGGAACACATAATAATCAAAAGGATATGATTTCATTAAATTCAAAAAGTGATACAAAGTCTTGAGTACACTTTCAAAAATCCCAAACAAAGCTTAATAAAGACAAAAACAAAGTCCTAAGGAGATTCTCATAAAAGCCTCAAGTTGAGCTTCTCGATTTGTGCCTTCATCTGAGCCCTTTCAAGCATAAGCTGATCCACGATCGACTTCCAAGAAGTGTCCTCTTGAGTGCTGGAGGAAAATAAATCCTCTCGTGCTTTCCTTTTCTTGCTGGAGAGCTCTTCTTCTTCCTTCATCTTCAGTTGTCTTCTAAGCTCTTCATTCTCACTGCTGATGATCTGATGTCGATTCTTCCATGCATTCTTCTCTCGAATCTCTTTCTCCAAATCAATCTTCAGCTTCTCTGCATCATCCATAAAGATTAGAATGGGTTTCTTGAAGGTCATAGGATCCTGGCGAGGGTAAGGCATCTTCAGACTGATTGCCCTATCTCGTACCCATTGGAGATAGGGTTCCATAGAAACACAATTCGGCTTTCCCAAGCTACTCCTCCCCTTCCTATGGATGCACTTCCAAGCTTGCATAATCTGTTTCTTGAGCTCTGGTTCTTCGTCATCCTTAAAGAAAATTCCTTCCACTTCCACACTCTTAGGTTTGTCCTTCAACGGATACCCGAGTTGACGGCGAGCCAAAACCGGATTATAGCTGATTCCTCCCTTAGTGCCAAGAAGAGGCACATTAGCAAAATCACCACAGCTATCAATAATCAATATTCCATCATAAGCACGATTGTACCAGCTAATGTCAGAGTGGGTAAGAGACATGATCCTTTGTGACCACCACAAACCATCCTTAAGGTTCCAAAATGAAGATGACTTAGGCAAGTGCGAAATAAACCACTCATATAGCAATGATGCACAACAAGTAATCATCCCTCCCTTATGGTGATTCCTCAGATGGATGGAATGATAAGTGTCTCCGAGCAAAGTAGGGACCGGGTTCTTCTTCAGAAAGATCTTGATGGCGTTCAGGTCGACGAAGTCTTCAAAGTTTGGGAAAAGCAGCACTCCATATATCAGCAGAATAAAAGTCGCCTCAAAAGCTTTCATATCCTTCACATCAACAAAATTCTTGGCCTTTTCTATCAGAAACTTTGTGGGGAATCCAAAAATCTTTCCTTTATAGGTCATATTTGCCTTGACCTCAGGAACACTCAAATATGTTGCTTTTGCAATCTCCGCTTCTTCAGGATCCTTCTCTAGAACAGGGAATGGAAACTCATCCTTAACACGTGATCCCACCAAAACTG
Source organism: Lathyrus aphaca (assembly GCA_963966055.1). Lineage (NCBI taxonomy): Eukaryota > Viridiplantae > Streptophyta > Magnoliopsida > Fabales > Fabaceae > Lathyrus > Lathyrus aphaca. The sequence continues at coordinate 221,965,999 of OZ014519.1, forward strand.
AATACTCCTCCAAAGTAGGTGCCAATTGGTAATCAGGGAACGTAAAACAGTGGTAGAGAGGATCATAAAACTGGAGCATCACAGAGAGCAGCCTTCCATCCCAATCAGTCTTAAGCAAAGCTAAAAGTCTCCTATGCTTCTCCATGAAGGCTTCTTGATCCAAAACCAAATCTCTTAATTTCCTTAGGTCTTCAAGTTTGGGAGTTTTGAATGTGTACTTGACAGTCTTTCTTCTTCCAAAGTCCATGATGATACCTATGATATTTGCAAAGATAAAGTTTCTGAGTTCCTTGAATAAATGGTAAAAATGATGCTTCATGATGCGTGAATGCAACAAACACAAACAAGGCTTAGGTTCAAAGCTTGCATGAGGTCGAAGGTTCAACCCTCCCAAAAGGTATGTACTATGAGTTTATTTGTACCTGTACAACGGGTTCTAAAAGTTCCCAGAATCACTGTCCCATCTTTCGGATATTACCGACTTCCCAACTCGACTTGGTAATCAATAATATTCTCAAGAGAGTCTCATCCGAGTGCAGTATCGCGTATCAACTATTTCGGATTTACACCCTCATAGTCATCGCACTACATCCCTAAAAAGGCCAAGTGGGGGTAAATGTTCTACGGTCCTCAGCATTAATGGCTCTCAGGTCGAATATAGTGATGTTTTCACGACTGAACTCGATCAACAAAACTACATCCGAGGAGGCCTCCGCTGAGTGGTGGTGTCTCAAGTCAACTTGGTCGGGACTCAACTCCCTACAAGCCTTCTTGAATATACCACCGTCCTAACTTATTTTGCACTCAAGTCCGGGTTAGGACTTATCTCACCACACATGGAACACCCAACAAAAATCCCAAATAATAACAAGCAATACAACAACAAATATACAAATATACAAGGTGGGCTTAACCCTCAAAAATAGATGTCCCCAGTGAAGTCGCCATTTCTGTCGCGGTGAGAATCGGATACCAAGCTATTAAGTGAGCTTGAATCGCAAAACATTTAATGTTCACCACCGACTTTAATTTAATCCAAAAGGAAAAGGGAAAAAGATCGTAAAAACCCTAAATGAGGAGAAACTAGGTTCGGGGGTTGATTATACTTAGGGAAGGTGTTAGCATCCTAAGCATCTGCAGTATCCTACGGGAACCTCTTGTTAATATTTGTAATTTTGTTATTTATTGCTTGTTAAAAATTATGGGAACCTAAGGTTTTATTTCTAATGGTGCTCGCACAACATCGCATCGATGCCTACGTATCGGGTATAGAATCAGAGCACTCGTAGTTCTCCTAAGGATTAACGAACACTTGGTTACGCTCAAGGTTCGCGGGGGAGGTAAGTGTTATGGCAAACACTCACGTGACTTTAAGAAAGTCACAAAAAGTTATAAAATAAAAGCTAAGGACCTAATGGCTAAGGACCTAAGGATGAGGGACGGCTAAACTTCCTATGACATTGAGTCAACTGCAGGAGTCTTTCCCTTTTGGATCGAAAAGCATAAACAAAAATAAATAAAGGTGCAAGCTCCTAAGACTAGGCAAAGGCTGCTACTTGCAAAAATAAATTGGATAAAGAAAATAGAAATGCAGGATAAAGGGCTTAGTAACTGGGCTATGACTCGATATATGGATCGAGAATGCGGGGGTGGAAGACAAGCGTAGTGCGTCAATTTATTTAAGTTAAAAAGTTGTGAAGTGTAAGGAATGTGCAGATGGCGATCGTAAAACGACCGACTTACGTGTGTGAGTGAAGTGTATGTGAACTTGGCGTTGGACCAAGGAATTATTATTTTTGAAATTAAATCTAATATGGTGTAAAAGCGCGATAAATAATAAATAAATAAGTAAAGTGAAATAAATTAAAATAGCATGAAATGAATTAAATAAATTAAATAGAATAAATAATGAATTAAATGGAAAGAAAATAAATAAATATATGAAATAGAAATAAAATGCAATGGCCTCATATGGGTCACGATTAATCGGAAACGATTCATCGTGACCTTCGTCATATCATCGGCCCATAAATAGAATGAAAAAAATGAAAGTTCAAAACAAATGATTCACTAATAAAATTTTTTTTAACATTTTTTCTAAAAAACAGAATTGAACAAATTAATGCTTGAAAATATAAAGTGAAATAATAAAAAAAACATGAAGAAACAAATAAAGAAGAAACGAGGGGGGTGTTTTCGCTGGTTCATGGGGTTTAGATAGTAAGGGTTCATGGGCCTGTGCTGAGCCCAACAGAATTTAAAACAAAAATAAAATATTAAGAAATGAATTGTGTGGTGTGTGTAGTAAATCGGATATGGATTCAGAAAAGAACAAATTATATGCTATAATAAAGAAACTAAAAAAACCTAAAAAAGGAAATTAAAAGCAGCTCAGTGAGGTTACTTTCACGTTCAGATTTTAAAACAAGTCAACCGTCAGTTTTTGCTTTTGACCCGTTCTCATTCTCACCTTTCTCGCTCATCCCGGTCTCGACCTCTCACGGCTCTCTATCTCTCTCACGCGTACGACGTATCAGTTCAAAACAGCGGTGGTGGTTCGTTGGTTGGGGTTTCCGGCGAGTACAGTGGCCGTTGGCTATGGTTTGCGAACGTGTTGGCTGTTTTTGGGCCGGATGGAGATCCCGCGGCGGCGACGGTTTTGGATGGTTTTGGAGTTGAAAACGGGTTGAAGTGGTGAGCGGTTTGTGATTCCGGATTTGGGTTTGATGGTGGCGGCGAGAAGGTGGTTGTTCAGGTTCGTTTTTGCGTGGCTGTGTGGAGGGTGGTGAGGTTTCGGTGTTTTTTGGAATAGTTACATGTTTTTTTTCCGTTTTTTGTTGGTTGATGTTGAAGGTTTAAGTCAGTTCTTCTTGCTTAATAGGTTTTTGGTTCGCGATTTGGCTTCGGTGTTTCACCGCCTTTGTGGTTTGACGGATTTGGTGATTTCAGTTTCAAGTGGTGGATTCGTGAGGAGTGTTAAGGCTTGACGAAAAAAAGGCGGAGATGTGGTTTTGATGGAGGTCTCGGTGGTTCAGGTAATGAGCGATTGGTTCTGTATTTGTGTTCTCACTTTGGATTTCTCTCAGCTTCGAATTCACTTAGTTTTCTCTTTGTGTGATTCAGGCCTGGTTCGGTTTCATATTTGGATCGTGGTTGTTGACAGATTGGTCGATGGATGTAGCAGTTTTGGATTTGATGGCAGGTCTGCAGTAATGAAAGGGTGATGATGATGAGGTTTAAGGTTGAAGTGGTGGATGAGATTTTGACGGCTTATGGTTTTTTTAACAAGTTTGTGTTTGTGTTGTTGCAGGTTTGGATGGATGTGGCTGAAGAGAGTTGTGGTGAAACGGCGGGATTGAAGGGATAAAGGGTGGCAGCCTCAGTTTGGTGACGAGTTTGAAGTAAGGTTGTATGGCTTGGGTTCAAGTGTTTACAGTGGTTTTGTTTGTGAAGATGTGGTTGCAGGCTTCGAACAGTTTTTTTTTCCAAGGTCTCTGTATTGGTGTTTAGTTGGTGTTTACAGTTTGGAGAGATTGAGTTGTGTGATGTTGAAAGTTGCTGGTTTTTGATGGAGTGATGAAGAAAATGATTAAAGGGGGGGGAGCTGGTGAAGGTTCAAGGTTTGCACAGGGTGAGGGTTGGTCTCGAAAGTTGAGTTCGGAGCTGTTTGGGATTACGGAAAGGTTCCGGTCGCTGTAAGGATGTTTGAAAGGGTTCACAGCACTGGTTTTAGTGGACTGAGTTATGTTGTGAAAGAGGCAATGGCAGGTATAGTGTCTCTGTGTCGTTCTATTTACAAATGTTGTTGTTGATAAAAAAAGGTTTTAAGTATTTTTTTTTTGAAGTTTTAACATGAGGTTTACTTGATGAATGCAGGTTTGAAATTGAAAAGAAATAAAAAGAAACTAACATGGACAAAATGCTGAAAAGAAAATGGAAGGAAAGAGAGCGATACCGGCCCGAACGTTATCGGGGTGACGAAATCCACACGGTGAGCTTTATATTCCTCTGAACTTCCTTATTTCTCCCTTTCTTCCTCTTCTTTTTTTTATGGTTTTTTGAACTGAAGTTGGGGTTGAACTGGTGTTGCTTTGTGCTGAGTTTGGGTATGAACAAGAGCTGTTTTTTGGTGTGTTTTAGTAGCTGAACTGTAGTGTTGTTTGATGGTTTGATGGTTGTTTTTTTGGGTGTTTAGGGGACTGTTTTTGGGGGGTGTTTGATGCTGAATGTTTGTGTATTTAGTGGCTAAGTTTGTGTATGTAGTGCTGAATTTTTGTGTTGCTTGTGGCTGAATGTTTGTGTATTTGAATTTTGGGTTAGCTGAACTGGTGTGTTGTGTTATCAATGTGTTTGAGGCTGAGTTTTGAGGACTGATTTGTAGTGCTGGGACTGAATTTTTTTGCCTTGCTTGTAGGTGAAGGGTTGGAGGAAAGGGGACAGCAGTCTGAATTTTGCTGCTGTGAGTGGAGCAGGATTTTGGTTGGTGGCTGCATGCTGATTTGGGGCAGATTTGGAGCTGTTGCATTTGTATTGTAGTGCTGATTTTTTTTTGTAACATTTTCTTTCTTTTTTCTATGTAATTGTAACAAAACAAATATTATGGAATAAATTGATTATTTACACTAAAACTTGGTTTACACTTGGCACTTAATATTGGAAATGAAAGTTCTAAATTAGAAACTAAATATAATACTTAAATTAGAAATGAAATGAAAAAGAATTAAATTTAAGATTGAAAATAATTTATAAACTTAAATAAAAAACTTGGAATTAAAATTAATTATAAGAAAAGAAATTGAAATTAAATCAAAAATGAAATCTTAAAAGAAAAGTAAATTAAAAATAACTTAGAAATTGAAATTAAATTAGAATAAACTAAAAATAAATTGGAAATTGAAATTAGATTAGAAATAGAAACTTGAAAATGGAATAAAATTAAAAATAGAAAATAAATTTAGAAAATAAAATTTGAAAATGAAATAAAAATTAAATTTAGGAATGAGGACTTGATAATGAAAAGAAAATAACAAATAAGTTTAGAAAATTTTGAAAATTGAACTAAAAAAAATTAGAAATAGAAATTGAAATAAAATTTAAAAAATAGGAATTTACAAATAGAACGAAAATAGAAATTAAAATTAAAAATACGAAAATGAATTAAAAAGTCATAAATAGATTAAATTAAAATGGAAGCTAGAAAATGAGAAGAAAACAACAGAAAATAAATCAGGAAAAATCCCTGCAAAAAATGCGATAAAAGTATGATTATGATATGAGCGATTAGGGGTAAAATTTGGGGTGTGACAGATGGGTTGATTAAAGGAGTTAAACACATTAAGGGTTTAACACTTAGGATTAAAGTTATACACTCCATCCTAATAGAAGGATGCAGGCATAAGCTTAATCACAAAGCCTCAAAGCCTTTAGGGTTTAGTCCTTGATTATGAGGTGAGAAGAGAAGACTCAATGAGACACAAAGGTAAGACTAAGAAGGGGAGACTAATCAAAACCCTAATCATTATCATGCTTGGTTGTTCCTAAGGTTTGTGAGGTTTAACAAGAAAGATCTTCAATGGAACCACCAGGAAGCAGATGAAAGGATCAGGAGAAGCAAAGTAACTTGCTTCATTTAAGAAGACAAGTCACTTGAGGAAAGAAAGTGAGAAGAAGAAGAATGAGCAAGCTCAATCTCAAACACATATCAAAATGCAGCAAGGATGCATGAAAGAGATGAAAAGGAATTGTGAGAAGTGAAGGCAAATTCACTTCTCAAAGTTGCTTACCACCTGAAAAGTTAGTAAAAGGAATGCAATGCAATGCAAAATGGAATGAAATTGCATGATGAGAAACAAAACCAGAAGCACATACATGATGTTAATGATGCTATGAGATGCTACAAACATGAGACAATACATGAGGATGATCATACAAGCTTATGGATGCAAATGGAGCAAGTTAAGAACCATGAACATACATGAAAAGTTTTGAAATGCACATGACATACAACATGGCAAATGCAAGATGCAATGATAAAACATGCTTTCAATATGTCTTAAGATGTCACATGAATCAAATGGATGCAAAAAATGCTATGGCAAGTCAAGGTATGAATGCAAATGCAAGATGGATGCATATGGAAGCCCAAATTAGGGTTTATGATCAATGCATCAAACAAAAACCAAAATCAGAAGCAAACAACAATATAAAAAATTGAAAATGCATACAAAGGATCCCTAAACCTATATTAACTCACTGCCCAAAGGAGAAGTTCCAACTCTTAACCTAATTCAAGTTATGATTTTCCTAAGTTTTCTAAGGTTTTAGGGTTCCTTAACAAGAAAAATGTCAAACAAATGGAAAATGAAAGATCAAATCATTCCAATTTAATCTCACATACTACATGCTAAACACAATGCAATGCAAAAAGAATCAAGGTCCAACTCTCAATGGTTAGGCAGAAATGATTTTTGGAAGTTTGGATCAAAATAATGCATTAAAAATGAATTAATTCCATGGAGAATTCTCAAAATGCATCAAGATCAAAAAAGAAATTTGGTTTGAGGGTTGGACAATGTTTCTAAATGTTTTTAAATGTTTCATGAATTTTTTGGTGATTTTTAAATACCTAAAAGTATTTTTAATTAATTAATTCTCATTAATTAATTAAAAATAAACTTTTAAATATTTAAAAATATTTTTTTTATGCTAAAAATAAAAATAAAAATATTTTTGGTTTCTGAAATTAAATAAAAGTTTGTATAAAAAATTTCAGAATATTTGAATAAGTTTTGCTATTTTAAATAAAATATAGAAAACAAATGTATTTAAATGAAAATAAAAATGAAATTAAATGAATTAATGAAGAAGTCAACAGATCCTAAGGCCAGTATTCAAACTCACACGCGCGGGAGTTGACTAGGCGCGCATCTGGACGGCCTACATTCAAACTCACTAACCCTAATTAATTAGCCCTAATCCAGCCTTAATGACTCTCAGGTGACCGGAACAGTGTTCCGGTCATCTTCTCCAATCACTCCAAATTTCAAACTCTCTCCACACGCATCTAAAACGAAATCTAATTGCCCAGAACTCTTCCCCACTCAATCACGAATCAAAACCCCCATTCAAACAACATTTATCATTCCTAAACAAAGAGAATCGAATCAAAATAGTTTTAGGGCAAAAAGTTTCAGAACAAGATTAAACTCTCATCTCTTCACCATTTTCAAAACCAACAACATCAGAGTGATCAGTGAATCATGAAGAACAACTTGGGAACTTTAAAAATCATTTCTGGAAAAAATGTTCATGAAGCTACCTGAGTTTGAAGCTCTTCAGTTTATGACTTTCTGGCCTCTTTCCTTTGTGCAATCCACTTCTTTTAAGCCCCTGATGACATATTGATGCTTAGAAGGAGTTTGTGTTGGCTGGTTTGGAAGTTTGAACAAGTTCTGTTCAAGCTCAGGTGAGAATCGTGTTTGTGATTCTTTGAGTTTCAAGTTGCTTTGAAGGGTGCTTTGTGATCAGGGAGAGGTGTTGAGAAGGTCTGTGAAGTTTTTTTATGAGTTTGTGGCTTGTATGCTGAGTTTCGAAAGCTTTTTGCTTTTGAGAGTGAAAATGAGAATGTGTTCTATGGCTGGTTTCAGGCTGGCCTCTTGTGTGGTTTGGCTTGCAATTTGTTTGTATAAACAATTGCTATTGGTCAGATGAAGTGACATGTCCTTTTGTGATAGGTATGGTTACTTTTGCAAATTGTCAACTTTTGTGTAAGAGAAGCATGGGTCAATCTCTAGCCAAGTACAAGGTGGGTGTGCTGTGCAGCATGGTGAGGGAAAAGGCTAGGGTTGATCAGCAAAGTAGCTAGCAAGTGGATGAGAAGTTATCATGTGTTTTGCAACTTGGTTCACTTTTGGTTCTTTTTGTGATTTTTGAAGATTAAGGCATAGAACTTAAGAAATTCATGGGCAAATCTGAAGTTTGAGTCATGTGTGATGTTTGTGTAAAGATTAGAGACCATTTTGAAGTCACAAATTGCCTTGGTACAAGATTTTGCAAGTTTCTCATTTGGTGCATAACTTGAAATTTAGTGATTTTTGCCAACTTTGACAAACCATAACTTTTGATCCAAAATGAATTAGGTCATGTTCTTGTACTTTTTGAAAAGGGAAAGATCTATTCTACAACTTTCATGACCAAAGTTTTTCCATTTGAAGCTTTCTTGAATCAAAAAGTAAGGGTTGAAAAAGTTGCATAAAATGACATTTTCATTAAAAGTCAAACTTGTCCAAAAAGTCAACTTTGCAAAAGACTTGAAATCCTTCAATTTTGTGAACTTCCAACATCTTCTATGATCAAATAAAGATCATATACAATCAAAATGATGAAGAATACCCTTTGGTTGGGTCATTGGGGGCCTCAGATGCCCTGATTTTGCACTGACTTGTTCAGAAAGTCAACTCTTGATCAGATGACTTCCCCATGGAATTTCTTCATGAAAATTGATATGCATACTCCCTATACCATATAGAGACCAATAGAAACAAGAATGACCAAAAAATTTGGAGTTATGGCCTCTGAAACCAAAACCCTAATTTTAGGTCAACTGTGCAGTCAAGCCTGGCTCTGCTTCCACACCACTTCCAGTTCTTGTGATTCTTTGACATTCTTGACTTTGAGAGGGTGTAATATGATGCTTGAACACACATGGACCCCTTTGAAGTGATTGATGACCTTTGGAATGACTCAAGAAGCTCTTGGATTGCTCAGATCACAAACCCCAGATGCAGATGACTTAGAACCAATGCAAAGACTCAAAATTGTGGTATGAGATGTTATGATTGTGTTTATGCATATGAAATGATCACAAGCCATGGTGTGAATGGGTGAGGGCAAATTTGGGGTGTTTACAGTTACGACCTAGGAAGGTATTAGCACCCCAGATCGTCTATCGTACCCGACGGGATCCACGCTTGCTTGTTTTGTTTCAAAGGGTGAGAAATAATATGCTGCTGAATAAAACCGCTAACTAGAATGGAAGTGAAAAAGGAGAAAGGGACTTGGAAAATGAAAATAAAAGGGGAAAATGTAGGGAAAATAAAGAATGTGCTCGAACGGGCCCTACCCCGCTGCCTACGTACCTCATCGGGATAATGAGGATCCGAGTCGACGTAGTTCGCCTAACCTAGGCGAGAACTATTTGTTTGTGTTTTTTATGTTGGAACTGTGTATGTCTATGCTCAGGTGTTGCATGCTCGTCTGGTACGAGTGCGTTTACCGTCTTGCATGCGAGACAAGTCGTCGCGAGTTCGCGTTGTGAGTGAATGAGATGAGAAAGAGAAGTTCCCGCAGGATAGTCGCTTGTTATTTGTTTTTGTCTTTTAAAAGAAGTGTTTTGAATTTGTTTGTGAACGTTCTTGTACTAAGACCTATCCATCGCGGGAAGTATTTACACCTCGCCCCGAAACAGGACGCTTATAAACACTCCGCAACAAAGTCTCGTGTTGTACAAGATTGTTCGGTTTATCCTTAGGTGTTTTATTATTTTCTTCATGAGATGAGAAAGAATGACTCAAGTTGAAAAGGGGAAAATCTAATGGGACTAAGACACAACCCTAATTTTATCATATACCAAAGGGAGATCCTATGGTTAATGAGGTATTCTAATCCTAAGAAAGAAGAGGAAAAGAAGAAAAGAGAGCTTAGAAACTAACTTACTTCCTAAGGAAGTTAAGTTGTCTCTAAAGAAAGGGAAAGCCTAAAAGCAAAGCACAAAGTGCTAAGGCAAACACAATTAAAATGCATAAGAGATGGGAATGAAGTAATGCTTACCTCAATCTTCCCCCCTACAAAACAAAAGTTAGCATGACAATGCATATTGGAAGTAAAATCAAAGCATAAAAGCGATTAAGTACCATAAACGTCCTAGAATGGAACTAGGGTTCAAAATAAGACCTAAGTCTAAAGGTGAAGGTACCTAAAGGTTACATGACTTCTAAAATCAGTAGCTACATGATATAGATTCCTAAGGATGCTAGGATACCCCACAAGATCACACTATGTCAAACTATGTACAAAAAGTTCACCTAAGTTCACATAAATGCAAATTAGGGTTTATGGATGAAGTATGAATGCGTATGGCTTACAAGCATGAATTAGTACATGAAATGAACATCAAAGTCAGTAGTGAATGCTCATGAATATGTGTGAATGAATATACAATCATGGATGCAATGGTTTAGGCATATGGAGCAATGAGAAGAAACGAACAAAAATCGCATAAGATCGCACATGATGCAAGTTAAGGGAGAATGGCATGTGAATATGCATGAAATGGTTATGGGTCAGTAGAATACAAGGTATGAGATGCAATTAGAATGCATGAATAGGAATTAATGATTTCCACATAATTCAAGTTATTATTTAGAGGAGAAGAGAAATTAGTTTAAGGCAAAATATGTCCAAATAATTATGCACTTTGAATCACAAAAAAAAACCAAATGAGTATGGTTCAAAAAGTGACCTATGACTGGAATTAAAGACATACAAATGACCTATAATCAACTCCTAAAAGTTACCAAAAATTATTCCAAGCAAATGGCATGAATGCCTTCTTAACATTTAGGTTATGCGACACATAAACACATGAATCAACCTAGGATCTAGGTGACATGGAAAAATAGCAAAAAGGCTTAAACAATTATGAAATTAAATCCATGGAATAACATAGTCATTATATTACATAGTCTAAAAGGATTCCACAAAATTATGCACCAAAGTGCCAAAACAATTCCTTGATTAGCAAGGTAGCAAGGCATGATCGCCGAAAAACAACTCCACAAAGTGGATCAAAAAGGGCATCTAAAATTATGAAAAAAATGTCTAATAAGCATCAAAATGTTACAAATTACAGTGATTAATCACACACAAAAAATAGGTTTCACACCTATGGGGGAAAATCATTTTCGGTCTCTTATGTCAAAACACTTCTTTTTGGGACAGCTTGTGATCTAAAACCCAAATTAATTATTAAAACCACCCAAATCTGGAAACAAAAATTATGACAAATTAATTAAGAGGATAAGGATCACTCATGAATTTTTACAGAATTTTATCACACCTAAAACTATTTTTAATAATTGCGACGAAACGGGCAAAAAAGTGGATTTTAAGGGAAAGCGAAAGGAAGTGAATTCTACAATCCGTAACCTAATCCCTAAACTCCGAAATCGACACATATCAATATATATCACAAATAAATCCAATGCCTCAGGTGGGAGGGCTCAGTGTGCACCTTAAGTTATATGATCCTAAGTCGCATACAACTAGAATGATGCATTAAAGTAGAGAATCGAGATTACTTACTTGGTCGAAGTGCCGATTCTTTCACATAAAAGAAATCCAAAAAAACTTCAAGCCAAGCCTTGTAATCTCCCATGAGCAAAATAAATGTTCATCTTCCATAATTGCTTTGTGAAGATCCCCCATAATCGAAACAAAAACAACGACACAAAATATCATTTGAATCCCAAGGTATCCCACAAATAAAGTGGAATACCAACCAAATGACCGTCGTTAAGATCTTTGCGAGAACCTTGCATGAACTCAACAAACGCATTAGAAACAAAAAAGAGGTGCAACCGGAAGTTGCACCTATGCCTCACAACTCCAAATCAAGTAGAAATATGAATATACGAGTCATGGACATGCATTGAAATTTACGTTTCAAAACGGGGCAGCACTTATGCTCTAACATAAACAACATGCAAACTCAAACCGGAATCGAACAAATTTACATGCAATGAATGGCAAATGATCAACAAACATAAGTACAAGTCAAAACAAGATCAATGCATCAAAATCGCACCAAACCGAACTTAAAAAGCCTTAAAACGAAAAAATGCGTCAAAAATCACCGACTCGGAATTGAACGAAAATCGCATGGTAACTTGCAAACGTGCCAACGGATTCAAATATGCAATCGGTTTTTGAAAATTCCGCTTGGAAGTGATACTTTTTGGCCGATTTTGTCGGCTGGCAGTAGCAAAATAGCCGGAAAAAATTGTCCGAAATCGACTAAAAAGTTCACCAATGGCTCCGAAATAATCAACAAAGTCAATTTACACTATTCACATTCGCAAAAACGCGCTACGGTTAGGAAGTTATGACCAAAACATATTCTCGACACGCGACACATGAACAACATCAACAATTAAGCCTCAACCTATCCTATTTCAAATTTGCACATTGAAACAAGCATGAATTTAAAAGTCAAGCACTTCAATCAATATCAAGTTATAATAATTAGCTCTCTTAGGAATTTTGTCAAACATCTAACATTCACCGATTATTCTATGTCAACTTTACCAAGCCTTTTCAATCATGCACCACAACAATTATTAGGATAAATTAATCAAGAATCAATCAATAATCAAATCATGAATCAATGCACATAATCTCCACAAGATTAATTCAACTTCAAAATTCAATTCAAGAAACAATTCAACAATTATTCATGAATTAAAGTTTAAGAAGCTTACCGAATGAAGAATCGACGAAGAAATTGCGAATCCGAAGGAAGTGAGACGCGATCATGAACGGGGGAGAGGAGGAGAGGCCGCGCGGCTGCCGGTGGCGGAAGATGGTGGTCTTACGGTGGTGAAGTTGACCGGAGGTGGTGGTTCGTGGCGGCTCGGCTACCGGAAGCTTGATCGGAATTGTTGTGTTCTTGAGTTCTTGATGAAGTTGTTGTTGTGTTCTTGAGAAAGCATTGAGAGAATGAACTTTGATCCTTTAGAGAGAGTTTGTGAGAGTTTTTTGGTGTTTGTAAATTATGATTGAAGTTATGAGACAAATTGTGGGTCAAAAGAATATATAGTGGAGTGTAAAATGAAAGGCAAAAGGTAGAATTTCGGCTTAAGTGAAAATAACAATATCTTCGGCAAGAAATTTCGACTCTGAGCCTTCCACAATATCGTCCGCCTCTGAATCACAGTTGCAACAAAAAAATAACGGACGTCATACGATCAAAATCGAGTGCGATCGATACGTTTAACCTGCAAGACGTCACTGAATAAGTTGTTTTTTCGGCTTATTTGGTGTCCGCTACTCGAAAATGTGACGAGGCCAACCTCTTCGGAGCATAATCTCGACTCGACTTTGTCATCAAAGTTGTAGATCTATGAGTCACTGACCTGGTGTTAAAATCTAAGCTCAACCGGACAAACGACGAGGGAGATATGAATTTTCTCGTGAAACCACTTTCAGCATTTTTCTTCGGTTCAGCACTTCAGTTTTGTGAAATAAACCAAAACGAAAATCTTTGGAGCACCGTTCGAACTCACTTTTGTATTTGAAATTGAAGAGGATAAAATTTGTGAACCAACGCTTCAAGAACGGGTGATATCCGATGAAAATTGACCGAGTTATGAATTTTACAAAATCTGACAGACAGTGCACTGCATCAAAGAACCTTACTGGTAATTCGCATTTTTGAGATCCTTCCGCTTGGACCTAACCCAAACTGAATTCACATAATGAAGATAACATCTAAACGGAATTTTAGGCACCGAAACAACATCAATTCAATGAACGAGCCAAGAGTTATGAATTTTTTAGTGTTCAAAACTCACCGGTTCAGCATTGTTTTTCACTATGTCGACTCTAAAGACTCGCACATTCTGAGATCTTCTTCAAAGAATTAGTTCTCGGCCAAAACCCAAAAGTTAGAAAGGATATCAAGACGGAACTTTTGGCATATGAATCTCTCAGACATGTTGACCCAATCAGAAGTTACGAACTCTTGAATACCGCTAGCACAGTTAATCGGCGAAATCGAAATTTCAAAAACAAATAATTCCCGCCATTTTCCTTGATGAATTGGCCTCTGAGCCGAACACAAAAGTTGTAGAGAATACCGAAATAGTCTAAACTATTGAGTTTCAAGCCAAAATGAGTTTCCGAGCATAAGTTACAACTTTTGCAAACTGCACCATAAAACTGATATTCTGCTTAAACTCCTTTGAATCAACCGAGAACTTTTGGTTTCTTCTAAGATTCTTGTGCACGTTCCGCATGAAAAAATAAAGGTCAGTCGCAACCTGTGAAAGCTCAAATGGAGATGTATATTCATGTATGTTTATGATGCAATTGTGATCTAAATGCAATGCAATGTATGAAAGGATATGCTAAATGGCATGAAAATGAGAGGGCAAATTTTGGGGTGTTACAGGTTATTTCACAAATTCATTTATCAAAAACTATTGCATTTTTCTCGTTTCTGTTCATCAAAATAAAGTTCAGTTTGTACTCTTTCCGACGCTTCAAACGGAATGCGAATCGGACTTACGGTTTAAAAGATATGAATTTTCAAAGAATTAAAATTTGTCATTCCAACAGTGTTAACCGGTTAACCCATAGCGTTAACCGGTTAACGCCGACGAATTTCCAGAATTTCCCAAAAATTACAATGGTTAACCGGTTAACCCATAGCGTTAACCGGTTAACGCACGTTTTCCAGCAGTTCTCTGCTATACAATTGCAGACTGTTCCAATTCCAAGAACTCCCAAAACCCCATTACGGATTTCACATCATAACACCCAAAAATCATTCAAAAACATCAATTAAACCTCAACAACATCCAGACAACAATTATACAGACAAATATACGATTATAACTCATTCTAAAAGCTCTAATTTATCAAGATTTCTCATAAAAACTCAACCTAACTCAAAACCCCAAAAACCCCTAAAACTCATACCATTCTAATCCATTCATATTCCAATTCCTATACATTTATCATAGATTATGAAAACTCCCCATACCTTAGAGAATTTCGCCGCTTTACACTCTTCTCTGAGGTTCTCCACAACCTCCTGACTCTGAGCTTCTTCTCCTTCCTTTCTTCAGAGCTCTTTTCCAAAAACACGATAGATCCAATTTTTGATCGTATTCTCACTTTTACAAAAGCTATCCCAGTTTATGCTTCTCCCAACTTAACCTTACTCTTTCCTCATAAAGACCATCTTGCCCTTTTCCTCAATATTTTTATTAAATAATACTAATATAATAATACACTAATTATTCATATTATATAAAAGTACTCTTCATATTCCCAATTGACCAACATAACCTCCATACCCCCACTTTTATTATTATCAAATAATAAACAATAATTTCGAATAATACTACATGATTATTCTTATTATTAATATTAAAATAATATCACCACAATGCATCGGGCCACATAACCACCTATTTTCCAAAATCATCATATATCCTCAAATAAGCAACAATTACTAATAATCGAATTTGGGGTGTTACACTTTGCTTCTCATCTCATAATCAAGGCTAAATAGTTAAAGTTTTAAGACTCTGAATTAGGGTTATGCTTGTATCCTTATCTTAGGATGGAGTGTATAACTTTAATACTTAGTGTTAAACCTTTAAGTTGTTTACACCTCCTAATCAAAACACCTAATAATCATTAAGACTTAAGCTTGTAACTTGGGCCTTATATTAGGGTTACATCTCTGCCTGTTGGTTCAGAGGGACTAACCCTAGTGTTTGATGGACAAGTCCCCCTCAGGTTTAGTCTTACGAACATAAAATCAATTTCTTAATCCCACCTTTAATTAAAATCCACTTTAATAAAGGCTTGTTACATAATGATTTTAATCCGTAACCATGGATTAAGTTGAGGTGTCTTCCTCATCTTAAGTGTTCTCATCTATTATCCTTCTCTTAGGATGGTGTAATGAGTTCACTAATCCATGATTAGAGATTAAACTCATTACTTAACACAAAACAAAATTCCAAAAACACTTAATAATCACAAGTGGGTTAATGATCTTAATCCAGTATCATTAGGGTAATTAAGTTGAGGTTCCCATCTCATACTTAAGTAGACTCATTATCCCTAATCAGGGATGATATAATGAGTTTACAAATCCTTGATTAAGGCTTAAGCTCATTATCTTATGCAAAACACCAAAAACAATATAAAACTGAAAACACAAAAAAACAAACAATAAACGTCTCCTCCGGGATTCTTTTCTCATCATATTCACTCTGAAAATGAGAACTCGCTTCTCTCATCTAATGCAAGACAGTTAGCACTTGAGCCAGACAAGTCATATACTTGAGCATAGATAAGCAAGCAGTTCACAACAAAATCATCCAGGTCTCTTTGAGTCGAACTACGGTGTTCTGACTTCCTCATTGCACGAGAGGATACGTAGGCATAACTTAACAGTTATCGAACAAAAGTATCTTTGTCTCCCCCCTCTCCTCTTCCTAGTTTCTCTTTCCTTAGCCTCAGTTTTGAGCAATCATTTTCTTTTTGCACTGACACTCTGTACATCCTTTTCTCCCTAGCTTTTTATGCACAGTTTAGCACATACACCATTCCCCTTTAAACACAATCAAGTAAGTGTGGATCCCGTCGAGTACGACGAACGGTCTGGGTACTAATACCTTCCCAGGTCGTAACCTACCCTCTTACTCAGTCTCTTTGGTTCTCAACCGTCTTATCCATATCTTTCTAGGTTTGTGCAGAATTACCTTTCCTTTGGGATAAAAATGCCTAGCTGGCGACTCTATTCAACCTCAACTTTCAACATCGCCTCGTCCGTTCGCTTTTGCACCGGGATGAAAATCCGGGGAGCGACAATATGTTCTTAATAGATTTTTATGATATCAAAGGAGTAGAAAAAAATATTTTTGTACTAGACTGGAGTATTGGTGAAATTGGATCCACCCGAGAAAAACCGTGTATATATATACTTTAAAAACAATCATTTTTCAACTTTCTGGTTCTAACAACCCAACCTTTCAACTATTTATTTCTCCAACTTTTAGATATGTGATGGGGGACATCCTAAAATTACAGAGTGCATAATATTAATTTGGTTTTCATGTATAATTTTGAAGAAAAAAATCAGGAATCCACAGCTACATCCCACTTAGTCCTAAAATTCTTCTATCAAAAGAATTATTCTCTTAGAAAAGCAAATTACATGTAACCTACTAACATACATACATAAAGAATAATTAAAACAACAAGTAAATAAACTAACAATATGAAATCTCTCCCTTAAACTTACAATGAAGAAATAATCCTCATTGTTAAGACATGGGATAAGGAGAAGAAAGAAATATATTTTTCCATTGAGCATAAGGTTTTAAGAGCTTGGTAACAAACACATACCTTCCTTGAAAACATTTTATCTAAGCATAAATTAAAGGAAAAATTGATGGATCATAGAACAAATCAACCCCTAACATCTGACAGTGTAAACGGTTTTGATTAAAGCTAAAGGAGGAGAACCTACATAAAACCTTGATAAGACCCTTATAAAACGAACAACAGACGCCATAATAAGGTACACATTTCTAAAAACCCTATAACACTTCATTCCTTGCCCTCGATTACTAAATGACTTGAGCATTGAAGTTTTTTGCAATTATCACCCCCAGAGCATAATTGAATCCACAAGGAACCCAAAAAACTGAAACAATACCCAAAATAATCATCTTATCTTATGTCCTAATACCATGGAGACATTTTAGTCGGAAAAAATTATGGTTTTATGTGTTGTGCGGGTTAATATATTTTAAAGGTTTTGATGATGAAAAATAAATAAGAGTTAAATCAAAACCATCATCAATCAATAAGAAAGTATAAGACAAAGTTTTCAAAGTTTTAAGTGAAAGAGCTAAGCAAAGTTAAATCAAGTAATTGAGGGAATTGGAGTTGTGAAAGTTCGTCTGATATTGCGTTTAATGTTTTATCTTGTGGTTTGATAAGTTGAATGTAATTTAAGCAAAAGTAGGTCATAAAGTACTAAGGAGATGCACACATATACTAAAATTATTTAAAACTCTTCACATTTTTCTTAAAACTTCTTAAAACCAATTTGAGTAAGTACTTAAATGATTAAGAAGCATTTATAATCAATTAGGAAAGCAGAACTCATTATTTGATCTATTAAGCCTTTCATTTAATCGATTAAAGTAAGAATAATGCTTTATAATCGATTAGGTATCCATGTATCAATTAGGTGACGTTGCATATTAGGGTTTCCTTTTCTGGATTAATCAAATCAATTATATTGTTAGTTTAATGGATTAGGAAGCAACCATACCCATGTATTGTTGCTCTTTTTAGCCAAACTTTTTCTTATATTGTCAGTTGGTTATGATGTTCGATGCATATTGGTGGACCAGGAAATTTCACGTGACATTATGTATGTTGAAGCATATCGAACGTTAAACATTAATTCCATCTTTCAACCATGTTATGGTGGAAACATGCAGGTCTTTGATGAAAAAACTATGAGACCCATGGGATACATGGAACGTCCACTGGAATTTGGGGCCAACTACTAGATGGTATGATATCAACTTCTCAAGCACACCATAATTATAATTACATACAATGAGGAAGTGAATACACTAATTATATTACTACTCCATTGCATCACCAACATGTAACCTCTCAATGTGGGAAAAATCATATGTCAAAAGATCATTAATTGTTCTCAAAGGAAAAAAGGAATTATTAATTTCTCATATATGCATTGGAAAAAGGGAATCAGGTTCTAATTGTAATCACTGATGAAATGCTAAGACCCGTTGCTGGGTTTGATAAGAAGGCTGTTAAGAGACTAATGAAAGGCCATGTAACAAAGAAAATGAAGTCACATCACTGACCACTAGCCAATTCTAGTTCAAGTGCTTGTGATGGTGAGAAGATGAATTTGTTGTTGAAAATGCAAAAATATCAACAAAACTACTAAAAAATTTACAAAGAGGTTGCACCTATAACTAAAGTAGGCATGGCAACATAACCAGTACTCGCATGTATCCATATGAATCCTCCCCGAGTTTAATGGAAAAACCCTCTTTAACTAGGTTTGGGTTGGATTTGGATTTTTCCCGATTACAAAATATGGGGACTGGTCGGGTAATGGAGAAACTAGTACACCAAGAACCCGCCCCGTTTATTTCATTATGTATTTTATCATTTAGTTTTGATAATTAATAATATTAAATATGTGGTCAATATTTTCATATTTTGATTTGTATTTAGTATTTACAAACTTAAAATGTATATATGGAATTTAAGACGAATTTAAGTTTAATTTTCCGTCTCCATTTAAGATCGGGGCGGGGAATAGAGATATTCTAGGAACTCAAGTTTGAGTTTGGAGAGGTAAAAACCAACTCTGACATGCCCCGTTGTCATGTCTAAACTAATATACATCATTAATTTCAAGGGTGTTAAAACTATTTATAAAATAAATTTATATAGATTAAAAATATGACTTTTATGAGAACAAATAAATAAAGTTTGAGAATTTTTTTTCAAAAAAAATTCCCAAATAACCAAATTTCTTTAGTAATTCCCAAAGTACCCATGTTTCAAAGAAAATAAATTGGCAACATAGAGTACATGCCAATCCAATTGGTGCATGCATTTTAAAAAATAGAGCTAACACTAATTAAATTGGCGATTGCATATGGAGGTGCCAATTGAATTGGTGACTATGTACTAGAAGTAAGTGTAGGCCCCAATTTATATGACTCCTATGTGTTGGATGCTTTTTTTTTTAAAATATAAACAGAGGTGTCTTTTGCCATTTACTCCATGTGTCTTCTCATTTTTTCTTAATCTTTTCTTCACCAACTCTATCATGGTTGTTAAAGAAATGAGCATGTTTGTTTTTCTATAACCAAACATCCAGTGAAGATGAATTTTTAGAACATTTGGAGTTTCGAGAATCTTGAGAGGAGCTTGAAGCTTTGGTTAGACTTAGAGATTAAGGATGGTGAATGAATAAAAAGTATCGAGATACTTGTTTTGTACATCTTTATTGCGAGTGTGAGTTAAATATGACAATGATGTTAAAGATATGTTTTTTACCGGATGCTATTATTTTGATTGTTTTAATTGCTTAGAGCGCATCAGACATGTTTATTCAACGTTATTTAGAGCACACCAGTTTTGGACATGTTAGCAAAATCATGTCTTACTCCGTTAATGATAAGTTTATACTCGCTTTAAAAGAAAGACAGAGACTCGAAACACACACTTTCTTCCTTTCAACTGGTGAATATATTGTAATACTAGAGGATATGCACATGTTACTGGGTCTACCTATTGAGGGTAAGGCAGTCAATGAAAAAACCAACTTCGCCAATTCAATATACGATGACTTGTTATATACTAACCTGAGGGACCAAGGTTTTTTACTTATGCGTCTTAAAAATTATTACAACGATATAATATTAGATGAAAATTCTGCTGAAGAAAGGAATATAGTTAAAACTAGATGTTATATTATGTTATTAATTGGTTCATTATTGTTTCTCGAAGGTAATGGTTCTGGTTCTAGTGTAAATGTTATGTATTTACCCTTATTAAGAAACATATATAAAATAGAAACATATAGTTGAGGTTCTGTTCACTGGTGTTTTTGGCAAACAACCTATGGTTTACCAATTCCTTGGAAATGAGTTACTTGCAGAACCAACCGCACAAGTCCTAAGACACATGTGCTAAATTCTTAGGTTAATTTCTTAATGTACGAGTCTTATTATTTTCCTTGTATGTTTTGTCGAAAAGTTCCTAACGAAATTGTTATTGTTTGTATTGGAGTATAGATTTGTGTGTATAATAAACTAAAACAAAGACTTAAAGTTTGTATTTAAAGGATTTATGGAATATAAACTTGCTTAAAGTAAGTTGCTTAAGATTAAATTGCTTGAAAATAAATAAAAGCATAAACTTAAACAAGGAATGAAGGATAAAATCTAAATTTTATAACTGAAAGATAAATGGTGTTTTAGACGTACATTTTCCAGACAATTCTCCTTTCTCTTACACACGATTATTAGAGTAATTTTCATAGAAATGTTGTACAGAAATTCACACACCTTACACAAAGCAAACTATCCTATTTATATACAAAATAAAATAACTGTCGAATAACGGTCAATTCCTAAGAATTCGCCACTTGGCGCTCTGCATGTCAATAATCTCTAAGACTCTTCCACGTATCTTCTACCAAACAAGGCTATTAACAACTGCCTGTTAACTGGCGAAACGACGTATCCTCTTGTCATGTCGAGTTCATTTAAAATTCAAATAGTCCCAACGTCTCCTTCGTCGAATCCTTGCCTTCATATCTCTTGTCGAAAACACGAGAGGATTTCCTAGTAGTGATGTGAAGAACTTCCTAAATGGAAACTCCTCCACTCTTTCAATAGACAATTGCTCATCATATTATGAACCAAATCATCACAAACCTTCTCAAGATTCTGGACATGTTTGGAAGAAAAAGTGATCCAATATTCTGGACATGTTTGGAAGAAAGAATGATCTTATCCTGTTGAATATCTTCAAAGCCACGCACATCATTTATTCAAAGTATAATGAGATGAGGAGTGCTGAGAAACTGTCATGTCAGATAATGATGATGTGTAGGGAACATAGTTGACAAATCCATCAGCTACTAAGGCCCTCCTTTATCAAACCCATGGTGTCGAAATTGTGTGTATACAAATTGCCCCCCAGCAAAGGTATTTCAACTGACTTCTGGAGAAAGCATCTTTGCTGCCGAAACCATTATTTCGACTCCATGTCTTGCATTAAATGCACTGATCTTTGAGATCTTGCTTTTATCTTGCATTAAATGCGTTGATTCCCAAAATCTCACTTTTTGTCAAATCATAAAAAGTAATCATCAGATTCCCAACCTTTCACATTTGGCCCACGTTCTTAGACATGATCCCCATAACTCTATGAAACCTGGGTCTGCCATACCCTTTTCAACTTCCAATATCTTTCCACATCCACTAACGTGTCGACACATGCCATAGTCGTTTGAAAAACTCAAACGTTTTCCTCCCCAGCTTCTAATATAAATACCCCTCTTCTTCCTTCGGAAAAACTTCCGCTTCCCATAACTTTCATTTCAACTCTCTTTCTTCTCAAATACTCAGTCTTTTACTTCTTGCTCAAATTTCTTCATCATCAACAATGGCAACTTCAAGCAAACAAAAGGACAAGAACACATTAGATATCCCCTGCGCACACAAGATTCTTGGACCAAATATTGTGGGCAACCAACAATACGTCCCAGAACCCCCAAATGAGAGGGAGAAAGCCAACATCTACTATTCCTAGGTACTCATTCCTCTTTTAATATCTGGCAAGTGCCACACTATGTTAGGCCCCCTTCCTAACCCTAACACTGACCAAACTCGTCTTAAGGAGTTTTTCCCTACATACTCTCGTACAAAGCCCATAGGCGCAGTAAAAACACCCAAGTCTAGGGATAAATCACCAGAACCTGCTGAACCAAACCCTGAGTTAGCTGCTTTAGATTTAACATACTTGAACCAGCCTAGGATTCTTAGAAGTTGTCCCTGGTCGAAAGACCCCTCTGAATATGTAGAATGGGTAGACAAAATTGAAAAGGTTAAGGGTAAAAACTGGAAGAAAATTGGTATTTATGACTTAATCCAGTTGTCGAAAGAAGGACCTGGTTATTGTACCAACATGATACTTGCTTCCCTCTATTTTTGGGACAGCACCTACAACATCTTTCACCTTCCCTGCGGAATGGTAACCCCTACTCTCTTCGACCTAGGCGCCATAGTAGGCCTTAGTCCATTAGGGGCAACTTCCGACCCAACTGTGTTGGATGAAAACACCATAGCTTTCGAAACCAGTTTTGCTTCATACTCCCCCTTTATTGCCCGTTATCACAAAAAGGATATTGTTGATGTGTCGAATGTAGAACACATAGCTTTTCTCACCCTCTGGCTGTCAAAGTTTGTGTTCTGCACAAGGTCTCTTCAAGTGGTCAAGAAATACATCACCCTAACCAATGAGCTTCATGCTGGCATGAACCTGCGCCTAAGTGAATTGATTCTGGCCAATCTCTATGAGTCCATCAGCGAGAGCGTCAAATCCATCAAACAAGTCAAATACAAGGGGAACCTCAGTCTGGCAGGCCCATTCTGGCTTCTTCAACTATGGCTCAACGCCACTTTCGAATCTGGTCTTCCTGACAAGGGTCTAGTGGACAAAGAATATGTCAAGGATAGACACGTCGAATGGGAAAGATTGGCGCATCTGACTCCTTTTGAAGAGGGATTGGGTCTTCGAAGATACTTCACGAACTACGTGAACATGTTTGCCAAGAGCTACAACTTCAAGGAAAGCATGGCACCTTTCGCCAATAGGACTGTCGGACCCAAGTGGTTCACCAGACAACTCCCGATGGAACACCAAGAAGAGGAGGACAATTTTCTAGCCATATGGAAATTGTTTCTCACACCCAGGCTCTTGCCCTCTTACCCCACTATGTCCAATTCCAAGTTGGAACTAATAGTGTATCAGCCAAATTTAGTGGCTCGACAATTTGGGCTGATACAACTAAAGCCAAGATCCATCTACCCTAAGAAAGGATCTATTCTCTTCTATAACTCGTTCTTCGACTTCATAAGCACCATTCAAAACAACACTTAAAATTTTGAAAGGCCCTTCCCACTTGGGGGACCACTTTCCCATTAATCTGTCTTTTCGATCCATTGGAAGTATTACCTTCCAAACTAAATCACCCACACAAAGGACTTTTGACTTTACTCTTTTATTGTAAGATTTTTCAACTCTTTCTTTTTGTCTCCTTATCAAGTCCAACGCGCGTAGCCTTTCTTCGTCTAAGTCCACTAATTTGTCCATCATCATGCTCCAATACATTTTTGAAGGATTCTCATGATGTCTTTGAACACGTATGGACTGCTAATAGATTTCGACTGGAAGTACTGCATCATGTCCATATGTTAATTTAAATGGGGTGGAGTTAGTGGCTTCTTTGGGTGACGTTCGACAAGCCCATAAAATATGATCTAAGGTTTTATGCCAATTTCTAGGCTTTTTACCTACATGCATTTTGATCAAATTTATTATCACCTTGTTTTCTGTTTTGACTTGTCCATTTGCCTGGGCATAATAGGGTGTAGAGGTTAATAACTTAAACCTCATTTCTTTTGCAAAAGCTTGCATGATTCTACCAGTAAATACAGACCTTTGGTCAGTGGTGTCGCTCCCACCAAATGACACATGGCCAAGAGGGGTACAGACGCGAACGGTCGACGAAAGGAGAGAACATGAAGATGAACTGAAAAGAGTCGCCAGCTAGGCATTTTTATCCCGAAGGAAAGGTAATGCTGCATAAACCTAAGAAAAGATGGATAAGACGGTTGCGAACCAGAGAAACTGAGAAAGGGGGTTGGTTATAACCTGGGAAGGTATTAGCACCCAGATTGTCTGTCGTACTCGACAGGATCCACGCTTGAAAGATTTGTGTTTAAAGGGGTAGTGTCAGTGCTATATTGTGCAAAAGCTGGAAAAGAATGCAAGTGTCAGTGCTGGAAAGAAGTGTGAAGTGAATAAAAGGAGTGTCAGTGCAAGAAGAGAGTGCAATGCTCAAGACAATGAGACTTAAAGAATAATGCTGGAAGAGGGAGGGATATACAGAGACTTTTGTTCGATAACAGTTCAGTTATGCCTACGTATCCTCTCGTGCAATGAGGAAGTCAGAACACCGTAGTTCGACTCAAGGAGACTGAAAGATAAATTGACTGATGAACTGCTTGCTTGTCTATGCTCAAGTGTATGACCTGTCTGGCTCAGGTGCAAACTGTCTTGCGTTAGACGAAAGAAGCGAGTTCTCGTTTGTGAGTGAATGAGGTGAGAAAAGAATCCCGAAGGAGACGATTATTATTTGTTTTTGTGTTTTCAATTTTTTTTATTGTTTTTTGTGTTTTGCATAAGTTAATGAGCTTAAGCCTAAATCAAGGGTTGTAAACTCATTATATCCTCCCTGATTAGGGATAATGAGCATACTTAAGTATGAGATAAGCATTTCAACTTAATTACCATGATGATGTAGGATTAAGATCATTAACCTACTTGTGATTATTTAGATGTTTTTGGTTTTTTGTTTAGTGTTAAGTAATGAGTTTAAGCCATAATCAAGGATTTAATGGACCCATTACACCATCCTAATTGAAGGATAATAGATGAGAACATTTAAGCTGAGGAAGATACCTCAACTTAATCCATGATTAGGGATTAACCTCATGACAAAACAAAACCTTTATTAAAGTGGATTTTAGTTAATGGTAGGATTAAGAAGTGAATTTTATGATTTGTAAGACAACTTGAGGGGGACTTGTCCATTAACACTAGGTTTAGTCCTTCTTAACCAATTAAGGAAGAATTAGAGCCCTAATGCAAGGCCCAAGTTACAAGCTTATTGTCTTAGTGATTATTAAGATGGATTGATTAAGATATTTAAACACATTAAGGGTTTAACACTTAGGATTAAAGTTATACACTCCCTCCTAAGAGAAGGATGCAGGCATAAGCTTAATCACAAAGCCTTAAAACCTTAAAAGTTTAGTCTCTGATTATGAGATGAGAAGAGAGACACAAAAGAAGACACAAAGGTAAAATTAATGGGGGACTAATCAAACCCTAATTGTTATCATGCTTGGGTGTTCCTAGGGTTTGTGAGGCTTGCAAGAGATCTTCAAGAAAAAGCCACCAAGGAAGAAGCAGGATGAGAGGAGGAGAAGCAGAAGAAACAAGCTAACTTACTTCACTTAAGAAGATAAGTTACTTGAAGAAAGAAAGTGAAGGAGGGACATGAATGAGCAAGCTCACTCTAATACAAAAGTAAAATGCAGCAATGATGCATAAGAGAGATGAGAAGAGATTGTGAGAAGTGAAGGCAAATTCACTTCTCAAACACTTACCACCTGAAAAGTTAGCAAAAGGAAATGAAATGAAATGAGGATGAAATGGAATGCAAGGATGGAAACCAAACCAGAAGCATGTTCATGATTCTAATGATGCAAATAAATGATACAAATGTATGTCATGAGATGGGGATGATCATACAAAGGATGAGAATGCAAATGAAACATAAAGGAAGCATGAAAGTTCATGAATGCATATGAAATGAAATGAAACCATAACATGGAAAATGGATTATGCAATGATCAAACATGATTTCAATGTGTCCTAAGATGTCTTATATGTCATGTGGATGCACAAAATGTCATGGCAAGTTCATGTATGCAAGCTTATACAAGATGGATGCAAATGAAGATGCAAATTAGGGTTATATGAACATGTGAGATGCAAAACTCAAAAACAGAAGCAAATCAATAGATAAAAAATTGAAAATGGACTCAAAGAAACCCTAAACCTATACTAAGTTACCATCCAAAGGGGGAGGTCAGAAGCTTAACCTAGAAGGACTTATGATTTTTCTAAGTTTCTAGGGTTTTAAGGGTGACCCTAAAGGTAAAATGCCAAACAAATTGAAAATGCATTATAAAAATGAAACAAAAATGTTTTTAGATGCTTGAAACCATGTATAACATAATGCAAAAAGAATCATTCACAAACTCACTTTGGTTCAAAAGTTATGAATTTTTGAAGTTAGGGTTAAAAATATTCAAGTTTAAGAACCCTAATTCAATTGAAAAATATCAAAGTATGATCAAAACCAAAAAGAAATTTGTGTGGTGAGTTTGTAAATGCTTCTAAATGTTTGAAAATGCTGTCTGAAGTTTTTTGGGATTTTTAAATACCTAAATGTATTTTTAATTAATTAATTCTCATTAACTAATTAAAAATAACATTTAAATGATTTAAAAATAATTTTTTAATGCTAAAAATAAAAATAAAAATATTTTTGGGTTCTGAAAATTAATAAAGTGTTTGATAAAAAAAATCAGAATTTTTTGATGTCATTTGCTATTTTTAATAAAATGTACAAATTAAATAGAAACAAAATGAAATAAAACAAATTAAATGGAAACGTAATCTGATCCAAAGATCCAGATTCAAAGTTGGGGGTTTGTGGTTGACTGCACGCGCAATCCTAAGGTTGTGGTTCAATCTGGCATTTTTTAAATTAAACTTAATTAATTAATATTAATTATGAGATTAGGGTTTTAACATTGAATCCTGGCCATTCACACGCGCGGGTAAGCTGGATCCTACGGCTCACGTTTAAACCCACCCCTAAACCCTAATTAGGCATTAATGACTTTCAGGTGGCCGGAAATGACCTCCGGTCATCTTCTCCGGCCACATCTCCCCTGAGAATTTCCCAAAATGCCCCCTAGGTCATTTCTGGAGCTTTAAAGCTCCAGATTGCTTCCTCTCACCTTCCTAAGTTCAACCCTACCCTCAAACTCCATTTCTTTTCACTCACAAACAAGATTCGAATCAAAGTATAAAAATGGCAGAAATTTCAGAACAACCATACAACTTCATTTCTCAACCATTTTCAAAACCACAAAGCTCAGTGTACTCAGGGGATCACAAGGAACATTTCTATAACCTTAAAAAAGATTTCTGGAAAAAAAGTTTGAGAGAGCTACCTGAGATGGAGCTTTCAACCCTAGAGCTTTCAGGCTGCTTTCTTGCTTCAGAATGCCTCCAATGACCTCCCTGAAGAAGCTTTGATGCTTGGTTGGAGTTTTTTGTGGCTGGTTTGTGAATTTGATGAAGTTCAGTTCAAAGGGGGCAAAAATCGTGTTTTGTGTATGGCTGCTTTTAGGGCAAAATGAAAGGCGGGAAATGATCAGTGAGTGGAGCTGAGATGAATGGTGGAAGAAGTTTCAAGTTTTGTGGAGTATGCTGAGAGTTTCGAATGAAAATGCAAAGAGGGAGGTTTTTGTCTATGCTGACTTGTGGGAGAGTTCAGGCTATGTTCTTGTTATGTTTGGCTTGCATTTGATTAGTATAAACAAATGTGATTGGTCAGAAAGTTGGTAATGGCATAGTGTGATTGGTATGGCTTGTTTTGCAAAAAGTCAAGGTTATGTGTCCTTTGAGGTATGGGCAAGTTCAGGCCAAGGACAAGGGCATGTCTGGTGCAGCTGTGATCAAGGAGAACCATGGAAATGAGATTGAGGCAAATCAGCAAGTGGATGGAAGTTTATGTGTCATTTTGCAAATTCCATGAAGTTTGGCCCTTTTGTAATTTCTTCATGTGCAAGTCATGAAATTTGGAAATTCTTGGGCCAATTCTGACTTTTAGGCATTGCAAAAAGTTTGTATGATGGTTAGAAGTCAATTTGAAGTCACAAATTTGCTTGGCATGAGGTTTTGCAAAAATCCCTCTTTGGCATGAAACTTGAAATTATGTGATTTTTGCCAACTTTGGAAAGCCATAACTTGAGTTCAAAAATGAATTAGATCTTGTTCTTGTAATTTTTGAAAAGGGAATGATCCAATCTACAACTTTCATGACCAAGAATTTTTCATTTGAAGCATTTTTGGTTAAGAAAGAGAAGGTTGAAAAACTTTCCCAAAATGGAAAGTTTACATTACAAGTCATTTCCATTTTCGGCAACTTTTGGTTTTGCTCACTTTTCTTCAAATTTGTGAACTTCTAAGCACTTCATTGATCAAATAAAGACCATATAACTTCAATTTGATAAAAAAATCCACTTTGAATCCATGTTGAGGGGCCTCAGATGCCCTGATTTGGCTCTGACTTGCTCATGAAGTTACCCAATGATCAGATGACTTCCACAATGAATTTTTCCATCAAATTTGGTATGCATGATCCTTATATCATATTGAGACTATTAGAAACAATAATGACCAAAAAAATTGGAGTTATGGCCTCTGAAACCAAAACCCTAATTTTAGGTCATCTGTGCAGTTAACCCTGACTATGTTTCCATGCCTTGCCAGTTCTTGTGATTTTCTGACTTCCTTGATCTTGGGAGGATATAATATGATGTTTGAACATACATAGACCCTCTTGATATGATTGAAGACCTTTGGAGTGGCTCAGATGGCTCATGGATTGCTCAGATCACAAACCCTAGATACAGATGACTTTGAACCAATGCAGTGAAGCAAAAAATGTAACATGATGTGATATGATTGAACTTATGCAAATGAAAAGATCACAAGCCATGGTGTGAACTTAGTGAGGGCAAATTTGGGGTGTTTACAAGTGGTTATCATTTTTGGTATTCCAAATCTATAAATGATATATTTTTGGATAAATTCTATGACTGCCTCCTGATCCACATTCACCAATGGTATGACTTCAATCCATTTAGTAAAATAATCAACTCCTACTAAGATGTATTTTTGTCCTTTCGACGAAGCTGGTCGAATTTCTCCAATTAAATCCAAAGCCCAACCTCTGAATGGCCAAGGTTTTATGATCGAGTGTAATTCGCTTGTAGGGTCATGTGGTATGCCTGCATGGACTTGACATTCTTGGCAACCCTTTGCGAATTCGATACAATCCTTTAGCATGGTTGGCCAATATAAACCTTGTCTGAATAACAGCCATTTCATCTTACGCCCTGCTTAGTGTGCACCACATGTACCACTATGTACATTCGACAAAGCTATGTAGGCTTCTTCTTCGCCCAAAAATCTTAGCAAAACTCCCTCTACAGTCTTTTTGAATAATTTGTTTCCAAAGAGTACATAACTTAGAGCTCTGTATCTTACTCTTCTTTCCACCTTTTGGTTTGGGTCTTGGAGATACTCTTTGATGGGTTTTCTCCAATCTTCTTTCTCTAAATTATCTATGTTAAGGATTTCAAAGCTTTCGTCATCCCCATAACAAAGTTTTATCGTTTCCAAATCTGATGGGGATAATTTGGTCGATACCACCCTTCCCCTTACTTCAATAGCACTTTCCAATTTTTCTTTCGACACTTTGTAACCTGATGCAATTTGAGCCAAGTCATTAGCCTCTTGATTTTTTATTCTAGGAATATGTTTAAAAACCATAGTGTTGAATGTTTTGAGGAGTCTATTGGCTATAACGAAGTACATAATCAGATTTTCTTTGACACATATGTATTCTTTGGTCAACTGTTTTATTACTAGTTCTGAGTCGCCCATTATTTCGACTCTTGTTGCCCCCAATCCCAATATTACTTCAAGTCCAGCAATTAAAGCTTCGTATTCGGCTTCATTGTTTGAACATGGGTTTTCGACCCTATACTTGAGTTTTGTTGGAATTTTATTAGGAGAAATAATTAATATTCCAATACCTACACCATTTTTGTGGTTGGAACCATCAAAATATAGTCTTTATGGCTGTATTTCGACGTATTTTATTTCATTTTCGTCTATGGAGTGGTCAGCTATAAAGTCAGTCACCACTTGTCCTTTTACAGCCTTCAAAGGCAGGTATTTCAAGGAGTACTCACTTAATGTTAGAGCCCACTTCCCAATTCGACTATGTAAAATGGATTTAGATAACATATATTTTATTACATCGAAATGAGATGATACAAATACATCAACTGGTTTTATATAATGCTTCAATTTAGTACAAGAAAAATATACACATAAACATAATAATTCTATTACACTATATCTAGTTTCAGCATCGTTTAAGACTCTGTTGAGATAGTAAATGGCTCTTTCGACGCCATTTTCATCCTCTTGACACAACATGCTTCCTAAGGTCTTGTCGGATGCTGATATGTACAATCTCATGCTTCTTTTTCTACTGGGAGACATCAAGACTGGGGGACTGGCTAGATATCCCTTGATCTTGTCGAAAGCGTCTTGTTGCTCTTGCCCCCATGCAAAGTCTTCTTTTTTGAGTCGAAGCAGAGGAGAAAAATCTTGCGTTTTTCCACTGAGGTTTGAAATGAATCTTCTTAGAAAATTAATTTTTCCCAATAATAATTGCAATCCTTTCTTTGTTGATGGCGCTTTTGCCTCCATTATTGCTTTAACTTTGTTAGCGTTTATTTCGATTCCATTTTTGTGGACCACAAAACCTAGGAAATATCCAACTTGCACACCAAACGCACATTTGAGGGGGTTCATTTTTAAACCAAATTTTCTCATCCTTTCAAAAGATTGTTGAAGATGGTCTAAATGATGTTTTCCTGAAACAGACTTTATTACAATGTCATCAATATATACTTGCATGAATGTTTCAATGAAATCATGAAAAATAGAATTCATGGCCCTTTGGTATGTAGCTCCTGCATTTTTCAAACTAAATGGCATAACTACCCATTCGTAAGTCCATATTGCTCCAGGACAACGAAAGGCTGTTTTGGCAACATCTTCCTCTGCAATGAAGATTTGATTCTAGCCAGAGTATCCATCTAGCATGCTCAGGTACTCATGGCCTGCTGCAGAGTCTACTAGCATTTCTGCTACTGGCATAGGATATTCATCCTTAGGGGTGGCTGAATTCAAGTCTCGAAAATCAATGCACACCCTCAATGTGCCATTTTTCTTTATCACAGGTACAATATTTTCAATCCATTCAACATACCTGGTTGGGAGAATGAATTTTCATCTGAGAAGTCTTTCGACCACTTCTTTTATTTTCGACAGGACCTCTAGTGCGGACCGCCTTGGAGTCTGCTTTACAGGCTTTTTTCCTTCTATGATAGGAAGCTTTAGTTCGACCAAGCTTATGTCGAGGCCAGGCATTTCATCATAGTCCCATGCGAAGCAGTCTTTAAACTCTTTCAACAACTGGACTAGTTCGACTCTGAACTGGGGGTCCATATTAGCACTTATATAGGTTGGTCTTTTCTCTGCTCCCAGTCCTAGACTGATTTCTTCCAAAGGGTCATGTGCCACCATCTTCAAGCTAGTTGATATTGGGTTTTTTTCGAACCCCAAAGATTTGTCATCGTAGATGGCATCAAGCTTTTGATCCTGCCATTTATCTATTATGTTGTCTTTATCTTCTCCATCAGTGCCCTCGGGAGGGCATGGTGGGTCTAGATTTTCTTCATTGGCTTTGACAACCATATATCTTATTTCGGCTTCTAGAGCCGCTTTTAGTTTATTTTCGGCCATATAGGTCGTTAGTCTATTCAATGTTGATGCTTCATTCATCATCATCGTCAAACTCGCTACCCCAGCCAGCTGACTCTATATTAGAGGTTCCCCATACATGACTTGGTTCACCAATCACCTCCTTGTCCCATTGAAACCCATGTGTTGGATGTAGGTACATGGAATAATAGGCGTTGTATGACGCTTTCAGATCAAACTCAGCTGGATTGCAAGGAGCTATGTGAGCCAGATTTCTGTCAAAGCTTCGACTGTTCACATTGTTCACTTCAGTCATGAAGTAGCTTTGGTCTGCTTCGATGTTTTCGACGATGCCGTCAGGGCGCCAAATGACTATACGCTGATGCATGGATGAAGGGACAGCTCATACTCCATGGATCCATTCTCTTCCCAACAACAAATTGTAGTTGGCTCTGGAAGCTATAACTATAAACAGTGTTGGCCTGGTGATAGTGCCAACTGTCAAATCCACTTGAATAACGCCCATAGTTGAGCCCACTTTCCCTTCATAGTTCGACATAACCATGTTGTGTGGTTTTGCATCATAGTCATATTTTCCAATCTTTTTTAGCATGTAATGGGGCATTAGGTTCATTATAGGTCCCCCATCCACTAATATTATGTTGACTGTTACATTTTTGACCTTTCCTTTTATGAATAAAGGTTTCAAATGCCCCCTCATTGATTCGTCTGGCTTCTCAAAGAAGGCATTATGTTCTTCAACACAGCCATTGTTCATGATGTAATAACACACAGGCCTTGGTCCCATAGTACTATCTATCATGTTTTCTTCTTCATCTTCGATTTCCATTACTCTGTCATAGTCTATAGGGAGGAATGAAACCATGTTGCATATTACGTCGAATGACCCTTCTTCGTCAGACTCAAAGTTGTCAGTTGCTTCGTCACCTTCTGATATTATGTTGGTGAGTTTTGACAACTGCAACATGTTGTTGGTGATGTTCCTCTTGGGAGGTTTGTCCTTCTCTGCCTGAGTGTTTCTGCTAGACTCTGCTTTATCTTCGTCAGCATTTTTCTTCTTGATGTTAAGTCCCTCTGCTGCGTCTCTCTCAGCCCTTTTCTGCCTCTGGAATCTCCTCCATTGAGACTTTGAAATGGGGCTTTTCCTTTATAGTTCTCTGAGGGGTATGGTCTTGGCTTCTGTTTCCCAGTTTCTTTCTTTACTTCGAATGAAGATCCTCTATGGACTTCGAAATTCTTCCATCTTCTTGGTCCTTGGGCATCTCTAATGGGTTGCACCCATCTATCATCAGGTACCTTGCCAAATGGTTTGTAAGTGTTGTAGTATCCGCCCCCAGTGTTCTAAAAGTGATATTGGCCTTTTCTTGGATCACACCTACATGTTTCGATTGCTGGCCTTGGCCCCTAATTTCCTCTTATTTTAGTCTTCTCCACAGCCTCCAAGTTTGCTGCTGCTATTTTGTCGAATACGGCACTGCATCTTGGACATAACATTACTACAATATTTTTCTTTTGACACCTTTGGATGAATTCTGCCAAGTTCTCATCTTTTTTTGGGTAGGCTGTCCTTTGGTATTTCTCTTGATAGCGTCCTTTTCACTCTTCTCTTTACTCTTCTGAGAGGCTTCTACCATATTGATATCTATTTTCTTTCCTCCAGCAATGATCAGCTGATCCATCTTTTTGATGAGGGCTTCTTCGATAGTTCCTATCCTGACTTTTGCAGTGCTCTCGTTTGCAGTTTCGACAGCCTTGGTGAGGTCCTTGGTATCCTCTTCTTTTGCTTGTTTAGGAGCCAAATCCTCAGCAGTTATGTCTTCATTGTTGAAACCTTCAGTAGCCTTATTCTCCACGCTGAAGGGAACATTAGATTTCTCCTCAGTGTCCTCAAAAATGTCTTCCCAACTTGTTGGCTGGATTTTGTTGATGTCAACATGGGCACTGGCAGGAGCGGTGTATTTTACCAGATAGTCAAACTTTCCGCTAGGATCTCCCAAAGTGTCCCATATTATTCCTTCTTCAGCCAAGTTATTGTTTCTCTTGTCAAAGCCTTCAGTAGCTTCTTTCTTCATACCCTTAGAGCTTTCAGTAACCTTGGTCTTGTCTTGATGGTTGAAACCCTCAATGACCTCAACTTTGTTCTGGTTATTGAAATCTTCAGTAATCTCAATGTTGGTGGCATTGTTGAGACCCTCAGTAGTCCCAACCTATTTTGGAGCGTCGAAACCCTCAGTGGTATTGACATCATTTTTACCTCAAGGTCATCAGTAACCTTAATTAGTACATGCATGGTTAATTCTTCTTCGGACACTTCTTCCACGTTGGGCTGGACAGGGAGATCTTCATTAATCCCCACCATGTTAACGTAGGTGTTGAAGCCTTCGGTGGCTCCAATCATCTCGAAGCTATCATCAGACATCTTCTCTATTTCGACCATGTTCATGTCGAATGGTTCAGCATAATTGGCTTTCAGGATCTGCATAAGATTGGTGTCAATCCTCATTTGTTGTTTTGGCTTGTCTCTAAACCTCAGCTTTCCATCCTGGATTGCATTTTGCACTAGATCCCTGAAAAGAAAACATAGAGAAGTTTTATGGCCCAATAAATTATGGTACTTAGAAAAACCTCTCTTTTTCTGTTGGTCAATAGGGGGTTCTTTAACACCTGATGGTTTTATTAATTGACCATCCTTTACCATCAAATCAAAGATTTCGTCACACTTGGTAACGTCGAACGTATATGTTCTTTTAGGGAATTTGTTGTTCTTCTCCGGTTCGACAGGATTCTTCCCATTCGACGGAGTTAACATTTTGCAAGAATATGGTGGACCCTGCTTTAATTTTGCCAGGTCAATTTCTTGATCGTCAAAAATGACTGTTTCGTCTTCGTCACAGTTATCTTCTTGGCACATTCCTACATAAGCCACTCTTTCTTTTTTACCTTTGTTGGCCCTAAACTTCTCAGCTTTTAGCCTTTCAATCTACCTTACCCTATCTGTTAACTGGGTCATATCTTTTAAGTATTGAGTATCTAGTTTCTTCCTTATGGAATAGTCTAGACCTCATGCGGCCATTTCGACCAGTTCTTGTTCCGGCACTTGCGTGAAACATCTTGCTTTTAGCAGTCTGAATCTATTAAGGTAGTCATCTATAGGCTCTGAGAATTTTCTTTTAATGCTTGTTAATTCTTTCAAGCTTATTTTAGTTTGTCCCATGTAGAATTGTTCATGGAACAATCGCTCCAACTGAGTCCATGCATGTATGGAACCTGCTGGTAGGGATGTGAACCAAGTAAACGCATTTTTTTATAAAGAGCTTGGAAAATATTTCATCTTTAGATTTTCATTACGTGATATTTCGCCTGCTTCGATCAAGTAACGCGTTATATGCTCTATGGTGGATTCACTAGTATCCCCTGAAAATTTTGTGAATTTGGGGATTTTTCACCTTAGGGGTAGTTCTTGTTGTAGAACATATTCAGAGAGTGGGGAAGCGTAACTGGGCCTATGAAATCCCACATTTGCTCCATTTTGCGCCATTATTCTCTCGACCATAACTGCCAAATTGTTTTCGACAGGTGGATTATTGTAACGCATTCTTTATTGTAAAATGTCATCAGCGTCTTGACCTCTTTGTACTAACAACATCCTAAGATTTTGTTGGATAGGGACTTCGACACGCGGATGTTCGACAACCTCCTCCCAGAGTCTTAGGTTTGCCTGAGGGTTGTTTAAAGGTCTTTGATTTATTGTTGGTTCTTCCTCGCCATTGATTACTGGATTCTGAATCACAGGTTCTCTTTGTCGAATTTGGGGAACTCCAAAGAATTCAGCAATACGCACTATTTGTGCTGCCAATATCTGATTTGTTTGAGTAGTGCTTTGTATTAAAGGGTTAAACACTTCCCCTATTTGTTGAGTCAACCTATGGACCATTTCATGATTACTTTCATCCATTTGTTGACGTATTGCCTATGTAGAATTAGTTGTAATTGCTGGCATTTGGAATCCTGGTGGGGGATGGTTTGGTCTACTAACGTTCCCACCATAACCTGATCCTTGTAATGGTGAAGACATGTGGGCCATGACATCAAAATACAAAGGTGTTGCATTATGCAAACTAGCCATCACTGAAGTTGGCATTCTATAAAGTTGTTCTCTTCCAAACATAGGTGTGGGAAAATTTGCTTGATACGACCTAAAGTTATTTCCTCCAGGGGGAGGGGTTCCCATAGGTATCGAATGCCCTATGTTGGAGGAACTGGGTCCGCTTTGAGAAAACGACACCCCTGGTATCGATCCAGATGATAAGGGATTTCCTCCTTCTGAAACGTGGAGTGTTTCCATATTCCCCCCATGTCGAAGGAATAACATTAGAAACTGGAATTTCGTCAGTATTCACTGGTGGGATAGTCATTTTTCTTACTCTAGTTCGCCTAGGTCTTTCTATGTCAGTCACGGCTAATTTACCACTTCGTAAAATCATACAATGTAATAAAACTCTTTTGGATTAAGAATCCTTTTTAGTATTTTAGCATTGTCCCACTGGGCGTGCCAATTTGTTTGCTGGTGTTTTTGGCGAACAACCTCTGGTTTACCAATTCCTTGTAAATGGGTTACTAGCAGGACCAACCACACAAGTCCTAAGACACATGTGCTAAATTATTAGGGTTAATTTCTTAATGTATGAGTCTTATTGGTTGCCTTGTATGTTTTGTCGAAAAGTTCCTAACAAAATTGTTATTGTTTGTATTG
Organism: Lathyrus aphaca; assembly: GCA_963966055.1. Classification (NCBI taxonomy): domain Eukaryota; kingdom Viridiplantae; phylum Streptophyta; class Magnoliopsida; order Fabales; family Fabaceae; genus Lathyrus; species Lathyrus aphaca. Next base: position 222,002,645 of record OZ014519.1, read on the forward strand.
GAGTATAGATTTGTGTGTATAATAAACTAAAAGAAAAACTTAAAGTTTGTATTTAAAGGATTTCTGGAATATAAACTTGCTTAAAAGTAAGTTGCTTAAGATTAAATTGCTTGAAATTAAATAAAAGCATAAACTTAAACAAGGAAGGAAGGATAAAATCTAAATTTTATAACTGAAAGATAAATGGTGTTTTACACATACATTTTCCAGACAATTCTCCTTTCTCTTACACACGAGTATTAGAGTAATTTTCACAGAAATGTTGTACATAAATTCACACACCTTACACAAAGCAAACTATCCTATTTATATACAAAATAAAATAACCGTCGAATAACGGTAAATTCCTAAGAATTCGCCACTTGGCGCTCTGCATGTCAATAATCTCTAAGACTCCTCCATGTATCTTCTACCAAACAAGGCTATTAACAATTGCCTGTTAACTGGCGAAACGACGTATCCTCTTGTCATGTTGAGTTCATTTAAAATTCAAATAGTCCCAACGTCTCCTTCGTCGAATCCTTGCCTTCATATCTCTTGTCGAAAACACGAGAGGATTTCCTAGTAGTGATGTGAAGAACTTCCTAAATGGCAAATCGTCCACTCTTTCGACAGACAATTGCTCGTCATTTTATGAACCAAATCATCACAAACCTTCTCAAGATTCTGGACATGTTTGGAAGAAAGTGTGATCCAAGATTCTAGACATGTTTGGAAGAAAGAGTGATCCTATCTTGTCGAATATCTTCAAAGCCACGCACATAATTTATTTAAAGTATAATGAGATGAGGAGTGTTGAGTAACTGCCATGTCAGATAATGATGATGTGTAGGGAACATAGTTGACAAATCCATCAGCTACTAATGCTCTCCTTTATCAAACCCATGGTGTCGAAATTGTGTGTATACATGTTCAACTTGTTTGTCTTATCTCTATAGTTTTTTGTGTAAAAAATGAAAAGAAAGACACATATACATTTTATGGATGTGTCGTTTTGCTCCAAGCATGGGGTTAGTATAGATTGTCGTCCCTAGCGCTCATCAACCACAACAACTTCATATTCCCTTACGCAAAGTAAGTTAATAACATTATTTTCATTTACTTAATTTACCCATTATTATTTCTAAATGTTTAGTTTAACTTTTGTTGTTGTTCAGGTGGTCGGCTCGTGGGATGAATTATAGAAGATGTCTTAGACGTTACATCACTCAATATTAACATTAAATGATGTATTGTCATTAAACTAATAATTTCATAATAATATACATTTTAATATTAACCATATACTAATCTAATTTATTTTTCCTCTACAGTTTAATTGGAGACCATGTATGGGTATAGAACATCAACTTGAATTCAACGAAGAAGATGCAGTTGTTTGGAATGCAATAACACCGATCGTCAGGTTCACCACTATGAAGACGCATCATAGTGATCGTGCGTAATTGAAGTTTAACATGCATAAAAAAATTACAGATCCCCTGGCATGTCTTACATAGTGACTATATGTAAAGTTAATAACCAACGAACCTTTGACGATTGGAAAGAATCTGCTAAAGTTGAGTGTCGTCAATGGAGACGTCGTGATCAACGAGTCTTAACCGACATTGTCATGCCAACCGAATCTAAACTAACTAATAATTATATGTATTGGTACAAATCAATTACAATTGAGTTTTTCACCGAAGATAAATATTTATATGACCCACACCAAACCACTTACACATAAGAAGCTTCAACATCTAACCCCCCAACAAAATTACGAGATCACTTACACACAACTCCTTACCTAACAAAATTAATGACCCACAAACACTTAAATCCATAACTAATGCATGTCAGGCACCCAACCATAAAACCAAGAGCATACCCCATACCACCACTAACAACATGCTTATTATAAAAACTCCTAACAAACATATGCCCCCAACACATCATCCCACCATAGCCAAAACACCCAAGAAATATATATCACAGACACTTCCTCCTACCATATCCAAAACACCCAAGAAACATATAACACTAACACGTCCTCCTACCATAGCCAAAAAGCCCAAACATCATAACACCAAAATAAGCAACACACATATGGCTACTAAATACCACGAAAATCATTTCTTTATTTCTCTAATGAATCATTCCCACCAATGTCGCCATTCGATCAACTAGGCCGCTCAATAATAACTCAATAAACACAATCCAACTGCATCAGCATGGTCCACATACTCAATTACGACAGTGAGTTGATGCAGACATAAGATTGTTTTGAATTATAAGAATTTATTAGGGAATCTGGTTATGGTGATGTTCCAGGGACCTCATACCAAACACCTGGGATGAATCGATAGTGATCGGAATGAAAATGGTACTCAGAGGGTATGGAACTGGTGACATATATGACCAAGCCGACTGGCATCGTTAATGTTTGTGGAATATTGGAACAAACCCTAGTAAGAATAGCATGTCATCGAAGTCCACTCACATATTATTGTTTAATTGGACCTTGTGTTATGAATCCAATTGTTTAAGTTAGCTTGTACCCTAGGTTAGCTTGTAATGGATAATTGTTAAAAAGCCCATTAGGTTAGTGTGTTAGTTTTCTTATAAATAGCATACTAGTCTCTCATATTTTTGTATAAGGGAAAATAGGAAGATAAAACTCTAATTCAAAAGTGAGAGAGGTTATTTGTTATTCTTGTATACTTGTAATCTTGTTTCAAGAGAAAGGAAAGAATAACAGTTTATAACCAATCCTTTTATCTGTGGTTATCCTAAACCCTAACCCTCGTGGATTTCTTGATCATAAAGAAACCTATTATACTTTGTTTCTAAGGTATCCGAATCACAACAATGTTAAAATATTATTGTATGTAATCATATTTAAATTAAATATTAATACTTTTATTCATTTTCTTATATAATTTATTTTTTAATTAAAAAATAAAAGTATTACACCGTTGGTACCACCTCATATATATATATATATATATATATATATATATATATATATATATATATATATATATATATATATATATATACATATATATATATATATATATATATATATCAATTGGATTGACTAGATCTATAAGAAGCACCGATTCAATTGACACTAATTATATTTTTTTAAATGCAATAGTCAATTGAATCGATATGTGCTATGCGAGAGTTTTTTTTATAATAACATATTTTTACAAAAAAATACCAAAATAACCATGTTTTCAGACTAATTACCAAAGTAACTATGTTTGGTACTGTATACGCCATACCATGCGTACAAGTACAAAATATACGACACAAATGAAATTATTGTCGAAGATGAGGAGACTGATAATGACTACCTGCTGGTAGGAGACGGGTCGAGAAGAGTCATCAAGCCACCTCAAAGAATTGGTTATGCAAATCTTATAGATTATGCCTTAATCTCTGCAAGTGAGGTTCTAGATGAAGAACCTAGATACTATAAGGAAGTTATGAGGAGTCGAAATAAGACTGGATGGTTGAAGGCCATGAATGATGAGATGAAATCTCTTTATGATAATAATACATGGAAACTGATCGAAAAACCTGTTGGAGCCAGGTTAGTCAACTATAAATGGATTTTCAAAGTTAAGGAAGGAATTGAAGGAGTGGCGTCGAAGAGATACAAGGCAAGGTTGGTTGCAAGGGGTTTCACTCAAAAAGAAGGTGTCGACTTTAATGATGTGTCCTCTCCTGTTGTGAAGCACGCGTCCATTCGAATATTGCTTGCCATGGTGGCACAATTCGACCTTGAACTGGAATAGATGGATGTGAAGACCGTGTTCTTGTATGGTGATCTTGATGAAACAATCATGATGAGGCAACCTGAAGGGTATGTGGAAAAGGGTAAAGAAGAGTATATGTGCAAACAGAAGAGATATTTATATGGGCTGAAACAATCTCCTCGACAATGGAATAGGAGATTCGACAAGTTCATGGCACACATCAGTTTCATCAGAAGTCAGTTCAACCACTGTGTTTACTTCAGATTTCAACCTGGTAATTGATTTGTTATTTTGTTGCTTTATTTGGATGATATTCTAATAGCAAGAAACAATTTCGAAGATGTAATGTGGGTGAAGGCTGAACTTAATAAGGAGTTCGATATGAAGGATCTGGGAGCTGCGTCCAGGATTCTTGGGATTGACATCCGGATAGATAGAAAATAGTCGAGATTATGCTTATCTCGAGAGGTATACTTGAAGAAGATTCTCGATAAGTTTGGTATGTCGAATTCAAAGCCTGTTGTGACTTCGACAAACCCTCAATTCAAGCTAAGTATAGATCAGTGTCCCAATATTGATGTCGAAAGAACTTATATGGATAACATTCCATATGCTAATATAGTATGCTTTTTGATGTATGATGTGGTATGTACTAGACCCGACATAAAATATGCAGTAAGTTTTGTAAGCAGGTACATGTTGAATCTAGGAAAGGCTCACTAGAAAGCATTGAAGTGGATTCTAAGGTACATAAATGGGTCTATGAACAAAGTCCTAATTTATGGTGGAGTCTTGGGTGAAGATAATAAAGGAAAAATTGAAGGATATGTCGACTCTGATTATGCAGGTTGTATGGATTCCAGAAAATCTATTTCTAGATATGTTTCACTATGTTTGGCATAATAATCAGTTGGAAAGCAACACTTTATAAGGTTGTTGCCTTAACAACCACTGAAGCAGAATATATTTCCCTAAGTGAAGCTGTATAGGAAGCATTGTGGCTTGAAGGTTTTGCAAAGGAGCTGAAACTTCAAGGTGGTCAAGGTATCATTGTTAAATGTGATAGTCAAAGTGAAATACACCCGTCGAAGAACTCAACCTATGATAAGCGAACCAAACACATTGATGTGAGGCTGCATTTCATCATAGGGGTAATCGAGCATGGAGAAGTCCAAGTGCTGAAGGTTTCGACAAATCATAATGATGCTGATATGATCACCAAGATGTTGCCCAGTTGCAAGTTTTTCCACTGTATGCAGTTGATAAAGCTGCATGAAGAAAGCTAGTTTGTTTCTTGATGGTTTAGGGCGTGTTCCAAGGTGGAGATTTATGGAATATTGGAACAAACCCTAGTACGAATAACATGTCGTCGAAGTTCGCTCACATGTTATTGTTTAATTGGGCTTTGTGTTATGAATCCAATTGTTTAAGTTAGCTTGTACCCTAAGTTAGCTTATAATGAGTAATTGTTAAAAAGCCCATTAGGTTAGTGTGTTAGTTTTCTTATAAATAACACACTAGTCTCTCATATTTTTGTATAAGGGAAAATAGGAAGATAAAACCCTAATACAAAAGTGAGAGAGGTTATTTGTTATTCTTGTATACTTGTAATCTTGTTTCAAGAGAAAGGAAAGAATAACAATTTATAACCAATCATTTTATCCGTGGTTATCCTAAACCCTAACCCTCGTGGGTTTCTTGATCATAAAGAAACCTATTATACTTTGTTTCTAAGGTATCTGATTCACAACAATGTTAAAATATTATTGTATGTAATCATATTTAAATTAAATATTAATACTTTTATTCATTTTCTTATATAATTAATTTTTTAATTAAAAAATAAAAGTATTACACCGTTGGTAACACCTCATATATATATATATATATATATATATATATATATATATATATATATATATATATATATATATATATATATATATATATATATATATATATATATATATATATATATATATATATATCAATTGGATTGACTAGATCTATAAGAAGCACCAATTCAATTGACACTAATTATATTTTTATAAATGCAATAGTCAATTGAATCGACATGTGCTATGCAAAAGTTTTTTTTAGAATAACATATTTTTACAAAAAAAAATACCAAAATAACCATGTTTTCAGACTAATTATCAAAGTAACTATGTTTGGTACTGTATATGCCACACCATGCGTACAAGTACAAAATATAATTTTTTTTAAACTTTGCTTGCATGTGCCAATTCATTTGACTCATGCATTGATTTAAAAAAAATTTTATCCCCACCACACATGCACCAATTCACATGTGTAATGTGTATTTTTTTTCTTGTCACTTACACATACACACCAATTCATTTGGCTATTTTATGTATATATATATATATATATATATATATATATATATATATATATATATATATATATATATATATATATATATATATATATATATATATATATATATATATATATATATATATATATATATATATATATATATATATATATATATATTAAGCTGCAAAAAATATTATAATAACTAAATAGGGCATAAGTTTTGCTAACAGAAAAACACAACACCAAGATATCCTTATAATGTATGTATATATGTATGTATGTATGTATGTATGTATATGTATGTATGTATGTATGTATGTATGTATGTATGTATGTATGTATGTAGGTATGTATGTATGTATGCATGCATGCATGTATATATATATATATATATATATATATATATATATATATATATATATATATATATGTATGTATGTATGTATGTATGTATGTATGTATGAATGTATGTATGTATTTATGTATGTATGTAAGTATGTATGTATATAAATATGTATATATATATATATATATATATATATATATATATATATATATATATATATATATATATATATATATTAAGCTACAAAAAATATTATAATAACTAAATAGGGCATAAGTTTTGCTAACGGAGAAACACAACACCAAGATATCCTTATAATATATATATATATATATATATATATATATATATATATATATATATATATATATATATATATATATATATATATATATATATATATGTATGCTTCAATTCAATCCTACTAATGCTGCAGAGAATTGAAGCAAGTGGAAGCCAATGCAGCAAGAGGCTAAGAGACAGAGAGTGAGGATGTGTCATACTTAAAATTGGTATTTATCATAAAGAAAGTTCAAATGTTTGTTATAGTTGGATGTTAGTTAGCACTATCTATGCATTATTCATCTCCCTCAAGTGTCAATATATCTAATGTATTTATTTCATTCGGTGTCTGTAAGTATATGGATCAAGTAATTCGTCTTTGAACTATTTATTTAAGCAGAAGATGCATATATTTTATTAAAATAAAATAATAAAGTAGCCAAATGAATTGACATGTATGTGTAAGTGATAAGAAACAAAAAATACACATAAGCCATGTGTATTGGCGTATGTGTGGTGGAGATAAAAAAAAAGGGATAAATATGTATTTAGTCCCTACAAATATCTTAACCTTTAAGTTTGGTCCCTCAAAAAATTTCCTTCAAACTTTTGTCCCTTTAAAGTTTTCCGTCCCTAACTTTAGTCCCTCCTGTTAGTTTCCACTAACGGAGGATGATGTGGCACGCCAAGCGTAATTTTGCATTTGGTGACCTGTTAAGTTTCTGACACGGTGGCAATTGATTCTTAAATTTTTGTTAACGTGACAAGGTTTTGAAGTGGTTCCAAAGACCATTTTCTCTCTTCTTCACACAACGTCTATATCCTCCTTGTTTTTCTTACTATCTCCATAGTTATTATTTTTCTTCAAACTGTGCAGATCCGCCATCGACGATTTTGTCCCTCTCTTTCTTTCTTAAATCCCTCTTCTTCCTCAATTGGAGATCTCTCTAATTTTGGTACCTATCTTTCTCTCTTCCCTAGGGTTATAATTTCCCCCCCCCCCCCCCCCCCACATTGTTAATCTGTCAAATAATTCATAAGAACATACACTGTCTTAATTAACATACAAATTAATCAACTAGATTGATCTTAATTTGTTCTGGGTTTTTCAGTTTATTCAATTTCTTATGGGTTTTTATTTGCTATAATTTGACTCTGATATTTTATTTGTTCTTTTTATGTTTGGTTTCAGTTGCACCTTTTCTTACCTGTATTTTTTATTAATAAAAAATTACACTTCGTTAGACAATGATTCCAAGCCAATGGACTCTTATCACATGATTATTGATTTTGTATGGTGGACTTGTGTATAATATAACATGCTTGCACTAGCAATAACATGTAATGAGGTTTTCCGTTGGTTGATACTCATATACTTGAAACATTGGTGATCTTTGTGGTTTCAGTGTAAATATTATCAGGGAAATTTTTGTGTCCTATTGGGTCTAACCTGTGCAATTCTATATGCTCCATGCAGGATAGGAAAAACCCTCAAAACATGTTCAGGCCACTTTTATCAAGTGTTCCTAGTACAACCCTTTATGTTGGAAATGCAAATTCTGCACATCGATCCATTGTGTATAAGAACTCCTCCACTGCAACAAGAAGCAATGCGACCTCTGTCTGAGTAACAATTGTTGCTTTAGATACTGAAGGGATTGACCATAGTCAAGATGATATGGCAAGTGAAACTGATATGATGTTATATTTTAATTTACATGAAGAAATGTTTGCCTTTGATAAGATTTATGAACTAGATGCCAATATTGAAAATGAGATCAACAAGGAATCAATTAATCTCCTACAAAATCAAAACACCCTCAATATTGTTTTTGGTCCAACTGATGCTGAAGGCAATGAAAGTTCAGAAACTTCACATGTCCGAGATGTCATTTCTGAAACTGGTAGTTTTGAAAACACAACAATTTGTTCTCAATGTGGTTGTTGTTATCAAGTCATTAATCAAATTGAGTAGAATATTGAGCTTTGTCTACAATGTAGTAGGAAAACCACATTGTTGAGAGCAAATCTCCCTAAGACAGTTGGCATTATTTATTGAAGACACTAGATCAATTTTTTAGGTACGGCTCTCAGTCCTTCATTAGAAGTAAGTTGTGATTTGCTTCCATTTCCTGTGAACGGGTTGTCATCCAACACCAGCAAGGACTATAAATCTCTTAATTCATGTTTTATTACTTTATAAGAGACAACATGCGAGGTTCTGCACATGAACTATTTTCAAACCTCTCAATTCACTTTTTTTATATGAAAATTATGCAACTTTTACTTGTATGCAACAATGCTTTTGTATATTCTCTTGCTGACCTTAGTTTGCCTTTGCGTGTGCTTCGTTTCATGCATTTGCATGATACAAAGCAGATAATAAATCTCACTTTTTTGCTGACTTTTACTTGTGCTTCGTTTCATACCGCAGCTGTGTCTGGACTTCTTACTTGCATTTTATTTTCTCTGTTTCTGGTTTTGTTTGAAAGTAAATATGTTTCCTTAAATGCATGTTAGAAGGGTGACTGATACAGAACTAAATCAATTACAAATTTTGGTCAATATAACAGCTCTATAAAAAGTAATGAAATCATCCAAAGGTATGATTTAGATTTTTTTTGTTTTATTTTTGATGAGGAATTGATGGGTTTCTTTAGCTATGGACTATGCTCTTGGGAAATATTTATCCTATAATTCAGTTAAGTAATTATGTATTTCAATATTGATCAATGGATTTTGAAGTAGAATAGTTATACATTTAATTATTTTTCATTGGATTTTGGTAAGTCTATGACCTACACATATTATTTTTATGTTATACTTAATGAGATATACATTTGACGGTACATAACACGCACAATTTTTTATAGTTTTCTTTTGATATATGAAGCCACTGTATTAATAAATATACAAGAGATTAAGCTAGCATCTTTCACAAAGAAAGGATCTTAATCTCTTGGAATCAGGGTTTATATTTATCTTTCATGTCTAATACTTAATCTCTTTGTCTTTGTGGCTAGAATTCTTCCCCTCTTGATTAGTTTCAGCATGTTATTCTTACTTCCTCAAATTAAGTATTCTTCATTGTTTTTTACTTCTCACTGGAATCAACGACATTCTATGCATGATTTAAATGGTGGCATATGTCTGTTATTTCTACCAATCTTGAAACAACTATTATTTCTACCACATTCTATGCATGTAAGATTTGCTCCTTTACTTTTTTATTGCTAAAGGTTTTAGATAAACATGTCTAGCCATTTTGTGGTGAGATAAGCATTAGTATTACAATGATGTATTATTTGGGAGAAAGAGTTTAATCATAAAAAGATTAACCTTAATGCTTAGTTTGTAAATTCGTAGCAAACATATGTAGGGACATGTTGTGGCATACATAGTAGACATGTAGGGACATATTTGTGTATTTTCAATTCATCGTGGTAGTTATTTTCTTAGCTTTTCTTAAATGATAGAAACTATTAGAAACTAGTAGCAAACATATGGCATTCTGAAAAAACTTTGTTTATTCTGATTGTGGTAGTTATTTTAGAATGAATTAAGGACTGTTATGAAAACTAGTTACAACATACTAGTTGATATTTGCTTTGAATAATTAGTAGGTTATGATCTTAGGAAACAAAGGAAGATAAAGATGTTATTACAAGGATTGGGTAGGCATTGGATTCTATTGATTGGCCAAGGATACTATAAAGGGCTCAATGTGATTAAACTCTATGGGCTTATTTATTGCAGGAAGTGACTTGGCTGAGATGAGACAACATGACTTGGCTAGAATAGTTGCAACTTGAATTTTAATATTGCAATATTACTTATGTTCTTCTCTAGCAATAACTTTCTAAGTTTTCTATTTTGTTCTAAAGATGTGTGTGAGCTTACAAGACTGTTTTGAATAGTTTATGAAACAACATATCATATGATTATTTTATTTAACTTACAAGCCTTTCATATCATAAATGTATGTAAACAATTAAATTTGTTATTGTTGAATCAACTAGAAATGAGCTACGACTTAGTTACAAATTAGCTACAAATTATTACTATTAGAATAATATGTTTAAATTAGCCAGGGATTAGCTATGAATTAGCTACAAATTAGCTACAATTTCTGGGTTTAGATATGTTACTAATATAAAAAAAATTAAAATGGAAATAATTGACATGTGGCATTTTTTCTGTCACGTTGGCATTGTAACACCCAAATCACCCCACAAAAATATTAATAAAATCACAGTAAAAATTTTCAGCTTTTTATTCGAGTGTCACAATCAACTTCAAAACTTCATAAACGGCTCAACGATACGTTTTCAAAAGTAATTGTTCAACAAGCAGCGACAATAATTTTCAAACCAACATAAATCAATTTAAATTACAAAAATTGTTTTCTAAAAGGAATGACAAGTAAAAGCAACGTCGACCCTACTCCCAAAGCGATGTATCAGAGCCGACACCCTAAAGACGAGAAGTACACCGACTTCACTGACCACCATCTGACTTATCCTGATCACCTGCACGTTACCAACATGAGGGTAACATTCAAATAGAAGGGGCGAGATACTTACATCATTAATAATAATATAAGAATTAAGCAAGTATCATAAAAAAATACACCATTTCTCAATAACGACTATTCAACAACATCACCTACAACAACGACACATAAACCACAACATTATATACAACAACCATAACACTCATGCAATGAGACTTAACTTGACTCTATGCATGTGGTACCATGTTCGATCTCTATTTCAAGATCCAGTTCCCGTTGGAACTCTCGACCCCTCTTTCATGGTCCAGTATGATCCTTATTTCATGATAACACCCTCGACCCCTATTTCATTGCCATGTACGATCCCTATTTCATGACCGCACCAACATCACCACAACGATATACCCCACCTTGGTACGTTATACAACTATGCAACATGTCATGCAACATCAATGACATACATGCATACTCACAATAACTACGTCATACAACATCAACAACAACATCCACATATCGCAACATTGATCACTATGCTACTAATCATCATCATCACGATTATCATGTATTTCATAACATATAATCATATAACTCAACTCATACCACGACAACGCAACACAACATATACTACAACATATCACATATTCATATCTCATTAATAAGCATATGAAACATATCAACACAACACTACTCATCACAACAACAACATCAACGTCAACGAACATATAGATTATGTTTAGCCAAATTACACTAATTATCCCTACAATTTTGTGCATAAGCCTTCCTTCACCACTTCCAACTACCCCACATCAATTCCTAAACATCACTAAGCCATTAAATAATTTTCAGTAATTTTTCATAATTAAAAATTTAATTTTTCACGCTACAGGGCTCGCTAAGCGAGGGTCACTGCTCACTAAACGAAGAACTCCCTGACTCTGCTCGCTAAGCGAGCTCTGCGATTTCGCAAATCGCAGCTATGCTTTCAACACCCAAACCTGCTACGAAAAATCAACATACCCAACACCAACAATAACCAGAAGTCATAATATTCACCAATTTCACCATCTAATTCATACAATTATCAACCAATAATAATCAACGACACATAATCCAACCTAATTCCTCTTCAATTCACAACAACCTCAATCCCTAATCCTCAACCTACCCAATTCCCATTATAAAACCCTTAAGATGGAAGAATCACACCCATGCCTTAGGTTTTGTCGAGAAAATTCCTCTTCTTCGCGAACTCCTCTTCACAACTTTCACGATCACTTCACGGTTTCTCCAATACGATTATGTTTTTCCTTTTCCCTTATTTCTAACATAACCCCTAAGACCTAACTTATGATCTTCCACTTCTACCCTTACTTCTTTTACCAATTGACCACCTTGTCCTTATCTCTTATTTTACTCCATTTATATTTATCACTTAATACAATTATCCACCACAATATAATTTTCAACTACAATTATATTCGATAATATATATTATTCTTCATACACCACAACACAATATTCTGAATAAAATATTTAAATAAAAATCGAGGCATTACATGCATTGCCACGTGTCTAACACGTCATCAAAACAATCTACATGACGTGCCACATCATCATCCATTAGTGTAAACTAAAGAGAGAGACCAAAGTTAGGGATGAAAAACTTTAGGGGGACCAAAGTTTGAAGAAAATACTTTGAGAGATCAAACTTAGAAGTTGAAATATTTATAAGGGCCTTACATATTTAACCCTAAAAAAAGTAATTAAAATCAATGCATGAACCAAATGAATTGGTGCATGCATACAAAGTTTAAAAAAAAAAAATTTTGTACTTATACGTCAAATGGTGTGGCTTATACAATATTAAACATAGTCACTTTAGTTATTTAGTTATTAGTATGGTTATTTTAATAAAAAAATGCATTACTCTAAAAGAAAATTCCCTATAGGATGCCAATTTTTTTTTTATATATTTAAAACATAATTACTTTATAAATTAGTAGAAAATCTGATTATTCGGGAGTTAGATAATTTTATTAAGACAAAAATATATTTAATTATTAATTCCTTAATTTTAATAAATTAATTTTGAATGCTTAAGTATTTATGAAATAACGAAAAACGAATACTGTTTCTACGCCGTTGAGATTTGAACAAAAGGAACTGCAAAACCCTAAACCCCCCTCTCTCTCTCTGATCACAGAACCAAGCCTTACATGTAAGTCGGAGTTGCAGAAAATCTCATTGAAGAACAGCGCAATCGTCGATATGAAAAAGAAGCTTCTCATCTCATGTTCCTCTCTCCGCTCAAATCTCAACGTCACTCCCAAATCCATTCACTGTAACTTTCTTCCTTTTTCTCTTATGCAAATCATTGTTATTTTAGTTTTAGGTTCTATTTATTAGTTTCAGTTACTGTTTTACAATGCCACACTTTGGAATCAGCGTTGAAATTAGATATGAAAGCGAAATTTATTGTATGAGCAATTATGTGATCGTGTGTTTATATCTCTGTTGTGTTGTTTGGCAGTGTCTATTGAGGTTTGTGATTCTGTTGGATCATCAAAGTTACAGTGGCGTGGAAGGTCATGTGCTGCTGCTGCTGCTGCTTGTGCTCCTTCAGAAACTTCAGATACCTGCCGGAAAAGAGGACAGAGGGTTCCGAAACATGAACGGAGAGCTATGGTGGAGTCTTTTGTGAATAAGTATTTTCTATGTTTCTTTTGAAGTTGTTGAAGCTTTTGTTTAATGTTTTATGAAGTTTCATGCATAATGTCACATTGTGGGATATTTTTGGCAAATGAAATGTTTTTACCTAATAGAGATAGGTGCACGCATTGGTTCATACCTGTGTTGATTTCTCTTAGTATTAGATTGGATTAAGTAACAGGATTTGGTTTCTTATGTTAAGTGTTTGTTTGGTTTCAGAAAATATTTTCTGTTTCTGTTTTTCAGTTAATGTCACATGTTTCCCTCTGTATCCTGTTCTTAGTTTTGTAAGGGTGTAGTTTTCTAAGGGCCTGTTTGATTAAAGGAGAGGAAAGGGAAGGGAAAGAGAGGTGCATATTTTAAACTTTAGTTTTTTTGTTCAATTAATTGAAAGGACAGAAAGGAGAATGGAGTGGAACTAGAATTTACTCTGAAAGGATTTTGCTCCTCTTCAAAAGTGAGGGAATTTAGAGGGGAAATAATATTCGTTTAAAATTCGGACTTAAATATCATTGAATTTAATGTGACATCAAATATTACATTATTACAAGGGTCTATTAGGAATTAAAATCTCTTTCTTCCCCTTGTTGAGTAAACAACACAAACACATTTAAAATCTCCACCCTCCACCTTTCTTCTCTCCCCTCTGTTGAACCAAACAGACCGTAAATGAAAGATCTTGTTATTGATTCATGTATGATACTTGTTTGCATTTCTGCTTTCATAGTTCCCTCAAAAAATAACAATTGTGTCTTCCTGGAGTGATCCATGTTCAACCCCCTCGAAAAAACTAACCAAGGTCCTCAACTGTTATTGACATGCTTGAACAATACAATAATTGAACTGTTTTTATGGCTATGCATGACCAAAACACTTTTTCTATATGAAATGTCCTGCTTAAAGCTAAACTTTTGTCTATGGTTAATAATAGAATAGTAATTTTATGTAAATTCTTTTTAAGTTGTCCTACCTTAAGATTTCTGTTCATTTAATGGTCTATTTCATGCTGAAATAACCAATATCTGTACTTATTTTCACATTCTTGTGTTGACTTTAGTCCTTCGGTTGCAAGAAGGGGTTCTCATTTTTTATTTTGTACTGTTCGGTGATGATGAGCTGAATCTCTCAAATTATCTAACAGGTGTGGAGAAAAAGTTTGACATTCTTAAGCACATTATTATTTTTCTTGAAATAATGTCAACATATTGAATGATCTCATCATTTATGGAATTTGGTAAACAATTAAATGTTTTATGTGGACTCATGAATTCCCTTTCTCTATGCAGGTATCAATCAGAGAATGCTGGAAAACTCCCAGCAATAAAACATACCCAGAAAGAAGTTGGTGGCAGCTATTACGTTATTCGGGAAATCATTCAGGAACTAGAATACAAATCCAAAATGAAACCTTTAAACAACATTGGTGAAATACCAGTGGCAAAGCTATTTGATGAAAGTAAACTTAAAACCACTGAATCTGTTAGTTTTTCATCTGGTGATATTAAGTCTGTCAAAGATGCTCCAATCCAAAATCGTGTTCAATCGGCAATTATACATGATACCCTTGCACGTGAGTTTCTTGAAGGAAAGGGTGGGCCACAGATTTCCTCTTGGGAGGCAAGGTTGTGTAATGAAGTCGAAGTCATCTCCACACCAGTAAGCATTGACAATAAACACTGATTTTAGTAATGGATATATTACTGCTGTTATGCATAAACAATGCTCCTGATGAGTATGTTTTTTATGTTCCAAAGGATATTAAACATTCTTGTTTAGGTGTAGGATGACCTGAGTCATGCTGATGGTTCCAAAAACCAAAAGGAAAATCATTAATAATTATACTTTATACTTAATAGTTGCACTGCTTTGTTCAAATGCATTACTGATACAAGAGATTCAGGCACTGCTGCATATCTGTATAACATTGTCCCCATTCTCATTCTGACCTCAAGTTAGGTTGTACGCTTGCAAATCATGAAAAATTCATTAGAAATAGATGTATCCTATTAGGAATTAGGAACTCGCACACAAGCAGATCTGATTGGTCTACTCCGGCAAAGTTACTCAGCATTTGTTTCTATGTTCTTAGTTACACCTTTTGGCTGTTCCGGCTTCCTATTACAGCTCTGGGTTTCTATAATATTTACCGCTGTTCTTACTGATTGAGTCATTTTTATTTCTTATAGTATTAGTTTAATTTTATTATATTGGTCTATGAAACATGAGCTATTTTATTAGTACTTATGGGTTTGTTGCAGTTCTTATAATTTGCCTCCTATTTTATTAACAGGATGATGATTGCACCACATCTGACAGCAATATTTCGGAAAAACATTTTAAGGACTTCTCGAGTCCCCAGATGCCAAATGATGTTAAGACTGAGGAATCTGTCTCTAGTTTTTCTGACTCTGTTGCACTAGAAAGTCATTCGTTACAATTGGAAGCAGAACATTTTAGTAGGGGCCATGAATCTGAATTTGTTGACATGAAAAATCATAAAAAAATGGAAGAACAATCCATTAGGAAATTAAGTTATGAGAGAAGGGAGCAACCTGCTTTGGAAGACATGTATGGTGAAGCTTCCCATTCTAGTCCTCAGGTGCCAAATGATGTCAAGAGTGATGAAACTGTATCTAGTTGCCCTTCTGATTATGTTGCACCTACAAGACACCAGCTGAAAGAAGAAATAGAACAGGTTTCTGCTCCAATAATTGAAAAATCTGGCAGAAGTAGCAACAAAGATCAAATCCATGATTCTAAGTTTGGAGATATAAAAAAGCATCCAACAAATGAAATTAAGAGTCTTGAGAAAGCAGGACTTGAGAGAAAAGTGCAAGATGGTGCAAAAGACAATCTTGGTAGTGATAGTCCAAATATGTAAGTCTTCTAATATATTTTGATATCTACAGCTTCATTATTATGACTACTGCGGTGTTATTATTTTCATTATCTTTTGAAAAATACCTGCACTGGTGTATGCCAATATAAATTGGGTTTGGTGTTGTTATACTTACATGTCGTTGAAAAAAAGGTTTTGGTGCTGAATTACTTGAGGACTTAGCTCTCAACATTTTGTATTTACTATGAAAATATGTAGAAAGTAAATCCCATGATTACAGAGATTAAATTAGGCATATATGTACTGAATTACATAGGAGGTATACACAAGAAAATAAAGAATATTGACATAGAAGAAAATAAGGAAGATAATATCTCAATCAATAATTATATTTATCATGCATATCTCAATGGTACTTAAGCAGTTAAATATTCCTTTGTGCTCCTATGTGTTTGCGCTTAAAATTTTGATAAACAATTTCTAAGCACTAGTATCATTTAGTAAATTTACCTTCTACATTTATTTATGTAGATTAGAGCATTTCTGAATTATTAGAACATACATATGTTTTCCAACCTGGATTATGCATTAATGGATGATTTTTATGCAAAGAACATACAGCTATGCAACCTGGATCACTTGATTTAGGGTCATGTCATATTATATTATTCTTTCTAGTAATGTTGCTATAGGATATTGATATTGCTTTTGTTCTAATGTCTAGTGATAGCTCTAACAAGAGGGAGAGCAACAGTGCAGTTGCTTCAGACAAATCAAATTTGTGGGGAAATCTGAAGTCATTTGCAGATGGCATCTTAAATATCTGGAGAAAGTTATGAATCTGCGCGAACTTATATGGTGCAGCTTAGCTTGCAGGTAGTTCGGTATTTTTGCGCAACTTTGACTGTATATGTATGGTTTAAAAGATGCACAACTCTTTTCAACATGGCATCCTTCAACATCTAGCCAAGTTTCTTCTGTGCTTCAGCTGGCTGCACTTATCTGTTTCAAATGGAGCACATTTGCAAGAGTTTATAGTTCTACTATTCCATTACCCCCATTTTGGGTAAAGTCAAAAGCACTTTGATTCCCAGTAGAGTAATTAGCCTCACATTGTAAATGGTTTATGAACAGCAGAAAAGGAAATGCATGATATTACAATTAAAATTTGGATCTCGTACTCAAATTGTGTTCATGGATGACTTTTGCTTACACGAGTCTGAGCATATGAGAAAGAAGGTGTGAAGGTTGCAAAGCAACCAAGGTTAGTACTTACAATTTACATCTATTTACAACTTTGTATTTTGGAGAGCATTCAAAGAATATTCAACTCAATGATTTTCAAGGAATGATTTTTGTTCCATGGTCATGAAGACTCCCAAAGAGGAACCAAAGATAGTTTTTTGAAATATATATTTTTTACCTTCCACATTAATGATTTCTTATTATCCTAATTATATACTTATATTCTGTGCAAACTTTAAAGCATGAGCTCTATTTTTTGTGGTTAGAAACTACTGTTACTTTTGGGGCTAAATCACAAGTCAACATAGATGATGATGTGGTATACTGCTTATATTGCTCACTTTGTACATTCACATTAGAAACTTTGATGTATTTGGCCTCCCATCTGCAGTCTCTGAAATATTTTCAAACATTGACAGATTAGAATGTGATGTCCAACATTTATGTTTGATCTGCCTACCATATGTTTGATTCACATGTTGCCTAATTGTGTGATGTGGTATTGACTTGGTTAACCTTTGTTTATCCTTTTATAATGATTGAAATATATTTTATTCCCGGTATCCGGCTGAGGGAACAACAATTCAGGTTATAAATGATGTGTAAAGCCAGGTGTTGTTGAGTTTGCAGGTCTACCATCCCAATGCCATTAATATCAATTGGGTTATTTTTCTTGATGCAATAATAGCAGAGTTTTCAATTAGAATAATATGTGATATGTTTCCATATGTTTATGATGAGACTCTTGCTTAGATATTCAGATAGTTGAGTTGAATGAGCTTGTGAAAAGGTTTATATTATTCTGCCGAACTGTTTGTTAAATTAAATAATACATTTGCTTAAATTAAGTATAATTTTGTAGCTAACAAAGATGCATCACTGATTACATCAAGTTGTTGAACCATTTGCACAGCATGGAAGTATAATACTGAAAAATGACAGATCTTGGTTGATTTTGGAAGATAACTTGGAACTCACGTATATTTGATAAAATTAATAAGCTGGCATTTGCATAGACGAAACCTGTCATTCCTCAACTATTGTGTTTAAAGTAAAGCAATGCCAATTTTATCATACAGTATCTGATTATCGTATCTCAGTTTATTTGACTAAGCAGCTTTTCATATTAGCTTTCAACAGCAGCACCAAATAATGATTCTTCTAGAATTTTTTTTAACAGTATTTTATTATTAATCAGTTTTTTATATTCCCTTTCTAGTCCATAGGAACTAAAATGATTTTTAATATATTTCATTTCTTGAAACATCTTAGTATCATGGGCTTAATGAATATTTGCAATTACATTGGTGATTATGAGTAAGAGGGACAGGGAGGGAGAATGTAAATGTGAAGTTGCAAGTTCAACTCAACATATGCTGCTGTAAATTGTAATTTTGAAAATCAAAATGATTTTGGTGAGGAGAATTTTGGGGATTTATTTTTATTTAAAAATCAAAATTCTTTTAATTTGCCAAATTAAAAAATTATATTTGAATGAGAGTCTTAGAAAATTTTGAAGAGCTTGCATAAATTTAAAAATAAAAAATATGTTAATGATAAGGAGTATTTTAGTATTCTAAACAAAATCTTATTTCTAAAAATATTAAAGTTTTTTTTTTTTATATTTTAAAAAAAAATCATTTTTCAAAACCTTTCCTTTCTCTCTCTTCCAAATATACTAAGAAAGCATTAAGATCTGTTTGAAAGTTAGTTTATAGAGAATTTTGGAGAAGATTTTTGAAGATGGTATCTATATCTTAAAATGTGTATTCTCTTCGTCTCAAAATAAATGTCTTTTTAATTTAAAATTTTTGTCCAAAAAATAAGTGTTATTTTACGTTTTCAATATAATATTAATTCATTTGTATCAATTTTACCCCTAATTAATATTATCTGCACTACTCTCAATACATTGAATCACTCTATATTTATAATTATGCATGTGTAACCAATAAAAATTAATGATATTTTTGTAAAATTATTACATTTATTCTTTTACTCATTAATTTTCTTAATTTATGTGCAACAACCTTAAACGACTTTTATTTTAAAACGGAGCGAGTAGTATATTTAAAAAGTTTAAAACTCTTTTCCATCAAAATTCTTTGAAAACCAACTCCCAATCGGATCTATGCTTGCTAAAAATTGAGTTAAATTTTCCAGTTTAGGACAGACTTAGTTTTGTAGCTTCTCCCAAATCACATCAAAATGATTCGGGTGAAAAGTCTTGAGCGTTAATTCAGACTCAGTTGGATGCTCAAATTTATCAATAACCAAAATTGTTTTCCAAGTTGTTTTATGACACTGTGGATGTGGTCGAAGTTCCTTAAAAGTAACACACTTGGGTGCACAGGGTAAAGATAAATGAAAGTTGATTCCTGATATGGGTTATCCTATTGCGAACCAATACAATTTGATTTTTGTCTCCCTTTCAATGACACTTAACCAAACCTTCTTCCATCTGACCATAGCTCCATCTATGTTTGCAAGTAGGCATAAAATGATTGTTGTTGGATTTGTAAACAACAATCATTGGGTTCAGGTAAAACTAAAACCTGATAGTCCTTTGCCTTCAGTCACAACTTGGTGGAAAGAGAACTGCACTGAAGAGGCAAGAGTCTAGGAAACAACATATGCAGGACGAATTAGACAGTGAGAGAAAGAAATTAGGAAGTCAAAGTAGTTTTATATGTATGTTATCTTGTTCATGTTATGTATTTTTTTCTATTGCAAATCATTTACATTTTATATTATCCATGTTGATGTTATTGTTGACCATATATTATTGGGGAAGAGAAATGAAAAATACTAATTTTCCACGCATTTTTCAAGTTTCACAGAACTATCGGAAATTTTAATTTATCTAAAATTCTCGGTATACCGGATATTTCAAATCCCCGATAAGATCGATACCTTTGATGCCTTTGTGTCTATTTCACTCTGATGAATCATTCTCTTTCACTAAAAACAATTATTTTATTATTTATTTATACACACATGACATTGTTATTACTATTAAAGGTACCAAAGTTATGTAATAGGAAATGTACCTAATCCTTTCCCGTTTAAACGTGAGTTTGATGTTTGAAAAGTTAAACCAAACTCTTTATAATAAGTTGATGTTTACATATCTCTCAAATTGAAAACATGAGTTTAATCTTAAACAAATATTAGATACATTTGTTCCTACGAATAAATATATTTGATATTAAAAAATAAGTATTTTATTCTTTAAATAGAGACAATTGTTGATTAAAAATATATGTAAAATAAAAAATTAATTATTTGTACAACTATTGAGTATTATCCAATTTGATACGATATAAAATGTATTTAGATATATAAGCAAATTTAGATGAATTACTTAATTATCAAATAAACAATTATCATATAAACTTAATTAATGTTGATTAAAAATTAAATAGATGAGAAAGTTAGTTGTCTTCATGACTATTGAATATTATCCAATTTAATACGATATAAAATGTATTTAGATACACATATAATTTGAAATGAGTTACTTAATTGTAAAATAAACGATGATTATATAAACTCAGTTAATATTGATTAAAAATAAAATATGTATTTTACTGATAGTGACCCGTGAGATGAAAGTTGATGTCTTCACGACTATTGATTATTATTTAATTTGATACAATATAAAATGTATTTAGTTACACATTTAAATTTGAAATTAGTTACTTAAAGTTGATTAAAAATAAAATAGATATAATGTTGATAGTGACCAATGAGATGAAAAGTCAGTGGTTTTCACGACTATTGAAAATTATTCAATTTGATATGATATAAAATGTATTTAACTACACATGTGAGTTTGAAATGAGTTAATTAATTGTAAAATGAACAATGATCAAATAAACTCAATTGTATTAAATCATATAAAAAGAAGGAAAAAAAGATCTATGAGATGGAGAATGAAAAAAAATTGACATTTGGAAATAAGGATTTTGTTTCTTAAATAAAGACAATTGTTGATTAAAAATAAAATATGTATTGTGCTGATAGTGATCCATGCGATGTAAATGTATTGTACTAAAATAATGTTTCTTTTATAACTATGAATTATTTTTTTAATAACTATGCATTTTTTAATAACTTTAAAATGATTGTGTTTTCGATTGAGATTTTGTGTTTTAAAAATTCAACATTTTTATGTTTTTATCTTCATTTCATTAAAAAGAGTTCAATTTTTATTTTTTTATGCTTAGAAAAAATAAAAAAGAGAAAGAGAAAATGGAGAGAGAAAATATTAAATGAAAGTGAGAAAGTGTGGGAAAAAAATTTGGAGGAAATTTGAAAGTGAGAAAATGCATTCTTTTGTCGGACCTTTTATAAGGGATTAGTGAAGCCTCAACGATAAAGGTGGCCTTCGACAATGTATGCAGGGTCACTTACAACGTTATGTACCTTCCTATAAACATCATCCAACATAATGATAGCCCTTGCCCAACTTCATCATCCAACTTAATGATTGCCCTTGCCCAACTTCATCATTCATGGCATTCACCCCATAAATTATGCATGGTCGTAATAATGTATAATGTATAACTGTTTTATTGCACGTTTGCGCCTTATAACTAGTTAACTTAGACATGATGTCTGCTTTGGAATTTTCTTTCTTGGAATGTGATGGATATATCCTTTTTAAACGTTTCCATGGCAGTTTTCGCCATCTCTGAGTATTATTGCATGACCATATCTTTGGTCTGGAATTTACTTTGGACTTGTGACACGATCAATTGTGAATTAGAATTGACTACAACATCTTCTGCTCCCATCTCTAATACCATTCATAAAATGACTAAGCAAGTTTCTACTCCACATGATTGTTAGAAGTGTGGAACCCAAATCTTATTGCGACCTCTTTCTTCAAGATGAGATCATTTTTCTAACAAAAGTACGATACCATTCTATTTTATGTTGGATGGTCCATCTTTTCCATTCTTCCTAATAACTATGGCTTGAAGAGTATTTGTTAGATGGGATAGTATGTCCTTACCATCATATGGTGTAATATGAAATGATGTATATATTTTCATGGTGTTTTTACAAAGGTTAACTCATTTTCCACCTTCTGATAGCGTACCTTTGGTCCTTGTAGCACTTTCCTAATTAATTAAATCGAGTCTTGAAAGTTCGCATTCTCTCGAATAAAATGACTTCTACTTCCTCAATAGAGACAAAAAGTTAGACAAAAATGGAATCTATGTTTCTAGATTGTACTAGAAATATTTTTGTTCTAATAATGTTTATTTGAGCTTCGTGAATGCATCTTTGAATTCTATAACACCCCTATTTATTTTAAATTATTTTCTGTAATTTAATTATGTGATATTTTGTGATTGTGTTGTGTGATTGGTGTTTTAATGTGTTTGAGCTACCCTTGGTGTGGGGTAGTAACCTTAAAGAATTGAATTTAAGATGTTAGGGGTGTGTGAGTAATTGTGTAGATATGGGTGGTGTGGAGAGTAAACCTAATTAGTAATATTAGTAAGTAATTATTTATTTAAATAATATAAGGTGAGTATTCTTTGAACTAAATAATTTATGAAAATTAGTATAATAATAATAATAATAATAATAATAATAATAATAATAATAATAATTATTATTATTTAATTACTTGGATTAAGTTATAATAGTACTATAATAAAATAAAGAAATAAGGAAGTTGAGGGATAGAAGTTGTCAGAACGTGAAAATAAGAGAAAAGTGAAAAGAAGAGGCTAGGGCTCAAAGGGGAAGAGGAGATCACCATTGTTGAGGAACTTGCGAGAACTCTAAGGTAAAGGTGAAACTCTAATTATCTAAGGGTTTCTATAATGATTTGTGCGTAAGGATTGATTGCTTTGTTAGAAATTATTCCTCTTATAATGTTTTAATTCTTGCAATTGTATAATTTGTTTTATTGGTGAGTTGGTTGGAATCAGATGATGAAGAATTGTATGAACATGATGTATGTTGGCGTGTTGGATTAATTTGTATGTATCATACAATTATATGTTATTTTGATGATTTAGATGTGTTAGAATGTTGTATGATGGTGGTGGGTAGATTATATTTATTCTCGAATTGTTGGATGTGAAGTTGGTAGACTTGATGATTGGGATTAGTTAGACTAATGATAGTGACTTTAGAGTGGGTGAGCAAGTTGTGCTAAAATTTTGTGACAAAATTTGTATTCCTGATGATTCTAATTTGAAAAAGATGATCCTGGGAGAAAGTCATAGAAGTAGCTTGAGTATCCATCTAGGAGCTACAAAGATGTATCAGGATTTGAAAAAGATATTTTGGTGGCTTGGATTGAAACGTGATGTGGCACAGTTTGTGTATGCTTGTTTGACTTGTCAGGAGTCAAAGGTTAAGCATCAAAAACCAGCAAGATTGATGCAACCGTTGGATATTCCATAGTGGAAATGGGATAACATTTCAATGAACTTTGTGTCTGGGTTACCAAATACTACGAGAGGGTATAATGCCATTTGGGTGATTGTTGATAGACTGACGAAGTCGGCACATATTATTTCGATTAACATCACTTTTTCCTTCTAGAAGTTGACAAAGATTTATATCTGCTTTGTGAAGCTGCATGGAGTTCCGTTGAGCATTGTGTCAGATAGAGATCCGAGGTTCACTTCAAAATTTTGGGAAAGTTTGTAGGAGGCTTTGGGTTCGAAGCTGAGGTTGAGTTTTGCTATTCAATCATTGGAGGATTTGATGAGAGCTCATGTTCTTGATCAAGAAAGTGCTTGAGATAATCATTTTCCGTTGATAGAGTTTACTTATAATAGTAATTACCATTCTAGTATTGGAATGATGCCATTTGAAGCTTTGTATGATCATAGGTGTAGGATACCTTTCTGTTGGCATGAATATGGTGAATGTATGGTGCTTGGACAAGAGATTGTCCAACAGACTACTAAGAATGTGAATCCGATTGGATAGAAGATGAAAGCTTCGTAGAGTAGACAGAAGAGTTACCACAATAAGTGAAGGAAGGATCTTGAGTTTCAAGAAGGAGATCATTTGTTCTTGAGAGTCACTCTGGTGACCGGAGTAGGGCGTATCAGAGAGGGCTGGAATTGTTGCTTATAGAGTGGCGTTGCCACCAAATTTGTCGAATTTGCATGATGTGTTCCATGTTTCACAGCTTCGGAAGTATGTTCCGGACCCGCCGAATGTGATTTCGATGGATGATATTCAGGTAAGGGATAACCTTACAACTGAGGCTTTGCCTGTATGGATTGATGATCGTAAACTGAAGAAGTTGAGAGGCAAAAATATTGCTCTCGTGAAGGTAGTGTGGGGAGGCGCTGCCAATGGAAATATTACTTGGGAGTTGGACAATAGGATGTGAGAATCGTATCTAGATTTGTTAGCATCAGGTAATTTTCGAGGACGAAAACATTCTAAGTGGGGAAGAGTTGTAACGCCCCAATTTATTTTAAATTATTTTCCGTAATTTAATTATATGATATTTTGTGATTGTGTTGTGTGATTGGTGTTTTAATGCGTTTAAGCTACCCTTGGAGTGGGATAATGGCCTTAAAGAATAGAATTTATGGTGTTGGGGGCGTGTGAGTAATTGTGTAGAGATGGGTGGTGTGAAGAGTAAAAGTAATTAGTAATATTAGTTAGTAATTATTTATTTAAATAATATAAGGTGAGTATTATTTGAATTAAATAATTGATGAAAATTAGTATTATTATAATAATAATAATTTAATTAGTTGGATTAAGTTATAATAATAATATAATAAAATAAAGAATTAAGGATGTTGAAAACAAGAGAAAGGTGAAAAGAATAGGCTGGGGCTCAAAGGGGAAGAGGAGATCACCGTTGTTGAGGAACTTGCAAAAACTCTAAGATAAGGATGATATTATAATTATCTAAGGGTTCTTATAATGATTTGTGGGTAGGGATTGATTTCTTCGTTAGAAATTATTCCTCTCATAATGCTTTAAACCTTGCAATTTTATAATTTTGTTTTGTTGATGAGTTAGTTGGAATTGGATGATGAAGAATTGTATGAACATAATGTATGTTGATGTATTGGATTAATTTGCATGGATCATACAATTATATGTTGTTTTGATGTTTTAGATGTGTTAAAATGTTGTATGATGATGGTGGGTAGATTATATTTATGCTCAAATTGTTGTTCTCTTAATTCTCCCTATGTTATGATCATTGTTGCAATTGTATGTTTGATGGATTGAATGATTAATTGATGAACTATGAGTTGTATGATGATGATGTGATTGATGTACCATTGATGAATTAATGTATTGTTGCTTTTGGAATCATGATGATGGAATTGTATGTTGTAGATGTTGTATTGTTGATGGTATTTACGAGTTAGTGTCGAAACTCGAAGTTATGAGTTTTTCCGGAAAAAATGGGGTTTGGCGACTTTTATAAAAAAAGTGATTTTAGGTACAATAACGTGTTAAATGAGTTATATGAAAAGTTGGATTTTGGAGTATATTAAAAAGTGATTTTCTTTTGGAAAAGTAGTAGAAACAGACAACAAGCACATCATAGGAACGAGATGGGTGTTCAAGAACAAACTTGACGAGAATGGGATCATAGTTCGTAACAAAGAAAGATTGGTCGCACAAGGCTACAACCAAGAAGAAGGAATCGAATTTGATAAAATGTTCACTTCGGTAGCAAGGTTAGAAGCAATTAGATTATTACTTGCTTACGCTTGTTCTATGAATTTTCAGTTGTTCCAGATGGATGTCAAAAGCGCTTTCCTGAACGGGTACATAAATGAAGAAGTCTATGTCAAACAACCTCCAGGCTTTGAAGACTTCAAGAATCCCTCTCATGTCTACAAGTTGAAGAAGGCTCTTTATGGCTTAAAACAAGCACCAAGAGTGTGGTATGACCGCCTCAACAACTTTTTATGTGAGAAGGGTTTTGCAAAAGGAAAGGTTGACAAAACGTTGTTCATAAAGAAGTTCAAGGGTAACACCTTATTGGTTCAAGTCTATGTCGACGACATCATCTTCGGTTCAATAAACAAAGATCTTTGCGAAGAATTTTCACTTATGATGCAAGGAGAATTCGAGATGTCCATGATGGGAAAAATGAACTATTTCCTTGGACTACAACTCAAGCAAACAAAGGATGGCATCTTCATCAACCAATCCAAGTATTGCAAGGAATTATTGAAAAAGATTCGATATGGATAGTTGCAAGGTGATGTCCACTCCAATGGGATCTGGAACGTACGTTGATTAAGATGAATCCGACACTTTAATTGATATCACAAAGTATCGAGGTATGATCAGTTCATTATTATATTTGACGGCAAGCCGTCCTGACATTATGTTTAGTGTTTGTTTGTGTGCACGTTTTCAAGCAAATCCGAAGGAATCGCAACTCACCGCCGTAAAGAGGATTATGAAGTATCTCAAAGGAACAACGAATGTCAGACTATGGTATCCAAAAGGTAGTACATGTTCTTTAATTGGTTATTCTGATGCTGATTATGCAGGATGTAAGACCGATAGAAAAAGCACATGTGGCACTTGTCACATTCTCGGGAATGCACTAGTGTCGTGGGCATGTAAGAAGCAAGCATGCGTTGCACTTAGCACGGCCGAAGTGGAGTACATCGCAGCAAGCAGTTGTTGTGCACAGATCTTGTGGCTTAAGCAACAACTCCTCGATTTCGGTGTAGACCTTGGTTGCATTCCTCTCCGATGCGATAACATAAGTTCCCTCAACATCACAAAGAACCCGGTCATGCATTCAAGAACAAAGCACATAGACATCCGACATCATTTCCTTCGAGATAACATGCTCAACGGAGATGTAGATGTTACTTTCGTGGATACACACAACCAACTTGCCGACATATTCACTAAACCATTGGCGAAAGAACCTTTCTTCAAGATTCGGCGAGAACTTGGTATTCTCAATGAAGGTGACATCTAATCTTATCTTAAACTTACTTTTAGTCTTTATAAACACCTTCACAAGCCTCACTCTTAAAACCCCATTAAAACCCACTCACTCTTAGTCTTTATAAACACCTTCACAAACCTCACTCCACTCATCTCACTCAAATCCGAAAATCCATTCTCACCCAAACCCTAACTCCATCACTTTTTCATGGCACCTCAAAGGAAAGGAAAGGAACATGCTTCAGTGTCAGAGGATGTCTCGGCTGAAGAAATACCAATGGAGTCAACAAAGAAGAGGAGGCTAGACTTCAAGGTCAGAGTCAGACCACTACTAAAGGATAAATATGTTCTCATGAAATCTTTCAAACCTCCAAAATTTACCTTTCCTACATTGCTAGAGGTTCAAGGAATTAGTGATTTTGTTGCTGATAACGGGAGAGTTTACCCGGATTTGGTTCAATATTTTTTGCACAATTTCACTCTTAATATGGATAGGCATGGAAAACATAAGCTGTCTACTGTTGTTCGGAACTGCGAGATTAAAGAGGACTTAGGTGCTCTTGCTACGGCGCTGAAAATTCCATTTTCCGGTGTCTTCCTCCGCAAAGGCGTCAACCACAAAGACGACATTTGGTCCGGCTATGACAAAATGGAGTACTATTACTCAATCTGCCGTTTTCCTAAGGAGGTTATTACGTCGGGACATCGCACTTCAAGGGTTCTTTGCTATGCAAAAAATTTGACGGTTGATGATAGAATGTTGCACTATGTTATCTGCTATGTATTGCTGCAAAAAAGACTCGAATCACTCTCAAATCAATGATTTAGAGATGCAAGTTTTGTTCGTTATCAAGAACAAAGTGAAGGTTAATTGGATGCTAACAATGATGTATCACTTGAGACAACAACTCTCACTCAAAACAAGGCTTCCATATGCTCGGTTTATCTCTCACATTATTGAAAAAACCGATTTGGAATTTGGTAGAGAACCTTTCATCGCCATGAAGTCTACGGCAAATGAGATCAATGAGATTACCATTGTGAAGAATACCAGAATTGTTCAATGCAATGATGGTTCATATGAGTATGCCGATGGCTCCTCCACACCCACCTTTCCTATTCCCGATGGTGGCATTACCAACGAGTTTCTTTACACCACCATTATGACTAACCATCGTGAAACAACCCTTGCTATCAAACACCTCCGAAAACTAGTGATAGGTTCCCACAACCAACCCGAAGAGGATGATGATAGTGAAGAGGGAAGCGAAGATGGCGAAGAGGAAAGTGATGGGATGTCCGATGATAAATGATTATGCATGTCTTGTTTCTTCTTTTGATTAAGTTTTAGCTTTACAAATTCTGTTGTAAGTCCTAATGATATTTAGGCACTTTTGGTTTATCGCATGTTGCTTGTTTCCGTTTTCATGAACTTCATGTAGCACTTGGTGCATTTTAATCAATTCTGGTTTTTAGTATGAATGTTTGTGTCATATGCCTTATTTACTCACTGCTTGTGTGATTGAACATATATGCCGATATTGCTTATTCTGCCTTGAAAGCTCTTCCTTTTTGCTAATGAAAAAGGGGGAGAAGTGCTTGGTTCGCTAATGTCTCTATGTGCAGAATTTTGCCTCTGTTTATATAGGGGGAGTTTCTGAACATAGGGGGAGAAACATTGCACATCGATCAAAGATATCGCGCAAACTCTTTTGGTTGTCATCATCAAAAAGGGGGAGAATGTAGAAGCATACTTCAACCTAAAGCTTTTGATGAAGACAACAAGATTCAAGTTCAGTCTGTGTTCGCAAAAAGTCGAGCTTTCATAAGATCAAGAACCAAGGCTATGCATCACTCAATGGATATGTCTCTTGCAAAACAAGCTTCGGATGCAATTGCTTGCAACCTTTCAAGACTTGGACACAAGACTTAGGTATATCAAAACTCACATTGAAATTGATATACAAGTTTTCAAATAATAGGTCTTCATGATAAGCATTTCATATACCTTTTAAAATAGTTTTAGAACTGGTTTAACACTTTAAACTTAATTATATTTCTGAGTTTTTACAGTGTTAACCGGTTAACCGATTAACTGTTCAAAATTTTCAATATATTGGGTTAGCGTTACAGCGTTAACCGATTACCCAAAATGGTTAACCACTTAACACTGAACGAATTTTGAAAAATGGTTTCTTTTCATTTGAAATAAATTTTTGAATTTTATACCTTTTCATATATTGTTTCATGAACAAAAATACACCTCTTTGAAAGGGTGTTTTACTTACTATAAATGCTGAAAATTTATAATTCATTTTTCACCTCCAATAATTTTCATAATCAAAAATCACTCATATTCTTCATCTTTCAAATGTTTTTAAGTGTTCATATTCAAACTTTTTGAGAGAAACTTTTCATAAGTTTTCAAGAACATCATTCTAGTTTCATCTCATTTATTTAAGAACACTTGTATATTTTGTTGAGTGATACTTGTTCCAAGGAGAAGATCAATATTTATATTGATAAAATATTTAAAGCTTCATCTTCCATACACTTACAAAATTCAGAATTATTATTATTCCTTGTTTTCAGGATTGTTAGAAACAAGAGAGTAGAAAGGAAATGATTGTTTTCTTGTTCTACTTGGGTGGTTTTCCTTGTTATCTGGATTGTGGATACAAGAGGTCCATTGTGAGATTTGTTCTCAATAGGACTTTAAATTTGTAAAATCCAAGAGGTTGTTCTTGGTGGGTTGTTGTTAGAAGATTGTAGGATAAGTCTTGGGATTAGGCTTTTACAAAGATCTAACAATAGTGGAAATCTCTTTCGGTTTGGAAAGGGGACTGGATGTACCTTCAGATTGTGAAGGGAACCAGGATAAACCTTTGTGTTCTTTTACTTTCCGCATTACCACTTTCATTTCTTAAACACATAAAAGAAGAAAAATTCATCCATCGATAAAATAACCGAAGAAAATTTTATAAAGCCTAATTCACCCCCTCTTAGGCTATCTCTGAAACTACATAACATATTGTTGTTGTTGGTGATAAGGTTTCCTTTCATTTGAAACAACATAAGCATCACCATCTCTTCTCTTTTGGTAATCTTACCTTTCTTGATACCTTCTTCTAGTCTTTCTCTAACAGTGACTAGGTTAGCAAAACCTGATGAAATACTTCCTACCATCTTCTTCCAAAAGAATGGTTGAAGAGTGTCCATGAAAAAACCAGTTAATTCTTTTTCAGCCAAATGTGGCTCAACTTGAGCAACTACCTCTCTCCAATGTTGAGCGTACTCTTTGAATGATTCTTTCTCTTTCTGTGACATGTTTTGAAGTTGATGGTAGTCAAGTGCCATGTCCAAATTGTAATTATACTACTTTACGAAAGCATAAGATAAATCCTTCCAGCTCTGGATATGGTTCTTCTCAAGTCCCATATACCATTTCATAGAAGCACCACTTAAACTATCTTGGAAACAATGAATAAGCAGTTTGTCATTCTTGACATGTGCAACCATTTCGCGATAATACATCAGCAGATGAATTTTTGGACAAGTATTCCCCTTGTATTTCTCAAACTCATGAACTTTGAACTTATCAGGCATAACCAAATTAGAAACCAAACACATGTCTATTGCAGCAGCACCAAAGACATCTTTTCCTTCTAAACATCTTACCCTATTCTCAAGAGTCAAACATTGATCTCTAACTTCATCCATGTATCCATGTTCACCCTGAATTTCAGCTTGTGGACCAACAACATGGTACATGAAAGGAGAATTTTGATAAGTAGCTTGAGCAGAAGTATGTAGAACAGGTTGAGGTTCGACAAATGTCGGAGTTGAAAATATTGGCAAAACAGATGGAGAAACCATTGGTGTAGTTGCATAGATTGGCAGGTAATCGGGAGGTAACCCAAATTTTGGCTAAGTAAAAACTGGTTGATGAATCACAGGGGGTCAACAACAGTAGTTGAAACTTCAAAAACCACATTCCTCTGAGATGGTTCACCTCTAGAAATTAGAACTTGCATCATTTCAGTGAGCCTGGTCATATTGGCCTTCAACTCATCAATTTACATTCTAACTTCCATGTTGTATTATTCTTGGTTTTCCATTCTCAATCTGATAGCAGCTCTAGTTCCATATTTGTGTTGAGGAAACAACTTGATGGATAGTAGACAACTGAAGAAGGAAATAATTGGGATGAGTTCCCACACAACTCGGATGAATGCAAGAATATGTGAGAATGCAATAATATGCAATGTTCACTTCCATTTTTCGGGAAAAACTCGATTATTGCAAACATGGTTGACTTCGAGAACATAGTTATGACAAATCTTGACAAAAAGGAATATTTGCTTTGTCCAATATTTGTAATAATCTGAATTATTTTCCTTGAGAAATGGTCGTGATGATGATCATAATGAATGCATGGATGAAACAACCACAAATAAGATCACGCAAAAAACATAGGTTCAGATCATAAGCATTGAGTCAAGGGATAGAACCAACCCACACAGGTATGTACTAAGCTTTGTCTTCATTGTACCTGCAGAAAACCAAAAGGGTTCTAACAGAGGTTCCCGGAGTTAGCAGCCATCTTTAGAATATTATCGGTACATTGGAGTACTTCCCAACCAATAACATTCCTTAGAAAGACCTCGCCCGAGTATAGTATCGCGTGACAACCACCTCAGGTCTACACATGGATAGCTTCCACATTATATTCCTAAAATGGCTTGGATGGGTTAAGGGTTCTATGGTCCTCAGTATGATCAGCTCAAGGTCGGAAAAGTAATACCATGTTACGACTACTCATCATGACATCAGTAATCCGAGAGAGCCTAAATGAGTGGAGATTATCGAATTGATATCGCTTTGGACTACTCTGTCGTGTATCACTTCGAATATCGCCGTCCTATCATAAGTTCACTCATATCCGGGTATAGGATCTATCTCACTCACAAAGGATCACCAAAACCAAAATGAAATAAATAAATAACAAAAAAATCAAACCAAAGCTGTAAATAAATCAAAGTTGGCCGAATCCACTTAGAAACTACTCCTCAACAGAGTCACCATTTTTCTTTAGCGGTAAAATCATGAGTGTAAGTTATTGGTTAACTTAACTCAAGGTAAACAGAGTCGCCTCCGTGCCTTTGTTTTATTCCAAGTGGGAAATAAAAAAGAGTGAATAAATCCTAATGAATCTAAAAGCAAAAAGCTAAAGAAACAAGCAGAGAACGAGTTAGGTGATTGCTTACAAAATGGGAAGGTTTTACGCACCCAAAATGTTTGTGGTACTCCACGGGAGCCCTTTAAAAAATCTATTTCTTTTGGTTTGAAAATGGTTTGTTTAAAAGAGATTGAAGATATGAGAAGAGAAATGTTTTATAAGATTTTTGTGTTTGACGAGATGTGCGTCTCATGTCTACGTACCCATAATGTGCAATGTGATATCAAAACCCCGTAGTTTGTGGTACAAATAATGAAAAATTGATGTGTTGGATTGATTTTAAAA
Source organism: Lathyrus aphaca (assembly GCA_963966055.1). Classification (NCBI taxonomy): domain Eukaryota; kingdom Viridiplantae; phylum Streptophyta; class Magnoliopsida; order Fabales; family Fabaceae; genus Lathyrus; species Lathyrus aphaca. The sequence continues at coordinate 222,036,134 of OZ014519.1, forward strand.
TATAAAGACAAGTCGTCATTCTTTAGCGAGTAATTCCGCTAGAAATAATGAATCATGTCTAAACATATGAAAATGATTAAAAGGAAAAAAGTGCACGAGGGCACAAAAAGGATTGAATGATTTTTGCATTTTTTAAAGTCTTTTGAAAAAGCTGTCAATATGCTTATGTAGTTTAGCATATATTAAGAAATGAAAGAAAAGGTAAAATCGCTTGACCTAAGTCAAGGTTTGATCATGAAATCGGTTAAAGTTTGAAAACAAAGAAGGTTTTGAAAAGAGAGAGAAATTTTTGAAAATTAAAGAAGGGGGAAGAGATGAAGAGGATATCCTAAGCCTTAAAGTAAAAGCTATAGTAAGAAAATTCTAACCATATGACGAGCACTCTTCGAAGCATAAGAAACAATAGGACTTCATCTTTATAAATAAGTGAACCAAATAAAGGCTGAGGTTTCTAATCCATAATAACTCGAGCAAAGGGAATGATACTAAATTCTAAGTCCAAAATTCCAATCCAATGCAAAAGATAGTGCCCATAGTCCAAAATTAAAGTCACAAGTTTTTTAGAAGTTTTAATCCTTTATTAATATTTTTGTGTCCAAGTGGACAGAATAAAAAGCACAAGGATATGAATATAAACATAAACAATACAATGAATGATAAAGCATAATAAAAGCGTAATAAAAAGAGATAAGGGAATGAGTGATAAAAATAAAGAGGATAAGGTGCGAGAAGGAATTAAAATGTTAGTATAATAATAATAATAATAATAATAATAATAATATGCACATAATAATGGTATGGTGAACTTAATCATCCACAACCAAAAGAGTAACAGGGCAACTAGTGCCAAAAATCTAGAAGGCAACCGATTCCGCTTAGTATCTTACACTATAGTGATTAACCGATGCAATTAGACCCAAATTTGATGAAAGTTGAAATAAGATTGGGATACCCAAAGCAACTACGCATCAAGCTTCAAAAGTTATGGATCTAACACAAATGACTAATCACTTTGGGATTACGCAACCAACACGAGGTCCGGTCCATGAAAGTGCAAGTATCCAATTGGATTTTTATTTCGAATTCGGCATGATCCTCTTTTAAAACTACTTCCAAAAACCATATGATCATGAAATGAATTGGCACAAATTTTAAAGTGAAAAAAATAGTGAAATCCCTGCAATCAAAAAATAATTAATGATCCAAAGAATCAACAACCAAAGGAACCATAAATCTACATCTTGAATGTTGGTGATGAAGGTAGAACCATGGAAGAAAGTGAATTACCAAGAACAATCTTCAAATTGATCCAACACCAAACTTGATCAACTGAATTTGATGAATGAAAAGGATGAAGGCTTAGCTCAAAGTTAATCAAGAATTCAATGTGAATTCTTGATAACTTTCAAAAGAGGGAAAAATGAGCTTTGGCGAATTTTGTAGTTAGGGAAGATAATTGGCAAGAGATTTTTTGGCTATCAAAAGCTTGAGAAATGAATGAGAAAAGACCTCTATTTAAAGAGTTTAGGTATGAAAATTTGGTAGAATGGAGCTTGCTTTGGAAATTCAAAATTAGGCTTGGAAATTCAAATTTGGAGGAAAATATAAAAGAGTGGTGATTAGTGAGGGTTTATGGTGGAAAATGATCTAAGTGATGTAATGAATTAAGAGGGAAATGGATCTAGAATATTCAAAATGAGATTAATGGCTAAGATGTGCTGAAATTGAACAGAATATTCAAATTTCTCACTGGTTAATCGGTCAATACATTGGTTAACCGGTTAACCAAGTCAAATTTTGAATATTTTGTTTAATTTTAATTGCATGATTGTTTCGGCTCGATTCTTCTGCGTGTCGAAGAAGGCATGGAAATCAACACAAGAACCTTGGAATTCCTTGAATAAATCAACTAAATTGGGAAATCCTTGATCAGATAAATTTGAATTAATTACAGATCAACTTCGACTTTTATCTGTGAAATTCGTTCGAGTTGTGGAACTGCTATTTTTTTTGGGATTTTTGACCTGAAAAAGATTAATAAAAGAAAACAATTTTTTTTTAATTTTAATTAATAGTTAGTAAACATACACAAGTAAAATAAAAGAAAATTAATGGTGATCCACTTTGAGGTATAAATCCGCAACCAAAAGATCAAAGAACCAGTGCGTGATTTTGTTTGTATGTAAAATGCAGGTGAGATGCGAAAAATCTTAGGGTAAAAAATTAGGGTATGCATGGGGGAACCAACAAAAGGTAATGGAGAAAGTCCAGATCATGTTGGATGAGATGAAGATTCACACGAGGCAGTTCATAGACTTCATGCATAACGTCATGCAGGGGCAGGAAGAGCTCCAAACTATGGTCCAGAGGCCTGAAGAGACTCTAGAGTGAGGGAACCCTGTTGGAGGACTTGATGGTGGTAATACCAAAGCTAGTGGTGGCCCTGGCGGGCATGATAATGGTAATCCTTTTGTTATTCCCAATCATCAGCTGGTGGATAAACAAGACGAACAGTTTTCTATGTGTAACACTGAGCTCAGAATTTTCAACACTAGTGATGGCACAAAGAAGTATTGTATGTTGGTCGAGTGGATAAAGGTTGTGGAAGGTCAAGGTAGTATGGGTGTTGATGTTGCTGACTTGGGCCTAGTCCCTGGAGTGAGAGTGCCTCCGAAGTTCAAGGCTCTAGTTTTTAACAAGTATAGAGGCGCCACCTGTCCAAAGACCATGTTCGGGTCTACTTCCGAAAAATGTCTGCTTATTCTAATGATGAGAAGCTATTAATATACTTATTTCTAAATAATCTCGTAGGGGCATTCATGGAATGGTACACGCAGCTAGAGAGTACTTATATCAAGAGCTGGAAAGACCTTGCTGAAGCCTTTATCAAGCAATACTAGTATAATACTGACATGGCTCCCTACCAGACCCAAATTTAGAGCCTAGCGTAAATATAAAATGAAAGCTTCAAAGAATATGCCTAGAGGTGGCATGAATTGGCGGCTAGGGTTCAACCTCCTCTAAATGACTGCGAGATGGCAGACATGTTTCTGGGGACCCTTCAAGGCTCATTGTTGGAACGACTTGATTCTTTTCTATCTACTGGTTTCGTAGATATAGTCATTGTTGGGGAGAGGGTGGAAAACTTGGTAAATTTGGGACAAATTCAAGGTAGTGCTGGATCGTTTTCTGGGACGAAGAAATCGTTTGTGAATTCTCCGAGGAAGAGGGAATGGGATGCTAATTTTGTATCATATCATCGAGGATGAGGTTGAGGATATTCAAACTAGTCTCAGCATCAGGTAGATGCAGTGATAATTCCAGAAACATCTCCTCAGTATCAGAGCCAACAACATCAGCAGTATACTCCTAGTAAGAATTATTAGACGCAAGAGAGGAAACCCTCTAGGCATTTTTATCCTCTGCCTATGCCTCCTTCTCAATTGTTGTAGCATATTCTACAACTGCATTTGATTCACTTAAGAATCCTATCACCTCCTAAAGCTGGCTACATTCCTTATGCTTATGATGCTAATGCCCAATGTGTTTTTCATTCTGGAGCTCTTGGGTATACTATTAAGGACTATAAAAGCTTTTAAGCACACAGTTCAAGATTTGTTTGACTCGAAAGCCATTGACTTTGGGCCAGCTACCGTTTCCAATGTGATTCAGAACCCGATGCCACACCATAATAATCTGGTGGTGAATGCTATTGTGGAGGGTGAGTGTTTAAACCTAATTATGGATGTGAATTCGTTGAAGACGCTGTTAACGGTAGTGAAGGAAAATTTTCTTAAAGGTGAAGCATTTCCAAGTTATGGTTCTGATTGTGAAGATTGTTTGATTTATGTGAATGGGTGTGAAAGTTTGAAAGTTGGTATTCAGAGTTTGATCGATGGAGGATGTTTGTAGTTTGATGTTGTGTTTAAAGGAAAAGAGAGTGTCCCTACTTTAATTATTTCTTATAATACTATCAGTATTCCTATGTAGGTGAGGTAAGTTCCGTTCGTATCACTGTTCTGGGTCCCGTCCCTTATGAGAGTGACAAGGCAATTTCGTGGCACTATGGTGATGAAGTGTATTACCAAGGTCATACGCAAGAGGTGGATGGGATTTCTGTCAAGAATGTTGGGGTTGATAATATTGTGGAAACTGGAGGTTTCACAAGGAGCGGTAGGAGTTTTGCTTCATCTACTGTGGTTTTGAATGATAAGACAAATGTGTTGGCTAAGGCCAAAGGCAAACAGGTTATGAGTGATGATGTGGTACAAAATCCAACACCCGAAGCATATTTTTCTAAAGAAGTAGATGATTTTATGAGATTGATCAAGAAGAGCGATTATAAAGTGGTGGATCAACTTAACTAGACACCATCCAAGATTTCTTTTGTGTTCAGAGGCTCACATGAATGCTTTGTTGAAAATCTTAAATAATGCGAATGTAGCACATGAGATCACTATGAATTAGTTGGAGCGAGTTGTATCCAATGTTAATGCCAAGCATGGTCTCGGTTTTACATATTTTGACTTGACACCTGGCGGAAGGATAAATAATAAAGCTTTGCATATCTCAATGGAATGCAAAGGCACTATTTTGATGGATATGGGGTCATCATTGAATGTATTACCAAAGAAAGCTTTGAGTAAGCTCGATGTGGAAAGGGTAGTGTTGAGGCCCTATGATTTGGTTGTGAAAGCCTGTGATGGTTCAAATAGACCAGTGTTCAGTGAAGTTGAACTGTCGGTCAAGATAGAACCACCGGTTTTTGATACCATTTTTTACATGATGGATATCCAACCTGCATAGAGTTGCCTCTTAGATCGTCCATGGATTCATGATGTGGGAGCAGTGTCATCAACCTTGCATCAGAAGTTGAAATATATGCTTGATGGGAGTGTCGTGACATTTTATGGTGAGGAAGACATTTTTGTCAGTCACCTCACTACTACAAAAATGTCATTTAATAGCGCACTTTAGACAACGCTTTATTAAGAAAGCGCTGCTATAAGTAAAAAATAAAATAAAACACGGAAAATGTTCAAGAAAAATAGGAAAAGTGCTGCTAAAAGTTATACCTTAGACAACGCTTTTGGAAAAGCGCTGTCTAAGATGGACCTTAGACAACACTTTCTGAAAGCGCTTTTAAAGGTATATCTTAGACAACGCTTTTGAGGAAAGCACTTTCTAAGGTCTTTTAATTTTAAAAAAATAAAATCAAAAGCGCTGTCTAAGGTTGACCTTAGACAATGCTTTTCAAAAGCGTTGTTTAAGGGCTCCCTTAGACAGTGCTTTCCACAAAAGCACTGAAGGTCTAATTATATGAAATAATTAGAATACTCGGTTTCTATTTTCATATATTTCTTTCCCTCTCTCTGTGAATGAATTGTGCGAACGGCCATTTTCGACCTAACGAAGCTTCTTCGCCACCTTCGTCCACCACTGTGCTCCTCCGTGACGATTATTGTTGCCGTAGTGATCCTTCCTCCACCGTACACCGTCTCATTTTTTGTAAGTTTCTTCTTTTTCTCAAGCACGAAATCAATTCATCTCTGTTTAGGGCAAGCATGAAAATAGTTGACATTGATGATAGAAGTATCTTATAAAGATGACATTGATGATATAAGTAACTAATAAAGACGAAAATATCTTATCCCTTTTTGAATATAGTTAAAATTGGTTGAAGAAGTGCTTATTATTTTAAGCTCTTTTTGTATATAGTTGACATTGTTGTAGAAGTGCTTATTAGTTTAATATATTTTTGTATATGGTTGACATTGTTTGAAGAAGTGCTTATTATTTTAATCTCTTTTTGAGATTGAGGAAGTGCTTATTATTTTAATGGGAATAGCTTATTATTTTAATCTCTTTTTGAGATTGAGAAAGTGCTTATTATTTTAATGGGAATAGCTTATTATTTTAATCTCTTTTTGAGATTGAGAAAGTGCTTATTATTTTAATCTCGTTTAGTTTGATTTGTTAGTACACATTTAGTTTGAGATTAAAGAAGTGTTGATTAATAGTTATAGCTTGGAAATTTGTGTTTAGAAATATTGTGTGAATTATTTGTGAATAGCGTGTGATAGTAGAATAACATATCGGTGGTACGGTTCGTTAACGACATTCTAAGGTATTTTATTTTGTTTTCCTTAATAAGTAGGAAACCCATGGATAAAAATGGATTGTCGATCGATTGACCAAAGAGTACGAGAATGGGGTAGCAGAATTCGTTAAGTTTGTTGTTCAACACGTTGAAGACCCCAGTCAAATGAAATGTCCTTGTGTTGTTATATTGGTAAGGTTGACACAGATGGATTGAAATCGCATTTACCGAGGCATGGAATTGATCAAAGTTATCAGTGTTGGAAATTTCATGGTGAGAAAATTAACGAGAATGTTGAACCGGGTGGGAAAAGTAATACGACCTATGCTTCAGACGACAATGACACGGAAACATATGATTGTGATCGAGTCGAAGATATTGTATAAGCACTTGAAGAAGATCTTCATGATTGTCCTGAAATGTTTGAGAGGTTGGTAAGAGATACAGAGAAACCATTGTATAAAGGTTGCACTAAATTCACAAGACTGTCTGCGGTCTTAAAGTTGTACAACTTAAAGGCGGGCAATGGATGGTCGGATAAAAGTTTCACAGATTTGTTGGCCCTTATGAGAGAAATGCTACCGGAGGATAATGTTCTTCCTAATCGAACCTATGAGGCAAAAAAATGTTGTGTTCTATTGGCATGAGCTATGATAATATACATGCTTGTCCAAACAATTGCGTTTTGTTTCGAAACGAATATGCATCGTTAACTGAGTGCCCTAAATGTGATTTGTCTCGATATAAGAAAAATTTCTCTCCAGCAAAAATCTTATGGTATTTTCCTATAATTCCGAGATTTAGGCGCATGTTTCGTAGTGAAACCAATGCAAGACACCTGACTTGGCATGCAGATGAAAAAATTATGGATTGAAAGTATCGACATCCGACTGATTCACCATAATGTTCGAAAATTGATAATGATTATCCTGACTTTGGAGAAGAAGCAAGAAACCTTCGCTTGGCGTTATCTACTGATGGAATGAACCCACATGGTCTTCAAAGTATCTCACATACCACATGGCCTGGGATTCTTATGATTTATAACCAACCTCCATGGCTATGTATGAAGCGTAAGTACATGATGTTATCTATGTTAATCTCTGGGCCTAAACAACCAGGGAATGACATAGACGTATACTTGATACCTTTTATCGAAGATTTAAAGATTTTATGGGAGAACGGTGTGGAGGTTTATGATGGATATAGGAAAGAAAGTTTCAATTTGAGGGCGATGTTGTTTGGTACAATTAATGATTTTCCAGCATACGATAATCTATCTGGGTATAGTATTAAAGGTCAACGTGCGTGTCCTGTTTGTGAAGATGGAATCGATACGATTCAATTGGAACTTTTTCAGAAGATTGTGTTTCTCGGTCGTCGTAGATTCTTACATTCTAAACATCACTACCGTGGGTGGAGAAAAGCATTCAATAGAGACACCGAACCGCGTAAAGCTCCACCCGTATTGTCAGGTGACCAAGTTTTTGAAAAGGTGAAAGATGTGCATACTGAGTTTGGCAATCCTTTTGCATATAAGGTTGTCAAAGGTGGGTGAAAGAAGAGATTGATATTTTTTGAATTACCATATTGGAAGTCTTTGTACGTGAGACATTTTCTCGATGTTATGCATATTGAAAAAAATGTATTTGAAAGTGTTATCGGTATGTTACTCAATATAAAAGGAAAGTCTAAGGATGACCTTAAAGCAAGGAGGACATGTTAAAAATGGGAATGAGAACTGAATTAGCACCCGTGAAGAAAGGAAGACGAACATATCTACCACCTGCTGCTTTTACTCTATCTAAAAAGGAGAAATTTTGTGTGTGTAAGTTTATGAGTGAAGTTAAGGTTCCAGAAGGATACTCTTCAGATATTAGAAGACTTGTGTCTATGAAAGACCTCAAGTTGAAGAGTTTGAAGACACATGTTTTCCATATTATAATGGAACATTGTCTACCAATAGGTATACGTTCTATTTTTCCAGAAAAAGTAAGAAGTGCCATAACTAAATTGTGTTTTTTCTTTAGGTCAATTTGTAATAAGGTGATCGATCCCGAGATCTTACCAACACTATAAAAAGAGATAATAATTATCTTGTGTGAGCTTGAAATGTATTTTCCTCCTTTTTTTTAACATAATGGTACATCTAGTTGTTCATCTTGTGAAAGAGACACAGTTGTGTGGACCAACTTATATGAGATGGATGTACCCTGCTGAATGGTATATGAAAATATTAAAAGGGTACGTGAAAAAGCAAAGTCGACCAGAGGGTTGTATTGTTGAACGATACATTATTGAAGAAGTTGTTGAGTTTTGTACTAAATATTTGTCCAACGTTCAATCGATTGGACTCCCCAAAGCTCATATTTTCAAAAAAAAGAAGATAAAAAATTAATTGGAAATAAAATTGTGACAGTATCAAGGGATGAACGGGATCAAATGCATTTGTATGTTCTCCACAATGATAATGAGGTTGATCCATATGTTGAAATGCACAAGGATGTACTCCGAAGGTTAAATCCGAACAAAAATGAAAATTGGATAGTACAAGAGCACAATCAAAGTTTCAGACAATGGTTAAAGGATTATATTTATTCGAAGCGCTCTTCAAATCCTACTTCGGTAACAGAAAGGTTGAGATGTTTGGCATATGGTCCGAGTTTGCATATGTTTTCTCATAGTGCATACGCAATTAATGGATACACATTTTATACCAAAGAACAAGATGATAAGAGTACTATGCAAAATAGTGGTGTCACCGTGCTAGTTGAAGCAATGCATATATCAAGTATGAAGGACTTAAACCCCAAATATGCAAATTTGTCATATTTTGGAGTTATTGAGCACATTTGGGTGTTTGATTACGAGAAGTTTCAGATTCCCATCTTTGGTTGCAAGTGGGTAAATAGTAGTGGCATACGAATGGATAAGTATGGATTTTTGCAAGTGGATCTTACTAGGGTGGGGTACAAAAATGATCCTTTTATTCTAGCATCTCAAGCTAAACAAGTGTTCTATGTCAATGACCCAACGAGTACGAAATGGTCTATAGTGCTTTTATCTAACAAAATGGTTGGTGATGGTGGTGTAAATCAATGTGATATTGATGTTGAGAATGAGTCATGCATTAGACGAAATGAGTTGAATAGAAATGATCAAGATGAGGATCTTATAGAGGATGAGTCATATATTAGAAATGATCATAACGAGGGAATTTTGATCAATTCATCCGTCTGCATTGCTAAGAAACAAGTAATTAATATTCCAACCAAGAAAAGAAAGAGATGTTAGTGAAAGAGGTAATATAATAAAACGCTATATATTATGTCATTTTCAATAAATTTATATGCTTTTCCTAATTTTTCCTAATTTATATTTGATATCCTTTGTTTCTTTATTTTTCATTTTCAATTACTTTCATTATAATTTATATTTGATATCCTTGGTTTCTTTATTTTTCATTTTCAATTGCTTTCATTATAATTTATATTTAATATCCTTGGCTTCTTTATTAAAGGTTAGATATGGCCACTAATGATGATCACCCACATGATGATGATTCTACGCATGAAGGAGGTAATAAAAAGGTATCTACAGAAGACGAGATTAGAAGAGGCATAATAGCGATGAAGAGAGTGATCCATGGTAGAGACTGAGGCATCATTCTAGATGTGCATTGGAGCCCATATGGGTAGCTTATAGAACCTAATGGTCATACCTTGACTAGTTTCATTGGTGCACTAGTAAGGAATGAGATTCCAATTACTTGTGATGATTGGAGAAATAAACATTTGAAAGAAGCCAAAGACAAACTCTGGAGTGAGATAAAGGTACAATAATCATGTCTTTAATTATGAAAACTAATTATGTCTTTTAAATTACTTGTACTAACGCACAATGTGTATGTTTTTCTTAGAGATGTTTCAACATTGAAGATGATAGAAGAGATTTTTGTCTTAAATTGGCTAGAAAGCTACTAAGAGGGTTTAGAACATTTTTATCATCCAAGTATCTTAGGGATGAAGATGGTAATCATGTTGATGTAGAGCTTCCAAAGAAATATGAAAGTTTGATTTCACAAGAAGAATGAGACACGTTTAAATCCAAACGTAAAACCCCAGAATTTAAAAGATAAGTGAAACAAATCGGGAAAGAGCATCAAGTCCCGCGTATCCATACAGATAAGGACGTGTCGGATATGGACACTTAGAATAATCTATCGTAAGTATATATAAATTGCAATAATATATTTGTTTATCATGATTCCTATTTGATCATATTATTTGACTTAATGTGTAGTTGCAAAAGGAGAAAAGTTCTGAAACATCTCTTCTCGCACATGTTTTGTGGAAGGAAGCCTGTGTGGGCAAGTCTGGAGTTTCTAAAGAAGATGTTCTACAAGTATATGAGAAATGTGTAAGTATAACATTATTTCTTTAATTAAATCAAAAATTTATTAACAAATATTTGAAAAATATTTGATATTCATCTGATTTTCAGGAGGCGCTATCTCAGTCTTTATCTCCAGATGATACTAGGAGCATACTTAGTCGGGCATTAGATGTCCGTGAGTATTCGGGTCGGTGATGGGTAAGGTATTTGGGATTACTCCGACCTCCTTAAGTATTAAAAAAGGAAAGGCTCCTAGTAACAAATAACTTCAGCTAAAATTGGAAGCACTGGAAGCAGAAGTTCGTGAATTAAGAAAAGAAAAAGAAAGTAGCGCTTCAGCATATTTTAAAGATGGTTCAAACAAAGACAATATCAACTGTAAATTTCAACCGAATATTCCAAAGGTAATTACATTTATTTTTATGAAATTAAATTATTAGTTTAATTATATTAATTAACATATATACACATTAACAATGTCATATTTACTATTTGTTTTAGGGCATTTCCCTTTGTCGGCTATACTTATCGTCACCGACATATCGGATGGTTGGCAAGGGAAAAGTGTATAACATTGCAGATCAATCACTTCACAATAACCCCCTCCCTTTTGGATGTTTGAAAGTATCAGTTAAATTTTTTGTAGAGCCAAATGCATTATTACCATATCCCGACGATGCTTCGGATGCAAGAACGGTGGAACAAGCAATAGGTTTGTTTGTTGCATGGCCGACAAGCCTCATTAGCGTCGGATATGAGGTATGCTTAATTAAAACCATTATGAACCTTTGTTAACCTTAATGTGAAAGTTTTTACGCGCATTTTACTAACATTTTTACATGGTAATTTTAATTAGACTCCAACAAGATCCAAAGGAAAATACAAGGGGATTCTGCGGCATACCGAGTCTGTTGTTTCAAAAAAAGAGGTACATCACATTTTTATGCGCATTTCTACAAGTATATGAACCTTTGTTAACCATAATGTGTAGATTCAATGTTAAATTCATGATCTTATACTTCATCTAACTAATTATATGATATGTAGCTTCATGGTAAGGAGATTAACAACATCTCCACATAAAAAAAGGTTGGTGTTAAGAAGACCGCAACTAGAAAAAAACCTATCTCCAAGTATAGGTTATGCCTTCAGACATTTCTAGAATTGACAGATATTCTGACCGGAGGTATTCGTTTTATACATATGGAGGAAGGTATTTTTGGCTTTGAATATGAACAATCAATTGGTAATGACGAATTTATGCAAGTTTTTCGTCATGAAGAATTAGGCTTCAATGTTGTCAATACATACGGGAGGTATATCCGATCTACTTTGTTATATTAATTTCATAAATTATTTACTTTATGTTTCAAATGAATAGTCTAATGTTAACGATGTTTTTATTTAAGGTTTTTGTATGACAAAGTGATGCGCCCAATAGGATTGGACGAAAGAATTGCATTCCTAATCCCCGCGGCCGTCAACTTAAGTTTAATCTTAAGTAAACCAGATGAGGTCATGGTGTACATACACAACCTCTTCATGGCCAACAAAGAAACGGAAAAGTTGTTCTTTTTACCGTTTAATACCGGGTTAGATTTTCATTCTAAATTCATATATTATAATTTTTTTTGTATTTTGATTTCGCGTAGAAATTTTTCATCTAACATTTGTTTAATCTTATAGTGGACATTGGTTGTTGGTCGCAATTAATCCTATCAGAGAATTTATTTATTATCTTGACTCGTTAGGAAATGATTGGACAACATACCCGAATATGAAGAACATGATGACACATAAGTGAGATTGTTCTAAATATTCATGTGTGTATTTATTTATTTATGTGAATTGTTCAAAATTTTCATTTATATTTTATTAGCATTATACAAGCTTTTCGAGCCCAACGAGATATCCAATTATCAAAGAGGAGAGCCAACAACATTACATGGATAAAAGTGGAGGTATATTAATTATCACATTTTTTATTATATTAGTGATGATACTTGATAAAACTTGGGATTTATCCATATTTACTTTTCATGTGTAGTGTCCTCGACAACGTAATGGTATAGATTGCAGATATTTCATGTTGAGGTTTATGAAATAAACTCGATTAGATATTCCAATCGATGTATGTATTTCTAACTTATGAGTTATTTTAATATTTAACACATATTTCTCATATAATTAAATAGTTGAAACTAAATCAAACTATGTTATATTATTATGTAGTACTTTGATGAATTCAAGTGTGCATATTGTTAAAGAGATCATTTGGAAGAAATTAAAGAGGATTGGTGTCAATTCATTATGGAGCTCGGAGTATTAAGGTATATTGGACTCTTACTTTAATTAATGAAAATTTTGAGTATGTGTATGTAACTATAGACATATTGATTATGACTTGTTTTAATTGATCAATTATAATATTTTTGTGTTGTTTCAGGTGATAGTATAGTTGGATGAAAATGTATAGCTCGGAGTGTTATCAAAATTTTGTTTATGTAGATTTCATTTGAATAACTATGTTGTAATAACCATGTTTATGTAGTTGGATGAAAATGATTTGTAATAACTATGTTGTATATTTAAATTGGTGAATAAATTAATACGTTTGTATAAATTGTTTCATAGATATGAAAATCCGATTGTTTTGTATATATAAATCGGTGCCTAAATTGGTACGGTTAAATAGGCAAATTTGGTACAAATTTTGGTTGGAATGAACAGGTACAAATTCTGGTTTAAAAACCAGGTGAAAAATGTGGATGCAAAACAGGTGCCTATAATTTGGCAAATCCAGACAGCGCTTTTTAAAGGAAATTATTTTAAAAATTTCGTATACCTTAGACAACGCTTTCAACAAAAAGCGTTGTCTAAGGTGAGGTTTAGAAAGCACTTTCACTAAAAGCGCTGTCTAAGGTGGAGTTTAGACAATGCTTTTACTGAAAGCGCTGTCTAAGGTATACCATAAAAATAAATAAAAAACATTGTCTAAGCTATAATAAAAAAGGCAAAAAGCGCTGTCTAAAGTGGGGTTTAGAAAGCGCTTTTGACAATAAAAGCACTATATAAAGCACCTTTAGACAACACTTTTGACATTAACCAAAGCGCTGTCTAAACCTTTAGCAGTGCAGGTTTAGACAACAATTTAAAGCGCTGTCTAAGGGCAAAAAAAGCGATGTCTAAGGTATTGTTTGGCATAATACATGTCTTCATTCAAGTATGTTAAAGTGAAAGGGGAAATACATGAAACCCTGTGCCAAGCTTTTGAAAAATGTCAATCTTGTGAAGGTTCCTCCCCTGAAGGAGAAGAATCCAGGTGTTTACATTACTTCTTTGAAGCAAGAAAGGGCCATTGTGGAGTCAAGAAATGTAGAAGGTTGGAGAAAGGTAATTGATGTACCTGTGAAGAAGGATATGTTCAGAATTGGCTACAAGTTAATATCACTGCTACCACCGCAAGTTAAGGGTCAACGACGCCCAATCAGAATTTCTGGCACTGACATATTGGATGATAATCAAATATTTTTTATGGGGAATGACGAAGGAGATAGCGACTGTGATATGGATAATTGGATTCGTCCATGTGTTCCCAGGCGAGATTTATGCAATTGATCTTCTGAGGAGATCATCCAAGTTACTCTTATAGAATAGTAATTTTCTTTTTGTTTTTGCATGTTAAGTCTCGCGCTCTGCCCAAGGCATAGCGATCCATTGTAGGGCATTATTATTGCATTTTCAATGCTTATCGTCAATAAAAGACATTTTTGCATTCAAATATTTTTCTCTCTGACTTTCATTTTACTTTTATACTTTTCAAAAATAAAAAATGGCAATGTTTCTTTTTGTTTTCATTTTTCACACTCATTCTAAAATAAAGCATGAACCATCAATCATGCAGATTAATGCCACCAAATTCCTTGGATAACGATTCTGCTATGGCTCAGTATGACTTTGACAATCCAATCTACCATGCTAAAGACGAGGTTGAGGAAGATTATGAACTTCTAGAAGAGTTGGCCAGATTGTTGAAACAAGAGGAGAGAGTTATTCAACCGCATGGAGAGTCGGTGGAAGTAATTAATCTAAGCATCGAGGATATGAAGAAAGTAGTCAAGATAGGGGCCACTTTAGAAGAGGGAGTAAATAGAGGATTGACATAGATGCTACGTGAATTTGTTGATATATTTTACTGGTTGTATCAAGACATGTCTGAGCTTGACACATATATCATTGTGCACCATTTTATATTCAAAGAGGATTGTGTTATGGTCAAGCAAAAGCTCAGAAGAACTAGACCAGACATGGCTCTTAAGATCAAAGAGGAAGTTTAGAAACAACTCGACGCAGGTTTCTTGGCTGTAACCAGCTATCCATCATGGGTTGCTAATATTGTGTCGGTACCTAAGAAATGGCATGGTTCAAATGTGTGTTGATTATCAGGATTTAAATAGAGCAATTCCGAAGGACGATTTCCCGCTTACCCATATTGATGTTTTGGTGGATAACACAACCCAATATTTTTGTGTTTTCTTTCATGGATAGTTTTCCGGGGTATAATCAGATTAAGATGGCACCAGAGGATATGGAGAAAACTACCTTTATTACTCCATGGGGGACCTTCTGTTACAAGGTCATGCCTTTCGATTTGAAAAATGTCGGGGAAAATTATCAAAGGGATATGGTAACTCTTTTTCATGATATGATTCACCATGAGATTGAGGTCTATGTTGATGACATGATTGCGAAGTCGCAGACTGAAAAAGTGCATTTAATCAATCTGCAAAAGTTGTTTGAGAGGTTGAGAAAATTCAGACTGAGGTTAAATCCTAACAAGTGCACTTTCAGGGTGAAATCTGGTAAGCTACTGGGTTTTATTGTTAGTGAACAAGGTATTGAGGTGGATCATGCAAAGGTAAAAACAATACAAGAAATGCCTGAGCCTAGAACAAAAAAAGAAATACATGGTTTCTTGGGGGAGGTTGAACTACATTGCTCGATTCATATCTAATATAACTGCCATATGTGAACCAATATTCAATTTACTGAGAAAAGGTCAGGCTATTAGGTGGAATAATGATTTCTAAAAGGATTTCGAAAGAATAAAAGAATATTTGTAGGAGCCCCCGATTCTTATGTATTCAGTTCTTGAAAGATCATTGATTATGTATTTGACTGTACTCGAGAATTTTATGGGTTGTATACTCGGTCAACACGACGAGACGAGTAGAAAAGAATACACCATCTACTACCTGAGCAAGAAGTTTACAGATTGTGAGTCAAGATACTCATTGCATGAGAAGACATGTTGTGCACTGGCATGGGTAGCAAAGCGTTTGAGGCAATACATGCTCACTAACACAACTTTGTTGATATCCAAGACGGATCCAATCATACATTCAATATACTACCCAAAAACTCATTTAGGGTAATGTTCTATTAGATTATCTTTCTCATAAGCCGATTGATGATTATTAGCCTATGAAGTTTGATTTCCCTAATGAAGACCTCATGTTCTTGAAAGAGAATGATTGTGAAAAAACATTAATTGAGGAGGGACCAGATCCTGAATCAAAATGGGGAATGATGTTTAATGGGTCTATTAATGCACGTGGTAGTTGTGTTGGGGCAGTTATCATAACTCCGAAGGGTTCTCATATTACCTTTACTTCCAGGTTAAAATTTGAGTGCACCAATAATGAGGCTGAGTATGAAGCTTGTATCATGGGTATATAAGAGGCCATTAATCTGAGGATTAAGAATCTTGATGTATTTGGTGATTCAGCCATGGTGATTAATCAAATTAAAGGAGAGTGGGAAACCCGTCATCCCAACTTGATCCCTTACCATGACTATGCAAGGAGGATCCTGACCTTTTTCAACACATTGAAGTTGTGTCATATACCTCGTGAGGAGAATCAAATGGCAGATGCTTTGGCCAGTTTGTCTTCTATGATCAAGGTAAATTGGTGGAATCATACTCCTAAGATCGATGCCATGCGCCTCGATAGGCCCACACATGTGTTCGCTGCAGATGTTGTTGTCGATGAAAAGCCATGGTATCATGGTATTATATGTTTTCTCAAGAACCAATAGTACCCATTTGCGGCATCTAATAATGATAAGAAGACTCCGAGGAGGTTATCCGGTAATTTCTTTCTAAATGGAGATGTTTTATACAAGAGAAACTTCAACACAATTTTGCTCAGATGCGTCGATAGACACGAAGCAGACCTATTAATGCAAGAAGTGCATGGAGATACTTTTGGTACTCATGCCAATAGGCATGATATGGATAAAACGTTGCTGCGAGTAGGCTATTATTGGATGACTATGGGCGCGGATTGTTTCAAGTTCACGAGGAAATGTCACAATTTCCATATTTATGCGAATAAGGTGTATGTGCCGTCATCTCCTTTGAATGTTATAACTTCTATGTGGCCGTTTGCAAAGTGGGTGGAAGCAGCCTCATATGCCAATTTCACTATACAGGTGGTTGCCCGATTCATCAAGAAGGATATCATCTTCCGCTATGGAATTCCTGAGAGAAGCATTACTGACAATGGTTCAAATTTGAATAACAAGATGATGAAGGAGCTTTGCCATAGTTTTAGGATTGAACATCACAATTCTTCTCCATATCGTCTAAAGATGAATGGTGTTGTCGAGGTAGCAAACAAGAGCATTAATAAGATTGTGCAGAAAATGTTTGTGACATATAAGGATTGACATGCGATGTTTCCTTTTGCTTTACATGGGTACCCCACTTTGGTGTGTACGTCCACTAGGGAAACTCATTTCTCTCTCGTGTATGGTGTGGAAGCTGTCTTGCCAGTTGAAGTAGAGATTCCTTCTTTGAGAGTTGTGATAGAGGTGAAGCTTGATGAAGCAAAATGCGTTAGAAAGAGGTTTAATAAGCTAAGCCTTATTGAGGAGAAAATAATGGCGACCATCTATCATGGGCAGTTGTATCAGTGGAGAAGGAAAAAGGTATTTGATCAGAAAGTGCATCCTCGATGCTTCTAGACTGGTGATTTAGTGTTGAAGCAGATTCTCCCTCCTCAGACAGATCACAGGGGAAAATGGAATCCTAATTATGAAGGCCTATTCATGGTGAAAAAGGTTTTCTCTGGTGGAGCCTTGATGTTATCGACAATGGAAGGTGAAGAAGGAAAAAGGTTCGAGCAAAAATTAAGGATAAAAAGAAAAAAGTACTCCCGATAAGTTGAAAACTGGAAAGAAAACTTAGGCAAAAATGGGTATCCCAGTGGATTGAAAACCCGAAATGGGTGATCCAGGAAAAAGTTAGGGATTAAAGCAAAAGGTTGTGGTCTATGTTCGATATGTCATGTTACTTTACAACACTTAAATTGGGAACTTCTAAAGGATTGGAATCAGTCCAATCACCCTCCTTAGAAAGTAAAGTACTTGGAAAGCTTTGAAGACATACAAGTCATAGCAGAATCGAAACTCATTGGAAATCCATTTCCATATTTCCACTAGTGTAGTTTCTTTTTTCTTTGCAATTACCTCTTCCTAGGGATTACTTCCTTTTGTAAATGACTATTTACAGGCCATTTCAATCAATAAAAGTTGCATTTTAGTTAAATAGCTTCCTTTAAAGTTTTGTTTGCAAAAACATTTGATTTTTGATAAACAATGCATTTGGAACATTGAAGTTTTGCATACACGCGTGGTAAACAATTGAAAATTGCTTAGATGGTTAAGTACCTTGTGTGGAGAATACAGATACCGTGCGGTATCCTGGGGCATATTATTTTGGGTCATGATTGCAGTGTTAGTGTTTACTTTCAATTACTGTTGAAGCAGAAAGTCACCCCCAATCAGAGTTTGGTGACTTCTCACCCCCAGTATGTTGCGGCTTATCCCTAGTAGAATGGTTTATTTTCCTCAAGCATAGAATATGTAGGCATATCATCCTAATGTGTTGTTCGTTAATCCGTATCAGAGTTAGAACAACTGAATACATTCTCCCTAGCAAGGTCAAAAGATGTGATTGTCCCTAGCGGAAATCTCAGTGTTGTGTGTCTTCTCCGAGCAAAGTCCCATTTTCTCCAGCAAAAGAAGTTCTTTACAAGGTTTTTTTCCTTTACCCAGTTTGGAAGCCTATTTTATCTCTATTTCCCCAGAGTTTTCACTCTCAACAGAGTTTCGACATACTCTTTCCTCAGTAGAGTCGGAAAATTGTCATTTCCCCAAATGAGTCTTATGGGTGTGATTCTCCCCAATTAGATGTTTCAGATGAATGGTTCCCCAACGAAGTCTACATTCCCACAGTTTCAAATCCAGTGGTTATTGGTAATCATGGTCCAGGAGTTATGGAATTCTTTGTCGTCCTCAGCAGAATTGTCGGAATGGTAGTGTCCTCACCAGGTTTGGTGATTCCCCACGGAGTCAAAGGAGTGGATCTACATATCTTCCTCCCCCGCAGAGTTTTGGGTTTATTTTCCCAGCAGAGAGTTTCTCTTTGTATTTTCATATAGTAATCACCATTACATTTCCTCTACCTAAATGCGTAGCATTTCCATTCAATATGGAGCATTACGCCATAGAAAAATTCAAACATGCATTCGAAATATAAGCTAGTTTTTGGTACCACGCGAGGAAGCCAAAACCATCGATTGGATGACAATGTCCTTGGTGGGTTTTCTCATTTCATATCCAATAGTTTCTTTATATTATGTGTCCAGGTATGAGGATCCGTGGATCTTTTGGACATATTACCTTTCCCCAGCCAAGTCGTCTTGCTTGGTTTCCTGTGGAAAATGGTTTCATTTATTCCAGTGTATCAATTGAGGTTGGCATTCTTCCTTCCAAGTTCTTCCGAGGTCGGTCTTGTTTCTTTTGTTTATCGCTTAAGGTTGATAGATGTTTGATTCTGTCTGAGGCCGGTTTCATTCATTTGAGTTTGTCAGTCGAGGCTGACACCCTTCCTTCAAGTCCGTCAGAGGTCGGTCTTGTTTCATTTTGTTTATCATTCGAGGCTGATAGACGTTTGATTTCGTCTGAGGTTGGTTTCATTCATTTGAGTTTGTCAATGAAGGTTGACATTCTTCTTCAAGTCCGTTTGAGGTTGGTCTTGTTTCTTTTGTTTATCGTCCAGGTTCGATAGACGTTTGATTTCTTCTGAGGTCAGTTTCATTCATTTGAGTTTGTCAGTCGAGGTTGACATTCTTCTTCAAGTCCGTCTGAGGTCGGTCTTGTTTATTTTGTTTATCGTCCGAGGTCGTTAGATGTTTGATTCCGTCTGAGGTGGGTTGCATTCATTTGAGTTTGTCAATTGAGGTTGGCATTCTTCTTTCAAGTGTGTCTGAGGTCGGTATTGTTTCCTTTTGTTTATTGTCCGAGGCCGATAAACCATTTTTATTCCATTCGAGGTTTGTTTTGTTTCCTTTCAGTTTGTCGATCGAGGCCGACATTCTTATGCAAGTCCGTCTAAGGTCGGTTTTGCATGTTTCATGTTCTCAAGCTTTTGTCGCGTGAGGTTGGCAATTGTTTCCCCCAAGAGTCCGTCTGAGGTCGGTCTTTATTATCTTGTTTTCCCCATGGAGTCAACTGTGGTCGATGTGTTCCTTTGTAGTAACCCATACCTTTTGGAGTGAAATTTTTTTGGCTTTTTGGTATTCAAACCCCTTTACCTTAAATGTTTGAAAGTCGTGGCTTCTGACACCTTCAAGAGCAAGATGTTTGAATAGGGGCAGCTATAGTACCCCAAAATTTTCCCTCTTATTTTTCATCAATAAGTGGCTTGTTCCTCACACATACACATTACATTTAAGTCATATTCATTTGCATACATCAATGATCTTCTATGGCACAGGATCAAAGCTTCTCTTTTGTGATCCATAGGAATTGATACTAAATTTTTCTCATCAACCAACGTCAGAGGCTCTGACATTTATTTTGCCCGACAATTCAATACCATACAATTTTCACTGCAACAGGGAATTTTGGAGTGTCATAGTGAATTTTTATTTTATTTCAGGGTTTTACCAGTGGCAGTATCAAATGATAAGTCTCAGAAGCAAAACAAACTCAGAATGAATGACCAAAGTTGGATTCCCAGGATTTCCCACCAAAAGGAGGCAAATTCAAATTTTGCATGAAGTAACCAGTTACCTCAATCCAAGTAATCGGTTACCACGTGCATTTTCGCCCATTTTTTTTATTTATTTTTCAGCATGTGGAGGGAATTTCTCTTTTTTTCATTTCATTTTTTGTTTGAATTAAGAGAAGGATCTAGAATGATTATCAAACCTAATTCCAAAGCTAGTTCCTAATCACTCTCTTAAGCAAGTTCTAACCCACACTCCAAACCACATTTTTATTCCAAACCTACACTATATTTAAATCATTTCACTCCAAACCTCAAAAACAACACCTTCATAATTTCATTTTTCACTTTCAATCTTGAGAATTCTCTCTCAATTTTCTCTCCATTTTCCACCAAACCCTAACTCAAACTTTCATTTTCTTCATTTAAGATCATCAAGTTTTGCATTGAAACTTGATAATCTTGGAACTAAACCTTCATCGTCCATTATTTCTTGAAGGATTCCTCCACTTGCTACTATTTTGGATCTGAATTTGAGCTTTGGAAGTGATTATTGAAGAAGCACTTGAAGATAATTCATCACATTGCATTTATTTTGCAACTTCTTGTGAGTGAAACTTTGGATCTTGGATTTTCTCAACTTGATTCATCCATTTCTGTTGCAAAAATTACCAAGGAACACCTCCTCCTTGTAGGTTGGCAGATCTTGAACTTAATTTTGCACCTAGCACACTGTAGATCCATGGTTTGTTGGTGTTAATTGATCCACTACTTGTTTGATTTGTGATGTTGATTATTTATGGATTCAATTTGTATTTGATTATTGTGATTTGGTGTAACTTTTGTGCATAATTGATTGGTATAACATGTGGAGATTAATGAATTAAGCTGCTGCTGGAAGTGCTTTATCTGCAGTATTTTTGGCTACTGGTTCAGTGGTAACCGGTTACCTCAGATATGGTAACCGGTTACTTAGTTGATTTTTTGCACAGGATTCAAATGTTTGAATGAGGTAATCGGTTACCTCAATTCAAGTAACCGGTTACCATTGAAGAAGAATGTGATTTTCTTGCATTTTAAAATATGTTTGATTGTCATTTCATTTCTAATCATCATAGATCATTATAACATGTTTTTAAGGAATTTTGAGGGGATGTTTGGTTTCATGTTGATGCATATTTAAATTCTTCGACACGTGAGTTTGTTGATATTTGTTCATGACATTTTCTTGTATGCATACATTGGTTCATGTTTTCCATTCTAAATGCATATTGATGTAATTATTTAATTGCTTATTGGAGTTGTGATCAATGCATCATCAATCATTTGTTCACATGCTCATTCTCATTTTTGAATTGTCAATTATTTGCAAGTTTCTCCTGGTGTTTGAATATATTTTTTTCTTGATGTTTGCATCTCCTAATTGACATCCATGCTTGAATTTTTTATGCATGTTCATATGGTAGGGCTGGTGTTGGTGCATTGATCTTGTCCAATGTTTGCATTTCTTATGTATTCAAGTGTGCTAACATGACTATGTTTATCATGTAAGTGTGCATATTCATATTTTATGAATGATTCTTGATGGCATAAAAGTTAATTTGATTCATAAGGTGTTGCATTCTTATTTGCACATGTTCATACACTCTTGATCTTGCTCATTAACATGCTTACATGATGTATCTCTTGCTGCCATTGCACTGTTGTTGTTTCATTTGTGAGCTATAAAATGTGTGCATGGTGTCTTGTTCTATTTTTCACTTTTAACACCTGATGTGGTGCTGTTAGAGAGTTGTAAAAAGTTGTCTTGTTTGTTGGCTATTTTTATAACTATGCAGGTGCCGGAGCGCCGTGGTAAGTGTTGTTTTTGGTTTATTCCTTTGTTTTCGCTTATGTTTGCTTGTTCCCTTAGGCACCTAGTATAACTTAATTTTGGATTAAGTTGGAGTAGGATAGAAACCTCAACTATATGATTAATCTTTGCATGCTAACTCTTAAGATTGAGTCCCCTCTAGTGTTTTCTTTTGAACCTTTTGAGTCTCTCTTCTTCCTCTCAAATAAAAGGTAAAACACTTAATAAATACAACGTGCATTGTGTTCCATGAGCCTTAAGCACACGGGAAATGGTGAATAGATGCAGATCCAAACTCACTTTAGGATATTTTGCACGCGAGAAATTTGAATCATTTGCACAAAGTATTCGCTCATATGTCATAGTCTTTAACATGATGCACATTAAAAAAACAAAAAAACACTACTTTTAAAGACTTGAACGATGTTTTAATTGTCTTCTCTTCTCATCTCACTTTGTTGCAGATATAAGACATGTCAAGTTCATTCTACCGCAAACAGGTAACACTCGAGTCTCCATGCAGCGAGCGACAACACCTAATTTCTAGAACATGCACTTTGGAATTATCCCTTAAAAACACAAAATCTGTTGGTAAACCGTAGTGAGTCGAGCTATGACGCTCTGATTCTTGTTCCCGGCGAGATCTGTAGGCATGAGACGCGATGTCTTGGCGAGCAACTTCCCTGTTCTAGTTAGAACTATGTTGACTCTGATTCTCATTTCCGACGAGATATGTAGGTTGTGATGTGATATCCTCTCGAGTCAGTTTCTTTCTTTTTCCCCTTCGTTTTTCCGTCTCTCATTCTCTTTCCTTTTCTTTCCTTCCAGTCAGCAGATGGAGCTTCAAATGACTACACTCGTTGAGTAGAGCAGTAAGCGTGGATCTCATCGAGTACGATGGACATGAAAGGGTGCGAATACATTCCCTTCATGTAACCAGCTTTCGAGCCCAAACTTGGTTGTGATGATCTCGTATTTTCCTTTTCTCTCAAGTTTTCTTCGATCGTTTCCTTTCCCCGTTGGGATAAATAACGTATCGATGGTGACTCTTCTATTTTCCGCCGGTTGTTTTTTGCGTTGTGACACAAATATGAATGTAAATGAAAATAAAACTAATATTGAATGATGAATTACTTTCAACACCATCCCTTAATTCACATTTAAGTTAACATCCATAACACCAATACCATCCCTAAAATTGATGAAATGTTCAGTTTTAATTGCCTTGGTCAGCACATCAACAAGTTGTTTCTGAGTGCTGACATGAACAACTTCAAGTACTCCATTGCAAACTTGATTGCACAGAAAATGGTACTTAGTATCAATGTGCTTGCTTCTTCCATGCATCACTGGATTCTTAGCAAGAATTATAACAATTTTGTTGTCTATCAGTCACTTGACTGGTTTTCTCACTTTGAACTTCAATACTTGTAGCAAATTCATCATCCAAACAACTTGACAAGCTGACAAAGCATCATCTATGTATTCGGCTTCACAACTGACAATTCAACCACTGGTTACTTCTTAAAGCACAAGGAAATAGGGATGCCCAAATACATAAACATGTATCATGTAGTCCTTCTTCTGTCCATTATGACCCCACACTAATCAAAGTTTGAATAACATATCAACTTAGCTGCATCTAATACTCCAGATGGAAGAAAAATTCCATGCCACATAGTACCTTTTACATACCTCAAAATCCTAATTGCAGCTTGGTAATGTGACCATTTTGGTTTACTCAGAAACCTACTCACTGTTCCAACTACATAACAGATGCCAGGTCTGGTGTTACACATATATATGAGACATGTAATAAATTGTTTGAAGATTGTAGCATCTACATCCTCTACATCATCATAGGGTCCATATTATGTTTTTTCTCAGTAGGTGTAACTGTTACTTACAATTCATCACCTCAAATATCTTTAGCAACTTAAATTCATATCAAATGAATTCATCAACATATTATTGAACTAGTTTATCTAAGAAGTACAACTCCCTGTCAGAAGTATGTCATCCACATAAAGACACACCATAATCACATTTCCTTTATAAGTATATTGAACATAAACACCATATTCCATTTCACATTTATTGAACCCCAGATGCTTAAAAAATGAATCACAAGCACTTGGAGCTTGTTTCTACCTGTACAAGGCTTTATGCAGATTGTACACCATCCCTTCTTTGTTCTCTTTCAAAAATCCAGGAGCTTGTAAAACATAAGCTTGTATACCATGTTTTGTTTATTTTAAGGGCCTCAAGATATTCCTTCATGGTGTTCACCCACACCTTCTTCTTTAGAGCCTCATTGATGTTGATAGGTTCAGAGTTCACAATCATGGAACTTTATATGACTTTACCTTCATAGTCAATCTTAGTTGTTGGTGTAAGCCCTAGAGACCAATACTTTTGGTGCTAGCATCGAAATATTTATTATTAAAAAAAGGAGTTTCTTTATTATGTTTGTTTTTCCAAAATGATAAAGTCCCTAGAATAGCTAATCCATTTAAAATATTAAGTGTGACTTAATATTGAGATCCCATTAAACATAAGGACACTATTCTTAAAGTATCTATAGTCGAGCTTTACTGTGAAGTGGGATAACCGTAAATTATTAAGACTATTATGTAGATAGACTAATGATCACATCTCACGGATCATGCATAAGGAGTTATAAAGTCTTAACATAGGTATGAATATTAGGAGTAATATTTATATTGGATTGAACCTCTATGAGAGTACTACATAAAATGTTATACAAAGTGTCATAAGTTAGTCTCATGGTAATAATAGTGTGATCGTAACTACGATCAGAATCTTCAACGGCTGCGGACGCTGACGTGGATCCTGAAGTCTTTGCTTGGTCGTCGAGGAGAATTGGGGGGGGGGGGGTGTACCTGCAAGGTACTATGATACCAAAGTAAGAGTGGGCAGAAGAGTATGCAAGTACAAGTAAAAATGTTTAGGGAGTAAATATTCGATACCTGACCCTTTCATGTGAGAGGGTTTATATAGAGAGCCCCCAATGCTTGGCTAATGGTCCCTATTTTGGGCCCGAATCGTGGATCCCCTGAAAATAGGTAAATGCCAGAAACTAGCCGTTGTGGCAAGCATACCCAGTCGGAATTGATGTATGTCGAGCATAGATATATCTGAGCAAGATTTGTCTTTGGTCGAATCTGGGTGACTTCCGCGGGTGTCGAGCAGAGGTCTGGAGGGAGCAGAGGAAACCAACCACGGGTATCTGTGGTCAACAGGTTCTCCTCAGCTGAGGGGCATGGAGCTAGTGGGTCACTTTGTCATTTGGGCTATTGGGCCGTCCTATGAACAAGAGTGGATTGGACCATGCCTAGTCATGGATAAGGAGTTATCAAGTCTCACGGATCATGGAATAACCTTAAATTATTAAGACTATTATATAGATAGACTGATGATCACATCTCACAGATCATGGATAAAGAGTTATCAAGTATTAACATAGGTATGAATATTAGGAGTAATATTTATATTGGATTGAACCTCAATGAGAGTACTACATAGAATGTTATACAAAGTGTCATAAGTTAGTCTCATGGTGATAGTGGTGTATACCACCCTTAGACCTAAAACCACTTTGGACCATAGATGTATAGTCAAGTAATTTATTGTTGATTTAACATTGTCCGTAACTTGATGACCATAAAGACAGTTAATGGCTACTCCATAAAGCATGATGAGGGACATAAGTGACCTAGATGGAATATTCGCATCCTGCGTAACAGGATAAATGTCCAAGGCCCCAATATTGAATGTGGCAAGGATGACACGGTATATGCCTTGTGTTCAATATAGACATAAGGGAAAAATGGTAATCGTACACACAAGTATTATCAAAAAATGTTTTGTCAGATCACATGACATTTTCGTGACTTGGATAACAATGATGTGTTGCTAGATATCGCTCATTGTTTATTATGTTAAATGTATGATTTAATATAATTTCCAACATCGTAAAAACCTACAGGGTCACACACATAATGACATATTAATAAGAGGTAGAATAAATAAGGAACACTGTAAGGTACGGTGCACTTAAATAAATGTAGAACACCATAAGATATGGTGCACTTAAGTAGAATATGAAATATGGTAAGGTATCATGTGCTTAAGCGATATACGCTACACCATAAGATAAGGTGCACGTGCCCTTAAGTGGGATTTGTAGTTTGCAGCCCACACAAGTGGTTCTATAAATAGAACCCTTGTGCATAAGTATTCACACTTGATGATAAATTCGGTATGTGAAACGCTAATCGTATTTTGCTTCTCTCTCTCTCTCTCTCACTCAAAGCCTTTAATCGTAGCAACTAGCATTGAGACTGAAGGAATCTGTTCGTGTGGACAAGAGATTATGTGAAACCATTTTCCTTCTTTCTCACTAAAGGAATCGAATGGGGATGCAAATTCGGTATGTGAAGCCCTAACCGTGATCACTCTTTCGATTCAATATCAAATGTTTTATCACCACAAGAGGTAAGCATTTTTATCACTGATCATGCTCATTCATAAGGATCATTAAAGGAAAAATTTTAATTTCTGCTGCTCGCGATTTCCCTTCATCAATATCTTGCAGCAACTCAAAGTTTGCAAGTCTCTTTGGTATTTGTCTAACTCTCTGTGGTATCTAAAAGCCTTCAGAAGCAGGACCACATTCAGAAGCTCCACCTTCATAAGTTCCACCTTCAGAGGCTGGATCGCCTTCAGAAGCTCTACCTTCAAAAGTTCCACATCTGAGTTGACCAACGATTCCAATTCTTTCCGTTGAATACTGGAAGCTTAGTGTTCAAGCTACTATTTTCGTCGTTCATCTCCGTTCTTGTGCAAATCACTTAATTTTCACCAACACTCATGTTTCCCAAACCTTCAGAATCAAGATATGTGATTCTCTCCGATTTCAAACTTCAATTCAACGCGAATTTTAGAAAAATAATCAATCACACACCTCACTACATATATGTTTCCTTGTGAATCGAACCTGAGCTATGGATACTAATTGTTGGAGTTCAACATTGAATCTTCATTGACAATGCATAAGAATCAAGAAGATGTAGATGAAAAAATAAGGAAAGAGAGGGAAAATTTCTAACTAACTTTCTTAAATTGAAAATGTGTAAGATTCTATTATGAATTTATTTTCATTTAAATTTTGTATAAAAATAAACTCAAATTTAAACTAAACTCAAATTCAAACTAAACTCAAACTCAAAAACAAATATAAATATAAATACAAATAAAATGAAACTAATCTTAAATATATAATTTTTTTCTCTTAACCTTGATCTTACTGCTCTCAAGATTATGGGTCAGAACTAACCAACTTTATTCAAGATTATGGGTCAGAACGAACCAACTTTATTATTAACTTACACTCAATAAATCGTTGTTATTATAGATATTGACTCAACTGAAAACAAATTATTTGTGTATAAAAAAAACAAATTATAAGATTTTTTTTATAATTTTAAGTATTAATTATTAATTAATAGTGATCACTTCTAAAAGCGGTGACTCTATAACAACTGAATTATAATCATAATTTAAACTTGAGTTAAATATATAGGTGTCATTTAAAATAATTGTGTGGTTCAAATAATTTATTGCATTCCCGAAAAGAGGCCTTAAAATTGGGATTCAAAGCCTAGTTTGCTTTTGACTTCTACATTTAGTGGCTCCATGATAACCCAACTCCTACTTTTCATTACCCATTATATGGATTCTGTTTTTCTTTTTTACTACCACTTCATAGTAGTA
The DNA here is from genome assembly GCA_963966055.1 of Lathyrus aphaca. Lineage (NCBI taxonomy): Eukaryota > Viridiplantae > Streptophyta > Magnoliopsida > Fabales > Fabaceae > Lathyrus > Lathyrus aphaca. The sequence continues at coordinate 222,064,355 of OZ014519.1, forward strand.
TACATATAAAATGGGCAAGACTAGTTAAAATTTGTAGATACTATTGCACAGCTGAAAATATGATAGATATATATATATGATTTGGTAAGAAATTGAATATGAATATAAAAGAATAATGATATTTATCATATCATAAGTTTGATAAACATATTATAAAAAATACAAAATAATTATTTTATTCTTTGGTGTATTAATACATTTTATTTTGAACGGAACAAATAATATTTTGGTACATTTTATTTTGAACGGAACAAATAATATTTTGGTGAGAGAGAAAGAGAATAATAAAATAAGAATTGTATTATTTGATGATTATGATTGAAATACAGAATGTCTATTTATATACACTTAAGTGATTTGAATACTAAGCAATAAATATCAAATTAAGTAACAAATCCTAATTAGCATTGGGTTTGGGCCACATAATACAACTTGGATTATATCTAATATTTCAACATAACCCCTATAATCTAAGTTATCGAAACACATTAATCATTATCAATTTGAACTATTCTTAATTTCTTTCTCAAAGTTAGGCACCTAACGATCTTCAATCCTTTGGTGAAAATGTTGTGAATTGTGATTCACTTAAGTAATGTTTTACTTCAAGTTCACCATGATTCATCTTCTCCCTTAAGAAGTGAAATCTAGCTTCAATGTGCTTACTTCTTCCATGCAAAACTGGATTCTACGCCATATTTATGGATGACTTGTTGTCGATTTGCAGTACCAGGGGTTTTTTCACTTCGACCTCCATTTTTTCAAGCACGTGTCTGATCCAAATTGCTTGAAACACAGTATAGAATCCTGCTATATATTCAGCCTCACATGATGACAATGCCACCACAAGTTGCTTTCTCGAGCACCATGAGATTGGTGCATCAAATACTTGAAATAAATATCAGATAGTGCTTCTTCGATCTTCCTTATCTCCACACCAATCAACATCTGAATAACAAGTGACCATAGCTTCTTTGCTTTTAGAGTCTCGTCAAAATAAAATTCCATAGTTTGTCGATCCTTTTAAGTATCTCAAGATTCTTCTTGCAGCCTTCATGTGTGACACCCTTAGTCCACTCATATATCTGCTCACTAATCCAACTGAAATATATATATATATATATATATATATATATATATATATATATATATATATATATATATATATATATATATATATATATATATATATATATATATATATATATATATATATATATATATATATATATCAGGTCGACTGTTGCACACATATAACAAAGATCCGACAATTTGTTTGAACAAAGTCACATCGACTTTGTCTTCCTCTCCATTCTTTTCCAACTTCAAATTAGGTTCGATAAATGATGATGCAGGAGTCAAATCATCCATTCTGAATCTCTTGAGTATATCTTTGACATACTTTTTGATGTAGCCCCATAACTTACTTTGACATTTGAAATTACATGCCTAGGAAGTATGACAACTTTCCCAGATCCAACATTTCAAATTCCTTCTTCATCATCTCTTTGAACTTCAACAAGTTCTTCAAGTTATTTCTAGTTACTAGCAAGTCATTAAGATATAAGTAGATGATTGTTTTATCTTGTTCCATAACCTGAGTATAGACACCATACTCAGATTTGCATTTGACAAATCCCAATTCAACCAGGTATGAGTCAATCTTCTTATTCCATGCCCTAGGTGCCTGCTTGAGACCATAAAGTGCTTTATGCAACTTGTATACTTTACTTGCTTCCTTTTGAATCAAAAATCCAGGAGATTATGTGACATACACCTCTTCATTTAAAGGTCCATTCAAAAAATTTGATTTCACATCTAAGTGAAATATCGACCAACCTTGCTTGCATGCAAAGGCTACCATTCGTCGAACAATTTCCAATATTGCGACAGGTGCAAATACTTTATAGTAGTCAAGTCTTGCTCTCTGAAGGAATCCTTGAGATACCAATCTTTCCATATGTCTTGTTATCAACCTATCAATATTGCACTTTATTGTACCCCAAAATTTTCCCTCATATCTTAAAGACAATATGTCTCAAGAGGGATTCTAATGTTCATAAGATTCTCAATTGCTCAAAGGAACTCAAGGTTTCATCAGACAAAGCCTCATCCTAAGCAATAGATCTCAAATTAGGGTTTTGTATTTCTCAAAGAAAATTGGACTTCTAAAGCCTCAATTGGACTTAATGGTATCTCATATACTTCAAAGGATCCTCATATCAAGTTTCAAGACTTACCTTACAAGTTTGGCCAGTCAGATGCTCAGATAATCAATAAATAGTTAACTTGGGTAAAAAGTCAACTGTGGTCAACATACAGTCAAACTTCAATTTTTTTTATCAACATCAAGATTATGAAGATTCATCATTTAATCAAGGGTTGATCATGATTCATCAAGAAAACCTCAAATTCATCACAAGGCAAAAGTTGTTAAATTATGGTTTCTTAAGGAGAAAGTCAACTGAACTTTGACCAGACCTAACTTTCACATGATTCATCATAAATTTCCCATCCAAAGTTCATTGTGAAGGAAATTAAATTCCCTACAACTTTGTGTCTCACAATCCAAGGTAAAAAATTCTTCATTTGAGAGATATGGGCCAAGACATTACAGGTCCTCTAAAAAGTCAACAAAAAGTCAACTTTTTCAAAAGATCATAACTTGAACATGGAAGATCAAATGGACATGATACCAAAAGGAGTGATTAAAGTACACTTCAAGCTTTCTAAAAAATCCAAGAACACATTCATGGGATAAAAATTGAGAGAGTTGTGCATTGTTAAAGTTGAGCAAAATTAAGGAGGTGCATAAAGCAAATAATGACCAAAACTTGAGTTTGTGCCAAATGGGCCTATCTTTTCACAATCCAAACTTTATCTTAAGATAGTTCACGACCCCTAAGTCATATTTTCTGATTTTTCTTTATTTATTTCATATTTTATTGGATTTAATTCATTTAAATTCAATTTTAATCAAAATAAATATGAAAAATTAAAGATTTGATATTTGGACTATTTTAGGATCAGATATTGAGATTTATTTACATAATATTTGATCCAAAATTCATGCAAAACAAGAGGAGAAATATATGATGGCAAAATAAGATCAAAATAGAAAATTTTCAAATCAAATTTCAATCAAATCTTATCATCCCAAAATAAATTGAACCCAAGCCCAAAAGTTGACCTAAATCCTTCCTCTATAAATACATAACACATTCAGATAACAAGGACACACAATTTTTGATCAAAGAGAGCACACAAAACTTCAAAAAATTCAAGAGTAAGTAGGATTTGGTTTTAGGGTTGCAGCCATTCTCAAGGAGATTTGAAGGTCCAAACACATTACTGAGGTTCCTCTGAAGGTGTCCCAATCACCACCTTGCTCCAAAGACTCTTACAATGCCATAACCGAATTTATTTATTTTGGTTTATTTTTCAATTTTTTGATTTCATACTTTTACACATGATACATCTAATTTGTTTGCATATTTGTGTTTCTTATGATGTTTGCAAGCTATCTGGGCCATCCAATTGGAGTTTAGGTGCAAAACTCGTGAATTGCCATTGTTAGGGTTCAATGTCGTGAGTTTGGGGAACCCTAGCTAGAAGCAATTTCAGACCAAATTGAATGGACCAATGAACTCAAAGGACTATTCTCAGCTTCCCCCTCTCTATTTTTGGACCTTTATTCCTTTATTCCTTTTTCCTTTTATTTATATTTTTCAATTTATTTTCTTTTCTTTTATTTTAAAATAATCTTTTAATTCAAATTAATTTTTTCTAACTAATAAAAAATAGTTAACTTATTAATAATTTCATAAGAATTATAAAATACCAAAAAAAATATTTTTTTTACATAATTAATTCAAATTAAATTTATTTCATCAAATTATTTCTTTTTAATCAAACATTTTTAAAATCAATTAATCAAAATCTAAGACTTTTATTTCTTTCATAGTTTTCTTATCAATTTTATTTTTTATTATAATTGTATAGGATGCGCGAAACTTGTAAATAATTTAATTTTCTCGCACGATTTTCTTTATTCGAATAATGTAACTTCTAAAGCATTGTAATAGTTTTAGGTTTATTTTCCGCACTTTGTATTTTTGTTAGGTTTTTTATTTATTTATGTATCTCTCCCAAAGCCATGTAATAGTTTAAACTAGGGTTTATTTTGCGCATTATAAACTGTTAGATGTATGCTTAATAGGATTGTATGATAAGATTAAAATCAACCGTTAGCAAACCCTAATTTCCAAGACTAAAATAATTGAATTAAATACACTTTCACACTCATACCTCTAGGGTAACCTCTCTTTGTTGCCTTATGAAATATGGTCAAGTCCCTCGAACGTAGGGGTACCTTAACTTGTTGCCTAAAGAAATAAATCATCATAGTTGTCATTCGAATAAAAGATCATAGTCCCTCGTTGTCCCTTCAAAGTTGCCTTCGAATAGATGATCTCGTCCCTACGAAAAAGATCACAGTCCCTCAATGACCCTTCGAGTTGCCTTCGAATAAATTATATTATCCCTATAAGAATGAGGATAGTCCATTCGAATTGTTAAGGTATCCCTACATGTTTCCTTCTATGACCATGACGATGAACCTACGCATGTCCCTTCAAATCCAAGGATAAGACTACTTAATAACTAATAGTAAGGACAATTCTATCCCTAAGGAAATGAAATAACAAGAAATACTTTACCACTTAGGGTAAGTAACTCTTAAACGCTTGCTCACCATTTTCAAAACAAATACTTTTTACACCCCACTCTCTTTTTCAAAATAACTTCAAACAAGTAAACAGTTTTTATACATTCATACAAGAATCATTACAAAGTTAAATCTTTAAGAAAATATTTTAATCACACACTACACTTTTCAAACAAAATAAATAAAGTGAGCTAAGTAATTAAGAGCCCATGGATAAACATGGATACAAAGGGTTCTAACACCTTCCCTTTGTATAACTTAACCCCTGAACTCAAAATCTTTAAAAGGTCTTTCCTGTTCTTTTATGCCTTTCCTAATTGGATGAAATAAAAGTCGGTGGCGACTCTTGCTTACCATAACATATCTTGCAACAAAAACTAAAATTCAGTTCTCCCACCGTGTTACATGCTTCAACTTGAACACCCACTTCACTTCGATAGCTTTTGTATGTGTTGGCAATTTGACAAACTCACATGTGTTGTTTCTTTCAATTGCTTGTAACTCTTTGGCCATAAAAGACTTCCATTATTTATCTTTGAAGGCTTTGCTATAGTTGATTGGTTCAACACCTGCAAGTAAAGTAAAATGAACTAGGTCTCCATCTATTGTGACTTCATCATCACCAAACACTTCATAGTCTTGAATTCTTATTGAATGAGCTCTAGTTCTTTGAGGTCTCTGGCTTGTTCCATCCATATCCTCTTCAACTTCGATTGGTTTGGGTATGTCAGCAACAACTTCGGATGGAAATTGAGTATAAACAATATCTTCGTCTTCAACATAATTACTTGCTTCGTTGAAATCATAACTTATTAATGGCTTGTCAATTGTATTACTAGAATTCTAATCCCATGAAGAATTTTCATCAATCATAATATCTCGACTCATCATAATCTTATGATTAATTGGATTAAACAACCTGTTGTTGGCTGGAGATTTCGACTTGCTCAGAAAAGTATGTTTAGAAGCAAATCCATGAATATACCAAGAAGGAAGAGTTTCGACCTAGCCAAAAGAAAATGGAACTTGACCAAGGGGTCGACAGGCACCATAAGATATGAGGAATTCCAGGAGGAAGTCGAAGCACTTTGACGCATCCCAAAGAAATCACCAGGTCGAAGGCATCTCAACAAAGAGATCCAGAAAGTTGCAAGGGAACTACTCCAAGGAGTGGGACAAAGTAGTGGGTGGTTACCAAGAAAATGGGTTGGCAGGTGTCAAAGCCTGATTTGTTGGAAAGTGTCCGACAGTTATTTTGTATGTCTATATAAGTATATTTTATTTTCATTATTCAAGGTCACATTTCTTTAGATTATAAAAGGGACACACTCAAAGTACCGAGTGTAATAGAAACGAGTTAACCCCTACGTAAAATGTATTATAGTGTCCAAACACTTATCTTTTCAAGTTATTTTAATTCCAAGTCAATTTAAATACTTGCCTTTGTCTTTATCCTTTTTGTCATACTATTATTTGCCTTTCAAGCCTTTTTCATTCAAGCATTACGCGAGAGTTTCCTATAAACACAAAATACCAAAAAATATACACAAAACCCCCTTATCGTTCTACATTACAAGAGTTCACAGCATAACTAATCGGACAGAGCACTCATGGGACTTGTTTGGCCAGTCCCACAAGTAAACCTCTCGCAAAGGAGGCCAGCAAATTCTTCGCACGAAAACCACATGAAAACAAATTCACATGCCCAGTGGGACTCGTTGGGTTAGTTATATGCACTTGCACATTGGTAGAATGGTAACACCACGTCCAAACAAAGAATAGTCTTCGGCAGGAAGTCTTATTGTTACAAACACAACTGAGCCCGTTACAACAGCAGTACCGACTTCTACCAGTGGATCAAACACTGCTCCGATTCGACCTGAACCGACCAGGCCGACTGTGGGTGGAACTTTGGCACCACCAGGGCCTAGTTTCACCATGTATTTTTCCAGAACCTTGGGCATGCCTCTAGAATTCATGCCAAGTTTCTACAATTATGGATCGACATTTGCAGATAGTTCGCCAGGATCTTTCTCTCCATACCAAGGGCTAGGGCCTTTGATGAACCAATATGGTCGAACGATCATATATTATTTTTTATCTCAGTTGACGCTAACGTTTACTCTAAACTCTGTGGTCGTTGTAAGGCAGCAGATGGATGAGAGTAACTATTAAATGGTTCATATGTTAACGCAACAAATGGGGAACATTTTAAGACCTTTGATACAGGATTTGACACAGAGTCACCAACAGTTGGCAACTCAAATGACTCGAATAGGGGAAATTTTGGGGGCACCAACTGCCCCACCACGTCGAACCCCACCTCCTCGTCCTGAGACATCGGTCCGACAAGAAGAGCAGTACGAAGAAATTCTAGAACAACCTTACGAAGAGGTTGAACAAATACCCAGGGTGGCCCACAGGCCTTCTGTAGTGATGTTACGTCAAAATCAAGACCAAGGAGATTTGTTAGGACAGGTTCATCTGGATGCCATGGCCGGAGAGCCGAACTTTGAAACTATAGTAGAGAGGATTATGGTTCGAAATGGAGCCAACCCAGGCCTTTGATGGATAACCTACGCATCCTCATTGGCTAACTATGTGTTACAAACTGAACTTCCCAGGGGATAGAAAGTCCAAAAGTTTCCCAAATTCATTGGTGAGACCGGGGAGTCCACGATCAAACATGTGACACGTTACCAGACTAAGGTTAGGGATATAGCAAATAATGAGGATTTAAAAATGAAATAGTTCCTTAGTTCCCTCACCAAAAACACGTTTACCTGGTTTACAACGCTTCCTCCTCATTTCATTCATACATGGACTCAACTCGAAAGATTGTTCCACGAACAATTTTATATGGGACAATCCAAGATTAGCCTAAAGGAATTGGCTAGTGTGAAACGAAAGACGAGTGAGTCAGTCAAATAATATCTAAACAAGTTCATACTTTTGAAAGCTAGATGTTTTACTCAAGTCCCTGAACATAAGTTAGTCGGAATGGCCGCAGGAGGATTCGACTATTCAATCAGAAAGAAGTTGGATACCCAATACCTTAGGGATATGGCCCAATTGGCAGATAGAGTTCGAAGGGTCAAAAGCCTAAAAGCTGAGAAGTATAAGGCTAGTCGATTCCATAAGAAAGTTGCATATTTAGCAACCGACGAGTTCTCATCTGACGACGGGGAAGTCATCGACGGAAGTGAGGTTCATGTGGCTGAACTTAAGCCAGGACCTCCCTACTGGTGTAAAGTATTAAAACCATCGAGTGGAAAAGACCCTGTCAAAACAAGAAAATCCAACAAATATGTCACAAAGACATATACCTTTGATATATCTAAATGCGATGAAATTTTAGATTTTCTAGTAAAAGATGGTTAAATTGTTGTTCCACCTGGTTTAAAATATCCCCCTTTAGATCAAAAGAAAAAGAGGGGATTTTGCAAGTTTCATAATTATCTTGGTCATAAAATTTCTCAATGTGTTTTTTTTTTCTTTAGGGATTTGGTGTAGAAAGCTTTTAAGGATGACAGGCTTCAATTTGGAGAAAAGCCAAAGATGCAGGTCGACACTGACCCTCTAAAAGTCGAAGAAGCACTTTATTTTAAGCTGAATGATTGTATGATGGTGGAAGTTACTGAGGAGTTTCCTAACATATCACATGTCAAAAACATGGAGTGTATGATGGTCGACGCTACTGAAGGTGACGACGAGAACACTGGGGAAAAACTGGAGTCAGTCTACCCTAGGGCAGGCGAAAGTTTGAATGATTTCCAAGAGAAATGCCAAGTGGCTGGATCAAGGGCAATACTGGGCCCAAGATACAAAACTGTGTTCGACGAGATGGCAGCTGAAAAATATGAAGTTGGCAAAAAGGAAACTTTAGTCGTTGAGGGGTCCCATATCCCAAGGTTTGTGTTTGACCAGGGTGGTAACCCTCGTCGAAATGAAGAATTCCAATGAAGGGCCAAGTTAGCCAGGTCTAGAACTTTTGTGCCACCATCTGACACCCCACGTGAGAAGTGGGTCGAACCAGTCAACAAAAGGGCAGCAAAAGGCCGAAACGGAGGGTGTTGGTCTTAGACAAAGAGGTTGGGAAGAAAGACGAGCCTAGGGGTTACGTGGTTTATCCTAATTACAAAGGGAAATACCCAATGACCAGAACTTGGTGGAGGCGCTACCAGAGAAATAAGAAGACTGGAAAGGTGGCCTCAACATCTCAACCAAGACAGGGAGAAGCCCCTAGACCAAAGGAGCAACACCTAAAAGCAATGTGGGTCGGAAAAGGAAAGATTATGGCGAACCATACGCTGACTATTGAAACCTCTGAGGGAAAAGAGGTAATATCCAAACAAAATCCAGAATGTACTCTTGCTGTCAGAAAGGGGAAGAAACCTGAATACACCCCTCAATATGACGAAGAAGAGCCTACATATTCCCTCATTCTAACAAAGAATATACCTCGTCACCAGAAAATGACTTCGACGAAGACATGTATGATGATACCTATGGAGAAGACTTCATCGTCAACTATGACATCATATAAGTATTACCAGCCGAATATGACATTGTCTCTAAAGTGTCAGAAGCAGAGGAAGACTTTATGGAAAATGAGATTCTTGAAGATAAACCCTTATGCTACTACATCATGAACGACGGGGTAGTCAAAGAAAAAAGAGTGGTGTTTGAGAAACCTAGTTTTGACATGATGTACCATCTGAAGCCTCTTTTCATGAAGGCAAAGGTCGATGAAACGATAATCAACAAAGTATTTGTAGATGGTGGGGCAACTGTGAACTTAATGCCTTACATTCTATTCAAGAAAATCGGAAAGACTGATGAAGACCTTCGACAACACAACATGGTTTTGTCCAACTATTAAAGCCAGACCATCAATATTTTGGGAGTAATCTAAGTCGACCTGGCGGTGGGAACGACGATAATGTCGACATTGTTTATGGTAATCAACTCTAAAGCAAACTTCAACCTGTTATTAGGTAGAGAATGGATTCATGGAATAGGGGTAGTGCTTTCTACCTTATACCAAAGACTTAGTATCTGAAGAAAAGATGGTATCGTCAAGAACATCGAAGTCGACCAAGCTATTATAAGGTCGACGACACCAAGAATCGAAGATGTCATTTAATCAGCACTTAGTAAACGTGTCCCCTTGTGATGATGGATCAGGTTCTTACACCTCCGTCGAAATTGGCCTCATGTTTAACTTGGATCCATACCATGGTTTTGGCTAGGATGATGCTGACATACCGAAGGAGCCAAGTGAACTGCCACCTGCTGGGTGGTCTGAGGTCGACAAAGATGACCTCAGAGTCAGAAAGTATGACTCGTATTTCGGCTTACTTGGCTGAAAACAAAAAAGAAATGGCTATGGAGAATAGGAAGCGTCAAATCCTAACTGACAAATCCAGAACATGTGGTCAAATGGGTCCGACAAAAGCTTCAGAAAGCCGGAGGCTCGATTGTATTTATGACAATGGGACTTTAGGGTTCGAAAGGGACCCAACAAATGAGCCACAAAAAATGCAGACTCAGAACCCACTAAAAGAAATTGATTTAGGAGATGGGACAACTAAGAGACCCACGTACATAAATACGAAAATAGGGTCGAAAATGAAGGCTAAGTTGGTCGAAGTATTGAAAGAATATAGAGAATGTTTCGCTTTGGATTATGGAGAAATGTCTGGTCTGAGTCGAACTGTGGTGGAACATTGTCTACTCATACAACTAGGCAAAAAGCCAGTCAAGTAGCAACCTCGTTGGTTTGCCTCTGATGTGACTGAAAAGATCAAACAAGAGATCGATAGATTGCTCAAAAGCTGGTTCATCAGAACTGCAAGGTATGTCGAATGGCTCGCCAATATAGTTCCTGTAATTAAGAAAAATAGAACACTTCGTGTTTGCATTGATTTCAGAGATCTCAACAATGCAACCCCCAAAGATGAATATGCAATGCTTATGGCAGAGATGCTCGTCGATTCAGCCGCATGTTTAGAGTATTTGAGTATGCTCGACAGATACTCGAGGTATAATCAAATCCTCATAGCAGAGGATAATGCTCATAAAATGACGTTTTGGTGCCCAGGAGCCATTGGTACATATGAATGGGTAGTAATTCCCTTTGGCCTGAAAAATTTTGCAGCCACATATCAAAGAGACATGAACACAATATTCCATGACTTCATAGAGAAGTTCATGCAGGTCTATATTGACGACATTGTAATAAAGTCCTCGTCGGATAACGATCATTTAGACCACCTTTGACTCTATTTTAAGAGGATGAGGAAATATGGATTAAAAATGAATCCACTAAAATGTGCTTTTGGTGTACGTGCATGAGTTTTTTTTTGGAAAAATCAACTTCTTGAGAAGGTTCTTTTCCAACCTAGGTGGAAAAACAAAAGTGTTCTCGCCATTGTTGAAGATCAAGAAGGATAGTGAGTTCCACTGGGAAGAGAAGCAACAAGAGGAGTTCGACGCAATCAAAGAATATTTGATGAAGCCTCTTATGTTATTATCACCTAGTACGAATAAAAATACAAGATTATATATTTTTGCGTCAGATACGACCATAGGAAGTATGTTAGCACTAGAGGACAACGATGGGGTCAAAAGGCCTATTTATTACCTCAATAGTATATTGATTGATGCTGAAACTAGGTATACTATGATTGAAAAATTATGCCTATGTTTGTACTTCTCATGTATGAAATTAAAGTAATGTATAAAACCCATTGACGTTTATGTTTCATCTCATTTCTATGTCATCAAGCATATGTTGTCTAAACCTATTTTGCACAATCGAATAGGTAATTGGGAACTAGTGTAACACCCCGAATTTTCCCTATCATTTTTAATAAATAAAATACAACAAATCAGAGTAAAATTTCATTCTCAATTCGAGATGTTACTTTCAACCTTTCAAAACAATGCTTTTAAAATTTGATACATAACATGAAATGGAAAATTATTCAACTTAAGCAACGGAAAAACTAAACTGTAGTATCATTATTTAAATAGAAAATAGTTTAAAAATTATAAAACAACACCAACACGTTTTAAACATGATAAATGAACTCAAACAACAAAATTACGTTCTCGACTCCCATGTTACGTATCAGAGCTGACGGCACGACCACGACAACTCCTGAGTATTTGCATGTTACCAACATAGGGTTAGCATTCAAACAGAATGGGTGAGATTTTTAAATCAATTAAAAGAGAAAATGATATAAATATAAGGCATATATCACATAAGTACAATAACAACTTACTTATCACAACAAGAATCACAACCCAACTACACATCCATAACAAACACATCCACACCATATACATCCACATCATACATATCAACAACAATGCATGCAAATGGGACTCAACCATAGACTTAATGCATGTGGTACCAAAATCAATCCCTATTTCATGATCCAGTTCCCGTCGGGACTCTCGACCCCTTTTCCATGGTCCAGTGCAACACCTCTTTCATGATTACACCATCGACCCCTATTTCCTGGTCCAGTGTGACCCCTATTTCTTGATCACACCCTACATTGTAATTGAACACAATCACCTCACCAACAACAATAACATGCAACAACAACGACAATATGCAACAACAACAACAACATTTCATGCATATTCGTTCTCATACTAACAATTTTAGATCAACAATACATACATAACTAAACATATATTATGCATTCACAAGTTTCACACAAAAAATTTCAACTTTAACAAAATGTACATACAACCTCTATAATTCTGCTCAAATTGCATCAACAATATACCAACCCCCATAAAACATAAAATACAATTTTTTTCATGAATTTTAATAAATTAAAAACACATTTTCTCACTTTTAGGTCTCGCTAAGTGACCCCCTTTCTCGCTAAGCGATCAAGTTACTTTCTTAAAGAGTCGAAAGTTTCCAAAAGCTTGCTAAGTGGGCAAAGCAAAATAGGCAGAAAAACCCTGCGATTTCTGCACTTCTCCCCTGTGATTCTCACCCTAAAACAGTGTATAAAATCAATCCCAATCATTGTTTCCACTAGAATATTCACATCTAACATTACCAACACAAACATACAAATCAAACATCATGAATTCCTTTATTTCATATCACATACATCAGTTTATCAATCACCCAATCCCACTAACATACCTAAGGGCATCTATCCTAACATTCATATCATAATACCCTTAAAAGATGAAAGAGATCTCACCCTTACCTTAATTCAATGAAAACTCCCTTCCTTCCTCACGAAAATCTTGCTTCTAGCCTTTCTCCTTTTCTCTCTTCTTCACGCTCTTCCAACTTCCACGGTCAGTTTTCACGAATGATTCCCAAATTCTCCTAATTCCAAACATAACCCTTGGACCCCTAATAATGGAATCCCTATCTTTCCCTCACTATTCCTTCATCCAATTACCAACCTACCCTTTTACTTAATATTCCGATATTTATTTCAATATAATATAAATTACTTAAACTTATATAAATTAAAATAACACCATCCCTTCATTCAACACACCACCAAACTTCACAATTCACGCAACACACAACAATTTTCTAATTATTTAAATTAAATAATTAAATAAATAAACCAGGGTGTTACAACTCTCCCCCACTTGAATATTTTCGTCCTCGAAAATTACCTGTCATAAGCAGATTTGGATAAGACTCTCGCATCTTACTTTCTAATTCCCAAGTCATGTTTCCACCGGCAACACCTCCTCATACCACCTTCACGAGGACAATCTCATTGCTTCTTAACTGCTTCACTTCACGATCATCGATATGTTCAGGTAAAGCCTCAACTGTAAGGTTATCCCTTACTTCCACCTCATCCATTGATATCACATGTGACAGATCCGGAATATACTTCCGAAGCTGAGAAACATGGAATACATCATGCAAATATGAAAATCGTGGCGACAACGCCACCCTATAAGCAATTGGCCCAACTCTTGCCGAAATTTGATACGAACTAATGAATTTTGGAGTAAGCTTCTTCGACTTCAAAGCACGTCCAACGTCTGTTACCGGAGTAACTTCAAAAATACATGGTCTTCCTCTTGAAATTCCAGATCTTTGCTTCTCTTATCGTGATAAGTCTTATGTCTACTTTGGGAAGTATTCATCTTCTCTCAAATCAACTTCACCGTCTCAGTGGTTTTCATAATAATCTTAGGTCTAAACACTATACTCTCACCTGATTCATGCCAACACAGAGGTGTTCAACATCTTCTACCATACAATGCTTCAAAAGGTGACATTCAGATACTGGAATGATAACTGTTATTGTAGGTGAACTTAATCAACGATAAATGATTATACCAAGCACCTTCTTATTCAAGTATACAAGCTCTTAACAAATATTCTAAAGATTGTATAGTCCTTTTCGCCTGCCTATCGGTCTGCAGATGATAAGAGGAGCTCAACCTCAACTTGGAGCCCAACACATCTTGCAAACTCTCCCAAAATATAGAAGTGAATCTCAAATCTTTATCCGACACAATGCTCAAAGGAATCCCATGTAACTTTACAATCACACGAATATAAATATTGACCAACCTCTGTAATGAAAAGCTAATACCAATCGGGATAAAATGTGCCAATTTCGTCAGTCGATCAATAATTACCCAAATCGCATCATTCCCTCTCGAAGTATTCAGTAATCTCGTAACAAAATCCATAGAGATACTATCCCATTTACACTATGGAATATCCAACAGATGCATCAAACCAACAGGTTTCTGATGTTCCACCTTCGACTTCTGACAAGTCAAACAAGCGTACACGAAGTGAGATACGTCACGTTTCAATCCAGACCACCAAAATATCTTTTTCAAATCCTGATACATCTTTGTAGCTCCCGGGTGCACACTCAAACTACTTTTGTGACCTTCTTCAAGAATCATTCTTTTTCAGTTCTGGATCTTCAGGAACACATACCCGCTCAGGGAATCCCAACACACCTTGATCATCCACATGAAAATCACCATTTCCCGCGCGTTCATCTCTATCCATCAAGTCTACCAACTTCACATATGACTTCTGGCTCTCTCTGATATTAGCGAGAAAATCATTGTTAATCTTCAACATTCCCAATTTTACATTATATGATGTCTGCTCACAGACCAAACTCATGTCTCTGAATTGCTCAATCAACTCCAACTCTTTCATCATCATAGCCGATATATGAATTGTTTTCTGACTCAAAGCATCTGATACGACATTAGCTTTACCAGGGTGATAATTCAAGCCTAAATCATAATCCTTCAAAAATTCTAACCAACGTCTCTGCCTCATATTCAATTCCTTTTGGTCAAATAGGTATCTCAAGCTCTTGTGATCGCTAAACACCTCGAATCTAGAACCATAAAGATGTCTCCAGATATTTAGTACAAACATCACTCCTTCCAACTCCAAATCGCGAGTAGGGTAATTCCTCTCATGAATCCTCAATTGACGTGAAGCATAAGCCACCACTTGGTTATTTTGCATCAATACTCCTCCTAACCCAATCAGAGAAGCATCACAATACACCACAAACAACTCATCTGGTTTAGGCAAAATCAAAACTAGAGTTGTAGTGAATCTCTTCTTCAGCTCAATAAAACTTCTCTCACAATGAATATCTCACACAAATTCCTTACCTTTACAGGTTAATTGGGTCAACGGAAGAGCTAACTTTGAGAATAACCAGCTAATTCCAAAAAGCTTTTGATCTCGGTCACCAACTTTGGAGCTTCCCATTGTAGAATTGTATCTACCTTGGATGGATCCAGTGCAATACCATTACTCGAAATGACATGTCCAAGAAAACTCACCTCTTTCATCCAGAACTCACACTTAGATAACTTCACATAAGACTTATTATCCTTCAAGAATTGTAATACAATCCGTAGATGTTCCGCATGTTCTTCTTCTGACTTAGAGTAAATCAAAATATCATCTATGAAAGCAACCACAAATTGATCCAAGTACTCACGGAAATTATGATTCATATACTCCATAAATACTCCAGGTGAATTACTAACTCCAAACGGCATCACCACATATTCATAATGTCCATACCGAGTCCTAAAAGTTGTCTTCTAAATATCCTCATCCTTTATAGGTATTTGATGATAACCCGATTGCAAGTCAATCTTTCTAAACACTCGAGCACCCACCAACTGATCCATCAAGTCATCTAATCTCGGAAGTGGATACTTTTTCTTGATCGTTACTTTATTCAACTGTCTGTAATTAATGCACAATATCATACTTCCATCTTTCTTATTTACTAGCAACACCGAAGCTCCCCAAGGTGACACACTTGGTCTCACAAACTTCTTCTCTAACAACTCTTCCAACTGTTTCCTTAACTCCGATAGCTCAGACGCCGACATGCGATATGGAGCCATAGAAACAGGTCTAGTACCAGGTACAAGATCAATACTAAACTCTACTTCCCGTTTTGGAGGTACATCAACTTTATCATCCGGAAATACTTCTGGAAACTCTCTCATCACTTGCAACTCATTCATTAAAAAATCATTATCAACCACCAAGGATGCGAAAAAAGCCAACACTTGAGCTTCTTCATCCAAAAGCTCCTTCAACTCTTTAGCAGATAAGTAACCCTTTTTATTCTCTTCTTCCGAAGCAAGGAGTCGCACAGTCTTATTGTAATTGTTGATATGAACATGGTTGAACTCCAACCAGTTCATTTCCAAAATCACATCAAGTCCCTTCAACGGAAAACAAATGAGATCGACACCAAAGTCATTACCATAAATCGATAAAGGACACTGCAAACAAACTATAGAAGTAGTCACTGATCCCTTCGCGGGAGTTTTGATAACCATTCCTTCTTTCATCGAAGAAACAGCGAGACCTAATCTTTTCACATAATCAACAACAATAAAACAGTGTGTTGCACAAGTATCAATCATAGCAATCAAAGATGTATCATTAATGTAGCAAATACCTCTGATTAGTCGATCCTCACAGAAAGTCTGAGTTCCTGTCAAAGAAAAAACTTTCCCTCCAATTGAAGCTTTCTTCGGCTTCGGGAAATGAGTGTTGATATGGCCTTGCTCTCCACAGCTGTAGCAAGTCACCCTGTTAGTCTTGCAATCTGCGATCAAATGCCCAGGTTGTCCACATTTAAAGCACTTCTTCACGTCACTCATTCACTCACTGAGACAATGACCCAACTCACCACATCTATAACACTTCAGAGGAACAGAAGCTCCTCCCCCACTTGGCTTCTTGCCATCATCAATTCCCTGCTTACCTTTATCAGTCGGAGCTGCATAAGGCTTCCCAAGGTGCATTTATTGCTTTCCTCTCCTCTTAGCCAAACCTTTGAAATGCTTTGATACCAATTGTAACACCCCGAATTTTCCCTGTCATCTTTAATAAATAAAATACAATAAATCAGAGTAAAATTTCATTCTCAATTCAAGATGAAACTTTCAACCTTTCAAAACAATGCTCTTAAAATCTGATATATAACATGAAATGGAAAATTATTCAACTTAAGCAGCGGAAAAACTAAACTGTAGTATCATTATTAAAATAGAAAATAGGTTAAAAATTCTAAAAAAAACACCAACATATTTCAAACATAATAAATGAACTCAAACAACAAAACGACGTTCCTGACTTCCATGTTACGTATCAGAGCTGACGCCACGAACACGCCCACGACTAATCCTAAGTATCTTCACATTACCAACATAGGGGTAACATGAAAACAGAAGGGGTGAGATAAATATAAGGCATATATCACATAAGTACAATAACAACATACTTATCACCATAAGAATCACAACCCAACTACACATCCATAACAAACACATCAACAACATATACATCCACATCATACATATCAACAACAATGCATGCAAATAAGACTCAACCATAGACTCAATGCATGTGGTACCAAGAATCAATCCCTATTTCATGATCTAGTTCCCATTGGAACTCTCGGCCCCTTTTCCATGGTCTAGTGCAACCCCCTCTTTCATGATTACACCCTCGACCCATATTTCATGGTCCAGTGTGACCCCTATTTCATGGTCCAGTGTGACCCCTATTTCATTATCACACCCTACACTGCTATTAAACATAATAACCTCACCAACAACAACAACATGCAACAACAACAACATTTCATGCATATTTGTTCTCATACTAACAATTTTAGATCAACAACACATACACAACTAAACATACATCATGCATTCACAAGTTTCACACACCAATTTTCAACTTTAACAAAATATACATACAACCTCTATAAATCTGATCACACTACATCAACAACATACCAACCCTCCTAAAACATAAAATACAATTTTTTTCATGAATTTTAATGAATTAAAAACACATTTTCTCACTTCCAGGTCTCGCTAAGTGACCCTCTTAAGTGAGCAAGATACTGCCTTGAAAATGCAAAAATTTCCAATAGCTTGCTAAGCGAGTAACCCCTTGCTAAGCAGGAAAATCAAAATAGGCAGAAAAATCCTGCGATTTCCGCACTTCTCCCATGTGATTCTCACCCTAAAACAATGTATGAAATCAGTCTCAATCACTGTTTTCCACCAGAACATGCACATCTAACATTACAAACACAAACATACAAATCAAACATCATGAATTCCTCAATTTCATATCACATTCATCAGTTTATCAATCACCCAATCCACTAGCATACCTAAGGACATATACCATAACATTCATATCATAATACCCTTAAGATATGAAAGAGATCCCACCCTTACCTTAATTCAATGAAAATCCCTTCCTTCCTCACGAAATTCTTGCTTCTACAATCAGTTTTCACGAATGATTCTCATATTCTCCTAATTCCAAACATAACCCTTGGACCCCTAATACTAGAATCCCCATTATGCCTTCATTATTCCTTCTTCCAATTACCAACCTACCATTTCACTTAATATTCCAATATTTATTTCAATATAATATAAATTATTTAAACTTATATAAATTAAAATAACATCATCCTTTCACTCAACACACCACCAAACTTCACAATTCACACAACACACAAATTTTTTCCAATTATTTAAATTAAATAATTAAATAAATAAATCGTGGCGTTACAACTAGCATTAACTGAGTTTTCATTGACTTACCAGCCTTTAAGAGCTATGAAAGGTCAGATAGTGGTCAACTTCATTGTCAACCATGCAGTAGTCGAACCTCAGGTGTTCGTAATCGACACAAACCCGTGGAAATTATATTTCAATGGGTCGAACCATAAGCATGTAACAAGCATAGGGGTAATGATAGTCTACCCATAAGGCCTCCCAATAAGATTCTAATGTAGGTTTGAAGGAAATTGCTCCAACAATGAGGTTGAGTATGAAGCCTTAATTACTGGGTTGAAGATATTAAAGAAGCTAGAGGCACAGAGAGTGGAGATCAAGGGTAACTCGGAACTGGTAGTTAAACAACTCACATGAGATTACAAGTGTATTAAGGAGCATTTATTATCCTACTTTGTTATGGAAAAAATGGTTAGAATAGTTTGATGTAGCCAGTATCATACACGTGCCCAAAATGGAGAACCGGAAGGCGAATGATCAAGCGCAGATTGCTTCAGGATATAAAGTATCAAAGGAAAAATTTAAATACTTCATTGAGGTTCAAGAGAAAATGGTATCAAATGTGCCACCATTACAGACTTCTAATGGTTTATAAGCCAAAAAGACATGGTACGACGAAGTCCTCGTTATCGATGGATTGTTGACGACATATTGGAGGCGACCCATCATAGAACACTTAGAGAATTCCGCCAGGGGGACTGACAAGAAGACGAAATACAGGGCTCTAAGTTATGTGTTAATAGGAAATGAGCTCATGAATAAAACCTCAGAGGGGGTTTTACTCAAGTGTATAGGAGACTCAAAAGCATACCTAGCCATATCAAAAGTATATAGTGGGGCAATGGAGCCCATCAAGCTGGTCACAAAATGAAATGGTTACTGTTTAGACAGGGCGTCTACTGGCCAAGCATGCTCAAAGGTTGTATAGACTTTTCTAAGGGATGTCAAGAGTGTCAAGAACATGCCAACATCCAACACATCCCGGCCTGCGAATTACTCGCTATCGTGAAGCCATGGTCATTTAGGGGACGGGCTTTGGATGTGATAGGAGATTTGAACCGCCTTGTCGAAACAACAAAAGTTCATCCTAGTAGGGATATATTACTTTACTAAATGGATAGAGGCGGTGCCTTTTGAAAAAGTGGACCAGGAGGCTGTTATCGATTTCATCCAAAGCCATATAATATATAGGTTTGGGATACCCGAAACCATAACAACCAACCAAGGTTCAGTGTTTATGGGTCAAAAGATGCAGGAGTTTGTTGCGGAAGTGGGATTTAAGCTCATCACTTTGACGCCATACTACGCATAAGAAAATGGACAGGTCGAGGCTGCAAACAAGGTGGTGATCAGGCTCATTAAAAAAAACGTTGCCAAAAAGCCTAGAAACTGGCACAAGGCTTTAGACCAAATCATGTGGGCATGTCGAACATCCCTAAAAGAGTAAATGAATTCGATGCCATTTCGTCTAACTTCCGGTCACGACGCCGTCTTACCTTCGGAAATTGGCTTCCAATCGATAAAAATCCAATGTCAGTTTAAGATCCTATCGGAACAGTACCACAACATGATGTTCGGCGAGATCACAGACTTGGACGAAGAGAGGTTAAAGGCACTTGACGTTTTGCTGCGTCAAAAAGAGAGAGTGGCAAAAACCTATAATAAGAAGGTCAAGGCAAAGACCTTTAGAGTTAATGATAATGTGTGGAAGGTCATTTTGCCCATGGATAGGTGAGATCGAACATTAGGGAAATGGTCACCCAACTAGGAAGAACCGTTCAAAGTAAGTCAGGCCTTTAACAACAATGCCTATGAGATAAAAGAAATAGATTTTGATGAAAGAATCTTGAGAGTAAGTGGGAAATATCTAAAGCGATATAAGCCTATGCTATAAGAAATACACATTCACACATAAAAATTCCATTAATAATGGTCACAATAGACCAATAACAAAAAATGGCATACAAATAGGTCATAACGTGTTACAAATTAAAACATAAAAATGCTTGTAAGCCATCAGAGTGCACAAAATGAAATGCACAAACATCCAGACAGAGTTTGGCAAAAAAAACTAGTTATTCATCCATGCCTCCCCGTGCTCCTGAATTGAGGAAATTCATCCAGTCCTCATCAACATCTAGATCAAATTTGTAGCTTTGGGGCAACCTCTTCTTGGGAGGTTTCATCTAGGTCACCGATGTCTTCCCAACAATTTTAGCCCCAGTATCCGACACAACAACCTTTGAAGTGGTTGGGTTGGAGGGCTCTGGATCTTTATTGGCCACCTTCTGGTCTACAAGAGAATTTGAAGAAGAACTCATGGTGAATTTGAATGAGTGTAGGAAGAAGGTGCATGAAGCCACACCTTTTATAGGGGAAATGTTCCTCGAGCGAATCACCTGGCGAAAGGGTGGGAGCTTGAAAGGAGTGTAATCAGTCTTGGGAGAAGAGTGTTGCTCAGACAATAGCTCTTTCTAGGTCTTGGAAACAGTGCCTTGTTGTTCAATTAATGTAGATGACCGATTTTCGAGGAAGTAGATTTAGACCACTATTTCCACTCCAGTTATAAATGAACTATGGGAGATGATATTTATACCCAAGGCCATGCGACGCAAGGGTTTTCTGGGGCTTTGAGCTATTTTAGTGGGAATATTGAAGATCCCCATGTCTTAAAAACTTGTGGCGCCAAAAGTGGAATCACGACAGATGTGACAAGTTGTCTCAATTCGACAGCAAGTGAACAGTTGATTGGCACAAATCGACAGTCAAAGAATGCGTCGAATTCACTCATGAAATTCCAAAAGGCCAAGTTTCTTGATCGACCACCTCTATGTCGAAATTTCCCTTTGGGGGGGGGGGGAATTTGTTGGCTGGAGATTTCGACTTACTCAGAAAAGTATGTTTAGAAGCAAATCCATGAGCATGCCAAGAAGGAAGAGTTTCGACCTTGCCAAAAGAAAAGGGAACTTGACAAAGGGGTTGACAGACATCATAAGAAATGAGGATTCGATGCATCCAAAAGAAACCACTAAGTCGAAGGCATATTGACAAAGAGATCCAGAAAGTTGCAAGGGAACTGCTCCAAGGAGTGGGACAAAGTAGTGGGTGGTTACCAGGAAAGTGGGTTGACAGGTGTCAAAACCTGATTTGTTGGAAGGTGTCTGACAATTATTTTGTATGTTTATATAAGTAGATTTTATTTTCATTATTTAAGGTCGTATTTCTTTACATTGTAAAAAGGACACACTCAAAGTACTGAGCATCATAGAAACAAGTTAACACCTTACGCAAAATGTACGATAGCGTCCAAACACTTATGTTTTCAAGTTATTTTAATTCCAAGTTAATTTAAATACTTTCCTTTGTCTTTATCCTTTTTATCCTGCTTTTAGTTGCCTTTCTTGCCTTTTTCATTCAAGCATTCTGCGAGAGTTTGCTATAAACACAAAAATACCAAAAATATACACAAAACCCCCCTTACCGTTCTACATTACAAGAGTTCGCAACATAACTAATCAGATAGAGCAGTCCTAGGACTTGTTTGGTCAGTTCCGCAAGTAAACCTCTCGTAGAGGAGGCCAGCAAATTGTTCGCACGAAAACCACATGAAAACACTTATATGCTTCATTCTTATGGTATCCAACCTGAATCATAGGTTAACTCTAATGATCATGCTTCCCTTTCATTGCATCAGGAATATGCTTGTAGTAAATAGAGCCAAATACCTTCAAATGACACATTGATAGTCGTCTGCCACTCCATACTTCTTTAGGAACGTTGTTCTTCAACTTCTTAGCAGGGCACCTATTCAATATATAAACAGCATTCGAAACAACTTCACCTTATAAGGATTTAGGAAAATTCTTCTATTTCAGCATGCATCTCGCCATGTCCAATATGATCTTGTATCTTTTTTCTGATATTCCATTATATTGAGAAGTATAAGGAGCAGTTATCTCATGATCAATACCATGTTCTACACAAAATGCTTCAAATATCTTGGATGTGTATTCGCCACCTTCATCTGTTCGCATGACTTTGATCTTCTTTTCACTCTGATTTTTGACAAGTATCTTGAATCTCTTAAAGATTTCAAATACTTTGTCCTTTGGCTTGATCACATGTATCCAAAGCTTTAGACTACACTCATCAATAAATGAGATGAAATATTTGTTTCCACCAAAGGTATGCTCTTCAAAAGGACCACATACATATGAATGTACAACTTTGAGTATGCAGGATGATCTCATTGGCATAGTCGAAATGAAGGAATTCCTGGACTAATTTCTGACTAGACAACCTTTACAAGGTTTGTTAGGTATCTCAAGACTTGGTATTACCATATCTTGAGTGACCAGTTGATTGAGCTACCTAAA
Organism: Lathyrus aphaca; assembly: GCA_963966055.1. Taxonomy (NCBI): domain Eukaryota; kingdom Viridiplantae; phylum Streptophyta; class Magnoliopsida; order Fabales; family Fabaceae; genus Lathyrus; species Lathyrus aphaca. Next base: position 222,087,605 of record OZ014519.1, read on the forward strand.
GTTTTAAATGACCAAACCTCAAATTCCACAACCAACTATTCTTGTGGTCGACAACTATTTTCAGAAATTGTACCTCGGTCAAACTAATCATGGTATTAAATGTCTTATTCTTTGACAAGGGAGATTTCGAGACCAGGTTATTATTGCTGTCAAAAAGTTCTAAGGCTTCATATTTCATAACCACTCAGAACCCATTTTCGACCAGTTGTTCAACACTTAGCAGATTACACTTCATTCCAGGGATATAGGGTACATCTTTTATCAAAGCTTTAGCTCCACTAATCCTTTGAATAACTATGTTGTCAGTACCATTTGCTCGTAATGAGCTATTATCAAGTTTGACCTTTCTCTTCTTTGACTCGTCGAAATCTACTAGCCATTCATTTTGAACAATCATGTGATTCGAGCAGCTTGAGTCAAGGATCCAGATCTTAGATTCAACATGGTCATCTACAACTGTAGCCATAACCACCATATCATTTGAATCTTGACGTGCAAGGTTCGCTTCTTCGTCCTTCCCTTTTTCTGATCCTTTGTCTTTCCTGTACCAACAATGCTTAGCCAAGTGACCCCGCTTTTCACAGTTATAACACTACACACCTTTTTTCTCTGCTTTGTTTTTATGATGGGAATTTCCTTTTTCTCTTTTCGAGGATTCAGAAGTTCTATCATCGATCTTTTTCTTGTGAGGGTTCAACCAAGACTTATTTTCTTGATTCTTGTCGAGTTTGCCTTTGAACTTGTTGGAACCACCATTCTTCTTCCATGAATAAACTTGTAGTGCTTGTAACGCCACGAAAATATAAATTAATCATTTATATATTTATTTATTTAATTTAGAAAGAATTAAGAAGTTTTGGTGAGTTTTTTGGAGAATATTGGATCAAAAGAGTATTTTTAAATAATTTAATAGAATGAATAATCATGTATTATTTAGACTATTATTATTATTAAAAATAATAAGAAAAGGGCAAGGTGGTCATAAAGGAAAAAGAAGTAAGGATAGGATTGGAAGTTCATAAAATGGGATATTTGTTTAAAGAGGAGAATACCGATCAATTTCTAATTTATCGTATTTTGTGAGGAAGAACTCTGAAGAAGAGAAAAGGATGAGAAAAAGCCCTAAGATCTTGAAGAATTGTCGAAGAATCTTAGAGAAGGAGGAAAACTACGGATTTTTCTCTAAGGTGTGGGGAGATTTTCACCTTTTATTATAATTGTATGTTGTTTGGATTATGAATAGGATAAGGTTTTGTGGTTTGGATAATTTGAGTGATTTGGTGGTTAGATTGTGTGAGATAAGCATGTGTTAATGAAATAGGATGATATGTGTTGATGTATGTGTAAATGGTGGTTTATTTGATGCATTTTCGTACATGAAAAACTGGAAAAATTGGGGTTTTGGGGTTTGAGTTGTAGCAGTAAATTATGCATTGGGCGGAAGAATTTTTTTGGGTTAAGGCTTCTTGACACGATTGTGTCACAGGACACAGGCAACTGTGTCAGACAACTGTTTTTGCTATATTTTTCTGTTTTGTTTTTCTAGTGCAGGTTTTCTGACACAACTATGTCATTGGACACGGGCGACCGTGTTGGATGGCTCTTTTTGTTGTTTTGATGTTTCTTGACATTTTCTCTTGCTGATTTTTGTTCTTTTGTTGCTGCATTGATGATAAAACATGATTGTATGATGATTATTAATGAAATAAAATGAGTGATGTGAGACATTTTCCAGTGCTGAATTTTTAGAAAAAGTTGAATTGGTTTTTATGATTATAAACGTGGATTGATTATAAATTGATGATTTGATGTTATTGATAAATGGCGTATTGTTGATATGTTGTCATGATAAAGAACATGATTAATGATGATTAATTTTTAAATTTGAAATGAATGATGCATGTGTTGATTTTTTTTGATGATTTTGAGGAGAATAATATTAATGTGTTTCATAGCATCATATGTTGGGACTTCAGTCAATTGGTAGCTTCAATCCCATTACGTGGATTAAAGTGATATGTTGATTATGTTGTGCTCCTTTTTGAGGGTTGATGGACAGTGTCCATCCATGGAGAATCGGTACCACATGCATTCTTTGCATTTCATTCTAGTTGACATTGCATATGAATGATGTAGATGTGATTATGTTATGAATATTTGTTGATGATACCATGACATTGTTGTTGTTGCTTATTCTATTTATTTTCCATGTCAATATATTATTATAATGGATTGTGATTTCTCACCCTGCCTACTTGGAAATGTTGCCTCTTATGTGGGTAACTTGTAATTAACCAAGAGTAGACTTACGGTGCTGGAGGATTGAGTCTTGGAGCGTTTCTTTTGTTGTTTTAGTACTGTTTAGAGGTGTCCTGCTCTGTGTCATGTAACATCGGGTTGGGAGTAGTTTGCAAACCTCACATTTCTTTTGGTTTTATGTTGGAATATACACATCGTTGATGTTATTTTGAATTGGATATATTTCTTATGAAGCATTTTTAATTGACTTGAATTGGAAGTATGATTCTGTTGCGTAGTTATTAATTTTATGTGAATAAAGAATGTGTAACTCGTGTTACGGGACATGACATGATTACTAATGATGTTTTGCATAAATTTGGCACCTTTCTTACTGATTTTACTATGATAATATGAAATATTTTTCTAAAATTGTTTGTGAGGTAGAAGGGTGTTACATTAGTGGTATTAGAGCAGGTCTATCTGTTCGGCCAAGTTATGCAGCGTTGTTTATTCCTTAGTGCGCTACATGTTTGTGAAACACTGTCAGTACTTGCTTATTAGTTTTCTAATTGTTTGTCTCCAAGAGTTGGGTTGAAATAAGTGGGGGAGAAGTTTACTCCCCATATATGTTTATAGTGTGAGGAGTTGGTTCGAGGTGATATTGATTGCAAGAGTGCAAGTGTTATTGGAATTGTATTATTGTGAACTGACGAGAGTACATATTAATGATTCTTATATGTCGGTCAAGTTTGAGATTCCTTTAAAGGAGGAAGAGCTGGTATGGTGGATGTTTGCTTCTTGGGGGAATAGAGAGCAATGTGAAGACTAATGTTATGTTAGTGATGTGTAATTCTTGATGTCTCTTGAAGACAATTGCGACTTGCCTCTAGAGGGTAGATATAAGTTTGTAAACATATGAGAAATGGTATTTTTATCTGCTAAGTAAGTAAGATAACTCTTAGATAAGGAAACGTATATGAGTGTATGTGGGTAATATCGGTTATATGAGATGCGCACAGATTATTGACGGTGGAATTAGGAGATGATTGAGATTAAGGATCTACTCCAAAGAATTGAAGATTTGATGGACCAATTTGTAGGCTAGTATGTCTTCAGTATAATTAGATTGAGGTCAGATTAAATTTCAAATTTTGGGTGAAGAGTGAGAATAGTTGGAGGATCTTGGAAGCAAGAGAGAGAGAGGTATAACTCATGTTCATTAATTTCGATTCTCATTTTGGCAGTTATAGAACAACCTTTAGAAAAAGGGGCATAACTTCTCACTCGTAAATATGATGGAAAGGATTCTAGACTTTTCGGAAAGCTTACAAAATTTTCTACAGTTTTCATATAAATTTTGCCTTCAGAATGTTTTAGAATAGAGAGAAAAACTCGTTTGAATATTTGGGTTTGGTGCTGGTTTTGGTGGAAGTTTGTATATAGGATTTCTTGACCAGCCTCCATTGCAAAGGCAATTACTTTTTACTCGTAACTCAAATTTAGGCGATTTTTAAAATTCTGGAATCTACATGAAATTTCCTTCATTTTGGAATATATTTTTGTGTCTGGGAGGTCTTTATTGAAGAAGATAATTGTGTTTGAAGTTGAACGATTCTTGCTAGAGATAAGTAAAATAAGTTCAAGTGTAAAATGTTTGGAAATAGGAAGGAAGTAAGGGTATATGAGGAGCACATAGAGATGCAGCATATACCAATGGAGAATTATTAGAATATAGATATATTTAAGGAAGTTTAAATAGTAAAGTGGATTGTGTGTTATTGATGTATGGTGTCGACATGTGTCGGGAATTATTTTGGAAGGTTTCTATCTCCAAGCAGACGATGAAGTGGTATTGTTACAGATGTCATTTGAATGAGAACCAAGTGTGAAACTATACGGATCATCAAGGTTAAAAGATTAAAGGAAAGACGAAGGATTTGTTATTGTGTTAAAGTTTTTAATTTGGATAAATGCTTCATTTTATGCAAACCGATTTTGATTGTACTTGGTGTAGTAGTAGTTTTGGTATTGGAAGAATATTTAGAAATTATGTTGTACTATGAGCGGGTATAGAAGAGTATGTAATATATTTTTGGGAGTTTATGAGCCATTGACAAGGTTGTAAAGAAGGAAAATAAGAAAATGTTTGTAAGCCTCAGAGGGATTGGGATCATGTTTGTGTTAAGAAAGTGTTAAAGTATGATAGAATGAATTAGGGGAATTTCTATCATCAAACATATGTGGAAATGTTATTATCAAGAGTATGATTAGGATGAACTTCAAATGTGAAAAATATATGGATCTTAGATGCTATGAGATTTAAAGAATATTATAGGACCATGTTGTCTTAGATGACTGTGAGAACAAGTTCGAGAGGAAATGCTATTGTAGTTAGTAACAATGGTTTATGCTTCATCAAGGTTGTCGTCTATCTATTGACAAATTGAAGAACTGATCACCCTTAATCTCTTGTTGATAGTATATGAGATCGTGTTGGATGTGATAGACTTGTCTTTCCAGCTTGATAGTATGTGCATTAAATTGGTATTCTATCGAGGAGATAACTTGAATTGTTGAAGGGTTTTGAATTCAATTTAAATTACCATCCTGGTAAAGCAAATGTGCTGGTTGATGCTTTGAGTAGAAAGTCATTGCATATATTGATGCTTATTGTGAGAGAATTAGAGATGATTGAGCAGTTCAGAGATATGAGCTTTTTGTGTGAGACAATTGCTGATAGTGTGAAATTGGGAATGTTGAAGTTGACTAGTGTAATTTTAGAAGAAATCCGTGTGGGTTAGAAATCTAATTTGAAATTGGTCGATCAGTCAATACTGGTTAATCAAGGTAATGGAGGTGAGTTCTGAATTGATGAAGAGGGAGTTTTGAGGTTCAGTGATAGAGTATGTATTCCGTACATTCCAGAGATTAAAAAGAGTATATTAGAGGAAGGACATTGAAGTAGACTGAGTATTCATGCTGGTGCTACGAAGATGTATCAAGATCTGCGAAAGTTGTTTTGGTGGTCGAGTATGAAGAGAGATATTACAGAATTTGTGTATGCGTGTTTGACTTGCCAGAAGTTAAATATTGAACATCTAAAGCCTTCGGGTATGATGCAACCGTTGAATGTTCTTGAATGGAAATGGCATAACATTGTTATGGATTTTGTGACTGGTTTACCAGAGACTGCAAGAGGAAATGACTCGATTTGGGTGATTATGAATAGGTTAACTAAGTTGGCGCATTTCTTGCCGATGAAGATTAATCATTCTATGCAGAAGTTAGCTAAGATGTATATTGATGAGATTGTGAAGTTGCATGAGATACCTTCGAGTATTGTGTCAGATAAAGATTTGTGGTTTACATCGAGGTTTTGGAAGAGTTTACAAGATGCTTTGGGTACTATGTTCAGGATGATTTTTGTTTATCATATGCAGACAGATGGTCAGACGGAAAGAACTATCCAATCTTTGGAAGATTTGCTGAGAGCTTGTGTGTTGGACCAAGGGGGTCTTGGAATAGTCATTTGCCATTTATTGAGTTTACATACAACAACAGTTTTCATATTGTCATCTCCCATCGACAGCAATTCATATTGTCATTGCAAAGTTAGAAACTTGACAACCTTGACTTTCTTGCCTTCTTCATAGTACTTGACAAGAATATCTCATGCCTCATTCGCCGATTAAATATGAGCGATTCCGTCGAAATTAGCCGCATCAACCTCCGATTGGATGTAAAATGTCGCCTTGCAATCCTTCTTGACATCCTTGTGAGCAGTTCTCTGTGTGTCAGCTGCATTTTCACCAAGTGCAGGAACGTCATTAGTAACCACTTCTAGGATTTCATGAAAGGCAAATAAAGATTGCATTTGTTTTCTCCATTGAAGCCAATTCTTGCCATCAGGAGTTGGAAGGGAGTTTGGTAAATTTCTGTTACCATTCATCTTTGCAGCGATTGATCAACAACAACAACCCACGATCTCGGAAGCACGGTCTCTGACGTTTGATTCTTGAAAACATGATAAAGAATCTAACAAGAGCTCTAGATATCAATTTGTTAGTGCATGAGACACTTTTTGTGAGGAGAGAAAGAAAGAATACGGAAATAAGGATTGTATTATTGAATGATTATGATATAATTACAAAGTGTCTATTTATATACACCTAAATGACTTGACTACTAAACAACAAAGAGTTAAATATGTTTGTGGTCCTCATAAATATCTAATATTTCATTTTTAGTTCCTCAAAAAAATCCTTCAAAGAATGGTCCTCCTAAAATTTTCAATCCATACTTTTGGTCCCTTCTACAACTTAGCGACTGATTTTACAATTTAGCAACAAAATTAGCGACTACTTACTGCTTAACGACTGAATTAACAACGATTTTGGCAATTTTTTTAGAAGAAAGGACTAAAAGTGTGGATGTAAATACTTAGGAGGTTCATTCTTTAAAGGAAATTTTTCGAGGGACTAAAAACAAAATTAAAATATTTATAAGGACCAAAAAGATACTTAACCCAACAACAAATAACAAACTAAATAATAAATCATAACCCTAATTAATATTGAATTTGGACCATATAATACAACTTGAATTATATCTAATGTTTACAATAAATACATGTTGGAGCATGATCAAGAATCTGAGGACTACCATAAGACCTTGATTCCCTAACAAGGCGTGATCAACAAGAATTGCATGTCTTCTAATAAAACTAATTTTATTTTGATGAACATTCATAAAATCTTTGAATATTCATCCAAATTCAATCACACGATAGTTTGGGACACATTAAATTAGATAGACACATGATAAGATATTTCTTATCTTTAAATTTAAAAAATTGTCTTTGTAAAACAATTAAAAATGTATGAAATTACCTTTTAAATAAACAACTTTATTTTATTTATATAAAATATAATGAGTAAATAAGTAGTTCTATTATATAATAAAATAATTAAATGAAAAAATATTATATATAAATGATAAAACTACCATGGTAAGAAAATTATACATAAAAACACAATTCAATTAATATTAATATTTCGTTAAGTTTAAAATAATAATTATATATATTTTTAATATTCTAATTTTAATTAATTAGTTATTATTTATAATTACATATCAAATACCTTTTTTGTTTAATTTTTGTTATTATTTATAATTACATATTAATTTTTATTTATATTATTAATTTTAACGATAATAATATTTTGAGCCGACCACAAGTCCTAATAGAAGAAAAACCCTTTTACAATTCTCAAATACTAAGAAATTTTTATCAAAATAACCAACTTTTTCAATTTTAATCCCAAACTAATTCACATCTCAAATTAATTCTCAATATATCCCACTTTTCCAAAAAAATATATGAATTCAAGAGGAGACGCCAATTGAATTGGTGATTCCTAAATTTTTTTAAAATTTTTCAATTTTCTACGGATTTTTCTGCAAATTTGAAATTACATGCGGATTTACTTGCGAATTTATCTACGGATATAAGTAAATCTGCAAGTATATCTACGGGTAATGTCAAATCTGTAGGTAAATCCACAAATAACTGAAAATATTTGAAAAAGATATAGGAAACGCCAATTCAATTGGCGCCTCCTGTTTGATTCATTTTTTTTTTTGGAAAGTGGGATATAATGAGAATTAATTTGAAAGGTAGGTAAGTTTGAGATTAAAATTGAAAAATTGGTTATTTTGATAAAATTCTCAAACGCTGAGCCTAACGGTGTGGATTTTTTTTTTAAAATAACCCACTTTAATAAATAAAATACCAAAATAATGTGTTTCAAAACAAATACCAAACTGACGTAGTTTTTTAACAGATTCGCCATTTGATTTGGCGAACATGTTCAAAATACAACATGATTCGTCAATCAAATTGGCTAAACAATGAAATTTTGCACACACTCACCAATCCAAATGGCGAACATGGCTAAAAATCAAATGAATTCGCCAATCCATCTGGCGAATATGTGCAATGTGATTATTTGATTTTTTTTAATGTTTTCCTAATTAATTTGGCAGACATATATATATATATATATATATATATATATATATATATATATATATATATATATATATATATATATATATATATATATATATTTATGTGAAACACTTATATTTAATTTTTTATTAATATATATGATAAGAATTATAATTTTTTTTACTTAATAATGATAAGTTAATAAATTTAATTAAAAGAATTCGATAAAGAAAAAATTAATAGAAAATCATTATTGATAATTCAACAGTGGTATTACAAAAGATTAATTTCCCGCCCGATCTAAATGTCCCCAAGTACCACATCCACAGGGATGACCCCGCCTTCGAACTCTACCACGAGGTGGTTGAGGTGCCTCCTGTCTTTGTGTGTTTGGTGGAGGCGGTTGTTCTTGAGCCGATGATTTTGTTATGTTTGCAACTGTTTGTCCCTAATAACCAGGAGGGTTGCTGCCAAAGGCGCTGCCGTAACTCAGTTGAGTGCCCATGTTTTCAAAGTTGGGTCGTATTGGTTGAGCTGGGTTGGATTGGGTTTGGTGAGGACGATACAATTGACCGAATGAGGATATTGCCTCGTTTTGAGAACGAAACAAAGGTGGGGGCTATGGTAGGCTGGTGTGGAGTTGAAGGAGTTATCAGGGGTATATTGGAATGGGTTAGGCTTTTGTTGTTGTGATTGCGTTTGTGGCATGAATGGGTTACGGGTTTGGAGGAATGGTCTATGGGTGTTTGAATTTGATGGCTGGAATTGGGTGGGTAAGTCATGGTGTGGGGTAGGTGGTTGGGCGTATCCTGTAGCTTGTGATCGGGGGTCAATCAAGTATGGGTTATCAAATACCCACTGTTGCGTAGTAATTGACCTAAACCAAACTAAATATTCTCTAGTTGGTCTAACATTTTGCAGGACTGGAAACCTTAGGACATGTTGGCGGTGATCTCTCCATTGTTGACGCAACTCCCTAGCAAAGTCTTTTCAATCATCCATATTCCACATGTCACTTACTCTTTTCAAATGTCATTCTCCCAAACATGTCGGAGGACCCGGAATGCCTTGTTGCATTCCGAACTGCATTTTCACCCGATCTGTCTGGTGCATTTCAATTGTAGTGAACCGAATGATTGGTGTTTTTGTTGTCCAAATTGCAGCATCTTCGGGGTTAAGTTCATAGTCCAGGCCTAAATATGGCCGCCAGATAAACTGCATTAAAAGAAAAGAATTTTTTTAGAAGAGAATTTTTTTAGTACATAAATTGCATTAAAAAGAAAATGAATATTTTTAGAAGAGAATTGTTTAAGTAGAATATTTAAAATACCTGGTCAACACCCACGTGATCTAACAAATTGCGATAGAGAACTATAGAACTTCTAGGATTCCTGTTGTAATCCATCCCAAGATCGGACCAGCTAAACAAAAAAAATTTAAAAGCAATTAGTTACAATAATCGTAGAAAATTTAAGAAGAATAATCGTAGAAAATTTAAAATTTAATATTTTAAGAAAATAATTATAATAGCAAACTTACTGGTTAGCGTAGAGGAACAAACATGGATTCATATTGCGTGGGGCGAGCATCGGCAATCTTGAATACCCCCATGCTTGTAACAGAAAAGCACAACCAAAAAATGTACAAGTATCCTTTGCGGCATTCTTACAAAGACTACTATACAAATGGGCCAAAACAACTGAACCCCAACTATATGTGTTTACATTGTTGATGTCTCGCAACAACGGTAAATACATCATATTTATTGTGTTATCGGTACCGTCAGGAAATAAAAAATGACCAAATAAAATCATAATATAACACCTAGTCTTAATAAGTTTTTCTAACTCAGTTGATTCATCGTTTAAAATTATACTAGCATAATGGGATCTAAGTACTCCTATATTAATCGATGAACCCATGCTACGAGTATTTGCTGGATGCTCCTCGTCAATGAGAGAGGCACCCAACAATTCCTCTACTATTCTGATTTCATGGTTGACCTCACCAAAAACAACTTTACCAGTTACACGTAAACCCAAAAGCATGTAAACATCTTCGAGTGTTACCGTGCATTCACCAAATGGCAGGTGAAAAGTGCGTGTCGCTGGTCTCCATCTCTCTTGTAGTGCCAGAATAAACTTCTTGTCTATCGAATTGTTGTGCACTTTTATGACATCACCAAATCCGCATAAACGTAGATACGATTCTATGATTGGATCATACGGTATGTAGTCATGCACCCGACAACAGAATCTTTTTACATTCTGTAGACAAACATGATATAAGTAAAAATTATATATAATTGATATAAGTAAAATTTAAATAAAATTGACATAAGTAAAAACAAGTCAAAATAATTATGGCAAGAATAAAACATACAAAATTAGCAATATTTTCAAGTGTTCCTCTATGTTGATCACCCATAGTTAGTAGAGTCATTGAATATTGATTTACTAGAGTGTTTAGAAATCTAGAGTGTTTAGTGAGTGGTTAAAACATAAAATTGGTGGTTGGATTTATAGGCAAAAAAAATAATTGCACGCATAAGCCAAATGAAATGGCGAACGTGTGAAAATGCATGTGAATTCGCCATATTGATTGGCGAATTGGTGTAATATTCAGAAGCCCTAAAATAAATTTTGATTGGTGCAATGCCTTTTGTGAGGATCAACATCCTCATTCTCTTCTCTGATTGGCGAGCAGCAAGCAAACGAGGATCATGGACTTCACATGCAGCAAGCAACCTCCCAAAGCATGCATTGAATAATGTTGTTGAACTCATGCACATGCATTGAATGATGTTGTTGACCACATTGAATTCATGCATGCAGGTGACAAGAAATAACACTGCTGGGAATCTCGCAGGCACACACGCAAGAATCATGCATGCAGGGAGCAGGCACACACGCAGGAATCTTCAGCTTTTGCTCAGTTACACCAATTTGCCACCTTGATTGGCGAATCCCTATACTAATTCGCCATATGGCTTGACGAACGTGTTACTAATTTTATATCCTACAACAAACCATATGGCGAATGTGTTATGAAATTATTTTATGTACGAATTCATTATATGTACAAATAATTGTTACAACATTTTATTTTATTTTAGGATTCATATAATTTTTTATGGCATGTACAAATAATTTGCACATTCAAATGATAACTGGTACAACTTGTAAATACTTTGCATAACTTGTAAAATAAAGTGTACACAACTTGTAAATAATAACACAACTTGTAAAATAATTGAATAGGATAAGCCTATGTTTCATAATTGAATAGGCAAACAGTATAAGATAAGCCTACGTTTCAGAAGCCTACGAAAACAATTTTCCACAACTTGTACACAACTTTCAAAGAAATAACAGTAAACATATTTTTAAAAAATTGTAAAATAACAGTAAACATATATTAAAATAATTGTACACAATTCTATTTATAGATATGTTTAGTTGTTTCAATGTACCAAAAACCTCAAAACATTAAACATAACTCAAAGTGTCTTTGTATTTGAACTATGGCTCAATCACCACAGTATATGATCAACGCCCATATAAATGGTGAAATATTCGATTGTAACCTATCTGGGTTCAACTTTCGTAACACCGAATTTACGCAGTTCTCAATCACCCGACGGTCCAATTTTGCTCATCTAAAACAGAGGTTGGAAAAGAAAATACAGCGTGATCCAGTAGACGTCATCATTTACAAAAATTCAGTCTTTTATGAGGATAACTAGGTCATGTTTTTCCAATTAACTATATGTGATGACGAAAGTGTTCGTATTATGTTTCTCAGCCATGAGTATTCTAGTTTCAATGAAATTGAGCTTTACATTACACTACACTAACAACAGATGTCTCAAACCGTTGATCCTTCGCAAGTGTTTTGCAAATTTGACAATAATTTAGCTGAAGTCGATGTTGTTGATGAGGACGAGGAAGAAGAGGAGGTAATTGTTGATGAAATGGTCAATGAACATGAGGTCCCGACCAGTCATGTATATCGTCCTCCTCAACACATGACAAGCCTGAACTTGGAAGGTGATGACCCATCTTCAGATATATTTTACGATCCGTATCCTCAAAGACAAGGTGCATTAAATGAGGGCGACCATTTTCGAACAAAAGAAGACTACGTCCGAGCGATCAAATATTACCACATGGATTTATCAATTGATTATAAGGTCGACCGAACGAACCCGACACTGTATAAGATATGTTGTCATGACATGATGTCTGTGTTTCGATTGACATCATCGTACAGAAAGAGAAGTGAGGATTGTAAGGTTGCGTCTATGGGTCCAGAGCATACTTGTGTGATAACTAATGCATTGCAGGATCATCGGCAACTGAGCTCCCAGCTAATATGCAATGATATCTTATCAATCATTGGCGATGACCCTTTGGTAAAGGTCAACACGATAATTAAACACATAGTTCATAAACACATATATACTCCGTCGTACAGGAAAGCATGGATAGCTAGAACGAAGGTTGTTGCCGTTGTATTTGGAAATTGGGAGGACTCGTACAAAGAACTCCCAAAGTTTTTGTTGGCACTTAAGCACTATGCTTCAGGGACTATTGTCATTCTTGAGAACTTGTCGGATTATACTCCAGAAAGTCATTGTGTTAGTGGAAATGGCATATTCCACCGACTCTTTTGGGAATTTGACCCATGTATAAAGGGTTTTGCCTTCTGCAAGCCTATAATCCAAATTGATGGAACATGTCTCTACGACAAATACAAAGGAACTTTATTGATGGAAGTGGCCCAGGACGGAAATAACATCATCTTCCCAATTTCATTCACTATAGTCGAGGGAGAGACTGCTGAGGGATGAAGTTTTTTCCTGAAAAATCTCCGACTTCACGTGGCTCCCCAGTCTAACTTATGTTTGATTTCGGACAGACGTACATCAATTGAGAGTGCTTGGAAGAATGTTGATAACGGCTGGCAAGATCCTCCTTCAACACATGTCTATTGCATTAGACACATCGCTCAAAATTTCATGAGAGATCAAAGACAAGGAATTGCGGAAGAAGGTCGTGAATGCAGGGTATTCATTAACCGAACCTTCATTCAAACACTATTGTGACAAAATCAGACTGACAAATGAAGATGCATTCAGATGAATCAACCAAATTCCATTGGATAAGTGGACCAGGGCCTACGAAAAAGGACAATGATGGGGTCACATGACCACAAATCTCGTGGAATCAATGAACTATGTTTTTAAAGGCATCTGTAACCTACCGATAACCGCTTTGGTGAGGTCAACCTACTTTAGGCTCGGGGAAGTTTTTGACACCAGGCGTTCAAAATGGATTTCTATCCTACAGTCTGGTTAAGTGTTCAGCGATAGCTCAATGACATTCATTAAAGAGGAAGCTTCCAAATCTAACACACATATGGTCACATTTAACCGCAATAAAGGACATTTCAATGTTGCTGAGATAATGGATCACCACGAAGGGAGACCGAGGGGATCCTATCGGGTAGAACTTGATAACAATTGGTGCGACTGCGGAACATTTCAAGCCTTTCATATGCCTTGCTCCCATGTTATAGCGGCATGTTCAAAGGTTCGGCTAGACCCTTCAAGCTTACTGTCCCCTGTTTACCAAGTGCACAATCTTTGCAACGTCTACAACAAAAGCTTTCCGGTTGTTACAAATGAGGAATATTGGCCCATATACAACGGGGAAATAGTATGGCACAATGAAAACATACGAAGAAAGAAAAAGGGGTGTCCTAACAGCATGCGTATTCGCGCAGAAATGGATACAGCAAACAAAGTAGTGAGACTATGCAGTTCATGTCGTCAGCCCGGGCACAATCGTAAAAAATGTCCCAATGTTGGACCAAGCACAACGACATAATTTAAACCATTGTAACCATATCTATTTATAATAGAAGCCTCGTTCGTTTCATTCATACCAATAAAATCTTACAACCACATACAAGAACATATATAAATAAAACAAGAAAATACATAATTTAAAACATGACCATGCATAAATAAAACAACTAGAACATTCAACATATCTAGCCTATTACAACTATCAAGGCAACTTCATCTCGGCCTAACATCCTCGTAAGAACACCCACATCATTGACCACTTTTCTCCATTTCATCACACCAGACTCCACAACCCGCTTCTCAATTTTAATGATCTTTTATTTAGGCCTCATTTCTCCTTCTAACCAACGGTTTAATTCTCTATGCAAGTGTTCCAAAGTTTGCGGGTTCCAGAGCAGCATCTTCAAAGGAGGCTTTGTTGGTGAGAAAAACACCAAAACATTTTTCTTCAAAATATCAAATTTTGGAAGCGGTTTTTCTGATGTTGAGGATGATGGTGTCGATGCAAATGTATATGGACGAGGAGAAGCCATGTTGTGAGAGAGATGGATTGAAAGTAATGAATGAGAGAGGGATTGTAAGGAAGGAGTGAGAGAAGTTTGGTGTAAATGAGTGATAACCGGGCACATGTATTTATAGGAAAAAAATCACAAGGTAACACATTCACCAATCCAAATGGTGAATGCCTTTAATCACATTGCACACATTCGCTACATCAAGTGGCGAATTCCCTTAAGTATATACACACATTCGTCAAATGGTGTGGTGAATGTGTGATAGAAAAATTCCAATAGCCAAATGGTGTGGCGAATTGGTCATTTTTTTGCTCTAATTGCCCATTCATATGGCGAATGTACACCAAATGTACGCCACTTTGGTAATTTTTTTTAAATCCATGTTATTTTTGTATTTTATTTTTTAACGTGGGTTATTTTTTAAAAAAAAATCAATGTGTGGATGTGTGTGTCTATATAAAGAAAAAGGTACACATACTTTTTTCATACTATGTACATTATAGACTCTTTCGTGAACTTATTTACTAATATGGGCGTTGGAGTGCTAAACTTGTAACTCCACCCTCATTTTGTTGCACCTAAAAACTACACAACAATATCAGAAATCTACCACTGGAACTCATCCATATTTCTTGTTTTAGAACGAAATAATGACCATATTTATGGGAATCGACTTCTGATTTCTGTAAAATTCCACAATTAGATCTTGTTTGGTCCAAAGTCAGAACATCGTAGTATACCACTGAGATGAAGAAGAGTACCTCAAATTTCAATTTTGAAGATCCTCTTGGATCTTCAGAGCTGATATCATATTCGATCTTCGTTATCAACGACACCTAAAGAGAATCATCGCACGAAGAGGAACCTCTGCACCATAACATCCTCAAATGAAAGTTGGGAAACAAAAGATGAAATGGCGACTACATGAGGCCAATTGTCTTGAATTCACGAAAGACAGGTGGAAAGCTTGACGTAATGTTCTCAAAGGCATCACCTTTTTAAAATCCTTTCCTTTAGCACCTAAAAAATGTCTGAAGCTCGGTTATTTGGAAAACAAATAAGTAGTGTCATGGACATCCATTTCGTTATTAATAGAAGATAATATTTTCATCTGCTTCTAAAGGTTTAATAAATGCTCTTAAAGTAGGGATCAGTCGTGGGAAACCCCATCGCACTTGCCCTTCTAAATATCCTTTTTCTTGGAAGGATTACTCGGGGTCATAATATATCCTTGACCAACAAACGCTTAGGACGTCAGAGAGGCACTCTGATCCATGAAGAAAGTTTCCTTAGATATTAATTCTATTTTCTCTACATCATAGAGATTCTGAAGGTATGCAATATACTACTCAGAGAGGAAGACTTGTGCTTCCTAAAGGCGAGATTCATATGGTGGTTCTTAGGACCTGAATGGTTGTGAATAGGCATCGACGAAAATGATCACTATGATAGCTCCAACATGGCCACATTGTAAGACCACTAATTATGTTTCAATCTCACTAAGAACTTTTTCCTGATTCTCTTTGGCGTGGATAAGCCCTGTGCTTTTTTGATGAAATAGTTGGAAAATGTACAAGAGAAGTTCGTTCTCATTCAGTATGTTGAATAAGGAGCTTGGATTTGTTGGAGAGAATGTATTAGTGGGGGAGATAAAAAAGTGAGGAGGGAGAAGCTAATTCTATGGTGATGAAAGAGAAACATGAGGTGGAAGAACTAAAACGTGAGGAAGAAGAAGTTGATTCTATGGTGCTGAAAGCGAAACATAATGTCGAGGGACTTAAATGTGAGGAGGAGGAAAATTAATCTATGAGAGGATCAAGACGAGTTTCTTAAAACAATGGTTAAGAAGTCATTGTTGAAGCTTGGGGATCTTCTCATAGAGGGCACTCTTTGAATGAGGGAAAAAGAACATTCATCAAATTATCGTGAAGAATCTCAATGGTTGATCGAGGATTATGATAGTTGGTGATATTTTGGATGTAAGTTGTAACACCCAACTTCCCCCGCATAATTTTAAAAGAAAAATCAGAGTAAAAATGATTCCCATAAGAAGTTAGGCATTACTTACATCACAAAACTTGCTCTTTATAAGACATGTAACATGAAATTATGGTAATTCAAACTTTATTCGTTACGCAACGTAAAATAAATCGTCTCAATTATAAAAACATTAGTTTACGAAACATAAGGAAATTTCAAAATTCTTTAGCAGACAATTTAAAAGTGAAGGATTCTCGATTCCCACTGTTACATATCAGAGCAAACGCTACTACCGTGAAATACTTCGACTTCACCGACAACGAACTCAACTACTCCTAATTACATGTATATTACCCACATAGAGGCAACATTCAAATAGAAGGGGTGAGATCCTCAAATCAATCAAAAGTACAAGATGATATAAGTGTAAGAGCACATATTATCAAGTTATTCACCCACTTCACACAATCAACAATATCACACGATTCATTTCATACACAGGTAATCACCGCAAACATCATGCAACATAACTATCATAAATTCAATGAGACACAACTAGACTCAATGCATGTGGTACCAGTTTGATCCCTGTTTCGTGATCAAAATTCTCGTCGGAAGGTCTATTAGTCTCTTACACCCCACATGGGCACACGATAATCACCTCAACAACAACGACTCGATTCCATCAAGGAATCCGGATGGACGCTCACACCCCACATACGCAGACGTCATCCCACAACTCATGAAAATGATATACACCTCAACAACATACAATGAATCTCATTTAATCAATGTAGTAGGCAACTCTAAACCACAACAATAACATGTTATACAACTATACCACAACACACTACCATACTAAATCAACAATACATGCTATTACAACGCAAGTAACAACAATACACAATTCATCACACAAGTATCATCATATTAATCTCCCAAAATATATCATTGAAGAAAATCATAATCAAAGCCACAGAGAAATAAGTTATATGAAAGAACAAGAAATAACAAAGAAAAAAAAGCAATAAGGTATGCGCCTCTCCCATCGCCCGAAGAAGCACCACGCGACGTGCCCTCTCCCAAATTCCCAAAACACAGTAGTGTTCCATGATACACCCCTTCATCATCGCCCGCCCCCCAAGACATCACTTGACGGTTCGACCCTACCGCTCGACGGTATGCTCAAAACAACAATTTTGTTGTCTGCGTTTTCTATTAACACAAACCCCAAAATTTCCCCAAAACAAATCATATATTGTAAAAAATATGCATCCAATACCAAAAATTTGTCACAATAATAACATATATTATTCTATAGACACCATCAATGATAATCTTATTCATCTTATCTCATTAGAATCTACCCATTTCCTTATAAAACACCATCAAAATCCCAAATTCTATCTACAACATCAACCTAATAATTTCTACCCGAACATATATATCATCCAACCCTTAAGATATGAAATAAATCCCACCCTTACCTTAAAGTGATGAGTTCTCTTCTTCTCCAATGAAATCTCCTTCTTATCGCCCTAACCTCTTTCTCTTCTGCTCCTCTCTTCTCTTTATCACCATCGATCCAAAACTATCCCCTTTCTCTCTAATCTTCTCTATAAAACTCCCTAATTAGGTTATTCCTCTTTTACCCTTACTCTGTTTCCTATAATTACTAACTTATCCCTCCAACTTTAGCTTATCTTATTATATTATTATTTATTTTATATCCTCTCTCATTATTAACCCAATAATAATAATAATAATAAATAATAATAATAATAATACAAATAATATTAGTAATTTCCACTTAACTACAACGAAACACACAAAACACATAATCATCACCAAAATTTCCTAATTATTTGAAAATAATAAATAAAAAGGAAAATGTGGCGTTACAACTCTCCCCCACTTAAAACATTTTTTCCTCGAAAATTACCTAATGCAAACAAACTCTGATACGACTCTCACATCTTGCTATCCAATTCCCACGTCATGTTCCCATCGAAAGCACCTCCGCATACTAATTTCATGAGAACAATCTCCTTGCCTCTCAACTACTTCACTTCGGGATCATCGATACGCTTTGGTAAAACCTCAACCGTAAGATTATCTCTCACCTCCACCTCATCCATCAGAATCACATGTGACGGATCCAAAACATACTTCCGAAGCTACGAAACATGGAATACATCATGCAAATTTGACAACCGTGGTGGCAATGCCAATCTTTAAGCAACAGGTCCAACTCTTGCAGAAATCTGATACAGACCAATAAATCAAGGAGTAAGCTTTCTAGACTTCAAAGCACGTCCAACACCAGTTACCGGAGTAACTCTCATAAACATATGATCTCCTTCTTGAAACTCAAGATCCTTTCTTATCTTATTGTGGTAACTCTTCTGCCTACTCTGCAAAGTCTTCATCTTTTCTCGAAACAATTTCACCGTCTTAGCAGTCTGTTGAACAATATCGGGTCCAAGCACTACACTCTCGCCAGACTCATGCCAGCATAAAGGCGTCCGACATCTTCGACCATACAACGCTTCAAAAGGTGTCATCCAGGTACTGGAATGATAATTGTTGTTATAATTGAATTCAATCAATGAAAAATAACTATCCCAATCACCTCCTTGTTCAAGTACACAAGCCCTTAACAAATCCTCCAAAGATTCTATAGTCCTTTTTGTCTGTCCATCCGTCTACGGATGATAAGCTGGACTCAACCTCAGCTTCGAACCTAACGCTTCTTGCAAACTTTCACAAAATCTAGAAGTAAACCTCGAATCCCTATCTGACACAATACTCAACGGAATCCCATGCAACTTCACAATCACGCAGATATAAATATCTGCCAACCTTTGCAAAGGAAAACTGATGTTAATCGGAATAAAGTGTGCTGACTTCGCCAGTCTATCGACAACCACCCAAATCACATCATGTCCTTGCAAAGTATTTGGCAAACCCGTAACAAAACCCATAGAAATACTATCCCATTTCCACTCTAGGATATCCAATGGTTGCATCAGACCAACAGGTTTCTGATGTTCCACCTTCGACTTCTGACAAGTCAAACAAGCATAAACAAAGTGATTTATGTCACGCTTCAATCTAGGCTACCAAAATATACTTTTAAGATCCTGATACATCTTTGTAGCACCTGGGTGAATACTCAAGCTACTTCTGTGACTCTCCTTAAGAATCATTCTCTTCAATTCAAAATCATCAGGGATACAAATCCATTCACAGAATCTTAGCACACCTTGTTCGTTAACTCGGAAATCACTACTTCCAGCACATTCATCATCCACCATAAAGTCCACTAATTTCACACCAACTTCTGACCCTCTCTGATACTATTGAGAAAATCATTGTTAATCTTCAATATACCCAACATCACGATATGCAATGTTTGTTTACAAACCAAACTCATGTCTCTAAACTGCTCAATTAACTCCAACTCTTTAACCATCATAGAAAACATATGCAAGGTCTTCCGACTTAAAGCATCAACCACAACATTAGCTTTATCGGGATGATAATTCAAGCCAAAATCATAATCCTTTAAGAATTCTAACCAATGTCTCTGCCTCATATTCAACTCCTTTTGGTCAAACAGATATATCAAACTTTTATGATCACTATACACCTCAAATCTAGAACCATACAAATAATGCCTCCACATCTTTAGTACAAATACGCCTACTGCTAACTCCAATCATGGGTAGGATAATTCCTCTCATGAATTATCAACTGACGTGAAGCTTGAGCTACTACTTGACCGTCCTGCATTAGCACACCATCCAAACCCATCAAGGAAGCATCACAATACACTACAAACGGTTCATCTGGTTTAGGTAAAGTCAAAACTAGAGACGTAGTCAACTTCTTCTTCAGTTCAATGAAACTCTGCTCACACTGGATGTCCCACACAAATTCCTTATCCTTACAAGTTAACCGAGTCAATGGAAGTGGCAACTTCGAAAAACCTTCAATGAATCTACAATAACAACCAGCTAATTCCAAAAAGCTTTTGATCTCAGTCACCGTCTTCGGAGCCTCCCACTATAGAACTGCATCTACCTTGGATGGGTCCACCGCGATACCATCACCTAAAATAACATGACCAATAAAACTCACCTTTTTCAACCAAAACTCACAGTTCGACGACTTAGCGTAAAGCTTCTTCTCTTTCAACACTTGCAGCACAATTTGTAGATGTTTCACATGCTCTTCTTCGGGCTTAGAATAAATTAGAATGTCATCTATAAAGACAACTACGAACTGATCTAAATAATCGTGGAAGATACGATTCATGTACTCCATGAATACTCCAGGTGCATTAGTAACTCCAAATGGCATCACCAAATACTCTTAATGCCCATACCGAGTCCTGAAATGTGTTTTCTGATTATCTTCATCCTTTACCCATATTGATGATAACCAGACCGCAAGTCAAACTTTTTAAACACACGAGTGCCCATCAACTGATCCATCAAGTAATGTATCCTTGGAAGTCAATACCTGTTCTTAATTGTTACTTTATTAAACTATATGTAGTTAATACACAATCTCATAATACCGTCCTTTTTCTTCACTAACAACACCGGAGCTCCCCAAGGTGACACACTCGGTCTTACAAACTTCTTTTCCAACAATTATTCTAATTACTTTTTCAATTTCGCTAATTCTGACGCCAACATCTGGTACGGTGCCATGAAAATAGGCCTAGTACAAGGTACAAGGTCAATACTAAACTCCACTTCTCTTTCCGGTGGCACATCAACAATGTCATCTAGAAACACTTCCGAAAATTCACTTACTACTTGCAATTCAATAATCACTGTTTCGCTTTCTACCGATAAATATGCAAACAATGCCAACACTTAGGCCTCTTCCTCTAATAGTTTCCTCAACTCTCTAGAAAATAAGTAACCAGCTTCCTCTTATTCCTCATCAGCAGTAAGAAATTCTACTGACTTAATGAAACAATTGATGTGAAAATGATTGAATTTTAACCAATTCATTCCCAAGATCACATCCAACCCTCCCAATGACAAACAAATAAGATCAACACCAAAGTCCTTACCATAAAGCGATAGAGGACAGTTCAAACAAACTAGAGAAGTAGTCATGGATCCCTTCGTAGGAGTTTCGATAACCATTTCCCCTTCATAGGCGATGCAACAAGGCCTAGCCTTCTCACACAATCAGCAACAATAAAACAATGAGTAGCACCAGTATTTATCATAGAAATCAAAGGCATATTATTAATGTAAAAAATACCTTTGATCAGTCGATCTTCACTGGAAGTATGAGTTCCTGTCAGAGTAAACACCTTCCCTCCAGTTGTAGCTTTCTTCGGATTCTGATAATGAGTACTAATATGACCTTACTCTCCGCAGTTGTAACAAGTCACCATATTAACTTTGCAATCCACAATCAAATGTCCAAGTTTGCCACATTTGAAACACTTCTTCACGTCACTCGTGCACTCACTGACACAATGACCCAACTCACCACATCTATAACACTTCAGAGGAACATGATCCCCTTCCCCACTTAGCTTCTTGCCATCAGCATTCTTCTTCTTACCTTTATAAGCAAGAGTTGCATAAGGCTTCCCACGGTACATCTGTTGTTTGCCTCTCCTCCCGGCCAATCCCTTAAAGTGATTCGATCGAGAATTGCTATCTTCTTCAAATATTCTATAGCAGTCAACCAAATCTGAAAATATTTTGATCCGTTGATAACCAATCGCCTGTTTAATCTCAGGCCTCAAACCATTCTCGAACTTGACACACTTCGAGAACTCAGCAGTTGCCTCACGGTATTGTGGATAAAACTTGGCCAAATCTGATAACTTGGAAGCATATTATGTGGGCGACATGCAACCCTGCTTCAACTCCATAAATTTAACCTATTTCTTCTCTCAAATGTCTTCAGGAAAATACTTCCTCAAGAACTCTCTACTAAACACATCCCATGTGATTGCCTCACATGTCACTTCAATCCGTTGGTGAGTGCTAACCCATCAATCATCAACTTCTCTGGATAACTTGTGAGTACCCAACCGCACTTTCGTGCCTCAAGACACTCCATCACCTAGAAGATCCTCTCGATCTTTCTAAGCCACTCCTGAGCTCCATCTGAGTCATATTTTCCCTTGAAAGTAGGCAGGTTATTCTTCCGAAACTCGTCATTCTCGTTATTCCCACCAATAAGCGGATTTTGCACAGATTGTGCAACAACATGCAAAGCGGCAACAAGTGTAGCATCATTCCTTCCATCCATTCTAAATTTCTTACATATCAACAACAAAAAATAATGGTTAAGGAACCTACATCGACAATATATATTGTCACCCACAACAAGGACTCGGCTACTCGGTCGGACAGACCGACCTACTCTGATACCACATTATAACACCCCACTTCCCCCGCATAATTTTAAAAGAAAAATCAGAGTAAAAATTATTCCATAAGAAGTTAGGCATTACTTTTATCACAAAACTTGATCATTATAAAACATATAACATGAAACTATGGTAATTCAAACTTTATTCGTTACGCAGCGGAAAATAAATCGACTCAATTGTAAAAACATTAGTTTACGAAACATAAGGAAATTTCAAAATTCTTTAGCAGACAATTTAAAAGTGAAGGATTATCGATTCCCACTGTTACATATCAGAGCAGACGCTACTACCGTGAAATACTTCGACTTCACCGACAACGAACTTAACTACTCCTGATTACCTGCATGTTACCCACATAGAGGAAACATTCAAATAGAAGGGGTGAGATCCTCAAATCAATCAAAAGGACAAGATGATATAAGTGTAAGAGCACATATTATCAAGTTATTCACCCACTTCACACAATCAACAATATCACACGATTCATTTCATACACAGGTAATCACCGCAAACATCATGCAACATAACTATCGTAAATTCAATGAGACATAACTAGACTCAATGCATGTGGTACCAGTTTTATCCCTGTTTCGTGATCACAATTCTCGTCGGAAGGTCTATTAGTCTCTTACACCCCACATGGGCACATGATAATCAGCTCAACAACAACGACTCGATTCCATCAAGGAATCCAGATGGACGCTCACACCCCACATACGCAGACGTCATCCCACAACTCACGAAAATGATATACACCTCAACAACATACAATGAATCTCAATTAATCAATGTAGTAGGCAACTCTAAACCACAACAATAACATGTTATACAACTATACCACAACACACTACCATACTAAATCAACAATACATGCTATTACAACGCAAGTAACAACAATACACAATTCATCACACAAGTATCATCATATTAATCTCCCAAAATATATCATTGAAGAAAATCATAATCAAAGCCACAGAGAAATAAGTTATGTGAAAGAACAAGAAATAACAAAGAAAAAAAATGCAATAAGGTATGCGCCTCTCCCATCGCCCGACGAAGCACCACGCGACGTGCCCTCTCCCAAATTCTAAAAACACAGTAGTGTTCCATGATACACCCCTTAATCATCGCCCACCCCCAAGACATCGCTTGACGGTTCGATCCTACCGCCCGACGATATGCTCAAAACAACAATTTTGTTGTCTGCGTTTTCTATTAACACAGACCCCAAAATTCCCCCAAAACAAATCATATATTGTACAAAATATGCATCCAATACCAAAAATTTGTCACAATAATAACATGTATTATTCTATAGATACCATCAATGATAAATGCAACGAGACACAACTAGACTCAATGCATGTGGTACCAGTTCGATCCCTGTTTCAAGATCATAATTCTCGTCGGAACGTCAATTAGTCGCTCACACCCCACATGGGCACACAACAATCACCTCAACAACAACGACATTGATTCCATCAAAGAATCCGGATGAACGCTCACACCCCACATAGGCAGACGTCATCCCACAACTCATGCAAATGACATGCACCTAAACAACATATAATGACTCTCATTTAATCAATGTATTAGGCAACTCTAAACCACAACAACAACATGTTATACAACTATACCACAACACACTACCATACTAAATCAACAATACATGCTTTCACAATGCAAGTAATAATAAAACACAAATGATCACACAAGTATCATTGTATTAATCTCCTAAAATATATCATTGAGAGAAATCATAATCAAAGCCGCGGAGAAATAAGTTATACGAAACAACAAAGAAAAATAAGCAACAGGGTTTGCACCTCTCCCATCGCCCGAAGATGCACCAGGCGGCGTGCCCTCTCCCAAATTCCCAAAATATAGTAGTGTTCCATGCTACACCCTTTCATCATCGCCCGACCCCCAAGCCATCGCTCGGCGGTTCGACCTTACCTCCCGACGATACGCGCGAAACAACAATTTTGTTGTCTGCGTTTTCTGCTAACACAAACCCCAAAATTCCCCCAAAACAAATCCTATATTGTACGAAAGTTGCAGCCAATACCAAAAATTCGCCACAACATTAACATGCATTATTCCATAGATACCATCAATGATAATCTTATTCATCCTAACTCATTAGAATCTACCCATTTCCTCATCAAACCCCATCAAAATCCCAATTTCCATCTACAACATCAACCTAATAATTTCTACCCGAACATATATATCACCTAACCCTTAAGAGATGAAAGAAATCTCACACTTACCTTAAAGTGATGAGTTCTCTTCTTCTCCAATGAAATCTCATTCTTCTCGCCCTAACCTCTTTCTCTTTTGTTCCTCTCTTCTCCTTATCACGATCGATCTAAAATTATTCCCCTTCTCTCTAATCTTCTCAATAAAACTCTCTTATTAGGTTATTCCTCTTTTACCCTCACTATGTTTTCTATAATTACTAATTTATCCCTCCAACTTTAGGTTATCTTATTATCTTATTATTTATTTTATAGCCTTTATCCTTATTAACTCAATAATAATAATAATAATAATACCAATAATATTAGTAATTTCCACTTAACCACAACGAAACACACAAAGCACACAATCATCACCAAAAACTCCTAATTATTCGAAAATAATAAATAAAAATAAAAATGGGGTGTTACATAAGCTGACTTCAAACCAACCATATGAGGTGAGGTTGAAGGTAGTTACAATCATAAAGCTGAAGAAATTAAGAAGAATCAAAGAAAATCAATTCTCATATACGACACTACTATTCCGTACTGGAAAAGAATGACTGGCAAGTGGAAGAAGACCACCATGAAGATCGTTCTTGTAGGGTTTCTGGTGACCGAAAAGGATATCTACAAAAAGGTAAGCACTCTGACACTCAAGTCAGCATGAGATTGAGGTGTGACTTTACAAATATGATTTGAATCCTACATGAATGTGAATCATAGTCATAATTATATAGGAGGGGCGTTACTTTCATCTTTGGGTTATCCAACATAGAGTGCGGGTAACTGTAACATGCATATCAATGATTTTGATGAAAAGAGAGATATGTTCTTGTATGGCGCTCATGAATGAAGATCCCTCTCTAACAAAATCATTATAAAATATCACTATAAAAGTTGTTAGACAAACTTTAGCAAAATAAATATAAAAATTGTTATGAAAAGTTTAAGAATAAACATTCAATTTGGATTTACATGATTATGACTTTGTCATTCAAGCTCTCTTAAAAAGCTTGTGATATTAAGATAGAATTAGATTTTGATTTGACTCATCCTTATAAAAGTGGCTTAGAGGTGTCACTCTGTATTAATCCTTTGTGGGCTCTATCTTTTGTTAGGGTTAATTCGGGGGTCAACACGATGGAGAACTTTTCACTTTGAGATTTTTTTTTATAAGCAATACATCTTTGTGAGAGATACGTCTTATATTCATCCAAAACTTAAGATGATAGATGTGTGGATTCTCACACTTATAAATATTTAAGTCTCCATATTTCTAATCAATGTGAAACTTCCTCACACTACATACTCATTTTTTTTAACATCTTTAACTAACGTGAGACTTGAATTTTTTTCAATATCTTTTTACATAGGAAAATTTGATAAAATTTTATATATATTTGAAAAGTATTTTAGAAGATAAATATAACAAAGCAAGTAAGATTTTGTTTAACTGTCAATGCTAATATTATCCATATTGAAATATTGAGATTAGAATATAACATCAATATTTACTCGACTATGATTTTTTTTTAATTACAAAACTATGTGTCCATCACTTGAATATGACAAATTGTTCAATTCATTGCCAGTTGCCACATAACTATATAACGTAAAATGAACAAGTCAAACTCTATCTAACTTTTCTTTATGACAACCTCTACAACTTGATGATTACACACCTTATTTTATGCTCAAGAAATTTAACTTCTAAAATATCAATATAGACTCTAAAAAAGTGCTATTTTGGACCAATTTAACACACCCTTTTCCTTATATATTCATATCACAACAAATTCATTACCATAAACAGCTTCTTCAATTAATCTCCTTCTCTTTGTACACCCCTCTTCAAGTCTAGCTATAAGCTTCTAAGGAATAAACACACTCATCAACAGAATCATAAGGTGACTAGACACCTTTTGCTCTATTTTACTTTTTAAGTGTTTCACACATCAGAAAGATTCATACTATCTATCATTTAGCTGTTAGGATTTGAGACTTTTGTTTCTCAGATTATGAAAGATTCAGAAAATCTTTTGATTATGCAAGTCTTAGATATGTGATTATCTTTTAGATTTCATATTTAACTATGAAAAAAAGGAATATGCTAGCTTGTGATCTTGCTACAACTTATTTATTTATTTAATTCTCTTTGTATTATGTATTCAAATTACTTGTTTTATAAAGAAAATAGATTCTGAAAATGACTTATTCATGTACAATACTAACTTAACATGACCCTACAAGATCTTCATATAAGGTCAACTAAGCATGTTCACCAGTTACATTTTTTTCTTTCATTTTTATAATAATAAGTTCACATTTGAATTGAAAAATGATTGCCATGTTGTCTATCTAACTATAAATATATTTATTTCTCATCATGGTAGAGTTGTGATTATCTTTTTTTCTCTATTTTATTTCAAACAGAAAATGAGAGAAACCATGTCAGAAACATGGTTGGTTATGATCATTGTGATATTGGTGACTGCATTATTTGCAAGACTAATTCAAATCAAGAGAAGAATAGAAGAGAAAAGTTTACGGAGATTACCGCCCGGAAGGAGAGGTTGGCCTTTGATTGGTGACAGTATCAATTGGTACAATGCTGTTGCAAGTTCTCATCCTCCTCGGTTCGTGGAAGAAATGGCGCAAAGGTATAGTATGTCACAACTTTGTTCTCTGATGATACGCTATTTAGTACAAAATATTCGCACTATTTTCTGTTATCTGCGATAGACAAACACGGATACTAACCGATGAAACTTTTCGTTTGGCGTAGGTATGGTAAGATATTTTCTTGCAGTCTATTTGGAAAATGGGCAGTGGTGTCATCGGATCCGAGTTTCAACCGTTTTGTAATGCAAAACGAAGGGAAATTGTTTATTTCGAGTTATCCAAAATCTTTTAGAGATTTGGTTGGTAAAAATGGTGTGATAACAGTTCAAGGAGATCAACAAAGGAAGCTACATGGGATCGCGTCGAATATGATGCGCCTAGATAAGCTTAAGTTCCATTTCATGAATGATATACAAAATGTCATGATCCAAACTTTGAACAATTTTGACAACAATCAAGTCATTCTTCTCCAAGATGTTTGCAGAAAGGTAATGGCCCTTAACGCGTTTACTTTCTAACGACATTTTCATGAGGGCGCATGATTAATCTTTAGATCAATGTTTTTGTGCAGGTAGCTATAAATTTAATGGTTAATCAACTATTAGGAGTTTCAAGTGAGTCTCAAGTGAATGAAATGGCTCAATTGTTTTCTGATTTTGTTGATGGTTGTTTATCCATTCCAATCAACATTCCTGGCTCTTCATACCACACTGCTATGAAGGTACCATGAATAAACTTTTAGAATCACCGATATATATATCTATGAAACACAGACACAACACTGACAACAGACACGACACTGACACGGATACATAACTTTATAAGATTGTTCTTGATGAATTTTTAATTTTTTATTCTAAGGCAAGGGAGAAAATCATCAGCAAGATAAACAAGATCATAGAGACATACAGAAAAAACGGCGCTGCAAAAGAAGGTACTAATAATGGTGTACTTGGAAGATTACTAGAGGAAGATAGCTTGCCAGATGAGGCTATTGCAGACTTCATCATCAATCTTCTCTTCGCCGGCAATGAAACAACCACAAAAACAATGCTCTTTGCAGTCTTTTTCCTTACTCAATCTCCTAATGCCATGAAGGAACTTCTGGTATGCATAATTGAGATATTCTCGAAATCGTTTTTTCTTATTTATGTCCTGTTTGGATAAACAACTTATTAGTTTCTGCAACTTCTTCTCTTGCACAGGATGAACAAGATTCTCTAAGGACTAATTCTAGAGAAGAATTTCTTACATGGCAAGACTATAAAGCAATGCCATTTACTCAATGTGTAAGCGATCAACGTTCGACTATTTTTCACAACCGATTAACTTGATCTCTATTGAAAGATACTAATGATAATCTCATTTTGTCTTTCACTTACAGGTTATTGATGAAACACTTCGACTCGGAGGCATTGCGATTTGGTTAATGAGAGAAGCAAAAGAGGACATTCAATACCAAGGTACATAAATTTTGAGAGTAAAAGCTTGTTATAATAAGCTGTATGTAATAAGCTACTGATACAAGCTTATCTGTTTTTGACAGATTTTGTTATTCCAAAAGGATGCTTTGTGGTTCCATTTCTTTCGGCGGTTCATTTAGACGAAAAGGTATACGACGGAGCCACAAACTTCAGTCCTTGGAGATGGATGAAACCTGAAAATGAAGAAAAGAGAAACTGGAGAACAAGTCCATTTTTCGCACCCTTTGGAGGGGGTGCTAGATTTTGTCCAGGAGCCGAGTTAGCTCGGCTTCAAATCGCTCTTTTTCTTCATTACTTTGTAACAAACTATAGGTAATTCCTCACTCTCTTTTGATGTGTATATAAAATTGACTTTTTTTTAATTCATTGAATAATTGATGTATTACAGATGGAAACAAATGAAGGAAGATAGAATGTCCTTCTTTCCTTCGGCTCGGTTAGTGAATGGCTTTGAAATTTGTTTAACAAGAAGACATGACGATAATCAAAGAAACTGATTTTCATCTCAAAATTCTCCTAAATTGGTCTCAACTATATTTTATTTTATTTACTGTTTTCTCTGGTTACATGTTTTTGCTGAGTACTTAATTTCTCAGTTGTTGTCACAAGAATGATGTGTATCAGAGTTTATACTATGTTGTTATGTATAACTATATGTATAGAACATTTTTTTATGCTATACTATAACAATAAAAAAAATGTTCATTACTCATATAAGGGTTGAACATAGTGTATAGTATAGTATATACCATTTAAGTCTTCATGTGTTTATTTTTTCATTCAGTTTTTTTCTTGGTAATCCAATGTTCATTATCAGTGTAAAAATATATTGATTTTTGTTGAGTTTTTTTTCTCTCTGTCTCTTCTTTTATATTATAAAATTGATTAAGCAAATTTAGTTGGTAAGTATGGATAGCCATCTGAATGTAAGTGTGTGAATTCAAATTATGCTGTGTGCTCTTCTTTATTTATTGTTGAAAAAATGAATGTGACTTGAGGATTAAACCATGGGTTAATTGGGGTTTTAGTTAAATGTTAATTGGTTAAACCATATGCCACTCATAATTTAATTATGGTTAAAAAAAACAAATATTAATAATTGTCTTAAAATACATGTTAAAGAATTAAAAAATAATTACACGACTCGAGGGTTTAATCTCTGTATTATATTTGCATGCAGAAGATATCCGATTTATATATATATAAAAAATATTATTTTTGAAATTGAAAGCTCTAAGGGTTTGGACAAATTTTGGTAAAACATAAAGATTGAAAGACTATGATAAAGATAAAGAAATCCGGGAACGCACAATTGTGAAGAAATCTGCCAGAAGAGGAAGATGTTGAAAGAGATGTCATAGCATGAAGATTCGACATCTTGGACTGATACAAAAGAAGATTTAAATCTGGTTTAAATCTTCTCCAAGATTCTCTCCAACAAATCGACAGTAGATCAATGGATCAGAAGACAGAAGATTGAAGCTCATGGATCAACAGAAGATTATAAATAGAAGTCTTTAGACCTATAACAAAATAACTAATCCTTGTAACACTTTTGTAAATTAGAAAATAAGGTTTAGGGTTTGAAAGTCGTTGGCTTTCTTGTGTTGTAAGTCACCCTCTGTATCAGTAGGATACATTGAAGTAGACATAGTTGTTGATACAGATTCAGAAGTCGTTAGGTAATGAATTGTATATTGTTCTTGGATGAAGCTTGTAAGCATATCCAATGAGAAAATACAGCCAACAAGAGTTGGCTGGGCATTGCATAGAAATGAGGACTTTCATGAATGGTAAAGTTGCAGGAGTGCAATACGATGGAGTTGTTGGGTGCAACCTGATACCGTTGTGGGGCGCGCAACAATGAGAAAGTGAGATGGGTTTCTTGTATCAGCAGATGAGTTTATGCAGTAATGAATTATATTAGGTAGGGTTAGGTAAGAGGTTTGTGTTTACCTGTACAATTAGCGGTTTTATACAATCAATAATACACTTATATTGTAATCTTCTTCCTGGATTAGGATCCCCCAGAGTAGGTGAGCTCGATTGAACTGGGTTAACAGATCATGGTGTTTTATCATTCTGCAATTATACAACTATGATATTATACTGACTGCACAAACATGTCAAGAAATATGTTGGGACATCTGACATGTTCATACGCATATATTGTTGAATATTAGTTTGTGCGTCTGCACCTTGTCTGTTTCTGGATGAGATCCTTGGGAGATACTTTCTGGTGTTAAACAAGAGGAGTTATTATAATCATCCATTTTGATATACTTGGAGGGTATTGATGAACGGGATGAGTGTTCTAGGTCAAATGGGACAAGATAATGGTTGTTCAAATCTTCTATAAATTATTTTGTTGCTGCTGGTGTTTGTTGATTATGTCTAAGAAGATGTGATGACATCTTGCTTGAAGATTGTTGATGTTATTCGTTGGTTTTCTGCTGCTTGTGGTTCTGATGGAAGAATTTGTGGATTTCTTGAATCTATGATGATGAAGACCCATTCTTGGGAATAAATGGAGATGATAGTTGTCTAGAGAAAATAAATGGTGGAATCTATTCCTAATCTTGCTTGTGCTCGTGAAGATATCAATGTCATAGAAACCCTAACCGTTCTAAAGGCATGTGCAAAGGAATAAAGAGGGTGGTTGATGGATGGTAGTGATAGCATGATTATGTCATGCATCTTGAAGTCATATTGGAGGAAGAGGAGTTGAGTTCTTGTTTGTCAATTCTAAGTCTATGAATTGGGTAAAAAACATGATCACGAAGGAGAAGATGTCAAAGATACTTGAGATTTCTCTCAAGTCCACTCGTAAAGGCATTGATAGTTATGATTGAAAGCATATTGTCTTGATCTGAGTTTCATTCTGAAGATGGTGTTCTAAAGGCTTCTGGTTCTCTTCTAGCAAAAAGGGTGGAGAGTATCCACCTGAAGAAAGTGAAGGTGATTTATTTTCATCATCCATAACTTGCAAGGGAGTAATTCTTGTTCAACCCAAAGGTTGATCATGTCTAAAAGAAGACTTCAATGTAGTTGAGGGAGATAGCCATTGAAGAAGAAGACAAGATAGTCAGCTAAAGGCAAGTTGAGTCAGGGATGTCAATCTTGATGTCTCAACATTGGAGAGGAAGAAAATGATCTACCATCAAAGGTTACTAGTTAAGGAATTAAGATCAATTGCTATAGGGATCGTCACAAGTATTTAATTGTTTTTCCTTTCACCTGGAGCTCGTGAAAACTGAAGACTATAGGGATCATCGGGAAGTACATCATCTCTAGCTTCAACTTAGAGGATGATTACATTTAAGATCATCATGAAAGACTTCAGAGTAACAGGTGTACAATCAGATGTTGAAACGTATCTTCAAGCTAGCATGTGCAAAATCTTAGTGACTCAAGGAGAATCCTCATATCATGGGAAGGAGTTGCATAGACTCAGGAAATCAAACCCTAGGATTATGACCCAAGTAGTTGGTAACTGTTCCAGACTGGGCCTCCGGACTGTATTGGGCTACGGCCCAATATGTCGAGCAGAGGCCCATGTGCTCGGGCAGGTACGTCTGAGAGACGGGCAAGGACGCTTAACGGTCGGTCACATATCCTAGATGTCGGGCACGCATTTAGAACGGGAAGAGAACATGTCAGCAAGTTCACTTGCCACATCACCCAACAGTCCCCCATTATCTCCTGAAAGATAGGGGCAGTTGAACCAAGGACCTGACCATTTAGCTAGGTCTTCACGCTTCTCACGTGTTCCTTGGCAGTTCTTCCTTGGGCCTAGCTGATCCAGCCCAAGGAAGGACCTTGGCCCAGCGCTGGGGGCTCTCTATAATACCCTTTTTCACTAAAGGGTCGAGTATTCTGAATCCATTCTTCTAACTTACCTATTTGTCGTACCTATATTAACTTTGGCATCGGAGCGCCTTGCAAGTACACCCCCTTCCATTCCATCCACTTGTTGTTGCACCCCGTTGCTGGAAGGTCCTCCTGATCAGGTAAGATCAGTGGTGCCGTCTGTGGGAAACTAGTTTCCCCTTCTTCCACAGTAGAAGATCAAAGCTCAACTACTCCATCCTTTCAGCATGGCCGGAGAACAGCCCAATGACTGTAACCGTCCCCTCGTCGACTACACGATGGAGGACAATTTGAACTACCATGAATCTGACGCCCGAGATGGGCACCCTTCCACCCCGTCCCCTGAACCCGAGGACAATGGGAACCAACCTCAGATTCAGGACCAGGCGATCAGCACATTCCAACCCATCCCTGTGCCCGTCGAGGGGGATGCCACCATGATTGCTATGGTGAACACACTTAATCAGGCCAACTCCATGTTCTACCAGCAGCATGAAAGAATCATGGCCCTGGAGGCTGACCGGCAGGAGAGTCGGCCTCAGTAGGAAAGAAGGACGCAACAACGTCCAGAAGCGGCGAAGAAGCGAGGACGATGCTCCCCGGAACCCAACAAGAGCAGGTCACGAGGCGCCGTGATTCCGGCCGACCAGGGACCTCGCCAAGGCGCGACCGGAGCCCTGGTAATAATGATCTCTCCCCACCAAGGAGTGACAAAGAAGACCCACATTCCCCCCTCTCGCGGGCGATAATGGAGGCCTCACTCCCCAAGGGCATGGAGAAACCCCCAAATTTGGCCATCTACGACGGGACCACTGACCCCGACGATCGCATCGACAACGTTAATGCAATGCTCGACTACTGCAATGACATCACCGGGCACCTCAAATGCAGGTTGTTCTCGACAACTCTCAGAAAGGGAGCCATGGCCTGGTACAAAATATTAGCCCCAAAATCCATCACATCCTGGAGAGTCATGAGATCCATGTTCACGAGGAATTTTATAGCCTCCCGACGCCATCCCAAGACCGAGGCGACCCTCGAACCCATAGTATAAAGGAAGAATGAAACACTGCGCTCGTATATCGAGCGATTCAACCAAGAGGCTGTCAAGGTGGACACCACGGAACACATGAAGAAATACCTCCTCGAGAGGGGACTCTTTCCCGGAAGTGAACTTAGCAGGGCAGTCGGGATAGAACCTCCCCGCACCCTGAATGACCTCCTGCATAAAGCCCAGGCTTACATTAGATATTAAGAAAAACAGGTCGCCCACAACGCTCGCAGCATTCGTAACGCCGGGGAAACCGACCATCCCAAGCACGAGACCCGAACGTTCCCCGTCGCAACGGGGACAGGCGAAGGGAGGAGAAACCTCGTGAGCCTCGTGAAGGAAGAGGACCCACGGGCCGATACAGCGAATACACATTGCTGACAGCTCCCCGCAAGCGCATCCTCGCCGAATGCATCAACTCTGATTTCAAACAGGGCAGGGTGAGGTTCCCCAAACCTTCTGCACCCAATCCCCACACTGACAAATCTAAATACTGCAGGTTCCACCGAAGCCATGGGTATGTGACTGAAGATTGTGTCCACTTGAAGGACGCAATAGAAATTTTGATCCAAGAGGGTCATCTCAAACAATACACCAGGAAGAACGAAGCTTTCAAACATGAAGAGCAAGAAAAGAAGAGACCCCGCGAGGACACTCCCCCTGACGACTCTTCTTATCAAGTGGCCCTATGCATATCACGACCAGAGGACTTCATCTTCCCCGATTCGCCACCAAAAGGGCGGATCACTGCTCTCATCCCCTGGGAAGACTTCCAAACCTCCCTTGTCATATCGGGGGAGAGATGAACGGCGAAAGCGCTGCCCTTTCAATAAAGTGCAAGTTCGGAAAACTCCTGCTGACTGCGCCCGAGCAAAAGGCAACATTGACAAAATACCGAGGCAAATCCAATCCGATATCCTTTTTTCTAGAGGAGATTCTGGGAGGTTCCCCCAACTCGAGCATCTCGCTGCTGATCAGAGCCAAGATGGCTCACTTCGACGTCCGACACATCCTGGTCGACTAAGGCAGTTCGGTGGACATCATGTATGTTCACCTATTCAAAACCCTAAAGCTAGACAAGACCAACCTATCTCCCTACATCGGATCCGACCTCTAAGGGTTCAACCGGGCAACGACAAAGCCTTGGGGTTACGTTGAGTTCCTCGTCACCTTCGGAGAGCAAGAGACGGCCAGAGAAATCAAGATCTAGTTCCTGATCATAGAATGCCCCTCCCTTTACAACTGCATCCCCGGTCACCCGACTCTAGCTGAGCTGACAGCGGTCCCATCCACCGTTCACCTGAAGTTGAAGTACTACACCAAACTGGGCCGCGTGGTCACAATCCACGGCGACATCGAGGCCGCCCGAAGGTGTTACAATGCCACAGTAAAGGGACAGGCCACAATCAACACAAAGAACAACAAGAGGCCCAGGGTCGAAGAGCCTCCCCCCCAGGGAATCAACGCCATCGACCTCGATTGCCGCATCGGCAAGGACGAAGCTAAAGAACAGAGACTCGTTGAGGGGCAAGCTCCCACTCACCCATTCCGCCCAGTCCCGGACGGAGAGTTCGAGCTTGTCCCGCTGGGCGATGACCCCGACAGAGCAGTGAAGATAGGCACGGGCCTGCCCGAGGAAACAAGGAAGCAACTCGCGATCTGCCTCAGGAAGAACGCTGACCTCTTCGCATGGAACGCCGCAGAGATGCCCGACCTAGACCCTGAAGTCGTCTGTCACCAATTAGCTTTAGACCGAGCGATCAAGCCCGTAGCATAGCGTAGGCGCAAGCAGTCCCCCAAGAAAGGGGAGGCTGCCGAGCAAGCTGTTAAAGACCTCCTAGAGGAAAATTTTATTTCTGAAGCCCAGTACACAACCTGACTCTCTAATGTAGTCCTCGTTAAGAAAAATAATGGAAAATGGCGTATGTGTGTTGATTATACCGATCTTAATAGGGCTTTCCCCAAAGATGTTTTTCCTCTCCCTAACATAGATAAACTCATAGACAATTCTGCAGGTTTCAAACTCTTTTCCTTCATGGATGCATACAGCGGATACAATCAAATCCCTATGTCGGACATGGACAAGAGACACACGACATTCATGACCCCGACCGAAAATTACTATTACAACGTAATGCCCTTCGGGCTAAAGAATGTCGGGGCCACGTACCAGCGCATGATGAACAAAGTCTTCCGAGGAGAAATCGGGGACATGCTCGAAGTATATATGGACGACATGATCGTCAAATCACACGAGGAGACCGACCACGCACGAAACCTCCGCAAGGTTTTCGAGCAGGTGAGGTAATGCAAAATGAGGTTTAACCCTGAGAAATGCACGTTCGGCGTCCAGGCAGGAAAATTCCTAGGCTTCTACCTCAGTGAACGGGGAATCGAGGCCAATCCCGACAAATGTCGGGAATTCTCGGAGTTCCCGACCCCGAAGTCTAAAAAATCCATTCAATCCTTCAACGGGGTTCTCGCCTCACTCTCCCGTTTCATCACCAAATCCGCTCAACACGCTTTACCTTTCTTTAAACTCCTCCGAAAAGAGGCCACCTTCGAGTGGACCGACGAATGCGAACGGGCACTGGTCCATCTGAAGAAGGCACTCTCCGAACCCCCAGTCTTGTCCCGACCACTGGAAAAGGAGACCCTATACCTATATCTGTCAGTGGCAACCGAGGCCGTCAGCGCCGCTCTCATCAGAGAAACCGACGAGGGGCAAAAGCCTATATACTTCACGAGCAAAGCACTCCAAGGCCCCGAGCTCAGATACCAACAAATCGAAAAGGCCGCACTAGCCCTCATAAACGCCGCGAGAAGATTATGTCACTACTTCCTCGCCCACACGGTCAAGGTGAGAACCGATCAACCAATAAAACAACTCCTTGGTCGACCAAACATGGCTGGCAGAATGTTGAAATGGTCGCTGGAACTTTCTGAATTCGACATCCAATACGAGAACATGAAAGCTCTGAAGGCCCAAGCCCTAGCCGACTTCGTTGCAGAAATGACGCACAGCCCGAAGCCAGTGGACGCCGCCCACAAATGGACGGTCTTCGTCGACGGTGCCTCTAGCTCGGCCAGAAGCGGTGCAGGAATCATCCTCGAAAACGAGGACGGAATCCTGATCGAGGTCTCATTGGCATTAGCCTTCCCAACCTCCAACAACCAAGCCGAGTACGAAGCTTTCATCGCCGGTCTAAGATTAGCCAAAGACCTAGGAGCAAAGGAAGTAAAAATATCGACAGATTCCCAACTCGTGGCATCACAAGTACGAGGAGAATATCAAACCAAGAACGACAACCTCATAGAATATTTGGCATTGGTCAAGGAAAGACTCGAATAATTCGAGAAGTGGGAGGTCAAACATGTGCCCCGCGAACATAATACGCGGGCGGACGTCCTGTCGAAACTCGCCAATACGAGGAAGAAAGGCGGAAATAAATCAGTAATCCAGGAAATCCTTCCTCGACCTAACACCGAAAGGCCGCCGCCCCCGCTCGAGGTAAACGTGATCGGGGATGCTCATTGCTGGATGACACCCATCTACAACTATCTCACAAAGGATGAACTCCCCGCGGACCCCAAAGAGGCAGCCACAACAAAGCGGAG
Organism: Lathyrus aphaca; assembly: GCA_963966055.1. Classification (NCBI taxonomy): domain Eukaryota; kingdom Viridiplantae; phylum Streptophyta; class Magnoliopsida; order Fabales; family Fabaceae; genus Lathyrus; species Lathyrus aphaca. Next base: position 222,125,535 of record OZ014519.1, read on the forward strand.
GGCGTGCTCATACGTCCTCCTCAAAGGGAAACTCTACCATAGGGGACTCTCCATTCCGTTGCTCAAATTCGTCGAGGAGGAGAAAATTCCCGGCATATTAGGGGAAATGCACCGAGGAATCAACGCCCAACATCCCGGCGGAAGGTTGCTGGCGCGCAAGGCTCTTCGAGCAGGCTACTATTGGTAGACTATGCAACACGACTCCAAAGAGCACGTCAAAAAATGTGACAAATGCCAACGACACGCCGACATGCATCTCGCACCTCCCAACGAGCTAAAAATGCTCTCCTCCCCTTGGCCCTTCGCATGGTGGGGCATGGACATCCTCGGCCCATTTGTGTCTCGTTCTAACCAAAAAAAATACCTCATTGTAGGGGTAGACTACTTCACCAAGTGGATCGAAGCAGAGGCACTGGCCAAAACAACGATGTAGAACATTCTTCGATTTTTCAAACGAAACATCCTCGCTCGGTTCGGCATACCCCAGGTCCTCATCACAGACAACGGAACGCAATTCACGGATGAAGGATTTCAGGACTTCATAGTCAGCCTAGGCACTAAACAACACTTCACGTCCGTCGAGCACCCTCAAGCCAACGGACAAGCGGAGGCGGCTAACAGGGTAATGCTGCACGAACTAAAGCACAGACTCGGCGAGGCAAAGAGGGCATGGGTCGAGGAACTATACAGCGTCCTGTGGGCATACCGCATAATGCCACACTCCACGACCAGGGAGACCCCGTTCAGACTGACGTACGACACCGAAGCAGTCATCACGGTGGAAATACGAGAGCCGATGAGACGCGTGGAGGCTCCCCTCGAAGAAGATATGAACGACGAGGCACTTCGAGCCGAGCTGGATCTCTTCGACGAGATCCGCTCCGAAGTGGCCCTTAGGGAAACCTCCCTCAAACAAAAAATAGCCTTACGCCATGATGCGGAGGTCATAAAAAGAGAGTTCCGGGTGGGCATCCTGGTCCTCAGAAGAAACCAAAAAAACCCAAGAGAGGGTAAACTGGCCGCCAACTGGGAAGGCCCCTACCGCGTCCGCGACAAGACGAGCAACGGGGCCTATTATATGGAAAACCTACAAGGTGAAGAACTCGCTCCACCATGGAACGCAGAAAAACTTAGACAATATTATAGCTAAACATAACCCGGGGAGACATGGGAGGTACGACCACGCTCTTCACCACCAAAACAAAAGGGAGGATTTGCGCCCTTCAGGGGCGAACACAACCTTCCCCGACACTGGGCACCTCAAACGAGCCCCAATGTCGCAGTACCACATTGGCAGGGCACCCAGCTCGCAATGGGAAAGCCCAAGCCCCGAGGTCAGAGTTCTCCGATCGCAAACCCTACCTCGATCTAAGGCGAGCACAATGCTTACCACCTTGTCAGTTCCCTAAACCAACGAGACCAGCATTGTCGAGCACAAACAGTTCAAAAATAAATATATAAAAACCAACGAGACCATTGTGGTCGAGCAAAAATAGTTCAAAAATAAATAAATAGAACAAATTAAATAACATTCATTACGCGCGGTCGCAGCCGACCAAGAAAAGTACAAAAGGAGCTCGGAGGCTAATATTCAAACAAGCATAAAAGGTCATTATACACAGGCACGCAGGCCCTACAAAAAGATAATAAAAATTCTAAAAAGACTCCGCCCGGAGTTACTCTTCACGACCATCCTCCTCTTCATCTTCCAGCTCCTCCTCAGCTTCGAAGGGGCATACGATCTCTCCGTCAGCCACACAGTAGTTGTGGGCCGACCCCTCCGTCACCAGCCCGGTATTCAACACCTTCAGCTGCTCGGTGGCGTTGTCGAATCCCTTCTTGAACATTACGACCAGGCCTTTGTTGAGTTCGCGGATATGTCCAACTAACTCGCCCCGGGTACGAAGGGTAAGCTCCTCCTCAGTCTCATCATCCCGAGGGCGGATTGTACCCTCGAGTAGAGCCATCCGAGCATGGAGTTGCATGTTTTCTTCAGCCACCTTCTTGTGCCCCACAACTTGATCCTCCAGGCTTTCCTTCTCGGCCTTCAGCGTGTCCCGTTCGAGCTTCAGTTCCTCCATCTCCTTCTTCAGCCCCTCCTGCAACTGGTGCTCCTCCTTGTAGTCAGATAGATCCTTAGACAATCTATCCTTCTTGGTTCGGGCAGCCAGAAGAGCATCCTCTAAAGAAACAGTGGAAACATCAGTCTCGGACAGGACCATGGCAGTCTCCATCACCCGGATAACGGCGGCCAGATCCCCAGCTAGGTCTCTTCGCCGGGCATCTGCATCCTGGCTCAGGATGGCCTTTGCCTCGGGCGGCGCCACCACGATGGAGCCTTCGGCCTTAAAAAACTCCTGCTCTAGATAGCAAGGAGGCAGCAGATAACTCCTAGAGGCGTCGGAATCATTGCCCCCCACGGCAGCGGATCGGGCAAGAGTCTCGTCGAGACGTTTTCGCTTGAGCAAAGGAGAGGTGAAAGGAGGGGGATTGTCCCGTATCTGGATCGGAGAGGTTTGTTGAGCGGGATGAGGGGAGTTGGACACCGGGCTAGCAGTACCCGAGGTACCTGCCCCGAGCTCAGTGGCCACCTCCTGGACATGGGGTGTCACTTTCTTTTTCTTTTTAGGGACCCTATCAGGGCCCCCAGCCTGGTTCTCCAGCTTCAAAACTCGTTCACGATGAGCGGACATAGTTCATACAAAACAAAAACAACAAAAACACAGGTTAGTTGGACAGACAGAAGACTGAGAAAAGAAAGTAAGTAAATAAAACCTACGCAGTAACTCCAAGGCCTCCTTGTCCGTATCACACTCGAACAGAGCACTCGTGTTTATAAGACGGGTTTCACAAATTGGCATCCCAGCCTCATCGACGTAGGGAGCACTTTTCTGGTCAACCCAAACCGCCAGGTTGAAACTTTGTACATACTCCACCAGCCTCTTGTAAGCCAGCCTATCCTCGACCCCCAGGCTCGAGAATTTTACCCGGTAGTAACTGGTCGAGAGATTGAAGTGGTCGGGTTGCCACCTTAAGGGGATCATCGACATAAGTTTTTCCTCCCCAGCGGCATTCTGTTGTAATAGTAAAGGGAGTTTAAGGAAGAACGAGTGATCGGCTTCACCGTATACCACCGCCCTTTAAAATGCCGAGCAGAATCCACATAGGTCTTGAATAGCCTCACCGGATGCTTCAGAGACACCCAGTTTTGACGTCCCCGGGCACCATACCGTTGCAGGTGGAAGATGTGGAAAAAGAGGGGCAAGGTGCACCCAACGCCTAGAAAACGGAAGACTAACTCGAACACCCGGATAAAAGCGATGGCGTTCGGATGCAGTTGTGACGATGCCAGTCGGAGCCACCTGAAAACCCCCATTTGAAAAGAGTTGAAGAGCAACCTGACCCTTGCTTCTCGGAAGGAAAATTCGTACATAGCAAACTGCTTCCCCGGGAAGCGGTGACATATTCGATCTGCCTCCTGAGGAGCAAGGCATTGCCAATTCGCAGGTCCTCGGGACTGAGGCATTCCACCATGGCGTATGCATTGGTCGTCTCATCGGCAAAGTATGATTCTTCTTCCAACGGTTCGTCCGCGACCCACGACAAGTCATTACGCCCGGACGAGGAAACATGCTCGTTGTCCTCCTCGACATTCCTCTCCTCGGGGTTCTGATGCGCGACCTCCCCTTCATCAGCTTGACGAAGTTCGGCGTTCCCTTCCCCGACCTGCCGATGCTCGGTCATACCTGAAACACAGACCGAAAAAGTGAATTCGACATCGCATCAAATCCACCCTTCCACCGCAAGTTAAGTGAAAGGGCGAAAAGCTAAAACGAAACGCCCCAAAATCCGACTAAACTGGCCTAGACCGATGAAGGGGCAACCCCCGCACACATTCGGGCACATAAAGTTCCGACCTACAATTTCATACAGACGTACACTCTACGCCCGTGGCATGCTGGCCTTGCCCGGGATATTCATACACATATGAATTCTACGCCCGAGGCATGCTAAACTTGCCCGGGATATTCATACGCATATGAATTTCACGCCCGTGGCATGCTAAACGTTCCCGGTTTATTCAAGCGCATATGAAGTTTTTTCCCGGGACATTCTAATCCTGCCCGGTATATTCATACCCAAAACCTAAAAAACTATCCCCAGACCCAGATTTATCTACTCTACATTAAAGTTTGCTTACTCTACACAAACATATCATGCAATTTTCTAGCTACCAAACAAAAAAGCATGCAAAACAGAGAGTTTTAAGTGTTACCTGACATATTAGAGGCGAGGAGAAGACGGTGGCGCGCGGGCAGAAATGGCGGTGCAGACGGCGGAGACGGGCGGAAAGAGAATTCTTTTCAGAGCTTCCGGTCAAACGTCAGAGCGAAAAAGTCCAAATGAAGTGGACCGTCCCCTTTATATAGCCATAAGCGCGTGGACGGACGCGCCAGGTAATCATTACCTAGAACCTACGCCGCCGTTTGCACAGGAAACGAGGCGACGCACCATTAATGCTAAGACACATCAGTCCACAAGAATCCTGAACGATGCCGAGCAACTGCAAATCTCCCCGGCTATAAGGAGAACCCTCGACTCTGTGAAACACCAAATGCCCGACAGACTCAACAGTGCGTGCAAGTACATGCCCGTCACCTTCTTCAGCACACCTACATCCATCTATGTTCTAATTCATCGCTCCGACTCAGAGACTCGACTTGGGGGGCTCCTGTTCCGGACTGTATTGGGTTACGGCCCAATATGTCGAGCAAAGGCTCATGTGCTCGAGCAGGTATGTCTGAGAGACGGGCAAGGGCGTTTAACGGTCAAGAACATATCCTAGATGTTGGGCACGCATTTAGAACGAGCAGAGAACATGTCAGCCAGTTCACTTGCCACATCACCCAACTGTCCCCCATTATCTCCTGAAAGATATGGGCAGTTGAACAAATGACCTGACTGTTGCACCCCAAAATTTGCCCTCCACAAGACAAGACTTTGTGTACTAAGAGGTTCACAAGGTTCACAAGACATCTCATGAGGTTCACAAGTTTCACAAGATTCACAATTAGTCAGAAAGTTTGACAATGCCCTCAGACAATGCATCCTCCTAAGCAAGGCATCCTAAACTAGGGTTTTGACTTTCATCAGGCTAAGTGGACTTCCAATACTTCAAGTGAGCTTCATAGCATCCTATATGTGCTCAAGAATCCTCATGTCAAGTTTCAAGACTTTCCCAAAAGATTTGCTCAGTCAGATGATCAGATAGGTTAAAATCAGTCAAGGCAGTCAAAAGGTCAAACTGAGGTCAACTGTGGTCAAACCAAAGTCAAACTTCATGATTTTTTGCCAACATCAAGTATATGAAGTAAAATTCATCATTTGATCAAGGGTTGATCATGATTCATCAAGGAGATTTCAGATCATCAAGAATCAGGAGTTTCTAAATTAGGGTTTTCACAGGAAAAGTCAACTGAACTTTGACCAGCCATAACTTTCACATGCTTCATCAAAAATTTTCCATCCAAAGCTCATTTTGAAGGAAATTGAATTCTCTACAACTTTTTGTCTCACAAGCCAAGCCCAAAAATGCTTCATTTGGAATGTATGAGCTAAGACATTACAGGTCCTTTTAAAAGTCAACAAAAAGTCAACAACTTCAAAAGAGCATAACTTGAGAATGGTAAAATATATGGACATGAGACCAAAGAGGTTGGTTAGAGGACTCATTAAGCTTTCCAAAATGTCCAAGAACACCTTCATAGCATTAAAATTGAAGTATTTGTTCCCTTGCAAAGTTGGAAAAGTTTTGGGAATTTTATGAAGCAAATAAGGCCTTAAAGTCAATTTTTGCTAAATGAGCCCACCTAATTGCCATTCAAACTTTACAAACTCATCAAGCACGACCCAACCCACTCATTTTCTGATTTTTTATTTTTTATTTGATATTTATTTGAATTTTATTCATTAAAATACAAATTAAATTGAAATAAAATATAAAAATCATATATTTGAAAAAGATTTGGATTCTAGAAGGTCATAAACACCATTCAAGACTAAATATTCACATCCAAATTCGTGTTAGGCCAAGATAGTAAGAATATATTGGATTTTTTTGATATTTTTGAATGAGAGATTACTTCATAATCAAGCAATCAATTTTCATGATACAAAGCCCATTCTTTTTTACCTAATTGCATCCATATATATACATGAACACACTGCAAGCAGGAGGGGACGATTTTGTAGCCTCCACACATATCCTTCAACTTCAAAATATCAAGAAAAAAGTCATATACGGTTTTGGAGTTAGAGAGAATTTCAAGACATTCTAAAGGTTGCATTAGCTTCTCTGATCATCACTGATCATGTAGCAATCATCATCTGCATCTCTAACACCATGAATTGCTCTAACCGAATCACTCTTGTTCAAGTTTTTATATTTTTTCGATTTCATACTTTCATGCGTTATTAATTGATTTTGCTTGCTGATTTGTGTTTGTTTTGAAGCATAGAAGCTTTCTGGATAAACCAATTGAAGTTTCATGGCCTAAATCATTAGATGCCATTGTTAGGGTTTGAGATTCGAATTCGGGATCTTGGTATTTAGAGTGTTTAAATGGATTCTAAGAACATGGTCATAACGTATAAACCTCATATAATTGATCTGGGTTGCTAATTTGCATTAATATTGTGGTTTGCTTTATGTTTCAAAAAACATAGGTTTGCTGGTTCATGAACATGCAGGAAAAATCGCAGGAAGCTTTGTATGAAAATTCGCAGGAAATTTGAAGAAGAAGAAGTCTTGCGCGCGAAAATACAATTTAAAAATTGAATTTATTTTATTATGAGTTATTTATATTATATTTCACAAACGTTGCAGTGGTTCAATTGGCAAGGCATATGCGCATATGAAGCAAAGGGCGTGTGTTCGAATCCGTCCTCAGTTATTTTTTGGCTTAAATTTCATTTATTTTGCAGGCTTGATACATAAGGATTACTACCCCTCATATGTTCACAACGCACGCATGGCCTGATGGCAGCCTTGTTGGTCCAAGGGAGAAACGGCATAGGGCGTGGGTTCGATCCCTGCCCCAGGTAAGTCGTTTTTACTTCTTTTTTTGTTTTATTATTATTTATCTATTTATTTTATAATTAATCCAAAATCATATTTTCATAAGAAAATTATTTTTTAAATAATAATATATAAATATATACAACTTCATTTTTTTTAAAAAGGTCATAATTTATTTTGTTTAAAATTTAAATTGTTTATTTTTTTTATATAATTTGTTCATATTATTATTGTATATATTTTATTTTAATTTAATTAAGTTTAGATTAAATAATCAAAACCCTAATCCTGATTTTTCTTAATTGTAAAATTAACCCTAATTTCAAATCCTAATTTCTAACCCTAATTTTTGTTTAACTTTAAATATTAAATTTAATTGATTTTTTCTAAATAATTAATCATATTTTTGTAAATAATTATTATTTAGTTTATTATTATGCTCTTCATCTTATTTCTTTTCTAAAAATTCTTTAAAATTGTTTATTTAATTTAAAAATATTATCTTAACTCGTATATATTTTATATTTGTGCTAACCTTTCCTTCTTATAATTATTTTATCACTAACCTTTATTTAATTACTTCTTTTATTATATAGTTATTATTTAATTATTTTTATTATAATGTAACTGCAAAAGCGTTGTAATAGTCGTAGTTTATTATTGTTTTATCGTTTATAAATATTCTTGCCATGGTTAATAAATATAGGGAGTGATAACTTATTTGTATTTTAAAATTAATTTAGAATCACTAATTTAATAAGATAAATATATGAACCTATACACGCACACACGTAAGTCGATCTTTGATCGTCATCTCACTTCCTAAGGTTATCCTTTATGTTGCTTAAATAGAAAGGTCAAGTAAGGTGTAAAAAAAAAGCAAAGTCCCTTCTCATGAACAAATCATCTAGTCCATTTTCAATATTATAAGATCAAGTCCCTTCGATGTTGCCTACGTAAATAATCTTGTCCCTTTCAAATAAAAGATGATAAGTCCCTACGAATTGCTAAAGACACCTTACAATTGCCTAATCACAGATGACCCTTCATATGTCTCATACAACATCCAAGGTAATGACTACATATTCCTTAATAATAGGGATAGTCTTACCATTGAAAGAACATTCAAGAACAGTAAAGATTCAAATTAGGGTAGATTCCTCTTAAGTACTTGCTCACTCATTCAAAAACATTTCATAAACACTTCACATTTTCAAACAATTTTCAAAACAAAGTCTTTATATATATCCGTACAAGGATCATTATAAAGTACTTAAGAAAATTTTTAATCACACACTACACTTCTCAAAACAATTTAAAGTGAGCTAAGTAACTAAGAGCCCATGGATAACCATGGATGTAAAGGGTGCTAACACCTTCCCTTTACATAACCTACCCCCCGAACCCAAAAAAAATCTTTTAAGGTCTTTCCTGTTCTTTTATGCCCTTTCCTTTGGATAAAATAAAAGTCGGTGGCGACTCTTGCTATCCGCAACATTTAACTAAAGTCAGTTCTCCCACCGTGTTACAGAACTGGCGACTTTGCTGGGGATTTAATAAAAGAGGGGTACCCTTAGGAATTAGATCACTTTAAACTTGTTTGCTTTGTTTGCTTTATACTTATCTGTTGGGTGCTCTTATGTGTGAAAAATCCTAACCCGGATCTAGTGTACCTTAGGTAAATGGCAATAGACCAAGGAAACTGTACGGCGTATACCGATATGGTTGATCTGGTGGCCATAGTTAGTGTGACTTCTTGGTTGGTGCTTATGTTCCTTAAGTCAAGTTGAGGATAATATGAGGCTGCCATATGTTGTCAATACACTAACTAACTTTTAGAACCCTAGTTATCCCATCTCGGCCTTTAGAAAGTAGTGAGATAACCGGCTTTGGTGAAGACTGAAGTTGGTTGATACTAGATGCTACACTCATTGAGATCTTAAACTTGGAGGGTTTTGGTTGGCAAGTAAGTTGCCTACTGAACAACCACCCTTGTGAAGGATCAATGATATTGAGATCCCTTAGAACCTGGTTACTTTATAGGACAGGATGAACCAACTAAACTTCAGGGGAGGGTATTTACCTTTAAACCTCATGCAAGCCTTCAAACCTAGGGCTATTGTGTGACTTGTTTGTGTGTGCCACATGTTTGTGATTGAGCATAACATCACAGCATCATCATGCATCATAAGCATATCATTTTCACTAACCATTCCAAGGACCAAAGGATTTATCTTTGTTCTTTGTTGCAGGTCATGGCTTCTGCTCGTAGGAATACTATCCGGATCAACTTTGTAGGGATACCTCCTAAGCTTAAAGAATTGGTCTCTCAAGTTTCTGAAAACTCCCAGTTCATCAAGAGGCATGGTCACCTACTGGATCTAGTCACTTCAGGGTTCAATGAAGACATGATGAGTGTCCTGTTTCAGTTCTTTGATCCTAGACATCATTGCTTCACATTCCCCGACTATCAGTTGGTTCCTACAATGGAAGAGTTCTCCAAGCTTCTGGGTATACCTATCCTTGATCAGAAACCTTTCACAGGCTTGGAAAAAGAGCCTAAACCTGAAATCATTGATGCAGCCCTACATCTAAAGAAATCAGACGTTGTCCTAGAAACAAGGAGTGGAGTTAAGGGTATTCTTGCTAAGGTATTGATGGAGAAAGCTCAAGTGTTCCTGAAGGCTATGAGCTATGATGCTTTTGATGAAATCTTAGCCCTATTGATTTATGGCTTAGTATTGTTCCCCAATCCAGACCAGTTCATAGACGTACATGCCATCAACATATTCCTGACTCATAACCCAGTGCCTACATTGCTTGGAGATATCCTACATTCTCTTCATACCCGTACTACGAAGGCACAAGGAACTTTGATGTGCTGCATACCTTTATTGTCTAGGTGGTTTATTTCTCACCTTCCTCGATCAGTGATGAAGAATGAACAAGGGTTCAGGTGGTCCAAGAGGATTATGTCACTTTCACATTCAGATATTCATTGGTGCTCTAGATCTATGGAGAATGTTACTATCATTGACCGCTGTGGGGAGTTTCCTAATGTGCCACTCCTTGGCATAAGAGGGGGCATTACTTACAACCCTTCCTTAGCTTTACGTCAGTTTGGTTACGCTCGAAGTGATGGTCCTCACGACATGTTGATTCAAGGTATTGTGTTTTACTACGACAACGATCTTCAAGGTTACCGTCAAAGGTTCATACGAGCATGGGGTAAAGTGAACAAGGTTGACAACAAGACTTTGGAGCCCAAGTACACTATTCCTATGGAAGCTTATCTCAGATGGGTATGATCTCGTGCTCAGACTCTTATGATGCCATATCCTGCCATCCTGCCAGTTACTATGGAGCCTGTTGCTGAAGGAGATACTTCTTATATCATTCTTCATCCAGACATGCCCACTGACATGGAAGAGTTACAGAGGTCTTGGATCCAGTTGAAGGAGCAAAGAGATACTTTTGAGGCTCATTACAAAGCAAGTCAAGAAAGAATCCTGGAGCTAACAAAGCAACTTCACGAGGAGCGGAATCTCAATTCATACCTCAACACAAAGAGGAAGCGTCCATGGGAGACTTAAAACCCCATTTTTTATTCATTTCATTTTTATTGTAAGCCCAAGGGGCAAACAAATTTATTACTAATAAAAGTTTACCTTTTTGGTTGTTTAAACAAATTTAAATCCTGCGGTCCTTGAAAACATTGCATATGCATTTATACACCATATCATTGCATCACAGGTTTCTTATGTACAGGTATCTTATCTTCTCGTTGTTTATTTCAAAAGAAATGGCTCTTGAACAGACTGTCAAAGATCTCCAGGCACATAATGCACAATTCCAAGAGCTGATCCTGAACTTGTCCAAGGGACAAGATGAGTTGAAGACACTGCTGGCTAAGAAGAAGAATCCTGAGGACAATAAGGATAATCAGTTGGAACAACTGCAAGCTGAGATGACAGAAATGAGGATCCAGATGAATGACCAGGTGGCTCTTATTCAAAGTTTAGCTCAGGGGCAAGAAGAGCTAAGAACCTTTGTTCACAAACTTCAAAGTAGTGAAGTCAAGAATCTGATCGATAGTCAATCTCCGTTAAAACAAGCTGACTTGGTTGAAAGGAAGAGGAGGATAAAAGAAGGTAAGAGACAGGTTGCCACTAATTGTTCTTTAGTTGAAGAAAAAAGACCTGATAAGGGTAATCCACCTCAACACAAGGAATGTAGAAGGCAGTTTATCAAATTCAGCACTCCAATGTCACAAGTTCTGCAATGCTTGTTGGAGATGAAGCTAATTTCTTTGAAAAGTCCTCCTCAAAATCCTAATACTTCCTCTCCTCACTATAATCCCAAGGCAAGGTGTGAGTATCACTCCGACAGTCCCGCACACGACACTAATAACTGTTGGGCATTGAAGAATAAGATTCAAGACCTAACTGACGAAGGAATCCTCGAGGTTACACCAGAAGGTCAAATTGAATTCTACTATCGTCCATCAAACGTCGAAGCTGCAAGACAAATTGCCCAAAGTAGCAAGAAAGAAAGCTTACCCATTCCTGTTGAGATATGCGGCACCTTGGGGCATCCAAATGGTAAATTTGATTTCATGGTGAAATATACTGCTCCTGAAAGTTCACAGATTGCAATTGAAGACATCCAGCCAACTCGATGGGACAACATTTGAACTTTCATTTGTAATTTCTTTTGTTTTGCTTAAACACTTACTATTATGTTAAAATTTTGTTTTCATTAATGCATTGCGTATGTTTGTCTTGAATTAATCCATTCGTTTCACTATATTTTGAACTATGCTTCATATTTCTATTTTGTGGTATTTAACTCCTGATAAAGCTATAAGCCTGTAGAGGGAGGATGACGAAAACAATACCATAATATTAGGCAGTATGCTTTTGAATAGACTATGCTGACGATGTACAGGCATTGTTTCAATTCCTAAACAGTGGAGATATAAGGAAGTTAATCCCTAGTCAACCCTTTTGAGCCTATGAAGTAGGAGTTTTTATTCTCGCACAAATTAAAACCCTTATTCATAACCCGGGGCAGGGTAGTTACTCGGTTAACTCAAAATATGCCAATTATTTGCGTTGTACACAACTAATGATGGTTATCTGTAATCATTAAACCTGACAATCAATATCTAGCAAAAGAAAAGCTTGCTAAGTCAAAACCTATGAAGGAGACTTAATAAAAATTGAGATATCCCGCTGACTGTAATCTTGAAACAAACAGTTCAGGCAAAAGGAAGGGATAATAAAGCCAAAAAAGAAAAAGAAAAAAAAGAGGTCACTATGAATCCTCAACAAAGAAAGATGACTGAATGTTCAAATAAATTTTTGGTCTCTGAACCATCACAAATGTCAGTGTTACAATTCCAAACTACTTTGGAACCTCAGTGCATAAATTAACCGAACATAGGACTGAAGAACATCATGGAGATTGGGTTGGGTACAAATAAAATTTGAGCCTTTATCCTTTGTTTCTTAAACCGTGAACCAAGCCACGTTACAACCCTTTAAAAGTACTAACTGAAGCATGGTTAGTTCGAAAGCGTACTGCTACAAAAGGTATTCTGACTCCTTTAGGGCTTATTATAAAACTTGAGTTAATATCACAGTTTTCACAAAAACTGTTTTTCTAAAATAACTTTTTTTTTCAAAACTTCAAGACAGACATAAGCATTGCATTTTTGAATATATTTGTTTGCATATACCTGAGTGTTTGACAAACAGAGAAACTTACAGGATGAATGTTCAATGAACCAAAGTCCTTCCGATAAACAAAGTTGCTTCCTGGATCAAAGTTCATGTATACAGAGGGGCATAGTCACTGTTTCCCAATCCAGGGGGCATACCAAGTTACTGTTCAATTCATTCGGGGCAATCAGGTCCAGATTCAACAGTGCTTAATAGCCAGGGGCAGCTTTCCTCATGTATTTGAATTACCAAGGGTAACATTACGAAGTTCATGATGTCAAGGGCATATTATTGTGGGGCGTTCTGCTTATTTCTCTTGAGGTAACTACCTTCAGATACTTCCATTATGGGACAATTCATCCTCAACCAAGGGGCAATGCTTTCTTTTCAAATCTAATATCCGGGGCGTATATGGTCCATCACAATTTGAAGACACATTCCTCTCATTGTATTATCTTGATATTGGATTCTCAGCAGAAGCCATTGTGGAAATTAATTGTCTACGCCAGTAGTATCAGATGGTGTCAGTATCATGTCTTCAGATCCAGCTATGAGGATTTCTGGGAAGGTATTCAGGAAAGTTAAGAATCTCAGGAGCTCTAAATCCAATTGGTTATACACTCTCAAAGTTGAAACGATTCTGTTTTTGAATTCAACTTTACTTTTCCCTCTTTATTCAAGGTTATTTTTCCTCTTTTACTAAAGCGAAAAATGTTTGTTGGTTGTGTTTGAATGTATGTATGCTTTTTAATATGATTGATGTTTACCAGAAATGCATAAAATGCTTGAATATGATTGATGTTTACCAGAAATGCATAAAAATGCAGTAATAGTATTTACTAAGGACGAACGAGGGAAGGAGTTCAACGAAGCTTCACCGGTTCATCCCCACAAGACAACTACAAATCTCCAGTAGAGCAAATCTATCTTTATAGATACCCCGAGTTACATCTCCCCTTGAATTTATGTCCATCTCTTTTATCCTCAGTCGGGATACTCAGGAACTTATTCCTTCAATAGAAGTACGACGAACGAAGACGGGAGGTTATAAATACTATACTATCAAGACGGGAACAAGTTCCTCATATTCTTCAGTAACGAATCGGGATTTATTTTCCCTAGCCAACAGTTGTTATACAAAGATATCCAGACGCTTCAGGCTACATAATTCATACATACATCATTTACATCATACCATAACATATCCATAAATGCATAATACATTTACTTAGGCGCATCATACTATGCATGCATACATATTGCATAAACTAATATTCTCCTTGCAGGATAGTTATATGCAGATAAAACAATATCAACAATTCACAACAAGTCAGAAATGATCCATACATTACTCAAGATATCCTAGGAGAGTAGGCAAACGGTCGGTAAGAAGAACCATTCCCTAATCCAGGATATTTCTAGAAGATTTCATCTATCTGGTCTTGAATAGTAGACAAACGGTCTATACAAAGATCCATTCCCTGGTTCAAGATATTTTTCAGAAGAACTAATCCTGGCGTTCTTTTGGCCCTTGAATAGCAGGCAAACGGTCTATACAAAGATCCATTCCCTGGTTCAAGATATTTTTCAGAAGAACTAATCCTGACGTTCTTTTGGCCCTTGAATAGCAGGCAAATGGTCTATACAAAGATCCATTCCCTGGTTCAAGATATTTTTCAGAAGAACTAATCCTGACGTTCTTTTGGCCCTTGAATAGCAGGCAAACGGTCTATACAAAGATCCATTCCCTGGTTCAAGATATTTTTCAGAAGAACTAATCCTGACGTTCTTTTGGCCCTTGAATAGCAGGCAAACGGTCTGTACAAATATCCATTCCCTGGTTCAAGATATTTTTCAGAAGAACTAATCCTGACATTCTTTTGGCCCTTGAATAGCAGGAAAACGATCTGTACAAAGATCCATTCCCTGGTTCAAGATATTTTTCAGAAGAACTAATCCTGATGTTCTTTTGGCCCTTGAATAGCAGGCAAACGGTCTATACAAAGATCCATTCCCTGGTTCAAGATATTTCTTTCAGAAGAACTAATCCTGACGTTCTTTTGACCTTGGAGAATAGGAAAACGGTCTATACAAAGAGCCATTCCCTAATCCAAGATACTTCCAGAAGAGATAATCGTCACGAAGATTTATTTCTACTGGTCTATTCAACAATTCAAACTATGTTGCATAAATGATTCAGAGACGACCTATACAAAGACCTAGTACTGATATCCAGTATCAACATAAAGACATCATCACATCCTGATATTTTAGATGGCATCTCTAAGCCCATCTCCAGTTCTTCCAAGTGGCATCTTTAAACCCACTCAAGCATGTACAACTAATCATCAGTGTTACTTTACGCACCGACGAGTGCAAATTTTTGGGCTTTTGTGTTCAATCCCCTTGCCCGGGATATTCATACACATATGAATTCTACGCCCGAGGCATGCTAAACTTGCCCGGGATATTCATACACATATGAATTTCACGCCCGTGGCATGCTAAACGTTCCCAGTTTATTCAAGCACATATGAAGTTTTTTCCCGGGACATTCTAATCCTGCCTGGTATATTCATACCCAAAACCTAAAAAACTATCCCCAGACCTAGATTTATCTACTCTACACTAAAGTTTGCTTACTCTACACAAACATATCATGCAATTTTCTAGCTACCAAACAAAAAAGCATGCAAAATAGAGAGTTTTAAGTGTTACCTGACATATTAGAGGTGAGGAGAAGACGATGGCGCGCGGGCAGAAATGGCGGTGCAGACGGCGGAGACGGGCGGAAAGAGAATTCTTTTCAGAGCTTCCGGTCAAACGTTAGAGCGAAAAAGTCCAAATGAAGTGGACCATCCCCTTTATATAGCCATAAGCGCGTGGACGGACGCGCCAGGTAATCATTACCTATAACCTACGCCGCCGTTTGCACAGGAAACGAGGCGACACACTATTAATGTTGAGACACATCAGTCCACAAGAATCCTGAACGATGCCGAGTAACTGCAAATCTCCCCGGCTATAAGGAGAACCCTCGACTCTGTGAAACACCAAATGCCCGACAGACTCAACAGTGCGTGCAAGTACATGCCCGTCACCTTCTTCAGCACACCTACATCCATATATGTTCTAATTCATCGCTCCGACTCAGAGACTCGACTTGGGGGGCTCCTGTTCTGGACTGTATTGGGCTACGGCCCAATATGTCGAACAAAGGCTCATGTGCTCGAGCAGGTACGTCTGAGAGACGGGCAAGGGCGTTTAACGGTCGGGAACATATCCTAGATGTTGGGCACGCATTTAGAACGAGCAGAGAACATGTCAGCCAGTTCACTTGCCACATCACCCAACTGTCCCCCATTATCTCCTGAAAGATATGGACAGTTGAACAAAGGACCTGACTGTTGCGCCCCAAAATTTGACCTCCACAAGACAAGACTTTGTGTACTAAGAGGTTCACAAGGTTCACAAGACATCTCATGAGGTTCACAAGATTCACAATTATTCAGAAAGTTTGACAATGCCCTCAGACAATGCATCCTCCTAAGCAAGGCATCCTAAACTAGGGTTTTGACTTTCATCAGGCTAAGTGGACTTCCAATACTTCAAGTGAGCTTCATAGCATCCTATATGTGTTCAAGAATCCCCATGTCAAGTTTCAAGACTTTCCCAAAAGATTTGCTCAGTCAGATGATCAAATAGGTTAAAATCAGTCAAGGCAGTCAAAAGGTCAAACTGAGGTCAACTGTGGTCAAACCAAAGTCAAACTTCATGATGTTTTGCCAACATCAAGTATATGAAGTAAAATTCATCATTTGATCAAGGGTTGATCATGATTCATCAAGGAGATTTCAGATCATCAAGAATCAGGAGTTTCTAAATTAGGGTTTTCATAGGAAAAGTCAACTGAACTTTGACCAGCCATAACTTTCACATGCTTCATCAAAAATTTTCCATCCAAAGTTCATTTTGAAGGAAATTGAATTCTCTACAACTTTGTGTCTCACAAGCCAAGCCCAAAAATGCTTCATTTGGAATGTATGAGCTGAGACATTACAGGTCCTTTTAAAAGTCAACAATAAGTCAACAACTTCAAAAGAGCATAACTTGAGAATGGTAAAAGATATGGACATGAGACCAAAGAGGTTGGTTAGAGGACTCTTTAAGATTTCCAAAATGTCCAAGAACACCTTCATAGCATTAAAATTGAAGGATTTATGCCCTTGCAAAGTTGGGAAATTTTTGGGAATTTTATGAAGCAAATAAGGCCTTAAAGTCAATTTTTGCTAAATGAGCCCACCTAATTGCCATTCAAACTTTACAAACTTATCAAGAACGACCCAACCCACTCATTTTCTGATTTTTTATTTTTTATTTGATATTTATTTGAATTTTATTCATTAAAATACAAAATAAATTGAAATAAAATATAAAAATCATATATTTGAAAAAGATTTGGATTCTAGAAGGTCATAAACACCATTCAAGACTAAATATTCACATCCAAATTCGTGCTAGGTGTAAACACCCCAAATTTGCCCTCACTCATTTCACCATGGCTTGTGATCTTTTCATATGCATAAGTTCAATCATACCTTCTCATATTGCATATTTGTTTCACTGCATTGTTTCTAAGTCATCTGCATCTAGGGTTTGTGATCTGAGCTATCCCTGAGCCATTTGAGCCACTCCAAAGATCATCAATCACTTCAAAGGGGTCCATGTATGTTGAAGCATCATATTATATCCCCACAAAGTCAAGAAAGTCAAAGAATCACAAGAACTGAGAATGGCATGGAAGCAGAGCCAGGTTTAACTGCACAGATGACCTAGAATTAGGGTTTTGGTTTCAAAGGCCATAACTCCAAATTTTTTGGTCATTCTTGTTTCTATTGGTCTCTATATGTTATAAGGATCGTGCATATCAAGTTTCATGAAGAAATTCCATGGGGAAGGCATCTAATCAAGAGTTGACTTCTTGAGCAAGTCAGTGCAAAATCAGGGCATCTGAGGCCCCCAATGACCCAACCAAAGGGTGTTCTTCATCATTTTTAATGTGTATGATCTTTATTTGATCATAGAAGATGTTAGAAGTTCACAAAATTGAATAATTTCAAGCCATTTGCAAAATTGCCTTTTTGGGAAAGTGACTTGTAATGGAAACTTTCCATTTTGGGAAAGTTTTTCAACCCTTTCTTTTTGATCCAAAAATGCTTCAAATGAGAAAACTTTGGTCATGAAAGTTGTAGAATGGATCATTCCCTTTTCAAAAAGTACAAGAACTTGTCCTAATTCATTTTGGATCAAAGGTTATGGCTTGTCAAAGTTGAGGAAAATCACATAATTTCATGTTTTGCACCAAAGAGGCAAAGTTGCAAAACCTCTTGCCAAGGCAAATTGTAACTTCAAATGGACTTATAATCTTTGCACAAACATAAACCAATGCCTAAAGATCATATTGCACCAAAGAATTGCCCATTTTCATGACTTGTGCATCAAGAAACTTCAAAAAGGCCAAGACTTTGTGAAATTGCAAAAACCCTCACAAACCCTAATCCACTTGTTGCATTGCCTCTAATCCATTTCCATGGTTATCCCTGATCTCAGCTGAGCCAAGCCATGCCCCTATCACAGCCTCCCACTTGCCCATACCTCAAGTACACTTAGACTTGAATTTATGCAAAATGGCCCATACCAATCCCACAGTGCCACACCAACTATTCTGACCAATCAAGACTTTACAAACACACTTTAAGCAAGCCATTTCATAACATCTTGGAGCCTGAACACACACACAAGTCAGCATACACAAAAATCCCTCCCTTTGCATTTTCTATCGAATCTCTCAACCCAGCAAATCAAACTCAGAAATTCTTCCACCATTCATCTTAGAATGCATCACTGATCACAAACCACCCCTTGTTGTGCCTTGAAAGCCATCATACACCAAATACGATTTTTTCCCCTCTTGAACTGAACTGACTCAATCTCCCAAACCAGCCAAAGTAAACTCCAAACAAGCTTTGCAAACACTTGAGGGAGGTCAGTAGAGGTGATTGGAAGCAAGGAGGCAGGCTGAAAGCTCAAAACTGAAAGCTTCACCTCAGGTAGCTTCGAAATTTATTTTTTCCAGAAGCTCCATTTTAAGTTCTCAACTTGTTAAGTTTGATCCCCTAAGTTCATTGAACTTTTTATTTTTGAAAATGATGAAGAATTGAGAGTGTATTGCTTGCCTGAAATTTCTGCCATTTTTGTTCATAGCTTCGAATCTTGTTAATGGTGAGAAATAAATTCCATTTGAGGGCAGGGATGAGCTTAGGGAGGTGAGAGGAAGTGATCTGGAGCTTTAGAGCTCCAGAAATGGCCTGGGGAGTAATTTGGGAAATTCTCAGGGGAGGTGTGGCCGGAGAAGATGACCGGAGGTCATTTCCGGCCACCTGAATGTCATTAGGGCTTTAATTGCGTTTAGGGTTTAGTTTGAATCTGGGCCTTAGATTTGGTTGACTTCCATTGACTCCCGCGCATTTGGATGGCCAGGATCAGTCATTAAGCCCTAATCTTATTTAATTAGTTTAATTAATCCAGTTTAAATTAATTTGGCGAGTTTGAATTGTAGCCTTTGGATCTGGCGCGCAGTCAACCAGTCCAAACCCAGATTGCATCCTGGCCCTTCCCTCTGCATACTTCCATTTATTTCATTTTTTATTTCATTTAATTTGATTTATCTTTTACATTTTATTTAAAATAGCAAAAATCATTTAAAAATTATGAAAATTTTTGTCAAAGTTTTCATTAATTTTTAAAACCCAAAAATATTTTTAATTTTATTTTTTTGCATTAAAAATTATTTTTAAATCATTTAAATGTTTATTTTTAATTAGTTAATGGAAATTAATTAATAAAAAATACATTTAGGTATTTAAAAATCATCAAAAAATTCACATTGCATTTAGAAACATTTAGAAACATTATCAAACCCTCAAACCAAATTTCTTTTTTGTTCTTGATGCCTTTTGATCAATTTCATTGGAATTAATTTCATTTTTAGGCAATATTTTGGTTCAAACTTTAAAAATTTCATTCTGCCTAACCTTTGAGAGTTTGACAATGATTCTTTTTGCATTGCATTCCACATAACATGTAGTTTATAGGATAAAATTGGTTTGAATTGATCTTGCATTTTCAATTTGTTTTGCATTTTTTGTGATGAGGTACCCCAAAACCCTAGCAATTTTAGGAAATTCATAACTTACACTAGGTTAAGAGTTGGATCCTCTCCTTTGGGCAGTGAGCTTGTATAGGTTTAGGGTATCTTTGATTGCATTTTCAAATTTTTATCATGTCATTTGCTTCTGGTTTTGGATTTTTGCTTTGCATGATGCATGTAACCCTAATTTGTGCCTTCCATTGCATCCATTTCTCATTTGCTTGCATCCAATGACTTGCCATGACTTTTTGTGCATCCACATGATTCATAATACATCTTAGGACATATTAGAATCATGTTTGATCATTGCATCTTTCATTTTCCATGATTATATGTCCATTGCATTTCATAACTTTTCATGTACATTCATGGTTCAATGCATGCTTCATTTGCATCCTTATGTTTGTTTGATCATTCTCATGTCTTGCCTCATGTTTGTATCATCTATTAGCATCATTAACATCATGTTTATGCTTCTGGTTTTGTTTTGCATCATGACATTCCATCTCATTTGCATTGCACTTCATCTCTTTTGCTAACTTTTCAGGTGGTAAGTTGTTTTGAGAAGTGAATTTGCCTTCACTTCTCACAATCTCTTCTCATCTCTCTTGCACCTTTGCTGCATTTTATCTTGTGTATTTGAGTGAGTTTGCTCATTCATGTTCATCCCTTACTTTCTTTCTTCAAGCAACTTGTCTTCTTAAGTGAAGCAAGTTGTTTTGCTTCTTGTTGCTTATTCCTCCTTTCATCTGCTTCCTTCCTGGTGGTTTCCCTGAAGATCTTTCTTTCTTAAGCCTCATAAACCCTAGGATCTCCAAGCATGATAACAATTAGGGTTTGATTAGTTCCCCTTTTAGTTTTGCCTTTGTGTCATCTTTGAGTCTTCTCTCCTCATCTCATAATCAGGGACTAAACCCTAAAGGCTTTAAGGCTTTGTGATTAAGCTTATGCCTGCATCCATCTATTAGGATGAAGTGTATAACTTTAATCCTAAGTGTTAAACCCTTAATGTGTTTAAATCCTTTAATCAACTCACTTAATAATCATCAAGACATCAAGCTTGTAACTTGGGCCTTGCATTAGGGTTCTAATTCTTCCTTAATTGGTTAAGAAGGACTAACCCTAGTGTTGATGGACAAGTCCCCCTCAAGTTGTCTTACAAACCATAAAAATCATTTCTTCATCTTATCATTAACTAAAATCCACTTAATAAAGGCTTTGTTTTGTCCTGAGGTTAATCCCTAATCATGGATTAAGTTGAGGAGTCTTTCTCAGCTTAAATGTTCTCATCTATTATCCTTCTATTAGGATGGTGTAATGAGTCCATTAAATCCTTGATTATGGCTTAAACTCATTACTTAACACTAAACAAAAACAACAAAAACATCTAAATAATCACAAGTAGGTTAATGATCTTAATCCTACACCAGGGTGATTAAGTGTGAGGTGCTTACTTCACACTTAAGGTATTCTCATTACCCCTAATCTGAGGGAGGATGTGATGAGTTTACTAACTCTTGGTTTAGGCTTAAGCTCATTTTCTTATGACAAACTCCAAAAGCAATAAAAGATTGAAAACACAAAAACACACAATAATCGTCTCCTCCGGGATTCTTTTCTCACCTCATTCACTCACAAACGAGAACTTGCTTCTTCCGTCTAATGCAAGACAGTTTGCACCTGGGCCAGACAGGTCATACACTTGAGCATAGACTAGCAATCAGTTCACAAGTCAATTTATCTTTCAGTCTCTTTGGGTCAAACTACGGTGTTCTGACTTCCTCATTGCACGAGAGGATACGTAGGCATAACTTAATAGTTATCGAACAAAAGTCTCTGTATATTCCCCCTCTTTCCAGCATTATTCTTTAAGCCTCATAGTCTTGAGCAATTCATTCCTATTCTTACACTGACACTTCTCTTATACACTTCACATTTCTTTTACACTGACACTTGCATTCTTTTCCAGCTTTGATACATAAAATGCACTGACACTACCCCTTTAAAACACAAATCTTTTAAGCGTGGATCCCGTCGAGTACGACGGACAATCTGGGTGCTAATACCTTCCCAGGTTGTAACTAACCCCCTTTCTCAGTCTCTCTGGTTCGCGACCGTCTTATCCATATCTTTCTAGGTCTATGCAGCATTACCTTTCCTCCGGGATAAAAATGCCTAGCTGGCGACTCTTTTCTCTTGAGTTCACCCTTGTGTGTTCTCTTCCTCTTTCGCCGACCGTTCGCGTCTGTACCCCTTCTGACCATGTGTCATTTTGGTGGGAGCGACAGCTTGACGACTCTGTTGGGGATCCTTATACTGTAACCAGGGCTTCTGGTTCTTTTTGTGGTTTCCTCCTAGCGCTTGTTTGATTTGTGTTTACTGGGGTGTTATGTGCTAATTGTGTTTATATTTGCTTTATTTACTGCTTTATGTACAGTTATTTATTGCTTTCTTTACAGTTTTATACATCATACTGTCATCTTGTTGGATCTGTTTTTTTTTTGTTTTGGTGGGTGGGATTCTACTGAGAGTTTAAGGCCCTATACCTGGGACCTGAGTGACACCTAGGCTAGAGTGGTTCATGTTCTTTCCCATTCCATTTCGGTCTGGTGCGGGAATATGAAACACGGTTCAGATATGGGTTTCTTCTTGAGAACTTTGTGCTACAGATCTCCTGTAGTGCTAGGGCTATCTGGGAAGCCTGCTAAGTCTGGATGACCTTTATTATGACCTTCAGAAACTGAGGTGAATTAGAGGAGGATCTTTTATGGTTATTGTAAACATTGTACCTCCGGGTTAGAAGTGTTTACACATCTCATAACTGATCCAAGTCTGAAGATCCTTGTTTTAGAACACTACCTGTGAGGGGGTTGGGCTGTTTGCAGGTTTGCAGGTACCTTTGGCCACATCATACCCTGTTTTTATTTGGTTTAAGAGTACTCCACTTTGGACAGTTCTTGTGATTTAACCCTGGACATGTGGCTCTTTATTTGAGTCCCCCGCCTTGGTTACTGGACTTCTAAAACTCCATTTGGACTTATTGAACATACATGGACTTATATCAAGACAGATAATCAGATCCAGCTTGATCACCAACCCTTGCATATCATTTGCATACTCATCATTTGCATCATTTAACATTTGTTTATTTGTTTTTCAGGGTATCCACATTATATCTGGCTTGGTTTTAACCCCTTCATCTGCATAGACCCCTGTTCATCAGTTATCTGCTTCAGCTATCTTCATCAGTTGCCTGCTTAAGCTACTTCCATCATCAGCCTCAGCATATCAGTGGCTCATCTCCAGTATCAGTCTTCATCATCAGCACTTGTCTTCAGCTCTTCATCAGCAATCATGGCACCCAAAAAGAGCAACATTTCATACCATTTCTTTGAGCCTGTGCTGACTGGTATCAGGCAGGTCCAGTCCCTTATCACTCTAGACCATATCCCATTATTTAGAGAGCATTATGGAGGCATCCTTGATATGGTTATGGACCTGGACCCTTCTCAGAGGAGTATGATTCACACCTGCCTACAGTTCTATGACCCTCCTTTTAGATGCTTCACTTTCCAGGACTTTCAGCTAGGGCCTCTTCTGGAGGAGTTCTCATCATTGATTGGAGTACCTGTCAGGGTTGGTGTCCCCTTCAACCCAGAGATGACTTCTCCCAT
This sequence comes from Lathyrus aphaca, assembly GCA_963966055.1. Taxonomy (NCBI): domain Eukaryota; kingdom Viridiplantae; phylum Streptophyta; class Magnoliopsida; order Fabales; family Fabaceae; genus Lathyrus; species Lathyrus aphaca. Next base: position 222,149,220 of record OZ014519.1, read on the forward strand.
CAATGGAGAAGTGGCAAAAGCATTGTACCTGGAGCCTATTTTGATTGAGCAAAACATGACAACAAAGGCTGGGATCCCTGGTTTGCACTTGGATTTCTTGATTTCTCAGGCCATCCTGAAGGCCTCCTTGGGAGAATGGAGGGCAGTTTGTGCATTGTTAGCCCTCAGTATATATGGGGTTGTACTATTTGCAGATGAGCCCAAATTTATCAGCAAGAATGCCATTCATCTCTTCCTTCTGAGGAACCCAGTACCCACATTGCTGGGAGATTTCTATTATTCTATTCACCAAAGAAATGAGAAGCAAAGAGGGAAGTTGGTGAGATGTTGTGCTCCCCTATTTCACACCTGGCTGCTCAAACACTTACCTAAGAATGATGCCTTCCTGAACCCTCACCAACAGAAGAATTGGGCAAAAAGGCTTATTGCTTTGACTTCAGATGACATCAGATGGTGCACCCAGAGCACCAAAGGCAGGGACATAATCACTAGCTGTGGGCAGTACCCCAATGTACCTCTAGTAGGAGTGAAGGGTTGCATCAACTACAATCCTTTGCTGTTTAAAAGACAATTGGGCTATGCTTTGGTCCACCCTCCTAGAGTGCAAGATTTAGCTGAAACCCTGTATTGTGAGATAAAGCCTAATCTAGCTGTTGTCAGACAAGCATCCTGGGCTTGGGACAACATCCAGACCAAAGGGATGGCCATTCTTGGAAGGTGCAATAATATGGCTTCAGCTTAATATTATGAATGGTCTCATGCTAAAGCTCAGATTTCGGGGATGCCCTTTACCATTGAGGACACACCTGGACCATCCACAGTACCACCTCCAGCCACTGTCAGCCTGGAAGAATTCGAGAGGCTGAAGGAAAGAAATGAGAATCTGTCTCAAGCTCTGAAGAAGACCCTCTGGGAGAGGAGTCATGGTCGTCTGGACATTGAGAGGTTGTAGAAGCTTAAGGTGGAGCATCTAGCCAAGATTGAGAAAGCAAAGGACTACATCAAGAAATCAAGAGCTGGGGAGCAAATATTGAAGAATGCCTGTAAGGAGGCCAAGCTTCAGAAGGCTAGGACTGATCTCTATCTGCAAGAAAGTCAAGCTAGGTGGGTCAGGATCACTGAAGCTCGTACTCAAGAAGATAAGAGAACTCAAGCCAGGATTGAGCAGTTGGAGGCCAATGAAAAGAAACAGCAGGAAGCTTTGCTGGCAGCCCAGAAGGAGATTCCAGAGTTGAAGCTTAGGGCTGGTTTGAAGAGGTCAAAGGACCAAGACAGGCACAAGAAGCTGACTACTGCTATCGCCACTAGAAACCTTCTTATCAGGACTATTACAGAGCATCCGGCTGGTCCTGTAACTGAAGCACTTTTGAAGGAGGTTAAGGAGGATGAGTTTGGACTTGATGTCTGACTTTTGTTTGTTGTTGCCTTCATTTGATGTACTTTTCTTTTATGCTGTATTTTGCCCCCCCAGGGGCATGTGATGTAAAACAAACTATGTATTATGCATCATTTGTAATATATTTGTCAGTTTGTTTCATTGAGTTTCTTTTCTCAAGCAACATCAAAGCATCTTCCTCGGGGTCTGGAAAGGTCAAAAACCAAGAGCCAAGCCGGATACCTTGGAAAATAAATAAGCATACTGCATTGCATACTAACTTTTGTTTGGTTTTGTAGGATCTATCATTATTTTTGTTTGTTTCTAACTCTGTTGTGGTTCAGGAAATATTGCTCGCAGAAGAGTGTTCCCCGTCAACCGTGCACACCGGTATCCTACTCGCAACAACCTTCCTGGTATCCAAATGGACCAAGTACAGCTAGACCTGACCGAGGTCAGAACTCAGATGGCTAATGAAAGAGTGGAGATGAGGAACCAAATGGCTCAATTTATGACTGTGATGACTGATTTGGCTCAGAGCCAAGATAGGTTAAGGGCATTGGTAGAAAGACAAAACCCTGAGGAACCTCATCCTGGAACTGGAGGAACAAGTAATAATGAGGGAGGTCCGCCTCATGTTAACCCACCAGTATTTGGACCTCATCTAGATCCGGAAGTCAATATCCCAAGGAATGTACAGGGCAACACTGCTGCAGGCAGGATCTTGCAAGAAGATCCTCAAGAGGAGCAGTTTACTGTAATGGGAGTTGGAGATGAAGTTTATGATAAGAGGTTTGATGAAATTGCTGAGAAGTTGAGATCTCTAGAGTCTCAGAATTCCTTGGGTTTTTATGTAATGGATATGGGGTTAGTGGACGGGGTAAGAATTCCCCACAAGTTCAAACTCCCGTGCTTCGAGAAATACAATGGAACCTCTTGTCTACGAACTCACCTACAGTCTTTTTTGGGGAGACTTAAAGCATACACCATGGATGAAAAGTTGTGGATGTTCTATTTTGAAGACAGTTTGACTAGGGCTTCAAGGGAGTGGTACTCACACTTGACCAGAGCTACTATCAGATGCTGGAAGGACCTAGCTGAAGCTTTCATCAGGCAGTACCAATACAATCTGGACATGGCTCCTAACAGGACCCTCTTAATGGGAATGTCTCAATCCTCCAGGGAAAGCTTCAGGGAATATGCCCAGAGGTGGAGACAGCTTGCTGCTACTGTCCAACCACCCATGTCGGAAAGAGAAATGGCCGACATGTTCATGAATACCTTGCAAGGAACATACATTGATAGGTTGGCTGCCTTTTCTTCTACTAGCTTCGTAGACGTGGTTATAGCTGGTGAAAGAATTGAAAGTCTGCTAAAGATGGGCAAGATTTCTGATAATGGTGCAAGTTCGTCCAGTAACTCCAGGAAGCCTTTTGTGGGACCTAGAAGAACCGGTGAGACAAATGCCATTCACGCCAGCAGGGGTAGACCTCAGTACGTCCACAGATCAGTAGCAGCTGTCACTATTCCAGCTCCGATTCCTCAGCAACCAGCATATCAACCACCACAACAACCTCATTACCAACAGCAAGTTCAGTACCCGCCACAAAGAACATACAACAACAATAACAGCAATCAACAGCAAAGACCCTTTCAGCAAAGACCATCACAGGCAAATAGGGTGATTGACCCCATCCCTATGCCTTATGCTGCTTTATTGCCACAACTCCTGAAACTTAAATTGGTTGAGCTAAGGACATTGGCACCTCCAGATCCCTCCAACCTCCCAAAGAATTACGATGTCAACGCCAGGTGTGCTTTCCATTCCAATGCACCTGGTCATAGCACAGAGAAATGCAGGGCTTTGCAAATGAAAGTGCAGGATCTGGTGGATTCTAAGGCCCTCAACTTCGCACCGCCTCCAAATGTCAACAGAAATCCTATGCCTAACCATGGTGGGCCAAGGATTAATGCCATCGAGGAAGACAAACCATCTACTCTGATCACCAGTGTTGCACAAATTCGAACACCTCTGGTCGAAATTAAAGCTCAGCTTCTAGAGTGCCAGGTGTTTCCCGGGTGTGAACTCGGTTGTGGGTATTGCAACATTGTAGTCAATGGGTGTGATAATTTGAGAAGCGGCATAGATAGTCTTATCAAGGATGGTATCCTTCAGATATCAACAACGACGCCTACAAATCCAGCAATCCCTTTGACAACATTTCCTGATTCTTCTACAACAGCAGCAACAATCATTCCAACCGATTCATTAATATCATCAACAATGGCTTCATCCATCACTTCAACAAACCAGATGTCAACAACCATTTCTTCTACAACATCAGCATCCTTTTTACCAGCAGAATCTCCTACAACGCCAACAGAAATTAACGAAGATGTCTCAGCAGTCACCATTTACTATGATCCATCAAATGTTCCTCCAAACAACAATTTCCAACAAAAAGCAGTGGCACCTCCTGCCAGATCACCAGTTACAATTTACTACGATCCGCACACCATTTCAGTACCCTCCTCTGCAGCAGTCAGTCCAGTTACTATTACGGTGCCTGGACCAGTTCCATATGAAAGCAGTAATGCCATACCTTGGCATTACGGCTCTGATCTTTACTGCAACGGGGAGAAAATCACTTTGGATTCTTCAACCTCTTCTCCACAAATTGATAATGTTGGGGGAGGCGGAGGCTTCACCAGAAGCGGACGCCTTTTTGCCTCACAAATGCAAAGACCTAATGCTGAAGCAGAAGCTGCTGCCAAAGCAAAAGGAAAGAGTGTGATATTTGAAGAGCCGGCTGTCAAAGAAACTCAGAAGACACCTTTTGAACAAGATGTAGATGAGTTTATGAGAATCATAAAGAGAAGTGATTACAAGGTGGTGGATCAGCTTCACCAAACTCCCTCAAAAATCTCCATATTATCCCTGTTAATGTGTTCTGAAGCTCACAGGAATGCATTATTGAAAGTCCTACACGCAGCATACGTGCCAGAGGAGATCACTGTTAATCAGCTAGAAACTGTGGTAGCAAATGTCAACACCAGTCATGGACTGGGCTTTACCAATGCTGACCTAACAACCGAGGGACGTAACCACAACAAGGCTTTACACATCACTCTAGAATGCAAAGGTGTTGTTCTATCTCATGTACTGGTGGACACTGGGTCCTCACTCAATGTTCTACCAAAGAAAGCCTTGGTGAAGCTGGAGTATGATGGCTTGGCATTGCGCCCGAGTAATTTGGTGGTGAGAGCATTTGATGGCTCTAAAAGATCAGTGCTTGGAGAGATTGATCTGCCTGTGATGATCGGCCCGCAGACCTTCAAAATTACCTTCTATGTGATGGACATTCAGCCGGCCTACAGCTGTTTGTTGGGTAGACCCTGGATCCATGCCGCTGGCGCTGTTACGTCTACCCTTCACCAGAAGCTGAAATTCGAGTGGGAAGGCCAGATCATCACCATCTGTGGTGAAGAAGACATCTTTGTTAGCCATCTGGCTACGTACAAGTACATAGAAATGGACGGAGAGATCCATGAAACCATGAGCCAGAGGTTTGAGGCCCTGAACATAAATGAAGCATCTGTTGTACTGGGAACCTCCATGACGTCTTATCAGCAAGCCCGGAAGGTTGTTGAAGAGGGTACTGCCCAAGGCTGGGGCAAGCTGCTGCCCGTGGAGAAGAAAGAAGACAGATTTGGGTTGGGTTACAGACCAACTCAACAAGATCAATCAGAGGCTGCTAAGAAGCCCAATTTTGCCAGCGGGGGAATGCTCACCCCGGATGCAGTGAACAACTTGGAAGACGAGGAGGAAAGCGACCGCAAGCTGGAGAACTGGATACGTCCAAGGATCCCGGGGAGCCAAGTCCTTAACTGGTCTTCCCAGGAAATTATAAGGGTTACTCCTGCAGAGTAATTATTATTTCCTGTATTTTTAAGCATGCATCAAGTCTTGCATCTTGCCCAAGATGTCAAGACTCATTTTGTAATCGGGCCATCTTGTAATTTTGTGCAAATGGATTAATCAATGAATATCGGACATCTTTTGCAAATGAGTCTTTTCCTTTTTCGCTCACTGTTTTTCATTTTTTTCTTTTTGTACAAAAATAAAATGGCAATGTTTTCCAAAATGAAAATTTCATTTCACTTTTTCTAAACAAGATTAAAATTGATCACTAAAATGAACAATCTAAACCCTTGCAGAGAGTGCCTTTCAGACTGCACCGACAACAACACTGCTATGGCTTCATATGACTTTGACAATCCAATCAGTCAAGTTGATGAAGGGGTTGAAGAAGATTATGAGCTTCCTGAAGAGCTAGCCAGGTTGTTAAGGCAAGAGGAGAAGGTTATCACCCCTCATCAGGAGGAGGTCGAAACAGTTAATCTTGGTATGGAAGAAGATGTGAAAGAAGTTAAGATCGGGGCCTGCCTACAAGATTCAGTAAAAGAGCAATTGATTGATATGCTTCGGAAGTATGTGGATGTCTTTGCTTGGTCTTATCAGGATATGCCAGGGTTAGATACCGATATTGTCATGCACAAGCTGCCTTTGAAAGAAGACTGCCCACCGGTTAAACAGAAGATGCGCCGTACTCGCCCAGATATGGAAATGAAGATAAAGGAAGAGGTGCAAAAGCAGTGGGACGCCGGTTTCCTTGCTGTGACTAGCTATCCGTCGTGGGTTGCTAATATTGTACCCGTGCCTAAGAAAGATGGCAAGGTGAGAATGTGTGTAGACTACCGGGATCTGAACAGAGCCAGCCCGAAAGATGACTTCCCATTACCTCACATTGATGTATTGGTTGATAATACGGCTCAGTTCTCGGTATTCTCCTTCATGGACGGATTTTAGGGATACAATCAGATCAAGATGTCGCCTGAACACATGGAGAAGACAACTTTCATCACACCCTGGGGCACGTTCTGTTATAAGGTGATGCCATTCGGACTGAAGAATGCTGGTGCAACTTATCAACGGGCTATGGTGACATTATTTCACGACATGATCCATAAAGAAATTGAATGTTATGTGGATGACATGATTGCCAAGTCCCTCACAGAAGAAGACCACCTAGTAAATTTGTTGAAGCTATTCAAGCGTCTGAGGAAATACCAATTGAAGTTAAATCCCAACAAGTGCACGTTTGGGGTGCGATCTGGTAAGCTGCTGGGGTTTATTGTAAGTGAGAAAGGGATTGAAGTTGACCCTGATAAAGTCAAAGCCATTCAAGAAATGCCTGCACCGAAAACTGAGAAAGAAGTTCGAGGTTTTCTAGGTAGATTGAACTACATTTCAAGGTTCATATCTCACCTAACAGCAACCTGTGAGCCTTTGTTCAGGCTGTTAAGAAAAGAACAAACGGTCAGGTGGAATGAAGACTACCAGAGGGCTTTTGACAAGATCAAGGAATATTTACAAGAACCTCCGATCCTTATGCCTCCAGTTGAAGGGAGACCTCTAATAATGTACTTAACAGTATTAGAAGAGTCAATGGGGTGTGTGTTGGGCCAGCATGACGAGTCTGGTCGAAAAGAGTATGCAATTTACTACCTAAGCAAAAAGTTTACCGACTGTGAACAACGTTATTCACTGCTCGAGAAAACTTGCTGTGCTTTAGCGTGGGCTGCTCGCCGACTAAGGCAGTATATGTTGACCCACACTACTTTGTTGATATCAAAGATGGACCCAGTTAAGTACATTTTCGAGAAGCCAGCACTTACCGGACGGGTTGCAAGATGGCAAATGATCCTCACAGAATATGATATTCAGTACACATCTCAAAAGGACATCAAGGGTAGTGTATTGTCTGATTATCTTGCTGAGCAACCCATTGATGATTACCAGCCTATGAGATTTGACTTCCCTGATGAAGACATCATGTTCATAAAAGCAAAAGATCGTGAAGAGCCTGTTCATACTGAAGGGCCTGACCTAGAAGAAGAATGGACTATGATGTTTGATGGGGCTGTTAACATGAATGGTCGTGGTGTTGGTGCAGTACTCATTACACCTAAGGGAGTTCACATGCCTTTCTCGGCAAAGCTCACTTTCAACTGCACTAACAACGAAGCTGAATACGAAGTTTGTATTATGGGTCTTGAGGAAGCCATTGACCTCAGGATCAAGACTTTGATTGTGTTCGGAGATTCAGCTCTGGTAGTTAATCAAACTAACGGCAAATGGTACACACACCAGGATCATCTGATACCTTACAGGGACTATACAAGAAGGTTATTGACTTTCTTCACGACGGTCAAGCTTGAGTATATCCCTCGGGATGAGAATCAGTTTGCAGATGCTCTGGCTACCATTTCATCCATGATCAAAGTTCAAGCTGCCAACTTCGTACCTCGAATTTCGGTATCCAGACTTGACAGACCAGCATATGTATTTGCAACAGATGTTGTTAAAGATGATAAGCCTTGGTTCCATGACATTAAGTGCTTCTTGGAGGATCAAACATACCCACCTGGGGCATCTTCCAATGACAAGAAGACATTAAGGAGGCTAGCTGGTAGATTCTTCCTGAATACTGACGGTTCCCTGTACAAGAGAAACTTTGATATGGTACTCCTCAGATGCGTTGATAGAATAGAAGCAGACTTGTTAATGCACGAGGTGCACGAAGGATCCTTTGGTACCCATGCAGGAGGGCATGCTATGGCCAAGAAGTTGCTAAGATCAGGTTATTACTGGATCACAATGGATGCTGACTGTTGTGCCTATGCCAGAAAGTGCCATAAATGCTAGATCTATACGGATAAGGTGCATGTGCCTCCCAATCCCTTGAATGTGATGTCTTCACCCTGGCCCTTTGCCATGTGGGGCATTGATATGATTGGCAAGATTGAACCGACTGCTTCAAATGGCCATAGATTCATCTTGGTAGCCATTGACTATTTTACCAAGTGGGTTGAAGCAGCCTCTTATGCAAATGTTACACGGCAAGTGGTAGCCCGATTTCTGAAGAGGGATATCATCTGTCGGTATGGAGTGCCCGAGCGGATCATTACTGATAATGGTTCCAACTTAAACAACAAAATGATGGCAGAGCTATGTCGGGACTTCAAGATCCAACACCACAATTCTTCTCCTTACAGGCCAAAGATGAATGGCGTTGTTGAGGCAGCTAATAAGAATATCAAGAAGATTGTGCAGAAGATGGTAGTCACCTATAAAGACTGGCATGAAATGCTACCATTCGCCTTGCATGGGTACCGTACGTCAATCAGAACATCCACTGGGGCAACACCGTATCAGCTTGTGTATGGTATGGAGGCAGTCCTACCTGTTGAAGTTGAATTGCCCTCCTTGCGGGTGCTGATGGATGTTAAGCTAAACGAAGCAGGATGGGTCTGGTCCCGATACGAACAACTGAATCTGATTGAAGAGAAGAGATTGGCTGCAATCTGTCATGGGCAGCTATATTAGAAAAGGATGAAGAAAGCCTTCGATCAGAAAGTCAGGCTCCGAGAGTACCAAGTAGGAGATCTTGTGCTGAAAAGACTCCTCCCTCCTCATACAGACCACAGGGGCAAGTGGACTCCGAACTATGAAGGGCCATTCGTAGTAAAGAAAGTTTTCTCTGGTGGAGCACTGATGCTCAGTACTATGGATGGTGAAGACTTCCTGTCCCCTGTGAATTCAGATGCAGTTAAAAAATACTTCGCATAAAATGACCCGCTGGACATAAAAACAGAATGTAAGTCCAGGAAAAAATAGGGCATCCCGGCGAGTCAAAAACAGAATAAGAGGCTCAGGCAAAAATAAGGGAAAATACAATAATAAAAATGTACACCCGCTGAGTTGAAAAGCCGCATCGGACAACTCAGGCAAAAATGGGTATCTCGGTGGATTGAAAACCCGAAAGGGCGATCCACGCAAAATAAGGGAATAAGCGAACAACTGCATTCTGAATTCATCTGCATCAATTACGACTTGGTAAGCTTCAAAAGGATCAAGCTTCTTTCAGAATCAGCCTTCTTCAGAAGGCAAGACGAGAAGAACGTCAAATGTCATACGAGTCATAGCAAAGGGAAGCTCCCTGAAGCGTCATCAACATTGCCAGCATATTTTTGTCTTTCAAATTGTAACGATCTCCTCATTTCAGGAGATCTGTTTCTCTGACTGTATCTTGCCAATTCAGGGCACACTGTCGCTCCCACCAAAATGACACATGGTCAGAAGGGGTACAGACGCGAACGGTCGGCGAAAGGAGAGAGAACACACAAGGGTGAACTCAGAAGACAAGAGTCGCCAACTAGGAATTTTTATCCCGGAGGAAAGGTAATGCTGCATAGACCTAGAAAAGATATGGATAAGACGGTTGCGAACCAGAGAGACTGAGAAAGGGGGTTGGTTACAACCTGGGAAGGTATTAGCACCCATATTGTCCGTCGTACTCGACAGGATCTGTCGCTCCCGATAAATGGGACCAGGCCCAGATAAAGGTACAGACGCGAACGGTCGGCGAGAGGGACAGTGAGAACACACAGCCGTGAACTCACTGGAGATGAATAGAGTCGCCAGCTAGGCATTTTTATCCCGGAGGAAAGGCAATGCTGCATAGACCTGAAAGAGAATGGATAAGACGGTTGCGAACCAGAGAGACTGAGAAAGGGGGTTGGTTACAACCTGGGAAGGTATTAGCACCCAGATTGTCCGTCGTACTCGACGGGATCCACGCTTAAAAGATTTGTGTTTTAAAGGGGTAGTGTCAGTGCAATTTGTGTGTAAATGAGCTGAAAAAGGATGTACAGGTGTCAGTGTAAGAGAAGTGTGAAGTGTAATATACACAGTGTCAGTGTAAGAACAAGAGTGAAATGCTCAGGAGTATGAGGCTTAAAGAATGAAGCTGGAAGGAGGGGGAATATACAGAGACTTTTGTTCGATAACTGTTAAGTTATGCCTACGTATCCTCTCGTGCAATGAGGAAGTTAGAACACCGTAGTTCGACCCAAAGAGACTGAAAGATGAATTGACTTGCGAACTGCTTACTTGCCTATGCTCAAGTGTGAGACCTGTCTGGCTCAGGTGCGAACTGTCTTGCATTAGACGGAAGAAGCAAGTTCTCGTTTATGAGTGAAGATGATGAGAAAAGAATCCCGAAGGAGACGATTATTGTTTGTTTTCGAGTTTTCAGTCTTTTATTGCTTTTGAGAGTTTGTCATAAGTTAATGAGTTTAAGCCTAAACCAATGGGTTAGTAAACTCATCACATCTTCCCTCTGATTAGGGGTAATGAGAGTACCTTAAGTGTGAAGTCAGATTCTCACACTTAAACACCTTTGATGTAGGATTAAGATCATTAACCTACTTGTGATTATTTAGATGTTTTTTGGTGTTTTTGTTTAGTGTTGAGTAATGAGGTTAAGCCATAATCAAGGATTAAACAGACTCATTACACCATCCTAATAGAAGGATAATAGATGAGGATATTTAAGCTGAGGAAAGCTCCTCAACTTAATCCATGATTAGGGATTAAACTCATGACAAAACAAGCCTTTGATTAAGTGGATTTTATTTAATGGTATGATTATGAAGTGGATTTTATGATTTGTAAGACAACTTGAGGGGGACTTGTCCATTAACACTAGGGTTAGTCCTTCTTAACCAATTAAGGAAGAATTAGAACCCTAATGCAAGGCCCAAGTTACAAGCTTGATGTCTTGATGATTATTAAGTGGGTTTATTAAGAGATTTAAACACATTAAGGGTTTAACACTTAGGATTAAAGTTATACACTCCATCCTAATAGAAGGATGCAGGCATAAGCTTGATCACAAAGCCTTAAAACCTTTAGGGTTTAGTCCCTGATTATGAGATGAGGAGAGAAGACTCAAAGAGACACAAAGGTGAAAACTAAAAGGGGGGAACTAAACAAAACCCTAGTCATTGTCATGCTTGGTTGTTCCTAAGGTTTGTGAGGTTTGCAAGAGAAATCTTCAGAGGAACCACCAGGAAGCAGATGAAAGGATCAGGAGAAGCAAAGCAACTTGCTTCATTCAAGAAGTCAAGTCACTTGAAGAAAGAAAGTGGGAGGAAGAAGAATGAGCAAGCTCAAACTCAAACACATATAAAAATGCAGCAATGGAATGCAAGAGAGATGAAAAGAAAAGTTATGAGAAGTGAAGGCAAATTCACTTCCCAAAATCACTTACCACCTGAAAGGTTAGAAAAGGAATGCAATGCAATGCAAAATGGAATGAGATGACATGATGAGAAACAAAACCAGGAGCATTTACATGATGCTAATGATGCTATTAGATGCTACAAACATGAGGCAGCACATGGAAGTGATCATACAAGTTCATGAATGCAAATGAAGCAAGCTAGGAACCATGAACAAACATGAAAAGTTATGAAGTGCACATGGCATACAACATGGCAAATACATGATGCAATGATCAAACATGCTTTCCATATGTCTTATGATGTCAAATGAATCACATGGATGCTTGAAATGTCATGGCAAGTCATGTTATGCAAGAGAATGCAAGATGGATGCATATGGAAGCCCAAATTAGGGTTTATGAACAATGCATCAAACAAAAAAAATCAAAATCAGAAGCAAACCCTAAGATAAAAAATTGAAAATGCACTCAAAGGATCCCTAATCCTATACTAAACCAATGCCCAAGGGAGAGGTTTCAACTCCTAACCAAACTCAAGATATGATTTTCTTAAGATTTCTAGGGTTTTAGGGTTCCTAAACAAAAGAAATGCCAAACAAATTGAAAATGAAAGATCAAATCATGCCAATTTAATCTTACAAACCTCATGCTAAACACAATGCAATGCAAAAAGAATCAATGTCCAACTCTTCATGGATAGGCAGAAATGATTTTTTGAACTTTGGATCAAAATAATGCACAAAAATGATTTTAATTCAATGAAAAATTCTCAAAATGCATCAAGATCAAAAAAGAAATTTGGTTTGAAGGTTGGACAATGTTTCTAAATGTCTTAGAACATTTCATGAATTTTTTGGTGATTTTTAAATACCTAGAAGTATTTTTAATAAATTAATTTCCATTAATCAATTAAAAATAATCTTTTAAATATTTAAAAATACTTTTTTAATGCTAAAAATAAAAATAAAAATATTTTTGTGTCTTAAAAATTAATAAAACTCTTGAGAAAAAGTTTCATAATTTTTAAACAATTTTTACTATTTTAAATAAATTATGCAAATAAAATGAAAAGAAATGAAATAAAAATTGAAATAAATGGAAGTAATCAGGAGGAAAGGCTGGGATTGAGTCTGGATTTGAAAACATTGACCAGCGCGCATCTGGACGGCTGTGGTTCATTCTGAGTTAATTAGTTTAATTAAGATTTATTTAATTAATGAAAGTGGATTAGGGCTAAACAAAATGATCTGGGCCCTTCATGCGCGCGGGAAGTCCACAGGGTCAACCAATCCAACGCCCAATATTCAAATGGCACTAATGACCTGAGATTAGGGCAAAACACTTTCAGGTGACCGGAGGGAAGCTCCGGTCATCTTCTCCGGCGGTATCCAAACCCTAAAACATGATTCAGGCATCTATTCCACAAATTAAACACATCTAAGTGATCCTCTAACATCCTAAGACACGAATCCACCTTCAAACATCATTTAAACACCATGAATCAAACGAATCGAAAGAAACAAAATCCACGGGCAAAATTTCAGAGGGATCATACAAACTCATTTCTCACTTATTTTTGATTCTGAAAGCATCCCCATGACCAGCAAAGCATAAGCAACCAGATTATAACTTAAAATGCAAGCTTTGGAAGAAAATGTTCATGTTCATACCTGAGCTGGAAAGCTTCAATACTGAGCTTCCAGAGCTTCCTTTGCGTGCAAATGGACTCCTTTGACTCCCCTGATGCTAATGGAAGGCTTGAAATGAGCTTAGACAAGCTGCCTTGAGCAATCCGGTTCTGGTGTAGCAGAAAATGCAGTTTGTGCATAGGCTGTTTCAGATCAATGTGAAGGGTGGTTTTGGTTCCTTTTGAGGTGTTTGATTTGTTGGTGAAAAGAGTTTGGATGTTTGATGGCTGTGGAAGGTGATTCGAAGAAAAATGCAGGCTGAGGTGAAAAATGGTAATGAGGTGTTCTTGTTTGATTCAGGCTTGTTTCTTGTTGGTTTCTGCTCAATGAGGCAATGTGAGTTGATGTATGAAAATGGTTTGAGTGTTTGAGGTTTGTGGAGGCAGATTCGAAGAGAAATGCCAATGGGGTGAGTTTTGTGTGTGTGATGCTATGGTGTGTTTCAGCTTGGCCTGGTGTTATGTTTTGCTTGCAAATGGAAAGTATAAACAATCCCAATTGGCCAGATGATGTGACCTGGCCTGCTGTGATTGGGATGTTTGCTTTTGCCAAAAGTCAACTTTTTGTAAGAGAGGTATGGCTTGAGTTCTAGCTTGGTACAATGGCTAGGGCTGGCGCTGCATGGTGTGGTAAGAGGCTAGCATGGTTCAGCATCCAATGTTGCAAGTGGGGGAAAGAGTGGTCATGAGTTTTGCAAGTTGTTTCAACTTTGGTTCACATGTGACTTTCTCATTCCACAAGCCATGAAACATGAGAATTCTTGGTTCAATTCTGACCTTTAGGACTTATGTGATGTTTGTGTAATGGTTAGACATTAATTAGAAGTCACAAATGCCTTGGTACAAAGTTTTTGCAAGTTTTCCATTTGGTGCATATTTTGAAAATTAGTGATTTTTGCCAACTTTGACACACCATAAATTTTGATCCAAAATGAATTAGGTCATGTTCTTGTACTTTTTGAAAAGGGAAAGATCTAATCTACAACTTTCATGACCAAAGTTTTTCCATTTGAAGCATTTTTGGATCAAAAAGCAAGGCTTGAAAAATGACATAAAATGACACATTCTTGAAAAGTCAACTATGCCCAAAAAAGTCAACTTTGCAAAAACTTCAAATTCTTGATTTTTATGAACTCCAAACCTCTTCCATGATCAAATAAAGATCATATGCACTCAAAATGATGAAGATCACCCCTTGGTTGGGTCATTGGGGGCCTCAGATGCCCTGATTTTACACTGACTTGTCCAGAAAGTCAACCCTTGATCAGATGACTTCCCCATGGAATTTCTTCATGAAAATGGATATGCATACTCCCTATACCATATAGAGACCAATGGAAACAAGAATGACCAAAAAATTTGGGGTTAAGGCCATTGAAACCAAAACCCTAATTTTAGGTCAACTGTGCAGTCTAGCCTGGCTCTGCTTCCATACCAATCCCAGTTCTTGTGATTCCTTTGCATTTTTGACTTTATGGGGATGTAATATGATACAAGGACACACATGGACCCCTTTGAAGTGATTGGTGGCCTTTGGAGTGGCTCAAAGCTCTTGGATTGCTCAGATCACAAACCCTAGATGCAGATGACTTAGAACATATGCAGTGAATCAAAAATGTGATATGAGATGGTGTGATTGTGTTCATGCATATGAAATGATCACAAGCCATGGTGAATGGGTGAGGGCAAATTTAGGGTGTTTACAGCTGCCCCTATTCAAACATGAGTTAGCTGTGCAGGATGTAAGCAACGGCTTAACAGGCAAGCGAGATAACTTGTGGTTGAATACCAAAGACAGTCCAAAATTTGCACTCACAGAATGAAGAAGAAAAGGGATATAGATTGTAAAGGAAAATAAAGTATATTGTAAAGTGTGGGCGACGGAGGACGACCGTCGAGCAGAGGACGACTGCTGGGTAAAGAGCAATGACGGGGACGGCCGACATGCTGGGTAAAGAGCAATGACGGGGACGGCCGACATGCTGGGTAAAGAGAAATGACGGGGACGGCCGACATGCTGGGAAAAAGTGCGGAAAATAAAGCAATGACGGGGACGGCCGACATGCTGGGGATAAAAGGTAAAGCCAAGACGGGGACGGTCGACTAGCTGGGAAAAATAAAAGATTAAGATGGGGACGGCCATCAAGTAAAGCTGTAAAATTCTCTGGGGATTAATGATACATGACGGGGACGGCCATCAAGTTCAAAAGTAAAGTAATCGACGATGGGGACGGCCATCGGGCTAAAAGAAAAGGAAAAGGGACCACGACGGGGACGGCCATCGGGTTAAAGAATAAATGAAATAAACAGATGATGGGGGACGGCCATCAAAGGTGAAGGACAATCACCTAGCAGGGGGAGGCTGCTCTGTTGGGTATAAAAGAAATATGATGGGGACGACCATCAAAGGTGGAGGAAGACCACCTGGCAGGGTACGGCTGCCGAAAATATCAACGATGGGGACGGCCATCGGATAAAAGGTCAACGATGGGGACGGCCATCGGACGAGCATGATGGAGGACGACCATCAAGAGGTGGAGGACGACCACCTAGCAGGGGACGGCTGCTCTCAAGGTTTGTCATAACATAGGACGAATGTTAGATAACCAAAATCAACAATGGGGACGGCCATTGGATAAAAATGATGAAGGACGATCATCAAGAGGTGGAGGACGACCACCCAGCAGGGGACGGCTGCTAAATATCAACGATGGGGACGGCCATCGGATGAGCATGATGGAGGACGACCATCAAGAGGTGGAGGACGACCACCTAGCAGGGTACGGCTGCTCTCAGGGTCTATCATGACACAGGACGAGTGTCAGATAAAAAGGAAATTTGCTTTGTAGACGATCTACTGGGGAATAGTAAACACGGACGAGTGTTTACATCCAAGAAACAAAAGGTATAAGCGTTTAGGTGTTGTGTATAGATTAAAGATGCAGATGAGCATCCTTAAGACTGCGATACGGACGAGTATCGGGTAGAAACAAATACTGACACGTGTTCAGAGATGATGATACAGACGAGTATCAACTGGTTAACAAAGAACACGGACGAGTGTTGAATCTGAGGGGACTCTTCTGGGGAAAAGTAGACACGGACGAGTATCTATATTCAAAGAGACGTATGTGTTTGACACAATGTATGGATTGAAGATGCGGACGAGCATCCTTAAGACTATGGTACGGACGAGTATCAGGTAGAAACAAACGCTTGACACATGTTTTGAGATGATGATACGGACGAGTATCAACTAGTTAACAGAAGAACATGGACTAGTGCTGAATCTGCGGGGATATAGGTGGTATATACAAGATACGGACGAGTATCTGTATAAGTGTAACATGAGTAGTGAGTATGAGTTTTGTATGGATGAGTGTTTATCTGCTGGGGAGGGTGACACGGACGAGTGTCAAAAGGAGAAAGGTATGATATCAACAAGTATATGGGCTGTAAAAGTGTAAGCGACTGCGCTGTGGATATGACACGGACGGGTGCCGAGAAAATGTATATATAGGTATATGTGAGTGCAAAGAGGATGTCTTTGGCTTTCTGCTGGGGTATGACACGGACGGGTGTCAGGACGTATCTGTAATACGGGTGATCTTGTTTGTAAAGGATATTCAGGCGACTTTACTGGGGAGTGATGACACGGACGGGTGTCAACTGGTGTTTGTGGATTGTGAGGCAACTGCTTTTGCTGGGACTTTGGTGGGGACAGTTTCTGTGTATTGATGAATGGTTATTATTCACAAGAGTCCGATTCACAACATGGCTTATGATTATGCTATGTGTTTGATTTTTGCCGTAATGCTCCGTATTAGACGGAATGCTACGCTTTGTGGGTGGATATGATGCGAATGCCATGGTTATGCAAAGATACCAAACCGGGATTCGGATCCCAATGCCGCGAAGATCACTGGTCGATCTATTTGAAGTGGACATCTCAGCTGGGGATGAGATCATTGGCAGGTCTGATGATATGATATTTGCTTGGGGATATAGGTCACTGATTGACATATCCTTGTAATGAGAGACCCAGCTGGGGTTTGTAGAAGCCGTCTGTACTCTGTTGTGACTCCTTCATGCGTTGCTCTTCTGAATAGAGGCTGAGGATTCTGTGGGGAGATGGTTCCCTGACTTTCGTACTCGGCTGAGGATGAAACGGCACCTCGGCTGGGGAGAAAGAGAAATCACTGAAAGATCTCCCTGGAAATTCCGTTAAGGATGATTCTTGCCTCAGCCGGGGATATGGGCGCCTTCTGGCATTGCCCTGGCAACTCTGATGGGGAGAAGTAATAAGTGGCAACTCAGCTGGGGGAAGTCATGAGAGGCAACTCAGCTGGGGAGGGGGCACTTCGGGTGCTAAAATTGAGTGTTGATTTGCCAGCTTGCTAGGATGAAGCCTACATGCCCCAAGTTGCGTTCTGGGTTCCTGCAAAACCTGAAAAGACAGAGAAACGCACAAGTAATCCCGAGGTATCCTTTACTGGATTCCGTCATAGGAGTTTAGACACTTCTGAGAGTAAGTATATTCCCTGCAAGCATGTATTTTTAGAAGAAAAGCATCTGTATTTATGCAATCAGTTTTTTCTTTTAAGACATCAGACATTTTTTGCAAATAGAATGTACAAGGTGAAACATGACTGAAAATCTGATTTTATTAATTCATATGCCCTGAATTGGCGAGATACAGTCAAAGAAACAAATCCCCTGAAATGAGGAGATTGTTACAAATTGAGAAACAAAATGCTGGCAGTGTTGATGACGCTTTAAGGAGCTTCCTCTTTACCATGACTCGTATGACTTTTGACGTTCTTCTCATCTTGCTTTCTGAAGAATGTTGATTCTGATTGATGCTTGATCCTTTCGAAGCTTACCAAGTTGTAAGTGATACAGACGAATTCAGAGTGCAGTTGTTCGCTTATTCCCTTATTTTGCATGGATCGCCCTTTCGGGTTTTCAATCCATCGGGATACCCATTTTTGCCTGAGCTGTCCAATGCGGCTTTTCAACTCAGCGGGTGTACATTTCTTTTGTTTATTTTCCCTTATTTTTGCCCGAGTCTTTTATTCTGTTTTTGACTCGTCGGGATGCCCTATTTTTGCCTGGACTTACATTCTGTTTTTATGTCCAGCGGGTCATTTTTATGCGAAGTATTTTTTAACTGCATCTGAATTCACAGGGGACGGGAAATCTTCACCATCCATGGTGCTGAGCATCAGTGCTCCACCGGAAAAAACTTTCTTTACCACGAATGGTCCTTCATAATTCGGAGTCCATTTGCCCCTGTAGTCTGTATGAGGAGGGAGGATTCTCTTCAACACAAGATCTCCTACTTGGTACTCTTGGTGCCTGACTTTCTGATTGAAGGCTCTCTTCATTCTTTTCTGATACAACTGCCCATGACAGATTGCAGCTAATCTTTTCTCTTCAATCAGACTCAGTTGTTCGTACCGGGCCCGAACCCATTCTGCTTCACTCAGTTTAACATCCATCAGTACCCGTAGAGAGGGTAATTCAACTTCAACTGGTAGGACTGCCTCCATACCATACACAAGTTGATACGGTGTTGCCCCAGTGGATGTTCTGATTGACGTGCGGTACCCATGCAAGGCAAAAGGTAGCATTTCATGCCAGTCTTTGTAGGTGACTACCATCTTCTGCACAATCTTCTTGATATTCTTATTAGCTGCCTCAACAACGCCGTTCATCTTTGGCCTGTAAGGAGAAGAATTGTGATGTTGAATCTTGAAGTCCCGGCACAGCTCTGCCATCATTTTGTTGTTTAGATTGGAACCATTATCAGTAATGATTCGCTCGGGAACTCCGTATCGACAGATGATATCTCTTTTCAGAAATCTGGCTACCACTTGTCTTGTAACATTTGCATATGATGCTGCTTCAAGCCACTTGGTGAAATAGTCAATGGCGACCAGGATGAATCGGTGGCCGTTTGAAGCAGTTGGTTCAATCTTGCCAATCATGTCAATGCCCCACATGGCAAAGGGCCATGGTGAAGACATTATGTTCAAAGGATTGGGAGGCACATGCACCTTATCTGCATAAATCTGGCATTTATGGCATTTTCTGGCATAGGCACAACAGTCTGCATCCATTGTGATCCAGTAATAACCTGATCTTAACAGTTTTTTAGCCATGGCATGCCCTCCAGCATGGGTACCAAAGGATCCTTCGTGCACTTCATGCATCAACAAATCTGCTTCCGCCTTGTCAACACATTTGAGGAGTACCATATCAAAGTTCCTTTTGTATAGCGAACCATCAGTGTTCAAGAAGAAACTACCAGCAAGCCTTCTCAAAGTCTTCTTATCATTGGAAGATGCCCCAGGTGGGTATGTTTGGTCCTCCAAGAAGCTCTTAATGTCGTGGAACCAGGGCTTATCATTTTTAACAACATCTGCTGCGAATACGTATGCTGGTCTATCAAGTCTGGACACTGATATCTGCGGTACAAAGTTGGCAGCCTGAACTTTGATCATGGACGAAATGGTAGCCAGAGCATCTGCAAACTGATTCTCGTCCCGGGGGATATACTCAAGCTTGACTGTTGTGAAGAAAGTCAATAACCTCCTTGTATAATCCTTGTACGGTATCAGATGATCCTGGTGTGTGTACCATTTGCCGTTGGTTTGATTGATTACCAGAGCTGAATCTCTGAATACGGTCAATGTCTTGATCCTGAGGTCAATGGCTTCCTCAAGACCCATAATGCAAGCTTCGTATTCAGCTTCGTTGTTAGTGCAGTTGAAAGTGAGTTTTGCCGAGAAAGGCATGTGCACTCCTTTAGGTATAATGAGTACTGCACCAACACCACGACCATTCATATTAACAGCCCCATCAAACATCATAGTCCATTCTTCTTCCGGGTCAGGCCCTTCAGTGTGAATAGGCTCTTCATGATCTTTTACTTTTATGAACATGATGTCTTCATCAGGGAAGTCAAATCTCATAGGCTGGTAGTCATCAACGGGTTGCTCAGCAAGATATTCAGATAGTACACTGCCTTTGATGGCTTTCTGAGAGGTGTACTGGATGTCATATTCTGTGAGGATCATTTGCCATCTTGCAACCCGTCCGGTAAGAGCTGGCTTCTCAAATATGTACTTAACTGGGTCCATCTTCGAGATCAATAAGGTAGTGTGGGTCAACATATACTGTCTCAGTCGGCGAGCAGCCCACGCTAAAGCACAGCAAGTTTTCTCGAGCAGTGAATAACGCTGTTCACAGTCGGTAAACTTTTTGCTCAGGTAGTATATTGCATACTCTTTTCGACCAGACTCGTCATGCTGGCCTAGCACACACCCCATTGACTCTTCTAATACTGTCAAGTACATTATTAGAGGTCTTCCTTCAACTGGAGGCATAAGGATTGGAGGCTCTTGTAAGTACTCCTTGATCTTGTCAAAAGCCCTTTGGCAGTCTTCATTCCACCTGACCGTCTGTTCCTTTCTTAACAGCTTGAACAAAGGCTCACAGGTCGCTGTGAGGTGAGATATGAACCTTGAGATGTAGTTCAATCTTCCTAAGAACCCTCGAACTTCTTTCTCAGTTTTCGGTGCAGGCATCTCTTGAATAGCTTTGACTTTATCAGGGTCAACTTCAATCCCTTTCTCGCTCACAATAAAGCCCAGCAACTTACCGGATCGCACCCCGAATGTGCACTTGTTGGGGTTCAGCTTCAATTGGTACTTCCTCAGACGCTTAAACAGCTTCAGCAGATTCACCAGGTGGTCTTCTTCAGTAAGGGACTTGGCAATCATGTCATCCACATAACATTCTATTTCTTTATGGATCATATCGTGGAATAATGTCACCATGGCCCGTTGATATGTTGCACCAACATTCTTTAGTCCGAATGGCATTACCTTGTAACAGAACGTGCCCCAAGGTGTAATGAATGTTGTCTTCTCCATGTCTTCAGGTGACATCTTGATCTGATTATATCCTGAAAATCCGTCCATGAAGGAGAATACCGAGAACTGAGCCGTGTTATCTACCAGTACATCAATGTGAGGTAATGGGAAATCATCTTTTGGGCTAGCTCTGTTCAGATCCCGGTAGTCAACACACATTCTTACTTTGCCGTCTTTCTTAGGCACAGGTACTATATTAGCAACCCACGGTGGGTAGCTAGTCACAGCAAGGAACCCGGCGTCCCACTGCTTTTGTACCTCTTCTTTGATCTTCATTGCCATGTCTGGGCGAGTACGGCGCAACTTCTGTTTAACCGGCGGGCATTCCTCTCTCAAAGGCAGCTTATGCATGACAATGTCGGTGTCCAACCCTGGCATATCTTGGTAAGACCAAGCAAACACATCCACATACTCTTGAAGCAGGTCAATCAGTTGTCTCTTCACTGAGTCTTGCAGGCAGGCCCCGATTTTAACCTCTTTCACGTCTTCATCCGTACCAAGATTAATCACTTCAACCTCCTCCTGGTGAGGAGTAATAACCTTTTCCTCTTGTCTTAACAACCTGGCTAGCTCTTCAGGAAGCTCATATTCTTCTTCAACCCCTTCATCAGCTTGATTGATTGGATTGTCAAAGTCATACGAAGTCATAGCCGTGTTGTTGTCGGTGCTGTCAGGAAGGCACTCTCTGCAAGGGTTCAGTTTGTTCATTTTAGTGATTGATTTTAATCTTGTTTAAAAAAGGTGAAATGAAGTTATCATTTTGAAAACATCGCCATTTATTTTTTGTACAAAAAGAAAAAATGGAAAAACAGTGAACGAAAAGGAAAAAGACTCATTTGCAAAAAGATGTCTGATATTTCATTGATTAATCTTGTTTGCACAAAAAGTACAGATGGCCCGATTACAAAATGAGTCTTGTCACCTTGGGCAAGATGCAAGACTTTGATGCATGCTATAAAATACAGGAAATAATAATTACTCTGCATGAGTAACTCTTATAATTTCCTGGGAAGACCAGTTTGAGATACTGCTCCCCGGGATCTTTGGACGAATCCAGCTTTCCAGGTTGCGTTCTTCTTCCAGCTCGTCTTCCAAACAGTTGATAGCATCAGGGGTGAGCATCCCCCCACTCACAAAGTTGGGCTCTTTCGCAGCCTCTGTTGGATCTTGTTGAGTTGGTTTATAACCCAACCCAAATCTATCCTCCTTCTTCTCCACCGATAGCAGTTTGCCCCAGCCTTGGGCGTTTCCTCCCTCAACAACCTTCCGGGCTTGTTGGTATGATGATATTGAAGTACCAGGTACAGCAGATGTCTCATTGATGTTCAAGGCCTCGAAACCTTGGCTCATTGTTTCATGGATCTCCCCATCCATCTCAATGTACTTATAAGTAGCCAGGTGGCTGACAAAAATATCCTCCTCCCCACAGATTGTAACGATTTGACCCTCCCACTCATATTTTAACTTCTGGTGAAGGGTAGAGGTCACGGCGCCAGCGGCGTGAATCCATGGCCTACCCAATAGACAGCTGTAGGCAGGCTGTATATCCATCACGTAGAAGGTCGTTTTGAAGGTCTGTGGGCCAATCGTTATGGGCAACTCAATCTCTCCCAGAACCGATCTCTTTGAACCATCAAAGGCTCTTACCACCAGGTTGCTGGGTCTCAACGCCAATCCGTCATATTCTAATTTCACCAAGGCCTTTTTAGGTAAGACATTGAGGGATGACCCCGTGTCTACCAGCACATGGGAAAGGACAGTACCTTTACATTCCATGGTTATGTGCAAGGCTTTGTTATGGTTGCGGCCTTCCGTTGTTAAATCAGTATTGGTGAACCCTAGTCCGTGACTAGCATTGACATTTCCAACTACCGCTTCCAGCTGATTGACAGTGATCTCTTCAGGCACGTAAGCTGCCTGCAAGACTTTGAGTAGTGCATTCCGATGGGCTTCGGAGCACATAAGCAATGATAGGATTGAGATCTTGGAAGGCGTCTGATGAAGCTGATCCACTATTTTGTAATCACTCTTCTTGATGATTCGCATGAACTCGTCAACCTCTTGATCGAAGGGTGTCTTCAAAGCTTCCTTGACAGTCTGCTCTTCCTGCACCAAGCTCTTTCCTTTTGCCTTGGCAGCAGCTTCTGCTTCGGCAGTGGGTCTCTGAATCTGCGGAGCGAAAAGACGTCCGCTTCTAGTGAAGCCTCCGCCTCCTCCCACATTGTCAATTTGTGGTGCAGGGGTTGATGATTCAAAAGTGATTCTCTGTCCTTCACAGTACAGGTCAGAGTCGTAATGCCAGGGAATAGCATTACTGCTTTCGTAGGGTACTGGTCCAGGCACCGTGATAGTGACTGGACTGACTGCATCTGCGGAAGGAATTGTGATAGTCTGTGGATCATAATAAATTGTAACTGGTGCTCTGATGGGTGCAGCACCTTCTGAGTTGTAGGCAGAGTTGTTTTCAGGGTCATAAAATATTGTGACAGTTGAGACATCTTCATGATTTGTTGCTGGTGTTGTAGGAGACATTGTGGGAAGGATTGATGTTGTTGTTGTAGGAGTTTCAAAATGGAGTGGTACTGGAGTTGTAGCAGGAATATTCGTTGATGTCTGGTCAGTTGAAATGACAGATGAAGTACTTGTTGATGAAGCCGAAGAATTGTCAGGAACAATGGTTGTTGCAGTTGTAGGAGGTACCGGAATTGCTGCTGATGAGATTGCTGGATTTGTTGGAAATGATGTGGTGATTTGAAGCTGGCCACTCTGAATGAGACCATCTATGCCATTCCTCAGGTTATCGCACCCATTTACTGAAATATTGCAGTAAGCACATCCCAACTCACACCCCGGGAACATTTGACATTCGAGGAGCTGAACCTTAATTTCTACCAACGGTGTCCGGATCTGACCCACACTGGTTATTAAATAAGACGGTTTGTCTTCTTCAATAGCGTTAATCCTGGGACCACCGTGGTTTGGCATGGGATTTTTATTGACATTGGGTGGTGGTGCGAAATTCAGAGCTTTCGAGTCTACCAGGTCTTGTACCTTCATGTGCAAGGCTCTGCACTTTTCTGTACTGTGGCCAGGTGCATTTGAATGGAAGGCACATCTGGCGTTGGAATCATAATTCCTGGGTAGACTGTTGGGATCTGGAGGTGCCAGCGTCCTTAGCTCAACTAGGTTGAGTTTCAGGAGTTGTGGCAGCAATGTAGCATATGGCATAGGGATCGGATCGATTACCCTGTTGGCTTGAGAAGGCCTCTGTTGGAATGGCCTTTGCTGGTTATTGTTGTTGGTGTTGTTGTAGTTTCTTGGAGGATACTGATTTTGTTGATGGTACTGAGGTTGCGGCTGATAATTTTGCTGCGGAGGTTGATAAGCTGGTTGTGGATGAGCTGGAGCGGGGATGGTAACTGCTGCCACAGATCTATGAACATATTGGGGCCTGCCCCTGTTGGTGTGGATGGCATTGGTCTCACCAGTCCTTCTTGGGCCCGCAAAAGGCTTTCTTGCATTACTGGACGAGCTTGCACCGTTGTCTGAAATCTTTCCCATTTTCAATAGGCTTTCAATTCTCTCCCCGGCTATGACTACATCTGCAAAGCTGGTAGATGAGAAGGCAGCTAGCCTATCAATGTAAGTCCCCTGAAGGGTGTTCATGAACATATCAGCCATCTCCCTTTCTGACATAGGTGGCTGGACAGCAGCAGCAAGCTGTCTCCATCTTTGAGCGTATTCTCGGAAGCTTTCTCTAGACGACTGTGACATTCCCATTAGGAGGGTCCTGTTGGGTGCCATATCCAGATTATACTGATACTGTCTGATGAAGGCCTCTGCCAGGTCCTTCCAGCATCTAATAGTTGCTCTTGTCAGATGGGAATACCATTCCCTCGAAGCTCCAGTCAAGCTATCCTCAAAGTAGAACATCCACAGCTTCTCGTCCATGGTATAGGCCTTTAGCCTCCCGAGAAAAGATTGTAGATGGGTCCGGGGACAGGAAGTCCCATTATACTTCTCAAAGCATGGTGGCTTAAACTTGTGGGGAATCCTGACCCCGTCTACCAAGCCCATATCCATAACATCAAAACCCAAAGAGTTTTGAGACTCTAAGGATCTTAATTTCTCAGCTATCTCATCCAACCTTCTATCATAAGCTTCTTCCCCAGCTCCCATCATTGTGAACTGGTCTTCTTGAGGGTCTTCTTGCAGTATCCTCCCTGCTGTGGCAGTCCCTTGTATATTGACAGGAATATTGACCTCTGGATGAAGATGGGGGCCAAATACAGGGGGGTTAACATGAGGTTGGACCCTTTCATTGTTGCTAGTCCCAGCAGTCCCCGGCTGATGATCTTCCTGATTTCTCCCTTCCACCAGTGCTCTGAGCCTCTCCTGGCTTTGGGCCATGTTGTTCATTACTTCCATAAACTGTGTCAATTGAGTCCTCATTTCCAACCTCTCGTTGGTCATTTGGTTCCTGACCTCAGTAAGGTCCTGCTGCATCTGATCCATCTGTATGCCCGGAAGGTTATTACGGGTGGGGTACCTGTGTGGTCGGTTGAGTGGAAACCCTCGTCGTCGAGCAATAATTCCTGAGCATCACAACAGGGTTAGCAACAACAAAACAAAAACCTACAAAACAAACCAAGGGTTAGTATGCAATGCAGTATGCTTTATTTGTTTTCAAGGTATCCGGCTTGGCATTCAGTTTTGACCCTTCCAGACCCTTGAAGATGATGTTGTTGATGTTTCTTTCGAAGTAAACTCGGATGGAACAAACATATATTACAAAAGGCCAATGGTACACAGTTTGTTTACAAATACAAGCCCTCTGAGGGGTCAAAATACATTTCAAGAAAAGAAAAGTACATGGAATGAAAGCAACAACAAACAAATGGTCAAACACCAAGACCAAACTCATCCTCCCGAACTTCCTTAAGAAGTGCTTCGGTCACAGGATCAGCCGGACGCTCCGTGAGGTTCCTGATAAGGAGGTTCCGGGTAGTAACAGCTGCAGTTAGCTTCTTGTGTTGACTTTGGTCTTTTGACCTCTTCACTCCAGCTCTGATCTTCAGTTCTGATATCTCTCTCCGGGCTGCTGCCAGGGCTTCTTGTTGCTCTCTTGCACTAGCTTCCATCTACTCCATCTTGTCTTGGACCCTCTTGTCCTCCAGAGTACGGGCCTCGGTGATCCTGACCCACCTAGCCTGACTCTCCTTCAGATACAAGTCTGTCCTGGCTTTCTGGAACTGGGCTTCCTTGCAAGCATTCTTCAGGATTTGTTCTCCAGCCCTAGACTTTTTAATGTAATCTTCAGACTTCTCAATTCTAGCCAAGTGCTCTTTCTTCAACTTTTCCAACCTTTCAATATCCAATCTTCCATCACTCCTCTCATAGAGGGTCTTCTGCAAAGCTTGAGTCAGCTTCTCATTTCTCTCTTTCAACTTCTCGAACTCCTCTAAGCTGACAGTTGCTGGAGGTGGTGTTGTGGAAGGCCCGGGCATATCTTCTATAGTAAAGGGCATCCCAGAGAATTGAGCCCTGGCATGGGACCAATCATAGTATTGTGCTGATGCCACATTGTTGCACTTCCCCAGGATGGTTACCCCCTTAGTCTGCACATTGTCCTAGGCCCAGGCTGCCTGCCTAACAATAGCCAGATTAATCTTGTTCTCACAATAAAGAGTCTCAACCAAGTCCTGTGCCTTAGGAGTGTGGACTAGTGCATAGCCCAGTTGTCTTTTGAACAGCAGAGGGTTGTAATTAATACTACCCTTAACTCCTATTAGGGGCACATTGGGAAAATGCCCACAGCTGGTGATGATATCCCTGCCTTTTGTGCTTTGAGTGCACCACCTGATATCAGCTGAAGTTAGAGTAGTAAGTCTTCCAGCCCAGTTTTTCTGTTGATGAGGGTTCAAAAATGCATCTGTCTTGGGCAAATGCCTGAGAAGCCAAGTATGGAACAAAGGAGCACAGCATCTTACTAATCTTACCCTCTGCTTTTCATTCCTCTGATGCACTGAATAGTAGAGATCACCCAATAAAGTTGGCACTGGGTTCCTTAGAATGAACAAATGGATTGCATTCTTACTAATGAATCGAGGCTCATCTGCAAATAATACAATCCCATATATACTCAGGGCCAACAAAGCACAGACTGCTTTCCACTCTCCTAAAGAAGCTTTCAGGGTAGCTTGAGAGATTAAGAAATCCAGATGCAGGCCTGGGATTCCAGCTTTAGAAGTCATATGCTGCCCAATCAAGACTGGTTCCAGATGCATTGCCTTTGCTACCTCTTCATTACCAGGAAAGACCATCTCAGGGTTGAAAGGGACTCCTCCTCTGATAGGTATACCAACTAATGATGAGTACTCTTCCAATAAAGGACCCAACTGAAAGTCTTGAAAAATGAAACATCTCAGTGGGGGATCATAAAACTGAAGGCAAGTGTGGATCAGGCTTCTCTGTGAGGGGTCCAGATCCATAACCATATCAAGTATATCTCCATAGTGTTCCCTGAACAGTGGTATATGGTCTGGAGTGATCAGGGTCTGAATCCTCCTGATGTCAGCTAACTCTGGCTGGAAGAAGTGGTAGGTGATATTGCTCTTTTTAGGTGCCATGATGTTGAGACTGAGTAGAGACAAGTGCTGATGCCGATACTGAAGAATGGGCCACTGGTTGGCTGAAGTAGATAGCTGATAGCTGAAGCAAGTGCTGATGAAGATAGGTCAATACTGAAGATGGGGTCAAAACCAAAACCAAATGAAGATGGATACCCTGAAACACAAATGAGCAAATGTCAATATGATGCAATGATTATGTATGCAAATGATATGCAAGGGTTTGTGACTGAGCTGGATCTGATCAAATGCTCTGATATAAGTCCATGTGTGTAAGAAATCCAGATGGAGGTCTATAAGTCCAGTAACCAAGGTGGGGGACTCAAATAAAGAGCCACATGTCCAAGGTTTAGAATCACAAGAACTGTTCCAACATGGAGTATTCTTAATCAAATCAAAGTAACAGGGTATTCTGAGGTTAAGGTACCTGCAAACCTGTAAACAGCCCAACCCCCTCACAGGTGGTGTTCTAAAACAAGGATCCTCAGACTCGGATCAGTTATGAGAAGTGTAAACACTTCTAACCCGGAGGTACAGTGTTTACAATAACCATAAAAGTTCCTCCTCTAATTCACCTCAGTTTCTGAAGGTCAATACTAAAAGGTCATCCAGACTTAGCAGGCTTCCCAGATAGCCCTAGCATTGCAGGAAATCTGCAACACAGAGTTCTCAAGAAGAAACCCATATCTGAACCGTGTTTCATATTCCCGCACCAGACCGAGATGGAATGGGAAAGAATATGATTCACTCTAGCCTAGGTGTCACTCAGGTCCCAGGTATAGGACCTTAACACTCAATGAATCACCCACCCACCAAAACAAAAACCAGATCCAGCCAGCAGCATGACAGTATGATATATACAAAAGCAATAAAGAAAGCAGTAAAGCAACTGTACATAAAGCAGTAAAAATAAAACAAGTATACAAACACAAATAGCACATAACACCCCAGTAAACACAAATCAAACAAGCGCTAGGAGGAACCCAAAAAAAAGAACCAGAAGCCCTGGTTACAGTATAAGGGTCCCCAGCAGAGTCGCCAAGCTGTCGCTCCCGATAAATGGGACCAGGCCCAGATAAAGGTACAGACGCGAACGGTCGGCGAGAGGGACAGTGAGAACACACAGCCGTGAACTCACTGGAGATGAATAGAGTCGCCAGCTAGGCATTTTTATCCCGGAGGAAAGGCAATGCTGCATAGACCTGAAAGAGAATGGATAAGACGGTTGCGAACCAGAGAGACTGAGAAAGGGGGTTGGTTACAACCTGGGAAGGTATTAGCACCCAGATTGTCCGTCGTACTCGACGGGATCCACGCTTAAAAGATTTGTGTTTTAAAGGGGTAGTGTCAGTGCAATTTGTGTGTAAATGAGCTGAAAAAGGATGTACAGGTGTCAGTGTAAGAGAAGTGTGAAGTGTAATATACATAGTGTCAGTGTAAGAACAAGAGTGAAATGCTCAGGAGTATGAGGCTTAAAGAATGAAGCTGGAAGGAGGGGGAATATACAGAGACTTTTGTTCGATAACTGTTAAGTTATGCCTACGTATCCTCTCGTGCAATGAGGAAGTCAGAACACCGTAGTTCGACCCAAAGAGACTGAAAGATGAATTGACTTGCGAACTGCTTACTTGCCTATGCTCAAGTGTGAGACCTGTCTGGCTCAGGTGCAAACTGTCTTGCATTAGACGGAAGAAGCAAGTTCTCGTTTATGAGTGAAGATGATGAGAAAAGAATCCCGAAGGAGACGATTATTGTTTGTTTTCGAGTTTTCAGTCTTTTATTGCTTTTGAGAGTTTGTCATAAGTTAATGAGTTTAAGCCTAAACCAATGGGTTAGTAAACTCATCACATCTTCCCTCTGATTAGGGGTAATGAGAGTACCTTAAGTGTGAAGTCAGATTCTCACACTTAAACACCTTTGATGTAGGATTAAGATCATTAACCTACTTGTGATTATTTAGATGTTTTTTGGTGTTTTTGTTTAGTGTTGAGTAATGAGGTTAAGTCATAATCAAGGATTAAACAGACTCATTACACCATCCTAATAGAAGGATAATAGATGAGGATATTTAAGCTGAGGAAAGCTCCTCAACTTAATCCATGATTAGGGATTAAACTCATGACAAAACAAGCCTTTGATTAAGTGGATTTTATTTAATGGTATGATTATGAAGTGGATTTTATGATTTGTAAGACAACTTGAGGGGGACTTGTCCATTAACACTAGGGTTAGTCCTTCTTAACCAATTAAGGAAGAATTAGAACCCTAATGCAAGGCCCAAGTTACAAGCTTGATGTCTTGATGATTATTAAGTGGGTTTATTAAGAGATTTAAACACATTAAGGGTTTAACACTTAGGATTAAAGTTATACACTCCATCCTAATAGAAGGATGCAGGCATAAGCTTGATCACAAAGCCTTAAAACCTTTAGGGTTTAGTCCCTGATTATGAGATGAGGAGAGAAGACTCAAAGAGACACAAAGGTGAAAACTAAAAGGGGGGAACTAAACAAAACCCTAGTCATTGTCATGCTTGGTTGTTCCTAAGGTTTGTGAGGTTTGCAAGAGAAATCTTCAGAGGAACCACCAGGAAGCAGATGAAAGGATCAGGAGAAGCAAAGCAACTTGCTTCATTCAAGAAGTCATGTCACTTGAAGAAAGAAAGTGGGAGGAAGAAGAATGAGCAAGCTCAAACTCAAACACATATAAAAATGCAGCAATGGAATGCAAGAGAGATGAAAAGAAAAGTTATGAGAAGTGAAGGCAAATTCACTTCCCAAAATCACTTACCACCTGAAAGGTTAGAAAAGGAATGCAATGCAATGCAAAATGGAATGAGATGACATGATGAGAAACAAAACCAGGAGCATTTACATGATGCTAATGATGCTATGAGATGCTACAAACATGAGGCAGCACATGGAAGTGATCATACAAGTTCATGAATGCAAATGAAGCAAGCTAGGAACCATGAACAAACATGAAAAGTTATGAAGTGCACATGGCATACAACATGGCAAATACATGATGCAATGATCAAACATGCTTTACATATGTCTTATGATGTCAAATGAATCACATGGATGCTTGAAATGTCATGGCAAGTCATGTTATGCAAGAGAATGCAAGATGGATGCATATGGAAGCCCAAATTAGGGTTTATGAACAATGCATCAAACAAAAAAAATCAAAATCAGAAGCAAACCCTAAGATAAAAAATTGAAAATGCACTCAAAGGATCCCTAATCCTATACTAAACCAATGCCCAAGGGAGAGGTTTCAACTCCTAACCAAACTCAAGATATGATTTTCTTAAGATTTCTAGGGTTTTAGGGTTCCTAAACAAAAGAAATGCCAAACAAATTGAAAATGAAAGATCAAATCATGCCAATTTAATCTTACAAACCTCATGCTAAACACAATGCAATGCAAAAAGAATCAATGTCCAACTCTTCATGGATAGGCAGAAATGATTTTTTGAACTTTGGATCAAAATAATGCACAAAAATGATTTTAATTCAATGAAAAATTCTCAAAATGCATCAAGATCAAAAAAGAAATTTGGTTTGAAGGTTGGACAATGTTTCTAAATGTCTTAGAACATTTCATGAATTTTTTGGTGATTTTTAAATACCTAGAAGTATTTTTAATAAATTAATTTCCATTAATCAATTAAAAATAATCTTTTAAATATTTAAAAATACTTTTTTAATGCTAAAAATAAAAATAAAAATATTTTTGTGTCTTAAAAATTAATAAAACTCTTGAGAAAAAGTTTCATAATTTTTAAACAATTTTTACTATTTTAAATAAATTATGCAAATAAAATGAAAAGAAATGAAATAAAAATTGAAATAAATGGAAGTAATCAGGAGGAAAGGCTGGGATTGAGTCTGGATTTGAAAACATTGACCAGCGCGCATCTGGACGGCTGTGGTTCATTCTGAGTTAATTAGTTTAATTAAGATTTATTTAATTAATGAAAGTGGATTAGGGCTAAACAAAATGATCTGGGCCCTTCATGCGCGCGGGAAGTCCACAGGGTCAACCAATCCAACGCCCAATATTCAAATGGCACTAATGACCTGAGATTAGGGCAAAACACTTTCAGGTGACCGGAGGGAAGCTCCGGTCATCTTCTCCGGCGGTATCCAAACCCTAAAACATGATTCAGGCATCTATTCCACAAATTAAACACATCTAAGTGATCCTCTAACATCCTAAGACACGAATCCACCTTCAAACATCATTTAAACACCATGAATCAAACGAATCGAAAGAAACAAAATCCACGGGCAAAATTTCAGAGGGATCATACAAACTCATTTCTCACTTATTTTTGATTCTGAAAGCATCCCCATGACCAGCAAAGCATAAGCAACCAGATTATAACTTAAAATGCAAGCTTTGGAAGAAAATGTTCATGTTCATACCTGAGCTGGAAAGCTTCAATACTGAGCTTCCAGAGCTTCCTTTGCGTGCAAATGGACTCCTTTGACTCCCCTGATGCTAATGGAAGGCTTGAAATGAGCTTAGACAAGCTGCCTTGAGCAATCCGGTTCTGGTGTAGCAGAAAATGCAGTTTGTGCATAGGCTGTTTCAGATCAATGTGAAGGGTGGTTTTGGTTCCTTTTGAGGTGTTTGATCTGTTGGTGAAAAGAGTTTGGATGTTTGATGGCTGTGGAAGGTGATTCGAAGAAAAATGCAGGCTGAGGTGAAAAATGGTAATGAGGTGTTCTTGTTTGATTCAGGCTTGTTTCTTGTTGGTTTCTGCTCAATGAGGCAATGTGAGTTGATGTATGAAAATGGTTTGAGTGTTTGAGGTTTGTGGAGGCAGATTCGAAGAGAAATGCCAATGGGGTGAGTTTTGTGTGTGTGATGCTATGGTGTGTTTCAGCTTGGCCTGGTGTTATGTTTTGCTTGCAAATGGAAAGTATAAACAATCCCAATTGGCCAGATGATGTGACCTGGCCTGCTGTGATTGGGATGTTTGCTTTTGCCAAAAGTCAACTTTTTGTAAGAGAGGTATGGCTTGAGTTCTAGCTTGGTACAATGGCTAGGGCTGGCGCTGCATGGTGTGGTAAGAGGCTAGCATGGTTCAGCATCCAATGTTGCAAGTGGGGGAAAGAGTGGTCATGAGTTTTGCAAGTTGTTTCAACTTTGGTTCACATGTGACTTTCTCATTCCACAAGCCATGAAACATGAGAATTCTTGGTTCAATTCTGACCTTTAGGACTTATGTGATGTTTGTGTAATGGTTAGACATGAATTAGAAGTCACAAATGCCTTGGTACAAAGTTTTTGCAAGTTTTCCATTTGGTGCATATTTTGAAAATTAGTGATTTTTGCCAACTTTGACACACCATAAATTTTGATACAAAATGAATTAGGTCATGTTCTTGTACTTTTTGAAAAGGGAAAGATCTAATCTACAACTTTCATGACCAAAGTTTTTCCATTTGAAGCATTTTTGGATCAAAAAGCAAGGCTTGAAAAATGACATAAAATGACACATTCTTGAAAAGTCAACTATGCCCAAAAAAGTCAACTTTGCAAAAACTTCAAATTCTTGATTTTTATGAACTCCAAACCTCTTCCATGATCAAATAAAGATCATATGCACTCAAAATGATGAAGATCACCCCTTGGTTGGGTCATTGGGGGCCTCAGATGCCCTGATTTTACACTGACTTGTCCAGAAAGTCAACCCTTGATCAGATGACTTCCCCATGGAATTTCTTCATGAAAATGGATATGCATACTCCCTATACCATATAGAGACCAATGGAAACAAGAATGACCAAAAAATTTGGGGTTAAGGCCATTGAAACCAAAACCCTAATTTTAGGTCAACTGTGCAGTCTAGCCTGGCTCTGCTTCCATACCAATCCCATTTCTTGTGATTCCTTTGCATTTTTGACTTTATGGGGATGTAATATGATACAAGGACACACATGGACCCCTTTGAAGTGATTGGTGGCCTTTGGAGTGGCTCAAAGCTCTTGGATTGCTCAGATCACAAACCCTAGATGCAGATGACTTAGAACATATGCAGTGAATCAAAAATGTGATATGAGATGGTGTGATTGTGTTCATGCATATGAAATGATCACAAGCCATGGTGAATGGGTGAGGGCAAATTTAGGGTGTTTACAGGATCCACGCTTGAAAGATTTGTGTTTTAAAGGGGTAGTGTCAGTGCAATTTGTGTATCAAAGCTGGAAAAGAATGCAGGTGTCAGTGTAAAAGGAATGTGAAGTGTATAAGTGGAGTGTCAGTGTAAGAATAAGAGTGAAATGCTCAAGATCATGAGACTAAAGGAATGATGCTGAAAGGGGGGGGAATATACAGAGACTTTTGTTCGATAACTGTTAAGTTATGCCTACGTATCCTCTCGTGCAATGAGGAAGTCAGAACACCGTAGTTCGACTCAAAGAGACTGAAAGGTAAATTGACTTGTGAACTGCTTACTTGTCTATGCTCAAGTGTATGACCTGTCTGGCTCAGGTGCAAACTGTCTTGCATTAGACGGAAGAAGCAAGTTCTCGTTTGTGAGTGAAGATGATGAGAAAAGAATCCCGGAGGAGACGATTATTGTTTGTTTTTGAGTTTTCATTCTTTTATTGCTTTTGAAAGTTTGTCATAAGAAAATGAGCTTAAGCCTAAACCAATGGGTTAGTAAACTCATCACATCCTCCCTCTGATTAGGGGTAATGAGAATACCTTAAGTGTGAAGTAAGCACCTCACACTTAATCACCATGGTGTAGGATTAAGATCATTAACCTACTTGTAATTATTTAGATGTTTTTGTTGTTTTTGTTTAGTGTTGAGTAATGAGATTAAGCCATAATCAGGGATTTAATGGACTCATTACACCATCCTAATAGAAGGATAATAGATGAGAACATTTAAGCTGAGAAAGACTCCTCAACTTAATCCATGATTAGGGATTAACCTCATGACAAAACAAAGCCTTTATTAGATGGATTTTAGTTAATGATAAGATGAAGAAGTGATTTTAATGGTTGGTAAGACAACTTGAGGGGGACTTGTCCATTAACACTAGGGTTAGTCCTTCTTAACCAATTAAGGAAGAATTAGAACCCTAATGCAAGGCCCAAGTTACAAGCTTGGTGTCTTTAGTGATTATTAGGTGGATTGATTAAAGGATTTAAAAACATTAAGGGTTTAACACTTAGGATTAAAGTTATACACTCCATCCTAATAGAAGGATGCAGGCATAAGCTTAATCACAAAGCCTTAAAACCTTTAGGGTTTAGTCCTTGATTATGAGATGAGAAGAGAGGACTCAAAGATGACACAAAGGTAAAAGCTAAATGGGGGACTAATTAAACCCTAATTATTATCATGCTTGGTTGTTCCTAGGGTTAATGAGGTATGCAAGAAGATCTTCAGAGAAACCACCAGGAAGGAAGCAGATGAAAGGAGCAAAGAGAAGCAAAACAACTTGCTTCACTTAAGAAGACAAGTTGCTTGGAGGAAGAAAGTAAGAGATGAACATGAATGAGCAAGCTCACTCTAATACACATACAAAATGCAGCAAAGGAAGTATGAAAGAGATGAAAAGAGATTGTGAGAAGTGAAGGCAAATTCACTTCTCAAACAACTTACCACCTGAAATGTTAGCATAAGAAAATGAAATGCAATGCAAATGAGATGCAATGTCATGATGCAAACCAAAACCAGGAGCAAGAACATGAAGTTAATGATGCTAAGAGATGATGTAAACACATGACAAGAAATGAGAATGATCATACAAGCACATGGATGCAGATGAAGCATGCTTTGAACCATGAATGTACATGAAAAGTTATGAAATGCAATCGACATACAACATGGCAAATGAATGATGCAATGATCAAACATGATTCTAATATGTCCTAAGATGTGTCATGAATCATGTGGATGCACAAAATGTCATGGCAAGTCATGGGATGCAAGCAAATGAAAGATGAATGCAAAGGAAGGCACAAATTAGGGTTACATGCATCATACAAAGCAAAAATCCAAAACCAGAAGCAAATGACATGATAAAAATTTGAAAATGAAAACAAAGATACCCTAAACCTATACAAGCTCACTGCCCAAAGGAGAGGATCCAACTCTTAACCTAGTGAAAGTTATGAATTTCCTAAGATTGCTAGGGTTTTGGGGTTCCTCACCAAGAAAAATGCTAAACAAATTGAAAATGCAAGATCAATTCAAACCAATTTTATCCTATAAACTACATGCTATGCAAGATGCAATGCAAAAAGAATCATCACCCAACTCTCAATGGTTAGGCAGAATGAAATTTTCAAAGGTTGAACCAAAATATTGCCTTAAAATGAAATTAAATCCAATGAAAATGATCAAAAGGCATCAAGAACAAAAAATAAATTTGGTTTGAGAGTTGGATAATGTTTCTAAATGTTTCTAAATAAAATGTGAATTTTTTTGTGATTTTTAAATACCTAAATGCATTTTTAATTAATTAATTTTCATTAACTAATTAAAAATAAACATTTAAATGATTTAAAAATAATTTCCAGTGAAAAAAATAAAAATAAAAATATTTTTGGGTTTTAAAAATTAATGAAATCTTTGACAAAAATTTTCATAATTTTTAAATGATTTTTGCTATTTTAAATAATTCGTATAAATAAAATGAAAAGAAAATGAAATAAAAATTAAAATAAATGGAAGTATGCAAAGGGAAGGGCCAGGATTGATTCTGGGGAAGGGGGATTAGACTGCGCGCCAGATCCTGTGGCTGGAATTCAAACTGAGTCAATTAATTTAAATTGGATTAATTAAACTAATTAAATAAGATTAGGGTTTAAATGAGAGATCCAGACCATCCATTCGCGCGGGAGTCAACAAAAGTCCACAAGATCTAAGGTCCACATTCAAACCAAACCCTAATCGTGATTAATAACTTAATGACATTCAGGTGGCCGGAAATGACCTCTGGTCATCTTCTCCGGCCACCTCCCTCCCTGAAAATTGCTAACTCACTCCCTAGGTCACTAAAACTTGATCTCTCTGCCCAGAATCCAACCCCATACATCATACAACAAGAATCATCAATCAAAACACATTTATTTTTCGTATCAAAGCTGAATCGAATCAAAATGTTTTTTAGGTCAAAAAATTTCAGAGGCTTCATACATACTCAATACTTAACCATTTGCAAAACTAAACATATCAGCATGATCAGCACATCACATAGATTCATTTAGGAACTTAAAAATGCATTTCTGGAAAAAAAGTTCTTGAGCTCACCTGAAATGGAGCTTTCAATCCAGGAGCTTTCTGCCTGCTTCTTTGCTTCAAAATGGCTCCAATGATCCTCTTGATGAAGCTTTGAAGCTTGGTTGGAGTTTAAAGTGGTTGGTTTGTGAGTTTGATGAAGTTCTGTTCAGTGAGGGGTGAGAATCGTGTTTCAGTTTCAGGGGGTTTCAGGGCAAGGTGAAGGGTCAGGGATGATCAGTGGAACATGCTGAGAGATTCTATGAAGTTTGTTTTGGTGTTTGTGTCTTGTGGAATGAGTTTCGAATGAAAATTCATAAGAGGTGAAAACTTGGAGCTATGGCTTGGAGGATGTTTCAGGCTTGTGTGTATATTGTGTTGAGTCCCTTTTGGTCCACTTATCACATTTGGATGGGTCAGAGAAGTTGGTGTGGCACTGTGGGATTGGTATGGGTGTTTTTGCATAAAGTCCAAGTTAGGTGTACTTGAGGTATGGGCAAGTGTGAGGCTGTGATAGGGGCATGGTTTGGCTCAGCTGAGATTAGGGAGAGCCATGGAAATGGATTAGAAGCAATGCAGCAAGTGGATTAGGGTTTGTCATAGGTTTTGCAACTTTGTGACTTTTTGGCCCTTTTGTGATTACTTGAAGCACAAGTCATGAAAATGGACAAACTCTTGGTGCATTCTGAATTTTAGGCATTGGTTTATGTTTGTGTAATGCATAGAAGTCAATTAGAGGTCACATAAAGGTTTGGCATGAGGTTTTGCAACTTTGCCTCTTTGGTACAAAAGTGAAAATTAAGTGATTTTTGCCAACTTTGACAAGCCATAACTTTTGATCCAAAATGAATTAGAATGAGTTCTTGTACTTTTTGAAAATGGGAGGATCCATTCTACAACTTTCATGACCAAAGTTTTCCCATTTGAAGCATTTTTGAAACAAAAAGAAAGGGTTGAAAAAGTTTCCCAAAATGGCAAGTTTCCATTACAAGTCACTTTCCCAAAAAGGCAACTTTGCAAATGGCTTGAAATTCTTCAATTTTGTGAACCTATAACATCTTCTATGATCAAATAAAGATCATACACATTCAAAATGATGGAGAACACCCTTTGGTTGGGTCATTGGGGGCCTCAGATGCCCTGATTTTACACTGACTTGCCCAAGAAGTCAACCCTTGATCAGATGCCTTCCCCATGGAATTTCTTCATGAAACTTGATATGCATGATCCTTATAACATATAGAGACCAATAGAAACAAGAATGACCAAAAAAATTGGAGTTATGGCATTTGAAACCAAAACCCTAATTCTAGGTCATCTGTGCAGTTAAACCTGGCTCTGCTTCCATGCCTTTCTCAGTTCTTGTGATTCTTTGACTTCTTGACTTTGTGAGGATATAATATGATGCTTGAACATACATGGACCCCTTTGAAGTGATTGAAGACCTTTGGAGTGGCTCAAATAGCTCTTGGATAGCTCAGATCACAAACCCTAGATGCAGATGACTTAGAAACAATGCAGTGAAACAAATATGCAATATGAGATGGTATGATTGAACTTATGCATATGAAGAGATCACAAGCCATGATGAAATGGGTGAGGGCAAATTTGGGGTGTTTACACACACAAATTAATAAAATCAGATTTTCAGTCATGTTTCGTCTTATACATTCTATTTTCGTTTGCAAAAATGTTCGATGTCTTTAAGATATTGATTGCATAAATACAGATGCTTCTCTTCTAAAAATACGTGCTTGCAGGAAATATACTTACTCCCGAGAGTGTCTAAACTCTTATGATGGAATCTGGTAAGGGATACCTCGGGATTACTTGTGCGTTTCTCTGTCTTTTCAGGATTGCAGGTATTCAAAGCACAACATGGGGCATGAAAGCTTCACCCCAGCAAGCGGGCAAATCATTATCTACTCAGTCTATCTCCCAATTAGCACCGGAGGTGCTTTCTCCCCAGCTGAGTTGCCATTTATTATTCCTCCTCAGCCAAGTACAAAAGCCAGGGAACCATCTCCCCACAGAGTGTCAACCTCTACCCGGAAGAGCAACGCGTGAAGAAATCACAACAGAGTGAAGAAAGCTTCTACAAACCCCAGCTGGGTCCCTCATTACCAAGACGAGTCTATCATTGACCTACTCCCCCAGGCAGAGTCACATCTTATCAGATCTACCAATGATCTCATCCCCAGCTGGGATATCCACTTCAAGCGGATCAGCCAGAGATCTTCACACCAACGGGATCTGGACCCCGGATCGGTATCTTTGCATAATCATAGCATTCGCATCATATTTCCCCATAAAGCGTAGCATTCCGTCTAATACGGAGCATTACGGCAAAAATCAAACATATTGCATAATCATAAGCCATGTGTCGAACTGAACACTTATGAATATTGGCAATTCATCAGCGATATACAGAAAACTTCCCAAATTCCCCGGCATAGGGCCAAGGCATTTTTCCTAAAGATACAGATACTCCTTGACACCCGTCCGTGTCATACCCCCAGCAGAAAGCCAAAGCGTCCCCTTTGCACTCACCATACAGATACTTATCTATACAAATCCTTGGCACCCGTCCGTGTCACATTCCCCAGCATTGTTACCTAAACACTTTGTAAATCATATATATTTGTTTATAATACACTTTTTCAGACACCCGTCCGTGTCATGCTCTCCCCAGCAAGATAGACACTCGTCCGTGTCTCACTCTTTACTCATACAGATACTCGTTCGTATCTTGTATACACCACTCC
This sequence comes from Lathyrus aphaca, assembly GCA_963966055.1. Taxonomy (NCBI): domain Eukaryota; kingdom Viridiplantae; phylum Streptophyta; class Magnoliopsida; order Fabales; family Fabaceae; genus Lathyrus; species Lathyrus aphaca. The sequence goes on from OZ014519.1 coordinate 222,189,020, forward strand.
TCCCCTCAGATTCGACACTCGTCCGTGTTCTTTGTTAACCAGTTGATACTCATCCGTATCATCATCTCTGAACATGTGTCAGTGTTTGTTTCTACCCGATACTCGTCTGTATCATAGTCTTAAGGATGCTCGTCCGCATCTTTAATCTATACACAGTGCCCAAACACTTATACCCTTTCGTTTCTTGAATGTAAACACTCGTCTGTGTTTACTATTCCCCAGCAAGGTCCCCAACAAAGCTTGTTGAACTATTTCCTTTTTATCTGGCATTCGTCCTATGTCATGATACCTTTTCGGCAGCCGTACCCTGCCAGGTGATCGTCCTTCACCTTTTTGATGATCGTCCTTCATCATTCCCAGTGGAGTCTCTATTCATTAGAACCCCTTCTTATCCGGCATTCGTCCTATGTCGTGATATTTTTAGCAGTCGTCCTCTGCTAGGTGATCGTCCTTCACCTCTTGATGATCGTCCTTCATCATTTTATCCGATGGTCGTCCCCATCGTTGATCTTGTTATCTGACATTCGTCCTATGTCATGATAAACCCTGAGAGCGGCCATACCCTGCTAGGTGATCGTCCTTCACCTCTTGATGATCGTCCTTTATCATGCTTATCCGATGGCCGTCCCCATCGTCGACTCTTTTCTATCCGGCATTCGTCCTATGTCGTGATACTTTCGGCAGCCGTCCCCTGCCAGGTGATCGTCCTTCACCTTAGATGACCGTCCCTCATCTTATCCCCAACAGAGCAGCCGTCCCCTGCTAGGTGATCGTCCTTCACCTTTGATAACCGTACCTTATCATTTATTTCATTTACTTATAATCCCCAGAGAGTCTTATGGCTTTACTTGATGGCCGTCCCCATCGTAATCTCTTATATCCCCAGCATGTCGGCCGTCCCCGTCATTGCTCCTTCCCCAGCAGTCGTCCTCTGCTCGACGGTCGTCCTCCGTCGCCCGCACTTTATAATCATACTTTATTTTCCTTTACAATCTATATCCCTTTTCTTCTTCATTTTGTGAGTGCAAATTTTGGACTGTCTTCGGTATTCAACCACAAGTTATCTTGTTTGCCTGTTAAGCCGTTGCTTACATCCTACACAGCTAACTCATGTTTGAATAGGTGCAGTTGTAAACACCCCAAATTTGCCCTCACTCATTTCACCATGGCTTGTGATCTTTTCATATGCATAAGTTCAATCATACCTTCTCATATTGCATATTTGCTTCACTGCATTGTTTCTAAGTCATCTGCATCTAGGGTTTGTGATCTGAGCTATCCCTGAGCCATTTGAGCCACTCCAAAGATCATCAATCACTTCAAAGGGGTCCATGTATGTTCAAGCATCATATTATATCCCCACAAAGTCAAGAAAGTCACAGAATCACAAGAACTGAGAATGGCATGGAAGCAGAGCCAGGTTTAACTACACAGATGACCTAGAATTAGGGTTTTGGTTTCAAAGGCCATAACTCCAAATTTTTTGGTCATTCTTGTTTCTATTGGTCTCTATATGTTATAAGGATCGTGCATATCAAGTTTCATGAAGAAATTCCATGGGGAAGGCATCTAATCAAGAGTTGACTTCTTGAGCAAGTCAGTGCAAAATCAGGGCATCTGAGGCCCCCAATGACCCAACCAAAGGGTGTTCTTCATCATTTTTAATGTGTATGATCTTTATTTGATCATAGAAGATGTTAGAAGTTCACAAAATTGAAGAATTTCAAGCCATTTGCAAAATTGCCTTTTTGGGAAAGTGACTTGTAATGGAAACTTTCCATTTTGGGAAAGTTTTTCAACCCTTTCTTTTTGATCCAAAAATGCTTCAAATGAGAAAACTTTGGTCATGAAAGTTGTAGAATGGATTATTCCCTTTTCAAAAAGTACAAGAACTTGTCCTAATTCATTTTGGATCAAAAGTTATGGCTTGTCAAAGTTGAGGAAAATCACATAATTTCAAGTTTTGCACCAAAGAGGCAAAGTTGCAAAACCTCTTGCCAAGGCAAATTGTAACTTCAAATGGACTTCTAATCTTTGCACAAACATAAACCAATGCCTAAAGATCAGATTTCACCAAATAATTGCCCATTTTCATGACTTGTGCATCAAGAAACTTCAAAAAGGCCAAGACTTTGTGAAATTGCAAAAACCCTCACAAACCCTAATCCACTTGCTGCATTGCCTCTAATCCATTTCCATGGTTATCCCTGATCTCAGCTGAGCCAAGCCATGCCCCCTATCACAGCCTCCCACTTGACCATACCTCAAGTACACTTAGACTTGACTTTATGCAAAATGGCCCATACCAATCCCACAGTGCCACACCAACTATTATGACCAATCAAGACTTTACAAACACACTTCAAGCAAGCCATTTCATAACATCTTGGAGCCTGAACACACACACAAGTCAGCATACACAAAAATCCCTCCCTTTGCATTTTCTATCGAATCTCTCAACCCAGCAACTCAAACTCAGAAATTCTTCCACCATTCATCTTAGAATGCATCACTGATCACAAACCACCCCTTGCTGTGCCTTGAAAGCCATCATACACCAAATACGATTTTTCCCCTCTTGAACTGAACTGACTCAATCTCCCAAACCAGCCAAAGTAAACTCCAAACAAGCTTTGCAAACACTTGAGGGAGGTCAGTAGAGGTGATTGGAAGAAGGGAGGCAGGCTGAAAGCTCCAAACTGAAAGCTTCACCTCAGGTAGCTTCGAAATTTATTTTTTCCAGAAGCTCCATTTTAAGTTCTCAACTTGTTAAGTTTGATCCCCTGAGTTCATTGAACTTTTTATTTTTGAAAATGATGAAGAATTGAGAGTGTATTGCTTGCCTGAAATTTCTGCCATTTTTGTTCATAGCTTCGAATCTTGTTAATGGTGAGAAATAAATTCCATTTGAGGGCAGGGATGAGCTTAGGGAGGTGAGAGGAAGTGATCTGGAGCTTTAGAGCTCCAGAAATGGCCTGGGGAGTGATTTGGGAAATTCTCAGGGGAGGTGTGGCCGAAGAAGATGACCGGAGGTCATTTCCGGCCACCTGAATGTCATTAGGGCTTTAATTGCGTTTAGGGTTTAGTTTGAATCTGGGCCTTAGATTTGGTTGACTTCCATTGACTCCCGCGCGTTTGGATGGCCAGGATCAGTCATTAAGCCCTAATCTTATTTAATTAGTTTAATTAATCCAGTTTAAATTAATTTGGCCAGTTTGAATTGTAGCCTTTGGATCTGGCGTGCAGTCAACCAGTCCAAACCCAGATTGCATCCTGGCCCTTCCCTCTGCATACTTCCATTTATTTCATTTTTTATTTCATTTAATTTGATTTATCTTTTACATTTTATTTAAAATAGCAAAAATCATTTAAAAATTATGAAAATTTTTGTCAAAGTTTTCATTAATTTTTAATACCCAAAAATATTTTTATTTTTATTTTTTTTGCATTAAAAATTATTTTTAAATCATTTAAATGTTTATTTTTAATTAGTTAATGGAAATTAATTAATAAAAAATACATTTAGGTATTTAAAAATCACCAAAAAATTCACATTTCATTTAGAAACATTTAGAAACATTATCAAACCCTCAAACCAAATTTCTTTTTTTTTTCTTGATGCCTTTTGATCAATTTCATTGGAATTAATTTAATTTTTAGGCAATATTTTGGTTCAAACTTTAAAAATTTCATTATGCCTAACCTTTGAGAGTTTGACAATGATTCTTTTTGCATTGCATTCCACATAGCATGTAGTTTATAGGATAAAATTGGTTTGAATTTATCTTGCATTTTCAATTTGTTTTGCATTTTTTGTGATGAGGTACCCCAAAACCCTAGCAATTTTAGGAAATTCATAACTTACACTAGGTTAAGAGTTGGATCCTCTCCTTTGGGCAGTGAGCTTGTATAGGTTTAGGGTATCTTTGATTGCATTTTCAAATTTTTATCATGTCATTTGCTTCTGGTTTTGGATTTTTGCTTTGCATGATGCATGTAACCCTAATTTGTGCCTTCCTTTGCATCCATTTCTCATTTGCTTGCATCCAATGACTTGCCATGACTTTTTGTGCATCCACATGATTCATAATACATCTTAGGACATATTAGAATCATGTTTGATCATTGCATCTTTCATTTGCCATGACTATATGTCCATTGCATTTCATAACTTTTCATGTACATTCATGGTTCAATGCATGCTTCATTTGCATCCTTATGTTTGTTTGATCATTCTCATGTCTTGCCTCATGTTTGTATCATCTCTTAGCATCATTAACATCATGTTTATGCTTCTGGTTTTGTTTTGCATCATGACATTCCATCTCATTTGCATTGCACTTCATCTCTTTTGCTAACTTTTCAGGTGGTAAGTTGTTTTGAGAAGTGAATTTGCCTTCACTTCTCACAATCTCTTCTCATCTCTCTTGCACCTTTGCTGCATTTTTATCTTGTGTATTTGAGTGAGTTTTCTCATTCATGTTCATCCCTTACTTTCTTTCTTCAAGCAACTTGTCTTCTTAAGTGAAGCAAGTTGTTTTGCTTCTTGTTGCTTATTCCTCCTTTCATCTGCTTCCTTCCTGGTGGTTTCCCTGAAGATCTTTATTTCTTAAGCCTCATAAACCCTAGGATCTCCAAGCATGATAACAATTAGGGTTTTATTAGTTCCACTTTTAGTTTTGCCTTTGTGTCATCTTTGAGTCTTCTCTCCTCATCTCATAATCAGGGACTAAACCCTAAAGGCTTTAAGGCTTTGTGATTAAGCTTATGCTTGCATCCTTCTATTAGGATGGAGTGTATAACTTTAATCCTAAGTGTTAAATCCTTAATGTGTTTAAATCCTTTAATCAACTCACTTAATAATCATCAAGACATCAAGCTTGTAACTTGGGCCTTGCATTAGGGTTCTAATTCTTCCTTAATTGGTTAAGAAGGACTAACCCTAGTGTTAATGGACAAGTCCCCCTCAAGTTGTCTTACAAACCATAAAAATCATTTCTTCATCTTATCATTAACTAAAATCCACTTAATAAAGGCTTTGTTTTGTCCTGAGGTTAATCCCTAATCATGGATTAAGTTGAGGAGTCTTTCTCAGCTTAAATGTTCTCATCTATTATCCTTCTATTAGGATGGTGTAATGAGTCCATTAAATCCTTGATTATGGCTTAAACTCATTACTTAACACTAAACAAAAACAACAAAAACATCTAAATAATCACAAGTAGGTTAATGATCTTAATCCTACACCAGGGTGATTAAGTGTGAGGTGCTTACTTCACACTTAAGGTATTCTCATTACCCCTAATCTGAGGGAGGATGTGATGAGTTTACTAACCCTTGGTTTAGGCTTAAGCTCATTTTCTTATGACAAACTCCAAAAGCAATAAAAGATTGAAAACACAAAAACACACAATAATCGTCTCCTCCGGGATTCTTTTCTCACCTCATTCACTCACAAACTAGAACTTGCTTCTTCCGTCTAATGCAAGACAGTTTGCACCTGAGCCAGACAGGTCATACACTTGAGCATAGACTAGCAAGCAGTTCACAAGTCAATTTATCTTTCAGTCTCTTTGGGTCGAACTACGGTGTTCTGACTTCCTCATTGCACGAGAGGATACGTAGGCATAACTTAACAGTTATCGAACAAAAGTCTCTGTATATTCCCCCTCTTTCCAGCATTATTCTTTAAGCCTCATAGTCTTGAGCAATTCATTCCAATTCTTACACTGACACTTCTCTTATACACTTCACATTTCTTTTACACTGACACTTGCATTCTTTTCCAGCTTTGATACACAAAATGCATTGACACTACCCCTTTAAAACACAAATCTTTTAAGCGTGGATCCCGTCGAGTACGATGGACAATCTGGGTGCTAATACCTTCCCAGGTTGTAACCAATCCCCTTTCTCAGTCTCTCTGGTTCGCGACCGTCTTATCCATATCTTTCTAGGTCTATGCAGCATTACCTTTCCTCCGGGATAAAAATGCCTAGCTGGCGACTCTTTTCTCTTGAGTTCACCCGTATGTGTTCTCTTCCTCTTTCGCCGACCGTTCGCGTCCGTACCCCTTCTGACCAAGTGTCATTTTGGTGGGAGCGACACTAGGCCAAGATAGTAAGAATATATTGGATTTTTTTGATATTTTTGAATGAGAGATTCCTTCATAATCAAGCAATCAATTTTCATGATACAAAGCCCATTCTTTTTGACCTAATTGCATCCATATATATACATGAATACACTGCAAGCAGGAGGGGACGATTTTGTAGCCTCCACACATATCCTTCAACTTCAAAATATCAAGAAAAAAGTCATATACGGTTTTGGAGTTAGAGAGAATTTCAAGACATTTTAAAGGTTGCATTAGCTTCGATTTCATACTTTCATGCGTTATTAATTGATTTTGCTTGCTGATTTGTGTTTGTTTTGAAGCATAAAAGCTTTCTGGATAAACCAATTGAAGTTTCATGGCCTAAATCATTAGATGCCATTGTTAGGGTTTGAGATTCGAATTCGGGATCTTGGTATTTAGGGTGTTTAAATGGATTCTAAGAACATGGTCATAACGTATAAACCTCATATAATTGATCTGGGTTGCTAATTTGCATTAATATTGTGGTTTGCTTGATGTTTCAAAAAACATAGGTTTGCTGGTTCATGAACATGCAGGAAAAATCGCAGGAAGGTTTGTATGAAAATTCGCAGGAAATTTGAAGAAGAAGAAGTCATGCGCGCGAAAATACAATTTAAAAATTGAATTTATTTTATTATGAGTTATTTATATTATATTTCACAAACGTTGCAGTGGTTCAGTTGGCAAGGCATATGCGCATATGAAGCAAATGGCGTGTGTTCGAATCCGTCCTCAGTTATTTTTTGGCTTAAATTTCATTTATTTTGCAGGCTTGATACATAAGGATTACTACCCCTCATATGTTCACAACGCACGCATGGCCTGATGGCAGCCTTGTTGGTCCAAGGGAGAAAGGGCCTAGGGCGTGGGTTCGATCCCTGCCCCAGGTAAGTCCTTTTTACTTCTTTTTTTGTTTTATTATTATTTATCTATTTATTTTATAATTAATCCAAAATCATATTTTCATAAGAAAATTATTTTTTAAATAATAATATATAAATATATACAACTTCATATTTTTTTTATAAAAAAAGGTCATAATTTATTTTGTTTAAAATTTAAATTGTTTTTTTTTATATAATTTGTTCATATTATTATTGTATATATTTTATTTTAATTTAATTAAGTTTAGATTAAATAATCAAAACCCTAATCCTGATTTTTCTTAATTGTAAAATTAACCCTAATTTCAAATCCTAATTTCTAACCCTAATTTTTGTTTAACTTTAAATATTAAATTTAATTGATTTTTTCTAAATAATTAATCATATTTTTGTAAATAATTATTATTTAGTTTATTATTATGCTCTTCATCTTATTTCTTTTCTAAAAATTCTTTAAAATTGTTTATTTAATTTAAAAATATTATCTTAACTCGTATATATTTTATATTTGTGCTAACCTTTCCTTCTTATAATTATTTTATCACTAACCTTTATTTAATTGCTTCTTTTATTATATAGTTATTATTTAATTATTTTTATTATAATGTAACTGCAAAAGCGTTGTAATAGTCGTAGTTTATTATTGTTTTATCGTTTATAAATATTCTTGCCATGGTTAATAAATATAGGGAGTGATAACTTATTTGTATTTTAAAATTAATTTAGAATCACTAATTTAATAAGATAAATATATGAACCTATACACGCACACACGTAAGTCGATCTTTGATCGCCATCTCACTTCCTAAGGTTATCCTTCATGTTGCTTAAATAAAAAGGTCAAGTAAGGTGTCAAAAAAAAGCAAAGTCCCTTCTCATGAACAAATCATCTAGTCCCTTTTCAATATTATAAGATCAAGTCCCTTCGATGTTGCCTACGTAAATGATCTTGTCCCTTTCAAATAAAAGATGATAAGTCCCTACGAATTGCTAAAGACACCTTACAGTTGCCTAATCACAGATGACCCTTCATATGTCCCATACAACATCCAAGGTAATGACTACATATTCCTTAATAATAGGGATAGTCTTACCATTGAAAGAACATTCAAGAACAGTAAAGATTCAAATTAGGGTAGATTCCTCTTAAGTACTTGCTCACTCATTCAAAAACATTTCATAAACACTTCACATTTTCAAACAATTTTCAAAACATAGTCTTTATATATATCCGTACAAGGATCATTATAAAGTACTTAAGAAAATTTTTAATCACACACTACACTTCTCAAAACAGTTTAAAGTGAGCTAAGTAACTAAGATCCCATGGATAACCATGGATGTAAAGGGTGCTAACACCTTCCCTTTACATAACCTACCCCCCGAACCCAAAAAAATCTTTTAAGGTCTTTCCTGTTCTTTTATGCCCTTTCCTTTGGATAAAATAAAAGTCGGTGGCGACTCTTGCTATCCGCAACATTTAACTAAAGTCAGTTCTCCCACCGTGTTACACTGACCACTTAGCTAGGTCTTCACGCTTCTCACGCGTTCCTTGGCAGTTCTTCCTTGGGCCTAGCTGATCCAGCCCAAGGAAGGACCTTGGCCCAGCGCTGGGGGCTCTCTATAAATACCCTTTTTCACTAAAGGGTCAGGTATTCTTAATCCATTCTTCTAACTTACCTATTTGTCGTACCTCTATTAACTTTGGCATCAGATCGCCTTGCAGGTACACCCCTTTCATTCCATCCACTTGCTGTTGCACCCCGTTGCTGGAAGGTCCTCCTGATCAGATAAGATCAGTAACCATCCTCAGAAATAAACAGCAAAGGCTTGTGATTCATCCAGAAAGGTTCTCGAATAGAATTTGATCTATTTCATGAAGTCTCTTGGAAGGAAAGTTCAGATCATCACTCAGTTTGAGGATAATGCTTAGATTAGATTACTTTTGATATAAGGATTAAAGATGTCAAGGCTCACGATCATCATGCTTGAAGAAGTCAAAAATTCTCATCTTAAGGATAACTAGAAGTCAGTATGGTGCTGCAACGTAGGATGAAGGTTGCTTACTCAAACTTGATGGTTTAATCAAGTCTATGAGAGATTTGGACTCTTGGTTTATTAGGGTTGAAAATTTATCAATGTGGCATGATAATTTGAAACCTGTCAAAACTAAAACTAGAAAAGCTGGATCATCAACTGGATGTCATATCAAATGTTGTGACACCATCTGAAGTTAGCTACATGGAACTAATTGACCATCTCGGGAATGGAAGCTGGTGTTACTTCAAGAAGGATCTTCACATGAAAATTGTGAGAGTTACTAGAGTGGGAGATATTACATGTTCTCATCTTGGTATATCTAATACATCATATTAGTGGAATGGGTGGAATATTTAACTTGAAGATCAAGCTTCATTGGAAAATCAGAAGGCCTTTGAAACCCTAAAGGAACATGAGTTAACCAATATGTGGTAATTGGTTGTTCTCATTCAGGAATACAAGGAGTGGATATGAAACTAATTACTCTGGTGTAAAAGGGTAATAGGTATAAGATCAAAGGAAATTTTGGTTAGAGCTATGTCTTGGAGCTTGTGGCAGAAGTTCTAAGATCCTGAAGTTGATTATAGTAGTTATGGAGAGTTTATTTCTCTATGACAGTTCTATGTTAGTAATGATCAAGCTGGTGGAGCTATACTGAGGCATGAAGATGACAAATTATGCATTGATAATTATGGTACATAGAGGATGTTCCAACTGATGTTAGAACATCATTTGGCCGTGATATCCCTGAAGGAGGACATCTTGTATGAGTAATGCCTTAAATTGTCATATGGGATGATGATGAGATGAAGGTTATCATGGTGATCAAGATGGTTCATTCTACTTGAGTTGTCAGTGAGTAAGATCAAATCTTATGGAGAAAGCAAGCAAATGATTTGTGTTCAGAGGCATGGAGAAAATATCAAGACGAGTAAATATGACATCATGAAGAAACTAACAAACTAAGAGGTATTGTATCTCTTTGAGGGATGTGGAGCATTCCAAAATCAATTGGGTTTTATATCAAGGGCCGTGGATATTCATGCATAAGAATTTATGAGGAATTCAGATGGTGTATGAATGAGTTCAAGAAGAGAGGGATCAATGGCAATTTTAATCTCAATCCAAGAGTTTGTTGGTTATAGGATGGTATTCTAATATGATCTCACAACAAGCATAACAATGTAGCAATGGTATAAAGAGATGATTGTGTTCAGCAGGCGAGCTGGACAAAAAGTGAGCTCTTGAAGACATGAAAACGCGTCTTATGTTTTCCATTCATAAGTGAAAGTAGAATTGGTTATCTTAGACAATGGGAGTTGATATTATGTCTAATTTATGTTACTGAAATACTTGTCATTGGTTGCTTGAAGATAAAGCAAGTTGTGATGAAATGTCAAATGGGATGTCCTGATATGGTATTATTGTTGTGGGAGAATTGGTATTGGTCGCGACCGTATCAAAGGGCTTAGAAGTAACTGAGCTATGTTAATTCAGCCTTAAAAGTCTTTTAATGAAGCTGTTGGAAATATCATAAGTCCTCATTCTGTTCTATTTCTAAAAAACTTTGCAAAGGTGTTAGTTCGTTGTTGGCAAGAATAGTAACAATGTATGACTATGTGCCAGGACACTTTTTTGTCTTAGAAATCACCAAGTGGACATAGTTAGACGGTGGACTCATGTACGTGTCAGAAGAGTGTACAAAGTGTGTCGTGTGATTGAGCATGAGCAGAGGCAGTCAAAATAATTGAATGAATCTTGGACTTGTCCTTCCTGTTTGCTTATGAGTGGGCAACTAAAACGAACTTTGTCTGCACTCCTAAGCCTTGACAGAAATCGACCATAATTAAGTTGGTGAATTGAATACCATTGTTTGAGATGATAACCCTTTATAAATAAAAATGCACACAATATGTTGCCAATAGAAGCTTTAAGCCCTTTCTATTTTTATTTTATAGACGACTTCAAATTCTATCCATCTTGTGAAGTATTCTAATCCAACGATAAGGAACTTTAGTTGTCTATGCGCCAACGAGAAAAGGACAAGCATGTTCATGACCCATTGGTAAAATTACCATGGTGACATGACATGCTGAAGGATCTAGGTTAGCATATAATGTAAGTTTGCATGTTTTTGGCACTTGTCACATTTACTAACGTGTTTTGAACTATATTTCATCAGAGTGGGCCAATAATAGCCCTCCATGAGAAATTGTGAGAAAGTGCTCGCCCGCCAATGTGATTACTGCATATTCCTTGATGGACCTCTATGAACACTAAGGCAATTTTGTTAACCCTAGGCACCTCAACGTGATGGCAACCTTTCCTATCTTATCAAGCTTCCCAAATATTAGGATATACTTTATTGCATGGTTCAAATATTTTTTTATTAAGTCTCATATGATTGTTGATAGATTATTATATGCGTCGTCCAATTCAAGGTATGGGAGACTTCAAAAGTATTGGCATCATATACCTCAAAATTGGGCGCGACGAGAGTTTCTTGAACTATTATTCAATTATGTCATGTGTCGCTCCCCAAATTTCCATCCTGGTACAAACGCGAAAGTGGCGTGGAAAGAGGTAGAGTTGCCAGCCAGGCATTTTTATCCCGAAAGAACGGGAATGGTAATGTTGCGCAAACCAGAAGAAAAGAAAAGGAAGGACACGGGTCCTGCGAACCAAAGAGACTGAGTTCGGGAGTCGGTTACAACTTGGGAAGGTATTAGCACCCCAGATCGTCCGCCGTACCCAACGGGATCCACGCTTGCAAAGAAATCTGTTTCAAAGGGTGAAGAAATGAAAGTTGCTTTAAAACTGAAACTGAAACTGGATAAGAAAGAAAAGAAAGGGGGAAAATGTAGGGAAAATAAAAGAGTGTGCTTGAACGGGCCCTACCCCGCTGCCTACGTACCTCATCTGGACAATGAGGATCAGAGTCGTCGTAGTTCCCTTAACTAGGGGTGTAAAAGATTGCTTGTGTCTTAAGGCTTGAACTGCCTATGTCAATGCTCAGGTGTTGCAGGCTCGAACGACGAGTGTGTTACCGTCTTGCAAAGTGACAAGTAGGAGCAAGTTCGCGGACGGAGCGAAGGAGATGAGAAAAGAATTCCCGAAGGAAAGCCGATTATTGTTTGTTTGTGTTTTTTTTAGAAGCTTTTAATGGTGTGGCACAAGGAAGTGAACTCAAGCTCTTTTCCATGGAATGTGGACTTGCTACTACATTCCAAGATGGAATAATAGAATAAGAACACACAAGTAAGGAGAAGATCCCCAAAACTTTGTTCCAGAGATTAGGGCCTAAGCTCACTAACTCAATGAATTTATTAAATTTTTTTTTTGTAATTTTGTGAAGAAGTCTTTTTTTATGATTTTCTTTGTGAAAGTAGTCTCATGATCAGACTTGTGCACCATGATAGACAAGCTTGTACTATCCCAAGATGGGAAGACTACAAGTGCTCCATGGAATAAGGCTATTGCACAGGAAACCCCTTCAATCCTTATTAAAGGTGTTTTTAGGTTTTTGTTTTTTGAGATGAGAAGAGAAAAGAACAAAGATCTTAAAGGTAAAAATCTAATGGGAACTAACAAATCCTAATGTTATCATGCATGGGATTCCTAAGTTAGTGAGGCTTATTATCCTAAAGAAGAAGGAAAGAAGAAAAGAAGAAGATGAAAGGAGATAGAAAGGAAGGCCTAAGCACATCAAACACAAATGAGAAAGCATAATGAAAGATGAAGAGAAAAGAATTGGAGATGTGGGAATCCCATCCACACCTCTCACTTACCTGAGCCCCTGAAATGGTTATAAGCATAAACAAGTAGCAAGGCAAAAGCAAGTAAGACCAAATGAGATACCAATGAACAAAAGATCAAGCCAAGGCATCACAAACCAGAATTGAAACTTCATTCTCAAGGGCCAAGATCAAGCACACAACATAGGATGAGAAGTGGATCAAACAACTCAACATAAAGCATTACCAACCACCATGACAAAACAAAACACTTATGACATAGCACCAAGCATACTGTAAACACCCCAAATTTTCCCTCACCCGTTCACACCATGGCTTGTGATCATTTCATAAGCATAAACTCAATCATAGCATCTCATACCACAATTTTGATTCACTGCATAGATTCAAAGTCATCTGCATCTAGGGTTTGTGATCTGAGCAATCCAAGAGCTTCTTGGGCCACTCCAAAGGCCATCAATCACTTCAAAAGGGTCCATGTGTGTTCAAGTATCATATTATATCCTCTCAAAGTCAAGAATGTCAAAAATCACAGGAACTGAGAATGGTATGGAAGCAAAGCCAGGTTTGACTGCACAGATGACCTAAAATTAGGGTTTTGGTTTCAGAGGCCATAATTCCAAATTTTTTGGTCATTCTTGTTTCTATTGGTCTCTATATGGTATAGGGAGTATGCATATCAATTTTCATGAAGAAATTCCATGGGGAAGTCATCTGATCAAGAGTTGACTTTTCAAGCAAGTCAGTGCAAAATCAGGGCATCTGAGGCCCCCAATGACCCAACCAAGGGGTGTTATTCATCATTTTGATTGTATATGATCTTTATTTGATCATGGAAGACATTGGAAGTTCACAAAATTGAAGAATTCCAAGTCTTTTGCAAAGTTGACTTTTTGGGCAAGTTTGACTTTTAATGAAAATGTCATTTTAGGCAACTTTTTCAACCTTTACTTTTTGATTCAAAAAAGCTTCAAATGGAAAAACTTTGGTCATGAAAGTTGTAGAATGGATCATTCCCTTTTCAAAAAGTACAAGAACATGATCTAATTCATTTTGGATCAAAAGTTATGGCTCACCAAAGTTGGCAAAAATCACAAAATTTCAAAGTTTCTACCAAAGAGGTATTTTGCAAAATGACTTGATCAAGTGTTCTAAAGCTATCAAATGGACTTATAAACCACACAACATGATCATGTGACATCTAAAGTTCAGAATGGACCAAAGAATTACACATTTTTATGGTTTGTGGAACAAGATTTTTCATAAGAGGCAAAAGTGAACCAAGTTGCAAAACTCATCATAGCTTCTCATCCACTTGCTGGCTAGCTGGCTGATCAATCCTAGGCCTTTCCTCACCTCATGCTGCGCAGGACATGCCTTTTGTACTCAGCTAGCAAGTAGCCCATGCCCTTCTTACACAACTTTGACATTTTTGCAAAAGCACCCATACCAATCAATAAAGCACATGTCACTTCATCTGACCAATGGCAATTGTTTATGTTAATCAAATGCAAGCCAAACATAACAAGAAGCAAGCCTGAAAGCACACACAACTCAGCTTTCTCATTTTCACCTTCATTTGCAAGAGCTTTCGAAAATCATCACACAAGTCACAAACACACAAACTAGCTTCACAGATCAACTCAACACATCCTCCTGGTCACAAAGCACCCATCACCATTGTCTTAAACCCCCAGAATCAGAAACACGATTCCCTTACTGCACTGAACAGAACTTGTTCAATCTCTCAAACCAGCCAAAATAAACTTTCTCCAAGCCTTTCAGAAGCACAAGGGAGGTCATAGGAGCAGTTTTGCACAAGGGAAGAGGTCTGAAAGCTCCAAACTGAAAAGCTTCAAACTCAGGTAGCTTCATGAACTTTTTTCTAGAAGCATGATTTTAAGTTCTTAATAGCTTCTATGCATTCCCCTGATCATGAATATGTGATTATTTTTGAAAATGGTTGAGAAACCAGAATGTATGCAATGTCTGAAACTTTTGCCCTAAAAAATGTTTGATTCGATTCTCCTTGTTTCTGAATGATAAATGTTGTTTGATTGAGGGGTTTGATTCGTTTTTGAGTGGGGAAGAGTTCTGGGCAGTTAGATTTTGTTTTGTATGCGTATAGAGAGAGTTTGAGATTTTGGTTGGTCGGAGAAGACGACCGGAACAGTGTTCCGGTCGCCTGAAAGTGATTAGGGCACAATTAATTAGGGTTAATCATAATTAGCCAAGTTTGAATGTCAGCCGTTGGATATGGCGCCAGGTCAAACGCGCGCGCAGCCAGTTCAAACGTGGGCCTTTGGATCTGATTACTTTTCCATTTTTCAAATTAAATTCATTTTCTTTTTCATATTAATTCATTTCTTTTCTCATATTTATTTAAAAAGTAAAACAATTTTAAAAATTCTGAAATTTTTTGTATAAACTTTTATTTAATTTCAGAAACCAAAAACATTTTTATTTTTATTTTTTGCATTAAAAAATATTTTTAAATCATTTAAAAGTTTATTTTTAATTAATTAATGAGAATTAATTAATTAAAAATACTTTTAGGTATTTAAAAATCACCAAAAAATTCATGAAACATTTAAAACCATTTAGAAACATTGTCCAACCCTCAAACCAAATTTCTTTTTTGATCTTGATGCATTTTGATAATTTTCCATGGAATTAATTCATTTTCAAAGCATTATTTTGATCCAAACTTCCAAAAATCATTTTTGCCTAACCATTGAGAGTTGGACTTTGATTCTTTTTGCATTGTGTTTAGCATATCATGTAGTTTGTGAGATTAAATTGGCATGAATTGATCTTGCATTTTCCATTTGTTTGACATTTTTCTTGTTAAGGTACCCAAAAACCCTAGAAAACTTAGGAAATTCATAACTCTAATTAGGTTAAGAGTTGGAATCTCTCCTTTGGGCAGTGAGTTAGTGTAGGGTTAGGGTTCCCTTGAATGCATTTTCAATTTTTTATCTTGATGTTTGCTTCTGATTTTGGTTTTTGTTTGATGCTTTGATCATAAACCCTAATTTGAACTTCCATATGCATCCATCTTGCATTTGCATTCATACCTTGACTTGCCATAACATTTTTGTGCATCCATTTGGTTCATTGAACATCTTAAGACATATTAGAAGCATGTTTGATCATTGCATCTTGCATTTGCCATGTTGTATGCCATTTGCACTTCATAACATTTCATGTATGATCATGGTTTTTAACTTGCTTCATTTGCATCCATAAGTTTGTATGATCATCCCCATGCTTTGTTTCATGTTTTCATCATCTCTTAACATCATTATCATCTCATATATGCTTCTGGTTTGGATTTACATCATACCATTTCATTTCATTTTGCATTGCATTGCATTCCTTTCACTAACTTTTCAGGTGGTAAGTAATTTTGAGAAGTGAATTTGCCTTCACTTCTCACAACTTCTTTTCATCTCTTTTATGCATCCATACTGCATTTTGTTATGTGTTTGAGATTGAGCTTGCTCTTTCTTCTTCTTCTTACTTTCTTCCCTCAAGTGACTTGTCTTCTTCAATGAAGCAAGTTACTTTGCTTCTCCTGATCCTTTCATCTGCTTCCTGGTGGTTCCATTGAAGACTTCTCTTGCAAACTTCACAAACCTTAGGAACAACCAAGCATGACAATGATTAGGGTTTTGATTAGTTCCCCATTTAGATTTTACCTTTGTGTCTCATTGAGTCTTCTCTTCTCACCTCATAATCAGGGACTAAACCCTAAAGGCTTTAAGGCTTTGTGATTAAGCTTATGCCTGCATCCTTCTATTAGGATGGAGTGTATAAATTTAATCCTAAGTGTTAAACCCTTAATGTGTTTAAATCCTTTAATCAATCCATCTAATAATCATCAAGACATCACACTTGTAACTTGGGCCTTGCATTAGGGTTCTAATTCTTCCTTAATTGGTTAAGAAGGACTAACCCTAGTGTTAATGGACAAGTCCCCCTCAAGTTGTCTTACAGACCCTAAAAATCACTTCATCATCATATCATTAAATAAAATCCACTTAATTAAAGGCTTGTTTTGTCATGAGTTTAATCCCTAATCATGGATTAAGTTGAGGAGCTTTCCTCAGCTTAAACATTCTCATCTATTATCCTTCTATTAGGATGGTGTAATGAGTCTGTTTAATCTTTGATTATGGCTTAATCTCATTACTTAACACTAAACAAAAGCACCAAAAACATCTAAATAATCACAAATAGGTTAATGATCTTAATCCTACACCAAAGGTGATTAAGTGTGAGAAGCTGACTTCACACTTAAGGTACTCTCATTACCCCTAATCAGAGGGAAGATGTGGTGAGTTTACTAAATCCATTGGTTTAGGCTTAAGCTCATTATCTTATGACAAACTTCAAAAAAGCAATAAAAGACTGAAAACTCAAAAACAAACAATAATCGTCTCCTCCGGGATTCTTTTCTCATCTCATTCACTCATAAACGAGAACTTGCTTCTTCCGTCTAATGCAAGACAGTTTGCACCTGAGCCATACATGACATACACTTGAGCTTAGGCAAGCAAGCAGTTCACAAGTCAATTTACTTTTCAGTCTCTTTGGGTCGAACTACGGTGTTCTGACTTCCTCATTGCACGAGAGGATACGTAGGCATAACTTAACAGTTATCGAACAAAAGTCTCTGTATATTCCCCCTCTTTCCAGCATTATTCTTTAGCCTCATTATCATGAGCATTTCACTCTTATCCTTACACTGACACTGTATATATCACACTTCACTTCTTTCACACTGACACCTGCACATCCTTTTCCAGCTCTTTATACACAAATTGCACTGACACTACCCCTTTAAAACACAAATCTCTTAAGCGTGGATCCCGTCGAGTACGACGGACAATCTGGGTGCTAATACCTTCCCAGGTTGTAACCAACCCCCTTTCTCAGTCTCTCTGGTTCGCAACCGTCTTATCCGTATCTTTCTAGGTTTATGCAGCATTACCTTTCCTCCGGGATAAAAATGCCTAGCTGGCGACTCTATTCATTCCCTGTGAGTTCACTCCTGTGTGTTCTCACATCCTCCTTTCGCCGACCGTTCGCGTCTGTACCTTTATCTGTGCCCATTCCCATTTATCGGGAGCGACAGCTTGGCGACTCTGCTGGGGACCCTTATACTGTAACCAGGGCTTCTGGTTCTTTTTGTGGGTTCCTCCTAGCGCTTGTTTGATTTGTGTTTACTGGGGTGTTATGTGCTATTTGTGTTTGTATTTGTATTTATTTTTGCTTTATGTACAGTTGTTTTATTGCTTTCTTTATAGCTTTACATATATCATACTGTCATATTGTGTTGGCTGGATCTGTTTTGTTGCTTTGGCGGGTGGGTGTTCTATTGAGAGTTGAGGTCCTATACCTGGGACCTGAGTGACACCTAGGCTAGAGTGGTTCATGTTCTTTCCCATTCCATTTCGGTCTGGTGCGGGAATATGAAACACGGTTCAGATATGGGTTTCTTCTTGAGAACTCTGTGCTACAGATTTCCTGTAGTGCTAGGGTTATCTGGGAAGCCTGCTAAGTCTGGATGACCTTTACTATTGACCTTCAGAAACTGAGGTGAATTAGAGGAGGATCTTTTATGGTTATTGTAAACACTGTACCTCCGGGTTAGAAGTGTTTACACTTCTCATAACTGATCCAAGTCTGAGGATCCTTGTTTTAGAACATCACCTGTGAGGGGGTTGGGTTGTTTACAGGTTTGCAGGTACCCTTGACCTCAACATACCTTGTTACTTTGTTTTGATTAAGAGTACTCCATGTTGGAACAGTTCTTGTGATTTTAACCCTGGACATGTGACTCTTTATTTGAGTCCCCCACCTTGGTTACTGGACTTATGAACCTCCATCTGGATTTCTTGAACATATATGGACCTATATCAAGGCAGTCAATCAGATACAGCTCAGTCACAAACCCTTGCATATCATTTGCATACATCCTCATTGCATCATTTTAACATGTGTTTATTTGTTTTTCAGGGTATCCATCCTACATTTTGGCTTGGTTTTGACCCCTTCTTCAGCATAGACCTATTTTCATCAGTGCTTGCTTCAGTTATCAGCTACCTACTTCAGTCACCTGTATCACCAGTCTCAGCCTGTCAGTGGCCCATCTTCAGTGTTATTATCAGCATCTGTCTCAGCTCTTCTTCAGCAACATGGCACCTAAGAAAAGCAACATCTCCTATCATTTCTTTGAGCCTGAGTTGGCTAGCATCAGGAAGATTCAGACCCTAATTACTCCAGACCATATACCACTATTTAGAGAACATTATGTAGGAATCCTTGATGTGGTTATGGATTTGGACCCTTCACAGAGGAGCTTGATTCATACTTGCTTGCAGTTCTATGATCCCCCTCTGAGGTGCTTCACCTTCCAGAACTTTCAGTTGGGACCCTTGTTGGAAGAGTATTCATCACTGATTGGTGTACCTATCAGGGGTGGAGTCCCCTTCAACCCTGAAATGGCTTTCCCTAGTAATGAAGAGGTGGCAAAGGCATTGTATCTAGAACCAGTTCTGATTGGGCAGAATATGACTACCAAGGCTGGAATCTCTGGTCTACATTTGGACTTCTTGACCTCTCATGCTATTCTGAAGGCCTCCTTGGGGGAGTGGAAGGCAGTCTGTGCATTATTGGCCCTTAGCATATATGGGGTCGTATTATTTGCAGATGAGCCTAGGTTTATTAGCAAGAATGCAATCCATCTTTTCATCCTGAGGAACCCAGTGCCCACCTTACTGGGAGATCTTTACTACTCTGTTCATCAAAGGAATGAAAAGCAAAGGGGAAGATTAGTAAGATGCTGTGCTCCTTTATTCCATACTTGGCTACTCAAACATTTGCCAAAGACTGATGCATTCTTGAACCCTCACCAGCAAAGAAATTGGGCTAGAAGACTTGTTGCTTTAACCTCAGATGATATCAGGTGGTGCACTCAGAGCACTAAGGGCAGAGACATCATTACAAGTTGTGGGCAGTTTCCCAATGTGCCTCTGATAGGAGTGAAGGGTTGCATCAACTACAACCCTCTGCTATTCAAAAGACAACTGGGCTATGCATTAGTCCACCCTCCTAGAGCACAAGACCTAGCTGAGACCCTTTATTGTGAGAACAAGCCTAATCTGGCTATTGTCAGGCAAGCATCCTGGGCTTGGGACAATGTACAGACTAAAGGGGTAACTATTCTTGGAAGATGCAACAATGTGACCTCAGCTCAGTACTATGAGTGGTCTTATGCCAGGGCTCAAATTTCTGGGATGCCCTTCACCATTGAAGATGTGCCTGGGCCTTCCACAACACCACCTCCAGCAACTGTCAGCTTAGAGGAGTTTGAGAAATTGAAAGAGAGAAATGAGAAACTGACTCAGGCTCTACAGAAGACCCTCTGGGAGAGGAGTGATGGTCGCTTGGACATTGAGAGGTTAGAAAAGCTAAAGGTGGAGCATCTAGCCAAGATTGAGAAGTCAGAGGACTACATTAAGAAGTCTAGGGCTGGAGAGCAGATCTTGAAGAATGCCTGCAAGGAAGCTCAGTTCCAGAAGGCCAGGACTGATTTGTATCTAAAGGAGAGTCAAGCTAGGTGGGTCAGGATCACCGAAGCTCGTACTCAGGAGGATAAAAGGACTCAGGACAAGATTGAGCAGCTGGAAGCTAGTGCAAAAGAGCAACAGGAAGCCCTGGCAGCAGCCCAGAGAGAGATCTCGGAATTGAAGATTAGAGCTGGTGTGAAGAGGTCAAAGGACCAGAGTCAACACAAGAGGCTAACTGCAGCTGTTACTACCAGAAATCTCCTTATCAGGAATCTTACAGAGCGTCCAGCTGATCCTGTGACTGAAGCACTTCTAAAGGAAGTTCAGGAGGATGAGTTTGGTCTTGGTGTTTGACTTTTGCTTGTTGTTGCTTTCATTTCATGTACTTTTCTTTGTGTTGTATTTTTGACCCCTTAGAGGGCATGTATTGTAAAAAGAAACAAACTATGTACCATTTACTTTTTGTAATATATGTGTTGGTTTGTTTTATCTGAATTCTTCAAGCAATATCAAAAGCATCTTCCTCAGGGGTCTGGAAAGGTCAAAACCAAGCGCCAAGTCGGATACCTTGGAAACAAATAAGCATACTGCATTGCATATTAACCTTTTGTTTTGTTTTGTAGGTTTTTGTTTTATTGATCACTAACTCTGTTGTGGTTCAGGAACTATTGCTCGACGTCGGGTGTTCCCACTCAATCGTCCACACAGATATCCCACCCGCAACAATCTTTCGGGCATACAAATGGACCAAGTACAGCAGGACCTTACAGAGGTCAGGACTCAAATGGCCAATGAAAGGCTAGAAATGAGGAATCAGATGACACAGTTTATGGAGGTGATGAATAATATGGCTCAAAGTCAAGAGAGGTTAAGAGCACTGGTAGAGGGGAGGAATCAGGAAGACCCTCATCCAGGGACTGCTGGGACAAGCAACAATGAGAGAGTCCAACCTCATGTTAATCCCCCAGTCTATGGGCCCCACCTGCATCCAGAGATCAACATCCCTGTTAATGTGCAAGGGACTGCCACTGCAGGTAGAGTGCTGCAAGAAGACCCCCAGGAAGATCAATTCACAGTGATGGGAGCTGGGGAAGAAGCCTATGACAGAAGGCTAGATGAGATTGCTGAGAAACTGAGGTCCCTGGAGTCCCAGAATTCTTTGGGCTTTGATGTTATGGACATGGGTCTAGTGGACGGGGTTAGGATTCCCCACAAATTTAAACCTCCATGTTTTGGGAAATACAACGGAACTTCCTGCCCCCGGACCCATTTACAATCCTTTCTGGGGAGGCTGAAGGCATATACCATGGACGAAAAGCTATGGATGTTTTATTTTGAGGATAGCTTAACAGGAGCTTCAAGGGAATGGTACTTTCACCTGACTAGAGCAACCATTAGATGCTGGAAGGACCTGGCTGAGGCCTTTATCAGACAGTATCAGTACAACTTGGATATGGCTCCCAACAGGACCCTCCTGATGGGAATGTCACAATCATCCAGTGAAAGCTTCCGGGAGTACGCTCAAAGGTGGAGACAGCTTGCTGCTGCTGTCCAGCCACCCATGTCAGAGAGAGAGATGGCTGATATGTTTATGAACACCCTCCAAGGGACATACATTGATAGGCTAGCTGCCTTTTCTTCTACCAGCTTTGCAGATGTCGTTATAGCTGGGGAAAGAATTGAGAGCCTATTAAAGATGGGCAAAATTTCTGACAACGGTGCTAGCTCATCCAGCAACACAAGAAAGCCTTTTGTGGGCCCAAGAAGAACTGGTGAAACCAATGATATCCATACCAGCAGGGGCAGACCCCAATATGTTCATAGGTCTGTGGCGGCAGTCACCATTCCCGCTCCAATTCATCCTCAACCAGCTTATCAACCACAGCAACAAAATTATCAGCAACAAACTCAGTATCCTCCTCAGAGAAATTATAACAACAGCAACACCAACAACAACAATCAGCAAAGACCATTTCAACAGAGACCCTCTCAGGCCAATAGGGTGATCGATCCGATCCCTATGCCCTATGCCACATTATTGCCACAACTCCTAAAACTCAACCTAGTTGAGCTAAGGACATTGGCACCTCCAGATCCTGCCAGTCTGCCCAGAAATTATGACGCCAGCGCCAAATGTGCTTTTCACTCAAATGCACCTGGCCATAGTACAGAGAAGTGCAGAGCTTTGCACATGAAGGTGCAGGATCTAGTGGATTCCAAGGCTCTAAATTTTGCACCACCACCAAATGTTAACAAGAACCCTATGCCACACCATGGTGGTCCCAGAATCAATGCTATTGAAGAAGACAAGCTGTCTTACTTGATAACCAGTGTGGGTCAGATTCGGACACCCTTGGTGGAGATTAAAGCTCAACTCCTTGAATGTCAAATATTCCCGGGATGTGAGCTAGGGTGTGCTTATTGCAACATTTCAGTGAATGGTTGTGATAACTTGAGGGATGGCATAGATGGTCTCATCCAGAGTGGCCTGCTTCAAATCACAACATCAATACCTACCAATCCAGCAATCTCCTTAACCACAGTTCCAGAATCGTCTACAACTGCAACAACCATTGTTCCAAACAACTTTTCAGTTTCATCAACAAATGCTTCATCTGTTACTTCAACGGACCAAATATCAACAAACGTCCCTTCTACAACCTCAGCACCCCTTCATTCAGAAACTCCTACAACAACAACACCCATCCTTCCAGCAATGTCTCCTACAACATCAGCAACAAACAATGCAAGTGTCTCAACAGTTACAATTTATTATGATCCTGCAAATGATTCCGCCTACAACTCACAAAATTCCACTCCTACCAGAGCACCAGTCACAATATACTATGATCCACAGACTATCATGGTCCCTTCTGCAGCTGCCATCAGTCCAGTCACTATCACAGTGCCTGGGCCAGTACCTTATGAAAGCAGTAATGCCATCCCTTGGCATTACGGCTCCGATCTATACTGCGAAGGACAGAAAATCACTCTCGAATCATCAACTTCTTCACCACAAATAGACAATGTGGGGGGAGGCGGAGGCTTCACTCGAAGCGGACGTCTCTTTGCCCCGCAAATTCAAAGACCCACTGCTGAAGCAGAAGCTGCTGCCAAGGAAAAAGGGAAGAGCATGGTGCAAGAAGATCAAGTTGTTAAAGAAGTTTTGAAAACACCTTTTGATCAAGAAGTTGATGAATTCATGAGAATCATCAAGAAAAGTGATTACAAGATAGTGGACCAGCTTCACCAGACGCCTTCCAAGATCTCCATTCTATCATTGCTTATTTGCTCCGAGGCTCATCGGAACGCACTGCTCAAAGTCTTGCACGCAGCTTATGTGCCAGAAGAGATCACGGTCAATCAGTTGGAAGCTGTGGTTGGAAATGTTAATGCTAGTAATGGACTAGGATTTACCAACACTAATTTGACTACGGAAGGCCGCAATCACAACAAGGCTTTGCACATTACCATGGAGTGTAAGGGTGCAGTTCTTTCACATGTACTGGTAGACACAGGGTCATCCCTCAATGTCTTGCCTAAAAAAGCCCTTGTGAAGTTGGAGTATGAAGGATTGGCGTTACGTCCCAGTAACTTGGTAGTGAGAGCTTTTGACGGCTCTAAGAGATCAGTTCTGGGAGAAATTGAGTTGCCTGTAACGATTGGCCCACAAACTTTCAAAACGACCTTCTACGTGATGGACATTCAGCCTGCCTACAGCTGTTTGTTGGGTAGACCATGGATTCATGCCGCTGGCGCAGTTACGTCTACCCTTCACCGGAAGTTAAAATTCGAGTGGGAGGGCCAAGTCGTTACTATTTGTGGAGAGGAAGATATTTTTGTTAGCCATCTGGCTACATACAAATATATTGAGATGGATGGGGAGATCCACGAAACGATGAGTCAAGGGTTTGAGGCCCTGAATATTAATGAAACATCTGTTGTACTTGGGACTTCCATGACATCCTACCAACAAGCCCGGAGGGTTGTGGAAGAAGGGAATGCTCAAGGCTGGGGCAAACTGTTGCCTGTGGAGAAGAAAGAAGATAGATTTGGGTTGGGTTACAAACCAACTCAACAAGATCAAGCAGAGGCTGCTAAGAAGCCCGACTTTGTTAGTGGGGGGATGCTCACCCCCGATGCTGTCAACAACTTGGAAGATGAGTCGGAAGATGAACGCAACCTGGAGAGCTGGATACGTCCAAGGATCCCGGGGAGCCGTATCTCAAACTGGTCTTCCCAGGAAATTATAAGGGTTACTCCTGCAGAGTAATTATTATTTCCTGTATATTTTAAGCATGCATCAAGTCTTGAATCATGCCCTAGATGACAAGACTCATTTTGTAATCGGGCCATCTGTAATTTTTGTGCAACAAGATTAATCAATGAAATATCAGACATCTTTTGCAAACGGGTCTTTTTCTTTTCCGCTCACTGTTTTTCCATTTTTCTTTTTGTACAAAAAATAAATGGCAATGTTTTCAAAATGACAACTTCATTTCACTTTTCTAAACAAGATTAAAATCAATCACTAAAATGAACAAACTGAACCCTTGCAGAGAGTGCCTTCCAGACCGCACCGACAACAGCACAGCTATGACTTCGTATGACTTGGACAATCCGATCAATCAAGCTGATGAAGGGGTTGAAGAAGATTACGAGCTTCCTGAAGAGCTAGCCAAATTGTTGAGACAAGAGGAGAAGGTTATCACTCCTCATCAGGAGGAGGTCGAAACGATTAATCTCGGTACAGGTGAAGAGGTGAAAGAAGTCAAAATCGGGGCCTGTTTACAAGACTCAGTGAAGAGACAACTGATTGACCTGCTTCAGGAATATGTGGATGTGTTTGCTTGGTCTTATCAGGATATGCCAGGGTTGGACACCGATATTGTTATGCATAAGCTGCCTTTGAGGGAAGAATGCCCACCGGTCAAACAGAAACTGCGCCGTACTCGTCCAGACATGGCAATGAAAATCAAAGAAGAGGTACAAAAGCAGTGGGACGCCGGATTCCTTGCTGTAACTAGCTACCCGCCGTGGGTTGCTAACATTGTGCCTGTTCCAAAGAAAGATGGCAAGGTACGGATGTGTGTTGACTACCGGGATCTGAACAGAGCCAGCCCAAAAGATGACTTCCCTTTACCTCACATTGATGTATTGGTCGATAATACGGCTCAGTTCTCGGTATTCTCCTTCGTGGACGGATTTTCAGGATACAATCAGATCAAAATGTCACCTGAAGACATGGAGAAGACAACCTTCATCACACCCTGGGGCACTTTCTGTTATAAGGTGATGCCATTCGGATTGAAGAACGCTGGTGCAACATATCAACGGGCTATGGTAACGTTATTCCACGATATGATCCATAAAGAAATCGAATGTTATGTGGATGACATGATTGCCAAGTCCCTCACAGAAGAAGACCACCTGGTAAACCTGCTGAAACTATTCAAGCGTCTGAGGAAGTACCAACTAAAGCTGAACCCCAACAAGTGCACATTCGGGGTGCGATCTGGTAAACTGCTGGGCTTTATTGTAAGCGAGAAAGGGATTGAAGTGGACCCTGATAAAGTCAAAGCCATTCAAGAGATGCCTGCACCGAAGTCTGAAAAAGAAGTTCGAGGGTTTCTAGGTAGATTGAACTACATCTTAAGGTTCATATCTCACCTTACAGCAACCTGTGAACCCTTGTTTAAACTGTTAAGAAAAGAGCAGACGGTCAGGTGGAACGAAGATTGCCAGAGGGCTTTTGACAAGATCAAAGAATACCTGCAAGAACCACCAATCCTTATGCCTCCAGTTGAAGGAAGACCTCTGATAATGTACTTGACAGTATTAGAAGAGTCAATGGGGTGTGTGCTGGGCCAGCATGACGAGTCTGGTCGAAAAGAGTATGCAATATACTACCTAAGCAAAAAGTTTACCGACTGTGAACAACGTTATTCACTGCTCGAGAAAACTTGTTGTGCTTTAGCGTGGGCTGCTCGCCGACTGAGACAGTATATGTTGACCCACACTACTTTATTGATCTCAAAGATGGACCCAGTCAAGTACATTTTCGAGAAGCCAGCTCTTACCGGACGGGTTGCAAGATGGCAAATGATTCTCACAGAATATGACATCCAGTACACCTCTCAGAAAGCCATCAAGGGCAGTGTACTATCTGAATATCTTGCTGAGCAACCTATTGATGACTACCAACCTATGAGATTTGACTTCCCTGATGAAGACATCATGTTCATAAAAGCGAAAGATCATGAAGAGCCTATTCACACTGAAGGGCCTGACCCGGAAGAAGAATGGACTATGATGTTTGATGGGGCTGTTAATATGCATGGTCGTGGTGTTGGTGCAGTGCTCATTACACCTAAAGGAGTTCACATGCCTTTCTCGGCAAAGCTCACCTTTAACTGCACTAACAACGAAGCTGAATACGAAGCTTGCATTATGGGTCTTGAGGAAGCTATTGACCTCAGGATCAAGACGTTGACTGTATTCGGAGATTCAGCTCTGGTAGTTAATCAAACCAATGGCAAATGGTACACACACCAGGATCATCTGATACCTTACAGGGATTATACAAGGAGGTTATTGACTTTCTTTACAACGGTCAAGCTTGAGTATATCCCTCGAGATGAGAATCAGTTTGCAGATGCCCTGGCTACCATTTCATCCATGATCAAAGTTCAAGCTGCCAACTTTGTACCTCAGATTTCAGTGTCCAGACTTGATAGACCGGCATATGTATTTGCAGCAGACGCCTTAAAAGATGATAAGCCTTGGTTCCATGACATTAAGTGCTTCTTGGAGGATCAAACATACCCACCTGGGGCATCTTCCAATGATAAGAAAACTTTGAGAAGGCTTGCTGTTAGTTTCTTCCTGAATACTGATGGTTCCCTGTACAAGAGAAACTTCAATATGGTACTCCTCAGATGCGTTGATAAAACAGAAGCAGACTTGTTGATGCACGAGGTGCATGAAGGATCCTTTGGTACCCATGCTGGAGGGCATGCCATGGCCAAGAAGTTGCTAAGATCAGGTTATTACTAGATCACAATGGATGCCGACTGTTGTGCCTATGCCAGAAAATGCCATAAATGCCAGATCTACGCGGATAAAGTACATATGCCTCCCAATCCTCTGAATATAATGTCTTCACCCTGGCCCTTTGCCATGTGGGGCATTGATATGATTGGCAAGATTGAACCGACTGCTTCGAATGGCCACAGATTCATCCTGGTAGCCATTGACTATTTTACCAAGTGGGTTGAAGCAGCTTCTTATGCCAATGTTGCCAGACAAGTGGTAGCCCGATTCCTGAAGAGAGATATCATCTGTCGATATGGGGTTCCCGAGCGAATCATTACTGATAATGGCTCCAACTTAAACAACAAAATGATGGCTGAACTATTTCGGGACTTCAAGATCCAACACCACAATTCTTCTCCTTACAGGCCAAAGATGAACGGCGTTGTTGAGGCAGCTAATAAGAATATCAAGAAGATTGTGCAGAAGATGGTAGTTACCTACAAAGACTGACATGAAATGCTACCATTTGCTTTGCATGGGTACCGCACGTCAATCCGAACATCCACTGGGGCAACACCGTATCAGCTTGTGTATGGTATGGAAGCAGTCCTACCTGTTGAAGTTGAATTACCCTCTCTGTGGGTATTGATGGATGTTAAGTTGAACGAAGCAGAATGGGTTTGGTCCCGATACGAACAACTGAGTCTGATTGAAGAGAAAAGATTGGCTGCAATCTGTCATGGGCAGTTATATCAAAGAAGAATGAAGAAAGCCTTCGATCAGAAAGTCAGGCACCGAGAGTACCAGGTAGGAGATCTTGTACTGAAAAGAATCCTCCCTCCTCATACAGATCACAGGGGCAAGTGGACTCCGAACTATGAAGGACCATTCGTAGTAAAAAAGGTTTTCTCTGGTGGAGCACTGATGCTCAGCACCATGGATGGTGAAGATTTCCCGTCCCCTGTGAATTCAGATGCAGTTAAAAAATACTTCGCATAAAAATGACCCGCTGGACACAAAAACAGAATGTAAGTCCAGGCAAAAATAGGGCATCCCGGCGAGTCAAAAACAGAATAAAAGACTCGGGCAAAAATAAGGGAAAATAAACAAAAAAATGTACACCCGCTGAGTTGAAAAGCCGCATTGGACAGCTCAGGCAAAAATGGGTATCCCGATGGATTGAAAACCCGAAAGGGCAATCCATGCAAAATAAGGGAAATAAGCGAACAACTGCATTCTGAATTCGTCTGTATCACCTACAACTTGGTAAGCTTCAAAAGGATCAAGCTTTTGTCAGAATCAGCCTTCTTTAGAAAGCAAGACGAGAAGAACGTCAAAAGTCATACGAGTCATAGCAAGAGGGAAGCTCCTTGAAGCGTCGTCAACGTTGCCAGTATTTTTTGTTTCTCAATTTGTAACAATCTCCTCATTTTAGGGGATTTGTTTCTTTGACTGTATCTCGCCAATTCAGGGCACATGAATTAATAAAATCAGATTTTCAGTCATGTTTCGTCTTGTACATTGTTATTTGCAAAGAATGTCTGATGTCTTTAAAAAACGGATTGCATAAATACAGATGTTTATCTTCAAAAAAAATGCTACGTGCTTGCAGGAAATATACTTACTCCCGGGAGTTTCTGAACTCTTACAACAGAATCTGGTAAAGGATACCTCGAGATTACTTGTGCGTTTCTCTGTCTTTGCAGGATTGCAGGTATTCAAAACGCAACATGGGGCATGTAAACTTCATCCCAGCAAGCTGGCAGACCGATACTCACTCAGTCTTAGCACCCGAAGTGTTTCTCCCCCAGCTGAGTTGCCACTTGTTATTTCTCCCCAGCCGAATTGCAAATCATTCTTCCCCAGCCAAGTACAAAAGCCAGGGAACCACTTCCCTACAGAGTTTCAAGCCTCTATCCATAAGAGCAACGCATGAAGGGATCACAACAGAGTGATGAAAGCTTCTGCGGACCCCAGCTGGGTCCCTCATTTATGAGAACAGGTCTATCATTGACCCATTTCCCCAAGTAGATGCATCTCATCAGATCTACCAACGATCTCATCCCCAGCTGGGATGTTCACTTCAAACAGATCAGCCAGAGGTCTTCGCAGCGGCGGGATCCGAATCCCGGATCGTTATCTTTTGCATAAACATGGCATTCACATCATATTCACCCCACAAAGCGTAGCATTCCGTCTAATACGGAACATTACGGCAAAAATCAAACATGTGGCATAACCATAAGTCATGGTCTGAATCAAACACTTATGAATATTGACAAATCCATCAACAATACACGGAACGCTCCCCGCATTCCCCGGCAGAGAGCCCAGACACTTCCCTTGCAAATACAGATACTTCCTGACACCCGTCCGTGTCATTTCCCCAGCAGGAAGCTAAGGCTTTTGCCTTACACCCATGAACACTCTTTTTGGCACCCGTCCGTGTCATGATCCCCCTAAAAAAAAGGGGGGGGGGAGGGGAAAGAATATGAACCCCTAACCATACTTTTTGGAAGAGCCACGTCTTTCGCTTTCTCCAATGGCTTCCTTAGTTTCTTCAGGCTTAAATGCAGAAGCTCCCGAATTCCGCCCAAGCAACCAAGTGCAAAAACTTCACCCTCCATACCTCACTTTCGCTCCTCTTAGACATCAGCCTTCTTACCCTTTCCTCTATTACTACTACCCCACTGCGACAAAAAATCATTTTCATTCGTCAACTTACTTTTCCTTTCGCATTCACCCAAACCTCACCACCGTAACTCCTACGTTTCTGCCATCTAGCGGTGTAAAAAGGGATATAGTGGCGGAGGCGGCATCTACAGAGGGAAATAGTGATAGAGATATGAAAGGCCTTCGTTCTCATGGATTGAGAATCCCAAGGCTTGTGTGGAAGAAGAAAGCAGTAGATGTTGCTCAAAAAGAACATGTTACTATTCATGAACAACTACACTCTAGGGTTTCCACCGACCGGAAAGATAAAGGAAGTAGTTTTACTGTGGTTCCCATTCGTCCTGATGGAGATGAAACAACTGTTATGATTAAAAACATTCCTAGCAAATACAATCGAGATATGATGGTGGAGTACTTGGAGAACTATTGCATGGTTGAAAATGCAAACGATCAAGAGAATGGAGAAGAAAACACTTTCTGCTTTGATTTTGTCTGCTTACCAAATCATTACCAGTAGCAGATACTTCTTGACACCAGTCCGTGCCATACCCCCAGTAGAAAGCCAAAGCATTCCCTTTGCACTCACAGATACACAGTTCCTTGACACCCGTCCGTGTCACCTTCCCCAACATGATTACTTAAACACTTTGTATATCAGATATTTGTTTATACTACACTTTCCTCTTAACACTTGTCCGTGTCACGCTCTCCCCAGCAGGTTGAACACTTAAATATACACCAATCATACTTATACAGATAGTCGTCCGTATCTTGTATACACCCTTTACATCCCCGCAGATTCAACACTCGTCCTTGTTCTTTGTTAACCAGTTGGTACTCGTCCGTACTATCATCTCAGAACATGTGTCAAGCGTTTGTTTCTACCTGATACTCGTCCGTATCATAATCTTAAGGATGCTCATCCGCATCTTTAATCCATACACTCATGTCTTTTTGAAATATAGATACTCGTCTGTGTCTACTATTCCCCAGAAGAGTCCCCTCAGATTCAACACTCGTCCGTGTTCCTTTTTAACCAGTTGATACTCGTCCGTATCATCATCTCTGAACACGAGTCAGTATTTGTTTCTACCAGATACTCGTCCGTATCATAGTCTTAAGGATGCTCGTCCGCACCTTTAACCTATACACAAACATCTAAACACTTATACCTTTTATTTCTTGGATGTAAACACTCGTCAGTGTTTACTATTCCCCAGTAAAACAAATTTCTTTTTATCTGACATTCGTCATGATAAACCCTGAGAGCAGCCGTCCCCTGCTAGGTGGTCGTCCTCCACCTCTAGATGATCGTCCTTCATCATGCTCATCCGATGGTCGTCCCCATCGTCGACCTTTATCCGACATTCGTCATGTGTCGTGATATTTAGCAGCCGTCCCCTGCTAGGTGATCGTCCTTCACCTTTTTGATGATCGTCCTTCATCATTTTATCCAATGGCCGTCCCCATTGTTGATTTTGGTTATCTGACATTCATCCTATGTCATGATGAACCTTGAAAGCAGCCGTCCCCTGCTAGGTGGTCGTCCTCCACCTCTTGATGGTCGTCCTCCATCATGCTCATCCGATGGCCGTCCCCATCGTTGACCTTTTATCCGGCATTCGTCCTATGTCGCGATATTTTCGGCAGCCGTACCCTGCCAGGTGGTCGTCCTCCACCTTAGATGGTCGTCCCCATCATAATTCTTAACCCCAACAGAGCAGCCGTCCCCTGCTAGGTGATCGTCCTTCACTTTTGATGACCGTACCTCATCATCTGTTTATTTCATTTATTCTTTAACCCGATGGCCGTCCCCGTCGTGGTCCCTTTTCTTTTTAGCCCGATGGCCGTCCCCATTGTCGGTTACTTTACTTTATGAACTTGATGGCCATCCCCGTCATGTTTCATTAATCCCCAGAGAATCTTACAGCTTTATCTTGATGGCCGTCCCCATCACAATTCATATCCCCAGCATGTCGGCCGTCCCCGTCATTGCTTTATTTCCCGCACTTTTCCCAGCGTGTCGGCCATCCCCGTCATTGCTCTTTATCGAGCAGTCGTCCTCTGCTCGACGGTCGTCCTCCGTCGCCCGCACTTTATAATATACTTTATTTTCCTTTTACAATCTATATCCCTTTTCTTCTTCATTCTGTGAGTGCAAATTTTGGACTGTCTTTGGTATTCAACCACAAGTTATCTTGTTTGCCTGATAAGCTGTCGCTTACATCCTGCACAGCTAACTCATGTTTGAATAGGGGCAGCTGTAAACACCCCAAATTTGCCCTCACCCGTTCACACCATGGCTTATGATCATTTCATAAGCATAAACTCAATCATAGCATCTCATACCACAATTTTGATTCACTGCATAGATTCAAAGTCATATGCATCTAGGGTTTGTGATCTGAGCAATCCAAGAGCTTCTTGGGCCACTCCAAAGGCCATCAATCACTTCAAAAGGGTCCATGTGTGTTCAAGTATCATATTATATCCTCTCAAAGTCAAGAATGTCAAAAATCACAGGAACTGAGAATGGTATGGAAGCAGAGCCAGGTTTGACTGCACAGATGACCTAAAATTAGGGTTTTGGTTTCAGAGGCCATAATTCCAAATTTTTTGGTCATTCTTGTTTCTATTGGTCTCTATATGGTATAGGGAGTATGCATATCAATTTTCATGAAGAAATTCCATGGGGAAGTCATCTGATCAAGAGTTGACTTTTCAAGCAAGTCAGTGCAAAATCAGGGCATCTGAGGCCCCCAATGACCCAACCAAGGGGTGTTCTTCATCATTTTGATTGTATATGATCTTTATTTGATCATGGAAGACATTGGAAGTTCACAAAATTGAATAATTCCAAGTCTTTTGCAAAGTTGACTTTTTGGGCAAGTTTGACTTTTAATGAAAATGTCATTTTAGGCAACTTTTTCAACCTTTACTTTTTGATTCAAAAAAGCTTCAAATGGAAAAACTTTGGTCATGAAAGTTGTAGAATGGATCATTCCCTTTTCAAAAAGTACAAGAACATGATCTAATTCATTTTGGATCAAAAGTTATGGCTCACCAAAGTTGGCAAAAATCACAAAATTTCAAAGTTTCTACCAAAGAGGTATTTTGCAAAATGACTTGATCAAGTGTTCTAAAGCTATCAAATGGACTTCTAAACCACACAACATGATCATGTGACATCTAAAGTTCAGAATGGACCAAAGAATTACACATTTTTATGGTTTGTGGAACAAGATTTTTCATAAGAGGCAAAAGTGAACCAAGTTGCAAAACTCATCATAGCTTCTCATCCACTTGCTGGCTAGCTGGCTGATCAATCCTAGGCCTTTCCTCACCTCATGCTGCGCAGGACATGCCTTTTGTACTCAGCTAGCAAGTAGCCCATGCCCTTCTTACACAACTTTGACATTTTTGCAAAAGCACCCATACCAATCAATAAAGCACATGTCACTTCATCTGACCAATGGCAATTGTTTATGTTAATCAAATGCAAGCCAAACATAACAAGAAGCAAGCCTGAAAGCACACACAACTCAGCTTTCTCATTTTCACCTTCATTTGCAAGAGCTTTCGAAAATCATCACACAAGTCACAAACACACAAACTAGCTTCACAGATCAACTCAACACATCCTCCTGGTCACAAAGCACCCATCACCATTGTCTTAAACCCCCAGAATCAGAAACACGATTCCCTCACTGCACTGAACAGAACTTGTTCAATCTCTCAAACCAGCCAAAATAAACTTGCTCCAAGCCTTTCAGAAGCACAAGGGAGGTCATAGGAGCAGTTTTGCACAAGGGAAGAGGTCTGAAAGCTCCAAACTGAAAAGCTTCAAACTCAGGTAGCTTCATGAACTTTTTTCCAGAAGCATGATTTTAAGTTCTTAATAGCTTCTATGCATTCCCCTGATCATGAATATGTGATTATTTTTGAAAATGGTTGAGAAACCAGAATGTATGCAATGTCTGAAACTTTTGCCCTAAAAAATGTTTGATTCGATTCTCCTTGTTTCTGAATGATAAATGTTGTTTGATTGAGGGGTTTGATTCGTTTTTGAGTGGGGAAGAGTTCTGGGCAGTTAGATTTTGTTTTGGATGCGTATAGAGAGAGTTTGAGATTTTGGTTGGTCGGAGAAGACGACCGGAACAGTGTTCCGGTCGCCTGAAAGTGATTAGGGCACAATTAATTAGGGTTAATCATAATTAGCCAAGTTTGAATGTCAGCCGTTGGATATGGCGCCAGGTCAAACGCGCGCGCAGCCAGTTCAAACGTGGGCCTTTGGATCTGATTACTTTTCCATTTTTCAAATTAAATTCATTTTCTTTTTCATATTAATTCATTTCATTTCTCATATTTATTTAAAATAGTAAAACAATTTTAAAAATTCTGAAATTTTTTGTATAAACTTTTATTTAATTTCAGAAACCAAAAACATTTTTATTTTTATTTTTTGCATTAAAAAATATTTTTAAATCATTTAAAAGTTTATTTTTAATTAATTAATGAGAATTAATTAATTAAAAATACTTTTAGGTATTTAAAAATCACCAAAAAATTCATGAAACATTTAAAACCATTTAGAAACATTGTCCAACCCTCAAACCAAATTTCTTTTTTGATCTTGATGCATTTTGATAATTTTCCATGGAATTAATTCATTTTCAAAGCATTATTTTGATCCAAACTTCCAAAAATCATTTCTGCCTAACCATTGAGAGTTGGACTTTGATTCTTTTTGCATTGTGTTTAGCATATCATGTAGTTTGTGAGATTAAATTGGCATGAATTGATCTTGCATTTTCCATTTGTTTGACATTTTTCTTGTTAAGGTACCCAAAAACCCTAGAAAACTTAGGAAATTCATAACTCTAATTAGGTTAAGAGTTGGAACCTCTCCTTTGGGCAGTGAGTTAGTGTAGGGTTAGGGTTCCCTTGAATGCATTTTCAATTTTTTATCTTGATGTTTGCTTCTGATTTTGGTTTTTGTTTGATGCTTTGATCATAAACCCTAATTTGAACTTCCATATGCATCCATCTTGCATTTGCATTCATACCTTGACTTGCCATAACATTTTTGTGCATCCATTTGGTTCATTGAACATCTTAAGACATATTAGAAGCATGTTTGATCATTGCATCTTGCATTTGCCATGTTGTATTCCATTTTCACTTCATAACATTTCATGTATGATCATGGTTTTTAACTTGCTTCCTTTGCATCCATAAGTTTGTATGATCATCCCCATGCTTTGTTTCATGTTTTCATCATCTCTTAACATCATTATCATCTCATATATGCTTCTGGTTTGGATTTACATCATACCATTTCATTTCATTTTGCATTGCATTGCATTCCTTTCACTAACTTTTCAGGTGGTAAGTAATTTTGAGAAGTGAATTTGCCTTCACTTCTCACAACTTCTTTTCATCTCTTTTATGAATCCATACTGCATTTTGTTATGTGTTTGAGATTGAGCTTGCTCTTTATTCTTCTTCTTACTTTCTTCCCTCAAGTGACTTGTCTTCTTCAATGAAGCAAGTTACTTTGCTTCTCCTGATCCTTTCATCTGCTTCCTGGTGGTTCCATTGAAGACTTCTCTTGCAAACTTCACAAACCTTAGGAACAACCAAGCATGACAATGATTAGGGTCTTGATTAGTTCCCCATTTAGATTTTACCTTTGTGTCTCATTGAGTCTTCTCTTCTCACCTCATAATCAGGGACTAAACCCTAAAGGCTTTAAGGCTTTGTGATTAAGCTTATGCCTGCATCCTTCTATTAGGATGGAGTGTATAACTTTAATCCTAAGTGTTAAACCCTTAATGTGTTTAAATCCTTTAATCAATCCATCTAATAATCATCAAGACATCACACTTGTAACTTGGGCCTTGCATTAGGGTTCTAATTCTTCCTTAATTGGTTAAGAAGGACTAACCCTAGTGTTAATGGACAAGTCCCCCTCAAGTTGTCTTACAGACCCTAAAAATCACTTCATCATCATATCATTAAATAAAATCCACTTAATTAAAGGCTTGTTTTGTCATGAGTTTAATCCCTAATCATGGATTAAGTTGAGGAGCTTTCCTCAGCTTAAACATTCTCATCTATTATCCTTCTATTAGGATGGTGTAATGAGTCTGTTTAATCTTTGATTATGGCTTAATCTCATTACTTAACACTAAACAAAAGCACCAAAAACATCTAAATAATCACAAATAGGTTAATGATCTTAATCCTACACCAAAGGTGATTAAGTGTGAGAAGCTGACTTCACACTTAAGGTACTCTCATTACCCCTAATCAGAGGGAAGATGTGGTGAGTTTACTAAATCCATTGGTTTAGGCTTAAGCTCATTATCTTATGACAAACTTCAAAAAGCAATAAAAGACTGAAAACTCAAAAACAAACAATAATCGTCTCCTCCGGGATTCTTTTCTCATCTCATTCACTCATAAATGAGAACTTGCTTCTTCCGTCTAATGCAAGACAGTTTGCACCTGAGCCATACAGGACATACACTTGAGCTTAGGCAAGCAAGCAGTTCACAAGTCAATTTACTTTTCAGTCTCTTTGGGTCGAACTACGGTGTTCTGACTTCCTCATTGCACGAGAGGATACGTAGGCATAACTTAACAGTTATCGAACAAAAGTCTCTGTATATTCCCCCTCTTTCCAGCATTATTCTTTAGCCTCATTATCATGAGCATTTCACTCTTATCCTTACACTGACACTGTATATATCACACTTCACTTCTTTCACACTGACACCTGCACATCCTTTTCCAGCTCTTTATACACAAATTGCACTGACACTACCCCTTTAAAACACAAATCTCTTAAGCGTGGATCCCGTCGAGTACGGCGGACAATCTGGGTGCTAATACCTTCCCAGGTTGTAACCAACCCCCTTTCTCAGTCTCTCTGGTTCGCAACCGTCTTATCCGTATCTTTCTAGGTTTATGCAGCATTACCTTTCCTCCGGGATAAAAATGCCTAGCTGGCGACTCTATTCATTCCCTGTGAGTTCACTCCTGTGTGTTCTCACATCCTCCTTTCGCCGACCGTTCGCGTCTGTACCTTTATCTGGGCTCATTCCCATTTATCGGGAGCGACACATACAAAGTAAACAAACATCATACACTTCAAGACCAGAACCCTAACATGCCAAGAATGTGCCTAAGAAACACAAAAGATCAAGAAAAGAAACATACATACTTAATAATTATCAAGATGAGAAACACATGGGCATAGGAGGTGAAATGAACATGTACATAAATGAATAAACTTTAAAGGCAAGCAACCACAAAACATCTCAAATCACAAACATCAAATCAAAGACTAGGGGATATCCTCACCCTAAAAGAGCTCTAAACATCCTAAGGGAGTTGGCACAAGTGCCCTCCTAGCCTAAAGACTAAGCATATGACCAAAAAGGATGCAAAAAGAGAGAGAGGAAAACAAGAAAATTCACATTAAATCAAGAGTCCATCCAAAAATTACACATATTGGCATAAGGGCCCCTCAAACATCTAATATTAACATGCCCAAAGGATAAGATCAAAATCATAAGCAAAGTGGGTTAAAGGGATGCCTAAACATGGATTAGGGTTATAAGACTTCACACACAAGTTAAAGACCAAAAAGGATCAAGCAAGCTTGAAAAAATCAGTATAAAAATCACCAACAAACTACATCTCAATATGAATCTAGTGCAAAAAGAATCAACTCAAAATTCCCAAGGATGATCAAGATATGAAATTCACAAGTCAGCATGTATTAAAAATGAATTAAAACAAATAATAAAAGCAACAATTAATTCCAGCATGGAAAATGAAAATAAATGAAAAATAAAAATATCAAAAATTAAAGAAAACTCAAAATAACATTCATGAATTGTTTTGGAATTTTTATGAACTCCTAACTATTTTAATCAATTAAAAAGCAAACTAAAAATCAAAAATGAAATAAAAAATAAAGAAATGACCCAGGGATGCATTAAGCAAGATAAATCAGGTCAACATCCATTGGGATCACAAACATGGGGGCGTAAATAGCAGTAAAAGCCCACTGGGCACTCAGTCAAACAAAAACAAAAAATATGCAGATCCAAAGGCTATAGGAAAAAGTAATCAAATCCAAGGGTACGTATGTGAAGTCAGCAAGACTTAGGTCAACAAAGTCAAAGGTACGCACATCCCATGGTCCACAATCAAACTCAATGCAATCAAAGGCCACAAACACAAGTCAACAAGACCTAGAAGTCTTCAGATCCAACGCACCATATTCAAAATTACTAATTAAATGAAATCTAAGGGTCACGTTTTAAAGTTATCATAAACCTGATTAATTAAAATAATAAAACACAATTAACCTAATTACTCTAGATCTAACGGCCAGGATCTAATCTGGACACCACTAAACCCTAATTAACCTTAACCTAAACCCTACCGACCGGATAAGCGCTGGTCGGCTTCTCCGGCGAGCCCTGAGTTGAAGAACCACAAACCTCAATGAAAACAAACAAATCATACACCAAAATGATCCTCAGGCTAAGCATATCAAGAATTAAACATCAAAATAACACAACCTAACACACACAAGCTGAATCGAAGAGAAGAAGTTTGGATCTAAAATTTTCAGATCCACAGCTTTGCCTTATTCCACCATCATTTTCAAAACAAAATAGATCAACATGCTCAGGACAACAGGCAGATCACAATGCACACAAAAGAAATCAAAACCAGGATGATGAATTTTTGAGGATACCTGGAATTACAGAACCTTCAAACCTCCAAGAAATGCAACCTCCAGCTCCAGATGAACCTCTTGTGACCTCTATTCACAAAATAAATGTGAAAGAAACCTTAGAACAGATTGAATCTTGCTCTTCGAATTAAACTGAGCTGAACTTAGTCTGGTGCAAAAACTCTTCTATAACTCAAAATAAGGATTGATCTATGACCTATGAAGCTCCAGGAAGAAGAATCTGAAGTTTGTTTAGTGAATGAGTGTATGGATGAAGAGATTCGAATGAAAATGAAACAAGATCAAAAACTTCGAATAGAGCAATTGGTGTTGATTCCTCCTGAGATGAAACCATAGCTGGCCTTATATTGTGTCCAAAATCACTCCAAGAAAAATGAGATGCAATGCACATGGGAGGAGTGTGATTCATTTGGAATTGCAAAAATGCATCAAGTGTGTGATGGAAGGATTTGCTCGTGCCTTGCCCTTGTGCTTTGCACATGTTGATCCTATCTTCTTTGCTAATCACAAATGAGTCATCCTCAGCCCTTGGATCAGTTTGTGTTTTAAATCCTCATGCTTATGCATATTTTGCAAGTGGAATGGAACCATGCATACCATGCATGATTTTCATGCTTTTCTTTGAGCCAATACTTTCTCATAACATGTATGGTGATGTAGTGATCTGAATTTGCACATAGGATGGTTCACAAATGAGATACATGAGTTTTTGCTTATTGGTAGAAACTTGAATTTCAAGGTAAACCCTAAAAATGGATGAAATTCAATTGGCCATATCTTTTGATTCATGAAGGCTATGAAAATGCACTTGTACTTTCTGGAAATGAGAGACCATACCCTACAACTTTCATGTTTAATGGAAACTCATTTGATGTCATCTTCATCATGAAAGAAAGCTTTGAAAGTTAGGGCAAAACTTGCCAAAAATGGAAACTTTCATTACAAGCCATGTGCCAAAAATGGAAAGTTCTTCAAAACCCCTTGATTCTTGATCTTTGACTTTGCCAAACCTCTTCTAAGGCCTTAAGGACATCCCTTGACTTGAAAATGGGATTGGACCCCTTGAATTCTCACAGTTGACTTTTTAATTACACAGTTGACCAATTTCTTCTCATGCAAGCAACTGGTGAAATAACTGCCTTCCTCAATGAATTTTCTCACCAAATTTCATCCATAGGAACCTCTTATCATATGAAGGACTTTGCCCACATGCAATGGCCAAAGTCACAAAGAATCCCTGCTTGAAAGTGAAACCCTAATTTGGGAACCAATGTGCAGGAGTTTGCCCTAGCTTGGATTCTCTGATGACCTCCCAACCTTCTGGGCTCTTGTAAAGGATCTTGAACTTGTGAATGTCATGTAGACTCTTCATGGGACTTGGACAAGTCCACTTGACCTCTTGCTATGGCTTGTAAGGCCTCAAATACACCAATAGTTGATCATATGCCCAATGCTAGAACATGAGAGAGTTATGCTTTATTTTTCTATGAAAAGATGCCAAGGATATGACATGCTTATGATAATTATGATATGATGATGATGCTAAAAAGAAGAGGGCAAATTTGGGGTTTTACAGTTGCCCGTATTCGAGCCACTGTTAATCTGAAAAGGACGGTAGCACGGGCTATCGACCGTTCAAGATGAACTGTGGTTGAATACCAAGAAGATCCAAAATTTGCACTCTACTGGAGAATGCAAGCAATGGGAAATAAACCCAACCAAATGACGCTTTGGTGACTGAAGTGGGGAGAAAGCAGACGAGCTCCTTCCAAGTTGAATTGGTACTTCGGATAGAAGAACTTAGACAGACGAATCTTCTTTGAACAAACCTGTTACGCCAGGTGCTGGACATGCGAGCCCCCATATGTTTTGCAACATATGATTTGAGACAGACGAACCTCCTTCGGATAAAACAGTTACGTCAGGACCGGTAATGCACTTAAGTCTGTGGGATAGACATGCATAATCAGGATAGACGAACCCTCTTCATATATTATTCGTAGATATATGGTATAAGACAAACGAGTCTTCTTCAGATAACCTGTTACGCCAGGTGCGACATTAGGATTGGACGAACCCTCTTCACAAATCTGGCGTAGATAAGTGGTGTCTGAGACAGACGAACCTCCTTTGGATAACCTGTTACATCAGGACCGGTAACCATTTTGACATTTAATCCCACCGTCAGGACTTCAAACCTCTTCAACACAGACGAGTATTGGATGATCATCCAGAGAACACAGACGAATGCCATAAGTCAATGATACCAACGAATATCAGACGATGATCTAAGAAACACAGACGTGCATTTGAAGTAGCAATACAGACGAGTATCAGGAATCCAACACAAACGAGCAATTTGAGCAGCAATACAGACGAGTATCAGAAATCCAACACAGACGAGCAATTGGAGTAGCAATAAGTACATAGTAGTAGAATTCAACACAGACAAGTGGGAAGGATGATACAGCCGAGTATCCAACAATTCACACAGACTTCAAACAGATAACAAACACAGACGAGTGCTGGAAAATGCAGACGAGCAACAAGCAAACATCAAACACAAACGAGCATTGAGCACCAAACGGATGTTAAACACAGACGGGTGCCGAGAAGTGCGGACAAACATTAGCATATACCAACCATGGGTGACTGCTGGGGAAGGCAAACGAGCAATGTCGTGAACACAGATGAGTGCCAAATGCCTGGTAAGGAACACAAATCTGCTGGGGAGAATATTTCACAAACGAGCGAGTGCTAGGAATGCAGACGAGCAACTAGCGGATTAAAACACAAACAAGTGATGAGGAATGCGGACGAGCAACAAGCAGATAACAAACACATATGAGTGCTGGGAAGTGCATACAAGCAAAAATAGGTGCCTGATGGGCAATAAGAACCTCAATCCTGCAGGGGAGAGCCGAGTTAAAAGATTTTGACACTTAACTCTGGTTAGGGGGATGAGTAATTGTTTGTATCATCACATTGACCAAAAATAAATTGGCGACTTCGCTGGGGAATATCTTAATGATGGTAATGAAACCCAAACATGAACTCTGTGGGGAAATCGGGCATTCAGCTGCCTGCTGGGAATATCTCACTTGTGGAAAGATAATCCGCTTGGGGATGAAAGCTCTTCAATTAGCCTTGGAGTTCTGCTGGGGATTCCACCTGCTCTAACTCAACTGGGGAACATCCTGCTTGGGGAAATGTGATACCATCCTGCAAAACCTGCAACAAAAATATACACACATTTGCCCTGGGGACTTGCATGGTATGATCTGTTCATCCATTGTCGCCCGACACTCAAAGATGGTTTTAAATGTTTCCCTGCAATATCATTACTTTAGAAAAAATCACCATGTTTCTAATGCAATGTTCTTTTTGCCAAAAGTTCAGGACATTTTGCAAACAAAGTAAATAGAACACAACACAACTTTTGACTGAATATTCATTTATTGAGAGGCCTCTGAATAGGCAAAGTTTTACATCAGGAAGAAACTACCTGGAAAGAGGTAGCTACCGTAAAAATTGAGAAAATAAACTATCCTAATGGCAATGTGCACGTCATTCCAACGAGTTTCCTTCTTGCTATGACCAGCATGTCTTCAAAAATTTCTATACCTGCCTTTGCTTTTTGAAGAAGATGAGGGGACTGATTCATATCCTTCTGATATTGTCAGGCTGTACGAAACGGTGATTTGGTTCAGATTACCCGGATTCCAGTTGTTCGCTTATTCTCTTGTTTTGCGTGGATCGCGCCTTTCGGGTTTTCAATCTACCGGGATACCCTTTTTTTCCTGAGTTGTCCGATGTGGCTTTTCAACTCAGCGGGTGTACATTTTTTTTATTTGTTTTCCCTAACTTTTGCCCGGGCTTTTTATTCTGTTTTTAGCTCGCCGGGATGCCCTTTTCTTGCCTGGACTTTAATTTTGTTTTTGTGTTCAGCGGGTCTTTTTATGCGAAGTATTTTTTAACTGCGTCCGAGTTAACAGGGGATTGGAAATCTTCTCCATCCATAGTAGTGAGCATCAGCACCCACCCGAAAAAACCTTCTTCACTATGAATGGGCCTTCGTAGTTTGGGGTCCACTTGCCCCTATGATCTGAACCTGGAGGAACGATCCTCTTGAGCACAAGCTCGCCTACTTGATACTCCCGAGTACGTACTCGCTGGTCGAATGCTCACTTCATTCTCCTCTGATAAAGCTGACCATGACAGATATCCGCTAATCTCTTTTCCTCAATTAGGCATAACTGATTATATCGAGCACGTACCCACTCAGCCTCATCAAGCTTCACATCCATCATCACACGCAGTGAAGGAATTTCTACCTCAATGGGCAATACTGCTTACATGCCATATACCAATGAGAAAGGAGTTGCCCCGGTTGACGTCCTGACTGACGTTCGATACCCATGCAATGTAAACGGTAACATCTCATGCCAATCCTTGTAAGTGACAACCATTTTTTGCACAATCTTCTTAATATTCTTATTCGCTGCTTCCACTACACCATTCATCTTTGGTCGGTAAGGAGAAGAATTTCGATGCTGAATCTGGAAGTCCCGGCACAATTATGCCATCATCTTGTTGTTTAAGTTGGAACCATTATCAGTAATGATTCGCTCGGGCACTCCGTATCTGCAAATAATGTCTCTTTTCAAAAATCTAGCTACCACTTGACGGGTGACATTGGCATAGGATGCTGCTTAAACCCATTTGGTGAAGTAATCAATCACAACCAAGATGAAACGATGACCATTTGAAGCAGTAGGCTCTATCTTCCCGGTCATGTCAATGCCCCACATAGAAAAGGGCCAAGGAGATGACATGACGTTGAGCGGGCTTGGAGGAACATGCACCTTGTCTGCATAAATCTGGCACTTGTGGCACTTACGGGTGTATGAACAACAGTCAGCATCCATTGTTAGCCAATAGTACACTGATCTCAACAATTTCTTAGCCATAGCATGTCCTCCTGCATGAGTACCAAAAGATCCCTCGTGGACTTCTTGCAT
Source organism: Lathyrus aphaca (assembly GCA_963966055.1). Lineage (NCBI taxonomy): Eukaryota > Viridiplantae > Streptophyta > Magnoliopsida > Fabales > Fabaceae > Lathyrus > Lathyrus aphaca. Next base: position 222,232,923 of record OZ014519.1, read on the forward strand.
TAACAGACTTGCTTCGTGTCTATCCACGCATCTGAGCAAGACCATGTCAAAGTTCCTCTTATACAAAACCCCATCTGTATTCAAGAAGAAACTAGCAACAAGTCGTCTTAAGGTCTTCTTATTGTTGGATGACGCTCCAGCTGGGTATTCTTGTTTTTTCAGGAAGAGCTTGATATCGAAATACCAAAGTTTCTCGTCAGACACTGCGTCTACAGAGAAAGCATAAACTGGTGTGTCAAGCCTGGAAATGTCGATCCTGGGTACGTAGTTCCAACACAAGACTTTGATGGACGAAGAAAGAGTAGCCAATGCGTCGGCAAATTGATTCTCATCTCGTGGTATGTACTGCAGCTTAACTGTTGTGAAGAACGTGAACAATCTTCTGGCATAATCCCTATAAGGAATTAAGTGTTCTTGATGTGTATACCACTTGCCGGTAATCTTATTGATAACGAGGGCTGAATCTCCGAATATATCGAGGGTCTTAATCCGAAGATTAATAGCCTCCTCTATTCCCATTATGCACGCCTCGTATTCCGCTTCATTGTTGGTGCAGCCAAAAGTAATTCTGGCAGCGAAGGGAAAGTGAACACCTTCAGGAGTGATAAGAACAGCACCAACTCCACGTCCATTGATATTGACCGCCCCATCAAACATCAGCTTCCATTTGAATTCAGGGTCTGGCCCCTCCTCTGGAAGTGGTTCCTCGCAATCCTTTGCCTTGAGGTACATGATGTCCTCATCACGGAAATCAAATTTCATTGGCTGATAGTCGTCTTCAAGTGGCTGTTGTGCAAGATAATCTGACAATACACTTCCTTTGATGGCTTTCTGGGAAGTATATTGTATGTCATACTCTGTTAAGATCATTTGCCACCTTGCAACCCTTTTGGTTAACGGTGGTTTCTCGAAAATATACTTGACAGGGTCCATTTTTGAGATTAGCAAATGGTATGGGTCAACATGTATTGTCTCAGTCGGCGAGTAACCCATGCCAAAGCGCAACAAGTTTTCTCGAGCAGTGAATAACGGGATTCACAGTCGGTAAACTTTTTGCTAAGGTAGTAAATTGCATGCTCTTTTCGACCAGACTCATCATGTTGGCCTAGAACACACCCTATCGACCCTTCTAACACAGTCAAGTACATGATAAGTGGCCATCCTGGAACTGGAGGCATTAAAATCGGAGGTGTCTGCAAATATTCTTTTATCTTTTCAAAGGCTCTTTGACAGTCCTCATTCCACCTGAGCATTTGTTCTTTTCTCAACAGTTTGAATATTGGCTCACATGTGGCCGTTAGATGAGATATAAACCGTGTAATGTAGTTCAATCTCCCTAAAAACCCGCACACTTCTTTTTCTGTTTTTGGTGCAGGCATATCTTGTATTGCTTTTACCTTTGCAGGATCTACCTCGATTCCTTTCTGGATAACAATAAAACCCAGCAATTTTCTGGAACACACTCCGAAAGTACACTTGTTAGGATTCAACCTCAATTTGTACTTTATCAATCGATCAAACAGCTTTTTGAGATTGACCAGATGCTCTTCTTCGTCCCGGGACTTGGCAATCATGTCATCCACAGAGGCATTCAATTTCTTTGTGTATCATGTCGTGGAACAATGTGACCATAGCCCGCTGATATGTTCCCCCGGCGTTCTTCAATTCAAAGGGCATAACCTTGTAACAGAATGTACCCCATGGGGTAATGAACATCGTTTTCTCCATGTCCTCCGGTGCCATCTTGATCTGATTATACCCGGAGAAGCCATCCATGAAAGAAAATACCGAGAACTGAGCTGTGTTATCTACCAGCACATCAATGTGAGGTAATGGAAAGTCATCCTTAGGACTTGCTCTGTTTAGATCTCGATAATCAACGCACATTTGAACCTTGCCGTCCTTCTTTGGTACAGGCACAATGTTAGCTACCCAAGGAGGGTAACTAGTTACGGCCAGGAATCCAGCATCCCACTGCTTTTGGACTTCCTCCTTGATTTTCTTCTCCATGTCAGGACGAGTTCTTCTCAGCTTTTGTTTCATCGGAGGACAGTCTTCTCTTAGTGGAAGCTTGTGCACAACAATGTCAGTATCTAGTCCTGGCATGTCTTGATACGACCAGGTGAAGATATCCACGTAACATACCAATCAACTCCTTCTTTACCCCGGCCTGCAGACTAGCCCCAATCTTTATCTCTCTCTTCACATCTTCAGTCCCGATGTTGATGATCTCTATTTCTTCCTGATGAGGCTGAATGACCTTTTCCTCTTGTTTCAACAACCTGATCAATTCTTCCGGGAGTTCACAGCCTTCCTCAACCCCTTCATCAGCTTGGTAGATAGGATTGTCGAAGTCATGCATGGTCATAACAGGAACGTTATCACTAGAATCCGAATGATCAACACTGCACAGATGACGTGCTTATTTCAGAATTTGTTCTTTTCAAAAGGGACGCAAACACACAAAACACAGAAAAAAGGAAAAACATTGCCATTTTATTTTTATTTTTTGTGAAAAATTTTAAAACGAAAGAAAGAGAACACAATTTTGCTTGAAAAATGTCCTTTATTTCATGGGAAAAGTAAATGCATTAAAAGCATGGTGGCCCTACAAATGGATCCATGCACCTTGGGCAGAGTGCAGGATTGACATGCAGCATGATAAAAAAAGAAACAAGTAAATTACTTTGATTGCCAAGTAACTTGAACGAAATCTTCAGCAGACCAGTTCTGGAGCTCCTCCCCAGGTGCACATGGGTGAATCCAGCTATCCCAGTCGCAGTCATTATCCCCTTTTTCACTTGTTGCATAGATGTTGTTGCGATCGAGCATTCCGACACTTGTGAAAGCTATGGCCTTACTACCCTGAGGCCAGTTGGGCCAACTAGGTTAGTAACCAAGACCGAACTTGTCATCCTTCTTTTCCATCTCTAGCCATTTTCCCCAGCCCTGGGCACTTCCGAATTGGACCACTTCTTTGGCTTGCATGTAGGAGTAGATGGAAGTCCCTTCCTTCTTGTTGTTCTGGACTGCTGGAGACAAAGTACTAACATTGATTGCCTCAAAAGCTTGACACAGTGTTTCATGAATTTCCCCGTCCATTTCCACGTATTTGAAAGTCGACAGATGACTTACAAAAATATCCTCTTCTCCACATACAGTGATTAACTGGCCGTCTACCACATACTTCAGTTTCTGATGCAACGTGGAAGTCACTGCGCCTGCAGCATGAATCCAGGGACGTCCCAACAAACAACTATAAGCGGGTTGAATATCCATGACATAGAATATGCTTTTGAACACTTGAGACCCAATCTTCACAGACAGCTCAACCTCCCCGAACACAGATCTCCGGGACCCATCAAAGGCATTTACAATTAAATCACTGGGTCGTAAAACAATGCCATCAATATTCAACTTCATCAAGGCCTTCTTAGGGAGCACATTGAGAGAAAAGCCTGTATCAACCAAGACATGTGACAGGACAACACCTTTACACTCCATGGTGATGTGCAGGGCCTTGTTATGATTGCGGCCTTCAGAAGTGAGATCTCTATCCGTGAATCCAAATCCATGGCTGGCATTTATGCTGTCTACCACAGCCTTCAATTGGTTAACAGTTATCTCCTGTGGTACATATGCCATTTGTAACACTTTCAGCAGAGCTTCCCGATGAGCCGGAGAACACATTAACAATGACAGGATAGATATCTTGGATGGAGTTTGATTCAGCTGTTCAACCACCTTATAGTCGCTTTTCTTAATTATCCTCATGAACTCTTCAACTTCTTTTTCAAAAGTTCCTTGACTAGGAGCAGAAGTTATCATCTCTTCAGTTGCTATCTGCTTACCCTTAACTTTAGCAGCAACCTCAGTCTCAGGATCACCTCTAAGAGCTTGAGGAGCAAATAGACGCCCACTCCTTGTAAATCCCCCAACTCCTCCGACATTCACCACAGTCGGGTCAATTGTCACTACTTTATTCTCCAACTTCTGACCGTCTACATACACGTTCGATCCATAGTGCTAGGGAATGGCCTTGTCATCAGTATAAGGGACTGGACCTGGAACAGTAATGGTAACAGGACTCACCTCTGGAACATAGATAGTCACAGGCTCTCTCCGGACAGGAACCTCAGCAGGATCAAAGTAAATTGTTATGGTTGACACACAATTGCTTCTATCATCAACCCTATCAAACTGTAGCGACCCCTCGTCAATCAAATATTGTAGCCCATCCTTCAAATCCCCACAACCATTAACTGAATTCAAACACCCCTCACAATCATAACCACACCCTGGGAATACTTTCCCTTTCAACAATCTGTCTTTCAAGACCAACAACAAAGTCTTCACTTCCTCCACATTCAAGATCAAGTTTAATCTTTCACCGCTATCAACAACATTTATCCTGGGCCCTCCATGATTTGGAATGGGGTTTGATGTAACATTTGGAGGCGGTGCAAAGTTAATCGCCTTTGAGTCGATCAAGTCTTGGACCTTATGCTGCAATGCCCTGCACTTATCTGTTGAGTGCCCGGGAGCTCCTGAATGAAACGTGCATCTTACGTTAGCATCGTACCCCACTGGAAGCTCTCCAGGTGGAGGTGGTGCTAATGTCCTCAATTGAACCAAGTTCAAATCTAACAATCTTTGAAGTAGTGTCGTGTATGTCATTGGGATGGCTTCAAGCACCCTATTACCTGGACGAGCTTGTCTTGGTTGATATGGTCTTTGCTGATAATTATTGCGTTGTGGTTGTTGTTCTTGTTGTTGTTGTGTTGTGGTTGAGTTTGTTGCACAGGACTTGATGGAATAGTGACAGTTGCAACTTGCTCATAGGATCCTCTATATCCCCGGCCCCGGCCTCGGCCGTACACAACATTAGTTTCTCCCTCCCTTCTTCTTGGAGGTCCACTAAAAGCTTTTCTCATACCGCTTGAGCTACCTGCCCCAATGTCTTGGATTTTTCCCATCTTTAAAAGAGTTTCAACCCTCTCTCCCGCTATCACAATTTCATTAAACTTTGTTGCTGAACAAGATGCCAGCCTCTCAATAAACACACCTTGTAGCATTCCCATGAACATGTCTGCCATTTCATTTTCCAACCAGAGAGGTTGCACTCTAGCAGCAAGTTGACGCCACCTCTGAGCGTACTCCTTGAACCCTTCTTTAGCATTCTGAGACATAGTCTGCAACTGGGTGCGATTTGGAGCCATATCCAAATTATACTGATACTGTTTCACAAATGCCTCAGCTAAATCCTTCCAGCTTCGAATATTGACCCTGCTCAACTTCATGTACCACTCCAAGGAAGCTCCTACAAGACTATCTTGGAAGTAATATATCCACAGCTTCTCATTGTCCGTATGTGCAGCAATTCTTCCTACAAAAGACTGGAGGTGAGTTTTCGGGCACGCCGTGCCGTTGTACTTATCAAAAGTAGGAACCTAGAACTTGTAAGTAATTCTAACCCCTGGCACCAAGCCCAAGTCAGTAATATCAAACCCTAGAGAACTCTGAGATTGAATGGCACGAATTTGCTCAGCCATCTCTTCGAACCTTCTGTTCATGTCAATACCTTGGCCTTCTGCCTCATCCAACAAAGTGAATTGCTCATCCTGCCCATCCATCTGCACATTATTCACTCCATCATTAACAATAGTAACCCCTGGTTGCACCACATGGATTTCAACATGACGGGCACCAGCCCCGTTGCGATTGCCTCCATCTACTGTTCCATTGTTTCTGACCGGATTGTTCTCCACCATCTCACGCAGACGCTCTTGAGTTTGACCCATCCCATCCATGAGGGTCATGAAGTTGTCCATTCTCGTCCTCAAATCAGCCAGACCTGCTTGCATCTGATCCATCACTCTTTCTTTGTTTACCTTTGTAGGGTATTTGTGCACCGTTGGCTGTTCTCGAACCTTCTTGGGAGCAATAGTGCCTGAAATGACATAAACATTAGAAAACTGATGAACTACCTGCAAAACAACAAACCCGTTATATGCATGCAATGTAACTATTCATGTTTCTAGGTACAGGCATTAATATGCCCCCAGTTCTGGCTTTTTTGACAAAAATGCTCCATATAGCCCTTTTTGAGCATTAGCTTTCAAACTCTCCTTTTGAAGAGTGTTCAGATCCTAGCAGCCTCAAACAAACAAGCTTTGCGTACTCAGAAATGGTAACTGGAATTTAATATTTCATAACATGGATAACCCACTGGCAACAAAAGTTAGAACACAAACAAATTCCCCGGAGGGTTATAAGTCAATACATGAACGAAAAGATAAATCAAGACTCCTACAACAAGCCTGTAGGTAGTCTGGATAACAATAAACTAAAATGTCTAGGCTAAAGGAAAGACTCAGGTTCTTCTTCTGCATCTACCATCTCTGTCTGGTTCTTCTTCACGCCTGTTCTCAGCTTAAGCTCTGCAATCTCCTTCATTGCCTCCTCCAAGGTTATCTGGCTCTGTACCATTTGTTGAGTCTTTTCCCTTCGTATTTTGTGAACTTGTTCTACTTCTTCTTTCTTGAAGGCCATCTGTACCTCGAAGAACTCTTCCTTTTCTTTGTACTTCTTCTGCTCATGTTCCCTTTGGCCCTGTAACCAAGCAATGAATTGGCGAGCTTCTTTAAGAGTCTTCAAAGTCTTCTTACGCTCCGCTTCTCTTTTTGATTCCATTAGACCCAATCTCTGAAAATGAGCTTCTCTCCCAACAAACTCCTTTTCTTTAGTTTCTAAGGTGACCTGCATCCTCTGTAGCTTTTCCTCTGCTTCATTCTTAGCACGATTGGTAAGGTGGTACAGGTTAACCATTTCAGCATTCTCTACCCGGACCTCGTGCAACTGAGCTTCCAACTTCTTATAATCTTCAAGAGAAACAGTGTTCTGACATGGCACTTCTTTGGGATACAAAGGAGCTTCCACTGAAAACGGCATGAGCAATTCCTCTACGCGCTTCTGTAACCATGTAGCAAAAGGAGGATATGTCTTGGGATCCACCCTTCCAAAATCCTTCTTACCTTTCTTCACCCTGTGAGCCCAAGCCTGAGATGCCTGTATGACTAACTCTTTGTTTCCCTCCACAGGAAAGTACAAAGACTCAGTTATTTCTTCAATACCTGGTGGATTCCTCAGAGGATAGACAAATTGTTTCCGGGCTAAAACTGGATTGTAACTGATTACACCCTTTCTCCCTAGCAAGGGCACATTAGCAAAACTCCCACAACTAACAAGTAACTCCTTTCCTAACAAATCCTTGTTATAACCCCAAGCTATATCCTCAGAAGTTAATCCCATTAGTCTCCTGGACCACCTCCATTATTCTCTCATTTCTTTGAAAGGGCATGACTTTGGTAATTGCTTAGCAAACCAATCAGCAAATAATGGAGCACAACAACTCACCAGTTCACCTCTGCCTTTCTCATTCCGGTAATGAATATTGTAGTAGAAATCTCCCAACATGGTTGGTACAGGGTTACCTTTAGCAAAAATGGAGATCACCTCCAAACTCACAAATTCCTTTTCTCCCGAGAAAAGACTAGATCCATATACCATCAGGGCCACCACAGCACCAAAATCTCCCCACTTACTCTCTTTGGCATACCCTTCAGCTTCTGGTATAAGTACATCCCAGGGAAGTTATCCGCCCTCACTAACCTGTAAAGCTTTCTTGACCTTAGCAGCTGGTATACGACAGACTCTGGCTATGTCTTCTTCCTTGAGAACTATCTCTGACCCATAGTAAGGCAATGTATCTCTGACAGGAATACCCAAAATACTAGAAATCTCCTCCAAGGTAGGAGCCAAGATATAATCTGGAAATACAAAACACCGCAGCAGGGGGTTATAGAACTGAAGCAAAGTGTGCAAGCTATCCTTCTGGTTGCAGTAGGTTTATCCATGTACTTCAAAATCTGACCATACCTTTTTCTGAAGTTTCCTAAAACCTGATCATTCATCAGCCCTGCTAGTCTCTGAACACTCTTGACTTCTGGTTGAAGAAAAGTGTAATGGACATTTCTCTTTCTTGTAATTTTCTTAACTTCTACCATCTAGAAAACTTACAATTACCAGAACTAGGTGCTAAACTGTAAACAAAAACCTGAAAAGGGAAAAACAAATAGTTAATGCGAGTATGATGCGATGCAAATGCAATGAAGACATATGATCAATATGGAACCATCTGGATACTGGATATTATGGCCCCAAGTGACTGAAAACCAAGATTCTCTGAACCATAACCATCTTATAGGAACCCTCAAAACCAAAGATCAAGAAATCCAGAACCATAGTAACCAAATCACAACAGAGCATACTGATAATGAGGATATGTGGAGGTCAATGGTTTCTGCAAACCTGTAAACCCCTCCCAATCTCACAGGTGTGCTCCGGGTCAAACATCACGGACTGTCAAAGCCGAATAGCAATAATACGTTCACCATTTCCGAGAAATGGCTCATGACCAAATCAGGGAATCGGTTTGGCATTATGTACTACTCAGGGAGGCCTCAGTGTGAATCCGGGAAAACAAGGTCATCCTATGTGAGTTCCAAGTGGGCCCTCGGGTGCGAATGGGTTTGCCACACAATGCAGTCTGCCACTGTCACCACTAAAGAGGGATGTTTCCACAAGGTTCTCAATGATCGGTCCCCAGCTGCACATAACTATCAAGGTTATGAAATGAGAGAGGAAGATCCCCAAATCAAGACATTTCCAAGACGGTCGCAAATCTCGGCGTGGAACTCACTACTACCCCCGTGACAAGATCTCATGAGGCCAAAGTGGAACCACTCTAAGTCCTAAGGTGCACTCGAGCCTTGGTAATGAGCTCATCTCACAGTAACAGTATCACCCAAGTCCCACCAAACAGAAAATCCAGTCCAGACAGTCCAGTAATAATATATGATGCAGGAAAATAAATACTGAAAATTGTAAATAAAGCTATAAATAAACTGTAAATAAAATAGTAAAATAAACACACATCAACAAACAATCAACACCCAATGAAACAGAAACACGCAAGCGCTAGGAGAGACTCTCAAGGGAACCGGAGATACTCTGGTTAGGAAGTCCCCAACAGAGTCGCCAGCTGTCGCTCCCCGGATTTCCATCCTGGTACAAACGCGAAAGTGGCGCGGAAAGAGGTAGAGTCGCCAGTCAAGCATTTTTATCCCGAAAGAACGGGAATGGTAATGCTGCACAAACCAGAAGAAAAGAAAAGGGAGGACACAGGTCCTGTGAACCAAAGAGACTGAGTTCGGGAGTCGGTTACAACCTGGGAATGTATTAGCACCCCAGATCATCCGCCGTACCCGACGGGATCCACGCTTGCAAAGAAATCTGTTTCAAAGGGTGAAGAAATGAAAGTTGCTGCAAAACTGAAACTGAAACTGGATAACAAAGAAAAGAAAGGGGGAAAATGTAGGGAAAATAAAAGAGTGTACTCGAACGGGCCCTACCCCGCTGCCTACGTACCTCATCTGGACAATGAGGATCAGAGTCGCCGTAGTTCCCCTAACTAGGGGTGGAAAAGATTGCTTGTGTCTTAAGGCTTGAACTGCCTATGTCAATGCTCAGGTGTTGCAGGCTCGGACGACGAGTGTGTTACCGTCTTGCAAAGTGACAAGTAGGAGCAAGTTCGCGGACGAAGCGAAGGAGATGAGAAAAGAATTCCCGAAGGAAAGACGATTATTGTTTGTTTGTGTTTTTTAGAAGCTTTTAATGGTGTGGCACAAGGAAGTGAACTCAAGCTCTTTTCCATGGAATGTGGACTTGCTACTACATTCCAAGATGGAATAATAGAACAAGAACACACAAGTAAGGAGAAGATCCCCAAAACTTGGTTCCAGAGATTAGGGCCTAAGCTCACTAACTCATTGAATTTATTAAATGTTTTTTTTTTGTAATTTTGTGAAGAAGTCCTTTTTATGATTTTCTTTGTGAAAGTAGTCTCATGATCAGACTTGTGCACCATGATAGACAAGCTTGTACTATCCCAAGATGGGAAGACTACAAGTGCTCCATGGAATAAGGCTATTGCACAGGAGACCACTTCAATCCTTATTAAAGGTGTTTTTAGGTTTTTGTTTTTTGAGATGAGAAGAGAAAAGAACAAAGATCTTAAAGGTAAAAATCTAATGGGAACTAACAAATCCTAATGTTATCATGCATGGGATTCCTAAGTTAGTGAGGCTTACTATCCTAAAGAAGAAGGAAAGAAGAAAAGAAGAAGATGAAAGGAGATAGAAAGGAAGGCCTAAGCACATCAAACACAAATTAGAAAGCATAATGAAAGATGAAGAGAAAAGAATTGGAGATGCGGGAATCCCATCCACACCTCTCACTTACCTGAGCCCCTGAAATGGTTATAAGCATAAACAAGTAGCAAGGCAAAAGTAAGTAAGACCAAATGAGATACCAATGAATAAAAGATCAAGCCAGGGCATCACAAACCAGAATTGAAACTTCATTCTCAAGGGCCAAGATCAAGCACACAACATAGGATGAGAAGTGGATCAAACAACTCAACATAAAGCATTACCAACCACCATGACAAAACAAAACACTTATGAGATAGAACAAAGCATACAAAGTAAACAAACATCATACACTTCAAGACCAGAATCCTAACATGCCAAGAATGTGCCTAAGCAACACAAAAGATCAAGAAAAGAAACATACATACTTAATCATTATCAAGATGAGAAACACATGAGCATAGGAGGTGAAATGAACATGTATATAAATGAATAAACTTCAAAGGCAAGTAACCACAAAACTTCTCAAAGCACAAACATCAAATCAAAGACCAGGGGGTATCCTCACCCTAAAAGAGCTCTAAACATCCTAAGGGAGTTGGCACAAGTGCCCTCCTAGCCTAAAGACTAAGCATATGACCAAAAAGGATGCAAAAAGAGAGAGGCAAACAAGAAAATTCACATTAAATCAAGAGTCCATCCAAAAATTCCACATATTGGCACAAGGCCCCCTCAAACATCTAATATTAACATGCCAAAAGGATAAGATCAAAATCATAAGCAAAGTGGGTTAAAGGGATGCCTAAACATGGATTAGGGTTATAAGACTTCACACACAAGTTAAAGACCAAAAAGGATCAAGCAAGCTTGTAAAAATCAGTATAAAAATCACCAACAAACTACATCTCAATATGAATCCAATGCAAAAAGAATCAACTCAAAATTCCCAAGGATGATCAAGATATGAAATTCACAAGTCAGCATGTATTAAAAATGAATTAAAACAAATAATAAAAGCAACAATTAATTCCAGCGTGGAAAATGAAAATAAATGAAAAATAAAAATATCAAAAATTAAAGAAAACTCAAAATAACATTCATGATTTTTTTTGGAATTTTTATGAACTCTTAACTATTTTAATCAATTAAAAAGCAAACTGAAGATAAAAAATGAAATAAAAAATAAAGAAATGACCCAGGGGTGCATTAAGCAAGATAAATCAGTTCAACATCCATTGGGATCACAAATATGGGGGCGTAAATAGCAGGAAAAGCCCACTGGGCACTCAGTCAAACAAAAAAAAAAGTATGCAGATCCAAAGGCTATAGGAAAAAGTAATCAAATCCAAGGGTACGTATGTGAAGTCAGCAAGACTTAGGTCAACAAAGTCAAAGGTACGCACATCCCATGGTCCACAATCAAAGTCAATGCAATCAAAGGCCACAAACACAAGTCAACAAGACCTAGAAGTCTTCAGATCCAATGCACCACATTCAAAATTACTAATTAAATGAAATCTAAGGGTCACGTTTTAAAGTTATCATAAACCTGATTAATTAAAATAATAAAACATAATTAACCTAATTAATATAGATCTAATGACCAGGATCTAATCTGGACACCACTAAACCCTAATTAACCCTAACCTAAACCCTACCGGTCGGAGAAGCGCCGATCGTCTTCTCCGGCGAGCCCTGAGTTGCAGAACCACAAACCTCAATGAAAACAAACAAATCATACACCAAAATGATCTTCAGGCCAAGCATATCACGAATTAAACATCAAAATAACACAACCTAACACACGCAAGCTGAATCGAAGAGAAGAAGTTTGGATCTAAAACTTTCAGATCCATAGCTTTGCCTCATTCCACCATCATTTTCAAAACAAAATAGATCAACATGCTCAGGACAACAGGCAAATCATAATGCACATAAAAGAAATCAAAACCAGGATGATGAATTTTTGAAGATACCTGAAATTGCAGAACCTTCAAACCTCCAAGAAATGCAACCTCCAGCTCCAGATGAACCTCTTGTGACCTCTATTCACAAAATAAATGTGAAAGAAACCTTAGAACAACTTGAATCTTGCTCTTCGAATGAAACTGAGCTGAACTTAGACTGGTGCAAAAACTCTTCTATAGCTTAAAATAAGGATTGATCTATGACCTATGAAGCTCCAGGAAGAAAAATTTGAAGTTTGTTTAGTGAATGAGTGTATGGATGAAGAGATTCGAATGAAAATGCAGCAAGAGCAAAAACTTCGAATAGAGCAATTGGTGTTGATTCCTCCTGAGATGAAACCCTAGCTGGCCTTTATATTGTGTCCAAAATCACTCCAAGAAAAATGAGATGCAATGCACGTGGGAGGAGTGTGATTCATTTGGAATTGCAAAAATGCATCAAGTGTGTGATGGAAGGATTTGCTCGTGCCTTGCCCTTGTGCTTTGCACATGCTGATCCTATCTTCTTTGCTGATCACAAATGAGTCATCCTCAGCCCTTGGATCAGTTTGTGTTATAAATCCTCATGCTTATGCATATTTTGCAAGTAGAATGGAACCATGCATACCATGCACGATTTTCATGGTTTTCTTTGAGCCAATCCTTTCTCATAACATGTATGGTGATGTAGTGATCTGAATTTGCACATAGGATGGTTCACAAGTGAGATACATGAGTTTTTGCTTATTGGTAGAAACTTGAATTTCAAGGTAAACCCTAAAAATGGATGAAATTCAATTGGCCGTATCTTTTGATTCATGAAGGCTATGAAAATGCACTTGTACTTTCTGAAAATGGGAGACCATACCCTACAACTTTCATGTTTAATGGAAACTCATTTGATGTCATCTTCATCATGAAAGAAAGCTTTGAAAATTAGGGCAAAACTTGCCAAAAATGGAAACTTTCATTACAAGCCATGTGCCAAAAATGGAAAGTTCTTCAAAGCCCCTTGATTCTAGATCTTTGACTTTGCCAAACCTCTTCTAAGGCCTTAAGGACATCCCTTGACTTGAAAAATGGGATTGGACCCCTTGAATTCTCACAGTTGACTTTTTAATTGCACAGTTGACCAATTTCTTCTCATGCAAGCAACTGGTGAAATAACTGCCTTCCTCAATGAATTTTCTCACCAAATTTCATCCAATGGAACCTCTTATCATATGAAGGACTTTGCCCATATGCAATGGCCAAAGTCACAAAGAATCCCTGCTTGAAAGTGAAACCCTAATTTGGGAACCAATGTGCAGGAGTTTGCCCTAGCTTGGATTCTCTGATGACCTCCCAACCTTCTGGGCTCTTGTAAAGGATCTTGAACTTGTGAATGTCATGTAGACTCTTCATGGGACTTGGACAAGTCCACTTGGCCTCTTGCTATGGCTTGTAAGGCCTCAAATACACCAATAGTTGATCATATGCCCAATGCTAGAACATGAGAGAGTTATGCTTTATTTTTCTATGCAAAGATGCCAAGGATATGACATGCTTATGATAATTATGATATGATGATGATGCTAAAAAGAAGAGGGCAAACTTGGGGTGTTACATCATGCTCTTTCTGTGCTGGATAGCTTGGAAAGAAGTTCAGTCATAGAGTTTTGCTCCATGAGCACATTTGTTATCTCAAAAGCTTCAAAATGTTCAGATAATTTACGTACCTTTTCACATATATAATGAGATGAGGCTTATTTGTCTAATATTATTTGGGCACTTGATTTACCACCAATTGTGAGTCACTTTTGCCTTTGATGCTTGAGGCGGCCATCTCAATAGCGTGTACCATGTCGACAATGAAAGCTTCATACTCAACTTTTTGTTGTTGGCCTTAAACTTAAAATTCAAAGACCGCTCGATCAGGAGGTTATTTGGCCCCTCAAGTACTATTGCAACACCAATTCGTTTCAATTTTGAGGCACCGCCCGCATATAGGATTCAAACATGGGGAGTATCGTTGCCTATTGGTTAACTAAGCTCCGTTATAAAATCACTTATCACATGTGACTTGATACTCCCTCTAGGTATATATTGGATATCATATTCAGATAAATCAATTATTGAGGATACAATTCTTCCAACAAGATCTGGATTTTTCATAACTTGGCAAATGAGGTAGTTATTTTCACCATGACACGGTGTCCTTGAAATTATGGTATGATTTTCCTCATAGTTATCATGACCACCATAACGAGCCTCTTGATCTTCAAGTATATGTCCTCGGGGCCCTTGAACACCTTGCTCACAAAGTAGACAAGCGGGTTAAATTTATTTTTCTATTGGACTAGCACATAGCTCATCAATTGGCCAGTGACATATAGATATAGAGAGAGGGGTTGTTACCTTGAATTTTTTTACTTAACTATATGTAGACTTCTAGATTAAACACTATCTATTTTGAGAATACAATATCCATCAGCCTTTGATAAATGGCGTATGTGTTTTACAATCCAAAATGCATGAATTCCATTTTGGGAGCGTCCATACGATCCATCTTTATCTGATCATAGCAAGAGTATGTATCCCTAAAACTCAATATTTTGGAACTAGAGGATCCATCAAACAACTAGTTAATATTGGGAAGAAAATATGGTTCCTTAGGGAAGACGACATTTAAGTTTGTGAAATTGACACATATTCGCCATTTGTTTGATGACTTCCAAAACAAAACCATATTGGCCATCCAGGATGGGTATTTAATCTTAATTACGAATCCAACACTTCTTAGTTTTTGAACTTCTTCATCAACGGTTGCATGCTTCTCCTTGCTTACCATCATGGTGTGATCAATGGTGAGTCAATTTAAGACCACCCCAGTATCTATTTCGGGCATGGCAGAAGGCGTCCAAGCGAATAATTCGACATTCCTCTTTAACAGGGCAATGAACTCCTTCTCCTTGGTTTCAGACAGGGATGTTCCTAACTTGGAAGTCCTAGGGCCCAATTTGGACCTCCTTTTGGTCCTCTGTTGGAATAAGCCTTTCATTCACCGCCTCTATTCTAGGATCTAAATTTATAACATCTGTTTTATACATGTCTGGCAGTGGAATGGTGATTGTGGCTATCTCATCCCTTCTCATTTCCTGACTTATTCTTGGGCAATCTCTTGGTACCCATGGACCACCCTAACTAGCCTGTTGGGTAGCGAGTACTTCATGCTTAAATGTAGGGTGGCCACGAAAGCTCTTAACAAGTAATGGGAGGTCTCCCCATGATGATGTTGTAAGGTGATAAGGCATCTACTTTAAGATATATGATTTTGATTATCTTTGTGCTTTCCTCTAACCTAGACATTATTTAGAGTATTATGTGGCCTTTCACTTGTATCTGCTCGCCTGAGAGACCAACTAAGAAGCCTTATAATGCTTTGATGTCATTTGAATCAAACTGGAGTCTCTTAAAAGAATTCCATATTAGGACGTCTATTGAACTTCCAAAGTTAATCATGTCCCAATTATCATATTACACCATGATGACCATGAGATCATTTTATGAAGGACGATGCCAATGACATCTTCATTGGAGAATGTAATTTTTTACTTTGGCTTCTTCTCCAAGCCTATTTCAGGATCAACGGGCATAATTCTTATCATCAAAACCTGTCTAGCATACTTCTGGTGAGAATAGTTGGATTCTCTGACACCGACAAATTCTCATGCAATGATGTTGAGGACGATATCTAGCCATTATTCCATCATCCTCATGGATAAGGTGATGAATGTGATTATTTATTGATAAAGAGTGTGTCTCAGGTTAGTTTTATCGAGCCCCAAGATGGGTGCCAATTTTACTTGCTAAAATATATAATAAGGATAGCCTTGTATTTGAAGAGTTGTGATATTTAAGGTTGTTAATGTTTCTTAGAGCTTACTTACGTTGAGTAATGATAAATTATATAACTATGGTTTCTAGGTGAATAATTGTTAAGGTTGTTAATGCATGAGTCTAGCCATCAAAGCAAGCAGAAGACAAGCAGAAAAATAAAAGTAAATTGTATTCTATGTTGAAAGAATAACCTGGAAACTTCAGGTTATTGCATACAAATACCTATAAACCACAAAACCTGTAAATCATACCATAAATATTTGTTAACAGAAGGTAAAGGGAAACAATACCATTCAAACAATCAGATCTAACTCACAACAACATTGAATCTGTAGCAATAGTTTGTACCAGATATAAACTGTAACTAACAACATATGAAAAATGAAAAAAAAATTGCAACATCAAACATCATCTCAAAGAAATAAATTACTTGAATCTGACCATCACCACACTCGCCGCCAGAAACGCTTTGTCGCCACCACAGATCTACCATTAACAAATGTCACGCCTCCTTAAAATCATCGGTAATGTCATATTCGTCGTTGGAGTTTCGTATATCTTAACAACTGAGAAGGATAAAAAGAACAAAACAAAACAAACAAATCAAAAATAAAAACAAAAATGTTGACTGATCAAAGAAACATCACAAATACGTATCATTGGTTCATGTAAATATCAAGTATAAATTTTGGAAAAAGATTTGAATGGAGAGAAAATATAAAGCAAAACTCACTGTGAAACCGCACATCGCCGTAAAACCTCAAGGTCTACCGATTTCCGATTACACCTATTTCTTTCTTTTTTTTTATTTCACTTTGATCCATGATTTTTATTTTCGTTTGCAAGAAAGATGAGAGTGAGAATTTTGTTGAAAGGAGAAGTTGGATGAAAGAGATATGAAGATGAATGAATGGATGAAGCAAGAGAGAGAAACATTATTACACAATAAGAAAGGGTGTTAGTTCATATCGACTATGATTAGTTTTTGTTAAACAACTTGGATTATAAGGGGGTATGTTGTGATATAATTCAAGTTGTAGCCCAAGTCCAAGTTAGTTAAGATTATAAATTGTTATATTTGTTACGTGGTAGTCAAATCACTTAGTTGTATATAAATATATACTTTGCAATTCAGTTTTGTAACATAATCACATTCAACAATAACAATCCTTATTCTTCGTTTTCTCTCTCTTTCTCTCCTCACTAAAAGTGTCTCAAACACTAACACTTTAAATAAATCTTGACTAATTAGAATTTTTATTTTTATTTCAATTTAAAAAATGAGATTATAGCTTTAATTATTTTTAACTCATTATGATATATTCAAAATTAGATAAGATTATTAAAAAATGGTGAATTATAGTCAAATAAATATTTATTTCCTCTTTAATTTCAACATTTCGATTTTAGTCCCTAAAATTTAATATATTCATAATATAAGGATGCTAAAAAATAATTATTGGGCCATAAGGGATATGAATAATTCTAATTTCTAAGAGCAACTCCAACTACAGTTTTTGAAAGCTGTCCAGTAGGGTGGAGAACCCAAAAATAAGTTTTTTTAATAGTTTCATGGATAAAATTTATCAGCAAAAAATTGATGTTATTTCAGCCTGCAAAGTTCGTGACTGACACATTTGATAAAAAATAATATTAATTGTTATATTTTAATCAATTTGTACCAAATTGATATTTGATATGAATACAATATTAATATATAAAGTAAAATTATAGGATCCAATAGGAGTTTTTTGGGATTGCACCATTGCAATAAAAATTGAATGAGTTACTTCAAAGATGATGTGGTTAAATGGGTCCCATAAAAAACCAAGATGGGTGGCACCATTGGAGATGGTCTAACCCTAACAAAGGTATTAAAAAAATAATAAAATCGAATTTCGAGTGACAAAATGAACAAACTGTTCTAGAAGCTTCTTCTAGTTTTCCCCTTTCAGTGTCTTTCACGGAGAAGAATCAATCAAAATTCAATCTCTCTTTCTATCTCTATCTTCTTATCTAAGAAAAGAACGATAAAATTCTGCAGAAATTGCAATTGAGTATGGCGGGAAGAGAAGTTCGAGAATACACCAATCTTACCGACCCCAAAGGTATAATTCCTTAAGATTTTTCAATAATTTTAGTGTTTATAAGATCGTGGTTGTCTAAAGTTTTGATTTTTCATGAATTTGAGTTATTGGGTATGTGTTAATTTGACAGATAAGAAATTGGGTAAAGGAAAAGATAAGATTGATGATGAAGACGTTACTTTCCAACGTATGGTTGCAAAGGTTAGCGCATTGATTCACCTTCTGTTATTTTCTATGTTTGCATATTAATATTGGGTACCTATTTGATACTCTAATTACTTTTTCTATAGTGGAAATTTTTGTTATAGTTATGTTGTTATTGTTTCATGTTTTAATTCTTGTATGTTTGGTATTTGCTAATAGTGTGGAATATATTTTATGTATAGCTGAGTGATAGAAGATATCATTGGTACCTAATGCTAAGGGCTCAATCTTTCACCTAATGAGTTAGGAGATATTAGTGTTGTAAATTGTTAACCCCCGGGTTGGACTAGTGGTGAAGGTTTGAGTCCTGAGATTGAGCTTTTCTCAAGGTTTTAGGTTTGAATTTTGCTAGGTGCAAACAATTCTTGTGTTGGGCCAAGGCCATACAGAGTTTTGCTCTAGTTTGAAACGTGGCTCCACATGTAGACGGTGAGATTGGTCTCCTTGGATTAGTCGGTCGCAAGATTGGATACCAAGATTTAGAAGAAAAAAAAAGGCCGGATACCAAGATTTAGAAAAAAGTGTTGTCAATTGTTAGTGGAAAACATCAATTTGTTCAATATCTACTACGCTATAGCACCGTAATAGCCGCTAGCTGATAACAATTTGTGCTAAATAGTATATCGCGGTACAATAACAATTTGTTGAAATTCCGATACAATATATATACTATTTGCCAACACTTGGAGAAGCTATGGGAAATGAAAAAAATATAGTTTTTGTGATTGTCCATTAAGATGTAGTTTTATTGTTGTGTGGGAAATGAGTTAGGTGGTTTAGAATAAGCTTTGTAGTTTGTAAGTAGTTCCTTTGAATTCCTCTTTTAAAAATGTAGCAAATTTGAGCTTTGCTTATCCTTGTTTGTTTTCTCTTTTGGTTGTGTATCCTGGGGGCGCTTGGAAGAGTTGTTTATATCGGGTTATCTTGTGACACTAGTACTTGTGTACATGTATAGAGGAACAGAAAACTAATTATGATATGATATGTCTATAAGTTCTTTTCAGTTTACTTTAATGTGCTCTCCAAGTAATTCATCAAAATCACTTATGCAGAGTATACCCATCATCCTGTCTGTGATGTGATCATCATCCATCTAAAGTTCAAATTTTACACCTGAACTAATATTTAAAAATCAATTGACATTTCAACATGCATATATTTGAACTTAAGTAGCTCATTTCTTCTTTTCTTTTAATAGTAAAGTGTTAGTAGTTAATTTGTTAGCTTTGTAGCACCAACACCTCTGAAAAAAGACATGTATGTGATGGTATCACCGACACGACACGACATTGACACTTGTGATTACATAATTTATTCATTTTTTCAAAATATTACCGGTATCGACGTGTCTGATGTCCGTGTCTGTGCTTCGTAGTTTGTTAGGGGGAGGGGGAATTGGTAGCCGCAAGGATTATTAAAGTCTGAACCTCTTTAATATGCCTTCAGCATCTTAACTCATAGTCATACCATTTAGGGACATAAGTTCTCATATGATATGTGTTTATTGAATAACTGTTATATTATGTTCTTTCCCCCAAATGCTCCCGTTGTCTATGTTTAAAGTTTTCAAATAATTTTTCTAGCAATACGAGGGATTATTCTGATAACGTGCCCTGACAGGGATCCTGGCTTCCTGTATTGGCTGGCTGATGCAAGCAGATGCAAGAGGTAGCTGGGGAGCGTGGTGGTTATCTTCACGGGCGAGGCGGTACCACACTTAGTCTCTAGATTTTGTGTATTTCTGTATTGTTTGTGCTTCATCACCTCTTGCTTTTATCCGCTGTTCTAATATTATATATTAGACTTGTCGCCCTCTTTTAAAATTCAAGTTTGCAGCCTTGGACAGTGATGATCTACTATATCTCAAGGAGCAAATGGAAGCTGAGGAGGACGCAGAGCGCCTCTTGCGTCGTACTGAAAAACGAGCATTTGCCGCTTTTAAGATATCCTTTTGTGCTCATTCCTACAGATAATATTCCTGCGTTTCCTTCCCCTTCATCTCGGAGTCAGACAAATGTTTATCTTCCTAGAATCTATTTATTTTTTCGTCTATAATTATTTCTTCTGGAAGTTGTATATATATTATTTTGTTTCCTTTACCATTGGATACAGAGCAGCAAGTTTAGCAGATTCTTCACCTGTATCATTACCGTTACCGTTACGTGTTGAGCCAAAGCCAAAGAGCGGGATTAGGTTGATCTTCTTCCACTCCAACATACCCCTGTGCTTGTTTTATGCCTTCAGTGTTATTCATTCATGGTATCTATATTTTTTGCAATACAGGCAACAAGATCTGCTGAAAAAAGTTGTTGAGATTAAACCTAAGCGGCCAAGGTCTGAAAGCAATAAGCCTACACAAGCTCCTAGTGATGCTTCTATGGCAAATCACGGGCGTTATCACAATAATTTGAAAGAAAATGACCAGTCTTTATCAGGACCAAAAAAATTTGAGGAACACCCTACGGTGGGGATGCATGACGGTGAAACTAAGCCTAAGGTTGATAACTCTGGCGGCGGGGGATTACTAGGCCTGGCGTATACTAGCTCAGATGATGACGATGAATGATTGACAATACTTTTAACAACACAGATCACTTTTTTAGTCATTGTCTTTGTAGTTTTAGTACAAAATGCTTGACTTATTAAGAGGAAGTAATGAATTGTAGTGAAGATGTCTAAAAGAAGTTTTCCAATGCATGAAACATTTAGGAACAAGGTTGTAAAAGAAGAAAATGAAGAATTAGAACATTACTATACAAGTAGAATTAAGATACAATTTTGTAAGTGTTCATTAAATCTTAATGTGCCAATTTTGTTTTTCTTGCCATGTTCCAATGGTTAGTAGAAATGAAAACTAGTTGATTATTTGGTTTAACTAAATTCAAAGTATGCTTAACTGAATTTTTCGTAAGATATTTGATGGGTTAAATCAAAATTTATTTATATAATTGAGTCAAAAAATTGCTTTTTGTATAAGTGTGAAAAGTATATATAATGCTTTTGACAAAGTGCCAAAAAGATTTGTAGGTGCACGTCCATTAGATTAGTCTAGATTGTGGTAGCAAAATGCCCACCACAAAACTTTGACCAGTCATGCAGGTGTTTGTAAAAAATGAAACATGACGGATAGATATATTAGTGGATGGATAGATAGATTAGTAGTTAGATTAGTCTAAAATTTTGATTACCTGAAAAAAAAATATAGACAAAATAGATATATCTAACAAGTTCGTCTCTGAGAAAAGGATATATCTGACAAGTCCGTCTAGGAAAAATGCAGACAAAACAAACATGTTTGATGAATACAGACAAAAATATATCAGACGAAACCGTTATGAAAAAATTGGGAAAATATAATTGAAGGCGCGAGTTTAAAATCTTGACCAATCTTATAGGTGTTCATAAAAAATACGACATAATGAATAGATATATTAGAAGATGCGAGTCTAAAATTCTGATTTGTCTATGAGAAAATACAGACAAAACCGACATATCCGACAAACGCACCTGTTAAAAGATACAGATAAAACGGACATGTTCGATGTCGAATGGATCCCCGTCTGGTCTTGCCACCGCTATGTTTAGATGCTATTAATAGATGAATGAAATTGTCAAAATTTGCAAATGGCATGACAGCTACGACAGCCTTTATTGTAGTTGAGATTTGGATGCAGCAAATTCTTATGGCCACACAGTGACAGTGGCATGCTTGATGAAAAATCAATCTCAACGTTTGGATTAGTGTAACAGTCAAAGGTGAGGAAACTAAATTAACATAAAAGAGCATTTTAACTTGGATGATTGCTACTATTCTAGATTGAGTTTGAAGCTATCTAGAAGACTAATCTTTGTATTTCATTTATGAGTGTGACATCATCATATACGACACCAAAAACTTTATTTAGTTGAAGCTTTCATCAAATTCCATTCTCGAAACTTGACATCTCCAATGAATCTAAATGCCAATTGGAAACAACTAAAATTTCAAAACATACATTTTATACAAAATAATATATTAATATTATAAAAACGTGATAAATTAATATACTTTTACGATATAAATCATATAATTTACATAATTACATGACAAATTTAAGCATTTCAAAATTACTTAATTTTTAGACAAAATATTCTTTTTGGTCCCTTAACTATATCTTTGGATTCAGAAAGTCTCGTAATTTTTTTTCGTGTCTGATCAGTTCCTTAACTCTTAAAACGTGTCAATTTAGTTATTTTTGGTACTTTAGCGACTTATTTTTGAATTTTTTTGTCGCTAATTTGACGAAAATGACTAAATTACCACATTTTAAGAGTTAAGGGACCAATCTGACACGAAAAAATTAAGAGACCAATCTGAACCCAAGGGTATAGTTAAGGGACCAAAAATGATATTTTGCCTAATTTTTATTACTTTAAGAATGCATTTTAATCTCATACGACATGACCTTGAGCAGCAGCTTGGGGATCATCTGCGGTCTCTGGCTCTTTTCCTTTAAGGCTGGAAAGGACAAGCTCTTCAGTTTCTTTGTCTCGTTCTTCTTCATCAACAGCAAAGGTTGCATCCATCTCCTTAGCAAGTCTGCTGGTTTGGCCAGCAAAGTCCTTGCCAGTCACATTCTCGTACTCATACTCTGAATCATTAGTATGAGACTGTTGAATAGTTGTCTTAGCAGGAGAATGTGGTGCAGTTTCGACAGTTAGGAGAGGAACAACTTCCATGTTTATGGGTTGGTTAATTTCATCCAAAGATCTATGATCAGAGCCAAAATCAGAAGTTGGATGATAAGTAGGCTCACCTTGGCTGTTTAGAAGAATTGTAGGCGAAGGAGGAGCAGTCGAAGGTTGCAAGGCAACACCTGCACCAGCCTGTCGATAAGAGAAAAATTTAAGTCGAGGCTATAAGAAGAGATCAAGAATGGTCAAATATTAAGTTGAATACCTGATTTTCTTCGCCTCCGGGACTTGAGTAGACACTCTCAGGAGCGCCAGCAACAGGCTTCGCCACAGGAGTGAGAAGTCTAGCCTCGACAACACCCTCAGTGGGTGCCTTCTTCAAAATTTTGGCCACCTTAGATGAAGGTTGGCCATCAACATTGGGAGACTGTGCAGTCTTCCTCTTCCTTTTGAGGGGCACATCCTCAGGAGATTCGTCATCATCTGCAGCGATGACAATGTTGGAAGTCTTTTTCCCCTTTCTTGGAGACACATAAGACTTTTTGGTTGTCTAGCAGAAAGACAAGACATTATAATACAAACACATGAGGAGTTATATAAAGTAAGGATTATAAGATACCTTGGTGCCTTCTTTGTTCTCCGTCTGTATTACCATGCCTTTATTGGCAATGGCTCTTCTGGTGATTTTTGGAAGTGCCAAAAACAATTGTCATGAGTTAATAATTGATTATTCAGTAAGGGGAAATAAAAGACCTCAAACCTTCATATATTTCGGATTCGACGCTAACGTCTTCAAGACCTATATGAAGGTTCCCTTTGAAACTATTCAGCGTGTGCTTAGTCGCAACCACTCTTTGAGCTTTCGGTTGAGACTGCTGTCGACGGATTTTAATTGAATCCCCACAGACAAACCAGTCTGGAAATGGAGGAGCCAGCGTTACTCCAAAATCAATAGTTTGGCATAGGCGTTTAACACATATCAATTTTGACTTGCTAAATAAGATTGTTTCCAAAAACTTAGTAGTTGGTTTGCCAACCATAAAGTTCACTAAATATCATCTTTGCGATGCTTGTCAAATGGGAATGCAAACTAAAATATCTTTTAAGTCCAAAAATGTAGTTTCTACATCTAGACCTCTTGAACTCCTACATATGGATCTTTTTGGTCCATCAAGAATCAAGAGTTTAGGAGGAAATTATTATGGTTTTGTTATTGTGGATGATTACTCAAAATTTTGTTTGACAATATTCTTAGCAAGTAAAAGTGGCACTTTCTCAGCTTTTGAAACTTTTACTAAGTTATCTCAAAATAAACTTGGTACAAACATTGTAACAATTCGAAGTGATCATGGAGGTGAATTTGAAAATCATCTTTTTGAAAAGTTTTGTGAGAAACATGGCATTGAACATAATTTTTCCGCTCCTAGAACTCCACAACAAAATGATGTTGTGGAACGTAAAAATCGTGTGTTGGAGGAGTTAGGAAGAACTATAATCAATGAGAGTGGTCTTCCTAAATACTTTTGGGCCGATGCTATTAGCACCGCATGTTATGTGTTGAATATGATGACTATTCGACCTCTTTTAAATAAGACGCCCTATGAACTTTTAAAAGGAAGGAAGCCAAATGTATCACACCTTCATGTCTTTGGATGTAAATGTTTTGTGTTAAGTAATGGAAAAGAAAATCTTGGTAAATTTGATTCAAAAGCGGATGAAGGTATCTTTTTTGGATACACAAATTCAAGTAAGGCATATATAGTATACAACAAAATATTACTTATTGTTGAAGAATATGTGCATGTCTCTTTTGATGAAACTTATTTGAAAGTTGTCGGAAAAGGTAGTGTTGTTATTGGTGCAGGTGTTTCTTCAGAAGAGATTGTTAATGATCCAGACTTGTCTCGTGTTGAACCCATTCCGGATTTTGTTTTTGAGGAGCCGGTTAAAGATTATAGTCTCAAAGATGAAGATCAAGCATCAATCCAAAATGATCTACCATTGGAGTGGAGAACTTCAAAAGACCACCCCATCGACAATATTATAGGAGATATCTCAAAGGGTGTCACTACTCGATCAAGGATAAGTAATTTTTGTTTTTATCATGCTTTCATCTTTCAAATTGAGCCTAAAAATTCCAAAGATGTTTTACTCGATGAATATTGGTTTTTAGCTATGCAAGAGGAACTAAATCAGTTTAAGAGAAATGAGGTTTGGGACCTTGTTCCACCTCCGCGAGATCATCGAGTAATTGGCACTAAATGGGTATTTAGGAACAAGTTGTATGAAAACAATATTATTATTCGCAACAAGGCCCGTCTTGTTGCTTAAGGATATAACCAAGAGGAAGGCATGGACTATGAGGAAACTTATGCTCCTGTTGCCCGTCTCGAGGCTATACATTTTTTACTTGAATTTGCATGTTCACAAAATTTCAAACTATATCAAACGGATGTTAAGAGTGCTTTCCTTAACGGATACATAAATGAAGAGGTGTATGTGTGTCAACCTCCTGGATTTGAAAACAATGAAAAACCAAATCATGTGTACAAGCTCAAACGTGTTTTGTATGGTCTCAAACAAGCTCCTAGAGCTTGGTATGAGCGCCTAAGTAAATTCTTAATTAATCAAGGTTTTTCAAGAGGAAAAGTTGACACTACACTCTTTATTAAACGAGAAGGAAATCACTCTATATTAGTACAAGTATATGTAGATGATATTATTTTTGGATCTACTAATATGAAGTTAGTCAAAGAATTTTCAAGTTCCATGCAAGGTGAATTTGAGATGAGCATGATGGGGGAGCTTAACTTCTTCCTCGGACTCCAAATTAGACAACTTGACGATGGTACCTTCATAAGTCAAACAAAGTATTACAATGAGCTACTCAAAAGGGTTGATATGGAAAATTCCAAACCCATTGATACACCAATGCCTACGGCAACTAGTCTCGGTTGTGATGAAAATGGTAAGGATGTGGACATAAAAAGGTATCGAGGTATGATTGGATCTCTTATGTATCTTACCGCATCGTGTCCAGATATTATGTTTAGTGTGTGTATGTGTGCTAGGTTTCAATCCTTCCATAAGGAATCACACTTAAAATCAGTTAAATGCATACTTAGGTATCTTTGTGGTACTTCAAAGTTTGGTCTATGATATCCTAAAGGTGGTGATTGCTCTTTGGTAGGTTTTTCCGACTCCGACTTTGCTGGATGCAAATTGGATAGGAAAAGCACTAGTGGAACTTGTCATTTCTTTTCAAACTCTCTTGTAAGTTGGCATAGCCAAAAAGCAAGTCTCGGGTGCTTTGTTAACTGCAGAGGCGGAGTATATTGCGGCCGGAAATTGTTGTGCCCAAATTCTACAGCTAAAACAACAATTACTTGACTTCAATATTTATCTTAAACATATTCCAATTTTGTGTGACAACACTAGTGTAATTAACCTTACCAAAAATCCGATCCTTCACTCACGCACTAAACATATTGAAATAAGACATCATTTTCTTAGGGATCATGTTGAGAAAGGTGATGTGGTATTTGAGCATGATGAAAGTTCGAATCAACTTGCCACCATTTTTACAAAACCACTTGCTACTAAACCCTTCTTTCATATTCGCAGGGAACTTGGTGTTCTTGACATTTCAGATCGATCTTGATAATCATTGTATTGTCATATATTATTGTTTGGCTTAACATATTTTGTCACTAACTTCTCATTGATTGAAATGTTATTTTTTCTTACACTTTCATATACTCGAGGTAATATCAATCTAATCTTAGTTTGTTTCTAATCACTTCATTGATCTTTAATATACTTTGTTCATCCATGATATATAACATGTATTAATATATGTTTGTTTGTGCTTGTGCTCCTATTTATCCCTTATTCTTGCATCATTACGTAACTATAAGTGTTTGCATGTCATTTGATTAACATGTAATATGATATTATGATGATATGGACTGTTTTAATTAAAAATAGGTGAAAATTTTGATTCCAAATTTTCGGGTCCCAACAGGCCGACTCATGAGTCGGCTCATTGACCCTCATGAGTCGACCTCCTTAGAGCTTGTGCCAGCTCATTTCAAATTTTGCTTTGAGCCGACTCACTGTCCGGTTTGAGTCGGCTCATTGACGCTTTGACTGACATTTATGTGTCTTGAAAAGATGCGCTGCCTGCTTTTATTGGCTCTAGGTCGACATATCCATTGTTTCAATGCACTTTATGACTAAAACTTTAATTCTTTATGAATGATAATAATCCAAATTCATCATATACACATTTTCATATTATTATCATTCCATATTCTCTCAATTGTCTCAAGAAAACCTAAAACCTCTTCTCCCACTAAAAGCTTCAATTTTCTTCATCATCTTCAACTATGGCTTCAAGAGCTACAGGAAAAAGGTCAAGGGGCTCTTCATCTCAATCATCTCTACCGGTAAATTCTCTTTCTCTTCTTCCATTTGATTTGGGTGAAGTTTACAATAAGAGTTTCAAGAATAGGAAAATTGTTCCCCAATATGTGTACTCCGGAACTGTTTCCAATCAGATGCATCTTTCTCATGTTGTTGACTTGATAGATTTTCAAGGTATCAATCCTTTCCTTTCCTGTCATGAAGATTACAATGAGGACTTAGTAAGAATGTTTTATGCTGGATTGGTAGGAAAATTTAAAGGTTTTGAGTTTAATTTTTGTATGGGTAATAGAATGTTAGTTGTAACTGCTCAAGTTTGGAAAGACTTATTTTATGTTGAGCTTGCGGAAGCTAGCATCTTGATGACTGATTCCGCTCAAGTGATGAACTATACATTCTGTATGGAATTAAATGGTATGCTCAGAGACCCATTATTTAACTCTGTTGTCAATTCTGACTTGTTTCCAAATTCAACCACCACTGGAAAGGTTAAGTCATTAGATCACATTCTTCATTGGATAGTGTCACACAATTTACATCCAAAGAAAGGAGGTTTTCCTTGCATCGACATGGCTGAAGTTCATTTGATCTACATTCTTCGGAATAAGGTAAACGTTAACTGGCCATATTATTTCGCTAGTCGTATCTTTGCTTTAAAGGAAAAGAAAGGAGTGGCTCTTGCATATCCATCAATTATTAAGGCAATTATCAACAAAGCAAAAATTGTTGTTGACGACTTACCTATGGTTTCCATATCTGAAACTAACTGGTTTCAACAAAAGACACTGAGTCTTATGGGTCACATGTGGGATTCTAAGGAGCAACGGTATAGATATATTTTAAGGGGTGATTTTAATCATGAGTTGGAAGAAAATTCTGAAGGCGAAGATCTTGAGGATCAAAATGAAGGGACTGTTCCAAATGATGAATTACCCGTTGACAATGAAGGGTGGAATGGTATTCCATCTAATGATTCTACACCCTATGAAAATCAAGGATGGGGTGAGTGGCAACACACTGGCTGGACCAACATGGCTACTCGATTTTACCCCATCTCCTCCTCCTTCTCAACCATAACAAGATGATCCTTTTAGCATCATGACCATGTTTCGCATATGCAAATTCAGCAGGAAAACTATTACACCTCTCAAACAGAACGGTACATGGAATTGGAGAGACGACTAAATGAACAAGATCAGGCATTTGCTGCTTATGTTTCAGTGCAAGACACTCGGTATACAGAGTTGCAGGCTCATTTGGCTACTCAAGATACTTCTTTTAACACTCTCAACAGTAGTTTTCTTCACTTTACTGAAGCGAATGTGGATGGCTCTCAGCCTATCACTTATCATCATCGTTACCCATCATATCCGGGTTGTGATCCACGACATTGAGAGAATCATTGCATAACATTTCATTTTCTTTAATTTTGTTGTTGTTTCTTTATGACAATTGTTTTCTGTTTATGGTTTGTTATGGATAATGGATCAGTTTCTTGTTTGACATAATGTGCCTATCGTTTTGTTGGTTTACTTATTTAGCCTTGTTTATTTTCGTTTTTTTCTTCATGTCATTCCATACTGTGTGTCTGTGAATGCGTGCTTTTATTGCAATTGGTATCTCATATTGTATGCTTAGTCTGATTTTGTTATTGGTTACTTGACTTCTTATCTTTTTGATGTTGTCAAAGGGGGAGATATCGAGAGCATCAAATGTATCTTGTTTAGCATATATTCAGGGGGAGCTTAGTGACACATGGTGAAAAATTCATCAAATTTTTGCCATCATCAAAAAGGGGGAGTTTGTGAGACATGGCATGGGTTTTGATGTTATCAAAAACTTGGCATGACTGACAATGGTTGTGGATCACAAAGAAAAAGAAAGAAAACTCATTTTGGTAAAAATAAACTAAATGAGTCGACTCAAATCCTTCCATGAGCCGACTCATTTAGTGTGTTGGTTATCAATTTTCCTCGGGTCCCAACAGGCTGCCTGACATCAAATTTTGGCCGACTCATTGGGTCTGCATGAGCCGACTCAAAACCCCTCATGAGCTGACTCATTTGAGTTATTTATTCTCAAATGTGCTCAGGTCTCAACAGGCTGTCTGCCATCCAAATTTGGCCGACTCATCCAGTCTTTTGAGTCGGCTCATATGCTGCTTTGAGCTGGCTCATTCCTGTAACTGTCATTTTTCGTATAAATTCATGCTTTCTATTTTTTTGTCATTAACTAACCAACATAAATAGCTGAGTTTTTCTTTTTAGAGGGTTAACAAGAAAAGTGAAAGATATACACATTTCTCTCTTCATCTTCTTCTTCCTTGCATCCATCAACAATCACACACAATAATCTTTGTTGATCAAGGTGTTTGTTTCGAAGATAACGTTCAGTCGTGAAATAGAGATTTCATATTGAGTTTTGAGAGTATGGGTTTTTCTTGGAAATCTGAAGGATTTTTTCCTCCAAGATCATTGAAGGTTTGAGGGTTTTTGCACACAACCATCGTTCGTACATTCAGCCGAGTGAGGTAGATTGAAGATCAAGTGGATCGTTATTTCATATCACGGTAGACGGAGGATTACGAGGATCTTTGTGGGTTCACAAGTGTTGAAGAAACTCAGTCGTGCTCAAAGTTTGAAGGATCGTATATCCTTGCAAGAAGGGAGCAATTAACCAGAGGCTTTCTCGACATGCGTGGAGGACTTGATTTGACTTTGAATCAAGGGACGAGAAGAAGATTTGACAGCACTCGTAACACGGATTGGTTTGTTGTTCCATTTTTTCTTCTTGTAAAATAATTGCAATATTAATCAAATTGCCCAATTCGGTTGTGAATTGGGGGCAGAGTACTTCTAGCGAGGACGGTGAAGGAACTTTCTAAACAAATTCCTCGTGTTCTTTACTCTTTTTGCTTCTTACTTCTGCATACTTTGATTTTGTGTGACTTGAAAATTTGGGTGTGTCAAAGTAGTGCATATAAGCTATTTGACAAATTGTTGCACTCAAATGTGACAGCAAATTTGTGAAAAATTATGCATTACTTGATACAACTAAACCACACTTTGTGTATTGCACACTAAGTGTTTGTCAAAAAGTGAAACCCACAAAATCAATTATTTTGTGCTTATTTTCTTTCTCTAAATCATTGTTAAGAGTAGTCTATAAATTGTGGTGTAATCAAGTGAATCAATTGTGTCGTATTAATTCATCTTGTCAACATTCAATTCCCATTTGGTTTAACGCGTATATCCAATCTCATGTGACTTTATTTTATATTAGATGATTTTTCGGGGAACTTCCGCAATACATTTTCAATTAATTTTTGAATAGTAAAATTTTGAAAAAGGGATCTATTCAACCCCTCTTCTAGATTCGTGCTATCGTCTAACACAAAAGGTGCAGAGATTAAAGACTGCAAAATTAAGGTTTCAGTGTGCCCAAATTAAGGTTTCTGACTAATCGGGGAACCAAAAGTCAAGTTTTTCATCTGGACAAGAGCCTATATCATAGGGAATGGTTTAAATAGCCCATATACATCATGGAAGTCCATTCATAAGGTCAAAATACCTCAGAGGATGTTCAATCAAAAAATCAGAAAACCAAGGGTATCTAGTGTATCTTCCATCTGGACTAAAAGTCAAAGTTTGACTTTTCACCCAAAATGATCCTCATGACCTATATTACAATAATATATGGTCTATGAATTCATTTGATCACAAAAAATCAGAAATTCGAAGATAACTTGTAAAAGGGGCAACTTTTGAAACTTAGAAATTTTTTTAAGTTATGGAAAAATGTTCAAGTAGCCTTCTTTCAAGCATCATAACTTGTGATCCAAGCATCAAATTTCGGTGAACCAAAGCTCAAATGAAATATCTCATCACAAACTACAAATGATTCAACTACAAGAAACTCCAATTCATTATGGATTTTAAGTTGAAGATGGATCAAAATCAAGAAAAATACTGATTTTCAACACTTAGACAAAATATGTCTAAGTACAAAATCAACAAAACACCAAAACTTGGAGGGATTTTTCACCTAGTTCCAAGCTGATTCAAATACTTTTCAAAACACCAATGTTGTTGCAAATGTTGCCAACAATTCAAAGAACCAATTGGCATGAAAAGATCTTGCTTGTACATGAAGAAATCACAGATCAAAGTGGTCATCTCAAATTGTTTTGCAAAAAACAAGTTTTCACAAACTTTTAAAATCTGATTTTTTGAAACAAAGGACAATGTCAAGTGGGTTTAAGCATCTAAACAATCATTAAAAACCTGATTAAACCTGCAAACTCATGATTACACCATGGAATTCACTAAAATGACATTCATGAATTTCAACATTATGCATTTTGATCCAAGGGTCGCCAAGCTCCAAAATGGCATATTCTTGGATCTCTTGTTCAACAAGCAATAGGTGGACACAATCCAAGCATAAAACTTCTGAGGAATGTGAAATTTGTTGCTACATAACTGAGCTATTTGAGAAAATCATCATTTCATGTTTAAGAGATATTTTTACAACGCATGACTCACAATTGTGACCTCATCTCTTCAAGACTTAAGGGCTAAGTAATCTCAACATTTTTGCCTTTAAATAGAGACCTCACTTGATCATAAAAATTACACCAAATCCTATGATCTCCAAGCTTTCCCTCCTTTGCTCTCAAAGACTCAAAACTTAATATTTTGAGCAATCACTATTGGTTTTTGAGTTGTGGCCACTATCAACTCAAACCAATTGTGCACACACATCACATATGATGTTTATGAGGTGCTCAAACACTTAGACCGCCTCTGGAACACTTTCAACCCATAATCACTCTTCAAAACCTCAAAGAAGCTTTGTTTCTACAACTTGAAGATCAAAAGTTGATCCAGCCATTGGAAATCAAGTCCAAGTGTTCAAACACACTACATATGGTGTAGGGAAGCTGTCCAGATCATCACAACATCTTTGTAACACCTCCAGCTCGAAATCACAACTCCAACTACAAGCTCAAGTTCAGGTAAGCTTCAAACTTGACCAAATCATAATCCATACATATTTCCTTGCACTACCTTTTTGCCATATGTGCGTAATTAAATTCTAAGTAATTCCCCTCAATGAATTTTACAAAATCATCATCATGTAAAATTTCATGAGGCTCAGCCCAAATTAGGGTTCTTCAGTATTCATCACTGATTTTTCACTCTACAATAAATTTAAATGAAATTAATTGGTACCATGG
The DNA here is from genome assembly GCA_963966055.1 of Lathyrus aphaca. NCBI lineage: Eukaryota > Viridiplantae > Streptophyta > Magnoliopsida > Fabales > Fabaceae > Lathyrus > Lathyrus aphaca. The sequence continues at coordinate 222,265,648 of OZ014519.1, forward strand.
TGTTCGTGAGTTAAAAACGAGCAAGATTGATGTTTATTTCATTTCATTACATATTCAGTGAGATATGAGGGATTTTGCAAAATCTCCATTCTGGGCAACCTGAAGAACACGTGCGTGTTCTTGCCATGTTCTTGGCACCCTTTTTCAAATTTTCAAATATTTGAATTTTTTGATTTTATTTAATTCAGTCCAAAATCAATTTCTCTCTGCTTATTTTGAGTTTTAAAATGATTCTTTTTTCATTAGTTCTAAAAAATATTTAAATATTGTATTCCATGAAATAATCTCCAAAAAATATATTTTTTAATATATTTATTATTTTCATAAAGAATTAATTTTATTTGTTTCTAAACATTTTAAAATACATTTCTTTCACTTGATTTTTCAATCATAAATTATATTCAAGTTGTCTCATGGATAAAACATAATTTTTCAAACATTGATCCAAGGTTTCAACTTGTTTTTCAATTATGTTGAAATTTATCAAAGATTTTAAATATTTTTATATTTAAAAAATAAATAAAAAAATCAAAAACTAGGGTTTTGATTTTAATCACCCTCAATTTGGTTTTTATCACTCTTGGGCCACTAAAGAGTGTAAGATCTATCCTTTTTTTTTTAAAATGAACCATTAGGGTTCATCTGATCCATTTTCAAAAACTCGATGCGATCGCCTTTTTCACCGCATTAAGTTTTCATCTGTGAATATTTTTACACATAACCATTTATTTCTAAAAATGAATTGTCAAAATGTGTCATGATGAATCATTTGTGTTTAGGACTTATTCTTTTTGTTTTAAACTTTCTCCGATCTATTTTAAAACTCCGCCAGACTTCCGTATAAGTCCTGAGTCATCCAACTGTTTCTTAAACAGTTTTCAATCTCTTACACATAAATTATGGGCCCACTTGTTTACAAATACCATCCCTTTTTTCTTTCTTTTTTCATCTTTATGACTAAAGATCTTATACACCAACAACTAGACTGAGCTTCACTCTAGTGAACTGCTTTCTAAGCTGTAGGCAGCTTTTCAGCATCCAATTCCTACTTTGTGTATGAAATCATCAGATAATTAATCAACAAAACAAATTTTATAGACATCCTTATGTTTAAGCCCTATTATTGGCTTCTGAGTCATCTTTTCTCTTTCTAACTTCTCATTGTTTTCTTAAACGGGTGTGTTTGCTTAGAGTAGAACTGTTTGCCATAATTATCTTTCTTCACCTCATACTAAAGCAAAGATAATAATAAACTTCTTAATGACAAAGAGAATACAATATATAAAATACATCAGTAATCTTTCTCCCACGAAATTTTGGGTCTCTGCTTCCCAGTGTAACCCCAACTTCATTCTTAATAAAACCACTTAAGAATATTCAAACCATAGCAAAGACATATTAAAAGTTGTTAAACACATTCACTGACACCTTTTATTTATCTGCGTGCATTTCATCTGTATATATTTGCATCCTGCTAGAATCTCTAAGTAGTTAGGTTATCTTCATCCAAACAGATACACCAAGCTAGCCTCCTCGATGGATGACTAAGATAGCCTTCTTTTGGGCTTTATACAATTGAATTTCCCCAGACAAAGGAATGTCTGATGACCACATCTAATAAATTTTCAAACAGAGAAAACACTCTTCATACAGAGTCCGTCTACCAATAATTTTCAGCTTCCCATCTTAGGCTTCATATAAGATACAAATAATCAAGAGTCAGTCTCTCACAAATAAGCTTCACACATGGGCTTCAAAATCAGGACACAGATAAAAACTTTCCAACAGAGTCAGTTTTCTTTCCTTAGCTTCAACTTTGGGCTTCAATCAAGGCATAGATAAAACAAATCTTCCCTTTTTAGAGATGACAAATTCTCTCTACTGAGCATCTTTTAGCTTCAACCTTGAGCTTCAATCAAGGCACATACAGTCAAACACTATACAATCACTCAAAATCACTCATAATCTTGGACTTTAACTAAGCTAACAACATTCAAATATAGTCATAGTCTTGGACTTTAACTAAGCTAACACCAGTCATAATATTGGACTTTAACTAAGATAATTTTCCAGATACAGTCATAGTCTTGAACTCTAACTAATCTAAACATTCAGCCTTTCTTGAGCTATGCAAATCAAGATAACCCATTCAGTTGTCCTGAGCTATTCAATTCAGGTCAAACCATTCAGTCTTTCTTGAGCTATGCAAATTAAGATAACACATTTAGCTGTCCTAAGCTATGTAATTCAAGTCAACCATTCAGTCATCCTTGAGCTATACAATTCAGGGTACCCATTCAACCTTTCTTGAACTATGTAAATCAAGATGTCATTCAGTTTATGCCATGAGTTATGCAATTCAAGCAAGCAACCAACCAGTTACAAACAACTTTTTTTCCAGCTTCAATCCTGGGCTTTGATCAAGAAACAAACAAACTTTTCAACTTCAATCTTGGGCTTTGATCAAAACACAAATACAAACTTTTGAGCATCAACATCCTGTGATTTAACCAGGATACAAATTAATCCTTTCCTCCTATCTCTAGTATTTTAAGAGGAACTACGATGCTCTGATCCCTCAATTCTCTTTTGGGGTACGTAGGCAAAAGGTCGTAAGATCTTTGCGAACACACCAAACAAAAAACAACAATTAGGTTCTCAAACCTAAGAAAAACATTATAATATTATAATGATACAGAAACACAAAAAACATCAACATCACCCTATCAATAAGCACTCATCTCATACCCAGACCCAAATCAAAGAAACCCCCATCAATATAAAAAGAACAAATTTTGCACTAATCCAAAGGTGAAATAATCTAAAGAACTCAAAACCATGTGGGCATCTGTTAAATAACAATATGCAAATCGGGGTGAGTTTAAGATATCTATTCCCTTTCATAACCAGCTTTACCAGGAAAAAATAAGAAATCAGAAAGTAGCAAAAATATGATAATTATTAAAGACCACAAAAATCGAACTGCATCATGAAACAACAAAACATATAGAGATTGATTTCCATGTTAGGGAAAAAGTTCAAGCACGAATCCTATATTTTCTTCCAGTCACATCCAAGGACCAAATGACAGATATTCTGACAAAATCTTTGCATTCAGGACCTTTCAACAATTTACAAAACAAGCTTGGAATAATTGACCTTTATTCAAGCTTGAGGAAAGTGTTAAGCATGAAGATAAGAGGATTAGAGAAGTTACTTGTGTACCAAATTAACTCACTACAATGTAACCCTTAATTAGTTATAACTAACTCTCACAAGTTAGTTATGAGGAGATTAAGAGTTGGTTAATATAAGTAACTAACTCATTGCATCATATATAGTCAATGTAATAGCATTCTAATTTTCATATTTGTGAAATGCAATTCCTTTACATTGAAATCTCTCTTTCTTCATCTACAATGGTCTTCATGTTTTGAACTTCACCCTTCTACCTTCAAAATTTAATTTTTGTTTTTATTTTGTTTCTTTATTTGTTTAGTCTTTTTTTGGATCTTAGTCCACAAAATAAATAGTCAAATGTCCATTTTGATTGGCTTTTCATGCACCACAATTCATGGTTCTTATATAACTCCCCCACCTACCAAGAGATACAAGCTTAGTGTGGCTTTGACCTTACCAATTATTATACAAAGAAAATATTGCACCACACTGAAGACTAAATCATCATTTCACTACACTATATCTTTGACCTCTCCTATATCTATATACATACATGAATGATCTCTTTAACATGTAGACATTGAAAACCAGAAAAACCAACACACATAGATGACAACACCAACCTCCTCATCATCATTCATGAAACATGCATTTCACTTTCTTCTGTCTTTGTTCTTCTTATTATTAAACCAAACAAATTCTCAGTCTCACTCTCATGTATATGATCAAGAACAAAAAGTACTATTAAACATAAAACAATATCTTCAAAACACTTCTTTCCTTAACCACTGGACACCATCATCAAACTCCAATCATTGTTCTTGGAAAGAAATCATTTGTACAAATGGTTTTGTCACCGGAATAACTCTCTCCGAAATCAACATCACGAAAACAATACCACCCTTTATTTGTAATGAACTCAAAAACCTTACACATGTTGATTTCAGCTTCAACTTTATCCCTGGTGATTTTCCAACTCTTTTTTATAATTGTTCAAAGCTTGTTTACTTAGACCTTTCTATGAACAACTTTGATGGTATCATTCCTAATGATATTGGAAATTTGAGTTCTAACTTGCAATATCTTAATCTTGGTTCGACAAATTTTCATGGCGGTGTTCCTGATGGGATTGGAAAGTTAAAGGAACTGAGGGAGCTTAGAATTCAATATTGTTTATTGAATGGTACTGTCAGTGATGAGATTGGTGAATTGTTGAATCTTGAGTTTTTGGATTTGTCATCCAATGCTGTGTTTCCTTCTTGGAAATTGCCTTTGAGTCTTACCAACTTGAAAAACTTGAAGGTTCTTTATGTTTATGGCTCTAACTTGATTGATGAAATACCCGAAAGAATCGGAGATATGGTTTCTTTGGAGAAATTGGATTTGTCTGATAATGGTTTATCCGGAGAAATTCCTAGAGGCTTGTTCATGTTGAAGAATCTGAGCATACTTTATCTTTACAAAAACAAACTCTCTGGCGAAATACCTAGTTCGGTTGAAGCGTTGAACTTGACTAGCCTTGATCTTGCAGAGAACAAGCTTGTTGGGAAGATACCTCAAGATTTCGGAAAGCTTCAAAGGTTAACATGGTTGAGTTTGTCTCTCAATAGCTTATCAGGTGAAATACCAGAAAGTTTAGGCCTTCTTCCTTCTCTTGTCGATTTTCGTGTCTTTTCTAACAAGTTATCAGGTACTATTCCTCCTGAACTCGGTCGATATTCAAAGCTTAAAACCTTTTTGATTTCTTCTAATAGTCTTACTGGAAAGTTGCCTGCGAATTTATGTTACCATGGTGAGTTACTCAACTTGACCGTTTTCAAAAATAATCTCAGCGGCGAGTTGCCGAAGTCACTAGGAAATTGTAATAGCTTGATGGACTTGAAAATTCATAATAATGAGTTTTCTGGTGCTATTCCTAGTGGTCTTTGGACATCTTTCAATCTGTCGAATTTCATGATAAGCAATAATAAGTTCACTGGCGTGATTCCAGAAAGATTATCATCGAATGTTTCACGGTTCGAGATAGGTAGCAATCAGTTTTCTGGAGGAATTCCAGCTGGAGTATCTTCATGGACTAATGTGATAGTTTTTGATGCAAGTAACAACTTGTTAAATGGAAGTATTCCACAAGAGATAACATCGCTTCCGAAATTAGCAACTCTTTTGCTTGATCAGAATCAGCTCAATGGTCCAATTCCGACAAATATAATATCATGGAAATCCTTAGTAACCTTAAATTTGAGCCGAAACCAACTTTCGGGACAAATTCCCAATACAATTGGAAAACTACCTGTCCTTAGTCAACTAGATTTGTCAGAAAATGAGTTTTCCGGCGAATTTCCATCTCAACTTCCGAGACTCACCAATCTCAATCTGTCATCTAATCATTTAACAGGAAGGATTCCAAGTGAGTTTCAAAAATCGGGTTTTGCAAGAAGCTTTTTGGCTAATGCTGGTCTTTGTGCTGATTCACCAATACTAAACATAACTGTGTGCGATTCTGGTTTTCGAAGCGAAAGCAAAGGATCATCATGGTCTATTGGTTTGATTATAATCCTTGTCCTGGTAACAATCTTATTGGCTTTTAGTGCTGCTTTCTTGATTATCAATGTTTTCAAGAAAAGAAAGCAAGGTCTGGATAACTCATGGAAGCTTGTTTCATTCCAAAGGCCACTACAATGATGTTGATCCTCTTTTTAAGGGTTCAAAAAGTGACACTGGGTTTGATGTGGATGATATCTGACAATGTTAGTTCTTAGTATTGTGTTTTCGGCATAGCTCAATGTTAAAAATGTTCAAGCAAAATAAAAACTAGTACTTTGATCATATCTCTAGTGGAAATGAAATGAGATCACAACTGTAGTGACTAACAAGCAAGAATCTAATGATTTTAAGGTAGAGTTTTTGAGATATAGTCATGATGTAATGAAATATTATATTTTTAGTGGAACCATGTCATGCCATCTTTTTCTATTATAATGCATATAAGCATTGTCTATGTTTTTTTCTGAGATTCTCGATAAGTTAGCAGTGATTTAACCATGGAAATATACCTAAAAACTTTATTTTATCGCAACTTCACTGTAATACTATTTTATTAGATCCTATTTAATCACCGTTTAATCCTATTTTATTAGATCCTATTTAATCACCGTGATTCCTTCAAAACGATCTTGTGTATTTTAACACTAATTTTAATATGCATTATTAGATATATCATGACAATATATGCTAAATTTCATGTGACAATTATAGTACATAGGATATTAGGATGAGGAATTAATTAATGGAGCAGCAAGTTGAGGTAGTGGTTTTATTATGGAAATTGAAAAGGGAAATAACTTCAATGGTCAATGATGGTTGGCGCCAGTTGAATTCAGTTTTGTTAGGTTGAAAATACATGTGTGTTGAATTCCATCTTCTCTAGTGATGTAGATATACGAATTAATAAATATGTGTCACTTTTCTAAAATCAAAAAATTTAAATTTTGGAGGCACATTGTTATGTAAGATTGGAAATAAGAGACCATCAACCTCATTGATTTATGAAGAAATTCATTCAGTGTTATTGAAATTTGTCTGTTGTCAACTTAAGTATTTTTCTTGAAAATGATATGTTGATTCATAAAATTGGTCTTAAATTGAATACTAAAGATCAAATTGATCCTTGAAACTATTTATCACATATTGCTTCTTCATAGGATGAGGGTTCAAGGATAGTGGAGAGGTTTAAGTTATAATGCTTGTGAGCTTAAGAGTAACTTTGATAGGACAGAAAAGATGATATCAGATACTTACTATGTTGATATGATGAATTGAGTGCATGAGCAAATCAGTTGAGAATTGTAGTGATTAATACTTCAAAAGGAGACTTGGGATAAGATAGGTGTTGGCGACCTGTAAATATTATGGTAACTTGGCTAGCTACATGTGCATAAAATTTTTGATAGAGTTGTAGCAATGCAATTTAGAGAGTGACACATGGTATTATATGGCGAAATTCCCACCATTCTTCAAGTGAAGAAAAATGGATGTAATAAACACAGTTATTACATCAGAAATGCCCTTGGTTGCTCCAAACTCCTCAAGATCAGAAATGGAACATCAGTTGCAGGACCAGAACCATTCTTGTGCGTCAAGCTTTAACCTTTGTTGTCATGAATGCGAGTAACTAATCCCCAGTTAATGCCCTTGGTCTATGTTCAATACTAGAGAGTGACATCCCCGTCTGTGAAATTGCTCTGATGAATGCCATGTTTGCTGTCAAAGTTGGGGCATGCCAATAGTCACCAGTACCAAACACAATCTTGTTTTTTAATGCCAGCTTCCTAGTTGTTGGGAGGCCCATCATGCGTCCTGAAGGAGTGTCCGGAACAACCCTGTGGTGATCCTCTAGCTTGTCAGTGCAAAATGTTGCAGATAAGCCTAAGTGGTTCGAATAGAGAAAGAATAGCTAATTAAACTCACCTGAGATAATTTATTAACTTGTCGGCTCTAAGTTTCTCATTTGTCCCTCCACACATTTTCACTAGCTCCTTAAATTCTGAAAGAACACTCTCACAAATTATGCCCTGCTTCCCATTTAGTACTCTACCAAATTCCACATGGATTGGATTTTGAACTTCAGACATTATCTAGCACATAAATTGAGGAAAGCTTTTACCAATTCACTTGACACCGATAAAAACCATAATAGTTTATGAAAACTACATACAATGCAAATATTAAATTATTAATTAACTAAAACACAATAAAACTTTGGATCACTGGGTCTCCATATTTTGAAAGTTTTAATGTGTAAGCTAAAAAAATCATTGTCACAACAAAATAAGGATTGATAATTGAATAATTGGAATGCTTTATCATCAAGTAGAAACATACAAAAGGTAAAAAGAACACAAAGCAGATGGTAAAAAATATCGATAACTCACTTGACCGATCACAAAGTCAAAGTTTCCCTTAAACCGCTGTCTCAGTTCACTTTCTGGAGTGGCCAAAAGTTTTTCTGTTCCACCATTACTAATTCCCGATACAAAAGCTATCAAAGCTGTTGTATCAAAATTTACCAGATCACTCCCACCTAAAATTTTCATAGACTCGGTCGATTCAGAATTTTGATTGTCCAGGGAGCTTCGTTTCATTCCCATAATAACGGAATAGAATGTATCACCCAACTTTGTTTCAATAACCTCTTGTGATTGTGATAGCAGCGGTCTAGTTTCAGCTTTATCTATTGAACGCTCAAGTTGAGAAGAAGCCCTGATAATGGCATTTTCAACCTTTCCTACTGAAACCTCTACCTGAGAAGAATCTATGGTCGAATTCTCAACATTACATCCCAAATTTGGAACAGCATCTTTGTCATCTGTAACGTTGATTTCAAGGACAAGTGCATCTCTATATGATCTAGAGATAACATTTATCCAGTCACCTTCTGTTTCTTCCAGCATGTTAGAACTGAAAACCGAAAACTCCAAATGGATTTCAGATGCCCCGAATTCATCGCGTAGCTTGTCATAAACATGGGTTGGAATCCCATTGGCAAAGAAAATCATAACCGAGGAAGGTCTTAAAGTTAAGTTAGATTTGGCAGCAGCAAGTACTTGTTGAATGCGGAGCTTCAAACCCTTACTTTTATGACAACTATTCCATGAAATGTACTTTGGATTCCTATCGGATACTATAATCCACACCGGCTTCCCGTTGAGGATACACACCACATCGACATGGATGTCTTTGAGAGAAGAACTGTGTCTCTCTTTACGACTAACCGAAGGTGATAGCGGGATTGATTTGCAAACTCTAGAAACTCCGCTTATGAAAGGTTGTTGTAGAATTTGTAGAACTGCTTCCAGGTGCCCAATGTTGACACTGTTATTTTCACATAATAAAGAGAAACTCATGATTTATGAAATAAAATTCTATTACATGCAACAATTATGATTTAAAAATAAAGATCAATTTTAGGGTTTAATAATAATTAATTAACAAGAGCATAAGAATTAAGAAATTGAGAGTGAGACCTGAGAGTAGTGGAAGAAGAAGGTTGAGAGAGAAAATGGAGCTCAGCGCGTGATAATTTGAGGAGGGTTCGTCTGCATGAGAGGGTGATGTTTGAAGAAGATGGCAATTGGTGGATTGAATCAATGACGCACATGCATCTTTGCTTTGCTACTTCAATTTGAGCAACTCTACGCTCTTCTTTCGCCATTGTTTACTTCTTTTTGCTTTCAACTTTGAAATTATCAGCTTTTGATCTTTAATTGCATACTCGTCTTCTCTGATTTCCCATTTCTGGTTTCAGTAAGGGAATTTCTTGAAACCCTAGTACCATTTTTTTTTTTTTTTGGGACAATACCCTTTACTCTTTTCTTTTTAATAAACTCTCATTTTTTTATGGCTAGAAAGTGTTAAGGCAATATCAAATTCATTTTTCAAGAAACTAAAATTACTATGCATGGTAATGTAAAACATGATTTTTCTTTTAATAACATACTTTACTAAATAAAATACTAAAATAACCTACATTTAGAAGTATTTATGAAAATAACTTAGTTTGAAGTGTATTTGTCATTTCAATTGGTGAAAGTTTAAAAAATTCTTTCAAAAAGACACACATTCGTCAATTGAAATGGCTAATGTGTCTTATGATAAAAAAATTTCCTTTACATGTATTCACTAATCTGATTGGCAAATGAGTTTAATTTTTTTTCAAAATTTGTTAACATTCGCCAATACATTTTGAAATTCTGGGATCAGATACGTGATGTCGAACCAGATGTTTAAACACTTGAAATCTTAAACAAAAATTAATGAGCTGGTAAATTAAATAACACAGGAAATTGTTAACCCAGTTCAGTGTATCTCCACACTTACATCTGGGGGCTACCAAGCCAGGAAGGAAATCCAATATAAGTAATATTAATTATAGAGTTAAACCAACCAGTTTAATCATTCACTTAATATCTACCCAAGACAATTTCTACCTAAGACTCAACTTAGATATGAGTACCTACTCACTCCCCCTCAATCACACAGTGATCTTTTACAATGATTAATAAAATTGAAGTCACACTTCAGACACACCAGCTTGATCTTACTTAAAAGTTTCAATCAAGACACAATTCACTTTTTGCTTAAAAGCTCATAAAGTGACAAACAATTAAAACCTGCTTAAAAACAACTAGCTTCACAAACACTTTTTACAGTCTTCTAAAATTCGTGTTCTTTTCTTGAGTGTTTCAGTTCCTTAAATAGATGCTTGGTTTGTGGGCTTTTGCAAATTATCCAGACTTTGATAAATCCCACATTCATCTCCTTGAATTCAGGTGAGTTAGTTTGTTGTCTCCTTGAATCAAGGTAAGTTAGTTATTCTGTTACACTGGAACCAGATAACTAAGCTTCCTAAAGATGCGCCTTGGAGTGCTTATCTTTTTATAATTAATCCCAGATAATTTCTCCTGAATTTACTCACTTCTGTTACGCATCATTTAAGTCAGATAGCAGGTTTGTGATGTCACAACATTTGGTGTGACATCCTGATGTCTTGACCTAAGTTCATTAAATTTTACCTTGTTTGTCAATGTCACAACATCTGGTGTGACATCCTGAACTAAGTTCATAACTTCTTGTTTGTCAAAAATTCTGCCAATTCTTAACATCTACAAACTCCCCCTTTGGCTAATTTTTGGCTAACACAATCTTCTGGTTTTATCAGAGAGCAACAGAGTTCTTTTCTGTTGAATCATGTGAGAGCTAATAATTTGCTCCCCCTCAAACATGTATGTATACTGCTATGACTTGTTTAACAGACTTTGATATACCAATGAACATTCAAATATAACTTAGTTCAGAAGACAGAAATCAACATTGTTCAGATAGCAGGCATTAACAGCAGCAGGCATTGTTCAATACACTTCTCCCCCTTGTTAGACAGAAATTAGGGCCCAACCATTACAGAAACAGAACCAAAACAAAAAAAAACATTCAGAAATACAAAGCAGAATTACAATGCAGAACAGACAATACATTTTCCACCACAACCAGCTTCACTCAGACTCATCATACTCTGTACCCTCTGAATCCTCAGACTCAGCATCAGATCCATCAACATTCCCAGCAACTTCCTCCAGCTCTAGTCTTTGAATTATGTTCTCAAGCTTTTTCATCCTTTCATCCAGCTCTTTGCAAGTTGTCTTGAGCTCTGCAATTAGGGCTGCCTTGGATATAGGAGTCTTGTCAGCAGATGGTCCAGCAGATGTCTCACTTGGAGCTTCAACATCTGCAGCATGATGGCCCAGAAAAAGTTTGTAGTGAAAGGACAGTGGACTTTCCCTCTTACAGATAGAATCCTTATCAGTAAGGATGCCTGAATATTGGTTGAGAATTATTCCACAAAGCAGTGAGGGAAAAGCTATTGGAAGCTTGATTGCTGAGGTTCCTGCATGCTTTAGAGTCTGGTCAAATATATATGCCCCATAATCCAACTTGGTTTGGGTGCCTACAGCACAGATAAACCTCCCAAGCCCAGTAGCTATAGATGAGGTGTGGTTGGTTGGGACCCAGTTGACTGTTCCAATCCTCTGCAGCATAGCATACTTCCTTGTTAACAAGCTAACAGATAGTTTACCTTTGACTGGCCATGACTTGACCTGGTTGCCTGTGATGATTTTGCAGACTTGGTTGTCAGTCTTGCCAAGTTCATTTGGCCCATCTGATTCTCTCCCCAGGTACTGATTTATCACCCTAGGAGAGAAATCTACACATCTTCCCCTCACGTATACCTTCCTGAAATCCTCAGATTTCCCATCAGCACACCCTTCTTGTAGATTAACTATAAACTCTTTGACCAGCAGTTCATAACAAGGAGAAAAGTTGGAGACAGTTTTGAATAAACCAGCATTGGAGATTAAATATATTACCTTAGTGCATTCCAGGGCATTACTACCCAGCTCTCTTTCCAGAGCCACCCTTCTTTGATAGACATACTTCCACTTGCTTACACTAGAGATATGGTGGAAGGACACATTGTCCAGGGGTGCTTCAGGAACAGCAGTGGCAGTCCTAGGAGGTGCTGGCCTCTTTCTGGGTTGGGATGTTGGGACACCCTCCTCAACATCAGAGTCAGATGGAGTTGTGGCCTTCCTCTTCTGAGTGCTGACCTTAATCCATTATTTTGTAGGTCCAAAAGCAGCTTTGACATTGTCCTTCTTGGGAGTTAACTGTCTCTTCTCAAGAGTTGCATGAGCAGTTGGCTTCTTCTCCTTCCTAGCCCTAAGCCTCTTGGATATGCTAGTATTAACAGAAGTTATGATCTCTGTGTCAGAGTCATCATCCAGGTTTTCAACTGGTGGAGGTTGGGAAGCCTCTTTCTCAACAGCTTGATCATCAGGAGCTTGATCATCAGTAGCTTTATCATCAGTAGCTTTATTATCATCATTTGGGGCTTTGTCTTGGCCCTCAGATGTTTCAACATTTCTTGGGACATCCTGTGGAGCAGGTATGTCCTCTTCAGCCTGGTTGCTTGGATCATCTTGAGGAGCAGGCATACTGTTCAGGGGAACAGACACCCCAGGCATAACTCTTTGTTCAGCAAGGATCCTGTTTACAAGTTATTTGATTGATGTGTCCACATAAGCAGATGCTTTGGGGGTACTGGAAGATGAAGGGGTTCCCTTACGCTTGCTGAAGACTGGCTCCTTAGGTCTTCTTGCATGGGGAGTCCTGGGCTTTTGAGCAAGAGGAACTCTTCCTTTGATCACATTTATAGGAGTAGCATCCATTGGTACTACAGATATTGGAGTTGCGTTCACTACGTCTTCTTGATTGAGACCCTCGTCAATGGAGTTAGGGTTCTGATGTTGAGACATTTTTTCGATTGTAGTGGAAATGTGTAAAGTTTTGATAGATTTTGATGAGTTTAGGGATTCAGCTGTAGCATGCAAAACGTTTAGTGGAGCTAGTGGGAATGTGAGAAGCTGAAAACACGTTTGTACATAAATAGAATCTGTTGCTAATGGAGTTTTTAAGATTGGAATACAAACAGTTATTGGCCAGACTGGTGCTGCCATCTGGTGATCATGCCACACGATGTCATGAGACATGCTGGCACTTCTCCATAACTGCTATATATCACATATGCAGATTCCCAATTTACCCCTCAGGTTTTCAAATTGGGTAGCATCTAAAGCCTTAGTAAATATGTCAGCTAATTGCAGCTCTGTGGCTACATGCTCTAATGTGATCACTTTCTCTTCCACAAGGTCTTTGATGAAGTGATGTCTGATATCTATGTGCTTAGTCCTGCTGTGTTGGATAGGATCTTTGGAGATATTAATAGCACTTAAATTGTCACAGTACAATGTCATGACATCTTGTGCGACATTGTATTCTGTGAGCATTTGTTTCATCCATACCAACTGTGAACAATTGCTACCAGCTGCAATATATTCAGCTTCAGCAGTGGATAAGGACACACAATTTTGTTTCTTATTGAACCAAGAAATTAAATTGTTCCCTAGAAAGAAGCATCCTCCTGATGTACTCTTTCTATCATCAGCACTTCCAGCCCAGTCAGCATCACAAAATCCAGTGAGAATTGGTTTACAACTATGAGAGTACATTATGCCATAGTCACATGTACCATTTACATATTTCAAGATCCTCTTAACCTGGTTTAGATGGCTCACTTTTGGTTCAGCTTGATACCTTGCACACACACCTACTGCAAAAGCTATATCTGGTCTGCTAGCTGTAAGATATAGTAGACTTCCAATCATGCTTCTGTACAAGCTTTGATCCACACTCTCACCTTTGTCATCCTTTGTCAGTTTTAAATGAGTGGGGGCAGGTGTTCTCTTGTGACTTGCATTGTCCATCCCAAACTTCTTGATAGTGTTCTTTGCATACTTGCTTTGGGATATGAACATGGAGTCCTCCATCTGCTTGATTTGCAGTCCGAGGAAGTAGGTTAGTTCTCCCACTAGGCTCATTTCAAATTCAGACTCCATTTGAGTAACAAAATGTTTAACCATCATGTCTGACATCCCATCAAACACTATGTCATCCACATATATCTGAGCAATCATAACTTTTCCCTCTTCATCCTTTACAAACAGGGTTTTGTCTATTCCCCCTTTCCTGTATCCATGTTTAGTGAGAAAGGTGGTCAGTCTTTCATACCATGCTCTGGGAGCTTGCTTTAGACCATACAGAGCCTTCCTCAGCTTATATACATGGTCTGGACAGCTTGGATCAACAAAACCCTTTGGTTGCTCCACATATACTTCCTCATTAAGGTACCCATTTAGAAAGGCACTTTTAACATCCATCTGAAATAGTTTGAACTTTAGGATGCAAGCAATCCCTAGGAGTAGTCTGATGGATTCAAGTCTTGCTACTGGTGCAAAAGTTTCATCAAAATCTACCCCTTCAATTTGTGTATATCCTTGAGCCACAAGCCTAGCCTTGTTTTTTGTAACTACTCCCTGCTCATTGGACTTGTTTTTGTACACCCACTTAGTGCCAATCACATTAATGTCATCAGGCCTAGGAACAAGATCTCATACTTCATTCCTTGTAAACTGGCCTAATTCTTCCTGCATAGCAGAGATCCAGTACTCATCATTCAGAGCTTCCTTGATGTTCTTAGGTTCTATCTTTGAAACAAAGCATGAGCCTGAGATCACCTCTCTTGATCTAGTGATGACACCACTGTTGGGATCACCAATTATCAGTTCGTTAGGATGATCTTTCTGGATTCTGATGGAGGGAGGTTTATTGGATTGCTCTGACCTTGCCTCAGTTAAAGTGAAGTCAAGATTATCACTTTCTATTTCAACTTCAGTTTGATTGTCAGCAGATGTTCCAACATCATCAGCAACATCTGTCTTTGCATAGGCATCATCAATAATCACATTTATTGACTCCATTATAACCTTAGTTCTGGAGTTAAATACTCTGTAAGCTCTGCTATTTATGGAGTATCCAAGAAATATCCCTTCATCACTCTTAGGGTCCATCTTCCTTCTTTGATCCCTATCAGCCAGAATGTAGCACTTACTTCCAAATACATGAAAGTACTTAACTGTAGGTTTTCTACCCTTCCAGACTTCATAGATGGTGGATAAAGTTTCCTTTCTTAGTGTGACTCTATTGTGGATGTAGCATGTTGTGTTCATAGCTTCAGCCCAAAAATACAGGGGTAACTTCTTGGCATGAATCATGGCTCTAGCTGACTCCTGAATAGTTCTGTTTTTCCTTTCAACAATCCCATTTTGTTGAGGGATGATGGCAGAAGAATACTCATGGTTGATCCTTTCTGAAGAACAGAAATCTGAGAATTTTTTATTCTCAAACTCCTTTCCATGATCACTTCTTATTCTGACCACACAGCTTGCTTTTTCTCTTTGGATCCTATGGCACAGATCTTTAAATACCTCAAACACATCAGACTTTTCTTTGATGAAGCTTATCCATGTATATCTTGAAAAGTCATCAACAACCACATAGGCATATCTTTTTCCACCAAGACTCTCTACCTGCATTGGTCCCATAAGATCCATGTGCAATAATTCCAAGACTTTGGAAGTTGTCAGATGTTGAAGTTTTGGGTGTGACATCTTGGTTTGCTTGCCTATTTGACATTCACAACAAACTTTACTTTCATCAATCTTAAGTCTTGGGATTCCTCTTACAGCCTCCATAGATATGATCTTCTTTATCCCTCTAAGATGGAGATGACCCAGTCTTTGATGCCACAGCTTCACTTCTTCTTCTTTGGCTAAGGAACAAGTAGATGTGAGGCTGAAATCTTGGGGTTCCCACATATAGCAGTTGTCTTTTGATCTGGCTCCTCTCATGACAACTTTTTGTTCTTCATCAGAAACTATGCACTCAGTTTTGGTGAAGTTGACACTGTAACCTTGGTCACATAACTGACTTATGCTGATCAAGTTAGCAGTTAATCCTTTTACCAACAGCACACCATCTAAACTTGGTACACCTGAGCAGTCCAGGGTCCCAACTCCCTTGATTTCCCCCTTTGCTCCATCTCCAAAGGTTACATAGCTGTATGAGTGTGACTTTAAACCTACCAACAGATTCTTCAGTCCAGTCATGTGCCTTGAGCAGCCACTGTCAAAATACCAGTCTTCTTTAGCAGATACTCTGAGAGATGTGTGTGCTATAGATGCAACAACCTGCTTGGACCATTTGTGCCTATTGTTTCCTTTGATGCATCTGCTCTGAGTAGTGTCCATCTCTAGAGATCCAAGGTTGCCTGGTGAACTTGTTCTTAGGTATGTACTGGTAGCTTTGATCAGTATAAAGACTAGTTTTAGGTATCCAATTTTTCTTGGTGACCTCTATCTTCTGCCCAGGAAGGTGCTGAGAACTCTGATTTGGGTATCCATGCAGTTTGTAGCAAAAAGGTTTGATGTGACCAAACCTTCCACAGTGATGGCATCTCCATCTTTGATATTTCTTTTTCATCATGTTTTTGTCATGATGTTGAGACATCTTCTTGAACATCTTGTTTGACTTCATGGGATTTGGAGTTGTTTGGCTGGTGCTAGCCTCAAAGTTTTGAGCTTTATTAAATCCCAGCCCAGTCCTATCCCCTAAGTGCTTGTTGTTGTTGAGAATGGCATCCAGTGTGTTTGAGCCACTGTTCAGCATTCTGACAGATTTGGACATATGCTCCATTTTGGAGTTGAGTAGGCTGACTTCACTTTTCAAAGCGTCAATGATCTCTAGATGACTTGCCTTTTCAGCCTTTAATTCCTCAATCTGCTTCTTCTGCTGTTTATTTTCCATGCATACTTCAGTGCTCCTTTTACACAGCATCCTGTAAGATGCTTCAAGCTCTTCAAATGTCAGATCCTCATCACTGGATCCCCCTTCAGTTTACATACTCCAGCTAGAGCAGTGATGTGCTTTGCAGATTCTTCTTCTGACTCACTACCTGAGTCTTCATCTGACTAGGATACAGAGAGACCTTTCTTTTGCTTCTTTAGATAGGTTGGGCATTCACTTCTAATGTGTCCATACCCTTCACATCCATGACATTGGATCCCTTTTCCTTGGTTAGTCTTCTCATCATAGTTTGACCTTCTATTAGAGTCATAAGGTCTTTTATTCTCAGAGGTTGAGTTTCTTCCACTTGGTCTGGGCCTGTTTTCCATTCTTTTGAGAATTTTGTTAAATTGTCTTCCAAGCATAGTAATTGATTCTGATAAGTTGTCCTCAGAGCCTACTTCATGACTTTCTTCTTCTTTATCAGTGTTTGAGACCAGGGCTATGCTTTTGTTTTTCTTCATAATTGTATCATTCATTCCCATCTCAAAGGTTTGAAGGGAACCAATGAGCTCCTCAACCTTCATTGTGCAGATGTCCTGAGCTTCTTCTATGGAAGTAACCTTCATGTCAAACCTCTTTGGCAGTGATCTGAGAATTTTCCTTACCAACTTTTCATCACTCATCTTCTCTCCCAAGGCACCAGAAGTATTTGCAATCTCCAGGATGTTCATGTAAAACTCATGAATGTTCTCATCTTCCTTCATCTTCAAGTTCTCAAACTTGGTGGTGAGAAGTTGAAGTCTTGACATCTTCACCTTTGATGTTCCTTCATGAGTAGTTTTGAGGGTGTCCCAAACATCCTTGGCTAGCTCACAGTGATGCACAAGCCTGAATATGTTCTTGTCGATGCCATTGAATAAGGCATTTAAGGCTTTGGAGTTTCCAAGTACTGACTCTTCTTCCTCCTTGCTCCACTCTTCTTCAGGCTTCATTACTTTTGCCTCATCCTTATTGTCTTTGACAGGGTGCTCCCATCCTTTGTTAACTGCTTTCCAAGCCCTGCTATCAAGAGATTTCAAGAATGCTACCATTCTTGGCTTCCAGTAATCATAGTTGGATCCATCCAAGATAGGTGGTCGATTCACAGATCTTACATCTCTGTCCATGTTCCCAAAATTTGCAGTCCCTAGATCTCACCCAGTTATACAGGCAGGGTGCCTTCTCTGATGTCAATTGAAATTCTGAGATCAGATACGTGATGTCGAACCAGATGTTTAAACACTTGAAATCTTAAACAAAAATTAATGAGCTGGTAAATTAAATAACACAGGAAATTGTTAACCCAGTTTAGTGTATCTCCACACTTACATCTGGGGGCTACCAAGCCAGGAAGAAAATCCAATATAAGTAATATTAATTATGGAGTTAAACCAACCAGTTTAATCCTTCACTTAATATCTACCCAAGGCAATTTCTACCTAAGACTCAACTTAGATATGAGTACCTACTCACTCCCCCTCAATCACACAGTGATCTTTTACAATGATTAATAAAATTGAAGTCACACTTCAGACACACCAGCTTGATCTTACTTAAAAGTTTCAATCAAGACACAATTCACTTTTTGCTTAAAAGCTCATAAAGTGACAAACAATTAAAACCTGCTTAAAAACAACTAGCTTCACAAACACTCTTTACAGTCTTCTAAAATTCGTGTTCTTTTCTTGAGTGTTTCAGTTCCTTAAATAGATGTTTGGTTTGTGGGCTTTTTGCAAATTATCCAGACTTTGATAAATCCCACATTAATCTCCTTGAATTCAGGTGATTTAGTTTGTTGTCTCCTTGAATCAAGGTAAGTTAGTTATTCTGTTACACTGGAACCAGATAACTAAGCTTCCTAAAGATGCGCCTTGGAGTGCTTATCTTTTTATAATTAATTCCAGATAATTTCTCCTGAATTTACTCACTTCTGTTACGCATCATTTAAGTCAGATAGCAGGTTTGTGATGTCACAACATCTGGTGTGACATCCTGATGTCTTGACCTAAGTTCATTAACTTTTACTTTGTTTGTCAATGTCACAACATCTGGTGTGACATCCTGAACTAAGTTCATAACTTCTTGTTTGTCAAAAATTCTGTCAATTCTTAACATCTACACATTTGGCTACTTAGGTTTTTTTTTAAATATTTTGCAGGATATATTTATTTTGCAATGTATATTTATTTATTTTTTAATATTTTGGAGTATATATTTATAGTTGTTAATTTTTTTACTTAATATTGATAAATAAATAAATGAAATTAAAAAAAAATTCAACAAAGAAAAATATAATAGAAAATTATTATTGATAATTCAAAAGTGGGTATTACAAATGATTAATTTCCTGCTCGATCTAGATGTCCCCCAGTTTCACATCTACGTGGATGACCGTGTCTTCAAACTCTACCACGAGGTGGTTGAGGTGTCTCTTGTCTTTGCGTGTTTAGTGGAGGAGGTTGTTGTTGAGCCGAGGATCCCTGCGTATTTGTTATGTTTGCAACCATTTGTGCCCAATAACCTAGTGGATTGCTGCCAAAGGCGCTGTCGTAACTTAGTTGAGTGCCCATGTTTTCAAAGTTGGGTCATAGTGGTTGGGTTGGGTTGGATTGGGTGAGAACGGTACAATTGACCGAATGAGGATATTGCATCTTTTTGAGAACGATACAAGGGTGGAGACTATGGTGGACTGGGGTGGAGTTGAAGGAGTTATCGGGAGTATATTGGTGTGGGTTAGGCTCTTGTTGTTGTGATTGGGTGTGTGGCAAGAATGAGTTACAGGTTTGGAAGAATGGTCGATGGGTGTTTGAACTTTTTGACACCAGACGTTCAAAATGGAGTTCTATCCTACAGTCTGGTCAAGTGTTCAGTGATAGTTCAATGACATTCATTAAAGAGGAAGCTGTCAAATCTAACACACATGTGGTCACAGTGTTTAACCGCGATAAAGGGCATTTCAATGTTGATGAGATAATGGATCACCACGAAGGGAGACCGAGGGGATCCTATCGGGTAGAACTAGATAACAATTGGTGTGACTGCGGAAAATTTTAAGTCTTTCGTATGCCTTGCTCCCATGTCATAGAGGCATGTTCAAAGGCTCGATCGTACCCATCAAACTTACTGTCCGCTATTTACCAAGTGAAAAATCTTTGCAATGTCTGCAACAAAAGCTTTTCGGTGGTTGCAAATGAGGACTACTGGCCTACATACAACAGGGAAATAGTCTGGCACAGTGAAAATATGCGAAGAAAGAAAAAAAGGCGTCCTAACAGCACGCGTATTCGAACAAAAATGGATACTGCAAACAAAATGGTGAGACTATGTAGTTCATATCGTCAACCCGAACACAATCGTAAGAAATGTTCCAATGTTGGACCAAGCACAACGACATAATTTAAATCAATGTAACTGTATCTCTTTATAACAGAAGCATCGTTCATTTCATTCATATCATTAAATTCTTACAACTGTGTTAAACTTAAACAACCCAACAACAAGACAACATCATTTGGGCTATTACAAGAACATACATAAATAAAACAAGAACATACATAATTTAAAACATGAACATACATAAATAAAACAACTAAAAAATTCAATGTATCTAGGCTATTACAACCATCAAGACAACTTCATCTGGCGAATGCATGCAAAATTAAGAAGAAGAAAAATTCAACTCATTCGCCGTCTCATTTGGCGAATAAGTGTAAAGTAAATAAAAAAAATTTAAATCACACATCAGTCATCTCAATTGGCGAATGTGTGTATATCTAAAAAAAAAAATCATTTGTTCCCATTCGCCAAATGGTTTGACGAATATGCACCCAAACTACGTTATTTTGGAAATATATCTGAATACTACGTTATTTTGAAAAATAATTTATTAAACTAAGTTATTCAAAAAAAAATCGTCAAACATCGTCAATTTATATCAATATAATACATTATTAACAAGTGGTTAAAATAAAAGTGATTAACCGACAATATAATTTATTTGTTTACATTATTAATCTATTTCAATTTATCAACATCATCTGTGTATTTTGCATTACTAGTAAATGGTTAAAATAAAAGTGATTAATTGATAACATAATTTTCTGTATTATCAATGTATTTCAATTAAATTCAAATTAATATATTTAAATTAAATGGAAAAAAATATGTTTGTTATACTCTCAACTCTCAAATTATACTTTTAATTTTAAAATATAGACAAGAATGGTATAATTCTATTGGAGGATAGGATAAATAGTGCAGTATATTTAATCAAGGTGGCAAAAACGAATAGATTAAATAGATTTAAATAAGTATAACTATTATTTTTTCAAGCTTTTGAAATACTTTTTAGATAAATTTTACTAGAGTCGTGTTAGATTACATATCAACAACAAATTGCAATTAAACATCATTTTGTATCATTCATATTTTTTATGATAACAGTTATACAATTTATTTATTTAAAAAAAGGATTAAATATGATTAAGGTTTCTATAAATATCTAAACTTTGAGGATTGGTCCCTCAAAATATTTACTTCAAACATCGATCTTTCTAAAGTTTTTCGTTTTCAAATGTAGTTTCTGTCGTTAGTTTTAACTAACGGAGGATGATGTGGCAAGCCATGTGCATAGAAATCATTTGCCAACGGTGTAATGTTACTGATCCACGTGTGAAATGAATTTTGCATAATATTTCTAGTCATTATTCATATCTTTTCCCAAACCCTAACTCTTTTCTTCCTCCCCAAATTGTTCTTCTTTCTTCATCTATTCTCTTCTATAGTGTCACCTGATCTCTTCTCTTCTTCCCGAAAACGTGCAACTTCTTTCATTTTGTCATGTCTTCTTCATCCAGGGTTAGCAATTTCGTGTCACAACATTCCATGATTGCCACCTACTGTGAAGGGAAAAGTGTAGATGCAATGGTACCTCGATTGCATACATGTGCGAGAAGGGAAAGAACCAAGGGAGATTGTTTTGAAGATGCCCTTTTTGGAAGAACGCGGGTACTTGTAATATGTTTGTTTGGGATGATGAGTTTGCTTTAAGGAAGGAAGATGTTAAAGTGTTGAATCTGAATGTAGCAAGGATGAGAGGGATATGCAATTTGTGGATACATTTAAGGAGCTTTATGAAGCATCAATGAAGAAGAACAATAGGTTGAAGATGAAGTTAAAGAAGGAGGAATTTTATGGAAAGTTGAAGACCATATGTGTTGTAATTCCAGTGTTGGTCAACATGTATTTTGTTGTTAGATGTAACTGTTGAATTGATATGTTAATGTTGTTTTGTTTTGAA
Organism: Lathyrus aphaca; assembly: GCA_963966055.1. Classification (NCBI taxonomy): domain Eukaryota; kingdom Viridiplantae; phylum Streptophyta; class Magnoliopsida; order Fabales; family Fabaceae; genus Lathyrus; species Lathyrus aphaca. The sequence goes on from OZ014519.1 coordinate 222,287,963, forward strand.
CAAGTCCTTTTGTAATATTTAGGTGTTATGTGTAACACCCTTTCTACCACATCATAAATCAAGCAATTTAAATCATATATCAGAGTACAACTCATTAAAAGGACATCACATTTACTTCTTAAATCAAAAATCATAACATCACATAAAGTCATGTCCCGTAACATGGGTTTATAAAATCATTAACAACACTATAAATCTTTCCTCAATAGTTATGCAGCGAAAAACATTAATAAGTCATAATTCCTCTTTTATAAAATAAAACTCATAAGTCATCTCAAATATCATTTTATCAAAATACTTAAATAAAACTTAACATCTTAATACCATTAAAACATGAACATTCAAGCGAAACTCATCCCGATGTTACTGGACACGGAGCAGGACTCCACTTCTAACTAACTCGACGACTCAATATCTTTGAGTTAAGCACGCACCGAGCTAACCTTAATTATCTGCAGGACGGCATAATAGACCATCACCAGAAGGCAGACAGGGTGAGTAAATTCACATTCAATCAGTGTTGCACCCCAAAATTTGCCATCATATCTTCGCCTTTGTTTGGCTTTTGTCTCACACATATGCATTACATTAGGACATGTTCATAATCATGCATATTATTGGTTTTCTCAAGGCATGAGATCGGAAGATCCTTTGAGTCAAGGTTTCTTAAAATTTTGAAGTTTATTTCACTCAAGTTTAGGGATGGTTTTTCGAAGCTCTATCATAGACGAGGTTTGAAGATTCATTGTGACTAAGGTTGTTTTTCTCCTTGCTACTTAATGTACCGTTCATTGAGGAATTAAATCAAGATTTAGGGTGCACCAAATTGAAGATCTATTTACAAGGCTCTAAAAATACCAAGTTTCTCATCAAATTTTCTTATCAGAATTTATTTCTTTTAAGTCCCCTTCTTCATAGAGAGTTCAAGCTACATGTGGATTGATGTCAGGATATGGTTGATTTGTTTTCAAGTCGTGATGGATTTGTTTACTAAGGGTATTTTAGTAGATTGTATTAAAATTTAAAGATACAAAGAGCCTGCTGGCTGCTGAAGGGCTAGTCCGCATGTTTAACTTGAAGCAAAGTTCTGTTTTGAAAAAAAAAAAACAGTAGAGAAAACTCATAGGCATTCGGTTCTCAAGAAGACAGTTTCTTCCTCGTTTTCAACCTCATAAGAATTTATTACAAGCAAAAGTTGGAAACAAAGTTCACAATTAAAGTTTCAAATAATTGTCCAAATAGAGTACGATATCGTATGTACGAGATTGTATGAAAAAAGAGTTATAATACTACCAAGTTACAATGCTAAAGCTTGAGAATCACAATTGCCTTAAAAAATCTAAGTTTTGAGAACACTCTTTCACTCCATTTCCTCCATTGTACAAGGTCGCCAAGGCTTTAATCACCACCATAGTGACATCATCGACTAGCCAGTATATCATGCTCCAATCTACAAAGCAACACGAAAACAAGTTCAGAACCATGTTTCAAGACTCAGAGTGAGGTCATTGATATTCTTCACAATACTTGTCATCAGCTTCACACTTTTGAGAGGAAGTGCATCAGTTCGGTGGACTATTATTTGTCACTTTTCTTCCTAGAAATGACCTCAGTTCAGCCTAGAGATTTCCATAATGAGATCAACCTCTGCCAGAATATTGATATCATTTCCTTACAATTTCAAGAAAATAGCTGCGAATTTCGCGAAGATGTTGTTTCAAAACTATTGGACAGGATAAAGGATCCTGACATGGAGCTAGAGATAATCGAGACACTACTGAAAGTGTGCAATTAACTAGATAAGTATGCGATCAAGTGCAAGAGGATTGTTCTAGAGTATGGTCCTTCCTCCACTCCAAAGCTCCCTTTTACCAACAAACAAGAGAAGTGCACATCAGGGTCATGAGCCCAGGTTAACTTATCAGCAAGACATTATCACTTCAGGTTTAATACAAAAGTCAAATTCTACAATTTTTTAATAGAATTTTCAGAAAGTGTGGAAGGAGTCATTGGCTTACCACATGAAACAAGTGGTTTGAATGAATATAAGGTTACTTGTGCACCAAGTCTTCATAAGCATTGTCTATTGTGCTCCTCATGGCCAAGATGGTTTGCAAATTAGTGCAGCCCTGATATCAGAAGAGGTTTTATAATTCACTATGATCATCTCTTAAGCAAACTATGAGATAGTCAGTTCTAATAAGTTAATTGGTGAAGCTATACCAAACAATACATAATGTCATAGCAAGAGAGATGAAGCAGGGTGTCACAACCAAAACAGAACTCGAGACAAACAGTGAAAGCTAATCTTGTACATCAGTAAAAATCAAAGCTTCAGCATTAAGTAACTTATGTTTCACCATAGTAAATTTTCAAACTTTTTAAATAACAAGCAAACAAAAAGAGATAAGGAGATGATTTCACGGATTTGGCAAAATTGCTTTTGGTTGAGGAAAAGCAACAATAGGCATGATATAGATAATATCGGATATTTTATGGTCAAATAAGAGGAAAAGCAAAAAAAACAGAAAAATAGAGGATGGCAGAAAGAAATATCACAATTTTGGAAAAGAGTTTTAGGGCATCAAAGAAAGCAATCAGAAGAATAATGCAAATGGAAATCCTGTAGCTTTTTCAAACATACAAATACTAATTTCTCTACACTATAAAAAAACAAGGGTTATGTTCAATCAAAGGGATCCTAAAAATTACAAACCCTAGCTAGCACACCATCAGAAACCCTAGCCGCACAAAAAAACTCAGCATACAACAACAAACCATAAAAGAAGAAGAAGAGTAGTTCAAAGTAAGCAAAAAGAGCCTCGAGTCAGAAAAATACCTGTGGAAAGTCGTCCCTCTGAGAACATTCAGAGCAGGTAAACTCGTTTTCCCTTTTTGCTCCACTTTTGTGTTTATTTTTTAGCATTGGCTTCGTTTTTTGGTCTGTATCTGGATGTTTATCAATGAATGTTTGAAATCGTTTTTCGAAATTTAGGGTTAGGTTTTTCTCTTTTTGTGGGTGATTTGAACGATTAGCATTGTGATTCGATGATTTGATGATGTGATGACGTTCGACTTTCGAAAGCAATTTGTGACTGAGTTGAAGATGTTTTGAGGGAGAGATGAAAAAGAATGGTTGTTCTCAGTATTTTTGTTTCAAAAAAGAAGAATACGTTTAGGAGCTTTTATGCTTAATATTGTTTTTAAGAGATTTTATTAGGATTTAAGGAGTAACCGTTGGGTTTTGCTTGGTTAGTGTGTTTCATTTATCAACCCAGACCACGTGTTTTTTTATTATTAGATATCGTTGATGTGTTTGTTTGCATTAATGAGGATCTTTTTCTCTTTACGAGAGTTGATAGGGGTAATTGTCAGTTGAGTTTTTTTTTTTTTTTTGAATTCCAATATGAATATTGACCGATGATGCTTCAAGTGGCTAGGTTTTTTTAATCTTCTTTGTTGATTGATTGGGCCTGCATGGTAAATCAGGGAAGACTTTATCCCACACCCCCCACTTATACCCATACCCCCACAGCAATTTTTTTTGGACCAAATTGCCCTCATATAAATAGTTAATAAATCAAATTTACTTTCCATTTTTACCATTCGTCCAAAAGTTACAGAGAGGAAAAAAAATTTGATTTTCGTACGTGTTTACCGGAAGACTACAAGTATGTCTTCCGGAATGGAAAATTGTGTACCGGAAGAGTTTGTGAAAGTCTTCCGGTACCGGAAGAGTTTGTGAAAGTCTTCCGGTACCGGAAGACTTTATGAAAGTCTTCCGGAATGGTTTAAATGACTACCGAAAGACTTCATCAAAGTCTTCCGGAATGATGTTTTTTAATTTGCCTACCGAAAGACTTTGATGAAGTCTTCCGGAATTGATTTGTGTGTACCGGAAGACTTCAAGAAAGTCTTCCGAAAATTGATTTTTTTTTATTAAATAATTGTTTTTTTGTTTTTTTTTTCCAGTGGTGCGATCACGCGGCAGAGATGGGAGGATACCAGTGCGATCGATGGGACGGGGCGATACGAGTAGGACACGCGCAGATGATGCTGGTACATCTGTAGCTGCAGCTGACCCTGTGGGGTATCCTGGTGGTCCGTACGATACCAGTATTTTGGTTTCGTACGAGCATCACGTGGCGAGACGTGTATGGTTTGGTGAGGTAAGGAAATTATAATTATTTAGTTTTGAATAATAACCGAAATTATCTAATTTGTTTATCTAATTTGTTTAATTTTATTTGATTTCAGGAGAGAGGGGCAAAGAAGGAATTGAAGGTGGCGGGACATGGGTTGAAGTTGACCCAGATGGTTCCACAGCAGCTTCCACCGGAGATTGAGGGTATCATATTTAGATCCGATTTATCTTCCTTGCAGAGATCGAGTTTGAAGAAGATTGATGCAAACTTGGTTTCTGCATTTGTGGAGAGATGGCATATAGAGACATCTTCATTTCACTTGTCGTTCGGTGAAATGACGATTACTCTAGATGATGTGGCATGTCTGCTTCATTTGCCTATCAGGGGGTATTCTGGAACCCTCAACCCATCAGTGAGGAGCTAGCCATTGAGTGGGCGGTTGACTATCTTGGAGTGTCATCGAGAGTGGCACTTTTCCAAGTTCGTGAGTGCAGAGGTTCGTACTTCAAGATAGAGTGGTTATATGATCGATTCGTAGAGCATCGAGCAGCTTCATCCTGGGCATTTGCGACCAGATGTTATTTGATGGTATTAGTGGGCTGCACCATCTTTGCGGATAAGTCATTTACACTCGTGGAGGCGCGATACTTGGCATTATTTAGGGACATGGATGCGTTGTCCAACTATAGTTGGGCAACAGCTGCATTGGTGACATTGTATAGGTTTCTTGGAGATGCGTCTATGTTTAGTTGCAAACAGCTTGGTGGTTATCCGACTCTCCTACAGGTATATATTTAAATTCAGTTTATTATGTTAAAGTTATATATTTAAATTTAGTTTATTAATTTTCTTATGTTAAAGTTATATATTTAAATTTAGTTTATTATGTTCATTATGTTATATTTAATTATTATGTTATTGTTTTTTTAACAGTGTTGGATTCACGAGTATTTTCCTACACTTGGGAAAAAAGGAGAGAATTGGATACCTGCTCAGAACTGTGGTCTCCCGCGAGCGATGAGGTGGACGTACAAACAGGGGGCGTTAAAGGTGGATGAGTTGCGACCCATTATGGATGAGCTGACACCGACTGATGTCATATGGAGGCCGTTCGAGGATCATAGAGTTCATCGTCGTTTTGATGAGATTTCTCTATTCAGGGGTTGTTTGAGGTGGGGAGATACTATTGTTCCATACATGCCTGACAGGTGTCTTCGACAGTTTGGATACCGTCAGTCCATTCCACCTGCACCCATTGATCCTAGGATGGCTGGTGACATTGATGTTGAGTGGATTAGTTACACCCAGAGCGTTGGCCAGGTGATTCGTTCTGCTGCACGGGCGACTATCCCATTTGAGGTAGAGGATGGATACCTTGAGTGGTATTATCGTGTTTCGCATCCTCGATTGGTACCTCCTACCTATGATGAGCCGCCAGTTGCATCTATTCCTGATTACGATGCGGGACCATCTGATCCTGCATGGGATTCTGTGTCTACCTTGATTCATCGCTACCTTCAGCAGAATGCAGCTGAAGAGGATGATCCACATTTTGCTGATCTGTTTGCAGCTTTACGTATTGCTCGTTCACAGTGATGTATAGTTATGTTTACGTATTTCTTAGACTTTGTTTCTTAATATATTGACATTTGAACTGATATTTATGTTATATGTTATTTATAGTTTTTCGACAAAATAAAAATGATTACCTGAATCCAATTTATGTTATATGTTATTTAAGTGAAAATAAAAATGAAAAACATAATGAAATTAAAACATATAATATAATTCATGAATAAAAATGAATAACATAGTTTATAATTTATAATGTGTTTGTAATATAGGCGTAAGTTGTTGCCAATGTTGTAGACGCGCAGCAAATCCTACCATCCACGATGTTGCTGCTGGAGAACGAAAGTTCCTCCAATCTGTTGTCACTGGTGGCAATGGAAATCCTTCTTTCATGTTAACCTATATTCAAAATTAAACAATACATTATTTAATGTTACTCAAATAATTTACTAATAATATCAAATTATAACAATGTTTACCTGAATCCAATGATTTGAGTTTACAAATCCAATGCAATAAAATGAGACATTCGGTGAGAATGTAGTTGTCATAGGGAAGAAAGTCAAACATTCGACTCCTAGACAGACAAGTACCACGTTATACCGATTCGCAATCACGTAACCCATATCTGGTAGAGTCAACCATTTATTTATTGGTTGAGAACCACTTCCCTCTATCTTCAAAGAATCTCTCACTTCAGCTAACCGATCAGCAAATAAATTGGCATATAAAGCTGATCTTTCATTATGTATAATTTCCAACTTAATTTCCATACTTAGTTTCCTCCAATGTACATGCACAGCCTCAATTGGTATCGGAATACCACTAATTCTATACCCTGCCAACTCACACGCGCAAGGTAATCCATAGGTGGATCTAAGAGTACATCGGCATCTGTCTTTGTTAGTTCCAATATAATCAACTCTATTTAACTCTTCATCAACGCGCCTCAATGCAGCTCGCGACACTGAAGTACGTAAATATGTGTAAAATGGACTTGAATGGACATGTGCAACTTCATACACACTCTTTTGAAAAGAAGCTCGAATGTTGCTAATTTGTATCTTTAAGTTGTCATTCATGGCCTCCCAACATTTGACCATGTCACCAATACTGTTACCCAACATCTGCTTTAACTTCCAATGAGCAGACTCAACCCTATAATAATACATATTTAAACTAAGTAAGAAAAATACAAAATTCACAAAACGTATATTTTGGGATCTAAATCAAAACATACCGATTAGTCGTCGTGTTACCCATATGTAGGACTCGATTAATCCATGCGCAAACAAACCTTTGTCTATGTGGTGTCAACCATGCGTCGTTCACGTACTCAAAAAATTTAGGACAATCAACACACTCTTGCTCAAGTTCTTTTAAATGTTGTGCATACTCAACCTCATCACTAGCCCATACAACATCCTTCCATAATTTGCCAATTGACTCCTGCATATCAGGATCCACTAATAGTTTCCTTTTTGCACCAACATTTTTGTTAATGTGAAACTGACATAGCAAATTATTTGTCCTTGGAAACACAGTCTCAATGGCTTTCATCAAAGCAAGATCTCTATCTGTCATCATAACTTGTGGAAATAAATCTTTTTTCACAAACAATTTTTTAAGCTTATCTAACACCCAACAAAAAGTCTCAGTCTGCTCAGACTCAATATACGCAAATGCGACAGCAAAAGTCAACTCGGTAGATGTCATGCCAACAATTTCAAACAAAGGTTGTCTGTATTTGTTTGTCTTATAAGTGCTATCCATAACTAACACAATAGGAAACATATTCAACAACTTAACTGAATCTGGATGTGCCCAAAACATATCTTTAATAACTTCAGAGTCATCTCTTTTTCTACTCCAATAAACATAACCTGCAGCCTCGATAAGCTTAAACAAATGTTGTATCTCACTTCTAGGACCTCTTATCTCTTTTTCCATCATACTCTTTTGCTTGTATATTTGTGTGATACGAGTGACACAATCTGGATCTCGCTCGTACAAGGAATGCAATATATTTCTGGGTGCAACCTTTCTCTTTGTTAAATCAGCAACATGTTGCTTCTGATCCGCTGTCAACCTACCAACAAATGAGTGACCTTCTAATCTATCGGGTAAATCATGGTTATGAACGCCACATTTTACATCAATCTTCCATCCAGATCCATCTTTTGTCGGAGTTGACCTGATCTTAAATGGACATCCGCATTTTTTGGTCGCACTTTCTATTCCACTACTAATATCCTTGTATTTCCCACCTTTATCGCAACCAAATATTATTTTGTTCTTTCTTCCTCTCTTGCCTGTTTGTGTATCTGAACGAGTGATGACGACCGTCACTTTATTTCGTAATCCAGTGTCTTTGACCCATCTTATCACCTCTTCTCGTGTACCAAATCTCTCTGTCGTTGTAAATACATCTGATGTATTCACACATATCGGTTCTTTTTCGTATAAAGGTACTGCACCTACAAAATAAAAATATTTTTTTAAAAAATTAATAAAAAAAACTAAAATAATTTAAAAAAAAAAAAATCAAACCGGAAGACTTTATGAAAGTCTTCCGGTATTGTACTCTTACAATACCGGAACACTTACATAAAGTCTTCCGGTACACATATTAATTGATACCGGAAGAGTTAATAAAAGTCTTCCGTACCGGAACACTTTTATTAAGTCTTCCGGTGAACACACATCACAATACCGGAAGACTTACATAAAGTCTTCCGGTATGTTAATTAACGTACCGGAACTCATCCCCAAAGTCTTCCGGAACGTCTATTTTTGGACAAATTTTTACTTTAATCTGACGGTCTGACCAAATGGTAAAAAAAAAAAATAATAAAATAATAATAAAATAAAATATTTTAAGGTTAAAATGGGCATTTTTTAAAATTTGTGGGGGTACAGGTATAGGTGTGGGGGTATATGGGAAAGTCTTCTAAATCAGGTTTTCATCAACCCATGCCCTAGAAGCAACATGTAATGTCATTTTAATGGGCCTTGTTTGATGGGTTGAATTGGTCCATATGTTCATTGTTCAGTTTTTTTATATATAAAAAAAAAACTATTTATATCAAATGTCAAGATAAAGTAATAATAATTTATTTTTATTTTAAAATTGGTTTGTTTCATTATCTTTTACTTATTTTATTTCATCTAAAAAATAGAAAATCTAAATTTATTTATGTTAGAATTTGTGTGCTTCTAAAGCTCATATTAGAAATCGGATTAATATTCCTAATTTGGTATCTTTTTTTCATGGTTGTGCGAATGATTGATCTAGCTAGTTTACTATTTTTTTTTTGGATTGAACTTGTGTCCGTTTGATTATAAGTCCTCACTTGCTATTAGGTTGTGTGTTGATTATGTGTATATGTTTGATCCGTTCTCGCATTTAGACTATAATTTGTCAAATAAAAAATGAATACTTGCACACTAAGAATAATTGTTTCGAAGGATAATTTAATCTCTTGGTCCAACACTAAATAAATCGTTTACCCGTAAGTCGGTCATTTTTATGATTGTCATCTGCATGATAGTACGCATCACAATACCAAACAAATACGATTTTATCGAATCTCTCAAATTAAACAACGAAAGAACTGAATTCTGGAGTCTAGCATTCCATGGGTTCTTGAATGAATCACTCTTGAGACTCGCCCCACAAGACGTGTTTCATTCTCTCTTTCGTCTCTAAAACACACTCAACAATTAACCTTAAACTAATGCTAATCAAGATTTTCCATTACAAACATTCAAATTATTTTCATAACAAATTACGAAATAACTTAATTATGGAGTCTATCATTCCACGAGTTCTTCAATGAATCATTCCTGAGGCCCGCCCCATGAGACGTGTTTCATTCGCCCTTTCGTCTTTTAAGACACTTAATTATTACATATCATATAACGAAAGAACTGAGTTCTGGAGTCTAGCATTCCATGAATTCTTGAATGAATCATTCCTGAGGCTCGCCCCATGGGACGCGAGCAAACAAGCCAACGCTTAGCAGTTAGAGAGCGGTTTAAATAATCATTCATTAAAAAAACCAACAAACCGTAGTTGTACGAACTACGAAGCTCTGACTTTCCCATTGCACAAGGGAATACGTAGGCACAGGGATTTTAATCCTTCGCGAGCACACTAATAAAAACTAACCATTTTCCCATAACAATAATAATAATTAAAATACGCATTTCCTTTAAAACAAACAATCTTAGCAAATCTTTAATCATTAGAAGAAGACAAAGACATAAGTTAGCATTCAAGTGCATATTAGTCTAAGAGGTTCCCATTGAGTACAACGGACGTGAGGGTGCTTATACCTTCCTATTGTGTAACCGACTCCCGAACTTAGAGTAGTGGTTCCGATGAGCATTTCTTATCCTTATTAAGTCGTGTATATATCTCAATTTTCTCTCGTTAGAATAAATAGAATTAGGTGGCGACTCTGTTGTTTTTTTCGCGTCCATCGCGAGGATCGTATTTTTCGAGGTACGACAATAAGATAATATAGAAATGAGAATTTAAAACATAAACAACAACAGTTCATTCATAACTCATTTATACATATCATCATCATATCATAACAAAATTCACCATTACTCATTTAATACACATCATCACATACATCTCATCATTCCACAAATCAATACAATCATGCTATGTCATTTAGAATGAAATGCAAACTCTTACTAAATGCATGTGGTACTGAAACATCCTCATGAATGGACACTGGGCCATCAACCCTCCCCTAAGGGAGCACATCATAAACACCAAATCACTTCAATCCACATAATGAGATTGAAGCTACCAATGGACCAAAGTGCCCTCATAAATTCAATGCCATGAATGTAAGACGCAATATACATATATCATCCTCAAAACATCATAACATTGCATCCACATTCATTATTAAACAATCATTCCTCATACTCATTCATAACATCATGTACATACTCATGGAGCATCATGCAATGCACTCATCCTACATCATATCTCTACATCATGAAATCATACATCATAACTCGAAGAAAATCAAATAATTCATGATACATCACTTAACTACTAACTCTACTCATATAGCCTCTTAAAACATATTATAAGACAACTCTACAACATCATAGCATACTAGAATATATCACCTCAAGACAGTTTTCAAAATAAAAGCATTTTTCGAAGTTTCTCAGGGCTTGCTAAGCAAGACATCACGCTCACTAAGCGCCTAAATCACTGACTCTTCTCGCTAAGCGAGTTGTAGCTCGCTAAGCGAGCTTCGCAATTTTGCAGAATTTTTCTGTGATTTCCAGCCTTTTTCCTTCTGCGATAAAACCCCTCAAAAACCCATAATTTAAAAACATTACCTCAGAAAACCTCATTAACATCAACATCCATTATAATAACATCATCTATATCATGTACATCATTGTATTTATCAAAATCATCATGAAATCATCATCAAAAACACAAAATCATCAATCAAAACCCTATTCCCTAAACTACACCACAAAACCCCCAATTCCATTCCCACATAATAATATTGAAAGGAAAATACTCCTCATACCTTAATTTCCGTAAGCTTTCGATAAACTCTTCAAAAATCTTCCCAACCTTCAAGCCCTAGCTTTTCCTTTTCTCCAGATCTCTTCTCCCAAAAGTGTGATCGTTCCAATTGATCGCACTCTCCAACTTTCCCCTCTTTTGTCACTCTTGCCCCTATGACCTCTTTAGTCTTTCCCCATAAAACCCTCACTTATTCTCCATCAAATGACCACAATACTCTTATCCTCTAATTACTTTTATTTAATTTAATTTAATCTCAAATAATGAAATAAACCACTAAACTTAATATTTCTAATATTACTAATATATTAAGTTAACCCCAAAATTCCTTAAAACATCAATATACATCATAAACATCAAAATTCACAAGAAAACACATCAATTAAAATCGACTTTGGGGTGTTACAACTCTCCCCCACTTAAGAATTTTTGTCCTTGAAAATGTACCTGAAGCAAACAACATCAGATACGACTCTTTCATCTAATCCTCTCGCTCCCAAGCCAACTATCACCAGCTGGTCCACTGATCACTCGAATTTGTATCAATTATTTAGTATAATTTCCGATCATTTATGTTATTAATTAATTTGTTTCAAACGATATTACGTGAGTTTTGTGTTTGTTTTGCAGATATTTAATTAAACTTGACTTTTGGAGGAAAAAATGAGAAAGGAAGCTTTTTGGACAAGAAACCAGGGCAAAACAGAAGGAAAACAACAGAAAAATGCATTTCTGCATTTTACTTGTCAAACGATCGTCTCATTCTTCAAACGATCGTCTCAAAGTCAGACACCCAACTCCAATCCAAGTTGAGAGTCTCATAGCCAAATTTGCTCGTCTCAAATATTCAAACGCTCGTCCAAATTGAATTATGAGAAACTTATTTACACGCACCAGTCAAAACCAAAAAGAGACGTTACACGATTTCTTCTCGTTCAGCTGAGAAACTTTCTCTACCCTAATCAAGCTTAGTCCAATTTCATCAGTCAAGGCCCAAGCTAAATCCATTCCTATAATTTCTCAACAAACGAAATTCTAGAGGCTATAAATTGCAGCCCTTGCTACTTGAATCGATATCTCCTTTTTCACCCATCTCTTACACCATTTTTCTTTATTTAGTTTTTAAGTTTCTTTATTTTATGTAAAAGTAATAGTTCTCCACATCAGAGGACTATTACAAATATTAGTTTTAGGAATCTTTCTTTTCCGTATTTTATTTTTCCGATTCACATTCAAGAATTCAAGAGTTCAATATATGATTCAAGCATCAATTAATTGCAGGTTATTTATTATTATCTATCTTTCTCACCTTCTTATTTAATTTCCTATTTATATTTTCATTGCCTTCTTATTTAAATTTCTTAATTATGTTATCGTCTTTAGTTTATTATTGTACCTGCATATTTATTTTCCTGTCAATGTCTAGCTAAATAGTCTTGATTCGGCGTATGAGGACAGTCGTTACCAACAGGACTCGGTAGAAAATAATAGGTGCGAACTTATGATTAAAATTCTGTTTTGGTTTTAATTTCCAAGTTTAATTTAAATATCTTTCTCACGAGAGTGAGAGGTTACTTAGCACGGTTTTGTCACGAGAGTGGGAAATTAATTAAGGTTAGAACCGACACAGCAAGAGCGCTTTAGATACGTTTAGGATAATATTAGCTTTCAAAATATATTTCTTAATTATCGGGTGAGCGAGAGCAAAATCTTGGAATTAGGAAGTATGGCTTTAGTTAATACTGTGAGAGCGTGAGGCAGAGTCTTTAAGTCAATTTATTCTACGGAACTAAGTTATAATCTAATTAGTAACCAAATTCTACATAGTCCTTTAGGAACGTGGAATCCATATTCTGGTCTCTCTTTATTATCTTATTTTATTAGTTTTATTTTAAGTGCTAGTTTTAGTTTCGTATTAATCAAACATCATTTGCCTTAGCTTTATAAAGTAACGATAAAGTACAATAGGTTGACATTGGTCTTTGTGGGATCGATATCTTTTATTACTACGCGATAGATTATGCACTTGTAGTTAGTAACCGTTAGACTCAGAAAGTCGTAATCAAGTTTTTGGTGCCGTCGCCGGGGACCAAAAGTCAATATTGTCATTCCATTGTTGCACCGTATTGACTAAGGCATTTACTTTCTTCTCTTTATATCTATGTATCACCCAAACTTCTTCTATGATGATAACTCCCAATATTTTGAGGAATCACACTCAAATTCTCCCTATGATTACTATCCCCAATATTTCGAGGAACCGCAAGAAGCCCATAATTCCAACCTAGAAATATTAATGAATGATCTCAATACGACACATACTCATGCCCAATATCTCTCGCAATCACACATGAATCCCCTCTATGATCGCCATTCACAATACTTCAAGGAAAAGCAAGAATTTGTTAATTCCAACCTTGAGATGTTATTAGAAGATTTCATTGAAACAACAACAAATGCTATGATAGAATCAATTATGGAGCGCTGTGTGGAGGCACAAACTCTTCAGAATGAAGAGCTTAGAAGACAACATCTCGATACTCATGAAACTCTTGGGTAGATAAATGCAATGGTCGAGTCCCTCGTGACTCACATTGAGGCATTGGAGACCCAAATCTTGCTACTTGCACTAACACCTATAGGACCTTCCCCTGAGGAAATTGCGTATGTTATAACAACTAGTAGTGGAAATCAGCTTGAAATTCCTAATGAGAGTGATTATGAGGTTGATGAGAGTGATTATGAGGATAACGAGAGTTCTGGTGAGGAAAATACACCTACATCATTTGAATGGGAGGTTGTCATAAAGGTAGGAAATGAAACAACTATCGATACTCCTTCTTATACCCCACCATATCCTTTCTCGTATAAGTTTGTAGAGTCCAAACCCCAAATGTATGCGAAGGCATTGGAAAATATCCACACAAAAGCACATTTGTCTAAAGTCTTGCATAAAAAGAGAAAACTAGAGGACCTTGAAACTAGGGAAATTATTAATCTTAAGTGGGTAAGGTTGACTTTTGAGGTGTTAGATGAAATAACTAAGCCCAAACTTGAAAAACGAATAATTAGCATAGATCCAGAACCACCACCACAAGTTTAAAAGAATAAACAACACCACAGAAGGAAGAAAAGAAAAGGCGAGGGATATGTGAGATGGCTTGATAAATGGCCATGGAAACCGAAGAATTAACACTCCTAACCGTCGAGCTATCAACGTTAAACAAAACATTGTGTGGGTGGAAACCCACCAACTTTTATTTTAATGTTTTTCTTTTATTGTTTTTATCTGTAGAAAATAAAGAAATGTATCGCTTGCCACATTTTAGCTACATTTCGGCTAAATGCCTCTAAATGACAATCCCTTAAGACGAGTTGGTGCCCACAGATATTCCTACGAATGTCGCTGCTGATAGTGACACCAATGATGAGTATGATATGAGATGACATGTCTCTCTCATTCGTAACTCATCTCCTCCTTTTTGTCTTTTCGGATGGTCAGATTTCACCTGCACACACCGCACCGTATTTTTCTAACATTCTTTGCAGGTACTTCCTTCAGAAATATGCAATATGATGAGCGGCTTCATGAAACGTAAGTTCCAACGAATCCATATAACTTGTAATACAAGAAGTCGAAGTAGAAGTGGTCAGCAAAGGCAAAGACAACTTGGGAAGAGTCTGAGTGAATTTGGTCGTGGTGGCACGAAATGACATCCATACAGGTTCTATTTTTCCTTTTCCACCTTTTATGAAAACATTGAGGACAATGTTTGATCTAAGTGTGGGGGAGGAACGTTACCACTTTTATTTTATCATTTCTAGTTAGATTTAATATTTTCCAGCATGATTTTAAATTTTTCTATTTTCGTTGCATCTTTGCATGTGCTGTCAAGTTCTTATATGTGATTTTCGTGTTTAACGATTTCCTATCCCCTTAAGCCTCCCCAAATATTTTTAAAATAGAGTTTCTTTTGAAAATATTAGGTTATAGAAGAAATTGAGGTTATATTGTGAGACTTGGGAAAAATCCGCAAGATCGGTATCGTCTTAACATCATGAGCCTCTCAATTATGGAAATTGATTTGAGTACTTATTATGCCATAGCCTTAAGTTCTCACCCTTTTAGTAGTCCCTTATTAGTTTATATTAGCAGTCAACACCATCCTAAGCACACACTAAGTAGGAAGTCGATGCAAATAAGTGTATGATCTCAAAGTTAGAAGAATAAATTAAGAGAAAAATGAATGAATGAAAATAAATGCTCCTTTTAAGTTAGGTGGTCCTTACCCGATCATTTAGCCCAATAGTGTAAAATTATTTATTTTATTTATATTGCAAAAGAAGAAAAAAAATGATGAAAACGAGATCATAGTCACTAACAGACTATCCTACCATGAGTGTGAAAGGATAACAAACTTAATGTGATTGCGCCAGAATGAAAAGGGAAGAAAGAAGGATGAGTGAGTTAGACTTAGGTATAATGACATGATTCGGATTGGTTTGTAAATGAGAGAGGTTGATGACCTCAAAAGCGGAATTGTGTTGTTACGATATCCTTAGTGTGTGAGCAAGTACCTATCAAAACAAACTTAGCCGAAGTAGAGTTGGTAGCCTAGGACGAGTATTATGTTGAACTATTTTTCTTATGAGCCATAGTTTGCTTGAGGACAAGCAAACATTTATGTGTGGGGAGTTTGATCACTCAAATTTGTATCGATTATTTAGTATAATTTCTGATCATTTATGTTATTAATTTATTTATTTCAAACGATATTACGCGAGCTTTGTGTTTGTTTTTCAGATATTTAATTAAACTTGACTTTTGGAGGAAAAAATACAAAAGGAAGCTTTTTGGACAAGAAACCAGGGCAAAACAGAAGGAAAACAACAGAAAAATGCATTTCTGCATTTTACCTGTCAAACGATTGTCTCATTCTTCAAACGATCTTCTCAAAGTCAGACGCCAAACTCCAATCCAAGTTGAGAGTCTCATAGCCAAAGTTGCTCGTCTCAAATATTCAAACGCTCGTCCAAATTGAATTATGCAGAAACCTATTTACGCGCACCAGTCAAAACCAGAAAGAGACGTTACACGATTTCTTCTTGTTCAGCTGAGAAACTTTCTCTACCCTAATCAAGCTTAGTCCAATTTCATCATTCAAGGCCCAAACTAAATCCATTCCTATAATTTCTCAATAAACCAAAGTCTAGAGGCTATAAATAGCAGCCCCTGCTACTTGAATCAATATCTCCTTTTTCACCCATCTCTTGCACCATTTTTCTTTATTTAGTTTTTAAGTTTCTTTATTTTATGTAAAAGTAATAGTTGTCCACATCGGAGGACTATTACGAATATTAGTTTTAGGATTCTTTCTTATCCGTATTTTATTTTTCCGATTCACATTCAAGAATTCAAGAGTTCAATGTATGATTCAAGCATCAATTAATTGCAGATTTATTTATTATTATTTATCTTTCTCTCCTTCTTATTTAATCGTCTATTTATATTTTCATCGCCTTCTTATTTAAATTTCTGAATTATGTTATCGTCTTTAGTGTAATACCCCGTATTTTATTTAAAACTCTGAACAATATTAATTTGAAATAATGTTATTCCGGAATACTCTAAGAAATTTTAATGGAACCAAATAGAGTAATCAACGGGATATTATTTTATTAATTGATATTAGCTGACTCATAGGTTTTATAAAATATCGGATTAAGAGACATTTTTGGATACTCTCTAATTTTGACCCATTGGTAAATATATATATATATATATATATATATATATATATATATATATATATATATATATATATATATATATATATATATATATATATATATATATATATATATATATATAATGAATATGAGAGAAAGAAGAGGTTGGTAAGAAAAAGAAGAAAAGAAGAAAAGGAGAGGAGAAGAGAAGAAGAAGAGGGAAAACCCCAAAAGCTTCAATCCCTCATTTTCGATCATCCGCCCGTTGAATCAACTCAATCTTTTCGCCAATCTTCATCTCTTGAGGTGGGTTCTTAGTTAGAAACTTTTATCTTTGATTATGGTTGAGTTTTAGAGATTTTTGTGGTTAGGGCTAAATTATAAAATCTAAGAAAAATCAGAATTTAACGGTTAAAACTCGATTAAAACTTAACTAAAATACTCTTATGATGTTTATAAACATGTTCGATTATGTTTTTCTGCAATGGTTGATGTTTGGGAGAGATTTGGTGTGGGAGAAGTGTTTTCCCGTAAGGCTGGAACTTTCTGAACTGGTGTAGCTCGCTCAGCGAGCATACCTCGCTCAGCGAAAGTTCCAGGGCGATTTTCGCTCAGTGAGAAGGAGCTCGCTCAACGAGACTTGTAGGTTCCAACCTTGGTTTTTAATTCGTAACTTATGATCCGGGTATCCGTTTTTAGCGTTTCACATATCGTTTCGAAGCTAATGATGAAATCTATATTTTGAGATCAAGAAATGTTAGTTCCACCCGACTTTTACCCGACTATTCGATTAAAAGGTAACAAAATGTAATTATGGAGTTGTGAGTTAAAGATAAGGAATGGTGAGACTTGTGAGACACCTAAGAGTTCGTGGACTAATAAGAATTGAGGATCGTGCTTGATTGTGTTTCTCTTAGTTAGCTTGAGGTGGGTATTACATTGAGTCCCACAAGAAGCGAGAGCTAACTTGAGGTGGGTATTACATTGAGTCCCACGAGAAGCGAGAGTTAGCTTGAGGTAGGTATTACATTGAGTCCCATGAGAAGCGAGAGTTAGCTTGAGTTGGGTATTATATTGAGTCCCACGAGAAGCGAGAGTTAGCTTGAGGTGGGTATTACATTGAGTCCCACGGGAAGCGAAAGTTAGCTTGAGGTGGGTATTACATTGAGTCCCACGGGAAGCGAGTGATAACTTGAGGTGGGTATTTCATTGAGTCCCATGAGAAGTCTAGTGGTTCTTACTTGAGGTGGGTGTTCCACTGAGTCCCACGGGAAGTCTTGTACGACGTATTGCTGGGTTGTTCCGTTTCGACTTGGTTATTTTTGAGAGGAACCTTTGTACTCGTATAATTGTTATGCTTGACCTTTAGAGCCGAGAGAACTCTAAGATAGGGAACCCACTAAGATGTTTTATCTCACCCCATGTTGATGTTGTTATTTCAGGTACTTCAGGTTCCGCTAAGGGTAAGGATAAGGCGACTTGATTATCCTTACTAGTTGATGGCTTAGTCTTCCGCTGTGGATTTTTGAGATCTTCAGATCTAGTTCTTAGATCTTTTTGTAGTTGAACATATTGTACTATTTTATAGCCTTGTTTAGTACCTTATGTTGTAGTGGCTATATTTATACAATGTGTTGCTAAGAACTTATTTGTATTTCAGTACCAAATTATTAATATTATATATGAAAAATATGCTTTAGGTATGTCTTTTGTATATGGGTATTACAGTTGGTATCAGAGCAGGTCGTATCCTCGACCTAGCCTTGAAATATTATAAGTGTTTCCTTCCGTTCATACACGTTGACTTGCGATAGGACTAAGTGTTATGTTTATGGTATTGAGCCTGATCAACTTAATCATGTTTTGATGACATTTAGGAAATATGGCTTGTAGACGTGGAACTCGTGCTCGACCCAGTGTCACTCCTCCCGGTAACGATCAAGCAGGTAGCGATAGGAATGCTCCTATGTTCCAATTTATGCAACAAATGCAGCAACAACAACACCAATTCATGCAAGAAATGATGCATCAGAGGAGTGGGGGCCTTCACCCTCACGTGGTTACTCCTGGAGCTGTGCGAGGAACATTTAGAGACTTCTTCCGCATGAACCCCCAAGAGTTTCATGGCGGATTGGATCCGGTTAAGGCTCATGAATGGGTGACTGGAGTAGAGAGGATATTCCAGATTGTGATTTGTAGTGAAGAAGACAAGGTGACGTTTGTGTCACATTTACTAAAGGGTCATGCTGCTAGGTGGTGGGAGAGTGATTCCAATTTGATGATGGTGCAAGGGATTCCAAGGGTATGGCAGCAATTTAAGACGGCTTTTATGGATAAGTATTTCCCGAGTTCCTTGAGGACACAAAAGGAGTTAGAATTTCAACAATTGAGGCAAGGGAGCATGACTGTGACCAGTTATGCTGAGAAGTTTGAGAACACGACAGCCTACTCTAGGCAGGCTATGTATGCTCCTGATGAAAGGTGGAAAATTGACCAGTTCTTATTTAGGCTAAGGGACGAAATCTCGCATAGTGTCTCTCAAAGGGAGTTCACTACCTACTCTGAGATGTTGAGACAATGTTATGTTACAGAACATAGTTTGATGAAAGTGCAAACAAAAGCAAGTGCCGGAAGGGCGGTTCAAGGAGATAGGGGAGAGCTAGTCAATCTTTTAGGCCGAGGCCTCAACTCTTCAAGGGGAAACAGGTGTCGAGTCCTAGATCCAGTGCCTCTCCTTCTTGTTCCCGATGCCATAAGAATCATTTTGGTAGATGTAATCTGGGTGCCGTGGTTTGTTTCCTTTGTCAGAGAGAAGGACATTTTGCTAGAGATTGTCCCCAGAAGAAGGACCAAGTGCAAGCAAGAGTTTATACTATGGATGTTAGGAAGGCGAAGGGCGACAATTTCTTGATTGCGGGTAATTGTCTTGTTAACAATCATCCTTGTCTTGTTTTATTTGACTGTGGAGCTACGCATTCTTTTATATCTACTAGTTGTGCGAAGCGACTTAGGTTGCAACTATTTCCTTTGTCTCCTCCAATGGTGGTTACTACCGCTATGGATGAAACTGTCGAGATGCCGCTTAAGTGTGAGAACTGTATGTTGTCCGTGGATGGTAGAATCTTTCAGATTGACCTCATTTGTTTGCCCCTTAAAAAAATTGATGTTATCCTAGGAATGGACTGGTTGTCTGCTAATTCTATGTTTATTGGATGTGAAGAAAAGTTGTTCCTCATTCCCTCTGTTGAAGCGCCTCCGAAAGATGTTCTGACAACGATCTTAGAAGGTACTGTTGGAATGGTAAATTTTCTGTTTGAACAAGAGAAATTTGTTTTGCTTGTCCTTACTAATGAGGAGAGTAATGACCAGCAAGTTTTGAACATTCCGATAGTTTATGAATTTCCCGATGTTTTTCCTGAAGATGTCACTTCCTTACCTCCGATGAGGAAAGTTGAGTTCTCAGTCGACCTGATACCTGGAACGACTCCAATATCCGTTTCCCCTTATCGAATGGCTCCGCTCGAGTTGAAGGAGTTGAAGGATCAATTGGAGGATTTGATGGCAAAGCATTTTGTAAGGCCTAGTGTTTCACCGTGGGGAGCTCCTGTGTTATTGGTAAAGAAGAAAGATGGTGGTATGCGGCTGTGTATCGATTATCGTAAGTTGAACAAGGTCACAATCAAGAATAAATACCCCTTACCAAGGATAGACGACCTTCTAGATCAATTGAAAGGAGCCTGTGTGTTCTCGAAGATTGATCTGAGATCGGGCTATCACCAAATTCGTGTAAAGAGTTCTGATGTTCCGAAGACTGTGTTCAGAACCCGTTACGGTCATTACGAATTCTTAGTGATGCCTTTCGGTGTGACGAATGCTCCAACTGTTTTTATGGACTACATGAACCGAATATTTCAGAATTATTTGGATAAATTTGTGGTGATCTTTATCGATGACATTCTTATCTATTCTCGTACTCCGCAAGAGCACGGAGAACATCTAAGGATTGTCCTATCGATACTGCAGGAAAAACAACTTTTTGCTAAGTTTAGTAAGTGTGAGTTCTGGATGTCAGAAGTCAAGTTCCTTGGACATGTTATATCACAGAGTGGTGTAGTTGTAGACCCTTCCAAGATAGAAGTTGTAATTAATTGGGAGAGACCGAAGAATGTTACCGAAGTGAGAAGCTTCCTAGGTTTGGCAGGTTACTACAGAAGGTTTATTAAATGTTTTTCTCAGATGGTATTACCGTTAACTAAGCTCACTAGGAAGGACTTCGCTTATGAATGGGATTCCAGTTGTAAGCAAAGTTTCGTGTGGTTGAAGGAGAAACTGACAACTGCTCCAGTCTTGATTATTCCTGATCCTAACAAATCTTATGAAGTGTTTTGCAATGCTTCAAAGATGGGTTTAGGAGGTGTTCTCATGCAAGAAGGTCAGGTGGTGGCGTATGCTTCCAGACAGTTGAGAGTTCATGAGAAGAATTATCCTAAGCATGATTTGGAATTAGCAGCCGTGGTGTTTACCTTGAAAGTGTGGCGGCACTATTTGTATGGTGTGCGTTTTGAGATGTTTAGTGATCATAAGAGTTTGAAGTACCTCTTTGATCAAAAGGAACTGAATATGAGACAGAGGAGATGGATGGAGTATTTGAAGGATTATGATCTTGAGTTGAAGTATCACCCCGGAAAAGCGAACAAAGTGGCAGATGCCTTAAGTAGAAAAGTGATTCATAGTGCCGAATTGATGGTATTGGAGTATGCATTGTTAGAAAAGTTTTGGGATCTTAATCTTCAGTTTGTTTGGACTTCGAATGGTGTAATCATGGGAAACTTGAATATTAATTCTACCTTGAGGAATGATATTCAACAAGCGCAAGTTTTGGATGAGAAGTTGCAAGGACTGTTACTCCAACAGGGTTTCGTGAGAGCATTAGATGGGATCATCCTATTTAATCAAAGAATTTGCATTCCTGATGATGATGTGTTAAAGAGAAGGATTCTGGAAGAAGCACATAAAGGTTCTTTTACGATGCATCTGGGTTCTTCGAAGATGTACCAAGATTTGAAAAGGGAGTATTGGTGATCCGGGATGAAAAAGGACATTGCGGTATTTGTGTCAGAATGTACGGTGTGTCAGCAAGTGAAGATTGAGCACCAAAGGCCAGGTGGATTGTTACAACCTTTGGATATCCCAATTTGGAAATGGGATAGTATCTTTATGGACTTTGCAGTAGGTTTACCGAGTACTCAGGGTGGCTATGACTCTGTTTGGGTGATTGTGGACCGACTAACGAAATCTGCGCATTTCTTAGCCGTGAAGACTACATATAAGACAAGTCAGCTTGCAAGGTTGTTTATTGTTGAAATTGTGAGATTGCACGGTATCCCGTCCAGTATTGTATCAGATAGAGATCCGAAATTCACTTCGAGATTTTGGAAGGTGTTCCAACAAGCCATGGGTATGAATTTGCGTTTGAGTACTTCTAATCATCCTCAAACAGATGGTCAGACGGAATGTACGATTCAAACGATAGAGGATATGTTGAGAGCATGTGTTTTAAAGAGTAGAGGAAATTGGAAAGAACTTTTGTCGTTGATCAAATTTTCTTACAACAATAGTTACCATGCAAGCATCGATATGGCTCCGTATGAGGCTTTGTACGGAAGAAGGTGTAGAACACCGCTGTGTTGGTCGGAAGTGGGTGAAGATAGGATCTTAGGACCGAAAATTATTCAAGAGACTACGAAAAAGATTCGTATGATCCGAGAAAAGATTAAGCAAGCCCAAGATCGTCAGAAGAACTATGCTGACAATCGAATGAGACCTTTGGAATTTGTTGAAGGTGATCATGTATACTAGAAAGTCACTCCGAGGTTGAGGTTGAAAGGACCGTTTAAGTCACGTAAGTTAAGCCCGAGATACGTAGGACTGTATCAGATTATAGAAAAGATTGGTGAAGTTGCTTACCGTTTAGCCTTGTCGCCATCTCTATCCGAAATGCATGATGTTTTTCACGTATCCCAACTTCGTAGGTTTGTTCCTGATCCTCTTCAGCCTATTCTGCCGGATTCTATTGAGATAGAAGCGGATTTGACCTTCGAGCCCCAACCGAGCCGTATTGTTTGGAGAGAAACCAAAGTGTTAAGGAATAAAGAGATACCACTTGTTAAGGTGCAATGGGATGAGACGCATTCGGGCGATTCTACGTGGGAGTTGGAATCATAAATGCGGGAATTATATCCTCACCTGTTCAGGTAATCCTTTAAATTCGTGGACGAATTTTTATTTAAGGGGGGGAGGATGTAATACCCCGTATTTTATTTAAAACTTTGAACAATATTAATTGGTAATAATGTTATTCCGGAATACTCTAAGAAATTTTAATGGAACCAAATAGAGTAATCAACGGGATATTATTTTATTAATTGATATTAGCTGACTCAGAGGTTTTATAAAATATCGGATTAAGAGACATTTTTGGATACTCTCTAATTTTGACCCATTGGTAAAAATATAAGTTTTATATTTTTATATATAGAAGGAATATGAGAGAAGAGGTTGGTAAGTAAAAGAATAAAAGAAGTAAAGGAGAGGAGAAGAGAAGAAGAAGAGGCAAAACCCCAAAAGCTTCAATCCCTCATTCTCGATCATCCGTCCGTCGAATCAACTCAATCTTTCCGCCAATCTTCATCTCCTGAGGTGGCTTCTTAGTTAGAAACTTTTATCTTTGATTATGGTTGAGTGTTAGAGATTTTTGTGGTTAGGGCTAAATTGGAAAATCTAAGAAAAATCAGAAGTTTAACGGTTAAAACTCGATTAAAACTTAACTAAAATACTCTTATGATGTTTATGAACACGTTCGATTATGTTTTTCTGCAATGGTTGATGTTCGGGAGAGATTTGGTGTGGGAGAAGTGTTTTCCCGTAAGGCTGGAACTTTCTGAACTGGTGTAGCTCGCTCAGCGAGCATACCTCGCTCAGCGAAAGTTCCAGGGTGATTTTCGCTCAGCGAGACCTGTAGGTTCCAACCTTGGTTTTTAATTCGTAACTTATGATCCGGGTATCCGTTTTTAGCGTTCCACGTATTGTTTCGAAGCTAATGATGAAATATATATTTTGAGATCAAGAAATGTTAGTTCCACCCGACTATTTGATTAAAAGGTAACGAAACGTAATTATGGAGTTGTGAGTTAAAGATAAGGAATGATGAGACTTGTGAGACACCAAAGAGTTCATAGACTAATAAGAATTGAGGATCGCGCTTGATTATGTTTCTCTTAGTTAGCTTGAGGTGGGTATTACATTGAGTCCCACGAGAAGCGAGAGTTAGCTTGAGGTGGGTATTGCATTGAGTCCCACGAGAAGCGAGAGTTAGCTTGAGGTGGGTATTACATCGAGTCCCACGAGAAGCGAGAGTTAGCTTGAGGTGGGTATTACATTTAGTCCCACGAGAAGCGAGAGTTAGCTTGAGGTGGGGATTATATTGAGTCCAACGAGAAGCGAGAGTTAGCTTGAGGTGGGTATTACATTGAGTCCCACGGGAAGCGAGAGTTAGCTTGAGGTGGGTATTACATTGAGTCCCACGGGAAGCGAGAGTTAGCTTGAGGTGGTGTCGCTCCCCGGATTTCCATCCTGGTACAAACGCGAAAGTGGCGCGGAAAAGAATAGAGTCGCCAGCCAGACATTTTTATCCCGAAAGAACGGGGATGGTAATGCTGCACAAACCAGAAGAAAAGAAAAGGAAGGACACGGGTCCTGCGAACCAAAGAGACTAAGTTCGGGAGTCGGTTACGACCTGAGAAGGTATTAGCACCCAGATCGTCTGCCGTACCCGACGGGATCCACGCTTGCAAAGAAACTGTTTCAAAGGGTGAGGGTATGAAAGCTGCTGCAAAGAAAACGAAATGAACTGGATAAAAGAAAACTGAGAAAGGAAATGAATGAGAAAACAAAGAGAGAAAATGTAAGGAAAATAAAGATTGTGTTCGAACGAGCCCTACCCCGCTGCCTACGTACCTCATCAGGACAATGAGGATCAGAGACGCCGTAGTTCCCCTAACTAGGGGTAGAAAAGAAATTTCTTGTGAATTAAGGCTTGAACTGCCTATGTCAATGCTCAGGTATTGAAGACTTGGACGACGAGTGCATAACCGTCTTGCAAAATGACAAGTAGGAGCAAGTTCGCGGACGGAGCGAATGAGATGAGAAAAGAATTCCCGAAGGAAAGACGCTTATTGTTTGTTTGGTGTTTTTTAGAAGCTTTTTATGAGTGGAGTTTGCATAAGTAAGTGTACCTAAGTCTTACTCACTGGGATGTGTACGTCTCACATCATCCCGAAATGGAATGCGTAAGAGGCACACCTATCTATGGAGGAAATCCCCAAATTTAGTCCCACAAGTGAAGACTCAGACACACTGACCTACTAACATTTATTAAGTGTTTTTGTGGTTTTTTGGTTAAGAAGTGTTTTTTATCTTTTCTTTGCAAGGTAATCTCATGCTAAGACCTATCCACCACGAGGGATAACTTACACCTCTCCCCGAAACGGAACGCGTGCAAGTATCTCATAGCAAAGTCTCGTGTCACAGGAGAAGACTCAACCTTTATTAAAGTGAATTAAAAAGTTAAGTTTGAAGATGAGAAGAGATAGCACCAAAAGGATCTCAAAGGTAAAAGTCTAATGGGGGACTAAGAATCCTAAATGTTGTCATGCATGGATGAACCTAGGTTGGTGAGGTTTAAATTCTATCCTAATGAAGAAGAAGGAAAGAAAAGAAGAAGAAGAAGAGGGATGGGTAAGGCCTAAGCCCAACAATCAAAGGGTTAGCACAAGTAAGAATATGATGAGAAGAGATGAGATTTGGAGATGTGGGAATCACATCCACACCTCTCACTTACCATAGCCCCTGAAATGATTAGCGAACCGCAATAAGCATACAATGAAAAATAAGAACATTTAAACATTACGCAAACCAGAAATGACAATCATGAATCAATCACAATCAACAAAATTAGTACCTATCCCTAGGACAAAGACCAATAAATCCTAATAGGATGGCATAAATGCCTTCCTCAAACTATGTTAGAAAGAAGGAAGAAAGAGGCACGAAACGCTACCTAGGAAACAAGACTCCAAACAAATATTAAATGACATTAGGAAATTATGAAAATAAATCTCTAAAGCCAACAACTAGCACCTAACAATGCCTCAAAATATCTCACAAAAATTCACAAATATACTCCACTAAATAATCGCACAAAGTCGCTTAGGAACAAGTAACGTAAATGCACAAGCACGACTTACAAAACTATGGATAAAATGGAATTAAAAATATAAGAAATTTTTTTTTATGAACTTTTATGAGTCTCTTAAAAGATGCAAAAAGAACGGAGTTAAAATAATGAACGAGAGAGGAGAAACAAACTTTACAAGATGATGCATTAATTATGGAAACTAATTGAAAAAGAAATTAAAAGAGATTCGAAATAAAAATGAAAATTAATAAAATCAGGAAATAAAAAAAATGAAAAAATTCTAAAATGGATTATGAGATTAAATATATTTTTTGTGGAATTTTACGAATTGTTTTAATATTTTTAATGAATTAAAATGAAACTAATAAACAAAAAGGAATTAAAAAAAATAAGAAAGGAGAAGGGAGGTGTGACTAGCAGTAAAAACAACTAAAAAAAGAATGGGCCAGGAGGGGGCGCACATAGCAAAGGCTCCCTAGGCCCATCACAAAAGGTCTGAAGGTCCATGTGGTGGGACGCGGTCAACAGTTGACTTCAATATGACGCGTTAGATCTAAGGACTTATCACGGTAATCTCATCATGTGGCTGGAAACGCAGGAGAGCACGGGTGCTATGATGAAACGTATGCGCAGGATTCACTAACACAGGCCCTACCGGACGGTGACAAGTGTCACCGCTGGTATGGGCAAAATCACAAAAGATGATTGCCCTTATCTCTAATCCTTTTGATTCCCTCAACTTCTTTCTTTATTAAATTTCCTGATAACTTAAATATTATTTTAACAATTTTTTAACATTCAAAACAAAATAAACAATACAAAAACACAGAAAAACAAAAGGAACAAACCCTCTCTTTCTCGCTGTTCAGCTTCTCTCACTCAACCTCTTCTTCTTCAACTTGACCTAGCGCCGCCGCCGTCCAACTCTGTTCTCGCTGCCTAACCACCTCCAACCACAAAACCAAACGAAACTCCTTCCTTGCTTTCAATCCAAAAATCGAAACCACAAACAAACAAGCAAGCAAACCAGATCGCAAAACGAAGCTCAATACAACATCAACAACAACATAACTCAATCAGTATATCAATACAAGAATCGAGCAAGTAGAAAAGAATTTTGCCGACCTACGATGTCGTGATTTGCATCGGTGACGATGAAGACGAAGATGACCAACTCGGTTGATGAGTAGTGATGAAGAGTATGAAGCTTGATGTTGATGTTGCAGTGATGATGATGAATTCTCGGAGAAGCTTCTTCGTTTTTTTTTCTCTTCAATTCTGCGATGGTGAATCTCTGCTTAGGTGAGCTCTAACTGAGATTTGGTTGATGATGAAAAGTGACGAATTTTGGTTTTGTGCGATGTGCGATGAAGGAGAGTCGATGAGGGAAGGGGAGAATGTCATGGTGTGCAGTTGAGAGAAGAGAAGGAAGTTCGTGCATTTACAGTTGAAGCTGAAGATAATACGCAACCTGATGACAACATTTTCTTTCTCTGTTATGATATGATGAGCTCTCAATTTTGTTCTCTTTCTTTATTTCTCTGTGAAGAAAAAATGGATGAATTACGGGAGGATGGTGAAGTAGTGATAAGGAAGGGTGATTGAGGTGGAAACAAATTGTGAGAGGTGAATGTTAAATTGAAAAGAGTTTTTTCCCGATTTTGTTGGATCCAGAAGAATGATTAACTTCTGGTTTTTTTGTTGTTGTTGTGGTGAAGACTAATGGAGGAGAGTCATGAGCTTTGGTTGATGCGTGAATTTGTGTGATGAATAATTTGAAATCTCCTTCCGTGAACTTGAAGTATGATCCCAAATTTGTTATCCTTTTCATTGGAGTTTTTGTAACCGAATCCTTTTTTTTTTCTGTTATATTTATGTGCCCCTTAAGTCATGACTTGCTCATACTTTTCTTGCTCCCATTTACATGTGTGATCATTGTGAATATCAGTATCATGAAAAGCGTGAGTCAGTGCGTGGTCCCCGCATGCGTTTTCTTTGCAAGTTTATTAAATGAATTTTTTCTACTTGCCATAAAAAATAATGTGACCATGTGAGATCAATGGATGATGACTGGAAGAGCTCATTACAGATGGATGTGATGAGGTGGACCGATGGGCCCCTTTGGGTTTTTTTGTTTTTTTTATAAATGATGAGTCTTGATATAAAATATAAAAAAATAGAATAAAAAGAAGATTAAGAAGAATGTGAGAAATAAGATAGATTAATGAAAATAAATGGGAAATGAAATTGAATGTGAGGAAAATGAAACTAGGTGAATGGGATTTTTATTTTATTTTTGATATCAATATGGGATAAGTTAAAAAAAGAAGGATAAAAGAAAAGTGGATTTTGAAATGGATATCAAATAAAATTTGAAATGAACTTGGGTAAATCTTTTGTCGATATTTCCAATTGGTACGATATGCCTTGAATCAGTCTGAACTAATCACTGGGGAAAATAACTTCACGGATGAACCACTGAAGAAATATCAAACTCTCAATCAAGCCAATGTGCACCAAACTCCAACATGAACCATTGTTCGATAAACCAAATAACTTCCACACACCACACACCTTTACACTGAATACGCACTGCCTGAGTGTTACACCCCAAAATTTGCCCTCCACAAGACAATACATTGTATCTCAATAGGTTCACAAGGTTCACAATGTTCACAATACATCTCATGAGGTTCACAAGGTTCATAGGGTTCACAATTAGTCAGAAAATTTGACAATTCCCTCAGACAATGCATCCTCCTAAGCACTGCATCTTAAACTAGGGTTTTGACTTTCATCAGGCTAAATGGACTTCCAAGACTTCAAGTGAGCTTTATAGCATCCTATATGTGTTCAAGAATCCCCATGTCAAGTTTCAAGACTTTCCCAAAAGATTTGCTCAGTCAGATGATCAGATAGGTTAAAATCAGTCAAAGCAGTCAAAAAGTCAAACGAAGGTCAACTGTGGTCAAACCAAAGTCAAACTTCATGATTTTTTGCCAACATCAATTATATGAAGTAAAATTCATAATTTGATCAAGGGTTGATCATGATTCATCAAAGAGATATCAGATCATCAAGAATCAGGAGTTTCTAAATTAGGGTTTTCACAGGAAAAGTCAACTGAACTTTGACCAGCCATAACTTTCACATGCTTCATCAAAAATTTTCCATCCAAAGCTCATTTTGAAGGAAATTTAATTCTTTACAACTTTGTGTATCACAAGCCAAGCCCAAAAATGCTTCATTTGGAAGGTATGAGCTAAGACATTATAGGTCCTTTTGAAAGTCAACAAAAAGTCAACAACTTCAAAAGAGCATAACTTGAGAATGGTAAAAGATATGGACATGAGACCAAATAGGTTGTTTATAAGACTCTTTAAGATTTCCAAAATGTCCAAGAACACCTTTATAGCATTTAAATTGAAAGATTTGTGCGCTTGCAAAGTTGGGAAATTTTTGAGAATTTTATGAAGCAAATAAGGCCTTAAAGTCAATTTTTGCTAAATGAGCCCACCTAATTGCCATTCAAACTTTACAAACTCATCAAGCACGACCCAATCCACTCATTTTATGATTTTTTATTTTTTATTTCATATTTATTTGAATTTTATTCATTAAAATACAAATTAAATTGAAATAAAATATAAAAATCATATATTTGATTTGATTTTTGTTTCTAGAAAGTTTTAACACTCATTTAAACTTGATTGATACCATTTAAATTCAGATCATCCAAACATAGCAAGGCTAGATCAAGAATATTCAAAATTTAAGATCACATCTTTTTCAATCTCCCAAAGTCCAAATATCCACAAATTTGTTAAAGTCTTGACCTAATTTCATTGAGTGGTATATATACAACATGAATACAAGCATTGCACACGAATTCAGAGCCTCCCATAGCATATTTAAACTTTGAAATTTCACTCAAAAATCAAAATTCGGATTCATCCCTAGAGAGTGTTAAAAGGTATTTTAAGAACATGGAGAGGATCCTTGGACATCACAGAACCTATCCCAATCCTCAAAAGCATCATAATCGTGTTCATATGCATCAACCGAATCCACTTTGTTCTTGATTTTTTTTGTTTTCGATTTCTAATATCTAAGCATTATTAATGATTTTTGATGGTATTTTCTGGTTTGTGATGAGCTTTAGGTTATATCTGGGCTAATCGATTGAAGTTTTGGTGCCTAGGAGGAATTCCACCATTATTAGGGTTTCGGACCTCATTTAGGGTTTCACCATTTGGCCCATATAAATGAGTTCTAAGGACATGGATAAGTTGTATATGACATCAGGAATTCAATAGCACTGTTAATTTCACGAAATTGTATTGTTTGGTTAGAGTTTGACATTCGCAGGTTTACATGCGAACAAAAAATCGCAGGAAAGTTCGTGGTAGAATTCGCAGCAAATTACGCAGGTTCAGAGGTAGGAGACGAAGTTGCTGCGTGCGAAAGTGATATTTGAATTTCGTAAAAGGCTTAAAATGAATTTGTTTCATCTATATGTCACAATGAGCGCGTAACTCACCTGGTTTTGGTACGCGTACAACATGAGAAATGGCCTGGGTTCGAAACCGGCCAAAGAAATTTTTTTTTTGCTTTGATTTATTTTGTTTTACAGGATAACAACAAAACCATATTGGGGTGGATTGCTACCAGCTGCGTGCAGTGGCCCAGTTGGTTTTGAAGCAAGTTGGCCAGGTAAAGGACCTGGGTTCAAATCCCAGGTCCTGTTTTTTTAGGTTTTGTTTCATTTATTTTGTTATTTCTTTATTTTTATTCTTTAAATTAATTAAAATAATTTCTAAAAAAATACCTAAATCATTTTTTTTAATAAAACTTTATATTCTTTTCAAATTCATATCATTTTCTTAAAATCTAATTAGCATAATTATTTTATTATATGTTTTTTTAATATATGTATATATATATAATTTAATTAAGTTTAAGTTAATCCTATTTTCCTAAAAAAATCTAACCCTAATTTCTAAAAACCCTAATTTTTTTTAAAACCCTAATTTATTACCTTAATTATTTTGTTTAAATATTAAACTTAATAATTTTTTTTTCTAATGTATATAATTAATTAATTAATCATGCTTTATTTTGTAAATAAATTAGTATATGGGTTATTATTTTATTTTTATTTCAAAAATTCTTAAAATTTGTTTATTTATTTTATATATGTTTTGTATATTTATGCTAACATTTTCTTTCTTATAATTATTTTTTACTAACCCTTTTTATTTATTGCTTATATTTATTATTTAATTATTCTTATTATAAATGTAACTGTAAAAGCGTTGTAATAGTCGTAGTTTTTTTTTATCGTTAATTTATTTATAAATATTCTTGCTATGGTTAGTAATATAGGGAGTGATAACCTATTTGCTTTAAAATTAATTTAGATCACTAATCGTAAGATAAAAATTTGAACATATACACGCACGCACGTAAGTCGATCTTTGATCGCCATCTCACTTCCTAAGGTTATCCCTCATGTTGCCTAAACAAAAAGGTCAAGTAAGGTGTCTAAAAGCAAAGTTCCTTCTCATAAACAAATCATCTAGTCCCTTTCAATATTAAAAGATCAAGTCCCTTCGAGGTTGCCTTCGTAAATGATCTTGTCCCTTTCGAATAAAGATGATAAGTCCCTTCGTATTGCTAAGACACCTTACAGTTGCCTAAACACAGATGACCCTTCACATGTCCCTTATCACATCCAAGGTAATGACTACCTATTCCTTAATAATAGGGATAGTCTTACCATTGAAAGAACATTTAAGAACAGAAAAGATTTAACATAGGGTAGGTTCCTCTTAAGTACTTGCTCATTTTTTCATCAAATTACTTCATTACACTTCACATTTTAAACAATTTTCAAAACAAAGTCTTTATATATATCCATACAAGGATCATTATAAAGTACTTAAGAAATTTTTTAATCACACACTACACTTCTCAAAACAATTTAAAGTGAGCTAAGTAACTAAGAGCCCATGGATAACCATGGATATAAAGGGTGCTAACACCTTCCCTTTGTATAACCTACCCCCCGAACCCAAAAATCTTTTAAGGTCTTTCCTGTTCTTTTATGCCCTTTCCTTTGGATAAAATAAAAGCCGGTGGCGACTCTTGCTATCCGCAACATTTAACTAAAGTCAGTTCTCCCACCGTGTTACAGAACTGACGACTCTGTTGGGGACTAATATTAAAGAGGGGTACCCTTAGGAATTAAGATCACTTTAAACTTGTTTGCTTTGTTTGCTTTACTTTGCTTGTTGGGTGCTCTTATGTGTGAAATATCCTAACCCGGATCTAGTGTACCTTAGGTAAATGGCAATAGACCAAGGAAACTGTACGGCGTATACCGATATGGTTGATCTGGTGGCCATAGTTAGTGTGACTTCTTGGCTGGTGCTTATGTTCCTTAAGCAAGTTGAGGATAATATGAGGCTGCCATATGTTGTCAATACACTAACTGACTTTTAGAACCCTAGTCATCCCATCTTGGCCTTTAGAAAGTAGTGAGATAACCGGCTTTGGTGAAGACTGAAGTTGGTTGATACTCGATACTACGCTCATTGAGATCTTAAACTTGGAAGGTTTTGGTTGGCAAGTAA
Organism: Lathyrus aphaca; assembly: GCA_963966055.1. Lineage (NCBI taxonomy): Eukaryota > Viridiplantae > Streptophyta > Magnoliopsida > Fabales > Fabaceae > Lathyrus > Lathyrus aphaca. The sequence continues at coordinate 222,320,876 of OZ014519.1, forward strand.
GTTGCCTACTGAACAACCACCCTTGTGAAGGATCAATGATATTGAGATCCCTTAGAACCTGGTTACTTTATAGGACAGGATGAACCAACTAAACTTCAGGGGAGGGTACTTACCTTTAAACCTCATGCAAGCCTTCAAACCTAGGGCTATTGTGTGACTTGTTTGTGTGTGCCACATGTTTGTGATTGAGCATAACATCATAGCATCATCATGCATCATAAGCATAGCATTTTCACTAACCATTTCAAGGACCAAAAGATTTATCTTTGTTCTTTGTTGCAGGTCATGGCTTCTGCCCGTAGGAACACTATTCGGATCTACTTTGTAGGAATACCTCCTAAGCTTAAAGAATTGGTCTCTCAAGTTTCTGAAAACTCCCAATTCATCAAGAGACATGGTCACCTATTGGATCTAGTCACTTCAGGGTTCAATGAAGACATGATGAGTGTTCTGTTTCAGTTCTTTGATCCTAAACATCATTGTTTCACATTTCCCGATTATCAGTTGGTTCCTACAATGGAAGAATTCTCCAAGCTTCTGGGTATACCTATACTTGATCAGAAACCCTTCACAGGCTTAGAGAAAGAGCCTAAGCCTGAAGTCATTGCTGCAGCTCTACATTTGAAGAAATCAGACATTGTCCTAGAAACGAGGAGTGGAGTTAAGGGTATTCTTGCTAAGGTGTTGATAGAGAAGGCTCAAGTGTTCTTGAAGGCTATGAGATATGATGCTTTTGAGGAGATCTTAACTTTGTTGATTTATGGCTTAGTGTTGTTCCCAATCCAGATCAGTTCATAGACGTTCACGCCATCAACATATTTCTGACTCATAATCCAGTACCTACATTACTTGGAGATATCTTACACTCTCTTCATACCCGTAATACGAAGGCACGAGGAACTCTGATGTGCTGCATACCTCTATTGTCTAGGTGGTTTATTTCTCATCTCCCTCAATCAGTGATGAAGAATGAACAAGGGTTAAGGTGGTCTAAAAGGATCATGTCACTTTCTCATTCAGACATTCATTGGTGTTCTAGATCTATGGAGAATGTTACTATCATTGACCGTTGTGGGGAATTCCCCAATGTGCCACTCCTTGGCATAAGAGGGGGCATTACCTTCAATCCTTCTTTAGCTCTACGTCAGTTTGGTTATGCTCGGAGCAATGGTCCTCATGACACGCTTATTCAAGGAATTGTGTTCGACTACGACAACGATCTTCAAGGTTACCGTCAAAGTTTCATACGAGCATGGGGTAAAGTGAACAAGGTGGACAGCAAGACTCTGGAGCCCAAGTACACTATTCCTATGGAAGCTTATCTCAGATGGGTGCGATCTCGTGCTCAGACTCTTATGATGCCATACCCTGCCATCCTGCTAGTTACTATGGAGCCTGTTGCTGAAGGAGATACTTCTTATATCATTCTTCATCCAGACATGCCCACTGACACGGAAGATTTACAAAGGTCCTGGATCCAGTTGAAGGAGCAAAGAGATACTTTTGAGACTCATTACAAAGCAAGTCAAGAAAGAATTTTGGAGCTAACAAAACAACTTCACGAGGAGCGGAACCTCAACTCATAACTCAACACAAAGAGGAAACGTCCATGGGAGACTTAAAACCCCATTTTTTGTATTCATTTCATTTTTATTGTAAGCCCAAGGGGCAAACAAATTTATTACTAATAAAAGTTTACCTTTTTGGTTGTTTAAACAAATTTAAATCCTGCGGTCCTTGAAAACATTGCATATGCATTTATACATCATATCATTACATCACAGGTTTCTTATGTACATGTATCTTATCTTCTCGTTGTTTATTTCAGCAGAAATGGCTCTTGAACAGACTGTCAAAGATCTCCAGGCACAGAATGCATAATTCCAAGAGCTGATTCTGAACTTGTCCAAGGGGCAAGATGCGCTGAAGACACTGCTAGCTAAGAAGACTAAGAAGACTAGAAGATTAGGAGGCCTTATCAATATGGGAAGAAGGTTCAGAGGTCCTGTCAAGACCAAGGAACAGGTTGAAGATTATGAGTCTGTGGAGTCTGAGAAAGAGAGAGGCAGTCTCCATAATACTATGGGGGATTCTGATTCTGAAGCCAATTATTATCATGATCCTAATGAAGATAAGTTCAAGATGCTGGTGGATAGAATGAATGCTATGGAGTTACAAAAGTCTTCTGGGCTGGATTTTGAAGATTTGAGTTTGATATCTGGAGTGGTTATACCCATTGGTTTCAAGGTCCCTGCTTTTGTAGTATATGATGGTGTCTCATGCCCCAAGCTGCATCTAAGGTCCTATGTCTGGAGGATTCAACCTCATACTGCTGATAAGAAGTTATGGATCCATTTCTTCCAAGAGAGTTTGTCTGGAGCTCAATTGGAATGGTACTATCAACTAGAGAGTGCCAACATTCGTGATTGGAATGATCTTGCTGAGGCCTTTTACAGACAATACCAATACAATGCTGATTTAGCACCTACTCGCATGCAACTCCAAAGCATGTCCATGGGTGCTAAGGAGAATTTCAAGGAGTATGCCCAGAAGTGGAGAGACCTGGCTGGCAGAGTTCAACCTCCTCTGACTGACAGAGAGCTAGTGGATATGTTTATGAGTACGCTGAATGGTCCTTTCTATAGTCATCTCATTGGAAGCTCATCATCTGGTTTCACTGAGCTGATAATGACTGGAGAGCGTGTGGAAAGTGGTATAAGAAGTGGCAAGATACAGGTGGGTGCCTCTTCATCAAGTACTGCAAAGAAGCCCCCTAGTGGGAAGAAGGAGTCAAATGTTGTTTATGGTCAACCTAGTCGTAATAGGAGTCACCAATCTGTGAGTGCCGTTCACATCTCCAATCCTACTCCTGCAACACAAGAGCCATCATAGGGCAATCAGCAGAAGCCTAGAAGACAGTTCACCAAGATCAAAATGTCACTGGCCCAAGCCTTGCAACACTTTTTGAAAGGGGAACTCATTACTTTGAAGGATCCTCCTCAGAATCCTAATGTTACTTCTCCTCGGTATAATCCTAATGCACGATGTGCCTATCATTCTAATTGTCCGGGACATGACACCAACAACTGCTGGATATTGAAAAATAAGATTCAAGATATGATTGATGCTGGAGAGATTGAATTTGACCCTCCTGGGACTCCAAATGTGATTACTTCTCCCATGCCTAATCATGAAAAGACTGTTAATGCCATTGATGAAGTTTCATATATTTCCTCAGTTGCAGATGTGACTACTCCATTATCTGTTATTAAGAAGAAGTTGGTACAAGCTGGGTTCTTTCCAGGTTGTAATGAAGATTGTTTTTATTGTGCTTATAAACCTGATAGCTGCTGGAAGTTGAAGGATGGTATTCAACGCCTCATGGACAATTACACCATATTGTTTGAGAGGACACCTTCTGTGGAGAGTATGGTTGAACATCTAACTCAAGGTGCGAAGGTTGAAGATGTGGATATGGTTGATAAAGTACCAGTAAGAATTACCTCCAAGGGCCCTGTCAAGATCACTCATAAGGGTCCTATCAAGATTACTGCTGAAGGCCCTGTGAAGACTGTTGCTGAAGCTAGAGTGGCTCCTATGATTATTACCACTCCTGGTCCTATTCCGTATACTTCTGATAAAGCTATACCTTGGCATTACGATTCCGATGTTTATATCCATGGTGTTAAACAGGAACCCTTAGCTGATAGACCTATTGCTGATGAAAACCTTGATGTTGAAATATTGCGGGATCTAGTAAGATCACCAGAAGTGGAAGAATTTTCTCTCCTCCGGTTACCTCCAAGAATACAGTTACTCCAACTACTACCTCTACTGCTGAGATAAATACTGATGCTCAGGGCAAAGGTCTTGTTATTGAACCTGTGCAAACTGAGGCACCAACTGCTGATAATCTTTCTAAGCAGATGGAAGAAGTACTGAAGATCATTCGCAAGAGTGATTATGATATTGTTGATCAATTGGGGCATACTCCCTCCAAGATTTCCATGTTGTCTTTATTGCTGTGTTCTGAGGCTCATGCTAAAGCCTTGATTAAGTTCTTAAGGACTGCTCATGTACCAAATGAGATTTCTGTGGATCAGTTTGAAAACTGTGTTGCACACCTGACTTATGATAATGGGTTAGGTTTTTCTGATGCTGATTTGACTCCTGCCAAAAGAAATCATAACAAAGCTTTACATATCTCTATTGAATGTAGGGGCACTACCCTGTCTCATGTGTTGATAGACAATGGTTCTTCACTGAATATACTTCCCAAAGAGGTTCTGAACAAGCTTAGTCCTGAAGATGTTGTGTTGAGACCAAGTAATATAGTGGTGAGGGCCTTTGATGGTTCAAGAAGGGTGGTGCATGGAGAAATAGATCTCCCAATCAAAGTAGGCTCTCAAGTTTTCAATTCAACCTTCTATGTAATGGATATTCGTCCTTCGTACTATTGTTTGCTTGGGCGCCCATGGATCCACGGGGCAGGTGCTGTGACCTCCACTCTACATCAGAAGTTGAGATATCCAGTGAAGGGAAAGGTTGTCACTGTTTACGGAGAAGAAGAATATATGATCAGTCATGTGAATACATTTAAGTACCTTGAAGTGGAAGGTGAATATGTTGAGACTCCTTGTCAGACATTTGAAGTAGTTCCTTGGGTTGTTCCTGCTGCTGAAGCTCATCCCGTTGTTAAAAAAGTTCCTGTGGTTACCAGAGTACCTCCTACAATGGCCTCCCTCAAAGATGCCAGAGTTGTGGTTGAAGAAGGTGGTTGTACTATTTGGGGTCAGCTTCCTGACATTCCTTACAAGTCTGACAAGTTTGGTTTGGGTTTCACTGCAGAGTCCCAGAAGGCTGTTCGTCGTGCTCGTGCTGTTCGTATCACCAATCAAGGGATCATGAAAGACCAAATCAATGATGTGGGTGACTATAATGAAGACTACAACCTGGATGACTGGATCTTTCCTACTGTGGGTGATGGGCTCAACAATTGGAAGGCTGAAGACGTTATTCCTATCTCCTTTAGTTAGGAGTAAATACTATTACTGTGTTGTTATTTTTAAGTTTGTAATTTTTGAACAATTAAACTCTTAAGCCTTGTGCCTTACCCGGGGCACAATGGTATGCTTGTTTTGGGGTGTCATTTCATTTGCATACTTCATTCAATAAAAATCAGTGGACGTTTCGTTTTCGTAAATATTGTGCTCTTTGTTTTTCTTTTATTTTATTTTTATCAGCTATGTGTTCTTACACACACCCACATCACTAAAATGCAGATCCTCATCCACTCTGGATCCTGTTGATAACAGTTCTACTATTGCCAATTATAATTTCGAGAATCCGATCTATCAAGTTGAAGATGGAAAGGAGGAAGATTGTGAAGTACCTGTAGAGCTTGCTAGGTTGTTACAACAAGAAGAGAAAGCTATACAGCCACATGAAGAGCCAATCGAAGTTGTGAATCTGGGAACTGAAGAAAACAGGAAAGAGGTCAAGATAGGGGCTGAACTAGAAGATGATGTTAAGAGCAGACTAATTCAGATGTTACAGGATTATGTGGAGATCTTTGCTTGGTCCTATGAAGATATGCCAGGGTTGGATACAGACATTGTGGTTCACCGTTTACCAGTAAAAGAAGATTGTCATCCAAAGAAACAGAAGGTTCGTCGCATGCGTCCTGAAATGTCAGAAAATATTAAAGCAGAGGTGATGAAACAATTTGATGCAGGGTTTTTAGCTGTGACTTCTTATCCTTAGTGGGTTGCAAATGTGGTACCGGTACCTAAGAAAGATGGTAAGGTACGTATGTGTGTGGATTACAGGGATTTGAACAAGGTCAGCCCCAAAGATGACTTTCCACTTCCTCATATTGATGTTCTGGTAGACAACACTGCTCAGCATAAGGTATTCTCTTTCATGGATAGTTTCTCTGATTACAATCAAATCAAGATGGCACCTGAAGACATGGAGAAGACTATGTTTGTTACACAGCGGGGCACTTTTTGTTATAAAGTAATGCCATTTGGTTTAAAGAATGTTGGGGAAACATATCAGCGTGCTATGGTGGCTTTGTTTCACGATATGATTCATCATGAAATAGAGGTATATGTGGATGATATGATAGCCAGGTCCCAGAATGAAGAACAACATCTTGATCATCTGCATAAGTTGTTTGAAAGGTTGAAGAAATACAAGTTGAGATTGAACCCAAACAAATGTACTTTTGGAGTTAGATCTGGTAAACTCTTTGGTTTCATCGTCAGTGGAAAAGGTATTGAAGTAAATCCTGTAAAAGTGAAAGCTATACAAGAGATGCCAGCTCCCCGTACTGAGAAGGAAGTTAGAGGTTTCTTGGGACGATTGAATTACATTGCAATATTTATTTCCCAATTAACTGCTACCTGTGAGCCAGTCTTCAAGTTGTTGTAGAAAGATCAGGTAATGGAGTGGAATGAGTAGTGCCATACAGCCTTTGATGAAATCAAGAGATATCTTCTAGAACCTCCAATCTTGATGCCACCAGTTGATGGAAGACCCTTGATTATATACTTAACAGTATTAGACAACTCAATGGGGTGCGTATTGGGGCAACATGACGAGTCTGGTCGAAAAGAGCAGGCAATATACTACCTTAGCAAAAAGTTAACCGACTGTGAAACAAGATACTCACTGCTCGAGAAAACTTGCTGCGCTTTGGCATGGGTTGCTCGCCGACTAAGACAGTATATGTTGACTCATACTACCTTATTGATTTCGAAGATGGATCCAATTAAGTACATATTCGAGAAACCTGCTCTCTCCGGACGAATAGCAAGATGGAAAATGATCTTAACAGAATATGATATACAGTATACTACTCAGAAGGCCATTAAAGGAAGTGTTATAGCTGATCACTTGGCTCATCAAGCAGTGGATGATTATCAATCAATGAGTTTTGAGTTCCCCGATGAAGACATTCGTATTATTACCAAAGAACCTGGACAATATGACGGACCTGAACAAGGATCCCGATGGACTATGGTTTTTGATAGAGCTTCTAACGCACTTGGTAATGGTGTTGGTGTTGTGATTATTTCCCCTAAAGGTTGTCATACCCCGATTACTGCAAGACTTTGTTTCTATTGTACTAATAACATGGCTGAGTATGAGGCATGTATCATGGGTATCAAAGCTGTCATTGATATGAAGATTCAGTTCCTGAACGTATATGGAGATTCAGCCCTGGTAGTAAGTCAGATTAAAGGAGATTGGGATACCAAGCATGATAATCTCATTCCTTACAGAGAGCATGTGTTGTCTTTGATACCATATTTTAAAGAGATTACCTTTGGACATATTCCACGAAGAGAAAATCAGTTGGCAGATGCATTAGCCACCATGGCATCTATGTTTGAGATTAGCTAGGATGAAGAAGCTCCCAAGATTACTATTGACAGATTTGAGAAGCCTGCATACTGCAATGAGATTGATACTGAAGAAGCAGAGGAGAAGCCTTGGTTCTATGAAGTGAAAAGATATCTTGAAGCTCAGGAGTTCCCTGAAGGGGCATCTGTCAAAGATAAGAAGTTTCTAAGGAGGTTTTCTGCTAAGTTCTTCTTGAGTAATGTAATTTTTTACAAGCGCAATCATGATTCAACTTTGCTTCGTTGTGTGGATAAGAAAGAATCAACAGAGATTATGGAAGACATGCATGATGGGATCTTTGGCACTCATTCTAGTGGTCATACTATGGCAAAGAAGATATTGAGAGTAGGTTACTATTGGTCTACCATGGAAGCTAACTGCTATCAACATTCCAGAACATGTCACAAGTGTCAAATCTATGCTGATAAAGTACATATACCTCCATCACCATTGAATGTGTTGACTGCTCCTTGGCCTTTTGCTATGTGGGGCATAAATATGATTGGTGAGATCAAGCCTACTGCTTCTAATGGGCATCGTTTCATCCTGGTTGCTATTGATTACTTTACAAAGTGGGTGGAGGCAGCTTCATTTGCATCTGTTACTAAGAATGTGGTGGCTCGATTCATTAAGAATAATCTCATATGTAGGTATGGCATCCCTGAAAGGATTATCACAGATAATGGATCTAATCTGAACAACACCATGATTACTGATCTCTGCATACAATTCAAGATTAAGCATCACAATTCTTCTCCGTATCGTCCGAAGATGAATGGGGCAGTAGAAGCTGCTAATAAGAATATCAAGAAGATTCTACAGAAGATGACTGTCACTTATAAGGATTGGCACGAGATGTTACCATTTTCTCTTCATGGTTATCGTACTACAATACGTACTTCAACAGGGTAACCCCATTCTCCTTAGTCTATGGTATGGAAGCAGTTTTGCCCATTGAAGTTCAGATCCCTTCCTTAAGAATCATGAAGGATGCAGGCTTGGATGAAGATGAGTGGATTCAAACTCGACTTGACCAGATAAATTTGATTGATGAGAAGAGGTTAGCAGCTGTTTGTCATGGTCAGATGTACCAGAAACGGATGATCAAGGCTTTTAATAAGAAGGTTAAGCCAAAGGTATATCAGGCTGGTGACTTGGTAATCAAGCGTATCATACTACCACAGGGTGATCTTAGGGGCAAGTGGACTCCTACATATGAAGGGCCATTTGTGGTCAAAACAGTATTCTCAGGAGGTGCCATGATGCTTACTACTATGGATGGTGAAGACTTCCCACAGCATGTAAACGCAGACATAGTTAAAAAATACTATGCATAAAAAGAGACCCGCGAGGTTGACTGGCCTAGGCAAAAATAAGGGCATCCCGGCGAACCAAAAGGGTTCGGGCAAAAATTAGGGATATATAAAAAATGTACACCCGGCAAGTCGAAAACCTGAAAAGGAGGCTTGGGCAAAAAAGGGTATCCCGGTGGATTGAAAACCTGAAAGGGCAATCCAGGCAAAAATTAGGGATTAAAGCGTATGACTATGTCTCGTCTGGATCACCCATGTAACTACAACCAGTTGTGCTACTTAACCAAGTTCGAACAGATAAAGATTAATCCAATCGTTTCCATCTCAACATCAGAAGATGAGATACTTGAAGATAATGGCAATAGTAGAATTGAAACTCAATAGGATTATTTCTCACATAGCTGTTTTCTTTGTTTTGTAAAAATTTCATGACAAATTCCTCTTACTAGGATTTCTGTCTCCTTGTACAAACTTGCCTATGTATAGGTCACTTTGTGATATAAATAAAATTTCATATTTGAATCCAGATTTACTTTTACCCTATTTACATAAGCGAAAACGTCCATTGGTTGTGTTTGAATGTATGTATGCTTTTGAATATGATTGATGTTTACCAGAAATGCATAAAATGCTTGAATATGATTGATGTTTACCAGAAATGCATGAAAATGCAGTAATAGTATTTACTAAGGACGAACGAAGGTAGGAATTCAACGAAGCTTCGCCGGTTCATCCCCACAAGATAACTACAAATCCCCAGCAGGGCAAATCTATCTTTTATAGATGCTTCAAGTTACATCTCCCCTTGAATTTATGTCCATCTCTTTTATCCTCAGTCAGGATACTCAGGAATTCATTCCTTCAATAAAAGTACGACGAACGAAGACGGGAGGTTATGAATACTATACTATCAAACAAGACGGGAACAAGTTCCTCATATTCTTCAGCAACGAATCGGGATTTATTTTCCCTAGCCAGCAGTTGTTATACAAAGATATCCAGACGCTTCAGGCTGCATGATTCATACATACATCATTTACATCATAACATAACATATCCATAAATGCATAATACATTTACTTAGATGCACCATGCCATGCATGCACACATATTGCATAAACTAACTTTTTCTTTGCAGAACAGTTATATGCAGGTAAAATACTATCAACAATTCACAACAGGTCAGAAATGATCTATACATTACTCAAGATGTCCTCGGAGAGTAGGCAAACGATCTGTACAAAGATCCATTCCCTAATCCAGGATATTCCCAGAATATTTCATCTATCTGGTCTTGAATAGTAGGCAAACGGTCTGTACAAGGATCCATTCCCTAGTTCAAGATATTTTCAGAAGATTTAATCTATTTCCTCATAGAGTAGGCAAACGGTCTGTACAAAGATCCATTCCCTAATCCAGGATACTTCCAGAAGATTTCATCTATCTGGTCTTGAATAGTAGGCAAACGGTCTGTACAAAGATCCATTCCCTAGTTCAAGATATTTTCAGAAGATTTAATCTATTTGCTCTTGAATAGTAGGCAAACGGTCTGTACAAAGATCCATTCCCTAGTTCAAGATATTTTTCAGAAGAATTAATCGTGACATTCTTTTGACCTTGGAGAGTAGGCAAACGGTCTGTACAAAGATCCATTCCCTAATCCAAGATACTTCCAGAAGAGATAATCGTCACGAAGATTTATTTCTACTGGTCTATCCAACAATTCAAAATATGTTGCATAAACGATTCAGAGACGGCCTATACGAAGACCTAGTACTGATATCCAGTATCAACATAAAGACATCATCACCTCCTGATATTATGGATGACATCTATAAGCCCATCTCCAGTTCTTCCAAGTGGCATCTTCAAGCCCACTCAAGCATATACAATTAATCATCAGTTTCACTTTACGCATCGGCGAGTGCAAATTTTTGGGCTTTTGTGTTCAATCCCTTTCAACCTTCCAGGTCACGAATGGCACATATACCAATCTAACCCCTCAGGTTTCAGAAAATTGAACAGGGGCAACTGTTGCACCCCAAAATTTGCCCTCCACAAGACAATACATTGTGTCCTAAGAGGTTCACAAGGTTCACAATGTTCACAAGACATCTCATGAGGTTCAAAAGGTTCACAGGGTTCACAATTAGTCAGAAAATTTGACAATTCCCTCAGACAATGCATCCTCCTAAGCACTGCATCTTAAACTAGGGTTTTGACTTTCATCAGGCTAAATGGACTTCCAAGACTTCAAGTGAGCTTCATAGCATCCTATATGTGTTCAAGAATCCCCATGTCAAGTTTCAAGACTTTCCCAAAAGATTTGCTCAGTCAGATGATCAGATAGGTTAAAAACAGTCAAAGCAGTCAAAAAGTCAAACTGAGGTCAACTGTGGTCAAACTTCATGATTTTTTGCCAACATCAAGTATATGAAGTAAAATTAATCATTTGATCAAGGGTTGATCATGATTCATCAAAGAGATTTCAGATCATCAAGAATCAGGAGTTTCTAAATTAGGGTTTTCAAAGGAAAAGTCAACTGAACTTTGACCAACCATAACTTTCACATGCTTCATCAAATTTTTTCCATCCAAAGCTCAATTTGAAGGAAATTTAATTCTATACAACTGTGTCTCACAAGCCAAGCCCAAAAATGCTTCATTTGGAAGGTATGAGCTAAGACATTATAGGTCCTTTTGAAAGTCAACAAAAAGTCAACAACTTCAAAAGAGCATAACTTGAGAATGGTAAAAGATATGGACATGAGACCAAATAGGTTGGTTAGAGGACTCTTTAAGATTTCCAAAATGTCCAAGAACACCTTCATAGCATTTAAATTGAAGGATTTGTGCCCTTGCAAAGTTGGGAAATTTTTGAGAATTTTATGAAGCAAATAAGGCCTTAAAGTCATTTTTTGCTAAATGAGCCCACCTAATTGCCATTCAAACTTTACAAACTCATCAAGCACGACCCAATCCACTCATTTTCTGATTTTTTATTTTTTATTTCATATTTATTTGAATTTTATTCATTAAAATACAAATTAAATTGAAATAAAATATAAAAATCATATATTTGATTTGATTTTTGTTTCTAGAAAGTTTTAACACTCATTTAAACTTGATTGATACCACTTAAATTCAGATCATCCAAACATAGTAAGGCTAGATCAAGAATATTCAAAATTTAAGATCACATCTTTTTCAATCTCCCATAGTCCAAATATCCACAAATTTGTTAAAGTCTTGACCTAATTTCATTGAGTGGTATATATACAACATGAATACAAGCATTGCACACGAATTCAGAGCCTCCCATAGCATATTTAAACTTTGAAATTTCACTCAAAAATCAAAATTCGGATTCATCCCTAGAGAGTGTTAAAAGGTATTTTAAGAACATGGAGAGGATCCTTGGACATCACAGAACCTATCCCAATCCTCAAAAGCATCATAATCGTGTTCATATGCATCAACCGAATCCACTTTGTTCTTGATTTTTTTTTGTTTTCGATTTCTAATATCTAAGCATTATTAATGATTTTTGATGGTATTTTCTGGTTTGTGATGAGCTTTAGGTTATATCTGGGCTAATCGATTGAAGTTTTGGTGCCTAGGAGGAATTCCACCATTATTAGGGTTTCAGACCTCATTTAGGGTTTCACCATTTGGCCCATATAAATGAGTTCTAAGGACATGGATAAGTTGTATATGACATCAGGAATTCAATAGCACTGTTAATTTCACGAAATTGTATTGTTTGGTTAGAGTTTGACATTCGCAGGTTTACATGCGAACAAAAAATCGCAGGAAAGTTCGTGGTAGAATTCGCAGCAAATTACGCAGGTTCAGAGGTAGGAGACGAAGTTGCTGCGTGCGAAAGTGATATTTGAATTTCGTAAAAGGCTTAAAATGAATTTGTTTCATCTATATGTCACAATGAGCGCGTAGCTCAGCTGGTTTTGGTACGCGTACAACATGAGAAATGGCCTGGGTTCGAAACCGGCCAAAGGAATTTTTTTTTTTGCTTTGATTTATTTTGTTTTACAGGATAACAACAAAACCATATTGGGGTGGATTGCTACCAGCTGCGTGCAGTGGCCCAGTTGGTTTTGAAGCAAGTTGGCCAGGTAAAGGACCTGGGTTCAAATCCCAGGTCCTGTTTTTTTAGGTTTTGTTTCATTTATTTTGTTATTTCTTTATTTTTATTCTTTAAATTAATTAAAATAATTTCTAAAAAAATACCTAAATCATTTTTTTTAATAAAACTTTATATTCTTTTCAAATTCATATCATTTTCTTAAAATCTAATTAGCATAATTATTTTATTATATGTTTTTTTAATATATGTATATATATAATTTAATTAAGTTTAAGTTAATCCTATTTTCCTAAAAAAATCTAACCCTAATTTCTAAAAACCCTAATTTTTTTTAAAACCCTAATTTATTACATTAATTATTTTGTTTAAATATTAAACTTAATAATTTCTTTTCTAATGTATATAATTTATTAATTAATCATGCTTTATTTTGTAAATAAATTAGTATATGGTTTATTATTTTATTTTTATTTCAAAAATTCTTAAAATTTGTTTATTTAATTTATATATGTTTTGTATATTTATACTAACATTTTCTTTCTTATAATTATTTTTTACTAACCCTTTTTATTTATTGCTTATATTTATTATTTAATTATTCTTATTATAAATGTAACTGTAAAAGCGTTGTAATAGTCGTAGTTTTTTTTTATCGTTAATTTATTTATAAATATTCTTGCTATGGTTAGTAATATAGGGAGTGATAACCTATTTGCTTTAAAATTAATTTAGATCACTAATCGTAAGATAAAAATTTGAACATATACACGCACACACGTAAGTCGATCTTTGATCGCCATCTCACTTCCTAAGGTTATCCCTCATGTTGCCTAAACAAAAAGGTCAAGTAAGGTGTCTAAAAGCAAAGTTCCTTCTCATAAACAAATCATCTAGTCCCTTTCAATATTAAAAGATCAAGTCCCTTCGAGGTTGCCTTCGTAAATGATCTTGTCCCTTTCGAATAAAGATGATAAGTCCCTTCGTATTGCTAAGACACCTTACAGTTGCCTAAATACAGATGACCCTTCACATGTCCCTTATCACATCCAAGGTAATGACTACCTATTCCTTAATAATAGGGATAGTCTTACCATTGAAAGAACATTTAAGGACAAAAAAGATTTAACATAGGGTAGGTTCCTCTTAAGTACTTGCTCATTTTTTCATCAAATTACTTCATTACACTTCACATTTTAAACAATTTTCAAAACAAAGTCTTTATATATATCCATACAAGGATCATTATAAAGTACTTAAGAAATTTTTTAATCACACACTACACTTCTCAAAACAATTTAAAGTGAGCTAAGTAACTAAGAGCCCATGGATAACCATGGATATAAAGGGTGCTAACACCTTCCCTTTGTATAACCTACCCCCCGAACCCAAAAATCTTTTAAGGTCTTTCCTGTTCTTTTATGCCCTTTCCTTTGGATAAAATAAAAGCCGGTGGCGACTCTTGCTATCCGCAACATTTAACTAAAGTCAGTTCTCCCACCGTGTTACACTGAGACCTAACCACTGAAGCAAATAACTTGAAATTAAAGGAATCCTGACAGTTTGACCAAACTAGGTTAAACGTTCGTCTGAATCAAATCGCGAACTGAATAGCCACATTGAACTGAAATCACTGCCATGATCCATGCTATGCTTCAACAATGAACGTTATGCCTCATTTTTCTATGCAGATGGTGCAGTACGAAATATGAAAATGATATGCTAAATGCTATGAAAATGATAGGGAAAATTTGGGGTGTTACAGCTGCCCCTATTCAAACATCAGTTAATCTGAAAAGGACGAGAGCATTGGCTATCGGCCGTTCGAGATAAACTGTGTTTGAATACCAAAAATAACCCTGAAATTTGCAATCTGCTGGAGAAGAAAAAAGATGGGAAATAAACCCCTCCAAGGGAAGAAAGTAACCTAAAATTTTGTGCAGACTGCAGTAACACAGAGCGGACGAGCTCTCTTCAACTTAAACTGTTATACCAGGTGGAGAGGTAACCTAGACAGACGAGTCTTCCTCAAATAAACCTGTTATGTCAGGTGAAAAGTAATTAGGACGGACGAGCCCTCTTCACAAATCTTGCGTAGACATGGGATGCTTAAGACAAACGAGTCTTCTTCAGGAAAACTATTATGCCAGGACCAGTAAACATTTTGACGTTTAATTCCACCGTCAGGACTTCAAACCTCTTCAACACGGACGAGTGTTGGGTGATCATCAAGAGAACACAAACAAGTGCTATAAGTCAACGATACAAACGAATATCAGACGATGATCTAAGAAACACATACGAGCGCTTTAGGCGATGATACAGACGAATATCAGAAATCCAACACAGACGAGCATTGAAGTAGCAACTCAGACAAATACCAGAAATCCAACACAGACGAGCATTGGATAACACCAAATGATCTATTAAGGAAATGGCATCGAGAGATCCATAACCAAGAATATGAGCACGGCTCAAACACACGAGGAGTAATATCAAGCGATCTACAACTCGAATATGTCTTTTGGTACAACGCCAGGCGACTACTGGCTTACCACAACGACAGTGGACTTTAACGGCGTTGCAATATCGAGTGACCTGCAAACCAAACAAGATCGAGCGATCTGATGGGATAAAGGTATCAAGCGATCCATCCGCAATAGATCCGTTGACACGAGACGACGCGATCAATACCAGATTGGTTGATTTGAGAAAAGAGTAACAACTCTGCAGGGGAATATCATCTAGTGATATCTTGCATTCTCTTGACTAGTTGACTGCTTGGAGATCAATCCAAGAGGATTTTATAGAAGACATGACATCCAAAATGCCCAAGTGTCTTCACACTCTTTGAGATTCGTTGAATCTTGACATAACTGCCCCAGACTGCATAGACTGTGAAAGAATTTATCTCGCGAGGATTCCTGAAAAAACCTCGTATCACTGCGAAATACCGTGCCCTGGTATTATGAACCATATATAGGTCTATCAATTGTCAAGATCGAAGAACGTCTCAATACCCTGAAGAAATTTCAATCTCGCTTTCAAGTTCAGTCTGAAACTATTACCTGTAAAGACAAGGGTATGCATACCTTCTCCCGGCATAAATGAGTCCAGTGGTTGAACTTTGGTGATATGATGTTGGATTTTGCTTTGCTTTTATGACAGACTCACTGGGTATCAACTCAAGGGTTGAAGAAGTGAAGACTATGATATCGACTCAAAGGCCGTAAGAGACAAAAATATCGACTCAAGGGTCGAGGAGAACACAACAGCATCAACTCGAGGGTTGAGGAATAAAGCGACAACAACAACAACTCGAGGGTCGAGGAAATAAGGCAGCAACATTGACTCGAGAGTCGAGGAAATGAAAGCAACAACATCGACTCGAGGGTCGAGGAAAATAAAACAACATCAACTCGAGGGTTGAGGAAACGACGACAACAATATCGACTCGAGGGTCAAGGAAAATGAAGTAACATCCACTCGAGGGTTGAGGAAACAAGAGGACAATATCGAATCGAGGGTCGAGGAAAACAAAACAACATCAACTCGAGGGTTGAGGAAACAAGACGACAATATCGACTCGAGGGTCGAGGAAAAAAAAACAACATCAACTCGAGGGTTGAGGGAACGAAGGAAGCAATATCGACTCGAGGGTCGAAAAACAGAAGCAATGATATCGACTCGAGGGTCGAAGCAAACACCAATATCGACTCAAGGGTCGAAGAAAACCAAAACGAAAACTGCCACACTCAACTGAAGTGAGAGGTTGTACGTATATAGATGCCAACTAGTCATAGACGAAGAGATGCCAACAAAGATTGGACTTTAACTGTGAAGATGCCAATGACTATTGGACTTTAGTCGTGTACGATGATCAGATGAAGTAACCATAACGACTGAGGAAAATTTCTCTGATTAGGAAAACACGCTTCCCGCGCCCTACTGGGATTAATCATCAGACATTCATCCTGGGAACGGCCTTGCATACCGTAATATTATCTCAAGAGGATTTTACAGAAAACCTGGCATCTGAAATGCTACAGTGTTTTCAATCTCTTGAATATCTCTAAGTAACCACCTTAAACTGTATGGTTCATGAAGGAATTTTCCCCAAGATCTTGCATCATCATGAGGTGTTCTGCCCCAGTATTCTGAACCTTGGGTAGGTGCATATATCAAGCATCTTCTGGAGAGAGTAACCTCTAGTTCTTCTAGGGTGACCTGCCCCAGTACGAGCCTTGCTTTGGAAAAACACCCAGGCTAACTGCTTCTGTGAGAGATTTAAATCTCGAAGTGATTGCCCCAGTTTGGCTGTAATTTGAAGAGATTAATTGACGTTATTGCCCCTGATTGGCTGCATTTAACCCAACTGGTTGGAAAAGTCCCTATTCAACGAAGTTTCTTGGAAAAGTGCCCCTTGACATGAATGTCCTTCAGAAGTTTACGCCTTCACAACATGGCAAGATTAAGCTTCTATACTGAGGTTCCACATGTGAACTTCTTTGATGCCAAACAAATGTATGCAAGCAGAAAATGTTTTATTCTGAAAATTCTAATGCAACACATGTTAATCTCGAAGTTCTTATAGAAAAAATGTCGCAAACCTCTGTGAGCGACTCACTGGTCAAGAGACGACATGGATTATAATTTTTTTGATAGAAATCATGCACACACAATACCAACAAAGATCTTTTAGCGTAACTCATAGGATCTAGGATATTACACCCCAAAATTTGCCCTCCACAAGACAAGTCATTGTGTACTAAAAGGCTCACAAGGTTCACAAGGTTCACAAAGTTCACAATTAGTCAGAAAGTTTGGCAATTCCCTCAGACAATGCATCCTCCTAAGCAATGCATCCTAAACTAGGGTTTTGACTTTTTTCAGGCTAAATGGACTTCCAAGACTTCAAGTGAGCTTCATAAAATCCTATATGTGTTCAAGAATCCCCATGTCAAGTTTCAAGACTTTCCCAAAAGATTTGCTCAGTCAGATGATCAGATAGGTTAAAATCAGTCAAAGCAGTCAAAAAGTCAAACTGAGGTCAACTGTGGTCAAACCAAAGTCAAACTTCATGATTTTTTGCCAACATCAATTATATGAAGTAAAATTCATCATTTAATCAAGGGTTGATCATGATTCATCAAGGAGATTTCAGATCATCAAGAATCAGGAGTTTCTAAATTAGGGTTTTCATAGGAAAAGTCAACTGAACTTTGACCAGCCATAACTTTCACATGCTTCATCAAAAAAATTCCATCCAAAGCTCATTTTGAAGGAAATTGAATTATCTAAAACTTTGTGTCTCACAAGCCAAGCCCAAAAATTCTTCATTTGGAAGGTATGAGCTAAGACATTATAGGTCCTTTTGAAAGTCAACAAAAAGTCAACAACTTCAAAAGAGCATAACTTGAGAATGGTAAAAGATATGGACATGAAACCAAAGAGGTTGGTTAGAGGACTCTTTAAGATTTCCAAAATGTCCAAGAATACCTTCATAGCATTAAAATTGAAGGATTTGTGCCCTTGAAAAGTTGGGAAATTTTTGAGAGGTTTATGAAGTAAATGGGGTCTTAAAACCATAATTCTTCAAATGGGCTGACTTTTTTGTGATCTAATAGGTTCCATGACATCATGCACGAAATTAATTTAATATTTTCATAATTTTATTCATTTTATTTTTATTTATTATGATTTTTTATATTAAAAATCATTTTAAATTCAAATAAAATATAAAATGGTGAAGATTTAAAATGATTGGTCTTCTAGAATGTCATAAAGGTTATTTGGATCTAATTGATACAAAAATTATGAGGATTATCTTAAAATAGCAAGTTCATATCAAGAATATTCAAACTTTAAAAGCAAATCTTTTTCAATCTCAAACTACCAAAATATCCAAAGTCTTGAGCAATATTTTTGACCTAATTCATTGTACTATATATAAACAACACAAAGACAAGCATTGAGGACGAATTTGCAGCCTCTCACATCATCTTCAAACTTCACAAATTCCATCCAAAACACCAATTCGGTTTCCTCATTACAAAGGGTTTTAAGGTATTTTAAACACACAAGAAGGATCCTTGGACTTCATTGAGTCGAAACCAACCCTCAAACACATCCAATTCATGCTCATATGATCAACCCGAATGCATCTTGTTCATGTTTTAATTTTTTTTCGATTTGAATGATTTATGCATTAATAATGAAAACTAACTATGGATTTGTGTTTGTTATGATGTTTAGAAGCTTTCTGGATGGTTTAATTTGATTCTTATGGACTGTATCGAAATCCACCATTATTAGGGTTTGAAGTTCAAATTCGGGAACCTAGCTTTTAGGGCATCTAAATGAGTTTTAAGAACATGGTTGTGACCTAATAGCTTCATATAATTGATCTGGACTATTAATTTCTGTTAATGTTGTGATTTTCTTGATGATTGAAAAACATAGGTTTCGGGTTCAAGAACTTGCAGGAAAATTCGCAGGAATACTGGTGGGAAAATTCGTAGGAAAATGTGCAGGTCTGGAGGAAGAAGAAGGAGATTGGCGCGCAACTGGAAATTCAAATATTGTTTTTAAATTATATAGTTTTATTTGTATTATATTTCTTGAATGATGTTGATGGTGTAGTGGTAAGGACGCGCGTATGTGAGGATCTGGGCAGGGGTTCGAACCCCAGCCTCAACATTTTTTATTTATTTTCTTCATATTTTTCAGGCTTAATATATAATGAATAATAGCCATTCATTGTTCAGCCAGCGTGCGCAACCCAGTGGTAGCTTGCTTCGTCCAGAGTGTGGCAAAGCCTAGGGCATGGGTTTAATCCCTGCCCCAGGTAATTTTTTTTATTCTGTTTTGCTTAATTGTTTTATTATTTGTTTTTATTATTAAATATAATTATGTTTAATATGTAAATAATTCTAAATTAATATGTAAATTTCTTATATGTTCTAAAAAAATTCTAAATTTTTTTTTCTAAAACTAATTTCTTATTTATTTGAATTAAAATATGTGTATATTTATTTAATGATTAAATTAGTATTATGTATTAAATTAAAATCCTAATATTTTTGTATCTAAAACCCTAATTATATTTAAACCCTAATTTATTTTCTAACAATTCAAAACCCTAATTTTCTTTTACAATTTTAATTTCTTATTTTTATTATGTTTGTTTAATTATAATTAATAAATATTTCTAATATATATATAATTGAATTATTAATCATATAAATTAGTATATAATTATTATTATTATTTTGTTCTCATCTTAAAAATTCTTTAAAAAAAAGACTGTTTATTTAAATTTAAAATTTTAATTAATTTCTATATTGTATATTATTGTGCTAACCTCTTTTTCTCTTATATTTATTTTTATTACTAACCTTTTATTTATTATTATTATTATTTAAATTGTTTTATTATAATGTAATTGTGCAAGCCATGTAATAGTTGTAGTAATTTTTATTGTTTAATTATTTATAAATTGCTATGGTTAGTAAATTAGGGAGTGAAACATGTTTGTATCTTAAAATTAATTTAGATCACTAATTATAAGATAAATGTATGAACTTGTACACACACACACGTAAGTCGATCTTTGATCGCCATCTCACCTTCTTAAGGATACCTCTCATGTTGCCTAAACAAAAAGGTCAAGTAAGGTGTATAAAGCAAAGTCCCTTCTCTTATTAATATCATCTTGTCCCTTTAAAGATTATAAGATCAAGTCCCTTCATGGTTGCCTTCGTAAATGATCTTGTCCCTTTCGAATAAAAGATGATAAGTCCCTTCGAATTGCTAAGTACACCTTACAGTTTCCTAATCACAGATGACCCTTCATATGTCCTATATAACATCCAAGGTAATGACTACCTATTCCTTAATAATAGGGATAGTCTTACCATTGAAAGAACATTTAAGAACAGAAAAGATTTAATTTAGGGTAGGTTCTTCTTAAGTACTTGTTCACTCCTTCAAAAACACTTCATAACACTTTATATTTTAAACAATTTTCAAAACAAAGTCTTTATATATATATCCGTACATGGGTCATTATAAAGTACTTAAGAAATTTTTTAATCACACACTACACTTCTCAAAAACAATTTAAAGTGAGCTAAGTAACTAAGAGCCCATGGATAACCATGGATATAAAGGGTGCTAACACCTTCCCTTTGTATAACCTACCCCCCGAACCCAAAAATCTTTTAAGGTCTTTCCTGTTCTTTTATGCCCTTTCCTTTGGATAAAATAAAAGCCGGTGGTGACTCTTGCTATCCGCAACATAACTAAAGTCAGTTCTCCCACCGTGTTACAGAACTGGCGACTCTGTTGGGGATTTAATAAAAGAGGGGTACCCTTAGGAATTAGATCACTTAAATTGTTTGCCTTGTTTGCTTTATATTACTTGTTGGTGGCTCTTATGTGTGAAAGATCCTAACCCGGATCTAGTGTACCTTAGGTAAATGGCAATAGACCAAGGAAACTGTACGGCGTATACCGATATGGTTAATCTGGTGGCCATAGTTAGTGTGACTTCTTGGTTGGTGCTTATGTTCCTTAAGTCAAGTTGAGGATAATATGAGGCTGCCATATGTTGTCAATGCACTAACTAACTTTTAGAACCCTAGTTATCCCATCTTGGCCTTTAGAAAAGTAGTGAGATAACCGGCTTTGGTGCAGACTGAAGTTGGTTGATACTCGATACTACGCTCATTGAGATTCTAAACTTGGAGGGTTTTGGTTGGCAAGTAAGTTTCCTACTGAACAACCACCCTTGTGAAGGATCAATGATATTGAGATCCCTTAGAACATGGTTACTCTTGTAGGACAGGATGAACCAACTATACTTCAGGGGAGGGTACTTACCTTTAAACCTCATGCAAGCCTTCAAACCTAGGGCTATTGTGTGACTTGTTTGTGTGTGCCACATGTTTGTGATTGAGCATAACATCATAGCATCGTCATGCATCATAAGCATAGCATTTTCACTAACCATTTCAAGGACCAAAGGATTTATCTTTGTTCTTTGTTGCAGGTCATGGCTTCTACTCGTAGGAACACTATCCGGATCAACTTTGTAGGAATACCTCCTAAGCTTAAGGAATTGGTCTCTCAAGTTTCTGAAAACTCCCAGTTCATCAAGAGACATGGTCAGCTATTGGATCTAGTCACTTCAGGGTTCAATGAAGACATGATGAGTGTTCTGTTTCAGTTCTTTGACCCTAAACATCATTGCTTCACATTCCCCGACTATCAGCTGGTTCCTACAATGGAAGAGTTCTCCAAAATTTCTAGGTATACCTATCCTTGATCAGAAACCCTTCACAGGCTTGGAAAAAGAGCCTAAACCTGAAGTCATTGTTGCAGCCCTACATTTGAAGAAATCAGACATCGTCCTAGAAATGAGGAGTAGAGTTAAGGGTATTCTTGCTAAGGTGTTGATAGAGAAGGCTCAAGTGTTCTTGAAGGCTATGAGCTATGATGCTTTTGAGGAGATCTTAGCCTTGTTTATTTATGGCTTAGTGTTGTTCCCCAATCCAGATCAGTTCATAGACGTTCACGCCATCAACATATTTCTGACTCATAACCCAGTGCCTACATTGCTTGGAGACATCCTACATTCTCTTCATACTCGTACTACAAAGGCACGAGGAACTTTGATGTGCTGCATACCTTTGCTATCTAGGTGGCTTATTTCTCACCTTCCTCGATCAGTGATGAAGAATGAACAAGGGTTCAGGTGGTCCAAGAGAATCATGTCACTCTCTCATTCAGATATTCATTGGTGCTCTCGATTTATGGAGAATGTTACTATCATTGACCGTTGTGGGGAGTTCCCTAATATGCCACTCTTTGGCATAAGAGGAGGCATTACTTACAACCCTTCCTTAGCTCTACGGCAGTTTGGTTACGCTCAGAGTGATGGCCCTCATGACATGTTGATTCAGGGTATTGTGTTTGACTACGACAACGATCTTCAAGGTTACCGTCAAAGGTTCATACGAACATGGGGTAAAGTGAACAAGGTTGACAACAAGACTCTGGAGCCCAAGTACACTATTCCTATGGAAGCTTATCTCAGATGGGTGCGATCTCGTGCTCAGACTCTTATGATGCCATATCCTTCCATCCTGCTAGTTACTATGGAGCATGTTGTTGAAGGAGATACTTCTTATACCATCCTTCACCCAGACATGCCCACTGACATGGAAGACATACAGAGGTCCTGGATCCAGTTGAAGGAGCAAAGGGATACTTTTGAGACTCATTACAAAGCAAGTCAAGAAAGAATCCTGGAGCTAACAAAGCAACTTCACAAGGAGCGGAATCTCAACTCATACCTCAACACAAAGAGGAGACGTCCATGGGAGACTTAAAACCCCATCTTTTGTATTTATTTCATTTTTATTGTAAGCCCAAGGGGCAAACAAATTTATTACTAATGTAGATGTTTAGAATTGGCAGAATTTTTGGACCAACAAGAAGTGTTGAACTTAGTTCAGGATGTCACATCAGATGTTGTGACATTATCAAACAGAGTATAAGTTAATGAACTTAATTCAGGATGTCACACCAGATGTTGTGACATTGTATAAGTTAATGAAGTAAGTTCAGTTTTCAGGATGTCACACCAGATGTTGTGACATCTCAAACCTGCTACCAGAATTAATTAATGCTTAACAGAACTGAGTAAATTCAGGGAATTTATCTGGAATTAATTATGAATGGATAAAACAGAAGAAGGCGCATCTGTAGGGAGATTGGTTATATGATTTCAGTATAAACAGAAGAACTGACTCACCTAGAATCAAGGAAGTAACAAACCCTAATTCAAGGTGATGGCAGCATGCGTATCAGGATTGGATAACCTACAGAAAGCCCAAAATCCAAGCATCTATTTAAGCAACAGAAACTCTCAGAATAGAGTACGAAATTAAGAAGACTAAATAGGGTGTTTGTGTTTTAATAGTAGGTTGTATATGTGTATCACTTTATGAGCTTTTAAGCAAAAGTGTATTGTGTCTTGATTGAAACTGTGAAGTAAAATCAAGTTGTTGTGTTTGAAGTGTGACTTCAATTTTATTAAACTTGTAAACATATCACTGTGTGATTGAGGGGGAGTGAGTTGGTACTCATATCTAAGTTGTGTGTTAGGTAGAAATTGCCTTGGGTAGATATTAAGTGAAGGATTAAACTGAGTGGTTTAAGTCTAGAATTAATATTACTTATATTGGATTTCCTTCCTGGCTTGGTAGCCCCCAGATGTAAGTGTGGAGATACACTGAACTGGGTTAACAATTTCCTGTGTTGTTTACTTTACCTGCACTTTAAGTTTTGTTTAATTCTTCAAGTGTTTAAACATCTCATTCTACATCACGTACCTGATCCCAGAATTTCAATTGGCATCAGAGCAGGCACCCTGCCTGTTTAACTGGGTGAGATCTAGGGACTGCAAATTTTGGGAACATGGACAGAGATGTAGGATCTGTGAATAGACCACCTATATTGGATGGATCAAACTATGACTACTGGAAGCCAAGAATGGTAGCATTCTTAAAATCACTTGATAATAGGGCTTGGAAATCAGTCAACAAAGGATGGGAGCACCCTGTCCAAGACAACAAGGATGGTGCAAAAGTGTTAAAACCTGAAGAAGAATGGAGCAAGGAGGAAGAAGATTCAGCACTTGGGAATTCCAAGGCCTTAAATTCTTTATTCAATGGCATTGATAGGAACATATTCAGACTTGTGCATCACTGTGAGCTGGCCAAAGATGTTTGGGACACTCTCAAGACCACTCATGAAGGAACATCAAAGGTGAAGATGTCAAGACTTCAACTTCTCACCACCAAGTTTGAAAACTTGAGAATGAAGGAAGATGAGACAATCCATGAGTTCTACATGAACATCTTGGAAATAGCTAATACTTCTGGAGCATTGGGAGAAAAGATGAGTGATGAAAAGCTGGTAAGAAAGATTCTCACATCTTTACCAAAAAGATTTGAAATGAAGGTTACAGCAATAGAAGAAGCTCAAGACATATGCACAATGAAGGTTGAAGAGCTCATTGGTTCCCTTCAAACATTTGAGATGGGAATGAATGATACAATTGTAAAGAAGAACAAAAGCATAGCTTTGGTTTCAAATACTGATAAAGAAGAAGACAATCATGAAGCAGACCCTGAAGAAAATTTATCAGAAACAATTGCTATGCTTGGAAGACAATTCAACAAGCTTCTCAAAAGAATGGATAGCAGGTCCAGACCAAATGGAAGAAACTCAAACTCTTCTGAGAATAAAAGACCTTATGATGCTAATAGAAGGTCACATTATGATGAAAAGATCAACCAAGAAAAAGGGATTAAATGTCATGGATGTGAAGGATATGGGAACATCAGAAATGAATGCCCTATCTATCTAAAGAATCAGAAGAAAGGTCTCTCTGTGACCTGGTCTGATGAAGACTCAGGATGTGATTCAGAAGAAGAATCAGCAAAGCACATCACTGCTCTAGCTGGAGTATGTAATTCTGAAAGTGGATCCAGTGATGAGGAGCTGACTTTTGAAGAGCTTGAAGAATCATACAGAGAGCTGGTTAAAAGGAGCACTGAAGTATGCATGGAGAATATAAAGCAGAAGAAGCAGATTGAGGCATTAAAGGTTGAAAAGACAAGTAATCTAGAAACCATTGACACTTTGAAAAGTGAAGTAAGTCTTCTCAACTCCAAGTTGGAACATATGTCCAAATCTGTTAGAATGCTGAACAGTAGCACAAACACACTGGATGTCATTCTCAACAACAATAAGCATTCAGGGGATAGAACTGGACTGGGATTTAGCAAAGCTCAAAAGGTTGAGGCTAGCACCAGCAAAACTACTTCAAATCCCATAAAGTCAAACAAGATGTCCCAACAGATGTCCCAACATCATGAAAAGAACATGATGAAAAGAAGTATCAAAGATGGAGATGTCATCATTGTGGAAGGTTTGGTCACATCAAACCTTATTGCTACAAGTTGCATGGATATCCAAATCAGATGTATCAGCAACCCCCTAAGCAGAAGACAGAGGTTATCAAGAAAGTATGGGTACCTAAAGCTAGTCTTCATGCTGATCAAAGCTACATACCCAAGAACAAGTTCAACAAACAACCTTGGAGCTCTAAAAATGGACACAACACAGGGCAGAGGCATCAAAGGAAACCTCACTACAAGCAAAAATGGTCAAAGAAGAGTGTTGCATATATAGCTCATACATCTCTAAGAGTATCAGCTAAAGAAGACTGGTACTTTGACAGTGGATGCTCAAGGCACATGACTGGATTGAAGAATCTGCTGGTAAACTTAAAGTCACATTCATCCAGATATGTAACCTTTGGAGATGGAGCTAAAGGAGAAATCAAGGGAGTTGGGACCTTGGACTGTCCAGATGTACCAAGACTAGATGATGTGCTGCTGGTAAATGGATTGACTGCTAACTTGATAAGCATAAGTCAATTATGTGATCAAGGTTACAGTGTAAACTTTACCAGAACAGAATGCATAGTGTCTGATAAAGAACAAAAGGTTGTCATGAGAGGAGCCAGATCTAAAGACAACTGTTATATGTGGGAACCTCAAGACTTCAGTCTCACTTCAACTTGCTCCTTAGCCAAAGAAGAAGAAGTGAAGCTATGGCACCAAAGACTGGGTCATCTTTATCTCAGAGGAATAAAGAAAATCATATCTATGGAGGCTGTGAGAGGTATTCCTAAATTGAAGATTGATGAAGGCAAAGTATGTGGTGAATGTCAAATAGGCAAGCAAACCAAGACGTCCCATCCAAAGCTCCAACATCTGACAACTTCCAAAGTTTTGGAATTATTGCATATGGATCTTATGGGACCAATGCAGGTTGAGAGCCTTGGTGGAAAAAGGTATGCCTATGTGGTTGTAGATGACTTTTCAAGGTATACATGGATAAATTTTATCAAAGAAAAGTCTGATGTGTTTGATGTATTCAAAGACTTGTGCCAAAGAATACAAAGAGAAAAAGCAAGCTGTGTAGTCAGAATAAGGAGTGACCATGGAAAGGAATTTGAGAATAAAAAATTCTCAGATTTCTGTTCTTCAGAGGGAATCAATCATGAGTATTCTTCTCCTATCACCCCTCAACAGAATGGGATTGTTGAGAGAAAAAACAAAACTATCCAAGAATCAGCAAGAGCTATGATTCATGCTAAAAATTTACCATTGTACTTCTGGGCTGAAGCTATGAACACAGCTTGTTACATTCATAATAGAGTCACTCTAAGGAAAGGAACCTTGTCCACCATCTATGAAGTCTGGAAGGGCAGAAAACCTACAGTTAAGTACTTCCATGTGTTTGGAAGTAATTGTTACATTATGGCTGATAGGGATCAAAGAAGAAAGATGGATCCTAAAAGTGATGAAGGGATCTTCCTTGGATACTCCATAAACAGCAGAGCCTATAGAGTATTTAACTCCAGAACCAAGGTTATAATGGAGTCAATAAATGTGATCATTGATGATGCCCCTGCAGATGTTACAGATGATGTTGGAACATCTGCTGACAGTCAGACTGAAGCTGAAATAAAGAGTGATTATCTTGACTTCACTCAAACTGAGGCAAGGATAGAACAATCCAGCAAACCTCCCTCCATCAGAATCCAGAAGGATCATCCCAAAGATTTGATAATTGGTGATCCCAACAGAGGTGTAAGCACTAGATCAAGAGAGGTGATTTCAGGTTCTTGTTTTGTTTCAAAAATAGAACCTAAAAACATCAAGGAAGCTCTTATTGATGAGTACTGGATTTGTGCTATGCAAGAAGAATTAGGTCAGTTCACAAGGAATGAAGTGTGGGATCTTGTTCCTAGACCTGATGACATAAATGTGATTGGCACAAAATGGGTGTATAAGAACAAGTCAAATGAGCAGGGGGTTGTTACAAAGAACAAGGCTAGACTTGTAGCTCAAGGATACACACAAATTGAGGGAGTAGACTTTGATGAAACCTTTGCACCAGTAGCAAGGCTTGAATCAATCAGACTACTTTTAGGAATTGCTTGTATCCTGAAGTTCAAGCTATTTTAAATGGATGTGAATAGTGCCTTTCTAAATGGATATCTTAATGAAGAGGTATATGTAGAACAGCCCAAGGGATTTGTTGATCCAAGCTGTCCAAATCATGTGTACAAATTAAGGAAGGCTCTTTATGGACTGAAGCAAGCTCCAAGAGCATGGTATGAAAGGCTGACTACTTTTCTCACAAAACAAGGATACATGAAAGGTGGAATAGACAAAACCTTGTTTGTGAAGGATGAAGAAGGAAATGTCATGATTGCTCAAATATATGTAGATGACATAGTCTTTGGTGGGATGTCAGACAGGATGGTTAAACATTTTGTCACTCAAATGGAATCTGAATTTGAGATGAGCCTAGTAGGAGAACTAACCTACTTTCTTGGACTGCAAATCAAGCAAATGGAAGACTCCATGTTTATATCCCAAATCAAGTATGCTAAGAACACTGTCAAGAAATTTGGGATGGATAGTGCAAGTCACAAAAGAACACCTGCTCCTACTCATTTAAAGCTGACAAAGGATGACAAGGGTGAGAAGGTGGACCAAAGTCTATAAAGAAGCATGATTGGAAGCTTATTATATCTGACTGCTAGCAGACCAGATATAGCCTTTGCAATAGGTGTATGTGAAAGATATCAAGCTGATCCAAAAGTTAACCATCTAAACCAGGTCAAGAGAATTCTGAAATATGTCAATGGTACTTGTGACTATGGCATAATGTACTCCCATGGATGTGAACCAATTCTCACTGGCTTCTGTGATGCTGATTGGGCTGGAAGTGCTGATGATAGAAAGAGCACATCAGGAGGATGCTTCTTTCTAGGAAACAATCTGATTTCTTGGTTCAGTAAGAAACAAAATTGTGTATCCTTATCCACTGCTGAAGCTGAATATATTGCAGCTGGTAGCAGTTGTTCACAGTTGGTTTGGATGAAGCAAATGCTCACTGAATATAATGTCCCACAAGATGTCATGACATTGTACTGTGACAACTTAAGTGCTATTAACATATCAAAGAATCCTATCCAACATATCAGGACCAAGCATATTGATATCAGGCATCATTTCATCAGAGATCTTGTGGAAGAGAAGGTGATCTCATTGGAACATGTAGCCACAGATCTGCAACTGGCTGATATATTTACTAAAGCTTTAGATGCTACCCAATTTGAAAACCTAAGGGGTAAATTGGGAATCTGCTTATGTGAAATATAGCAGTTATGGAGAAGTGCCAACATGTCCTATGACATCGTGTGGCATGATCACCAGATGGCAACACCAGTCTGGTCAAGAACTCTGTGTATTCCACTCCTTAAAATTCTCCAAGTAATGACTCTTATAAAAGTTCCAGCTTGCTCTCAGCTATTCATCTCCTCATCATCTTCTCAAAACAAATTGCATGCTATAGCTGACTTTCAGAGCTCATCAAACTCAATCAAACCTAAACTCTTCCTCCACCACATTCGAAAATGTCTCAACATCAAAACCCTAACCTCACTGATGAAAACCTTAACCAAGAAGATGTGGTGCATGCAACCCCAATCTCCATGGTTCCAAAGGATACTACTCCCATGGACGAAATCAGAGGAAGTGTTCCTCTTGCTCAAAAGCCTAGAACTCCTACTGTGAGAAGAGCAAAGGAACCTGTGTTCAGCAAAAGCAAAGGGGTTCCTTCAGCCTCAAACACCACCCCCAAAGCTTCTGACTATGTGGATGCCACCATCAAGCATCTTGTTAATAAGATTTTGTCTGAACAAAGAGTTGTGAGTGGTATATCTGTTCCTCTGAACACCATGCCGGCTCCACAAGAAGAACATAGCAATCAGGCTGAAGAGGACACTCCTGCTCAACAGGATGTCCCAATAGATGTTGAAACATCATCTGAGGACCAGAACAAGGCCTCAACTGATGATGATGATGAAGCCACTGATGACCAAGCTTCTGTTGATCCACCTGCTGAAGAGGAGACTACCCAACCTCCTCATGTTGAAGACATAAACAATGACTCTGACACATAGATCATTGCTTCTGTGAGCCCTAGCATAGCCAAAAGGCTCAGGGCTAGGAAAGAAAAGAAGACTGTAGGACATGCAACTCCTGAAAAGAAATAGCCTACTCTAAAGAAAGACAAGGCCAAAGTGTCATTTGGACCTACCAAACAATGGAGCAAAGTAAGTACACAAAAGAGGAAAGCTGTTACTCCTCCAGATTCAGATGTTGAAGAGGATGTCCCAACATCCCAACCAAAGAAGAAACCAGCACCTTCAAGGTCTTCCTCTGCTGTTCCAGAAGCTCCTCTGGACAATATATCATTCCATCATGTGTCAAGTGTGAGCAGATGGAAATTTGTCTACCAAAGAAGGGTGGCACTTGAAAGAGAGCTAGGCAGCAATGCACTGGAGTGTACTGAGGTAATAGACCTCATATCATCTGCTGGCTTATTCAAGACAGTTTCAAACTTTTCACCCTGCTATGAGCTGCTTGTCAAGGAGTTCATTGTCAACCTTCAAGAAGACTGTGCTGATGGTAAGTCAGATGAATTCAGAAAAGTCTATGTAAGAGGGAGATGTGTGGAATTCTCTCCTAGGGTTATCAATCATTACCTAGGGAGAGAATCTGATGGCCCTAATGAGCTAGGGAAGACAGACAACCAAATTTGCAAAGTCATCACTGCCAATCAAGTCAAAGCTTGGCCAGTCAAGGGGAAACTTTCTGTTAGCTTGCTAACAAGGAAGTATGCAATGCTGCATAGGATTGGTACTGTCAATTGGGTCCCTGCCAACCATACCTCTTCAATAGCAACTACATTGGGCAGATTCATTTATGCTGTGGGCACCCAAACAAAGCTGGACTTTGGTGCTTACATATTTGATCAAACACTGAAGCATGCAGGAACATCAGCAACAAAGCTTCCCATTGCTTTTCCATCTCTGCTATGTGGTATAATCCTCAGCCAGTATCCAGGTATCCTCACTGAGAAGGATTCAGTCTGCAAAAGAGAAAGTCCTCTGGCCTTCCATTACAAACTTTTCTTGAGTCATCATGTAGCTGATGTTGAAGCTCCCACTGGGACATCTGCTGGACCTTCAAAAGCAAAGTCTCCCATATCCAAAGCTGCCTTGATTGCAGAACTGAAGAACACCTGCAAAGAGCTGGATGCCAGGAAGCAAAAGCTTGAGGAAATTATTCAAAGGCTGGAGATGGAAGAGAGTACTCAGAAGGCTGCTAAAACTGATGATGACTCTGAAGAAGAGGAAGATACTGAATATGAAGACTCTGAGTGAAAATGTGTGAGGAAAGTGTACTGTATCAACATTGTATTTTGGCTTTGTAATTTTGTATTTCTCTCTGCTTATGTAATTTGGCCCCAATTTCTGTCTAACAAGGGGGAGAAGAGAAGTAACAACAACAACAATGTTTGCTGCAGTTTACATGATTAATGAACAAGCTGTTTGTCTGTTTAATGTCTGCTTCTGAACTAAGTTGTTTTTAATGAAAATTTTTTGTTGAACAAGTCAGAACACATACAGGTTTGAGGGGGAGTAAACTCACACATGACTCAACAGAAAAGAACTGCTGTACTCTGATAAAAGAAACTCTGCTGCACTCTGATAAAACCACAAGATTGTGTTAGCCAAAAATTAGCCAAAAGGGGAGTTTGTAGATGTTTAGAATTGGCAGAATTTTTGGACCAACAAGAAGTGTTGAACTTAGTTCAGGATGTCACATCAGATGTTGTGACATTATCAAACAGAGTATAAGTTAATGAACTTAATTCAGGATGTCACACCAGATGTTGTGACATTGTATAAGTTAATGAAGTAAGTTCAGTTTTCAGGATGTCACACCAGATGTTGTGACATCTCAAACCTGCTACCAGAATTAATTAATGCTTAACAGAACTGAGTAAATTCAGGGAATTTATCTGGAATTAATTATGAATGGATAAAACAGAAGAAGGCGCATCTGTAGGGAGATTGGTTATATGATTTCAGTATAAATAGAAGAACTGACTCACCTAGAATCAAGGAAGTAACAAACCCTAATTCAAGGTGATGGCAGCATGCGTATCAGGATTGGATAACCTACAGAAAGCCCAAAATCCAAGCATCTATTTAAGCAACAGAAACTCTCAGAATAGAGTACGAAATTAAGAAGACTAAATAGGGTGTTTGTGTTTTAATAGCAGGTTGTATATGTGTATCACTTTATGAGCTTTTAAGAAAAAGTGTATTGTGTCTTGATTGAAACTGTGAAGTAAAATCAAGCTGTTGTGTTTGAAGTGTGACTTCAATTTTATTAAACTTGTAAACATATCACTGTGTGATTGAGGGGGAGTGAGTTGGTACTCATATCTAAGTTGTGTGTTAGGTAGAAATTGCCTTGGGTAGATATTAAGTGAAGGATTAAACTGAGTGGTTTAAGTCTAGAATTAATATTACTTATATTGGATTTCCTTCCTGGCTTGGTAGCCCCCAGATGTAAGTGTGGAGATACACTGAACTGGGTTAACAATTTCCTGTGTTGTTTACTTTACCTGCACTTTAAGTTTTGTTTAAGTCTTCAAGTGTTTAAACATCTCATTCGACATCACGTACCTGATCCCAGAATTTCAACTAATAAAAGTTTACTTTTTGGTTGTTTAAACAAATTTAAATCCTGCGGTCCTTGAAATCATTGCATACGCATTTATACACCATATCATTGCATCACAGGTTTCTTATGTACAGGTATCTTATCTTCTCGCTGTTTATTTCAGCAGAAATGGCTCTTGAACAAACAGTCAAAGATCTCTAGGCACAGAATGCCCAGTTCCAAGAGCTGATCCTGAACTTGTCCAAGGGGCAAGATGAATTGAAGACACTGCTGGCTAAGAAGACTAAGAAGACTAGAAGGTCAGGAGGCCTTATCAACATGGGAAGAAGGTTCAGAGGTCCTGTCAAGACCAAGGAACAAGTTGAAGATTATGAGTCTGAGGAGTCTTAGAAAGAGGGAGGCAGTCTCCATAATACAATGGGGGATTCTGATTCTGAAGCAAATTACTATCATGATCCTAGTGAAGATAAGTTCAAGATGCTGGTGGATAGAATGGATTCTATGGAATTGCAAAAGTCTTCTGGGCTGGATTTTGAAGACCTGAGTTTGATATCTGGAGTGGTTATACCCATTGGGTTCAAGGTCCCTGCATTTGTAGTGTATGATGGTGTCTCCTGCCCCAAGCTGCATCTGAGGTCCTATGTCCGGAGGATCCAACCCCATACTGCTGATAAGAAGTTGTGGATCCATTTCTTCCAAGAGAGCTTGTCTGGAGCTCAATTGGAATGGTACTATTAGTTGGAGAGTGTCAACATCCGTGATTGGAATGATCTTGTTGAGGCCTTCTATAAGCAATATCAATACAATGCTGATCTAGCACCAACTCGCATGCAACTCCAAAGCATGTCTATGGGTGCTAAGGAGAATTTCAAAGAGTATGCCCAGAAGTGGAGAGATTTGGCTGGTAGAGTACAACCTCCTCTAACCGACAGGGAGTTAGTGGACATGTTCATGTGTACGTTGAATGGTCCTTTTTATAGTCATCTCATTGGAAGCTCATCATCTGGCTTCACTGAGTTGATAATGACGGGAGAGCGCGTAGAAAGTGGTATAAGGAGTGGCAAGATACAAGTGGGTGCTTATTCAACAAGTACTGCAAAGAAACCCCCTAGTGGGAAGAAAGATTCAAATGCTGTTTATGGTCAACTTGATCGTAATAGGAGGCACCAATTTGTGAGTGCAGTTCACATCTCCAATCCTACTTCTGCAACACCAGAGCCACCACAGGGCAATCAGCCGAGGCCTAGAAGACAGTTCACCAAGCTCAACATGTCACTGGCCCAAGCCTTGCAACACTTGTTGAAGGGTGAACTCATCACTTTGAAGGACCCTCCTCAGAATCCCAATGTTATCTCTCCCAGGTACAATCCTAATGCACGATGTGCATATCATTCAAATTGTCAGGGACATGATACCAATAATTGATGGATATTGAAGAACAAGATCCAGGATATGATTGATGCTGGAGAGATTAAGTTTGACCCTCCGGGTACTCCAAATGTGATTACTACTCCCATGCCAAATCATGAGAAGACTGTCAATGCCATTGATGAAGTTTCACATATTTCCTCAGTTGCAGATGTGAATACACCATTGTCTGTTATTAAGAAGAAGTTGGTACAAGCTGGGTTCTTTCCAGGTTGTAATGAAGATTGTTTTTATTGTGCTTATAAACCGGATAGCTGCTGGAAGTTGAAGGACGGTATTCAACGCCTCATGGACAATTACGCCATATTGTTTGAGAGGACACCTTCTGTGGAGAGTATGGTTAAGCATATAACTCAAGGTGCGAAGGTTGAAGAGGTGGATATGGTTGATAAAGTGCCTGTAAGAATTACTTCCAAGGGCCCTGTCAAGATCACTCATAAGGGTCCAATTAAGATTACTGCTGAAGGCCCTGTGAGAACTGTTGCTGAAGCTAGAGTGGCTCCTATGATTATTACCACTCCTGGTCCCATTCCGTATACTTCTGATAAAGCTGTGCCTTGGCATTATGGGTCCGATGTTTATATTCATGGTGTTAAGAAGGAACCCTTAGCTGATACACCTGTTGGTGATGAAAACCTTGATGTTGATAATATTGCTGGATCTAGTAAGATCACAAGAAGTGGAAGAATTTTCTCTCCTCCGGCTACCTCCAAGAATACAGTTACTCCAACTACCACCTCCACTGCTGATGCCCGGGGCAAAGGTCCTATTATTGAACCTATACAAACTGATGTACCAACTGCTGATGATCTTTCTAAGCAGATGGAAGAAGTACTGAAGATCATTTGCAAGAGTGATTATGATGTTATTGATCAATTGGGGCATACTCCCTCCAAGATTTCCATGTTGTCTTTATTGTTGTGTTCTGAGGGTCATGCTAAAGCCTTGATTAAATTCTTGAAGACTGCTCACATACCAAATGAGATTTCTGTAGATCAGTTTGAAAATTGTGTTGCACACTTGACCTATGATAATGGGTTAGGTTTCTCCGATGCTGATTTGACTCCTGCCAAGAGAGACCATAACAGGGCTTTACACATCTCTATTGAGTGTAGGGGCACTACCTTGTCTCATGTGTTGATAGACAATGGTTCTTCGCTGAATGTACTTCCCAAAGAGGTTCTGAACAAGCTTAGTCCTGAAGATGCTGTGTTGAGACCAAGTAATATAGTGGTGAAGGCTTTTGATGGTTAGAGAAGAGTGGTGCATGGGTAAATAGATCTCCCAATCAAAGTAGGTTCTCAGGTCTTCAATGCTACCTTTTATGTAATGGATATTCGTCCTTGGTATTCTTGTTTGCTTGGGTGTCCCTGGATCCATGGGGCAGGTGCTGTTACCTCCACGTTACATCAGAAGCTGAGATATCCATTGAAGGGAAAGGTTGTTACTATTTACAGAGAGGAAGGATATATGATTAGCCATGTGAACACATTTAAATATCTTGAAGTGGAAGGTGAATATGTTGAAACTCCGTGCCAGACGTTTGAATTAGTTCCTTGGATTGTTCCTAATGTTGAAGCTCCTCCTGTTGTCAAGAAAGTTCCTGTTGTCACCAGAGTACCTCCTACAATGGCCTCCCTCAAGGATGCTAGAGCTGTGGTGGATGAAGGTGGTTGTACTATTTGGGGTCAGCTTCCTGACATTCCTTACAAGTCTGACAAGTTTGGTTTGGGTTCCACTGCAGAGTCCCAGAAGGCTGTTCGTCGTGCTCGTGCTGTTCGTATCACCAATCATGGGATTATGAAAGATCAGATCAATGCTGTGGGTGACTATGATGAAGACTAAAATTTGGATGCTTGGATTTTTCCTACTGTGCGTGATGGGCTCAATAACTGGAAGGTTGAAGATGTTATTCCTATCTCCTTTAGTCAGGAGTAAATACTATTACTGTGTTATTATTTCTTAAGTTTGTAATTTTTGAACAATTGAACTCTTAAGCCTTGTGCCTTACCCGGGGCACAATGGTATGCTTGTTTCGGGATGTCATTTCATTTGCATACTTCATTCAATAAAAATCAGTGGACGTTTCGTTTTCGTAAATATTGTGTTCATTGTCTTTCTTTTATTTTATTTTTCTTTTATCAGCTATGTGTTCTTACACGCACCCACATCACTAAAATGCAGATCCTCATCCACTCTTGATCCTGTTGATAACAGTTCTACTATTGCCAATTATAATTTCGAGAATTCGATCTATCAAGCTGAAGATGGAAATGAGGATGATTGTGAAGTACCTGTAGAGCTTGCTAGGTTATTACAACAAGAAGAGAAAGCTATACAACCACATGAAGAGCCAATCGAAGTTGTGAATTTGGGAACTGAAGAAAACAGGAAAGAAGTCAAGATAGGGGATGAACTAGAGGATGGTGTTAAGAGCAGATTGATTCAGATGTTACATGATTATGTGGAGATCTTTTCATGGTCCTATGAAGATATGCCAGGGTTGGATACAGACATTGTGGTTCACCGTTTGCCGGTAAAAGAAGATTGTCGTCCAAAGAAGCAGAAGGTTCGTCGCATGCGTCCTGAAATGTCAGAGAAGATTAAAGCAGAGGTGATGAAACAGTTTGATGCAGGGTTCTTAGCAGTGACTTCTTATCCTCAATGGGTTGCAAATGTGGTACCGGTACCTAAGAAAGATGGTAAGGTACGTATGTGTGTAGATTACAGGGATTTGAACAAGGCCAGCCCCAAAGATGACTTTCCACTTCCTCATATTGATGTTCTGGTAGACAACACTGCTCAGCATAAGGTATTCTCTTTTATGGATGGTTTCTCTGGTTACAATCAGATCAAGATGGCACCTGAAGATATGGAGAAGACAACATTTGTTACACAGTGGGGCACCTTTTGCTATAAAGTGATGCCATTTGGTTTGCTGGACAATATGACGGACCTGAACAAGGATCCCGATGGACTATGGTTTTTGATGGAGCTTCTAATGCACTTGGTAATGGTGTTGGTGTTGTGATCAGTTCCCCTGAAGGTTGTCATACCCCAATTACTGCAAGACTATGTTTCTATTGTACCAATAACATGGCTGAGTATGAGGCATGTATTATGGGTATTAAAACTGCCCTTGATATGAAGATTCAGTTCCTAGATGTATATGGAGATTCAGCCTTGGTAGTAAGTCAGATCAAAGGAGATTGGGATACCAAGCATGATAATCTCATTCCTTACAGAGAGTATGTTTTGTCTTTGATCCCATATTTTGAAGAGATTACCTTTGGACATATTCCATGAAGAGAGAATCAGTTGGCAGATGCTTTAGCCACCATGGCATCCATGTTTGAGATCAGCTGGGATGATGAAGCTCCCAAGATTACTATTGATAGATTTGAAAAGCCTGCATACTGCAATGAGATTAACACTAAAGAAGCAGAAGAGAAGCCTTGGTTCTAGGAAGTGAAAAGATATCTTGAAGCTCGGGAGTTCCCTGAAGGGGCATCTGTCAAAGATAAGAAGTTTCTGAGGAGGTTTTCTGCTATGTTCTTTTTGAGTAATGGAATTTTGTACAAGCGCAATCATGATTCAACTTTGCTTCGTTGTGTGGATAAGAAGGAAGCAAAGAGATTATGGAAGACATGCATGATGGGATCTTTGGCGCTCATTCTAGTGGTCATACCATGGCAAAGAAGATATTGAGAGCAGGTTACTATTGGTCTACCATGGAAGCTGACTGCTATCAACATTCCAGAACATGTCACAAGTGTCAAATCTATGCTGACAAAGTGCAAATACCTCCGTCACCATTGAATGTGTTGAATGTCCTTGGCCTTTTGCTATGTGGGGCATTGATATGATTGGTGAGATCAAGCCTACTGCTTCTAATGGGCATCGTTTCATCCTGGTTGCTATAGATTATTTCACAAAGTGGGTGGAGGCAGCTTCATTTACATCTGTTACTAAGAATATGGTGGCTCGATTCATTAAGAATAATCTCATATGTAGGTATGGCATCCCTGAAAGGATTATTACTGACAATGGCTCTAATCTGAACAACACTATGATTACTGATCTCTGCACGCAGTTCAAGATTAAGCATCACAACTCTTCTCCGTATCGTCCAAAGATGAATGGGGCAGTAGAAGCTGCTAACAAGAATATCAAGAAGATTCTACATAAGATGGTTGTTACTTATAAGGATTGGCATGAGATGTTACCATTTGCTCTTCATGGTTATCGTACTATAATACGTACTTCAACAGGGGAAACCCCATTCTCCTTAGTATATGGTATGGAAGCAGTTTTGCCCATTGAAGTTCAGATCCCTTACTTAAGAATCATGAAGGATGCAAGCTTGGATGAAGATGAATGGATTCAGACTCGACTTGACCAGATAAATTTGATTGATGAGAAAAGGTTGGCAGCTGTTTGTCATGGTCAGATGTACCAAAAACGGATGATCAAAGCTTTTAATAAGAAGGTTAAGCCAAAGGTATATCAGGCTGGTGACTTGGTAATCAAGCGTATCATATTACCACAGGGTGATCCTAGGGGCAAGTGGACTCCTACTTATGAAGGTCCATTTGTGGTCAGAACAGTATTCTCAGGAGGTGCCATGATGCTTACTACTATGGATGGTGAAGACTTCCCACAGCCTGTAAACGCAGACATAGTTAAAAAAATACTACGCATAAAAAGAGACCCGCTAGGTTGACTGGCCTAGGCAAAAATAAGGGCATCCCGACGAACCAAAAGGGTTCGGGCAAAAATTAGGGATATATATAAAAAATGTACACCCGGCAAGTCGAAAACCTGAAAAGGCGGCTTGGGCAAAAAAGGGTATCCCGGTGGATTGAAGACCTGAAAGGGCAATCCAGGCAAAAATTAGGGATTAAAGCGTATGACTATGTCTCGTTTGGATCACCCATGAAACTACAATCAGTTGTGCTACTTACTCAAGCTCGAACAGATAAAGCTCAATCCAATCATTTCCGTCTCAACAGCAGAAGATGAGATACTTGAAGATAATGGAAATAGTAGAATTGAAACTCAATAGGATTATTTCTCACATAGCTGATTTTCTTTGTTTTGTAAGAATTTTATGACAAATTCCTCTTACTAGGATTTCTGTCTCCTTGTACAAACTTGCCTATGTATAAATCACTTTGTGATATAAATAAAATTTCTTCTTTGAATCCAGATTTACTTTTACCCTATTTACATAAGCGAAACGTCCATTGGTTGTGTTTGAATGTATGTATGCTTTTGAATATGATTGATGTTTACCAGAAATGCATAAATGCTTGAATATGATTGATGTTTACCAGAAATGCATGAAAATGCAATAATAGTATTTACTAAGGACAAATGAGGGAAGGAATTCAACGAAGCTTCGCCGGTTCATCCCCACAAGACAGCTACAAATCCCCCAGTAGGGCAAATCTATCATCATAGATACTTCGAGTTACATCTCCCCTTGAATTTATGTCCATCTCTTTTATCCTCAGTCGGGATACTCAGGAACTTATTCCTTCAATAGAAGTACGACGAACGAAGACGGGAGGTTATAAGTACTATACTATCAAACGAGACGGGAACGAGTTCCTCATATTCTTCAGCAACGAATCAGGATTTATTTTCCCTAACCAGCAGTTGTTAAACAAAGATATCCAGATGCTTCAGGCTGCATGATTCATACATACATCATTTACATCATATCATAACATATCCATCAATACATAATACATTTACTTAGGTGCATCATACTATGCACATTGCATAAACTAACATTCTCCTTGCAGGCTGGTTATATGCAGGTAAATCAATATCAACAATTCACAACAGGTCAGAAATGATCCATACATTACTCAAGATGTCCTCGGAGAGTAGGCAAACGGTCTGTAAGAAGATCCATTCCCTAATCCAGGATATTTCCAGAAGATTTCATCTATCTGGTCTTGAATAGCAGGCAAACGGTCTGTACAAAGATCCATTCCCTGGTTCAAGATATTTTCAGAAGATTTAATCTATTGGCCCTTGAATAGCAGGCAAACAGTCTGTAAAAAGATCCATTCCCTGGTTCAAGATATTTTTCAGAAGAACAAATCCTGACGTTCTTTTGGCCCTTGAATAGCAGGCAAACGGTCTGTAAAAAGATCCATTCCCTGGTTCAAGATATTTTTCAGAAGAACTAATCCTGACGTTCTTTTGGCCCTTGGATAGCAGGCAAACGGTTGATGCGTGTTTTTCGCAAGTGTACGAACGCGTCAGAGTAATATAAAAGATTGTCGAATCCACAGAGACCAAGTGTCAATCTATCGTACTTGTTGTTATGGTGTGTATCTAAGGCAACTAAATATAGGGGTTTTAAGAAGGGTGCAATGGTAAATAAAATAATAATTTTAAACAATAAACAAAGACAGGCTCGAATGTAATTCACATAATCAATTGATAATCCGGTACTTGTTAATGGAACTACTTATGGGCAATGTTTTCTACTTTGAAAAGAACTAATTTAACAGGAACTGTCGCTTTCGCGTATTCAGAACCGAGTTGTACTCTCTAATCAACCCCTCCTATTGTCACGGATAAAAAGGTGCGTACTGCGTTAGAGTAGTAAACCTATTTTTAAGAAATATAGTGTCTTAACTAAGTTGAAAAGTATCTTAACCTGGATTTCTTAGCAAAAAGAGGTTCTCACGAACCAGACTCTAAACTTCTTTAACGCGTTCAAAAGTCGTTTTAAAATCTCCTTTCTTTTTAATCTAAGAACTCCTAATGAACTAGACAAAGCGCTTTTGGCTGTTTTTGAAATAGTTAAAAACAATTAGACTTAAATTGAAAGATAAAATAGCCCTTAAGTGCTTCCACGAACAATTGTACGGATTACTGGTTTAATTACGATCCTTACATTCTAACCTTTATAGATTTAGTTAGACATGATAAAGTAAAAGTTCTTTTTATAATTTTTCATAAATTTAGTGCGAGTGCGGAAAGTAAATGAATTTAGTGCGAGTGCGAGAAATAAAGTAATTTAAAGCGAGTGCGAGAAATAAATGAAATAAAGTGCGAGTGCGGGAAATAAAGAAAGTAAAGCGAGTGCAGGAAATAAATAAAATAAAGTGCGAGTGCGGGTAATAAATAAAGTAAAGCAGTGCGAGAAATAAATAAAAGTAAAGCAATGCAAGAAATAAATAAAGTAAAATACGAACTTGAATTAAAATGGCGGCAGGATTAACTTCCTCCAGAGTGCTCCAAAACTCGATCGCACAGACGTATACAGACTCGATCACTCGATTGCAGTATCACCCCGATGTGGAATGATAACTGCTTTAAAACTGATATATGCCTAAGAGATTCTAAGTTTGGATGAAGAAAAACGAAAAACTAAAGTCCTATTTATAGGAAAACTAAAAGCATGAAAAGACCGGGATGCCCCTCCACTAAAAAGTGGAGGTTACTGAATTTTGCCTTGTGGCGCCCGCCACAAGGTCATGGCGCCCACCATGGTGCTGATAGGGGATGAGAGAGTGGGGATCGTGGGTGGTTTTCTCTAACCGTTTTTGACCGAAACCAATTTTGTGAATGTGGCGCCCGCCATGAGCCCATGGCGCCCGCCATGAGTGTTAGGTCCATTTTCCATGGTGTAGCTCTCTGTGTTAGCTTTCCAGTGCTTCGAACGGGGTGTCATTCTGATTTACGGATCAAAAGTTATGGTCAAAATCGTCGGACAACGTCTTGTGTGCAAATTGCTCTATTTCTCTCATTTTTCATCCTAATTGCTTCGTTTCTTCGCATGTGACTCTTAAATGGATAAATACCTGAAAACAAAGGAAAACATAGTAATAACATAACAAAATAGCAATAAAGGCTAAGAATGCATGCGAAATCGGAGTCAGAAATACGGTGAAATTTAGTGTGATCAAATTCTCCCACACTTAGACCTTTGCTTATCCTCAAGCAAACATTAAAGCTCAAGAAAAAATGGTGTCAACACGTGTCTTCGGGCTAAAGGGCTTCTAAGTTCAAGTCAGGATACAGTGACAGGTACTAACTAAGTGAACCAAGGGTGCCATAGTAACACAAACACAAACTTCAATCCTATATTAACCACTCCATGTCATCCCACAATACCTAGGCCTATCTTCTCATCTTTTTGGGTCCTTTTCATTTAGGCGCAATCACATTAAGCCCGTTATCCGTACATGCTTCATAGTAGAGTGACCGGTTAGTGATTCTGATCCATAACATAAGGTTTCTGGCACATAAGCATGTGTAAACCTGATTTATTTGACCTAATTGTAGTTGCGGGGGATCGGATCGTAATCCGCCCTACCAAGTTCAGTGCCAGATACCTCTGAACCAACTAACAATAGGTGACTTGCAATTTCTTTTTTTCTTTTTGTGGCAAAATTTTTTTTCTTCTCTTTTTTTCGGTTTAAATGACTTTGTGAGGGTCACCTATCCCAGAGTTTGCCTTTATTCTTTCTTTTTTTTTCTTTTTTTATTAGCACTGGATCATTCACTTATGTTCATCGGCCCCCTACGTAGAGCATGCTTAGGCCGGAGCTGACTGCTAAAATAAACTACTTAGGACAAAATGATAATAAAGGCCATGGTGGTGGGGTTTAGGAGTGATTCCTATATTCAAGAGGTCAGTGGTGCTAAAATGGTTCTGATGTTTCAAAAAGTTGACCTAAGTCACCACATCCTAATCTAAACCTGTCTCAAAGCCCAAAAAACATGTGAAACAACATTATTTTCTTTTTAAAATTTTTCTAGTAAGGCTAAGGAAATGGGAAAAAATGAAGATGAACTAAAAATACACTATACTGGTGACTCGTCAGACTCATGCATTATCTAAGAAAAATAAATTACTGAAAAGGGAAATAACTGAAAGGAAATAATTAACTAAAAAGGGAAATGA
The DNA here is from genome assembly GCA_963966055.1 of Lathyrus aphaca. NCBI lineage: Eukaryota > Viridiplantae > Streptophyta > Magnoliopsida > Fabales > Fabaceae > Lathyrus > Lathyrus aphaca. The sequence continues at coordinate 222,363,764 of OZ014519.1, forward strand.
CAGAAAGCAATAAAATCCCCTCCCACACTTAAATCGAACATTGTCCCCAATGTTTCGAAATAAGATAAGGGGGGTAACCTGAAAAAGACTACTGAGGAGGAGCACTGGTGCCTTCGCCGTCCTGCTGTGATGGTCTGGAACGACGGGATCTACTACGATGCTGGTCCCTCCGGTCGAGTCGTGCTGATAAAGCAGCCTGAGCACTCCGGACCTCTCGAAGGTTACCTAAGATGGAACCCTGAGTGGCCTCTACAAGCTGGTAGTGTCGGCTGTTGAACTCTCTCTGACGGTTCTGCTCTAATGAGATATCGTTCAAGGTACGGCAAACGTTGCTATAGGCACGATCCGAAACCAATCGCGATTGTTGCATGAAGCTCATGTTGTCCGTCAGCTGTTGTGAAATAGTAGAGAGAAGTCCGTCTCGCCTTTCCTCTCTAGATGTCATATTACGCCACATCTCCTCGGTGACAAAGAATCCAGGAGCAGCACCTGCAACAAGGTTAGAGGAAGATGGTGCGGCGTGTGACTGTAAAAGTATTTTTGTTCCTTTTTTTTTATTTTTTTATTATTTTTTTTTATTTTTATTGGGTATAAAATAAAATAAAATGAAAGAAAAATAAAAAAAATGAGATTAGTGCATGAAATAATATATATGGTAAAATCAAAGTGCATGAAAAAGAAAATGTAATAGATGCAATAATGTAAGATATGTCTGGAGATGAAAAATAGAAATTAAATACCAGGGAAATATCGTCAGTCTAGAACGAATCATGTGGTAGGCTTTTCCTCCTGGTTTGATCCACGAATCTCAGCTATCTCCCTCTGAAGCTCTTCAATCGCCTGATATAGAGCATCGGCCTCTGAGGCATGAGTGAGATCAGAAACCTGCATCTGTAACTCTAAGTCTGCCACTTCCTGCTTGAGCAGGGCAGTCTCCTTACGGAGTTCATAAATCTGTGTTTGTAGGTCAGGTGGCTGCAGAGACATATTGTTAGACATAACAGTGATTCGGGGAGTAAGAGGTGTAGGAGTGTACTCAGCGGCGGGAGGCGATTTCGGCTCTTCGACAGTCTCTCCATAACCCTCTAGAGCATAACTCCAATTTTCAGGATCATGGACACTGGTCATCAGCGGATCTGGTAATGTGAAATAGTGTATCTCTTTGCCGTCGATCAGCAATCTAAACATGTTGGGCTCAAAAGAAGCCCTCCTCATCAGTCCTCTATCAAGACAAAAATCAATATCCAGGGTGGTGTAGCAGCAGAAGGTCCCGAGGTGCAATAATTTGCGAGACAAACCCAAATGCAGTAGCTATCTGTGTAACAATCCCACCGACATGGATGATGCCTACTGATGATCTGGCAACACTAGCCAGGCCCTTCAACAGAAAGTTGCCGCAAGCAACTGAGCGAGACTGAGTCGCACAAAACAGTAGGAAAATCTCCTCTTCACTTAGCAGGGTCTCTGTATCTGGAAAACCTAGGAAAGAATGTGCTAGAATCATCTGGAAGTACCTCAATGCAGGGTTGTGGATTACCTGAGAAAACTGGGTAGAAGGATCTTGGCTCCCTCCACCTGATATTTTGGTCCAAAACTTTTCCACTTCTCTGCTCATAAAATACCCCATCGGTGTCTCTGGAATAGCATCAGGAGTAGTCTGGAAACCTAGCAAATCACCAAACTCTTTGTGAGAGAATGAGTAGTCAATCCCGAACAACCTGAAAACAACGAGTCTATCGGGTCCAGCCCAAGGGTCATGATGAAACGAGCTGAGAAACTCAAGAGTCAAGTTCCTATAAGTGTTGTTCCTGTAGTCAAACTGGCCCCAATGGAGTTGATGGCATAAGAATCTGACGCTTGGCTCTATCCCCAAGGCATCCATGCAGTCATGGTCAGGGTACCTGGTAGGAGCCATAGGGCGTCTCATGTGGACATAGTAACGCTCTCTCTGTGCGTCGTCTCTAAAGGCCACGTGCATGTCATCAGGGTTCTGCATTCTGTACAAGGTTAGCAAACAAGTCCTGAAAGCACATAAAACATTCAATCGTTAGTCCTGACATAATAATAATATAAACAAATTGAAATAAAATAAAAATAAATAAAAAGTACATAAATAAGAAAACCATGGGTTGCCTCCCATGCATCGCTTGTTTAACGTCATTAGCTCGACGACCGATTTTTAAACATCATTGGAAGGATATGGTGGATCACTCAGAGTATGGTAGGTGTATGTTGTTGGGATGTCACCTCCTTCGTAGGGCTTCAACCTCTGTCCATTGACGATGAACGGTTTACATGTTTGGTTCTTGATTTCAATAGCACCGGATCTTAGGATCTTTGATACTTCGAAAGGGCCAGTCCATCTCGAACGGAGCTTACCTGGAAAAAGTCGTAACCTAGAATCGAACAGGAGAACAGGATCGCCTATTTTGAAGTCTCTTCTTATGATTCTTTTGTCATGCCAAGCTTTTGTTCTTTCTTTGTATATGATGGCATTTTCGTAGGCAGATTGTCCGAGCTCTTCTAATTTGTGGATATCAAGGATACGTTTTTCACCAGCAGTTAAGTAATCCAAATTCAAAGTTTTAATGGCCCAATAGGCTTTATGCTCTAACTCAAAAAGTAAATGACATGATTTCCCATAAACTAGTTGGTAGGGGGTTGTTCCTATAGGGGTTTTGAAAACGGTTATGTAGGCCCATTTATCAAGCCATCTCACATATCCTTCACCTTTTCTTTTCTTCCTTCTGTAGGTTGGCTCATTCTTTTGAACTTGTGGTGGTGGTTCTGGATCTATGCTGCGTATTAGCTTTTCAAATTTGAGCTTAGTCATTTCACTCACCATCTCAAAGGTTAGCCTTACCCTCTTAGCACTAATGATTCCCCTAGTTTCATGGTCCTCAATTTTTCTCTTTTTATGTTGGAGCTCGAATAAGGGTACATTGGTGCGGGTACATTTTAATACTTCCACGTATGTTTTGGATTGGGATTCTACCTTATCTTCCACAAAACTTTGCGGGAAAGGAAATGGTGGGATACATGGAGGGGTAACAACAATAGTTGCTTCATTCTCTACCTTTATGACACCTTTCCTTTCGGATGGTTTCAATGGATTTTTTTCTACTCTATTCTCACCACAACTCTCGTTATGCTCATTATCCCTCTCCTTAGGATTTTTGATATGTTCCTCACTACTAGTTGTTATAACATATGCATTCTCCTTAGGAGGTGGTCCTATAGGTGTTTGTGCAAGTAGGAAGATTTGAGTCCCCAATGCCTTAGTGCTATTCACGAGGGAATCGACCTTAGTGTTTAATTGCCTAAGGGTTTCATAAGTATCGAGATGTTGTCTTATAAACTCTTTATTCTTGAGGGTTTGTGTTCCCACAAAGCGCCTTATCATAGATTCTATCCTAGAATTAGTTGTGGTTTCAATGAAATCCTCACTAACCTTTCGAGGTTTGAATTAACAGATTCTAGCGGTTCCTCAAAATTTTGTGAGTGTTGATTTGGGTGAGAATAAGTTAGTGATGCATAGAAATCGTCCATTATTATTTCGAGGTCGGACATATGTGATTCTCGTGATCCCCCGAAATACTGGGAGTGATGATTGTAGAATTTATTTGAGTGAAACATAGTGATTTTTTTTTAATTTGTTGTAAAAGCCTTAGTCTATACGGTATAACTACAGGGTACGAAATTTGACGAAATTGGTCCCCGGCAACGGCGCCAAAAACTTGATGCGTGTTTTTCGCAAGTGTACGAACGCGTCAGAGTAATATAAAAGATTGTCGAATCCACAGAGACCAAGTGTCAATCTATCGTACTTGTTGTTATGGTGTGTATCTAAGGCAACTAAATATAGGGGTTTTAAGAAGGGTGCAATGGTAAATAAAATAATAATTTTAAACAATAAACAAAGACAGGCTCGAATGTAATTCACATAATCAATTGATAATCCGGTACTTGTTAATGGAACTACTTATGGGCAATGTTTTCTACTTTGAAAAGAACTAATTTAACAGGAACTGTCGCTTTCGCGTATTCAGAACCGAGTTGTACTCTCTAATCAACCCCTCCTATTGTCACGGATAAAAAGGTGCGTACTGCGTTAGAGTAGTAAACCTATTTTTAAGAAATATAGTGTCTTAACTAAGTTGAAAAGTATCTTAACCTGGATTTCTTAGCAAAAAGAGGTTCTCACGAACCAGACTCTAAACTTCTTTAACGCGTTCAAAAGTCGTTTTAAAATCTCCTTTCTTTTTAATCTAAGAACTCCTAATGAACTAGACAAAGCGCTTTTGGCTGTTTTTGAAATAGTTAAAAACAATTAGACTTAAATTGAAAGATAAAATAGCCCTTAAGTGCTTCCACGAACAATTGTACGGATTACTGGTTTAATTACGATCCTTACATTCTAACCTTTATAGATTTAGTTAGACATGATAAAGTAAAAGTTCTTTTTATAATTTTTCATAAATTTAGTGCGAGTGCGGAAAGTAAATGAATTTAGTGCGAGTGCGAGAAATAAAGTAATTTAAAGCGAGTGCGAGAAATAAATGAAATAAAGTGCGAGTGCGGGAAATAAAGAAAGTAAAGCGAGTGCAGGAAATAAATAAAATAAAGTGTGAGTGCGGGTAATAAATAAAGTAAAGCAGTGCGAGAAATAAATAAAAGTAAAGCAATGCAAGAAATAAATAAAGTAAAATACGAACTTGAATTAAAATGGCGGCAGGATTAACTTCCTCCAGAGTGCTCCAAAACTCGATCGCACAGACGTATACAGACTCGATCACTCGATTGCAGTATCACCCCGATGTGGAATGATAACTGCTTTAAAACTGATATATGCCTAAGAGATTCTAAGTTTGGATGAATAAAAACGAAAAACTAAAGTCCTATTTATAGGAAAACTAAAAGCATGAAAAGACCGGGATGCCCCTCCACTAAAAAGTGGAGGTTACTGAATTTTGCCTTGTGGCGCCCGCCACAAGGTCATGGCGCCCACCATGGTGCTGATAGGGGATGAGAGAGTGGGGATCGTGGGTGGTTTTCTCTAACCGTTTTTGACCGAAACCAATTTTGTGAATGTGGCGCCCGCCATGAGCCCATGGCGCCCGCCATGAGTGTTAGGTCCATTTTCCATGGTGTAGCTCTCTGTGTTAGCTTTCCAGTGCTTCGAACGGGGTGTCATTCTGATTTACGGATCAAAAGTTATGGTCAAAATCGTCGGACAACGTCTTGTGTGCAAATTGCTCTATTTCTCTCATTTTTCATCCTAATTGCTTCGTTTCTTCGCATGTGACTCTTAAATGGATAAATACCTGAAAACAAAGGAAAACATAGTAATAACATAACAAAATAGCAATAAAGGCTAAGAATGCATGCGAAATCGGAGTCAGAAATACGGTGAAATTTAGTGTGATCAACGGTCTGTACAAAGATCCATTCCCTGGTTCAAGATATTTTTTCAGAAGAACTAATCCTGACGTTCTTTTGACCTTGGAGAGTAGGCAAACGGTCTGTACAAAGATCCATTCCCTAATCCAAGATATTTCCAGAAGAGATAATCGTCACGAAGATTTATTTCTACTGGTCTATTCAACAAATTCAAATTATAAACGATTCAAAGACGGCCTATACAAAGACCTAGTACTGATATCCAGTATCAACATAAAGCTATCATCACATCCTGATACTCCAGATGGCATCTCTAAGCCCATTTCCAATTCTTCCAAGTGGCATCTTTAAGCCCACTCAGGCATATACAACTAATCATCAGTGTTACTCTACACACCGGTGAGTGCAAATTTTTGGGCTTTTGTGTTCAATCCCCTTCAACCTTCCAGGTCACGAATGGCACATATACCAATCTAACCCCTCAGGTTTCAGAAAATTGAACAGGGGCAGCTGTTGCACCCCAAAATTTGCCCTCCACAAGACAAGTCATTGTGTACTAAAAGGCTCACAAGGTTCACAAGGTTCACAAGACATCTCATGAGGTTCACAAGGTTCACAAAGTTCACAATTAGTCAGAAAGTTTGGCAATTCCCTCAGACAATGCATCCTCCTAAGCAATGCATCCTAAACTAGGGTTTTGACTTTTTTAAGGCTAAATGGACTTCCAAGACTTCAAGTGAGCTTCATAACATCCTATATGTGTTCAAGAATCCCCATGTCAAGTTTCAATACTTTCCCAAAAGATTTACTCAGTCAAATGATCAGATAGGTTAAAATCATTCAAAGCAGTCAAAAAGTCAAACTGAGGTCAACTGTGGTCAAACCAAAGTCAAACTTCATGATTTTTTTCCAACATAAAGTATATGAAGTAAAATTCATAATTTGATCAAGGGTTGATCATGATTCATCAAGGAGATTTCAGATCATCAAGAATCAGGAGTTTCTAAATTAGGGTTTTCACAGGAAAAGTCAACTGAAGTTTGACCAGCCATAACTTTCACATGCTTCATCAAAAAATTTCCATCCAAAGCTCATTTTGAAGGAAATTGAATTCTCTACAACTTTGTGTCTCACAAGCCAAGCCCAAAAATGCTTCATTTGGAAGGTATGAGCAAAGACATTATAGGTCCTTTTGAAAGTCAACAAAAAGTCAACAACTTCAAAAGAGCATAACTTGAGAATGGTAAAAGATATGGACATGAAACCAAAGAGTTTGGTTAGTGGACTCTTTAAGCTTTCTAAAATGTCCAAGAACACCTTCATAGCATTAAAATTGAAGGATTTGTGCCCTTGCAAAGTTGGGAAATTTTTGAGAGGTTTATGAAGTAAATGGGGTCTTAAAACCATAATTCTTCAAATGGGCTGACTTTTTTGTGATCCAATAGGTTCCATGACATCATGCACGAAATTAATTTAATATTTTCATAATTTTATTCATTTTATTTTTATTTATTATGATTTTTTATATTAAAAATCATTTTAAATTCAAATAAAAGATAAAATGGTGAAGATTTAAAATGATTGGTCTTCTAGAATGTCATAAAGGTTATTTGGATCTAATTGATACAAAAATTATGAGGATTATCTTAAAATAGCAAGTTCATATCAAGAATATTCAAACTTTAAAAGCTAATCTTTTTCAATCTCAAACTACCAAAATATCCAAAGTCTTGAGCAATATTTTTGACCTAATTCATTGTACTATATATAAACAACACAAAGACAAGCATTGAGGACAAATTTGCAGCCTCTCACATCATCTTCAAACTTCACAAATTTCATCCAAAACACCAATTCGGTTTCCTCATTACAAAGGGTTTTAAGGTATTTTAAACACACAAGAAGGATCCTTGGACTTCATTGAGTCGAAACCAACCCTCAAACACATCCAATTCATGCTCATATGATCAACCCGAATGCATCTTGTTCCTGTTTTAATTTTTTTTCGATTTGAATGATTTATGCATTAATAATGAAAACTAACTATGGATTTGTGTTTGTTATGATGTTTAGAAGCTTTCTGGATGGTTTAATTTGATTCTTATGGACTGTATCGAAATCCACCATTATTAGGGTTTGAAGATCAAATTCGGGAACCTAGCTTTTAGGGCATCTAAATGAGTTTTAAGAACATGGCTGTGACCTAATAGCTTCATATAATTTATCTGGACTATTAATTTCTGTTAATGTTGTGATTTTCTTGATGATTGAAAAACATAGGTTTCGGTTTCAAGAACTTGCAGGAAAATTCGTAGGAATACTGGTGGGAAAATTCGCAGGAAAATGTGCAGGTCTGGAGGAAGAAGAAGGAGATTGGCGTGCAGCTGGAAATTCAAAAATTGTTTTTAAATTATATAGTTTTATTTGTATTATATTTCTTGAATGATGCTGATAGTGTAGTGGTAAGGACGCGCGTATGTGAGGATCTGGGCAGGGGTTCGAACCCCAGCCTCAACATTTTTTGTTTATTTTCTTCATATTTTTCAGGCTTAATATATAATGAATAATAGCCATTCATTGTTCAGCCAGCGTGCGCAACCCAATGGTAGCTTGCTTCGTCCAGAGTGTGGCAAAGCCTAGGGCATGGGTTCAATCCCTGCCCCAGGTAATTTTTTTTATTCTGTTTTGCTTAATTGTTTTATTATTTGTTTTTATTATTAAATATAAATATGTTTAATATGTAAATAATTCTAAATTAATATGTAAATATCTTATATGTTCTAAAATTTTTTTTCTAAAACTAATTTCTTATTTATTTGAATTAAAATATGTGTATATTTATTTAATGATTAAATTAGTATTATGTATTAAATTAAAATCCTAATATTTTTGTATCTAAAACCCTAATTATATTTAAACCCTAATTTATTTTCTAACAATTCAAAACCCTAATTTTCTTTTACAATTTTAATTTCTTATTTTTATTATGTTTGTTTAATTATAATTAATAAATATTTCTAATATATATATATATAATTGAATTATTAATCATATAAATTAGTATATAATTATTATTATTATTTTGTTCTCATCTTAAAAATTCTTAAAAAAAAGATTGTTTATTTAAATTTAAAATTTTAATTAATTTCTATATTGTATATTATTGTGCTAACCTCTTTTTCTCTTATATTTATTTTTATTACTAACCTTTTATTTATTATTATTATTATTTAAATTGTTTTATTATAATGTAATTGTGCAAGCCATGTAATAGTTGTAGTAATTTTTATTGTTTAATTATTTATAAATTGCTATGGTTAGTAAATTAGGGAGTGAAACATGTTTGTATCTTAAAATTAATTTAGATCACTAATTATAAGATAAATGTATGAACTTGTACACGCACACACGTAAGTCGATCTTTGATCGCCATCTCACCTTCTTAAGGATACCTCTCATGTTGCCTAAACAAAAAGGTCAAGTAAGGTGTATAAAGCAAAGTCCCTTCTCTTATTAATATCATCTTGTCCCTTTAAAGATTATAAGATCAAGTCCCTTCATGGTTGCCTTCGTAAATGATCTTGTCCCTTTCGAATAAAAGATGATAAGTCCCTTCGAATTGCTAAGTACACCTTACAGTTGCCTAATCACAGATGACCCTTCATATGTCCCATATAACATCCAAGGTAATGACTACCTATTCCTTAATAATAGGGATAGTCTTACCATTGAAAGAACATTTAAGAACAGAAAAGATTTAATTTAGGGTAGGTTCTTCTTAAGTACTTGCTCACTCCTTCAAAAACACTTCATCACACTTTATATTTTAAACAATTTTCAAAACAAAGTCTTTATATATATCCGTACATGGGTCATTATAAAGTACTTAAGAAAATTTTTAATCACACACTACACTTCTCAAAAACAATTTAAAGTGATCTAAGTAACTAAGAGCCCATGGATAACCATGGATATAAAGGGTGCTAACACCTTCCCTTTGTATAACCTACCCCCCGAACCCAAAAATCTTTTAAGGTCTTTCCTGTTCTTTTATGCCCTTTCCTTTGGATAAAATAAAAGTCGGTGGCGACTCTTGCTATCCGTAACATAAATAAAGTCATTTCTCCCACCGTGTTACACAGGAACGCTATCTTGTGGTAGTAGACTCTCGAATTAACCCTATTTCAGTTAGGACTTTTGAGGGTTGTATCATGGTCTGGCTCACGGTTATAGAAACAAAGGATATAGGCTCAAAATTTATTTGTGCCCACCCATCTTCGTGATGTCCTTCAATCCTATGTTTAGCTAGTTTTCACAAGCGCACACCTCTCAAAAGGGTTTTGTGTTGGTTGAGGAACCATTGACTACTAACGGTCTAAGCACCACTGAGGTTGTTGGAGTAATAGTCACCCCTATTGTCTTTTGTGTATGCATCACACAACTTGTTCTTGCTTTAGGATCTTTCATGTGCAATCCTTTTCATCTTTCGCTTTTTCATTATTTTGCTTATCCCTAACTTTTTCCTGGACTGATTCTTTTGAATCTTTTGCAATCGGAGTCCAGCGGGATGCCCTAATTTTTGCCTAAGTCGCTTGTTTTCAAGTTTCGACTTAGCGGGCTACTTATTTTTTTATTTTATTTTTATATTCTCTCTTTTTTCGAACAAATCGTATGACACAGGTTTGTCTTGATTGTTTTGTAAGGGTTGTGACTGTCTCACTCTTTGATTGATGAAGAATAACCATGGTGGCTTTCGGTCTTTGGACCTCTTGATTTGGGTACAATGAAACGTTAAGGATCCTCAGATAAACTCCTTTATGAAAGTCTGAACGCTTGGTCCAACTAACTGACACCTACCCTACCCCGGGTTAAACGTAAGGTTTTTTCCCATGCGAAAAGAAACTCCTACTTCAAGGCTCAAAGGGGTTAACGAGGGTCTATCTCCCTTATATCTTTGGTGTTTGGGATTTGAAACAAAGCCTGTACGTCATCAACAAGGTCTTATTCAAAAGCACACAAATGAAGATTTTTGCGTTTTCATTTCGTCATCCTCCATCATAGAGTTTAAGAACAACAGTTGGTATTGCAATGCACATATAAAATTATAAGTAAAATACGAATGTATTACTTCAAGAAAAACATGTGTGTTTCATTAATTAACATTCAAAAAGCAAACAAGTTACATGCAAGCATACAAATGTTCAAACAAACATATAAAAGCGACACATGAAAATGCAGTAAAGAAACTGAGCAATGCCATTGTTGAGGAGACTTGACTCCGTATGGACCCGTTGATCTTAAATACTTTCAGTAGTCAGCATCCTTTTCCTGGTGAGATTTGCAGTCTTCAATCAAATGACCACGTGTCAACACCATACTTCATTCCCAATTGTCCTGACCTGAAGCTTTCGACGTTCAAACATTCACACGAGACGTCTGAAGAAAAGAGTGACACTGAAATAAAGATGTCACATAAGTTTGCTCGGAAAGACCTGACGATCTTCTGCCTACGTATCTCCATTGACCAAAGATCAATAAAGAATCAGAGCGATGTAGTTCCCCTCAATAGGGATCAAAATGAGGTACATAGTCGCTCTTCAGAATCGAACTGAGAACTACCTTCACACACATCCTCAATAATTTCCTCCCTAACATGAGCTGACGAACCCACGTGACCAAGCGAAGAATTGTTAACTTGAATGCCTTGAGGCGTCACTGAAATCAAACCAGACTCAATCAAATCCTGAACCTTATCCCTGAGAGGCTTGCATCCTTCAGCTGAATGACCTGGTGCGTTGCCATGGAAACCACATCGAACACTGGGATCAAAACTTGGTGGGTATGGAAAAGGCACTGGACCCGGTTTCTTCGGAACTATCAATCCACTATCGATCAGGCATGGAATTATCTGACTGTATAGTACTGGAAATGGATCAAAATACCTTTTGGATCTCTTAGTGTAGTAACGACGCCTTTGCGGAGTATGCTTCTGTTGGCATAGTCGCTGTTGATACTGAGGAGATTCACTATTCACTGATATCTGACATACGACTTCAGAAGGTTGCTGACTCTGAGCAGTTGAGATGCATGTGTAATGTGGATAAGTCAATGGAGTTTGAGGATCTTCCCAAATTGCATCAGTCACATCCTTTCCTTGGGAACTAATAAAAGATTCATTCTCTTCAGCTGAGCTATCTGAAATGCCTTGGATCTTTCCCATCTTGATAAAACTCTCGATGCGTTCTCCAACTATCACCAAGTCCGAGAAACTCGAAGTTCCACTGCCACTCAACCTCTCCAAGTACGGCCCCTGTAAGGTCTCTTTAAAAATATCAACCAATTCTCTCTCTGATAGCGGGGGTTGCACCCGAGCAGCTACTTCTCTCCACCTCTGGGCATACTCCCTGAAAGATTCAGCATCTCTTTGGGATAAAACTTGCAAATCCGTGCGGCTAAGAGCTCTGTCAAGATTGTAGTCATACTGCTTCACAAATGCATTGGCCAGGTCTGACCATGATTGGATACGACTGCTCTCTAACTGCATATACCAACTCGACGATGCCTCACCCAGACTGTATTGGAAACAATGAATCATTAATTTGTCATTATGCTCATATGAGGTCATCCTTCTGCAAAACCTTACCAAATGCTGCCTTGGACAACTATCCCTTTTATACTTTTCAAACTTCGGCACTTTGAACTTTGGAGGTATTACAAGGCCGTGTACCAGACACATGCTCGCAACACTTAGATCAATGACATTATGACTTTGAAGGGCTTTAATCTCTTCCTCCAATACACAGAATCTTTCCTCCGTCTCCACAACTCGTGGATCTTGGATTCTCACCACAGGGATTGCCTCTTGGGAACCTGGCATAGTGAAAGAAAAACTGTAATAATCTGCAGCATCAACAGAAGAAGAATGTCCACTTCGGGCGACCTGACGTTCTCGAACATCTAGGTTCTCATCGGGGATCTGTGCATGTTGAGGTTGAGCTTGAGCAGAATTGCGTCCATCTTGCCTTGCCAAAGTTGTCATAGCCTTTAAAAGTTGGTCCCACTGATCTCTCGTCAACCCGACACTTGCAGACTAGCTTTGCTCTCCAGGGTCCATGATCTTTCCAAAAAGCTGCTTCAAGTCTGATACAAGAGCTGGAGCCTCAACTGTAGATGGTGAACAAAGAACGGATGAGCCCTGCCTGCGAAACAGAAATGCAATGCAAATGCTATGAGATGCCATGTTCGGTTACTTCCAAAGAATCTATTTGCCTTGATTCACATTTTAGTACAGAAGAAAAATCCAACAACATAATCCAAACATAAGATCCTCTAAAGTAACTGAACATGTATGCTAAAATGCTATGATGGCATGTATGCAACTGGCAAGTGATCGAGAACTGGTGTCTGTCTGGAAACTGAACACTGAGCTGAGAACCAAGTATCTGATGATATATGTCCTCTGAATAATAACCATCTGATGAGCACTCAAAACCAAGGATCAAGAACTCCAGGATTATAATAACCGGACCAAAACATAAGATCACACTGATGATGAAGGGTATGTTGAGGTCAAAGGTTCCTGCAAACCTGTAAACCCCTCCCAATCTTACGGGTGTGCTCCGGGTCAAACATCACGGACTCTCAAAGCCGAATAGCAATAATACTTTCACCATTTCCGAGAAATGGCTCATGACCAAATCAGGGAATCGGTTAGGCATTATGTACTACGCAGGGAGGCCTCAGTTGAGTCCGGGAAAAACAAGCATCCCTTATAAGTCCCCAGCTTCGAGCGCTGAAATCGAGAAACAATAGTACATTCAGCCCGTAGGATACAGTACTATTGTCATACGACCAGATGCTTTGATTGAGTTCCTATAAGAGAACCAGGCCATCCTATGCGAGTTCCCAGTGGACCCTCGGGTGCGAATGGGTTTGCCCCGAAATGTGGTTTGCCACGGCCACCATTGGAGAGGGTTGTTTCCACAAAGGTTCTCAATGATCGGTCCCCAGATGCACATAACTATCAAAGTCCTATCCCGAAGTGGAGGAAATCCCCACACAAGATATTTCCAAGACGGTCGCAATCTGGGCGTGAAACACATCGCCACTCATCATGTCACATGTGAGTACAATATGTCCACTTTAATCCTATAGTGCACTCAAGCCGGGTACTTGGCTTATCTCTCAAAAACAATATCACCCGAGCCCACCAAACAGAAAACCAGTCCAGACAGTCCAGTATGATATATGATGCGGAAAATAAATACTGAAAACTGAACATAAAGTTGTAAATAAAACTGTAAATAAACAACAGTAAAATACAACACACAACAACAAACAGTCAACACCCAAAGAAACAGAAACACGCAAGCACTAGGAGAGACTCACAGGGGAACCAGAGATCCTGGGTTCGATCCCCAGCAGAGTCGCCAGCTGTCGCTCCCCGGATTTCCATCCTGGTACAAACGCGAAAATGGCGTGAAAAAGAATAGAGTCGCCAGCCAGGCATTTTTATCCCGAAAGAACGGGGATGGTAATGCTGCACAAACCAGAAGAAAAGAAAAGGAAGGACACGGGTCCTGCGAACCAAAGAGACTGAGTTCGGGAGTCGGTTACGACCTGGGAAGGTATTAGCACCCAGATCGTCCGCCGTACCCGACGGGATCCACGCTTGCAAAGAAACTGTTTCAAAGGGTGAGGGTATGAAAGTTGCTGCAAAGAAAACGAAATGAACTGGATAAAAGAAAACTGAGAAAGGAAATGAATGAGAAAACAAAGAGAAAAAATGTAGGGAAAATAAAGATTGTGCTCGAACGGGCCCTACCCCGCTGCCTACGTACCTCATCAGGACAATGAGGATCAGAGACGCCGTAGTTCCCCTAACTAGGGGTAGAAAAGAAATTGCTTGTGAATTAAGGTTTGAACTGCCAATGTCAATGCTCAGGTATTGCAGACTCAGACGACGAGTGCGTAACCGTCTTGTAAAATGACAAGTAGGAGCAAGTTCGCGGACGGAGCGAATGAGATGAGAAAAGAATTCCCGAAGGAAAGACGCTTATTGTTTGTTTGGTGTTTTTTAGAAGCTTTTTATGAGTGGAGTTTGCATAAGTAAGTGTACCTAAGTCTTACTCACTGGGATGTGTACGTCTCACATCATCCCAAAATGGAATGCGTAAGAGGCACACCTATCTATGGAGGAAATCCACAAATTTAGTCCCACAAGTGAAGACTCAGACACACTGACCTACTAACATTTATTAAGTGTTTTTGTGGTTTTTTGGTTAAGAAGTGTTTTTTATCTTTTCTTTGCGAGGTAATCTCATGCTAAGACCTATCCACCACGAGGGATAACTTACACCTTGCCCCGAAACGGAACGCGTGAAAGTATCTCATAGCAAAGTCTCGTGTCACATGAGAAGACTCAACCTTTATTAAAGTGAATTAAAAAGTTAAGTTTGAAGATGAGAAGAGAGAGCACCAAAAGGATCTCAAAGATAAAAGTCTAATGGGGGACTAAGAATCCTAAATGTTGTCATGCATGGATGAACCTAGGTTGGTGAGGTTTGAATTCTATCCTAATGAAGAAGAAGGAAAGAAAAGAAGAAGAAGAAGAAGAGGGATGGGTAAGGCCTAAGCCCAACAATCAAAGGGTTAGCACAAGTAAGAATATGATGAGAAGAGATGAGATTTGGAGATGTGGGAATCACATCCACACCTCTCACTTACCATAGCCCCTGAAATGATTAGCGAACCGCAATAAGCATACAATGAAAAATAAGAACATTTAAACATTACGCAAACCAGAAATGACAATCATGAATCAATCACAATCAACAAAATTAGTACCTATCCCTAGGACAAAGACCAATAAATCCTAATAGGATGGCATAAATGCCTTCCTCAAACTATGTTAGAAAGAAGGAAGAAAGAGGCACGAAACGCTACCTAGGAAACAAGACTCCAAACAAATATTAAATGACATGAGGAAATTATGAAAATAAATCTCTAAAGCCAACAACCAACACCTAAAATATCTCACAAAAATTCACAAATAAACTCCACTAAATAATCGCACAAAGTCGCTTAGGAACAAGTAACGGAAACGCACAAGTACGACTTACAAAACTATGGATAAAATGGAATTAAAAATATAAGAAAAATGTTTTTATGAACTTTCATGAGTCTCTTAAAAGATGCAAAAAGAACGGAGTTAAAATAATGAACGAGAGAGGAGAAACAAATTTTACAAGATGATGCATTAATTATGGAAACTAAATGAAAAAGAAATTAAAAGAGATTCGAAATAAAAATGAAAATTAATAAAATCAGGAAATAAAAAAAAATGACAAAATTCTAAAATGGATTATGAGATTAAATATATTTTTTGTGGAATTTTACGAATTGTTTTAATATTTTTAATGAATTAAAATGAAACTAATAAACAAAAAGGAATTAAAAAAAACAAGAAAGGAGAAGGGGGGTGTGACTAGCAGTAAAAACAACTAAAAAAAGAATGGGCCAGGAGGGGGGGCGCGCATAACAAAGGCTCCCTAGGCCTAGCGCAAAAGGTCTGAAGGTCTATATGGTGGGACGCGGTCAACAGTTGACTTCAATATGACGCGTTAGATCTAAGGACTTATCACGGTAATCTCATCATGTGGCTGGAAACGCAGGAGAGCACGGGTGCTATGATGAAACGCATGCGCAGGATTCACTAACACAAGCCCTACCGGACGGTGACAAGTGTCACCGCTGGTATGGGAAAAATCACAAAAGCTGATTGCCCTTATCTCTAATCCTCTCGATTCCCTCAACTTCTTTCTTTATTAAATTTCCTGATAACTTAAATATTCTTTTAACAATTTCTTAACATTCAAAACAAAATAAACAATACAAAAACACAGAAAAACAAAAGGAACAAACCCCCTCTTTCTCGCCGTTCAGCTTCTCTCACTCAACCTCTTCTTCTTCAACTTGACCTAGCGCCGCCGTCGTCCAACTCTGTTCTCGCCGCCTAACCACCTCCAACCACAAAACCAAACGAAACTCCTTCCTTGCTTTCAATCCAAAAATCGAAACCACAAACAAACAAGCAAGCAAACCAGATCGCAAAATGAAGCTCAATACAACATCAACAACAACATAACTCAATCAGTATATCAATACAAGAATCGACCAAGGAGAAAAGAATTTTTCCGACCTACGATGCCGTGATTTTCATCGGTGACGATGAAGATGAAGATGACCAACTCGGTTGATGAGTAGTGATGAAGAGGATGAAGCTTGATGTTGATGTTGCAGTGATGATGATGAATTCTCGGAGAAGCTTCTTCTTTTTTTCTCTCTTCAATTCTGCAATGGTGAATCTCTGCTTAGGTGAGCTCTAACTGAGATTTGGTTGATGATGAAAAGTGACGAAGTTTGGTTCTGTGCTATGTGCGATGAAGGAGAGTCGATGAGGGAAGGGGAGAATGTCATGGTGTGCAGTTGAGAGGAGAGAAAGCAGTTCGTGCATTTACAGTTGAAGCTGAAGATAATACGCAACCTGATGACAGCATTTTCTTTCTCTGTTATGATATGATGAGCTCTCAATTTTGTTCTCTTTCTTTATTTCTCTGTGAAGAAAAAATGGATGAATTACGGGAGGATGGTGAAGTAGTGATAAGGAAGGGTGATTGAGGTGGAAACAAATTGTGAGAGGTGAATGTTAAATTGAAAAGAGTTTTTTCCCGATTTTGTTGGATCCAGAAGAGTGATTAACTTCTGTTTTTTTGTTGTTGTTGTGGTGAAGACTAATGGAGGAGAGTCATGAGCTTTGGTTGATGCGTGAATTTGTGTGATGAATAATTTGAAATCTCCTTCCGTGAACTTGAAGTATGATCCCAAATTTGTTAGCCTTTTCATTGGAGTTTTTGTAACCGAATCCTTTTTTTCTTTCTTTTTTTTTCTGTTATATTTATGTGCCCCTTAAGTCATGACTTGCTCATACTTTTCTTGCTCCCATTTACATGTGTGATCATTGTGAATATCAGTATCATGAAAAGAGTGAGTCAGCGCGTGGTCCCCGCATGCGTTTCCTTTGCAAGTTTATTAAATGTACTTTTTCTACTTGCCATAAAAAATAATGTGACCATGTGAGATCAATGGATGATGATTGGAAGAGCACATTATAGATGGATGTGATGAGGTGGGCCGATGGGCCCCTTTGGGTTTTTTTGTTTTTTATAAATGATGAGTCTTGATATAAAATTAAAAAAAAAATAGAATAAAAATAAGATTAAGAAGAATGTGAGAAATAAGATAGATTGATGAAAATAAATGGGAAATGAAATTGAATGTGAACAAAATGAAACTAGGTGAATGGGATTTTTATTTTATTTTTGATATCAATATAGGATAAGTTAAAAAAATGAGGATAAAAGAAAAGTGGATTTTGAAATGGATATCAAATAAAATTTGAAATGAACTTGGGTAAATCTTTTGTCGATATTTCCAATTGGTACGATATGCCTTGAATCAGTCTGAACTAATCACTGGGGAAAATAACTTCACGGATGAACCACTGAAGAAATATCAAACTCTCAATCAAGCCAATGTGCACCAAACTCCAACATGAACCATTGTTCGATAAACCAAATAACTTCCACACACCACACACCTTAACACTGAATACGCGCTGCCTGAGACCTAACCACTGAAGCAGATAACTTGAAATTAAAGGAATCCTGACAGTTTGACCAAACTAGGTCAAACGTTCGTCTGAATCAAATCGCGAACTGAATAGCCACACTGAACTGAAATCACTGCCATGATCCATGTTATGCTTCAATAATGAACGTTATGCATCATTTTTCTATGCAGATGGTGCAATACGAAATATGAAAATGATACGCTAAATGCTATGAAAATGATAGGGCAAATTTGGGGTGTTACAGGTGGGTATTACATTGAGTCCCACGGGAAGCGAGAGTTAGCTTGAGGTGGGTATTACATTGAGTCCCACGGGAAGCGAGTGATAACTTGAGATGGGTATTTCATTGAGTCCCATGAGAAGTCTAGTGGTTCATACTTGAGGTGGGTGTTCCACTGAGTCCCATGGGAAGTCTTATACGACGTATTGCTGGGTTGTTCCGTTTCGACTTGGTTATTTTTTAGAGGGACCTTTGTACTCGTAGAATTGTTATGCTTGACCCTTATAGCCGAGAGAACTCTAAGATAGGGAACCCACTGAGATGTTTTATCTCACCTCATGTTGATGTTGTTATTTCACGTACTTCAGGATCCGCTAAGGGTAAGGATAAGGCGACTTAATTATCCTTACTAGTTGATGGCTTAGTCTTCCGCTGTGGATTTTTGAGATCTTCGGATCTAGTTCTTAGATCTTTTTGTAGTTGAACATCTTGTACTATTTTATAGCCTTATTTAGTACCTTATGTTGTAGTGGCTATATTTATACAATGTGTTGCTAAGAACTTATTTGTATTTCAGTACCAAATTATTAATATTATATATGAAAAATATGCTTTAGGTATGTCTTTTGTATATGGGTATTACATTTAGTTTATAATTGTACCTGCATATCTATTTTCCTGTCAATGTCTAGATAAATAGTCTTGAGTCCGGCATATGAGGATTGTCGTTACCGACGGGACTCGGTAGAAAATAATAGGTGCGAACTTATGATTAAAATTCTGTTTTGGTTTTAATTTCCAAGTTTAATTTAAATAGCTTTGTCACGAGAGTGAGAGGTTACTTAACACGGTTTTGTCACAAGAGTGAGAAATTAATTAAGGTTAGAACCGGCACACCGAGAGCGTTTTAGATACGTTTAGGATAATATTAGCTTTCAAAATATATTTCTTAATTACCGGGTGAGCGAGAGCAAAATCTTGGGATTAGGAAGTATGTCTTTAGTTAATACCGCATGAGCGTGAGGCAGAGTATTTAAGTCAATTTATTCTACGAAACTAAGTTATAATCTAATTAGTAACCAAATTCTACACAGTCCTTTAGGAACGTGGAATCCATATTTTAGTCTCTCTTTATTATCTTATTTTCTTAGTTTTATTTTAAGTTCTAGTTTTAGTTTCCTATTAATCAAACATCATCCGCCTTAGCTTTACAAAGTAACGATAGAGTACAGTAGGTTGGCATTGGTCTATGTGGGATCGATATCTTTTATTACTACGTGATAGATTGTGCACTTGCAGTTAGTAACCGTTAGACTCAGAAAGTTGCGATCAAGTTTTTGGCGCCGTTGCCGGGGACCAAGAGTCAATATTGTCATTCCGTTGTTGAATCGTATAGACAAAGGCATTTACTTTCTTCTCTTTATAACTATGTATCACCCAAACTTCTTCTATGATGATAACTCCCAGTATTTTGAGGAATCACACTCAAATTCTCCCTATGATTATTATCCCCAATATTTCGAGGAACCGCAAGAAGTCCATAATTCCAACCTAGAAATATTAATGAATGATCTCAATGTAACGCTGAATCATGCCCAATATCTCTCGGAATCACACCTGAATCCCCTCCATGATCATCATTCACAGTACTTCGAGGAAAAGCAAGAATCCGTTAATTCCAACCTTGAGATGTTATTAGAAGATTTCATCGAAACAATAACTAATGCTAGGCTAGAATCAATGATGGAGCACTTTATGGAGGCACAAACTCTTCAGAATGAAGAGCTTAGAAGACAACATCTCGATACTCATGAAACTCTTAGGCAGATAAACGCAAAGGTCGAGTCCCTCGTGACTCACATTGAGGCATTGGAGACCCAAATCTTGCTACTTGCATTAACACCTATAGGACCTTCCCTTGAGGAAATTGTGTATGTTATAATAACTAGTAGTGGAATGCTCCACGGTTGCATCATACCTAAAGGCTTTTGATGTTCAACCTTCGCTTTCTGGCAAACCAAACAAGCATACACAAACTCCACAACATCTCTCTTCATACCTGACCACTAAAACAACTTTTGCAAGTCACGATACATCTTAGTCGCACCAGAGTGAATACTTAATCTACTTTGGTGTCCTTCCTCAAGAATATTTTTCTTCAATTCGGGGATATCAGAAACACACACACGATCTTGAAACCTCATTATACCATTCTCATCAATTCGGAATTCTCCTCTGTTACCTTGGTTAATCAAAGTCATCTGATCAACCAACTTCAAATCTGATTGTTGTCCTATACAGATCTCTTCCATAATCTCATTTGTCAACTTCAACATGCTCAACTTCACATTCTCAGATGTAGTTTCACACAACAAACTCATGTCTCTGAACTGTTCAATCATCTCAAGTTCTCTCACCATCATTGTCGACATATTCAAGGTTTTCCTACTCAAAGTGTCTGCAATCACATTAGCCTTTCCAGGTTGGTAACTCAAATCAAAATCAAAATCCTTCAACATCTCTAACCATCTCCTTTTCCTCATGTTTAGTTCCTTCTGATCAAACAAGTATTTCAAAATCTTATGATCGCTGAACACCTTAAACCTCGACCCAAACAGATAGTGTCTCCAAATCTTTAACATAAAAACCATGGCTGCTAACTCTAAGTCATGGGTAGGATAGTTCATCTCATGAACACGTAGCTATCTAGAATCATAGGCAACTACTTGATCATTCTGCATCAAAACACCACCAAGACCCATCATACAAGCATCACAATACACCACAAAAGATTCATTCGGATTCGGCAAAATCAAAACTAGAGCAGTAGTCAACCTCTTCTTCAACTCAACAAAAATCTTCTCGCAAGAAACATCCCACGCATAAGCTTGACCCTTTCGAGTCAACTGCGTCAAAGGAAAAACCAACTTAGAAAAACCTTCTATTAACTATCGGTAATAACCGACCAAACCAAGAAAAATTCTTATCTCGGTAGCAGACTTTGGAGTATCCCAATTCAATACGGAATCAATCTTCGAAGGATCCACGGAAATCCCACCACTAGAAATCACATGGCCAAGGAAACTAACTTCCTTCAACCAGAACTCACACTTCGACAATATAGCATAAAGTTTCTTCTCTCTCAACACTTGTAATATAATCCTTAAGTGTCCTTCATGTTCTTCTTCCGACTTTGAATAAATCAGAATGTCATCAATAAAAACCACCACAAACGTATCCAAATACTCATGAAAAGTTCGGTTCATATACTTCATGAATACACCAGGTGCATTTGACACACCAAAAGGCATCACAATATATTCATAGTGACCATACCTCGTTCGGAAAGCTGTCTTCGAAATATCATCCTCTTTAACTCGAATCTGATGATAACCCGACCTCAAATAAATCTTGCTAAAAATGCACGCTCCCACCAACTGATCCATCAAATCATCAATCCTCGGAAGTGGATATTTATTCTTGATAGTCACCTTATTCAACTGTCGATAATCGACGCACAACCTTATACTACCATCCTTCTTCTTAACCAACAACACAGGAGCACCCCACGAAGAAACACTTAGGCGAACAAATTTCTTCTCAAGAAGTTATTCAAGTATTTTCTTCAACTCACTCAATTCAGAAGCTGACATCTTATGAGGAGCCATTGACATTGGACTAATACCCGGTAATAAATCCACATCAAACTCTATTTCACGCTCCGGTGGTAAATCACTGATGTCATCTAGAAACACATCAAGAAATTCGCGGACAACAGGTAACTCCACACCCGCTTGTTCACGGTCAACTTGCAATGCCGCAAACAAAGCAACCATCTGGTTTTCATCTTCCAGTAGTTCATCCACTTGCTTCGCAGATAGAAACATCATCTCCCCACAATCACTAAACTCTGGAAACTCTTCCGTCTTTGCATAACAATTGATATGCACAAAGTTAAATTCTAACCAATTCATTCCAAGCACAACATCCATACGACGCAAAGGAAAACACACTAAATCTATCAAGAAATCCTTACCATAAATGGTTAGAGGATATTTCAAACACACACGGTTAGTCGTAACTGAACCGTCAGCATGCATCTCAATCAACATATTACCATTCATAATAGTCAAAGGAAAATTCAACATGGTCGTGCACTCAACCGAAATAAACGAACGAGTAGCTCCAGTATCAATTATAGCAACCAATTCAACATCATTAATAAAATTAAGTACCTTTAATCAAGTTGTCTTTCTTCTTAGCATCCGAGCCACTCAAAGCAAACACTCTACCAGTATTCTGAGCCGCAGTAGCAACCTTCTTCGGTTTCTGGCATTGAGTACTGATATGTCATTCTTTGCCGCAATTAAAATAAGTTGGTTCAGCATTCGTACACTCATTCTTCATATGGCCCTTCTTACCACATCTATAGCATCTTATCACAGTAGCAGTGCACACATCAAATTTGTGGCCTTCTTCACCACACTTATAGCACTTGAGAGGAGTGGAACCCGTTCCCCCACTTGGCTTCTTCCCACCATTACCCTTCTGCTTCCCCTTATAATTTGGAGTTGCATAAGGCTTCCCTCGAAACTGACCCTTGTCTCTCTTCTCACTCACCTGCTTATAGTGAGCAGATCGAGCTCGACTATCCTCATCATATATCCTACTCTTATCCACAAGCTCAACATACTTGTTAATCTGTTGACACCCAATCGCTTGCTTGATCTCCGGTATCAGCCAATTCTCAAACTTCAAACACTTGGATAACTCAACATCATCACGGTTGTAGTGAGAACATAAATTCACCAACCTCTCGAACTTGACAGCATAGTCTGCCATCGTCATGTTCCCTTGCTTCAGTTCCAAGAACTCTAGCTCTTTCTTACCACGAACATCTTCAGGAAAATACTTACTCATAAATTCCCTCCTGAACATATTCCAAGTTATCGCAGCCCCAACCCCTTCCAATATCTGACGGGTATTATCCCACCAATCCTCAGCCTATTCATCTAGCATATGGCTGTCAAACTGCACCTTCTGAGCATCAAAGCACTCCATAGTTCTGAAATTCTTCTCAATTGCCTTCAGCCACTTATACGCGTTCTTCGTTTCATGGGAACCCTCAAACTTACGCGGATTATTCCTCTTAAAAACCCCCAAGGCATGAAACTCATCACAAACATTGTTCTGTGTCGTAGCCTGAGCAAGTGAAGCTACCGCATCCACAAGAGCACGATTTGAAGTCATTCTACAAATCACCAACAACATCAGAAAACAACCCAACCTCAAAAGACTCAAACTCAAAAACCAACACGACTAACAACGATACGACACGACCGACAGACCGACATGCTCTGATACCACTAATGTAACACCCTTTCTACCCCATCATAAATCAAGCAATTTAAATCATATATCAGAGTACAACTCATTAAAAGGGCATCACATTTAATTCTTAAATAAAAAATCATAACATCACATAGAGTCCTGTCCCGTAACACGGTTTTATAAAATCATTAACAACGCTATAAATCTTTCCTCAATAGTTATGTAGCGGAAAACATTAATAAGTCATAATTCCTCTTTTATAAAACAAAACTCATAAGTCATCTCAAATATCATTTTATCAAAATACTTAAATAAAACTTAACATCTTAATCCCATTAAAACATGAACATTCAAGCGAAACCCATCCCGATGTTACTGGACACAGAGCAGGACTCCACTTCTAACTAACTCGACCACTCACTATCTTCGAGTTAAGCACGCACCGAGCTAACCTTGATTATTTGCAGGATGACATAATAGACCATCACCAGAAGGCAAGCATGGTGAGTAAATTCACATTCAATAAGATAATATAGAAATGAGAATTTAAAACATAAACAACAACAATTCATTCATAACTCATTTATACATATCATCATCATCATCATATCATAAGAAAATTCACCATTACTCATTTAATACACATCATCACATACATCTCATCATTACACAAATCAATACACTCATGTTATGTCATTTAGAATTAAATGCAACCTCTTACTAAATGCATGTGGTACCGAAACATCCTCATGGATGGACACTGGGCCATCAACCCTCCCCTAAGGGAGCACATCATAAACACCAAATCACTTCAATCCACGTAATGGGATTGAAGCTAACAATGGACCGAAGTCCCCTCATAAATTCAATGTCATGA
The DNA here is from genome assembly GCA_963966055.1 of Lathyrus aphaca. Classification (NCBI taxonomy): domain Eukaryota; kingdom Viridiplantae; phylum Streptophyta; class Magnoliopsida; order Fabales; family Fabaceae; genus Lathyrus; species Lathyrus aphaca. The sequence continues at coordinate 222,388,283 of OZ014519.1, forward strand.
ATGCAAGATGCAATATACATACATCATCCTCAAAACATCATAACATTGCATCCGCATTCATTATTAAACCATCATTCCTTGTACTCATTCATAACATCATGTACATACTCATGGAGCATCATACAACTCACTCATCCTACATCATATCTCCATATCATGAAATCATACATCATAACTCAAAGAAAATCAAATAATTCTTCATACATCACTTAACTACTAACTCTACTCATATAGCCTCTTAAAACATATTATAAGACAACTCTACAACATCATAGCATACTAGAACATATCTCCTCAAGACAGTTTTCAAAATAAAAGCATTTTTCGAAGTTTCTCAGGACTCGCTAAGCGAGACATCACGCTCGATAAGCGCCTAACTCATTGACTCTTCTCGCTAAGCGAGCTTCGCGATTCTGCAAAAAATTTCTGCAATTTCCAGCCTTCTCCTTCTGCGATAAAACCAAAAAAAAACAAATGCTCATAAGATTGTAACTTCATTTAGTTTGACCCTTACTAGTGCAATCATCATCTTGTATCACCAATGGATCATCGGGTTGTTTACATGGACCTGGTATGTTCTTAGACTTCAGTGTCCTCAACCTCTCACTGTGTCTTTTTTTAGGTAAGACATGACCTGTGGATTTGCACCTACTTTGTGTCTTATGCTTGATTGGTTCACTGCTGCTTGGCCTTGACAAAATAGTTCTTATCCCTGGTGGTTTGAAAGGAGTGGTCCTAAACAATTTTGGTTGCTTCCTAAAAAAGACTCTTGCTCCAGTTGGCTTAGAGGGTGATTTGAGAGATGATTTGAGAGGTAACTTATCAACTCTCAGGGGTTTAATGTCCAATACATCACCATCAGTTTGTATATCAGCTAAGGTCTCATCCAAAGTTGTAGAGTTCTCCATGACAATTGGGTTTGGCTCAATAGTAGTTTCGTTATTAATGACAGTTTCCTTCAGAATTGGGTTTTCTTTCTCAATGACAGTTTGTTTCACAATTGGGTTTTCCTTCTCAATGACAGTTTCTTTCACAATTGGGGTTTCCTTCTCAATGACAATTTCCTTCACAATTGGTGTTTCCTTCACAGTTGATGGCTTTTTTGTTACTCCTTCATTGACATTTGTTGAATCATTCCATGTTTCTTCTTAAAGTTTGCATAAAGATTCCTCAAGCAAAACCTATGTTCATATGTTAGATACTCCTCCTCAAACACATGTACCAGGCCTTATTCAAGATAAAACAATCATCACATTAGTACAATGTTTTAACATGTAAAAATTAAATACAAAATTAACCTATGATTACCTTTTGTTGGTTAGAAATGAAGCACCACCTTCCATCACCTATGTCTTCAATTAACAACTTCATGAACCAACTCCGAGAATCCTTAGCCTCCATCTCAACCACAACAAATGCAATTGGTAGGTATTGATCATTAGGATCTCTTCCAACAACAATCAAAAGAATCCATCCATATTTGTGTTTCAAGTGACAACCATCCAATCCAATGAAAAGTCTACATGATCTTGTCAAATCTTTCTTGATTCCATCTAGGGACACATAGCATCTCTCAAATCTTGGACTCAACCCTTCACTTGGAGAACTAGTATTTATTTTTAAAGTGTTACCAGTTGATACCCTTCTCAATTCAGCACCATAAGATCATAGAAGACTAAATTGTTTGCTTGAGTCACCTTCAACAATGGCTCTTGCAATATTTCTTGCCTTGAATGCCCTACATGTTGGGATCTCTGTTGCATACATTTGCCTTACATCAGCTACCACCTCACTTAATCTCATCTTAGAATTATTCTTCAAACCATCAACAATCACTTTAGCTACCCATTATGCTCTAGCATTGTTGTTAAAAAACTTCCTTCCACACTTGTGTTTTACATACACGGTTCTAATTCTAAATGTAGTGGAGGTGAGTACCCTACTACATAACACAATATAGTCACATTTTTTCTTGTCCTTACACACAATCCTACATCTATTTGAGTCATTTTTTTCAAACTTAACCTCTTTTCCATTCAACATATTGTGTTCTAAAATAGCATCTTTGAACTGTCTTAGAGATGAAAACTCCATTCCAACTTTGAAAACATAATCCTTAGACAATGTATCATCCTCATTATACCTCAAAATACAAGGCCTTTCATCACAACTATCATCACCACCACTGTCAAGCTCATTTGTCATATATTCATCCTCAATCAAATGTTCCTTACCCATCTCTTCAGTTATAAATACTTTATTATCTTCTTTACTCTTGCCTTCTTCAGTTTCAGCATTTTCAATTTTGTTTTCTACATCATCCCTATTGACAGTCACATTAACAAGTTTTTCTTCAAAACATGTCATCCTCTCATCTTCATTATCCTCAAAGTGAACACCTTCCACAAAATCATCACTAGAATCAATACTTGATTCACTCAAATTGTCAACATTGTCTTCATATTTAACTCTTTTTTCTTTCTCTATATACTTAGTCATAAAAGTATCCTCTCCCTCAACCTTAGGGTCACAATAAATCTCAACATCACACTTATATCCAATAGCATACAAGGTTAACTCATGTGCATCTATATCATCCCTAAAATTTTTTAAGTCTTCTTCAAGTAATCCTCCCTCGTGCTTCCACCACATCTTAACAGAAGTATAATCAAACTATGGTTCAAGCACTTTTACTAAGTCAACTGCCTCAAAGAAACTCCAATAATCTGGATCTTGACCACTAAAGGCATATATATATATATATATATATATATATATATATATATATATATATATATATATATATATATATATATATATATATATATATATATATATATATATATATATATATATATATATATATATATATATATATATATATATATCCCCACCCTCATATTTTAGTTTATTGTCTTTTACAAAACGACCATTTGTATAAAAAAAAACTATCATGAACTTATCCATTACCATGTAGACATAAATTAAACTAACTAATATCATTTACCATTTCAGGAACAAACATAACATTAACCCTAATTTTTTTACCAATTCAACAACAAAAACCACGAAATGCATACTTGCCCTAATTTTTTACTCACAGTAACAAACCACATTAACTTAAAACTTTCTTACCAAATGTATAACAAACACACTTTTAAAGAATACAACAATTGGAATCACGGTTAAGGAGTACTACAATGGCAGACAAATTTACTAACCTGGGACCACCACTTCTACGATACGAACGATGCTTCTTTGGGACCACTTCAATGGTTGTTGTCTTTTGTGAGTTAAGCGAGACCAAGTAGATAAAGAGAAAGACTTGGTTCAGAGCTAGGGCACGAGTGAAAAAATGATAAAATGTCTCTTTGAATTACCATTGACTTTTATTTTTATTTTTACATATATTCCACTGTGACATAAATCAAACACTTTAGCTCAATTGCAATTTTGGTCCCCATATTTTTATTTTTTTTTAGTTTTGATCCCCCTATTTTAAAATCCGAAATTTTGGTCTTTCTGTTTTCAATTATTTTTTATTTTAGATCCCCATGTTTAAAATCCATAATTTTGATCCCTCTATTTTTATTTTATTTTTAATTTTGGTCCCCTAATTTTAAGTTTGTTTTGGATTTTAGTCTCCTTCCCAATTGAGAAAGGGGAGCAAAAATCTAAAAAAAAAATTAAAATAAGGGGATCAAAATATTGAATTTTAAAATTGGAGGATCAAAAGTCAACAAAAATGAAAATAGGGGGAAAAATTCCAAATTTTAAAATAAGGGGACCAAAAATAAATAAAAAATAAAAATAAAAGGACCAAAATTGCAATTAAGTCAAGCTCTATTATTTTTGGGTTGTGACAATATTGAATTTATTAATATGTTGCATAATTGATGGACCTTCTAAAGTGTAGACAATCGGCATAAGACTATCAATTGTCTTCTCCAAAAGCAATATTTTGAGATAGCAGCAATCAATAATCATATAACATCAAAGTGTTTGTCTATCGAGAAAGTTTTACTCATTTTCCTTCATCGAAACCAATTTCTTCTTTATGAGAAGTTGGTGTAGCTTTTTCTAATACAAATAATCTTCGATATATATATCTTTCAAAAGTTAAAGTCTCCACCATCAAACTTTTTAATTTTTCTTATGCAAACAATTTTCACAACAAAATTAATAAAACAGAACACTTGCACTCTCTTAAAATAAACTCTTACAACCCAACTACACGCAAATAAATATTTTTTGAAATTTTAATATAATGATAACAGATAAAAAAACATCGGTTGAAAAAAAATGACCAATATTGTCCCTTACAATTGACAATTCTCTCATGTACATCGATAAACAGGCAAAGTAGTTAATATCTTCAACACACTCTAAGAAGCCAAAGAAATTATCATGGCATGTGGATGACACAACGAAGACACTTTCCTTCTTTCATGAGATTGAAAGCTTTGTTAATGTCATCAAATTCCAAATTGTGTGTTATGTAGTCATCAATCTCAATTTCCTGCATATGTATGTATCATACAGGACATTAGCACATACTTTTATCATAATATTTATTCAAACTTGTTTTACCTTGTTCATATATTTTTCTACTAGTGAAGGAAGATCGGTTTTAGGTTTCCATCCTCCAAATAGCGATCCTTTTAACGTTCTTCCTGTCAAGAATAATCCATAATGAGCCGACATCTCGGGTTTCACCTTTGGAACACCAAGTGTTACGGTCAAACCCGATCCCTATAACAAACATTGAAAGATAGAATCAAATTCAAGTCATGATCGTTGTTTTATATCTTATATGATGTTTCTATGTGAATTGAAGGGTATAGTGTATTATTACATCACAACATGATTGCAATGCGGTTGTTATCATATCAGTGTCACCAACACATTCGAAACAGAAATCTGCTCCGCCGTCAGTAATACGCTTAATAACCTGAAATTTTCAACACAAAATTGGTTGTGATGGTCATATATAAGATTTTTTGAAAAGGTTTTAAATTTTAGAATTTTTGTAATGAGATGAAGAATCCACCTGCACGATAGGTTCTTTATACGATTTCGGATCAACAACTTCTGTAACCCCAAAAGATTTAGCTGTGGTGACAATCAACAAAAAATCAGATAGTAAACCAAGAGGTTATGATTTATGACAGGTTTTATTGTTTAAAAATAATTTAAGAGTAATCCAGAAAACTAATTATTTACCGTTTTCACACTTAAGTGGATTGTTGTCAATACCGATTATTCTAGATGCGCCTCTTAGTTTGGCACCTTGAGCAACCTATTGAACATGAAAGTTATGATTTGCAAAATATCATATCATTCGTCTGTTAAGAAGATTATAGGACCTCGAGCAGACGAGCACGAAGAGAATTCATAAATAGTTGTTGAGTTGTTGGACTTACAGAAAGGCCAACAGTTCCAAGACCGAATATAACAACTGTTGATCCTTTTGTCACATCGGCAACATTCCATGCTGCACCCAGACCTAATGCAAATTTATCAAATAATCAATAACACAGCAAAAAAAGCTCATTAATGGAAGTAGAGTTTCAATGCTTTCCATGAACTTTACCTGCAGCGACGCCACAGCTTAGAAGGCATATTTTGTCGAGAGGTACCTGAGGACTAACTCTCACTGCACATCCAGAATGGACAACTGTGTATTCGCTAAAACTTGAAACACCGCAATAATGATATACAGGCTTCCCTTTGATTGAGAATCTTGTCTTTTGATCACTATGCATTAAACCCTTTCTTTCCAATCCCAAAACTTGACAAATATTACTTTTTCCTGATTTGCACGGCTTGCATGACATGCATTCTCCGATGAAAACCGTTAGCACATGGTCGCCTTCTTGGAATTCAGTCACTCCTAGCCCTACACTCTCAACAACCCTGCAAAACCATTACACTGTGTTCACGAAGCTACAGACATTGTTGGTTCTAAACTGTGATATTACAACAAAAAAAATGCAGACAAATCCAGATGATTTAGCTGCAATTACGATTGTGGACCACAATTTAGGATAACTGATGACTAATGACTCATTTTAAAATTAATCCAAAAAAAGAACATTATGTGTAGATTACCCAGATGCTTCATGGCCAAATATGCGAGGAAATATAGCCTGCATGATAAAAACTTATGTTAGATGTTAATTACTTAAATTCATATCCATTAGCTTTTACAAACAACACAAGCAGACATACTTTTGAGGAATGCAATGTGTAGAACTTGATAATAGAATAATAAGTGATCATCTATAAAGAACTAACATAGACACAAACATCAGACATCAGACATAAATCATATCAGTATTAAGACATTGACCGTCAACGCCAATAATTGTTTAAGAAAAAGAAATAATTGAATGTAAGCATATGTCGTAAGTCATTCTAGAGTTGGAGATACCTTTAATCAGATATGTCATTGCTATAAAGCATGGACACCTCAAAGAATAGACATGTTGTAGTGTCTGACACTTGTACAACACTCGTAAGACAAGTGTTGAAAAATTCAAACAAACGTCCCTCCAAAAAAAATGGTATTTTTCTTTGGTTTAACACTTTTTGAATCGGTATCTGAAATCCGTATGACACTCATACAAGATAAGATATGTTAGACAATTCAGACAAATATTTGATAAAAAAATTTGTTGATTGGTATATATATAATGTTGTTCAATTACATCTCACAAAGGACAATAGTAACTAGAAATCGATGATATTAAAAATAATAAAATTGAAAATAAAGTAAAAGGGTAGGATAGAAATAATGATAAACTTACATGGGATTCCCAAGCAGAAAGATCACTACGACATAGAGAGGTGGAAACAACCTTAATCCTAATCTCGAATGGTTGGGGAGGATTGACTTCCACTTCTTCCATTACCAATGCCTCTCCAGCTCCCCATGCCACTGCAGCTGTATGTTTCATAAACAATGGACATAGGTTATAGATGAATAGATATCATAACATAAATTAAAAAACAGGAAATCGGAAAGTGATCTCAAACTCACCCTTGCAGGTTATGACTTGAGGGGTTGATGATGCCATGTTAGCTGTTGATGTCTATGGAACAAGAAATACAAAACTAAAAACCAATTCAAACTTAAATTGTTGTTGCCGGTAGTAGGTGGAGGAATATCATAAATATTAAATCTAACTTTCATGGTTTAATTTAAATTAAATTAGGTGATTAACTAATATTTTTAAGGTCCATTAACTATATTCTTATTTAGAAAAAAAAATTTCTCGTTGATCGGTGTTTTAACTTTTCAAAATATATTATTTTAGTTTTTTTTTCTTCTAATTAACTATAGTAAAATTCAAAAATTGGATATTAATTTAACAAAAATATAACATATTTTAAAGAATTAAATGATCAATGTGAAAAAAAAAATTAAGAGATAAATTTAAAATCAAAGATATAGTTAAAGATAAAAAAATAATATTTTACCTATTTTACAAAAATAAGTAATTGCAATTTTACTCACTGCAACTATTGAGTGAAGCTGGTTGGTGGTGGGTTGTTGGGTCATCGGAGAAGGTAAGCAAAACCAACTTAACATCTCTACCGTTCAAATTATTTTTAATTTATTTTAACTTTATATATAAAAAACAATCAACGGCTGAGAATTTACTGTAAAATATTGTCACTACAATGGGCAAAGTTTAGATCTCCGCCATTAAAATTATTTTTAATTGACTAGCATTCTCTATATTATGTATAAAAACAATTAATGACTAAAATGTCGCTGCCACAGTTGATTGGAAAACATGTGATTTTTCAGAAATTTTGCCAATGTTTTAAAAACTGAATTGATTATTTGAATTAATGATAACAATCTAATTTTGTAACAATAAAAAATATAACTCAGTCAATTTTTTAAAAAGAAAATTATTTCATTCTTAAGGTATCATTCAAACAAATATACCAGTTATTTCATTAATTATATGAAAGAAAAAAAAAAAAACACAGTAATTTCATTTTTAAGATATTAATCAAGTAATCAACTAATTCAACCAAGTGTCTCGCAACATCACAAACTTTTGTATGGTATTCATCAGACCAAACTCATTAAATAGAACTTTTTAAAATAGCTTTTGTATGATGTTACCAGCATTACACAAAATTACTCTTAATCATTTCTTAACTAGAACATAAAGAACAACTCGATTGCTGCGATAATCAGGATGCCATAGAGTTTGATCCACACGCCCAATCGTGAAATCATTCATTGCAGCTTCTAAGAAGTACTCAAGAATTGCATCTGAAATCAGAAAACAGCATTTTAATCAACTATGGTAAGGATTGAGGTCCCATATATATGAAGAAAAGGGAATGATCTCCTTACCATTTCTAAGTTCCCCAGCCAAAAATATTGTCGTATTAGGTCCCGAGAGCTGAGCAAGTGTCTCTAACAGATCCACAACAGCGCCTTCACTGTACACCACGTCAGATCCTAGTACTGAAAGCAATAAATCAAGTGAGTTTCATGTACAAAACTTTAAAAACAGCCAACAGATTGTAAACAAGGCGCGTATCTGTAATAAAATGTGAAAACAAAAAATGAGAGTAGGAAACATTTTCTGAAAGTATCTTAGTACAAAGTGTTGTTAGATAGCTACAATAGCATTGTAGTGCAGTTAAATTTAAACAAACCGCTATTTTATGCAATCTACAATTGAAAACACTTAATAAGACGATCATATCATAACAATACAAATGACCAACAGATCGTAAACAAGGTGCACTTTTATAGTAAAATGTGAAAACGGAAAATGAGAGTAGGAAACATTTTCTGAAAGTATCTTATGGTACAGTGTTGTTAGATAACTAATATAGCACTGTAATACGGTAGAATTTAGAATTTGATAACACTTGTTAAGGTGATCATAGCAATACAAATGACGGCAACATGTCACAGTGAGTTCATTACTAGTTAAAAGGGGTTGAGGGAGGGTTATTACTGTAATCAGGTGTGGGAACTATGAGTTCTGGATCAGGATCATCTCCCCATGTGAGTTCAGTTGCTGTTATAGAACCGCGCAGAGAGATATGTTTCATATTGGTTTCAATGTTCTTTCTTAGTAGCCTCAGTCTATCAGGCAGATCAGTAAGAACGACTTCACCACCCAAAAGAGCTGCAATGCAACTAAGGAAGAAAAATAAATAAGAATAGAGCATGATAGAGTAGGTGAAAAAAAGCTAATAAAATAAGTATTTAATTTATATACAATATTACAATGTACTGTCAAAAAAAAATTCATATGCAATGTTAGGAAAATAATTTACACTAGCAGTTAATCATAATCGTCGTACCATTAAAAACATTCAACTTCAAACATAACTAATTCTTAAGTCTTACAAATGATTAGTTGTGATATGCTGACAGGGTAACACATTTTACATTGGCAATATATCAAAATTAATTCTAAATCTTTCTTAATGTTTGGCCTATATTATTCCCATTCCTTAGTGTGTCGAACGCGGTAAATAGCGGTTTGCTCAATTTTGCCGCTATAGCCTCTATTTGACCACACTTTGTGCTAAATAGCATATTGTGGAACAATGGCAATTTGTTAAAATTCCTCTACACTATGGTGCTTCTATAATCACTTCTTGAAAACACTGATTATTCCTTGATCCCTTTCTATCTTCAACTATTGGATTATCCCTCATATGATCAATTCTCATTAATAGAGCTTCTATAAATCTTCTCACACATGCTCTAGATCACATAAGACTACCTCATTCATAATTCTATTTAGTTCACTATGAGCCTAGCCCAACTTTCTCTCAAATGAATCCATTCCCAATCCTATCTTGTCTTGTGAAAAAGCTAAAAGAAAATAAAGAAAAACTAGTTAAAAGTTAGTCTTTTACTAGTACAACAAAGTAATCAACAATAACAATGAGAGTTTGATTGTAATTACCCAACCAATCCGCAACCAGATCCGAGTTCAACGATCTTCTTGCCTTGAAGAAGAAGCAATCCTGAGTCAACAGAATGTTCTAGAAACTTTCCCAGCATAACTCCACTGTCCCACATCACTGATCCAGTTACTCCAGGCGTGCCCTTGAATCAAAAGGCCATGACTGTGAAGTTTGAACTCAATTCAACAATGGTATAAATGTATGTAAGTATGATGTCAATTTAATCATTAAAACTTAAAACCAATAATTAAGCACTAATGCAAATTATCTACGTGAGTGAAAACATTAAGCAGCAATAATCAGTATTTCATGAATTAGGTCATCAAATGAGAAGAACTCATGCAATAATCAAAATCAAATATTTCATCAATAAGCTTTAATTCAATAGCGAGACATGGGAGAGATATACCAAGGAAGAAGGTGATTGAAGAATGGAGAGAGAGTGACCGCAAGAGTCAAGGCAGAGCTGCAAAGAAGATTGAGCGACAAAAGCATTGGGTTTGGAAAGAGTGGGCTGAAGAATACCCCAAAGAAGCATGGTCTCTTCTGCAGCTGATTCCTCCCCAGGAACAATTAACATGACCGAACCACCGTATGAACCCAACTTTACCGTTGCCGCCGGTGTATGCTCTTCTTCTTCCTCCATTCTCTACTCACTCCAAGGGTTGCTGTTCACACCTTTCTTCCGAAGATCCTACCTCGGAAAGAAGTAGAACTACTAAATTACCCTTTCAATAAATAAGGTTAATTTTTTGAAAAATAAAATTTTAGAATATAATTTATATATTAATTTTAAGAAAAAATTATGTTGCATAATAATTTTTAAAAAAAATATTAAAAATAAAACATGTTATGGGTCGGTTGCAAGACTTAAGAAATGAAATCAAAATAGTGAATGTAACTAGTTACTACATAGAGAGTATGCATATTTTTTTCTCTCACATCACATTATATATCACGAGGATACCATGTCAATTTCCCATAATCAATCCAAATGTTGGTTGCATTTCACACACCCATCTCCCCTATTTAAAGAGTAAATTGTTTCACTCTCTTACTATCTTGAGTGTTGGAGTGTTAACTTTGTAGGTCAACTTCCACTTCACCTCATCGGAAACTTTGAACCACCGTAAATTCATTTTCTTAGATCATCGTATAGTTCTAGAGCAGAATATTAGTGTTGTTCACGAGAATCGACTTTTCATATGTACAATTTCCACGATTCATCATTTCTTGATTCAATCGAATCAAATCCATATCTCCGTCGATCGAAGCATATATATATATATATATATATATATATATATATATATATATATATATATATATATATATATATATATATATATATATATATATATATATATATATATCCATCTCTAGATCAATTCCATTAAGTTCAAAGTCAAACTATTTCCATCATATCCATCAGATGATCGCAACTTTTAAAGCCACTCATTCTCCATTCAATGGCAAGCAATTGTAGCTGCTGAAGCAACGAGGAATCCTATGCCTCCTCCTCAAGGGGCAGACGATCGAGTTTTTACAACTAATCTTTTCGTTCTTCCACCGTCGAATTATGGCCAACCTAGATCAAATAAAGAAACTTCTTAACTTCCTGCATTTGTCAGATATGCTCGACAATTCCATTTAAGAAAACATTCTTTTAGACCCATGTTATCGCTTGTTGTAACCAGACGCAAAGCACTCCCTGGTTTCTAGCTCTTCTAAATTATTCTTGGCCTACAAGGAACTAATGAATTGTTGCATAACATGTATTGTTGGATGCAACACCCTTCTTAGCCCCACAGAAAATACACGATAAATAACTAAATTATATCAAAGTAAAACATAGAAAAATGTCACATTTTCTTCATAAAACATCATACGTAACATGGGTTCTTTAATCACAATTAAACTCAATTCAATCGCAGCGGAAAAACTTCATTTTTAATTAAATCAAACTCCAAAACATCTTAAACAAAGTCATAACAATATCAACTTACAAAATAAATAGAACTCGAAGGTTCATAATGTTCCTAACCAGATGTTACATTATCAGAGCTAGACACCCTCTAAATACATGAAAAGAATAAAAAACTTCAATGCTAAATCTTCATGCACCAAAAGCTAATCTTGATTATCTGCATGTTACCCACGTGGAAGCAACATTCAAACAAGCAGAGTGAGTATTCACAATTTATTATAAAAGATATAAAAAAAGAATACAATTAGGACAACATCAACATCATCAGAACATCATCGGTAAAATACATACATCAATCACAAATTAATTCATTCATATCCAATCCCACTTACTATGAGATGCAACATCAACGAAAACATGCATGCAGTATTGTCGCTCTCCGGATTTTCATCCCGGTGCAAACGCGAACCGTCGGTGATGTTGGAGGTTGAGGTTGAATAGAGTCGCCAGCTAGGCATTTTTATCCCGGAGGAAACGTAATGCTGCATAAACCTAGAAAGATATGAATAAGACGGTTGTGAACCAAAGAGACTGAGAAAGGGGGTAAGTTACGACCTGGGAAGGTATTAGCACCCAGATCGTCCGTCGTACTCGACGGGATCCACGCTTACTTGATTGTGTTTAAAAGGGGTAGTGTATGTGCTGAATCGTGCATAAAAAAGCTAAGGAGAAAAGGATGTACAGAGTGTTAGTGCAAAAGAAAGGTGAGTGCTCAAAGTTGAGGCTAAGAAAATAAAGCTAGAAGGAGGAGAGGGGGAGACAAATAGACTTTTGTTCGATAACTGTTAAGTTATGCGTACGTATCCTCTCGTGCAATGAGGAAGTCAGAACACCTTAGTTCGACTCAAAGATACTGGATGATTTTGTTGTGAACTGCTTGCTTGTCTATGCTCAAGTGTATGACTTGTCTGGCTCGAGCACTAACTGTCTTGCATTAGACAGGAGAGGCGAGTTCTCGTTTTCAGAGTCAATGTGATGAGAAAATAATCCCGGAGGAGACGTTTATTGTTTGTTTTTGTGTTTTCAGTTTTTTTATTGTTTTTGGTGTTTTGCATAGGATAATGAGCTTAAGCCTAAATCAAGGGTTGTAAACTCATTATATCTTCCCTGATTAGGGATAATGAGCCTACTTAAGTATGAGATGAGGATCCCAACTTAATTACCATGATGATATAGGATTAAGATCATTAACCTACTTTGGTAATTATTAAGTGTTTTTGGGTTTTTGTTTAGTGTTAATTAATGAGTTTAATCTCCAATCAAAGATTAGTGAACTCATTACACCATCCTAAGAGAAGGATGATAGATGAGAACACTTAAGCTGAGGAAGATACCTCAACTTAATCCATGGTTAGGGATTAAATTCATTATATAACAAACCTTTATTAAGTGGATTTTAATTAAAGGTTGGATGAATAAGTGTTTTTTATGTTTGCAAGACTTTAGCATGAGGGGGACTTGTCCATTGAACACTAAGGTTAGTCCCTCTGAACCACCAGGCATAGATGTAACCCTAATATAAGGTCCAAGTTACAAGCTTAAATCTTTAATTATTATTAGGTGTTTTTGATTGAAGGTGAAAACAACTTTAAGGTTTAGCGCTAAGGATCAAAGTTATACACTCCATCCTAAGATAAGGATACAGGCATAACCCTAATTCAGAGTCCCAAAACTTTAACTGTTTAGCCTTTGATTATGAGATGAGAGAGAGACTCAAGGAGACTCAAAAGATAAAAACTAGGGGGAACTATGTACAACCCTAAATTTATCATGCTTGGATGTTCCTATGGTTTATGAGGCATCAAGAGAAGTCTTCAGATGGCCACCAAGGAAGAGAAGCAGATGAAAAGAGAGAGAGAGAGAGAGAGAGAGAGAGAGAGAGAATGATTAGGTTACTTACTTAATGAAGAAGTTAAGTAACCTAGGAACAAGAGAGAACATAAGTGAATGAGATTCACTTCAAGCACAAAAAAGATGCATAAGAATAAAGAGATAAGGAGAGGTTGGATGTGGATGCACATCCACATCCTAAAAAACTTACCAAATGCACCTGAAATGGTTAGTTTAAAAACAAGATATGTACAAACTCAAAAGCACAAGCAAATCACATGATAAAAAATTGGAATTGCATCCAAAGGAACCCTAAGCACTCATGAGCATACCATCCAAAGGGGGGGGGGGCTCTAAAGGCTTACCAAATTCAAGTTATGGTTTACCTAAGATTGGCTAGGGTTTTGGACACTTTTCAAAGAAAAAGGAAAATTAATTTGAAAATGCAAGATAAAAATGAGACAAAAATATATTTAGAAACTAGAGGTTAATTGTGAAAGAGTGCAAAAAGAACCATATGCAAACTCATATTGGTTTGAGAGATATGAATTTTTGAAGTTTGAGTTGAAAAATAGGAATTTTGGAACCCTAATTCAAAGGAAAATGGCAAAGTATGATCAAAACCAAAAAGAAATTTGTGAGATGAGTCTGTAAATGTTTCTAAATGTTTAAAGGACCTCTCTGAATTTTTTGGTGATTTTTAAATACTTTAAATTATTTTTAATTAATTAAATGTAATTAATTAATTAAAATATACAATTAAATATTTAAAAATGCAATTTTTAATGAAAAATAAAAATAAAAATGTTTTTGGTTTCTGAAAATTAATTCAAGTGTTGACAAAAACTTCCAGATTTTTTAAATGATTTTTACTATTTTTTGTGATTTTTAGAAAAAGAAAACAAAATAAAATGAAATAAAATTAAATAAAAGGAAAAGTAATTCAAATGGAAGACTGAGATTGGAAGGGGAGGAAATCAACTCGCCTGGGAAAAAGTCACATTGACCAGAGGTATGCAGATCCTAAGGCTAGCATTCAAACTAAAAACGCGCGCAGGGATCAAAGGCCAGGATTGCATCTGGGAAAATAATTTGTTTTATGATTAATTAAACTGAATTAAGCTAAGCACGTGCATCCAAGCCGTCCACTAACTAACCCTAAACATGATCTAAGGGCTGGCATTCAATCTGGGCAACTAATCACAATTAACCCTAATTATTTTCAGGTGACCGGAGCTAAGCTCCGGTCGTCTTCTCCGGTGAGACCAAATTACCAGAATCCACTACAAACTATCAAACTCCAATTTTCTTGCCCAGAAACAATCTCCTAACATCATACAACTCTAATCAACAAGCAAAAATCATTTATCATGCATCAAGAAGCCAAATCGAAGCAAACAAGTTCTAGGTCAAAAATTTCAGAACATCATGAAATCCTCATTTCTAACCTATTTTCAATTCTAATCATATCAGGATCATCAGGGAAGCATGGAGAATCATTTTAGAACTTAAAATCATGCTTCTGGAAAAAAAAGTTCATGAAGGTTACCTGAGATGCAATCCTTCAAAATGCAGCTTTATGGGCTTCCCTTTTGTGCAATCCAACCTCTTTTAATCTCCTGAGCTCAATGGAATGCTTGAATGGAGCTTAGAGTGGCTATTTTGAGTGTTTGGTTTCTGAAGTTGCAGAAATCGTGTTTGCGTTTGAGGGTGTTTCAGGCTATGGTGATGGGTGGGAAATGATCCTTAGGCTATGTGGAGTTGATTGGTGAAAGAAAAATTGAATTTGGGTGGCTGAATTGTGAAATTCGATAGCATGAAGGTTTTGAGGAATTTTTCTCAATCTGAAGTTGTGTCTTGATTCAGGCCATGAAGCTTGCTTTTATAGAGTCTTGAGGCATGGCTAAGGTTGTCCCAATGAATCAGGAGGGCAGTTGAGCACTATGGGATTGGTATGGGAGCGAAATGCAAAAAGTTAAGTTGTGTTGTACTTGAGGTATGGGCTTGTGCAAATTTGCTTTCTGTGGTTGGATTGCTTCAGCATGGTTCAAGGATGGCCCTTGGATTGATGAAATGCAGTTGTGATGCTTAGATGAAGAGATTGCAAGCTTTATGCATAATTGGTCATGTTGAATTTCTCATGTATCAAGCCATCAAAGTGCCAATTTCTTGGGCCAATTTTGATCTTTGGATGCTTCCTTGACATGTTGTAACATATTTGTGCACATTATAAGTCATGTGAATGCTTGAAATGCCAAAATGCACAAAATCCTCTTTGACATGAAACTTGAAATTATGTGATTTTTGCCAACTTTGCAAGGCCATAACTTGAGTTCTAGGAAGAGTTAGAATGAGTTCTTGTACTTTTTGAAAATGGGAGGATCCAATCTACAACTTTCATGTTTGAAGAAATTTCATTTGAAACCTTTTTGATCAAGAAAGAGGAGGTTGAAAATCTTTCCCAAAAAAGAAAGTTTACATTACAAGTCATTTCCATTTTTGGTAAGTTTTGGATTAGCTCATTTTTCTTCAACTTTGTGAACTTCCAAGCATTCCAATGATCAAATAAATATCATAGGACCTCAAATTGATGATGATGACCCTTTGGAACCCTTGTTGGGGGCCTCAGATGCCCAAAATCTGACTTTTCTTGCTCAAGAAGTTACAATTTGATCATATGACTTCCACATTGAATTATGGTCATCTGTGTAGGAGCTCCTAACCAGCCTGGGTGGCTCTGCAATCTCTTGTGATCTTTTTACTTTCAAGAACCTTTGGGGGTATAAAATGACCATAGAACACTCATGAACCCTCTTGACATGCTTTAAGACCTTGGATATTGCTCAGAATAATTCTTGGATTCATATGATCACAAACCCTAGATGCAGTTATGCAGATGAATTGCTGAAGGATGGATATGCAATGTGAAAATGTGATGATATGCTATGCAATGATGATAATCATAAGTCAAGATGTGATAAAAGTGAGAGGGCAAGTTTGGGGTGTTTACATGTATCAATCAACATAAATGGACATTGGGTCATTAACCGTCCACAAGGGAACACAACATAATCACTTCAATCCACACAATGTGATTGAAGCCAACATCAGACTGAAGTATCAACATATTATAACATTAATGTGTGATGCAACAACATTTTCATCATTATCAACATAAACCATCAAGTTTGCATCATCGTTCATGTAATCATTCATCTTATCCATTACATAGCATATATATATATATATATATATATATATATATATATATATGTGTGTGTGTGTGTGTGTATGTGTGTGTGTGTGTGTGTGCATCATAGCAAGACAACACCCTGTTACAGCTGCAAAATAGGTTTGGACAACATGTGTTTAATGACGTCAAAGCGCGAAGAAACATAAACATCAACTGGCTTTATATATTGCTTTAATTTAGTATAAGAGTAATAAAATCATATGCATAATTTCTCTATCATACTATATCTAGTTTATGTGTCATTAAAAACTCTACTAAGGTAATAGATGGCTCTCTCGACGCCATCATCATCCTTTTGGGCTAACATGCTCCCTAGAGTACTATCTGAAGCAGCTATGTACAATCTCATAATTTTCTCTCTACAAGACGGAGAAAAAATTGAAGGATGACTCAAGTATTCCTTGATCTTGTCGAAGGCCTCTTGTTGTTCTTGCCCCCACTGAAATCCTTCCTTGCTCATACGCAGCAAGGGTGAGAAAGCTTGAGTCTTCCCACTTAGGTTTGATATGAATCTTCTCAAGAAGTTAATATTTCCTAAGAGTGATTGGAGCTCCTTCTTTCTCTAAGGCGTTTTAGCCTTCATAATAACTTTGGTATTATTTTGGTTGATTTTGATCCCTTTCTTATGGACCACAAATCCCAAAAAGTCCCCTGCCTGCACACAAAAAGCGCATTTAAGAGGGTTCATTATAAGATCATGTTTTCTCATTCTTTCAAAATACCATCTTAGATGACTAACATGGTTTAATCCAGAAATGGATTTCACAACTATGTCATCTATATAAATTTGCATAAACGTATATATGAAGTCATGAAAAATTGAATTCATTGCCCTTTGGTAAGTTGCCTCTGCGTTTTTCAAATCGAAAGGCATGATCACCTATTTATAGGTACCCAAAGCCCATGGGCATCGAAAAGCGATTTTATGGACATCTTCCTCAGCAATGAAAATTTGATTGTATCTTGAGTAGCCATCTAGCATACTTAGGTACTCGTGACTTGCAGCAGAATCAATCAGCATTTCTACTACAGGAATAGAATATTCATCCTTTGGGGTTGCAGAGTTCAAATCTCTAAAGTCTATTCACACCTTCAAAGAGCCATTGTTTTTAATTACTGGCACATTATTGGCCAACCATTCGACGTACCTCGTTGTTCGAATGAAATTGCACCAAAGCAGCCTCTCAATTTCCTCTTTAATTTTGGTGAGGATTGTTGGGGCGAAGCGTCTTGGATTCTCTTTGATAGGCTTCTTCCCAGGCTTGATTGGCAGCTTGTGTTCGACAAGTTCTCTCTTTAAGTCAGGCATTTCGTTATAGTCCTAAGCCAAGAAATCTTTGAATTCCTTTAGCAAGTTGACTACTTCGACCTTAAGTTCTGGGTCAAGATTGGCACTGATGTAAGTAGGCCTTTTTGATTCTCCATTACCTAGGTAGATTTCTTCTAAGGGATCTTGAGCCAGCATTTTCATATTTTATGACAAAGGATCCTTTTCAAATCCCAAAGGCTCATTGTCGTAGATTGCATAAAGCCTCTGGTCTAAATCTTCTTGAGCCTCATTCTGAGACTTTTGTTCAGCACCCTTCGCAGGGTCTTCTTCCATAAATTTTGTGATGGCATCCACAACAATTTCACTTCCTGCAGCCTCCAGGGCCGCTTGTATTCTAGTTTCGGCCACATAGGCCAAAATCTTGTTCAAAGCTTTGAAGTCAGTCATTATTATTGCCTTCAATTTCCCAACCCGTGGGTTGGTTTTCCATGTCAAGGAAGTAAAGTGGAAGGTTTCTTGCTTCTCCCACAACCTCTCTATCCCAACAGAATCCTTCAACATAATGGAGGTTTAATTTACAAAACACGTGATCATCTTGTGTGAATTTGAAAGCTGCGGGTGCACAAGGACCGATGTGTGTCAAGTTCTTGTTGAACTTTACACCTTCTATGTGGTTAAATGGCACCTTAAAGTACCCTTGATCAGATTTAATGTTCTTAATGATGTCATATGGCCTCTAGATGGTAACCCTTTGATGCATTGAAAATGGTATTGCGCCAATACCATGTATCCATTCCCTTCCCAGCAGGAGGTTATAGCTCGCTTTGCTTTCAACCACCATGAAGAGAGTGGGTCTGGTGACTGTCCCCACAATTAGGTCCACTTGGACAACCCCCATAGTAGGTCCAGTTTTGCCTTCATAGTTTGACAAGACCAAATTATGCGGCTTAATATCAGTATCGGTCTTGCCAATCTTAGGCAACAAGAAATGCGACATGATGTTTACCGTGGCACCATAATCCACTAGAATTTTGTTTATCGCCACGTCTTCCACCTTACAGGTGATATATAGGGGTTTTAGATGCCCTCTCATGGCTTCAGAAGGATGTTCGAAGAAGGCATTTTGCTCTTCAACACATCCATTATTCATAACATAGTAGCACACTAGTTTGTGTGCTGCCATTTCTGCTTCAGTTCTGACATTCAGGTCATCAACCTCAGTAACACAGTCATACTCCCTGGGCATCACTGAAACTACATTCACCAAGACATCAAAGGATGCTTTTGATCCACAGTCAAAGTTATCTGTCATCTCTTCATCTTCGATGGCTTTCAATTCAGTTTTGATATGTGCCCTGATTTCAGCTTCCTTATCCTTTGATGAAAGTGCTTTATGCCCCACAGGCATCTTATTAGTTTCCTTTGACTTGGGGTTGTTAGCTTCTTTAGCAACCACATTAGTGCTTGATTCAACAACATTTATCTTGGAGGCCTCTCTCTTAGCCTTCCTACGTCGTTGTTCCCTA
Source organism: Lathyrus aphaca (assembly GCA_963966055.1). Lineage (NCBI taxonomy): Eukaryota > Viridiplantae > Streptophyta > Magnoliopsida > Fabales > Fabaceae > Lathyrus > Lathyrus aphaca. Next base: position 222,408,112 of record OZ014519.1, read on the forward strand.
TGCTATTGTGACCTGGTCATATGGTTCCTCCCTTTATAATTTTCATACACATACGTAAATTTGTTCGACGTTCTGATCTCCTTCTTATATCCTAGAGAAGATCCCCTTTCGAGGTCAATCTTCTTCCATCTTAGGGCTCCCTTTTTTTGGACTCATTTGGCTGGTACCATTTGTCAATAGGGGTCTCCCCAGTTGACTTAAATGAAGGACGTTTCGACTTGAGGAATTGATCTTCATTGTCCTGGTTGGTACGTTGATCCGCGTGTCGCGCACAAATCAATAACGAGTAATTTTTGAAAACGTAGTATAGCGACAATGACTCGAATCGTCTCACAAGGATTCTTGATCTTATTAACTAATGATAGTAACGATTAATGGGGGTTTAGATTTTAATTTGAAGAAAAAGCAATTAAAATAAAAAGTGATTACCAAATAAGCTAAAACGACTAATCCTACTGATTTGGGTTCCAACTTATCATTGGTTATTATAATTTCAACCTCCTAAGTGGATTATCTATTCCTATTTGATTATAAAATTCATTGGCAAGCACAACTGGTTTTATGTGATGTATGTTCCTATTATCCGAATTAAGCAAACAGATTTAAGCTCTCGTGAATTAAGCAAACACGGTTTAATCAAATACGATAACGAATTAAGCAAACGCTAACGTGACTACGGTCAAAGATCATACAACAATCAAATTAAATCAACACTAATATATGATAATCGAATTAATTAAACAATGATCACATATCATAATATTGAAAGGAATAGAATTTGGATTGAAAATTATTATAACCTCAAAGTATGATGGAACCTGTAATCAGCATGATTTTGCCTTGGAATAAGTTCTTCATTCCGGTTCTTTCAAGCGTAAGAAAAATAAAATAAAATCATAAAAAGTGTCCATTGAACAGTTGCGGCTGCTAGGTTAAATAGAAAAAACCTAAAAAACTCGTTTACAACCCAACTGGGTCAAATACATAACCCAGGCCCAATTCTAAATGACCCGAAACTAAATAAAATTAATGCAGCAGCTTCAAACGAAATTCTGGAAAATATGACTCCGAATCTGACTTCGACTCCAACATAAAGGTTGTAGCTCTCTCTCTTAACTTTCCATCGACTGGTAGAACGCCTCAATCATATTTCTGGAACTCCGGTTATGATCATTTCCGTAAAAGCTGTTAAAGCTGAAAATTAAGTACGAATATTAAATTAAGCAAAAAATAAAGTAAAATAGAAAAACAAATTAAAATATAAAAATAAACAAAGAAAACAAAAGAAATACTTAAGTGCAAACATGGTATAATGTGCATTAAAATGCACTGATCAAATTCCCCCACACTTGAACTTTTGCACTCCGAGCAAAAATAAACTCAAGACTCAAGTAACACAACATCATTCAGATACTCATTCTAGGCTACAAACTCTTCTTCGATTAAGATAGCATCGATAGGTACTAATCTTACACACTAAGGATATCGTAAGAACACAAATCTACAATTGTGCGGTCATAAGCCTCCATCATATACAAACCATTTTGAATCATGTTATTATGCCTAAGCATAACTTACTCAAACTCCCTTTTGTTCTCTTTCATTCTAGTGCAATCACATTAAGCCCGTTATCTATTCATACACATGGTAAATAAGCCTGTTAGTGATTATGATCCATACTTGACAATATTTTAAAGTTACTTTAGTAACAACAAATTATTATTATTGTAGATGTTTAGAATTGGCAGAATTTTTGACCAACAAGAAATATTGAATTCAGTTCAGAATGTCCTATCAGATGTTGGGACATTATCAAACAGAGTATAAGAACTTAATTCAGGATGTCACACCAGATGTTGGGACATTGTGTAAATGACTTAAGTTCAGTTTTTCAGGATGTCCCAACAGATGTTGAGACATCTCAAACCTGCTACCATAATTAATTATTGACTAACTGATCTGAGATATTTAAGGAGAGTTATCTGAAATTAATTATGGATGGATAAAAACAGAACAAGGCGTATCTGTAGGGAGTTTTATTATGAGAATTCAGTTTAAACAGAAGAACTAAATCACCTAGAATCTAGGAAGTAACAAACCCTAATTCTAGGTGGAAGCTGCTGTGTTTTAGGACTGGATTAACCTACAGAAAGCCCAAATTACAAACACCTATTTAATCAACAGAAACTCACAGAATTGAGTACGAATTCCAGAAGACCAAATAGGGTGTTTATTGTTTTAATAGCAGGTTGTTTTTATTGTACCACTTTATGAGCTTTTAAGCAAAAGTGCATTTGTGACTTGATTGAAACTGTGAAGTAAGATCAAGCTGTTTTGTTTGAAGAATGTCTTCAATTTTATTAAACTTGTAAACAAGATCACTGTGTGATTGAGGGGGAGTGAGTTGGTACTCATATTTAAGTTGTGTCTTAGGTAGAAATTGCATTGGGTAGATATTAAGTGAAAGATTAAACTGGGTTGTTTAAGTCTAGAATTAATATTACTTATAGTGGATTTCCTCCTGGCTTGGTAGCCTCCAGATGTAAGTGTGGTTATACACTGAACTGGGTTAACAAACTTCTGTGTTGTTTAATTTTCTTGCACTTTAAGTTTTGGTTAAATCTGTCAAGTGTTGGGACATCTCATAGGACATCTCATACCTGATCACAGAATTTCAATTGGCATCAGAGCAGGCACCCTGCCTGTTTATACTGGGTGAGATCTAGGGAATACAAATTCTGGAAACATGGACAGAGATATAGGATCAGTAAATAGACCACCTATACTGGATGGTTCTAATTATGACTACTGGAAGCCAAGAATGATTGCATTCTTAAGATCACTTGACAACAGGGCCTGGAGAGCAGTCAACATTGGATGGGAACATCCTATCCAAGACACCAAAGATGGATCAAAAGTGTTGAAACCTGAAGAAGAATGGAGTAAGGAGGAAGAAGATTCAGCACTAGGCAACTCCAAGGCCTTAAATGCTCTATTCAATGGCATTGATAGGAACATCTTTAGACTTGTGCATCACTGTGAGCTGGCCAAAGATGTGTGGGACACTCTCAAAACAACTCATGAAGGAACATCAAAGGTAAAGATGTCAAGACTTCAACTTCTCACCACCAAGTTTGAAAACTTGAGAATGAAGGAAGATGAGACAGTTCATGAATTCTACATGAACATTCTAGAAATAGCCAACACTTCTGGAGCTTTGGGAGAAAAGATGACTGATGAAAAGCTTGTAAGGAAGATTCTCAGATCTTTGCCAAAAAGATTTGACATGAAAGTCACAGCAATAGAAGAAGCTCAAGACATATGCACAATGAAAGTTGAAGAGCTCATTGGTTCCCTTCAAACATTTGAGATGGGAATGAATGACACAAATGTAAAGAAGAACAAAAGCATAGCCTTAGTGACAAATACTGATGAAGAAGAAGATGATGAACCAGAAACTGGTAAAAGCTTATCAGACAACATTGCTATGCTTGGAAGACAATTCAAAAAGATTCTCAGAGGAATGGAAGGCCAATCCAAACCCAGTGGAAGATACACAAACTCTTCTGAGAGTAAAAGACCTTATGATGCTAACAGAAGGTCAAATTATGATGAAAAAACCGGTCAAGATAAAGTAATCAAATGCCATGGATGTGAAGGATATGGACATATCAGGAATGAATGTCCTACCTACTTAAAAAGGCAAAAGAAAGGACTTTCTGTAACCTGGTCTGATGAAGACTCAGGAGGTGATTCAGAAGAAGAATCAGCTAAGTATATCACTGCTCTAGCTGGATTATATGAATCTGAAAGTGAATCCAGTGACGAGGAGCTTACTTTTGAAGGACTTGAGCAAGCATACAAAGATCTATACAAAAGAAGCACTGAAATATGCAGTGATGTTATAAAGCTAAAGAAGCTGAATAAGGCACTAGAAGATGAAAAAGCAAGTGATCAAGAGATCATTGACACCTTGAAAAGTGAAGTAAGTCTTCTCAACTCCAAATTGGAACACATGTCCAAATCTGTTAGAATGTTGAACAGCAGCTCAAATACACTGGATGTTATTCTCAACAACAATAAGCATTCAGGGGATAAAAGTGGACTGGGATTTAACAGAGTACATAAAGATGAAGCCAGCTCTAGCAAAACTACTTCAAAATCCATACAGTCAAACAAGATGTCCCAACAGATGCTTCAACATCAGGAAAAGAACACAAAGTCAAACATAATGTTCCAACAGATGTCTCAACATTCTGGAAAGAACAAAATGAAGAAGAAGTATCAAAGATGGAGATGCCATCACTGTGGAAGATTTGGACATATCAAACCTCATTGTTATAAGCTGCATGGATATCCAAATCAGATGTATCAGCAACCTTCTAAGCAGAAAATAGAAGTTACCAAGAAAGTGCTGCATAAACATCAAAGAAATCAGCAACCTTCTAAGCAGAAGACAGAAGTCATCAAGAAGGTATGGAGACCAAAAGCTAGCATTCAGACTGATCAAAGCTACATACACAAGAACAAGATCAACAATCAATCTTGGATGTCTACTAATGAACAACACACAGGGCAGAGGCATCAAAAGAAATCTCAACTCAAATGGTCAAAGAAAAGTGCTGCATATATAGCACATACATCACTAAGAGTATCAGCTAAAGAAGGCTGGTATTTTGACAGTGGATGTTCAAGACACATGACTGGATTGAAGAATCTGCTAGTAAACTTAAAGTCACATTCATCCAGGTATGTAACCTTTGGAGATGGAGCTAAAGGAGAAATCAAGGGAGTTGGGACCTTGGACTGTCAAGATGTTCCAAGACTAGATGATGTGCTGCTAGTTAAAGGTTTAACTGCTAACCTGATCAGCATAAGTCAATTATGTGATCAAGGGTACAGTGTAAACTTTACTAAAACTGAATGCATAGTGACTAACAAAGAACAAGAGGTTGTCATGAAAGGAGCCAGATCTAAAGACAACTGTTACATGTGGGAATCTCAAGACTTCAGTCTTACTTCAACTTGCTCCTTAGCTAAAGAAGAAGAAGTGAAACTATGGCACCAAAGGCTAGGTCATCTTCATTTCAGAGGCATAAAGAAGATAATATCTATGGATGCTGTAAGAGGTATTCCTAAACTGAAGATTGATGATGGTAAAATATGTGGTGAATGTCAAATAGGCAAGAAAACCAAGATGTCCCATCCAAAGCTCCAACATCTGACAACTTCCAAAGTTTTGGAACTATTACATATGGATCTTATGGGACCTATGCAGGTTGAAAGCCTTGGTGGCAAGAGGTATGCCTATGTGGTGGTTGATGACTTTTCCAGGTATACATGGATAAATTTTATCAAAGAAAAGTCTGATGTATTTGATGTATTCAAAGACTTATGCCAAAGAATACAAAGGGAAAAAGCCAGCTGTGTAATCAGAATAAGAAGTGATCATGGAAAAGAATTTGAGAACCAAAAGTTCTTAGATTTCTGTTCTTCAGAAGGAATCAATCATGAATATTCTTCACCTATCACTCCTCAACAGAATGGGATTGTTGAGAGGAAGAATAGAACTATTCAAGAATCAGCAAGAGCTATGATCCATGCTAAGAAGTTACCTTTGTACTTCTGGGCTGAAGCTATGAACACAGCTTGTTACATCCACAACAGAGTTACTCTAAGAAAAGGAACTTTGTCCACAATCTATGAAGTCTGGAAGGGCAGAAAACCCATAGTTAAGTACTTCCATGTGTTTGGAAGTAACTGTTATATTCTGGCAGATAGGGAGCAAAGAAGAAAAATGGATCCTAAAAGTGATGAAGGGATTTTTCTTGGATACTCTATAAATAGCAGAGCATATAGAGTATTTAATTCTAGAACCAAGGTTATCATGGAGTCTATAAATGTGATAATTGATGATGCTCCTACAGATGTCCCAGAAGATGTTGGAACATCTGCTGATATCAAGATTGAAGCTGAAGAAAAGAGTGATCATTATGACTTCACTAAAACTGATGCAAGGACAGAACAATCCAGCAAACCTCCCTCCATCAGAATACAGAAGGATCATCCCAAAGACTTGATAATTGGTGATCCCAACAGAGGTGTGATCACTAGATCAAGAGAAGTAATTTCAGGTTCTTGTTTTGTTTCTAAAATAGAACCTAAAAACATCAAGGAAGCTCTTACTGATGAATACTGGATTTGTGCTATGCAAGAGGAATTAGGTCAATTCACAAGGAATGAAGTGTGGAATCTTGTTCCTAGACCTGATGACATAAATGTGATTGGAACAAAATGGGTGTATAAGAACAAGTCAAATGAACAAGGAGTTGTTACAAAGAACAAAGCTAGACTTGTAGCTCAAGGATAAACACAAATTGAAGGAGTAGACTTTGATGAAACCTTTGCACCTGTAGCAAGGCTTGAATCAATCAGACTACTTTTGGGAATTGCTTGTATCTTAAAGTTCAAGCTATTTCAAATGGATGTGAAAAGTGCCTTTTTAAATGGTTATCTTAATGAAGAAGTATATGTAGAACAACCTAAAGGATTTGTTGATCCAAGCTGTCCAAATCATGTATACAAACTAAAGAAGGCTCTTTATGGTCTGAAGCAAGCTCCAAGGGCATGGTATGAAAGATTGACTACTTTTCTTATCAAGCAAGGGTACAGGAAAGGTGGAATTGACAAAACCTTGTTTGTTAAAGATGAAGAAGGAAATGTCATGATTGCTCAAATATATGTAGATGACATTGTCTTTGGTGGGATGTCTGACAGGATGGTCAAACATTTTGTCAACCAGATGGAATCTGAATTTGAAATGAGCCTAGTAGGAGAGTTAACCTACTTTCTTGGTCTGCAAATAAAGCAAATGGAAGACTCCATGTTCATTTCCCAAAGCAAGTATACCAAGAACATAGTCAAGAAATTTGGAATGGAAAATGCTACTCATAAGAGAACTCCTGCCCCCACACATTTAAAGCTGACTAAAGATGAAAAGGGAGAGAATGTAGATCAAAGCATATACAGAAGCATGATTGGAAGCTTGTTATATTTGACTGCTAGCAGACCAGACATAGCATTTGCAGTAGGTGTATGTGCAAGATATCAAGCTGATCCAAAAGTCAGTCATCTCAATCAAGTCAAGAGAATTCTTAAATATGTTAATGGTACTTGTGACTATGGCATAATGTACTTTCATGGATGCAAACCAATTCTCACTGGCTTCTGTGATGCTGATTGGGCTGGAAGTGCTGATGACAGAAAAAGCACTTCAGGAGGATGCTTCTTTCTAGGAAACAATTTGATTTCTTGGTTCAGTAAGAAACAAAATTGTGTATCCTTATCTACAGCTGAAGCTGAATATATAGCAGCTGGAAGCAGTTGTTCTCAGTTGGTTTGGATGAAGCAAATGCTCACTGAGTACAATGTCCCACAAGATGTCATGACATTGTACTGTGACAACTTAAGTGCAATCAACATATCAAAGAATCCTATCCAACATAGCAGGACCAAGCATATTGATATCAGACATCATTTCATCAGAGATCTTGTAGAAGAAAAGGTGATTTCATTGGAACATGTAGCTACAAATCTGCAGTTGGCTGATATCTTTACCAAAGCATTGGATGCTACACAATTTGAGAACTTAAGGGGCAAATTGGGAATCTGCTTATGTGAGATTTAGCAGTTATGGAGATGTGCCAACATGTCATATGACATTGTGTGACATAAGCACCAGATGGCAACACCAGTCTGGTCAAGAACCTTGTGTATTCCATTCCTAATAATTTGCAATGTAACGGCTACTTATTTAGTAACAGCTTATAATCAGCTATCAATATTCTCATCATACTATCAAAAGCGAATCACATTATCTAGTTGTTCTTCAGAAATCATCAACCCTAAAACTCTTCATCCATCTTCTTTGACAATGTCTCAAAACCCTAACATTCCTGAAGAAATTCTCAACAAAGAAGATGTGGTTCATGCAACCCCTATTTCTGTGGTACCCATGGAGTCAATCCCATTGGACGAAATAAGAGGAAGTGTTCCTCATGCTAAAATGCCTGCCCCTCAAGAAGAACAAACTCAAGCTGCAAAGGACACTCCTGCTCAACAGGATGTCCCAATAGATGTTGGAACATCTGAGGATGAGAAAAAGACCTCATCTGATGCTGATATTGAACCAACTGAGGACCAGAAAAAGGCCTCAAATGAAAGTGATGAAGAAGAATCTGAGGATCAGACCAAAGCCTCAACTGAAGATCATATCTCTGCTGATCAACCAGCTGAAGAGGAGACTGCTCAATCTCCTCCTATGGTGAACCTGGAGCAGGATTCTGATACAGAGATCATTGCCTCTGTAAGACCTAGCATAGCCAAAAGGCTCAGGACTAGGAAAGGAAAGATGCAAGCAGGACATGCAGTTCCTGAGAAGAAGAAAGCTACCCCAAAGAAAGACAAGGCCAAAACTGTCTTTGGTCCTACAAAGCAATGGAGCAAAGTCCAAACACAAAAGAGGAAAGCTGTCACCCCATCAGACTCAGATGTTGAAGCAGATGTCCCAACATCTCCTCCAAAGAAGAAACCAGCACCCTCTAGGGCTTCAACTGCTGTTCCAGAAGCTCCCTTGGACAACATCTCATTTCATCATGTTTCAAGTGTAAACAGATGGAAGTTTGTGTACCAAAGAAGGGTAGCCCTTGAAAGAGAGCTGAGCAATAATGCACTTGAGTGCACTGAATTAATTGACCTCATCTCTGCTGCTGGCCTCTTCAAAACAGTCTCCAATCTCTCTCCCTGCTATGAGCTTCTTGTCAAAGAATTCATAGTCAATCTTCAGGAAGATTGTGCCAATGGTAAGTCTTCTGAATTTAGAAAAGTCTTTGTTAGAGGCAGGTGTGTAGAGTTCTCTCCTCAGATCATCAACCAATACCTTGGAAGAGAGTCTGATGGACCTAATGAGATAGGAAAGACTGATAACCAAGTCTGCAAGGTTATCACTGCAAACCAGGTCAAAGCTTGGCCAATTAAAGGAAAGCTCTCAGTGAGCATGCTGACAAGAAAATATGCCATGCTGAACAGGATTGGTACAGCAAACTGGGTGCCTACCAATCATACATCTTCAATATCCACTGGCTTGGGCAGGTTTATTTATGCTGTGGGGACTCAGACTAAGCTGGATTATGGTGCCTACATATTTGATCAGACCTTGAAGCATGCTAGCTCTTCTGCAACAAAGCTGCCAATAGCTTTTCCCTCCTTGCTGTGTGGTATAGTGCTAAGTCAATACCTTGGGATCCTCACTGAGAAGGACACAGTCTGCAAAAGAGAAAGCCCTCTGGCTTTTCACTACAAATTGTTCCTAAGTCATCATGCAGCAGATGTTGAAGCACCTTCTGGGACATCTGCAGGTCCTTCAACTGCCAAGACTCCAATCTCCAAGGCTGCATTGATTGCTTAACTGAAGAGCACTTGCAAAGAACTTGAAGCAAGGAAGCTGAAGCTTGAAGAAATCATCCAAAGGCTGGAAAGCGAAGGTGATTAGAAAGCTGCTTCTGATGAAGAAACTGAGGATGATGAAGAAACTGAATGTGAGGAGTCTGAGTGATTATCTGTATGTGAGGACAAATGTAATGACAGCTGCATTGTAATTTAGATTTAGTCTATTTGGCTCCAAAATTTGTGTCTAACAAGGGGGAGAACAACACCAACAACAACTTGTAATGTTGTTTGATCATGAATGAAAAATCTGTTTGCTTCTGAACTGAATAAGTGTGTTTTTTCTGTTGCAACAAGACTGGATACATATATGTTTGAGGGGGAGTAATCTCAAATATGATTCAACAGAAAAGTAATGTTATACTCTGATAAAAGAACTTCTGCTGCACTCTGATAACCAGAAAAGATGTTAGCCAAAAATTAGCCAAAGGGGGAGTTTGTAGATGTTTAGAATTGGCAGAATTTTTGACCAACAAGAAATATTGAATTCAGTTCAGAATGTCCTATCATATGTTGGGACATTATCAAACAGAGTATAAGAACTTAATTCAGGATGTCACACCAGATGTTGGGACATTGTGTAAATGACTTAAGTTCAGTTTTTCAGGATGTCCCAACAGATGTTGAGACATCTCAAACCTGCTACCATAATTAATTATTGACTAACTGATCTGAGATATTTAAGGAGAGTTATCTGGAATTAATTATGGATGGATAAAAACAGAACAAGGCGCATCTGTAGGGAGTTTTATTATGAGAATTCAGTTTAAACAGAAGAACTAAATCACCTAGAATCTAGGAAGTAACAAACCCTAATTCTAGGTGGAAGCTGCTGTGTTTTAGGACTGGATTAACCTACAGAAAGCCCAAATTACAAACACCTATTTAATCAACAGAAACTCACAGAATTGAGTACTAATTCCAGAAGAATAAATAGGGTGTTTATTGTTTTAATAGCAGGTTGTTTTTATTGTACCACTTTATGAGCTTTTAAGCAAAAGTGCATTTGTGACTTGATTGAAACTGTGAAGTAAGATCAAGCTGTTTTGTTTGAAGAATGTCTTCAATTTTATTAAACTTGTAAACAAGATCACTGTGTGATTGAGGGGGAGTGAGTTGGTACTCATATCTAAGTTGTGTCTTAGGTAGAAATTGCATTGGGTAGATATTAAGTGAAAGATTAAACTGGGTTGTTTAAGTCTAGAATTAATATTACTTATAGTGGATTTCCTCCTGGCTTGGTAGCCTCCAGATGTAAGTGTGGTTATACACTGAACTGGGTTAACAAACTTCTGTGTTGTTTAATTTTCTTGCACTTTAAGTTTTGGTTAAATCTGTCAAGTGTTGGGACATCTCATAGGACATCTCATACCTGATCACAGAATTTCAATTATTATTATTATTATTATTATTATTATTATTATTTTCTTACGGTTTCACATCCGTTAGGCTAAATGACCGGGTGAGGGTCACCTAACTTAAAAGGCGGATTCCTATTCAGATTTCTTTTTAAGCGCAAGATCATTCACTTATTTGCATCAGCTTAATTACTTAGTGTGTGATTTCTAGATGGTGTTGACTGCTTGATAAACTACTTAAGAGATATTAAAGGATGAGAACTCAAGGCTATGGCATAACAAGTATTCAAAATTTTTTTCCATATTCAGGAGATTTAAGGTGTTAAAACGATACCGATCTTGTGAACTTTTACCAAGTCTCCACAACTAACCTCAAAACAATCTATAGCCTAAAACTTTCGGAAAAAATGCCTAGTGTTTCTAAAACAAAACAAACAAAAACAAAGAAAATAAATTATTCCCTCCCCCACACTTAAAACAAGCATTTTCCTCAATGAAAGGACATAAATATAAAATAAGAGGGAGAGAAAGGAAAGAACACACCCGAGTAGTCAAGGTGGATATGTGATCACATAAGCCGTATTTCCTAAAGAGAGTTCTTCTACAGTCTCTTCTTCCAAAGTGGGGATCTCATAGAGTAGCTTTAGGTAGTATCCATTAATATTAAAGTTTTTATTAGTGCCTTCTCCTTTTATTCCAGGATCAAAGAAGAATCTTTGATAAGTAAAAGTGTTGAATGTGAACATGATAGTGATCTCCTTTTCAACAACTTTAAGAATCAAAGGATTAAGGGGATGCCTCGCTACTTTTGTTCCATCTTCAATTGAGATCCTATGCATACTCATGGATGGGCTAATATCACAAGTGTCAACCAAATTCCATCCAATTCCCTTCTTATGTTCCTGTAATGATTTCTCTTCCTGCACAAATTCAAATAAATTATTAGGAAATGGCTTCAGCTCTAAAGAGGGTGATTTCTCGATGGATGGTTTGTTCCAGGAAGCCGGGGTGTCGAGAGCTTCATTGACATGAACAAATTTATTTGTAACCTCATTTGCAGTAAGAATATCAACTAGCAAGGCAACCTCAATTTCAGCACAAACAGGGCAAATTTTAGTGTCATTACAAATATCACAAGAGTAAACATCATCAAAATCAGACAATGATGGAAAATCAACTGCAAACAAATTAATACAAGTATCATCAACAGTTTTAGAAGGAAACTCTATTTGAAAAATAGAATGTTCTTCCAAAGGTTGTTGGTTTGATCCTTGAGCTTGTTGCATGGCATTCATCGAAGTGGTAAGTTGATCAAGTTGTATTTGCAAAGTCTGAAAATTAGAATCTATTTGTTGTTGATTCTTGATATTATTTGTAGCCATTTGGTTTACAAGATCCTCTAGTGAAGGTTCAGAAGGTGCAGAGCACCCTACTTTTAATTCATTTAGATGCTTATTCGGATTCTCATCTGCAAAACCATTAAAACTTGGCAAAAAGTGTGTTAAACCAAATTTCAATTTGAAAGGTGCATCAACAACAGTATATTCAATACATAAAGCATTATAATTCACAAGTGCAGCCAGTTCTCTCAGAGTTCTTTGATCAGTCATTATATGAATATAAATTTCAACACAGAATCAAATAAAATCACTACAGATTTAAAAAGAATGGAAAATAAGAAAAGAAATTAAAATAGAATCTAAAAAATATAAAATAACGCTAAAAATCTAATTAAATCAAATAAAGATCACACAAAATAAATTTAGATTTTTTTGAATATATGAAAACAGAAAATAAATCAAACAAAATAGAAAAACGCAAAATTTGCGATTTTGAGGGTCAAAATCTTTTAGAATTTTATTCTAAAAGATTATTGTTCTTCGATTTATTTCTGATTTTCTGGAAAAAAAATCGGAGCAAATCGAAACAGTAGCTTCCAACTTACCTGAAAGGCTGAAAAACGTATCCTTATACTGCAACCGGTATTGCAACCCTGAAAATCAACAAACACAACAAAAAAGAAAAGAAAAAAAACTGACAAGAAAACTATACCTATGACTATAAAATTGGTTAATAACAACAAGAATCCCCGGCAACGGCGCCAATTTGATCCGCGTGTCGCGCACAGATCAAAAACGAGTAATTTTTGAAAACATAGTATAGCGACAATGACTCGAATCGTCTCACAAGGATTCTTGATCTTATTAACTAATGATAATAATGATTAATGGGGGTTTAGATTTTTATTTGAAGAAAAAGCAATTAAAATAGAAAGTGATTACCAAATAAGCTAAAACAGTTAATCCTACTGATTTGGGTTCCAACTTATCATTGGTTATAATAATTTCAACCTCCTAAGTGGATTATCTATTCCTATTTGATTATAAAATTCATTGACAAGCGCAACTGGTTTAATGTGATGTATGTTCCTATTATCCGAATTAAGCAAACGGATTTAAGCTCTCGTGAATTAAGCAAACACGGTTTAATCAAATACGATAACGAATTAAGCAAAAGCTAACGTGACTACGGTCAAGGATCATACAACAATCAAATTAAATCAACACTAATATATGATAATCGAATTAAGCAAACAATGATCACATATCATAATATTGAAAGGAATAGAATTTAGATTGAAAATTATTATAACCTCAAAGTATGATGGAACCTGTAATCAACAGGATTTTGCCTTGGAATTAGTTCTTCATTCCGGTTCTTTCAAGCGTAAGAAAAATAAAATAAAATCGTAAAAAGTGTCCATTGAACAGTTGCGGCTGCTAGGTTAAATAGAAAAACCTAAAAAACTCGTTTACAACCCAACTGGGTCAAATACATAACCCAGGCCCAATTCTAAATGACCCGAAACTAAATAAAACTAATGCAGCAACTTCAAACGAAATTCTGGAAAATATGACTCCGAATCTGACTTCGACTCCAACATAAAGGTTGTAGCTCTCTCTCTTAGCTTTCCATCGACTGGTAGAACGCCTCAATCAGATTCCTGGAACTTCGGTTATGATCATTTCGAGATCAATCTTCTTCCATCTTAGGGCTCCCTTTTTTTGGACTCATTTGGCTGGTACCATTTGTCAATAGGGGTCTCCCCAGTTGACTTAAATGAAGGACGTTTCGACTTGAGGAATTGATCTTCATTGTCCTGATTGGTACGTCGTGGGTCGAAATTCCTATTGTTTGAGATCTACCTTCGGCTTTTGCTTTCTTCCAGCCTTATCAGTTTTCTGAAGGCTTCTCGCAGCCTCTTTGTCGAAGATAGAACTACATATAGGGCATAACATGACCTCTGAACTCATGTGTTGACATCTTTGCAAGAAATCAACGATGTGTTTTCCCTCTTTGGGGTAAGCCCTTGCATAATCATTCTTCTGAGGCCTAACAACATCAATCTAGGCCTACTGGTTCCCAGTTATTTCAACCATATTAACATTGGCTTCATCCCTCAGTTGCATTTTGGAGAAGTCAAGGTTAAGGCCATCAGTGGCCTCTATTTCCTTGCTCACATTTCTAGTAGCCTTTTTGGTTACTAGTGGTAAATTGACTTCTTCGGCCTCTTTTCCTGGCCCAATAGTAACTACTGTGTCAAACCTTTCGACCTCTGGTGAAGTCTTGAAGAACTCTTCAGCAGCCATACATATCAGGTGCTCTAATTGACCCTCAGTCAAATCTTTTTTGGCCATGATCACTGTAGCATCATGTATAGGGTCTTCAGTTACCCTAACCACCACTGGCTCTACTGCAACCGCGGCTGCCCCAAGGGCATCGTCGTCATTTGCAGCCGGCTCAACAATTTCAACCATATTTACTGTTGCTGGTTCCGTATAATTAGCCTCAGCCACTCGAAGAGGATCCGTGTCAATCTTCATATGTGTCTTTGGCTTATATTCGAACTTGAGCCTTCCCTCCTGGATAGTATTCTGCACCAAATCCCTGAAAAGAAAACATTGAGAAGTTTTATGTCCCAAGTAGTTATGGTATTTACAAAAACCTCTCTTCTTTCGTTATCTAAAGGCGGCATTTTAGCGCCTGGTGGCACCAATATTTGCCCATCCTTAACTAATAAATCAAATATTTCGTCACATTTAGTAACGTCGAAAGTATATGTTTTCTTAGGGTATTTGTCGTTCTTTTCAGCTTCGACAAGGTTTTTTCCTTTAGAGGGAACTAGTAGTTTACAGGCATACGGAGGACCTTGCTTAAGTTCAGCTAGGTCTATCTCACTATCTTCTATAGGCACGAATTCGTCATTGACTTCTTTGACCTGGTCTTGATAGTCCACATATGCTATCTTCTTATGTTTGTTCGCTCTAGCTTTTTTCGTCCTTAAGAAATTCAAGCTATCGAACTTTGTCTGCTAATTGTGCCATGTCCATCAAGTACTGAGTATCCAGTTTCTTCCTGATGGAATAATCAAGGCCACCAACAACCATTTCGACCAACTCACGCTCATGCACTTGTGTAAAGCATCTGACTTTGAGTAGTCGAAACCTATTAAAGTAATCATCAACAGATTCATTGAACTTCCTTTTGATACTAGCCAATTCTTTCAGGCTAATCTTAGCTTGCCCCATGTAAAATTGTTCATGAAACAAACACTCTAATTGAGTCCAATTACAAATTGAACCATGTGGCAATGTGGTAAACCAAGTGAAGGAATTCTTGGTGAGAGAACTAGGGAAATATTTGACCCTAAGGCGTTCGTCATATGATAGCTCTCATGCTTCTATTACGTAACGTGCCACATGCTCAACTATAGATTCAGTTGTATCTCCTGAGAACTTGGTGAACTTATGAACTTTTGTCCTAGGGGTAGTTCTGCTTGGAGCAAATATTCGGCTATTGGTGAAGTGAAATTTGTCCTGTCGAACCTGATGAACCACCTGATCTGCATCTTGAAGCTTGTTTATTACTCTTATTCTTGGTTCATCCTCTTATGGGATTTTTCCTTGATTCCTAACAAGCTCAGGTTCATATGCTTCGACCCCTGGGCGATCCATGCGACCTTGTGGTTGCGCAACCTCTTCCATATTCACAGCTTGATTTGGACGTTGAGGCAATACTGGAACTCCCATGAATTATGCTATGTGCGTCATTTGGGTTACCATCTGCTGATTCATCTGATTTGTATTCCGAATCAAAGGTTGAAAAACTTCTTCCATTGTTTGAGATAAATTATGAACCATTTGCATATTACTCTCATCCATCTGCTGCCTTAAATAGGTTGCAGACTCATTTGTTAGGGCATGGCTTGGAGTCAAATGCCCCACTACACCAACTTGGTTGTTTCTCCTTGTGTTTATAGCTTAACCAGATTCCCGCAACGACGAAGGAATAACATGGTCAAAGAAAATAGGAGGTGCATTCCTTACCCCTGCCATGGAGGTGGTTGATGGCCCAAAGAGTAAAGGGTATTGTTGAGCCAATGTCAGTCCAACAGGCCTAAATGCAGTCGAATTAGGTGGTGAAGTTTGTGTACTTGTTCCAATGTATTCCAACACTGGATGTGTATAAGGCCCGTGAACTTCTCCTGGTCCTATCGAAGGGGTTGGTTCTGACACCACTGTTGATGTTGTGGAAGTCCCTGTCGAAGGATTGGAGACTGGTAAGACCTCGTTTCTCGATCCATCTTGCACGTTTGTACTGCAAGCATTCGAACTACTCACTTGAGTATTCGATCCTCTTATTATGGGGATTTAATCACTTGTATTTCCCTGGCTAGACGCCATCTTTCTTGCGTTTATTCTTCTTCTTCTTAGTTTATATTCGTCTGTGTTGGATACTTTCCCGCTTCTCAAATGCATGCACGAGAATAATTTTCCTTTCGACGGATGTACTTAAGTAGAGGAAGTTACAACACAAGGAAGTTACAAAAATAATAGCACTGTCCCACTGGGAGTGCCAATTTGTTTAGCCCTAAAATTGGTAAACAAATGTTGGTCCTCCAAAGATACATAGAATACCCTTAGTTACTCGTAGGATCGACTAGATTTATACTAGGACATGTGTTATTCTTTAGTTATTCGCGTGAATTGCGATGTTTTTGGGAAAATGTCTATGAATCTTTAAAATAAGACCCAAAGATTAGTTTTCGAACAAGAAAATGAAGTAAAAGAAAAAAAAACTTTAAAATAAAGGAAGGTAAAAGGCAAAACTTGAAATTTAAATGAAAATAAAGACAATGCTTGAAAATTAAAGGGAAAGTAAAGATAAGACTTGAATGTAAAAGTGCTTGAATTATAAAGGAACGCAATAAAGTGCATGAAAGATAAATTTGTTTGGAAATGTAAATAGCTTTGAAATATAAAAAGCTTTTAATGTAAATATTTGCAGAAGGTAAATAGCTTCAAAGATAAAAGACTTGAAAGTAAATTTGACATTGAAGATAAAATCAACATAAAGATAAATGTGGTGGTGCTTCAATCACGTACATTCTCACAACACTCGTTTCTCTACACGCGGATACTTTGAGTCTACAGAGTTACTAGTACATATGATTTCCACACAATTATTCACATACTAAAAGTAGCTATTTATATACATTACAAAGTAACCTCTTTCGACGGTTTCTTCCTAGAACTATCTTAAGATGGTGACACTTGTCCCACTACTTGTTGGAGAAGCTTGACCTGGAGCCACTTATCTCTATCTTTAAAGCGAAGATCACCCACTTTCCTTTCCACATTTGAACGTGTACAAACCCTTGGTAACCACCATCTCCGCCGAACACGCCTTGGTCGAATCCTCTCAGCACTTAGAAATTAATTCAAACATAGGATTTCACTAAGTATAAGAATAATAGGTGGGTCCCTTTAACTCTCATATTTTAAGTAAGGTGAAAAACCTCTTTTTAGCTCATAATCTGATAGTCCAGATATTAAGCCAAATGACCTCATTAATTACTAGCGTTGAAATTTAGGGATAACACATAGTTAATCGGCGAAACCAAAATTTCAGAAACAAATAATTCCTGCCATTTTCCTTGATGAATTGGACTCCGAGCCAAACACAAAAGTTGTAGATAATACCAAAATGGTCTAAAATATTGAATTTCAAGCCAAAATGAGTTTTCAGGTGAAAGTTACAACTTTTGCAAACTGCACCGTAAAACTGATATTATGCTTAAACTGCTCTGAATCAACCGATAACTTTTGGCTTCTTTTGAGATTCTTGTGCACGTGTCACATGACGAAATAAAGGTCCGTCACAACCTGTGAAAGCTCAATGGAGATGTATGTTCATGTATGTTTATGATGCCATTATGATCTAAATGCAATGCAATGAAACATAAGCTAGATAAAAATCAAGAGGGAAAATTTTGAGGTGTTACAGTTGTCCCTATTCAATCATTTGTTAATCTTAAAAGGATGGGAGCAACAACTATCAGACATTGAAGATAAACTATGATTGAATACCAAAAACAAACCAGAAAATTTGTACTCTGATGGAGAGGAAGAAAATGGATATAAACCCAACCAAAGAAAACTCTGATGCGGAGATAAGTAACCAATGATAACAACGGAGAACCTGTCTTTTGTACGACGCCAGATGACAACTGGCTTGCCACAATGACAATGGACTTGGGAAATCCTATCTTTTATATGACGCCAGACGACTACTGGCTTGCCAAAGCGACAGTGGACTTGGAACCTATCTTTTGTACGATGCCAGATGACTACTGGCTTGCCACAGTGACGGTGGGCTTGAAACTTGTCTTTTGTACGACGCCAGATGAATATTGTCTTGCCACAGTGACAATGGACATTAAACATGGTTGATTCCTTACGAATCTTACATCTGTATATGTTTCCCATTGGTGCACTTAAGTTTATGGGATAGACATGCACTGATCAGAATCTCGCATCTGAATATGCGTTGTAACGATCCTGATTAGAATTTGCATCTGAATATGCGCTTTTATGATTCTCTTTGCATACCCTATCGTCGGATATACAGTAAAAATGTGCATCTGGGAGAATCTCCATCTGAATATGCATTGTTATGATTCTCTGCACTGCTTTGACAATATAACCCACTGTCAGGATCTCGCCTGAGTTGCGCTGAAACAGCCCTCTTCACATATCCTATACGTCAGATACATGGTACAAATGTGCACTTAGAATCCATATATGAATATGCGCTGTTACGATTCTGAGTACTATTTCGATGATGAATCTAACCATCGGGATCTCACCTGAGTTGAGCTGAAACGACCCCGTTTAGAATCTACATCTGAATATGCGTTGTTACGATTCTAAAGCAAAATTTCGACGATTTTCACTGTCAGGATCTCGCCTGAGTTGCGCTGAAACGACCCTCTTCTTGAAGTATACATTATACCAAATAGATATGCATCCCAAGGTTGATCCACTGAGACTGGATATTGCGTCTGATACGCGCTAAATAAGAGATTCACTGAGACTGAACCTGAAACTAATCCACTAAGACTGGATTGATAATGACAAAAGGCATGACCGCAAGGGAAAATTCTTTTTGTAGAAATCTGATGGGGATG
Organism: Lathyrus aphaca; assembly: GCA_963966055.1. NCBI lineage: Eukaryota > Viridiplantae > Streptophyta > Magnoliopsida > Fabales > Fabaceae > Lathyrus > Lathyrus aphaca. Next base: position 222,427,504 of record OZ014519.1, read on the forward strand.
AGAACATCATGACTGACATTCTGCTGAGGAATGAGACAAAGATACTCTGACAATATCTGACTCTTGCTGAGGAGCAAATGATTGCTAAATCGATCTCGGAAATCCTTAAGAGGATAATAATATGTTAGAGAAAATATGAACAAATCTGTCTGCTTCGACTTGTCACGCTTGCCAAAAATAAATTGGTGACTTCACTAGAGAATATTTAAAAAATAGGAGCGAATCCCAATCACGAAACTCTGCAGGAAAATGACAATCTTCTGACTCGACTAGGGAAATGTTTTGTCAAGCTTAATAGGGAGAGAATTCTGACAATTCTGACTTTGTGGGGATTAAGAGTATCCAACTGGCTACTGGGAATATTTCACCGTAGAATGATAAATACGCTTGGGGATGAGAACAGTTCAATTAACCTTGAAGTTCTGTTGGGGAACCACCTGCTATGATTCAGTTAGGGGGGAGACTTCAATCTTAGCCTCCGTTGGGGATAATGTATGGAAACATCCTTCTGCTGGGGAATAAAAGTTGTAAGACGTTTCTCGCCGGGGGAGAATAAATAGAAAGCACCTCTCAGTGTGAAGACTTCCTGCTTGGGGAACACCACCCTTTAACACATTGCTCTAAGAAGAAACTCGATGGGGATTCAAATTTGTAAGAACTCTGATTGGGAAAGAGATCTTCACCATGCTATGTGCTAAAAGTTACTATATTCTTTCAAAATTATGACAGTAAGAAAATCATCTCAAGAGGATTTTACAGATGACTTGGCATCCAAAATTCCCCTGCGTCTTCAAAATCTTGGAGAGATTTGTCGAATCTAAAAATAGCTACCCCAGACTGCCTGGTCTATGCAAGAATTTGTCTCACAAGGATTCCTGAAAAACCTCATATCACTATAAGATATTATGCCCTAGTATTCTAAACCCTGGATAGCTTTATCACTTGTCAAGAGGGAAGAATGTCCCATACTCCTGAAGAAACTCCAATCTCGCTTTTGAGCTCAACATGGGACTATTACCTGTAAGCAAATGGATATGCACACATGCCCCAGGTAGAAATGAACCAAGTATGGTTAGGCCTTGGTTGGGCGTAAGCCAGAATGATATGATTGATTGATTTCCGTTTTTATGATGGACTCACTGGGTATCAACTCAAGGGTTGAAGAAGTGAAGACTATGGTATTGACTCAAGGGTCATAAGAAACGACAATATCGACTCAAGTGTTGAGGCAACAAAGTGACAATATCGACACAAGGGTCGAGGAGACAAAGGGAAAATATCGACACAAGGGTCGGAGGATAAAGCAACAACATCGACTCAAGGGTCGAGGAAATAAGGCAACAACATTAACTCGAGGGTCGAGGAAATAAAGAAACAATATCGACTCAAGGTTCGAGGAAATGAAGCAACAATATTGACTTAAGGATCGAGGAAATAAAGCGACATCTACTCAAGGGTCGAGGGAACGACATGATAATATCGACTCAAGGGTCGGAGAAAACCATAATATCGACTCAAGGGTCGAAGAAATGAAGGCAATGATATCGACTCAAGGGTCGAGAAAACAAGGGTGATGGTATCGACTCGAGGGCTGAGAAAGAGAGGTGATGATATCGACTCAAGGGCCGAAGAAAACACCAATATCAACTCAAGGGCCGAAGAAAACTAAAGCAAAGATTGCCACACTCAACTTGAAGTGAGAGGATGGACACATATAGATTCAATTGGCCCTGGTTGAAGAGATACCACAAAATATTGGATTTTAACCGTGAAAATGCCTACAACTACTGGACTTTAGCCATGTAGGATGATCAGATGAAGAAACCATAATGACTGAGGAGAAATTCTCTAATCAGGGAAAGAAGATTCTCGTACCCTATTGGGATCAATCACCAGACATTCATTCTGAGAACTGCCTTGCATATTATAAGATTGTCTAAAGAGGATTTTACAGAAAACTAGGCATCCTAAATACTTCAGTATTTTCAAACTCTTGCAAATCCCGAAGTAACTGCCCCATTCTGGCTCAAATTTGAAGAGATTAATCGACGTAATTGCCTCAGATTGGCTACCTCTGAAGATATTGCTCGACGTGATTGCCTCGGATTTGCTACACCTTAGCACAATTTGTTGGGAAAGTCCATACTCAATGAAATTTCCTTGGAAAATACACCTTTGTATGATTGTCCTTCGGGACTTTCAGGCTTCTCAACTTTGAAAGATTAAGCTTCTAGACTGAGGTTCCATATTTGAACTTCTTTGATGTCAAACAAATGTATGTAAGCAGAAAATGTTTATTCTGAGAATGAAAAATCTAATGCAACACACATGTTAATCTTGAAGTTTTTATTGAAAAGAAGCCGCAAACCATTGTGAGCGAATCACTGGTTAAGATACGACATTGACTTATTATGAAATCATGTACATGCAACACCAACAAAGATATTTTAGCACAACTCGAGGAGTTAGGAATGCTATGCCATGGTAGTATGCTCTCAAAATAACCCTGTTTTAGTTAGGACTTTTCGAGGGTTGTATTGTGGCTTGGTTTACGGTTATAGAAACAAATGATATATTATCGGTTTATATGTACCCACCCCTCTTCGTGATGTCCTTCATTCGTATGTTCAACTAGCTTTCACAAACGCTCACCTTTCATAAGGGTTTCGTGTTGGTCGAGGAACCATTACTGCTAATGGTTCAAGAACCATTGTGGTTGTTGGAGTAACAGTCACCTCTATTATATTTTGTTCCTATATCACATGACTTTGTTCTTGCTTAAGGATCTTTCTTGTGTAATCCTTTTCACATTTCGCTTTTTCATTCTTTTACTTATCCCTAATTTTTGTCTGGACTAATTATTTTGAATCTTTTGCAAGTGGAGTTCAGCGAGATACCCTAATTTTTACCTAAGTCGCTCGTTTTCGAGGTTGACCTAGTGGGCTTTTTTATTTCTTTTTTCATTATTTTTTTTGAACAAATCGTGTGACATTGTTTGTCTTAATTGCTTTGCGAAGGTTGTGACTGCCTCATTCTTTGGTCGATGAAGGATAAACATCGTTGCCGTACCTCGGAAAATACGATCCTCGCGAATGCGGTCGCGGCTGGGCTGACTTGAGAGTCGCCACCTAATTTTGATTTATTCCCAAAGAGGGAAAGGGAAAATATAGATAAAACCTGGGAAGATAGGATAAAGACAAGGTCGTCGGAACCATTGCCTAGGTTCGGAAGTCGGTTATGCAGGGGGAAGGTATTAGCACCCCCTACATCCATCGTACTCGATGGGAACCTTCTAAGTTGTCACGCACGAAAGGATGTCTATGCCTAATGAATTACTTGCTAAAAGGGGAAAAGGGTTTAAATTTTATTATCTTTCTTTAACGAAAGGATTTAGGAGTCGAATTGCACTAAAGACTATGGGTAGTTTATTCCGAACCAACAAGCCAAGCGTCTTACGACATAATAATCAGAGCGAATAACGAGAGCTCGTAATCCTCCTTTCTACCACTTAAGGCTCGTGGCGTACAATTTTTCTCATATTATTAAAGTATTTTATTACCTAAGACCACTTGAAGTTGGATCAAGGGTTTGGATTTAAAAGAACCATCTTGGTAGGTCGATTGCGAGGCATAAAGCGATCACGAAGAGTGAGTGCAAAATAGAGGTTAAAGGTTAATTAGTTACGCGGGATCTAGTCTTAGTCCTAAGCTAACGCGGAGCCGTTGGAGCTCGAGATTAAACCAAAAGCGTCAAAATGTAGCTCTTTAACTATCTTAGAATCGATTCAAAGTTAGAATCATTCTATGAGAAGTCGAGCGTCACTTTATAATCAAACGATTATTTAAATAGAAGAAATGTGATAAAAAAAATAGAATTGGTCTCATATTGATTTAAATAACGTCGATTTATTGAAATCGAATATTTAAATCGTTTGTTATATCATCGACCATAAAAATAAAATAAAGTCGAAATAATTATAAAATAAGAGTTTGGCCTCATATTTAATTTAAATAACGTCGATTTATTCGAAATTGAATATTTAAATATTTATTCATCGGCCAAAATAAAATAAATTGAGATAATGAGAAATAATAAGGAAAATAAGCGTGTGGCCTCAAATTAGGGGATAACGTCGATTTATTAGAAATCGAATATCACCATTTATCATTGGCCGAAATAAGAATAAAGTCGATAAATGGCAATGGATCTAAAATTAATTAGAAACCATAAAATAATAGAAAACGGTCTCATATCAATTTGGACAACGTCGGTAAATCGAATGTCGCAAATCGAATAATAATATCATAGACCAAATAACAAATATAAAATAATGAGAAAATAATGAAATCAGTATCAATTTAATGGATAACGTCGATTAGATAATCAAATATCTCATTTTATCATTAACCGGATAATAAAATAAAATAACGGATAAACATAATGAAATTGGTCTCAATTTAATGGATAACGTCGATTAAATAATCGAATATCTCATTTTATCATTAACCGAATAATAAAATATAATAGCGAATAAAATAATAAAATCGGTCTCAATTTAATGGATAACGTCGATTAAATAATCGAATATCTCATTTTATCATTAACCGAATAAATCGAATAATCGATTAAATAATAGCGAAAAATAAAAGTGGCCTCATATCGGTATAGATAACGTCGATTAAAAAATCGAATATCAATAAACCTTATATTATATCATAGGCCCAAATAAAGAGTCACCAAAATTAAGTCAAAGTCTAAGCAATAAAATAATAGGATTATTTTATTAAAAAAAGATATACATAAAGTAAAATAAAAATAAATTTAAAAAAACAAAAACATGGGTGTTTGATACATATGTTAAAAACAAAATACTGTTAACTCAATGATTCAATAATGTATCATCATTTTAAAACAAATTCTAGCATATAAAGTAGTACTATATGGTTGCTTTATGAAAACAATATTATATGGCCACCATGATAATACGGCGCCGGTTTTTTACCGAAAGGAGAAAAAGATGCCAACATCATGAATCATGTTAGTAATATAATACCATTTATGAAGTACATAATAGAAATAGAAAAGAATGACAACAAGACATGGACAATCATCAAATAAACACCAAAGAAATAATATGCCAACAACATTAGGATAAATTCATGCGCATGATCCAATTAAAATGCTAGCATCATTTTTTTAAAGGAAAAAAAGTATCATCATGTACTAGTAGAGAAAAGTGGCGCAGACCACTAAGAATTAGTGTAAACACAATTTCACCAAATGAAATAAAAAATGGTTAACACGGATATTCGTTTTTTAACAAGAAGCAGATTATGCACTACAAGACGATATCACCAACATACATACTTCTTGATAAATAAATAAAAGAAGCTATTAAACAAAACAAGAATAATGGAAAGTGAAATTCTGTGATCAGGTACGAGATGTCGAATGAGATGTTTAAACACTTGAAGACTTGACTAAAACTTAAAGTGCAAGAAAATTAAACAACACAGGAATTTGTTAACCCAGTTCAGTGTATAACCACACTTACATCTGGAGGCTACCAAGCCAGGAAGGAAATCCAATATAAGTAATATTAATTCTAGACTTAAACCACTCAGTTTAATCTTTCACTTAATATCTACCCAATGCAATTTCTACCTAAGACACAACTTAGATATGAGTACCAACTCACTCCCCCTCAATCACACAGTGATATGTTTACAAGTTTAATAAAATTGAAGTCATACTTCAAACAAAACAGCTTGATCTTACTTCACAGTTTCAATCAAGACACAAATACACTTTTGCTTAAAAGCTCATAAAGTGGTACACATAAAACAACCTGCTATTAAAACACAAAACACTCTATTTGGTCTTCTTATTTTCGTACTCTATTCTGAGAGTTTCTGTTGCTTAAATAGGTGTTTGGATTTTGGGCTTTCTGTAGGTTTATCCAATCCTGATACGCATGCTGCCATCACCTTGAATTAGGGTTTGTTACTTCCTAGATTCTAGGTGATTCAGTTCTTCTGATTATGCTGAAGTCACATAACAAAACTCCCTACAGATGCGCCTTCTTCTGTTTTAATCCATCCATATTTTAATTCCAGATAACTTCCCTGAATTCACTCAGTTCTGTTAGTTATTAATTAATTCTGGTAGCAGGTTTGAGATGTCACAACATCTGGTGTGACATCCTGAAAAACTGAACTTACTTCATTTACTGATACAATGTCACAACATCTGATGTGACATCCTGTAAACTGAACTTACTTCATTAACTGATACAATGTCCCAACATCTGGTGTGACATCCTGAATTAAGTTCATTTACTTATACTCTGTTTGATAATGTCACAACATCTGGTGTGACATCCTGAACTAAATTCATAACTTCTTGTTGGTCAAAAATTCTGCCAATTCTAAACATCTACAAACTCCTCCTTTGGCTAACATACTTTTCTGGTTATCAGAGTGCATCAGAGTTTCTTTTATCAGAGTACAACAGTTCTTTTCTGTTGAGTCATATGTGAGTTTACTCCCCCTCAAACATACATGTGTTCAGACTTGTTGCAACAGAATATTTTTTCAAAAAAAACAACAGCTTTAGTTCAGAAGCAAACAAAAGTTTTTCATTAATCAGTAAGCATCATCATACATTGTTGTTGTTGTTGTTCAGTTTCAGTTGTCTTTTTCTCTTCTCCTCCTTGTTAGACATAAATTGGGGCCAAAGTTACTAATTCAAAATTACAATGCAGAAACAAACATTACATATTCCTCACATACAAGTTTCACTCAGAGTCCTCATATTCAGTGTCTTCCTCTTCTTCAGTTTCTTCATCAGAAGCAGCAGCTTTCTGAGCACTTTCTTCAATCTCCAGCCTTTGGATAATCTCCTCAAGCTTCTGCTTCCTGGCATCCAGCTCTTTGCATGTGTGCTTCAGTTCAGCAATCAAAGCAACTTTGGAGATTGGAGACTTTGCCTTTGAAGGACCAGCAGATGTCCCAGAGGGAGCTTCAACATCAGCTGCATGATGACTCAAGAACAACTTGTAGTGGAAGGCCAGAGGGCTTTCTCTTTTGCAGATTGAGTCCTTCTCAGTGAGGATACCTGGATACTGACTCAACATTATTCCACACAGCAAAGAAGGGAAGGCAATAGGTAGCTTTGTTGCAGATGATCCAACATGCTTCAATGTCTGATCAAAAATATAAGCCCCAAAATCCAGCTTTGTTTGGGTGCCCACAACATATATAAACCTGCCCAATCCAGTTGCTATTGAGGAGGTATGGTTGGTAGGGACCCAGTTTGCAGTGCCAATCCTATGCATCATTGCATACTTCCTTGTCAGCAAGCTAACAGAAAGTTTTCCCTTGACTGGCCAAGTCTTGACCTGATTAGCAGTGATAACCTTGCACACCTGGTTATCAGTCTTCCCTAACTCATTTGGACCATCAGATTCTCTTCCTAGATAGTGGTTGATAGCCCTAGGAGAGAATTCCACACATCTCCCTCTTACATATACTTTTCTGAAGTCAGCTGACTTACCATCAGCACAGTCTTCTTGAAGATTTACAATGAATTCCTTGACTAGCAGCTCATAGCAAGGAGAAAAGTTTGACACTGTTTTGAACAAGCCACCATAAGAGATGAGATCAATTACCTCAGTGCACTCAAGTGCATTGCTGCTCAGCTCTCTTTCCAGTGCTACCCTTCTTTGATAGACAAACTTCCATCTGTTCACACTTGACACATGATGGAAAGAGATGTTGTCCAGAGGAGCTTCTGGAACAGCAGCTGAGGACCTTGAGGGTGCTGGTTTCTTCTTTGGTGGGGATGTTGGGACATCCTCTTCAACATCTGAATCTGGAGGGGTGACAGCTTTCCTCTTCTGTGTATTCACCTTGCTCCATTGTTTTGTAGGACCAAAAACAACTTTAGCTTTGTCCTTCTTTGGTGTAGATTGCTTCTTCTCAGAAGTTGCATGTCCTGCATTCTTCTTTTCCTTCCTAGTCCTAAGCCTTTTGGCTATGCTAGGGTTTACAGAAGCAATTATTTCTGTATCAGAATCATGCTCTATGTTTACAACAGGAGGAGGTTGAGCAGTCTCCTCTTCAGCAGGTGGATCAACAAAGGCTTGATCTTCAGTGGAGGCCTTGTGCTGGTCCTCAGATGATTCATCATTACTATCAGAGGAGGCCTTTTGCTGGTCCTCAGATGTTTCATCAGCGTCATTAGAAGAGGCCTTTTGCTGGTCCTCAGATGTTTCAACATCTATTGGGACATCCTGTTGAGCAGGAGTGTCCTTTTCAGCCTGATTTTGTTGTTCTTCTTGTGGAGCTGGCATGGTGTTCAGAGGGATAGATATGCCACTCACAACTCTTTGCTCAGACAAGATCCTGTTCACCAGTTCCTTTATAGAATCATCAACATATTCTGAAGCTTTTGGAGTGGTGTTTGATGATTAAGGCATGCCTTTGGCTTTGCTGAATACAGGTTCCTTTGCCCTTCTTACAGTAGGGGTTCTTGGCTTTTGAGCAAGAGGAACACTTCCTCTGATTTCATCTATTGGAGTTGAATCCATAGGTACCACAGAGATGGGGGTTGCATGCACCACATCTTCTTGGTTGAGAATTTCTTCAGAGAGATTAGGGTTTTGATGTTGAGACATTTTCGAAAGAGGTTGATGAAGAGTTTATGTTTGAATGATTTGGATGAGTTCTGAAAAAGCAGTTAGAGAATGCAATTCGTTTTGAGAGGATGATGAGAAGATGGATAGCTGAGAACAAGCTGATATTTTTATAAGTAGACGTTACTTGGAGAAATTTTAGGAGTGGAATACCCAGAGTCCTTGACCAGACTGGTGTTGCCATCTGGTGATCATGCCACACGATGTCATATGATATGTTGGCACATCTCCATAACTGTTATATTTCACATAAACAGATTCCCAATTTACCCCTTAGGTTTTCATATTGGGTAGCATCCAAAGCTTTAGTAAATATATCAGCCAATTGCAGATTTGTAGCTACATGTTCCAATGAGATCACTTTCTCTTCCACAAGATCTCTGATGAAATGGTGCCTGATATCAATATGCTTGGTCCTGCTATGTTGGATAGGATTCTTTGATATGTTAATAGCACTTAAGTTGTCACAGTACAATGTCATGACATCTTGTGGGACATTGTACTCAGTGAGCATTTGCTTCATCCAAACCAACTGTGAACAACTGCTTCCAGCTGCAATATATTCAGCTTCAGCAGTAGATAAGGATACACAATTTTGTTTCTTACTGAACCAAGAAATCAAATTGTTTCCTAGAAAGAAGCATCCTCCTGATGTGCTTTTTCTGTCATCAGCACTCCCAGCCCAATCAGCATCACAGAAGCCAGTGAGAATTGGTTTGCATCCATGAAAGTACATTATGCCATAGTCACAAGTACCATTGACATATTTCAGAATTCTCTTGACTTGGTTTAGATGACTAACTTTTGGATCAACTTGATATCTTGCACAAACACCTACTGCAAAGGCTATGTCTGGTCTGCTAGCAGTAAGATATAATAAGCTTCCAATCATACTTCTGTATAGGCTTTGATCTACATTCTCACCCTTGTCATCTTTAGTCAGCTTTAAATGTGTGGGGGCAGGAGTTCTTTTATGAGTAGCATTGTCCATCCCAAATTTCTTGACAATGTTCTTAGCATACTTGCTTTGGGAAATGAACATGGAATCCTCCATTTGCTTTATTTGCAATCCAAGAAAGTAGGTTAGTTCTCCTACTAGGCTCATCTCAAATTCAGATTCCATTTGAGTGACAAAATGTTTAACCATCCTGTCTGACATCCCACCAAAGACAATGTCATTTACATATATTTGAGCAATCATGACATTTCCTTCATCATCCTTTACAAACAAGGTTTTGTCTATTCCACCTTTCCTGTACCCTTGCTTGATAAGAAAAGTAGTCAGCCTTTCATACCATGCTCTTGGGGCTTGCTTCAGTCCATAAAGAGCCTTCCTTAGTTTGTACACATGGTTTGGACAGCTTGGATCAACAAATCCCTTAGGCTGTTCTACATACACCTCTTCATTAAGATATCCATTCAGAAAAGCACTTTTCACATCCATTTGAAATAGCTTGAACTTCAGGATACAAGCTATTCCTAAAAGTAGTCTGATTGATTCAAACCTTGCTACTGGTGCAAAGGTTTCATCAAAGTCTACTCCCTCAATTTGAGTGTATCCTTGAGCTACAAGTCTAGCTTTGTTCTTTGTAACAACTCCCTGCTCATTTGACTTGTTCTTATACACCCATTTAGTGCCAATCACATTTATGTCATCAGGTCTAGGAACAAGATCCCACACTTCATTCCTTGTAAATTGACCTAATTCTTCTTGCATTGCACAAATCCAGTACTCATCAGTAAGAGCTTCCTTGATGTTTTTAGGTTCTATTTTTGAGACAAAACAGGAACCTGAAATCACCTCTCTTGATCTAGTGCTTACACCTCTGTTGGGATCCCCAATTATCAAATCTTTGGGATGATCCTTCTGGATTCTTATGGAGGGAGGTTTGCTGGATTGTTCTGTCCTTGCATCAGTTTGAGTGAAGTCAGAATGATCACTCTTTTCTTCAGCTTCAATTTGACTATCAACTGATGTTCCAACATCCTCTGTAACATCTGCAGGGGCATCATCAATTATCACATTTATAGACTCCATGATAACTTTGGTTCTAGAGTTAAATACTCTATAGACTCTGCTGTTTTTAGAGTATCCAAGAAAAATCCCTTCATCACTTTTAGGATCCATTTTTCTTCTTTGCTCCCTATCAGCCAGAATATAACAATTACTTCCAAACACATGGAAGTACTTAACTGTGGGTTTTCTGCCCTTCCAGACTTCATAAATTATGGACAAGGTTCCTTTCCTTAGAGTGACTCTATTATGAATGTAACAAGTTGTGTTCATAGCTTCAGCCCAGAAGTACAATGGTAACTTTTTGGCATGGATCATAGCTCTTGCTGATTCTTGGATAGTTCTGTTCTTTCTCTCAACAATCCCATTTTGTTGAGGGGTGATAGGTGAAGAGTATTCATGATTGATTCCTTCTGAAGAACAGAATTCTGAGAATTTTTGATTCTCAAACTCCTTTCCATGGTCACTTCTTATTCTGACCACACAACTTGCTTTTTCTCTTTGTATTCTTTGGCATAAATCTTTGAATACATCAAATACATCAGACTTTTCTTTGATAAAATTTATCCATATATACCTTGAAAAGTCATCAACAACCACATAGGCATACCTCTTACCACCAAGACTCTCAACTTGCATAGGTCCCATAAGATCCATATGCAATAATTCCAAAACTTTGGAAGTTGTCAGATGTTGGAGCTTTGGATGGGACATCTTAGTTTGCTTGCCTATTTGACATTCACCACATATTTTGCCATCATCAATCTTCAGTTTAGGAATACCTCTCACAGCTTCCATAGATATGATTTTCTTTATGCCTCTAAAATGAAGATGACCCAGTCTTTGGTGCCATAGTTTCATTTCTTCTTCTTTGGCTAAAGAGCAAGTTGAAGAGAAACTGAAATCTTGAGGTTCCCACATATAACAGTTGTCTTTAGATCTGGCTCCTCTCATAACAACCTTCTGTTCTTTATTAGATACTATGCATTCAGTTTTGGTAAAGTTTACACTGTAACCTTGATCACATAATTGACTTATGCTGATCAAGTTAGCAGTCAATCCTTTTACTAGCAGCACATCATCTAGTCTTGGTACATCTGGACAGTTCAAGGTCCCAACTCCCTTGATTTCTCCTTTAGCTCCATCTCCAAATGTTACATATCTGGATGAATATGACTTTAAGTCTACTAGCAGATTCTTCAATCCAGTCATGTGTCTTGAACATCCACTGTCAAAGTACCAATCTTCTTTAGCTGATTCTCTTAGAGATGTATGAGCTATATATGCAACATCCTTCTTTGACCATTTGTATTGAGGTTTCTTTTGATGTCTCTGCCCTGTGTAGTGTCCATTTGTAGAGCTCCAAGGTTGTTTGTTGAACTTGTTCTTGGGCATGTAACTTTGATCAGCATGAAGACTAGCTTTAGGTATCCATACTTTCTTGATGACCTCTGTCTTCTGCTTAGGAGGTTGTTGATACATCTGACTTGGATATCCATGCAACTTGTAACAATGAGGTTTGATGTGTCCAAACCTTCCACAATGATGGCATCTCCATCTTTGATACTTCTTCTTCATTATGTTCTTTTCATGATGTTGAGACATCTGTTGGAACATTATATTTGACTTTGTGTTCTTTTCATGATGTTGAAGCATCTGTTGGGACATCTTGTTTGACTGTATGGAATTTGAAGTAGTTTTGCTGGTGCTAGCTTCAACCTTATGAACATTGTTAAATCCCAGTCCACTTCTATCCCCTGAATGATTATTGTTGTTGAGAATAACATCCAGTGTGTTTGAGCTACTGTTCAGCATTCTAACAGATTTGGACATATGCTCCAACTTGGAGTTGAGAAGGCTTACTTCACTTTTCAAGGTGTCAATGATCTCTAGATCACTTGTTTTTTCATCCTTTAATGCCTCAATCTGCTTCTTCTGCTTTATACTCTCCATGCATATTTCAGTGCTCCTTTTAACTAGTTCTCTGTATGATTGCTCAAGCTCTTCAAAAGTAAGCTCCCCATCACTGGATTCACTTTCAGATTCACATAATCAAGCTAAAGCAGTGATATGCTTAGCTGATTCTTCTTCTGAATCACATCCCGAGTCTTCATCAGACCAGGTTACAGAGAGACCTTTCTTCTGCCTTTTTAAATAGGTAGGACATTCATTTCTGATGTGTCCATATCCTTCACATCCATGACATTTAATCCCTCTTTCTTGATTGGTCTTTTCATCATAATTTGACCTTCTATTAGTATCATAAGGTTTTTTATTCTCAGAAGAGTTTGTGTATCTTCCACTTGGTCTGGACTTGTCTTCCATCTTTCTGAGAATCTTTTTGAATTGTCTTCTAGGCATAACAATAGTTTCTGATAAATTTTCTTCAGGTTCTGCTTCATTATTTTCTTCTTCTTTATCTGTATTTGATACCAAGGCTATGCTTTTGTTCTTCTTTACAATTGTGTCATTTATTCCCATCTCAAATGTTTGAAGGGAACCAATGAGCTCTTCAACTTTCATTGTGCATATGGCTTGAGCTTCTTCTATTGCTGTGACCTTCATGTCAAATCTTTTTGGCAAAGATCTGAGAATCTTTCTTACAAGTTTTTCATCAGTCATCTTTTCTCCCAAAGCACCAGAAGTATTGGCTATTTCTAAGATGTTCATGTAGAACTCATGAATTGTCTCATCTTCCTTCATTCTCAAGTTTTCAAACTTGGTGGTGAGAAGTTGAAGTCTTGACATCTTCCCCTTTGATGTCCCTTCATGAGTTGTTTTGAGAGTGTCCCAAACATCTTTGGCCAGCTCACAGTGATGCACAAGTCTGAAGATGTTCCTATCAATGCCATTGAATAAAGCATTTAAGGCCTTGGAGTTGCCAAGTGCTGAATCTTCTTCCTCCTTACTCCATTCTTTTTCAGGTTTCAACACTTTTGTTCCATCTTTGGTGTCTTGGACAGGGTGCTCCCATCCATTGTTGACTGCTTTCCAGGCCCTATTGTCAAGTGATCTTAAGAATGCTACCATTCTTGGCTTCCAGTAGTCATAATTAGATCCATCCAATATAGGTGGTCTGTTCACAGATCCTACATCTCTGTCCATGTTTCCAGAATTTGCAGTCCCTAGATCTCACCCAGTTAAACAGGCAGGGTGCCTGCTCTGATGCCAATTGAAATTCTGTGATCAGGTACGAGATGTCGAATGAGATGTTTAAACACTTGAAGACTTGACTAAAACTTAAAGTGCAAGAAAATTAAACAACACAGGAATTTGTTAACCCAGTTCAGTGTATAACCACACTTACATCTGGAGGCTACCAAGCCAGGAAGGAAATCCAATATAAGTAATATTAATTCTAGACTTAAACCACTCAGTTTAATCTTTCACTTAATATCTACCCAATGCAATTTCTACCTAAGACACAACTTAGATATGAGTACCAACTCACTCCCCCTCAATCACACAGTGATATGTTTACAAGTTTAATAAAATTGAAGTCATACTTCAAACAAAACAGCTTGATCTTACTTCACAGTTTCAATCAAGACACAAATACACTTTTGCTTAAAAGCTCATAAAGTGGTACACATAAAACAACCTGCTATTAAAACACAAAACACTCTATTTGGTCTTCTTATTTTCGTACTCTATTCTGAGAGTTTCTGTTGCTTAAATAGGTGTTTGGATTTTGGGCTTTCTGTAGGTTTATCCAATCCTGATACGCATGCTGCCATCACCTTGAATTAGGGTTTGTTACTTCCTAGATTCTAGGTGATTCAGTTCTTCTGATTATGCTGAAGTCACATAACAAAACTCCCTACAGATGCGCCTTCTTCTGTTTTAATCCATCCATATTTTAATTCCAGATAACTTCCCTGAATTCACTCAGTTCTGTTAGTTATTAATTAATTCTGGTAGCAGGTTTGAGATGTCACAACATCTGGTGTGACATCCTGAAAAACTGAACTTACTTCATTTACTGATACAATGTCACAACATCTGATGTGACATCCTGTAAACTGAACTTACTTCATTAACTGATACAATGTCCCAACATCTGGTGTGACATCCTGAATTAAGTTCATTTACTTATACTCTGTTTGATAATGTCACAACATCTGGTGTGACATCCTGAACTAAATTCATAACTTCTTGTTGGTCAAAAATTCTGCCAATTCTAAACATCTACAGATATCCATGCAAATACATTTACAGTAAACTAATATCAACACTACCACCATGAAAATGCAAGAAAAAAATGAAGTTCCAAGCAACATCACAAAAATGCAAAGGGATACCATTTCCCGAGGTGTGATCGAAAACTTCTAATTTTATTAATCTGGGTGCCCTGAATTGGCAAATACAGTCAAAGAAACAAATCCCCTGAAATGAGGAGATTGCTATAAATTGAGAAAAGTATATGTGTTGGCAATGTTAATGACGACGCTCCAGTGAGCTTCCTTTGCTATGACCTGTATGACCTTGATGTTCTTCTCATCTTGCCTTCTGAAGAAGCTTGATTATGACTGATGCTTTGTCCTTTCGAAGCTTGCCATGTTATGAATGATACAGATGAATTCAGAATGCAGTTGTTCGCTCATTCCCTAATTTTGCGTGGATCGCCCTTTCGGGTTTTCAATCCACCGGGATACCCATTTTTGCCTGAGCTGTCCAATGCGGCTTTTCAACTCAGCGGGTGTACATTTTTTCAATTTTCCCTTATTTTTTCCCGAGTCTTTTATTCTGTTTTTGACTCGCCGTGATGCCCTATTTTTTCCTGGAGTTTCATTCTGTTTTTATGTCCAGCGGGTCATTTTATGCGAAGTATTTTTTAACTGCATCTGAATTCACAGGGGATAAGAAATCTTCACCATCAATAGTAGTGAGCATCAATGCTCCACCAGAGAAAACCATCTTTACTATGAATGAACCATCATAATTTGGAGTCCATTTGCCCCTGTGGTCCGTATAAGGAGGAAGAAGTATTTTCAGCACAAGATCTCCCACTTGATATTCCTGAAGCCTGACTTTCTGATCGAAGGCTTTCTTCATCCTTTTCTGATATAACTGCCCATGACAGATGGAAGCTAGTCTCTTCTCTTCGATCAGATTTAGTTGATTGTACCGAGAACGAACCCATTCTGCTTCGTCCAACTTTACATCCATCATTACCCGTAAGGAGGGTAACTCAACTTCAACAGGCAGGACCGCTTCCATACCGTATACCAGCTGATAAGGTGTTGCCCCAGTGGACGTTCTGATTGAGGTTCGATATCCATTCAAGGCAAATGGTAGCATCTCATGTCAGTCTTTGTAAGTAACCACCTTTTTTTCACAATCTTCTTAATGTTTTTGTTAGCTGCCTCCTGTTGCACCCCAAAATTTGCCCTCCCCTAGTCGAGGAAATGTGTCCCAAGGATCATCTCAAGGTTCACAAGGTTCACAAGGTATCCCAAGAGGTTCACAAGGTTCACAATTAGTCAAAAAGTTTGGAAATTCCCTCAGACAAAGCCTCCTCCTAAGCAATGCACCATAAACTAGGGTTTTGAATTTCATCAGGCTAAATGGACTTTCAAGGCTTTAAGTGAGCTTCATAACATCACAAATGTCTTCAAGAATCCCTATGTCAAGTTTCAAGGCTTTCCCAAAAAGTTTGCTCAGTCAGATGATCAGATATGCAAAAATCAGTCAAAGTGGTTAAAAAGTCAAACTAAGGTCAACTGTGGTCAAACCAAAGTCAAACTTCATGATTTTTTGCTAACATCAAGTTTATGAAGTAAAATTCATCATTTGATCAAGGGTTGATCATGATTCATCAAGGATATTTCAGATCATCAAGAATCAGGAGTTTCTAAATTAGGGTTTTCATAGGAAAAGTCAACTGAACTTTGACCAGCCATAACTTTCACATGCTTCATCAAATTTTTTCCATCCAAAGCTCATTTTGAAGGAAATTGAATTCTCTACAACTTTATGTCTCACAAGCCAATCCTAAAAATGCTTCATTTGAAAGGTATGAGCCAAAACATTACAGGTCATTTCAAAAGTCAATAAAAAGTCAACATCTTCCAAAGGGCATAACTTGAAAATGGTAAAGGATATGGACATGAAACCAAAGGAGTTTGTTAGAGGACTCTCTAAGATTTCTAAAAAGTCCAAGAACACCTTCATAGCCTTAAAATTGAGGGAGATGTTCCTTGTTAAAGTTGGGAAATTTTTGAGGAGTGTATGAAGCAAATGAGGTCTCAAATCCAAATAATTCAAAATGGGCCCACCAAATTCCAACCCAAACTCAAATATGACATCATGCACGACCCAATTCAACCAATTTCAGATTTTTATATTTTTATTATTATTTATTTGGATTTTATTCATTAAAATTCATTTTAAATCAAAATAAAATATGAAAATAAAAATATTTGATTTGATTCTTCTTCTAGAAGCTCTTAAATGACATTCAAGGTGATTGAATATCATCAAATTTCGTGCTAAGGCTATTTGGTAAGATATGATGTGATTTTTGGAAAAATTATGAAAGATATTTCTTCACCTTCAAGCAACTCATACAACTCCAACCAAGGCCCAAATTCTTAACCTAATTACATTACTATATAACCACAACAACATCACAAGACAAAAAAAAGAGGATGGAGAGCAAGAGGATCATATTCATACTTTAAAATTTCACACAATTCAAAATTCGGTTTCCACAATCCACCACTTTATAAGTTGATTAAAGGCTGCAAATGAATCCTTGAGGTTTCCTGAACCTATTCCAATCATTCTCATCATCAAATTCATGCTAAATCATACAAACCAAATTCATATTCTTGCTTTTCTTTTGATTTTTTTTTTTCAATTTCAATGATTTATGCATGATTAATTGATTTTGATTACATAATATGTTTGTTTGATTGTGTAGATGGTTTTTGGATAGTTGGATTTAAGTTTCGATGCAGGAATCATAGGGTACCATAGAGAACTAAACTATTGGTTAATCTGCTGTAATCTGTTTTCGTCGATACTTCGAAGGTTGCAGTAGTGATAAGAATTCCAGGCTGACAAGTAAGTCAGGTAAGTACTACTGTTTCGATTTACTCCGAATTTTTTCCAGAAGTTCAGAAAAACTCGAAGAACAATACTCTTTTAGAATAGAATTCTAAAAGATTTCGACCCTCAAAATCGCAAATTCCTCTTTTTTCTATTTTATTTGATTTATTTTCTATTTTCATATTCTCAAAAAAATCTAAAAAAAATTGTGCGTTCTTTATTTGATTTTATTAGATTTTTAGCATCATTTTAATATTTTTTAGATTTTATTTTAATCGCTTTTCTTATTTTTCATTATTTTAAAATTTGCAGTGATTTTATTTGATCCTGTTTATTTCTTTTTTTTTATTTTCCAATAGTATATACCAAAAATATGCAGGTGGTAGGAAGAAGATGGTGTGTGGCATGCGCTGATTGACCTAATGACAAAAATCTAAGGTTGGGAGTCTGAGGGCGTGAGTTCAACACCCATTCCCAATATTTTGGCAAAGAAACATGGGTTCATCACATATTTCCAACATTTTGGCAAAGAAACGTGGGTTCAACACCAACCTCCAATATTTTGGGTATCTCTAACTTTATTTTTCCTTTTTTCATCAAATTATGTATTTTCTTTAAATTTTCTTCTTCTTATTATTAAACTAATTTCTAAAAGATAAAACACATTTTTATTTTAAAAACTTATATTTTTTATTATAAACCTTAATTTTTTTCATAAATCTTAATTTTTTCCCTAAACCTTAATTTTAAACCTAAGTCTTAATTTTTTTCATAAACTTTAAACCCTAAAAATTTAGCCCTAATCTTTATCTTAAAACCTAGATTTCGCCCTAATTTTTACCCTAAATTTTTTTCTAAACCTTAAATATTTTTAAACCTTAAAATTTTTCTCAAACCCTAACCCTAATTGTTTTCTTAACCTAGTTTGCAAACTTTTTTTTTCTAATTTATTCACTCATTTTTATGTTATTCATTCATTGTTTTCCTGATTATGTAACTGCTTCGCCTTTGTAATAATTTGTTTTTTATTATTTTTCGCCATTATTATTATTATTATGTAACTGACCCTAAGCCATGTAATAGTGTAGGAATTTTATTTTCTGCCTTTTAATTTCTGCCATTTATTTTTCATATTAACTATGTGGTTAGTAAATAGGGTGTGGAAACTATTTGTAATTAAAATTAATTTAGATAATTAACTTTAAAAGATAAATATTTGAAAATAAACACTCACACACGTAAGTCGATCTTTGATCGCCATCTTGCACTTCCTAGGGTATTCCTCTTGGTTGCCTTAAAATAAAATGGTCAAGTCCCTCGAATATAGGGGTGTCTTAAGCAAAGTCCCTTCACATATAAATCATCAAGCCCCTACAGATTTAAAAGATCAAGTCCCTTCGAGGTTGCCTACGGAATAATGATCTTGTCCCTTCGAATAAATGATGATAGTCCCTACGAATTTCTAAAGACGCCCCTTAAGTTGCCTTCTATGACCATACGATGAATCTACGCTTGTCCCTTAACACATCCAAGGTAATGACTACGTATTCCTTAATAATATGGATAATCTTACCCTTGAAAGAACATACGAGAAAATGAAATACTTAATCTAGGGTAGGTACCTCTTAGTTGCTTGCTCATATTTCAAAATACTTTTTACACCTCACTTTCAAAACATTTTTCAAAGCAAGGCTTTGTATACATCCATACGAGGATCATTACAAAGTACTTAGAAAATTTCTAATCACACACTACACTTTCCAAAAACAATTTAAGTGAGCTAAGTAACTAAGAGCCCATGGATAACCATGGATATAAAGGGTTCTAACACCTTCCCTTTATATAACCTACCCCCCGAACTCAAGTCTTTTAAAATAGGTCTTTCCTGTTCTTTTATGTCCTTTCCACTTGGATAAAATAAAAGTCGGTGGCGACTCTTGTTATCCGCAACATGACTAAAAGTCAGTTCTCCCACCGTGTTACACCTCCACAACACCGTTCATCTTTGACCTGTAGGGAGAAGAGTTGTGATGTTGAATTTTGAAGTCCCGACACAGTTCTGCCATCATTTTGTTGTTCAAATTGGAACCTTATCGGTAATTATTCGCTCGGGGTACTCCATATCGACAGATGATGTCTCTCTTCAGGAATCTGGCTACCACTTGTCTAGTGACGTTTGCATACGAAGTTGCTTCAACCCATTTGCTGAAGTAATCAATGGCTACCAGGATGAATCTGTGGCCATTTGAAGCAGTCGGTTCGATCTTTCCAATCATGTCAATGCCCCACATGGAAAAGGGCCAAGGTGAAGACATCACGTTCAAAGGATTTGGAGGCACATGCACTTTGTCTGCGTATATCTGGAATTTATGGCACTTTCTGGCATAGGCACAATAGTCTGCATCCATTATGATCCAGTAGTAACCTGATCTTAATAATTTCTTAGCCATTGCATGTCCTCCAGCATGGGTACCGAAAGATCCTTCAAGCACCTCGTGCATCAGCAAGTCTGCTTCTTTCTTATCAACACATCTGAGCAGAACCATGTCAAAGTTTCGCTTGTATAATGAACCATCAGCATTAAGGAAGAAACTACCGGCCAACCTTCTTAATGTCTTTTTATAATTGGATGATGCCTCAGTTGGGTATGTTTGATCCTCCAAGAAGAATTTGATGTCATGGAACCAAGGCTTGTCATCTTTAACAATGTCCATAGAGAATATATATGTTGGTCGGTCTAGTCGGGATATCGAAATCCAAGGCACACAATTTGCAGTTTGAACTTTGATCGTGGAGGAAATGGTAGCTAAAGCATATGCGAACTGATTTTTGTCTCGAGGGATGTACTCAAGCTTGACTGTTGTGAAGAAAGTCAATAATCTCCTTGTGTAGTCACGGTATGGGATCAAATGCTCTTAGTGAGTGTACCATTTACCGTTGGTATGATTGATTACCAAAGCTGGATCTCCGAATACATTCAATGTCTTGATCCTGAGGTCAATAGCTTCCTCAAGACCCATGATACAGGCTTCGTATTCAACTTCGTTGTTAGTGCAGGCAAAGGTGAGTTTTGCCGAGAAAGGCATATGAACTCCTTTAGGTGTAATGAGCACTGCACCAACTCCACGACCATTCATATTGACAGCCCCATCAAACATCATTGTCCACTCTTCTTCTGGGTCAGGCCCTTCAGTGAGAACAGGCTCTTCATGATCTTTTTCTTTTAGGTACATGATGTCTTCATCAGGGAAGTCAAATCTCATGGGCTGGTAATCATCAATGGGTTGCTCAGCTAGATAGTCAGACAGTACACTGCCTTTGATGGCCTTTTGAGATGTGTACTGGATGTCATACTCTGTCAGAATCATCTGCCATCTTGCAACCCTTCCGGTAAGTGATGGCTTCTCAAATATGTACTTGACGAGGTCCATTTTTGAGATCAACAAAGTAGTGTGAGTCAACATATACTGCCTTATTCGGCGAGCAGCCCACACTAAAGCACAACAAGTTTTCTCGAGCAGTGAATAACGTTGTTCACAGTCAGTAAACTTTTTGCTTAGGTAGTATATTGCATACTCTTTTCGACCAGACTCGTCATGCTGGCCCAGCACACACCCCATTGACCCTTCTAATACTGTCAGGTACATTATCAGAGGTCTTCCTTCAGTCGGAGGCATGAGAATAGGTCGCCAAGCTGTCGCTCCCGAAGATTTGCATCCCGGTACAAGCGCGAACGGTCGACGAAAGGAGAAAATGAAGGTGAAGTGAATAAAGTCGCCAGCTAGGCATTTTTATCCCGAAGGAAAGGTAATGCTGCGTAAACCTAGAAAAAGGATGGATAAGACGGTTGCGAACCAGAGAAACTGAGAAAAGGGGTTGGTTACAACCTGGGAAGGTATTAGCACCCAGATTGTTCGTCGTACTCGACGGGATCCACGCTTAAAAGATTGTGTTTAAAAGGGTAGTGTATGTGCTATCTGTGTGCAAAGGTTGAGAAAAGAATATACAAGTGTCAGTGTAAAAAGGGTGAACTGCTCAGGAACTGAGGCTTAAAAAGGATGCAGAAAGAGGGGGAAGATACAAAGAATTTTGTTCGATAACAGTTAAGTTATGCCTACGTATCCTCTTGTGCAATGAGGAAGTAAGAACACCGTAGTTAGACTCAAAGAGACTGGATGAAGAATTGACTGTGAACTGCTTACTTGTCTATGCTCAAGTGTATGACTCTTCTGGCTCGAGTGCTAACTGTCTTGCATTAGACGGAAGAAGAAAGTTCTCGTTTATGAACAAGTGTGGTGACAAAAGAATCCTGAAGGAGACGATTATTGTTTGTTTTTGTGTTTTCAATTTTGTTATTGTTTTTGGTGTTTTGCATAAGTTAATGAGCTTAAACCTAAATCAAAGGCTTGTAAATTCATTAAATCCTCCCTGATTAGGGATAATGAGAATACTTAAGTATGAGATAAGCATCTAAACTTAATTACCATGATGATGTAGGATTAAGATCATTACCCTACTTGTGATTATTTAAATGTTTTTGGGTTTTTGTTTAGTGTTAAGTAATGAGTTTAATCTCTAATCACAAATTAGTGGGCTCATTACACCATCCTAATAGAAGGATAATAGATGAGAACACTTAAGCTGAGGAAGATACCTCAACTTAATCCATGGTTAGGGATTAAATTCATTATATAACAAAGCCTTTATTAAGTGGATTTTAATTAAGGGATGAGATTAAGAAATGAATTTTATGGTTTGTAAGACAACTTGAGGGGGACTTGTCCATTAAACACTAGGGTTAGTCCTTCTTAACCATAAAGGAAGAATTATAACCCTAATGTAAGGCCCAAGTTACAAGATGAAGTCTTTATGATTATTAAGATGATTTAATTAAGATGTTTAAACAAATTAAAGGTTTAACACTTAGGATTAAAGTTATACACTCCATCCTAAGAGAAGGGTGCATGCATAACCCTAATTCCAAAGTCCTAAAACTTTAAGAGTTTAGTCTCTGATTATGCAGATGAGAAGAGAGACTCAAGGAGACTCAAAGGTAAAAGCTAAGGGGGGGACTAATTACAACCCTAATTATTATCATGCTTGGATGTTCTTATGGTTTGTGAGGCTTAAGAAAGATCTTCAAGGAAGCCACCAATGGAAGAAGCAGATGAAAGGAGGATGAAGCAGAAGAATAAGTTACTTACTTCATTGAAGAAGATAAGTAACTTAGAGAAAGAAAGTGAGAGAGATGGAACACAAGTGAACAAGTTCACTTCAAAGACATATTAAAATGCAAATGAAAGAGATAAGAAGAAGTGAGAGGTGAAGGCAAATTCACCTCTCAAAGTAACTTACCACCTGAAAATGTTAGCATGAATGCATAAAGTACAAAGCATAAAGAAATGAAATGAAATGAGATGCAATGAGGTGAAATGACCAAAGTCAGAAGTGTTTATGCAATGTTAATGTCATGTGAGATGATGCAAAGGCATACAAAGTGTATATGTATGATCATACAAGAATGAGATGTCATGGAAGCATTCTTTGAAGTTTGAAAACACATGAAAGTTAATGAAATGAAATGAATGCAAATCATGGAAAATGAATGAAGAAATGATCAAGCATGGTTCTAACATGTCCTAAGATGTCTAATATGACATATGAATGCAAGAAATGTCATGGAAAGTTCATGTAAGGATGCATATGCAAGATGAATGAAAATGAATACATAAAATTAGGGTTTTATGGACAAGCAAGATGCAAATGAACAAAACAGAAGCATATGACATGATAAAAAATTGCAATCAAGCTCAAACAAACCCTAATCGCATACTAGGTCATACCCCAAAGGAGGAGGTCAGAAGCCTAACCAATCAAAAGTTATGAATTTCCTAAGTTTTCTAGGGTTTTTGGGATAAATTTATGAGATAAATGACCTATAAATTACATGTAATATGTGACACAATGCAAAAAGTATCATCTTCAAACTCTTCCTGGTTAGGCAGATATGATTTTTTAAAGTTAGGGTTCAAAAATAAGATTTTAATGACCCTTAATTCAAAGAAAATTCACAAACTATGATCAAACCTTAAAAGAAATTTGTATGAAGAGTTTGAAAATGTTTCTAAATGCATTGGGATGATTCATGATTTTTTTGGTGATTTTTAGAAACCTAAATGTATTTTTAATTAATTAAAAGACTTTAACTAATTAAAAATAACATTTAAATATTTTCAAAATACTTTTTTAATGCAAAAAATAAAATAAAAATCATTTTTGGAATGAGAAAAATATTTAAAGTCATAATGCAAAAGAAAATATTTTTTGGATGTTTTTAGCTATTTTAAATTAAATATGCAAGAAAAATAGAAAGAAAATGAATTAAAGGGAAAGTAATCTAATCCAGTGGTTGAGATTCAAACCTAGAGGGGAGATGTTGACTGCACGCGTTATCCAAGGGCCAGGATTTAAACTGAGGAAATTTAATTAATTAAACTGATTAATCTAATTAATTATGATTTAAACTTAATGAAGCAATCTGGACCACTCAAACGCGCGCTAACCCTAAGATCCAAAGGCCCAGATTCAAACTGGCTGATAAACCCTAATTAGAACCCTAACCATTTTCAGGTGACCGGAGCTAGCTCCGGTCATCTTCTCCGGTGATCCCTCAACCCAACTTCCACCACAAGCCATGAAACTTCACCAAAATCTCCAGAAATGATCTAATGAACATCACTAAACAAGAATCTAACACCAAAAATCATTTATTTTCAGAAACTAGCATGAATCGAAACAAACTTCTTTTAGGTCAAAAGTTTTAGAACAACCATACATACTCATTTCTCAATCATTTTCAAAACTAAACACATCCCAATGATCAGTGGAGCATACAGATTCATATTGTAACTAGAAAAACAAGTTCTGGATAAATTGTTCTTGAGGTATACCTGAGGTTGAGCTTTCTGATTCTGGGCTTTCTGGACCTCTCTTTGGTGCAAGTCAACTCCAATGGACCTCCTGAGGATGCTTTGATGCTTGGAACAAGCTTGCAATGGCTGGTTTGAAGGTTTTGTTTCTGAAGTTGCAGAAATCGTGTTTGTGATTCAGTGGCTTTTTGGCTATGGTGAAGAGTGCTTTGTGTTCTATGGATGATTTTGAGATGAATGGTGAAAGAAGTTTTGATTTTTAGTGGCTGAGTGATGAGAATTGAAGAGGGAAAGTTTTATGGTGATTTTGTGTAATCTGAGCTCTTGGACGATTCAGCTGTTTTTGTTATGTGAAATGGAGTCCATAATGTTTGTATATGATGTTCTGATTGGCCAGAGAGTTGTTGGTGGCATAATGTGATTGGTATGGTTGTTTTTGCAAAAAGTCAACATTGGTTGTACTATGAGCATGGGTCATGGCAGGAGTTGTTCTATGGCATGTATTGCTTCAACATGGTTCATGGTGAGCCCTTGGATTGAAACATGTGAGCTGTAACAAGTGGTTGAAGAGTTTCATACCATTTTGCAATTCTTGAAAGTTTTGGCCCTTTTTTATTTCTTGAAGTTCAAGTTATGAAAATGCATGGTTCAAAGCACAATTCTGATGTTTAGAGGCCCCATTGACATTTTGTGAAGTGTTTGTGTCCATTTAAAGTCATTAGAATGCTTGAATATGCCAATTTGCAAAATCCCTCTTTGACATGAAACTTGAATTTTTAGGATTTTTGCCAACTTTGAAAGGCCATATATTGAGTTCTATGATGAATCAAGATATATTCTTGTACTTTTTGAAAAGGGAAAGATCTAATCTACAACTTTCATGACCAAGAATTTTTCATTTGAAGCATTTTTTATCAAGAAAGAGGAGGTTGAAAAACTTTACCAAAATGGAAAGTTTTCAATACAAGTCATTTCCATTTTTGGCAAGTTTGCAAATGGCTCAAAATTCTTCAATCTTGTGAACTTCCAACCTCTTCTAAGATCAAATAAAGATCATAGAACTTCAATTTGATGAAAATACCCCTTTTTTTCCATTGTTGGGGGCCTCAGATGCCCTGATTTTGACTTAACTTGCTCAAGAAGTTACCCAGTGAATAGATGACTTCCACAATGAGTTTCTTCATCAAACTTGGTACATATGATCCTTATAACATCTTAAGAACATTAGAAACAATAATGACCCAAAAATTTGGGGTTAAGGCCTCTGCAACCAAAACCCTAATTTTGGTCCTCTATGTAGTGAAAACTCTAGCTCTGCTTCCATGCCTTGCCAGTTCTTGTGATCTCTTGACTTCCATGAACTTTGAGGGACATAATATGATGATAGAACACACATGTATCCTCTTGGAAAGCTTTGAGGCCTTTGGGATGGCTCATATGGAATTTTGGATTGCTCAGATCACAAACCCTAGATGCAGATGAACTTAAACTATGCAGTGAAGCAAAAAATGCAATATGAGGTGGTATGCTTATGTTAATGCAAACATGAAAGATCACAAGCCATGATGTGATGAAGAGTTAGGGCAAATTTTAGGTGTTTACAATGATGTACAGGCATTGTTCCAATTCCTAAACAGTGGAGATATAAGGAAGTTAATCCCTAGTCAACCCTTTTGAGCCTATGAAGTAGGAGTTTTATTCTCACACAAATTAAAACCCTCAATTATAACCTGGGGCAGGGTAGTACTTTGGTTAACTCAATTATTCTAGTTGTCCTTCTTGTACACAACTAATGATGGTTCCCTGTAATCATTAAGTCTGACAGTCAATATCTATCAAAAGAGAAGCTCACTAAGTCAAAACCTATGAAGGAGACTTAGTAAAAAAAATTAAGACATCCCGCTGACTGTAACCTTGAAATAAACAGTTCAGGCAAAAAGAAGGGATAACAAAGACAAAAGAAAAAGAGGTCACTACAAATCCTCAAAAAAAAATATGACTTTTAAAATAAAGTTATGGTTTCTGAATCATCTCAAATGTCAGTGTTACGATTCCAAACACCTTTGGAGCCTCAATACATAAGTTAACCGAACATAGGACTGAAGAACATCATGAAGAATGGGTTGGGTACAAATAAAATTTGAGCCTTTATCCTTTGTTTCTTAAACCGTGAACCAGGCCACGTTATAACCCTTTAAAAGTCCTAACTGAAGTATGGTTAGTTCGAAAGCGTACTGCTACAAAAAGGTATCTTGACTCCTTTAGGGCTTATTATAAATCTTGAGTTAATATCACGGTTTTTACAAACATTGTTTTACTAAAATAATTCTTTTTTCAAAATTTCAAGACAGTCATAAGCATTGCATTTTGAACATCATTGTTTGCATATAACTAAGCGTTTGACAACAAAGAAGTTTACATGATGAATATTCAATAAACCAGAGTCCTTCTGACAAACAAAAGTTGCTTCTTGGATCAAAGTCAATGTATAAAAAGGGGCATAGCCACTATCTTCCACTCAAAGGGGCATGCCATATTACTGTCCAATCCAATTGGGGCAGTCAGGTCAAGATTCAACAATGCTTAATAGACATGGGGCAAATATCTCCATCTGAAGTACTAAAAGTAACACTACTGAGTTCACGATGCCAAAGGCATATTATTGTGGGGCATTTTGGTTGTTCTTCTCGTGGTAGCTTTTTCAAAACACTGTTATTATGAGACAAGTCAACCTCAGCTAGGGGCAACACTCTCTTTTCAAGCATAATTAGATAAAATTTAGTTGCAATCCCCTTAATTGTTGACCAAGGTATACACGATCCACTGCACATTACATTTCCTTGATATTGGATTCTCAGTAGAAACCATGGTGAAAGTTAATTATCTGTGCCAGTAATATCAGATGGTGTCAGTATCATGTCTTCAGATTCAGTCATGAGAATGCCTAAAAAATTACTCGGGGAAGTCGAGAATCTCAGAAGTTCTAAAGCCATTGGTTACCTTGAATGAGTATCTACTTTCAAAATTTGATACGATTATGTTCTCGAATTCAGGTTTACTTTTCCCTCTTTACTCAAGTAAGAAATGTTTTCCGAATTCAGGTTTACTTTTCCCCATTTACTCAGGCGAAATTTCCGTTGATAATGTTGGAATGTGTAGATGCTTTTGAATATGATTGATGTTTACCAGAAATGCATAAAATAAAATAATAGCATTCACTAAGGACGATCGGGGGTAGGAATCCCCAATAAAGTCCATATCCAACGAATATTCACCGGTTCATCCCCACAGAGTAATCTTTACGGATATTCTTACGGAATACTTCAAGTAATATCTTGTACTTAAAACTCTACGATGTCTCCAAACAGTTTCATATCCTCCGAAGAATTGACATTTGGTCGAATAAGTCTCTCAGAGGAATGTCCATCTATTTTATCCCCAGTCAGGATATTCAGGAATCTAATCCTTCAATAAGAAGTACGACAAATGAAGATGGGAGGTTTTAAGTACGATATCCCAAAACAAGACATGAATGAAGTCCTCATATTCCTCAACAACGAGTCAGGATTTATTTCCCCCAGCCAGCAGTTGTTATATGAAGCTACTGATCAACTTCCTGACATAATTCATCATATCATATAATATCATATCATACACATTCCCATAAGATATTATCTTGCAAAATGTCATATACATCATGATATTTGTATAGAGCTAACCTTGTTTTTCAGGATAATTTCCCCAGCAGACGAACGTCATCAACAACTTATTCTCGGAGTTACTTCAAATGACATCTTGAATTGTGTTATCCTCTAGGAATACATCCATCATTACTTTGGGCCGTTGTTTATATTCCCGAAGGTTATCTTGGGCCGTTGTTTATCTTCCCAAGAGTAATATTATCATTACCTTGGGTCGTTGTTTATCTTCCCAAAGGTTATATCATTACCTTGGGCCGTCGTTTATCTTCCCAAAGGTTATCTCATTATCTTGGGACATTGTTTATCTTCCCAAAGACTATCTTGGGACGTTGTTTATCTTCTCAAAAGCCATACCGTTACCTTGGGCCGTTGTTTATCTTTCCAAAGGTTATCTCATTATCTTGGGACGTTGTTTATCTTCCCGAAGGTTATCTTGGGACGTTGTTTATCTTCTCAAAAGCCACACTGTTACCTTGGGCCATCATTTATCTTTCCAAAGGTTATTTCATTATCTTGGGACGTTGTTTATCTTCCCGAAGGCTATCTTGGGACGTTGTTTATCTTCTCAAAAGCCATACCATTACCTTGGGCCGTCGTTTATCTTCCCAAAGGCTATCTCATTATCTTGGGACGTTGTTTATCTTCCCGAAGGCTATCTTGGGCCGTTGCTTATCTTCCCAAATGCCATATCATTACCTTGGGCCGTCATTTATCTTCCCAAAGGTTATCTTGGGACGTTGTTTATCTTCTCGAAGGCTATCTTGGGCCGTTGTTTATCTTCCCAAAAGCCATACCATTACCTTGGGCCATCGTTTATCTTCCCAAAGGTTATCTCATTATCTTGGGACGTTGTTTATCTTCCCGAAGGCTATCTTGGGCCGTTGTTTATCTTCCCAAAAGCCATATCATTATCTTGGGACGTTGTTTATCTTCCTGAAGGCTATCTTGGGTCATTGTTTATCTTCTCAAAAGCCATACCATTACCTTGGGCCATTGTTTATCTTCCCAAAGGTTATCTAATTATCTTGGGACGTTGTTTATCTTCCCGAAGGCTATCTTGGGCCGTTGTTTATCTTCCCAAAAGCCATACCATTACCTTGGGCCGTCGTTTATCTTCCCAAAGGTTATCTTAGGACGTTGTTTATCTTCCCGAAGGCTATCTTGGGTCGTTGTTTATCTTCCCAAAAGCCATACCATTACCTTGGACCATCGTTTATCTTCCCAAAGGTTATCTCATTATCTTGGGACGTTGTTTATCTTCCCGAAGGCTATCTTAGGCCGTTGTTTATCTTCCTAAAAGCCATATCATTATCTTGGGACGTTGTTTACCTTCCCGAAGGCTATCTTGGGTCGTTGTTTATCATCTCAGAAGCCATATCATTACCTTGGGCCGTTGTTTATCCTCCCAAAGGCTATATCTTCATATTTTGGATTGCTTTACTCTTAAAGAAGTATATTTGAAGAATTTTTCTCCGAATGGCATCTTCAAGCAATACAACCAACCAACAGTGTTATTCTACGCACCGGCGAGTGCAAATTTTTGGGCTTTTGTGTTCAATCCCCTTCAACCTTCAAGTCACGAATGACGTGCATGCCAATCTAACTCCTCAGGTTTTAGAAAATTGAAAAGGGGACGCTGTTGTACCCCAAAACTTTCCCTCCCACAATCAAGACAATTACTCTCAATACTTCTCAATGATCATAAGATTCTTAAGGTTCTCAATTGATCAGCAAGTGTGGAATTTCCCTCAGACAATGCCCTCTCCTACACAAAGCATCCAAAATTAGGGTTTTAGTTTTCTTCAAGCTAAAATGACTTACAAGGTCTCAAGTGAGCTTCATAACATTCCAAATTACTTTAATAATCCCTATGTCAAGTTTCAGAGCTTTCCCAATAAGTTTGACCAGTCAGATGATCAAATATGCAAAAATCAATCAAAGTGGTTAAAAAGTCAAACTGAGGTCAACTATGGTCAAACTACAGTCAAACTTCAAGATTTGTTTCCAACATCAAGGTTATGAAGTAAAATTCCATTTGATCAAGGGTTGATCATGATTCATCAAGAAGATCTCAGATCATCAGGAATCAGGAAGTTTCTAAATTAGGGTTTCCTAGGAAAAGTCAACTGAACTTTGACCAGCCATAACCTTCACATGATTCATAAAACATTTCCCATCAAAATCTCATTTTTAAGGAAATTGAATTCTCTACAACTTTGTGTCTCACAAGCCAAGCCTAAAAATGCTTCATTTTGAGGGTATGGGCTAAGACATTATAGGTCCTTTCAAAAGTCAACAAAAAGTCAACTTTTTCCATAGAGCATAATTTGAAAATGGTAAAAGATATGGACACGAGACAAAATATGTTTGTTAGAGGACTCTTTAAGATTTCCAAAATGTCCAAGATCATCTTCATAGCCTTAAAATTGAGAGAGTTAAGCCTGAGCAAAGTTGAGAAATTTTCAAGGGGTGCATTGAGCAAAAAGGGTCTCAAATCCAATTTTTTTCCAAATGGGCTTGTGAAATTGCAATCCAATCTTCATAATAACATCAAGCACGACCCAATTCCAATTATTTCTGATTTTTATAATTTATTTATAATTTATTTGGATTTTATTCATTAAAATTCAATTTAAATCAAAATAAAATATAAAAACTCAATATTTGGATGTGATTCTTATTCTAGAAGCTTTTAAAAATCATTCAAGACTAACTGAGACTCTCCAAATTCGTGCAAAACCAAAATAGCAAGGATATATTAGATTATTTTTCATATTTTTGGTTGTATCTTCCTTCACCATCAAGTAATTCCAAAGGCCCAATTTCTAACCTAAATTCACTCTATTATATATACACAACAAAGACATAAGGGGAAAAAAATTTCAGAGGGCAAGAAGATCATATTCATATTTCAAAATTTCACACAAATTTCAAAAGAATCCTTGAAGCATATTCATGTTTGAAGGTTGCAAACGAATCCTTGAAGCATCTTGAACATATCCCAATCATCTTCATCATCAAATTCATGCCATAATGCCCAATTCGAATCGTTTTTTCTTTTGTTTTTTTTCATGCTTTTCGATTTCATATATATACTCAATATAAATTGCATTTAACCATTGATTTGTGTTTGTTGTGAGGTATGGATGATTTCTGGACAGTTACTTTGAAGTTTCATTGCGGATTCAAGAAGGTCACGAGGAAGAAGATGATGGATTAGGCGCGCTGAAGATTTTTTCAAATATTTTGTTTTATATTTTATTTCATTGTTTGATTATGTAAACAATTTCTATCACAAGCTCGCGCTTGTCCCAGTGGCAAAGGACTCAATGAAGGACAAAGGTGTGGGTTCAAACCTAGCTTATGACATTTTTTTATTATTATTCTTATTTTATTATTATTTATTTATTTACATTTTATATAAATTTCTTATTATATAATATGTATTTCCTATGTTATTTCCCAGAAGTGCCCACAACCTAGTGGCAAGGAACTGAGGTTTGTAGCCACAACATTTTGAGGAAGAAACATGGGTTCTTCATAATTTTATTTATTTTTTAATTTCCTTAATTACCTTAATTTATCTTTTAAACATGGTTAACCTATTTTTTTTAATTAACTTTTTTTTTTCCAACAAATCTTTTTTTTATTAAATTTAGGTTAACATTTTTATTAGTATTATTACTTTTATATTTAGGTTTATAATTAAACTCTAATTAATTTCATAATTAACCTTTAACTTTTCTTTAAAAAAAACCATTAAATTAAATTTCATTTGTTGTTTTTAAAATCTAATTTCAAAATTATTTTATTATATATAATTTATAATATTTAGTTTCTTTTACCATTTAAGTTTTAAATAATAAAAAAAAAACACATTTTAATTATTTAGATTTTTTCTAACTCATTTGTTTTTGCATGTTTATTATATAATATATTTTTCCAGGTTTATAACCGAAAGACACACTTGACCTTGTGATAAAGACCTAAGGTTGGGAGTTTGAGGGCTTGGGTTCAACACCCATTCCCAACATTTTGGCAAAATAAATATGAGGTTTGTCTTCCTTTTTTTCTTCCTAATTTCCTCTTTTCTTTTTTTTTTAATTATTATTTTCCATCAAATTATTTATTTTCTTTGAATTTCTTTACTATTATTGTTAAATTAATTTCTCTTTTTTTCTAAAATATAAAACAAAAACTTTTCTTTTAAAAACTTATATTTTTGTAAACATTTTTATAATTTAGTTCTTTTAGTTTTATTATTTTTATCAATTCATTTATGAATTAAAGAAATAAAACGTATCTTTTGTATATAATTTATTTTAATTCATAAAAACTAATAATTATTTTTAAATAATTTTTCTCTTATAAATCCTAATTTATTTTTGAACTCTAATATTTTTAAGAAAGTTTTTAAAACTTATTTTCATAAACCCTAAAAATGTTTTTTTTAACCTTAAACTTTTTCCTCTTTTTTATGTTATTCATAACCTGCTTTGTTATTGTTGCAATGAAATTTTCCCTTCGCCATTATAACTATGTAACTGTTTCTCACCTGTAAATTTTCATATTTTTATTTTTCGCCTCATAATTATGTAACTGCCCCGAAGCATTGTAATAGTTTAGGAATTTCTTATTTTTGCCTTTAATTTTCCGCCATTTATTTTTATAATTGCGTGGTTAGTAAATAGGGAGTGCAAAACATAATTGAATTAAAAAGACTTAGAAAATTAAATAAAAAGAATAAATATTTGAAAATAAACACTCAAACACGTAAGTCGATCTATGATCGCCGTCTGCACTTCCTAGGGTATTCCTTTTGGTTGCCTTATTAAATGGTCAAGTCCCTCGAATTGGGGGTGTCTTAAGCAAAGTCCCTCCAGGAAATAAATCATCTTCTCCCTCCATTCGGTTAAAAGATCAAGTCCCTACGATGTTGCCTACGATGTGGCCTCATTGATCTTGTCCCTTCAGATTAAAAAGATGATAGTCCCTCTCAATTGCTAAAGACACCATACAGTTGCCTTCGTTGATCGTACGATGACCCTACGCCCGTCCCTACATAAAATCCAAGGTAATGACTACCTATTCCTTAATAATAGGGATAGTCTTACCCTTGAAAGGACATATAAGAACATGAATGACTTAGTCTATGGTAGGTACCTCATAGTTACTTGCTCACACTTCAAAAGCAAATACTTTTCACACCTCACTATTTTCAAACATTTTCAAACAAGGCTTTGTATACATCCATATGAGGATCATTACAAAGTACTTAGAGAAATTTATAATCACACACTCCATCTTTTATAAAAAAACATTTAAGTGAGCTAAGTAACTAAGAGCCCATGGATAACCATGAATATAAAGGGTGCTAACACTTTCCCTTTATATAACCTACCCCCCGAACCCAAGTATTTAAAAAAATGGTCTTTCCTGTTCTTTTATGTCCCTTCCTTATGGATAAAATAAAAGTCGGTGGCGACTCTTGCTATCCGCAACATTTATAGAAAGTCAGTTCTCCCACCGTGTTACACAATGCATATGCACAAAATTATGAGTGGATACGAATGGATTACTTCAAGAAAAATATGTGCATTTTATTATGATTAACATTAAAAAACAAATTTTTTTCATGCATGCATACAAATCTTTAGACAAACAATAAAACTACAAATAAGAATGCAGTAAAGAAACTGAACATTGCCATAATTGAGGAGACTTGACTCCGTTTGGACTTATTAGTCTTGGATACTTTCAGTGATCAACAATTTTTTCGATGGACTTGCAATCTTCAATTAAATAGCCACATGCTCAGAACCATACTGTTGTACCTCGAAAAAAATACGATCTTAAAACAACAGAGTCGCCACCTAATTCTATTTATTCTACAAGAGAAAAGGGAGATGTAGATACAATCTAATAAAGGATAAGAAATGGTTTATGAAACCAAATTCTAAGTTCGAGAGTCGGTTACGCAAGGGGAAGGTATCAGCACCCCTCACATCCGTTGTACTAAACGGGAACCTCTTAGCTTAACTATGTGATTAAATGCTTGATTAAGGTCTTTGGCTTCTAAATGATTGTTAATATGTTTTTTCTAAGGAAAAAAGTTTATTTATTATTATGTTATTATTAAGATGACAGAGAAATGATTAATGTTTTTTATTATTGTGACGAGGAGATAGTTAATTTTTTATTATTGTGCTCGCGAAGGATTAAAATCTCCATGCCTACGTATTCCCTTGTGCAATGGGAAAGTCAGAGCTTCGTAGTTCGTGCAACTACGGTTTATGATTTTTTAATTGAACGATTGTTTAAAAATGCTTTCTAATCTGTTAAGCGTTGGCTTATACTCGCGGTGGAGGTTGAAGCGCTAGCTTGTTTGCGAGAGAGAATGATTTAAACAATGTTCGTTTTAGAAAAAAGTGTTTGACTTTTGTTAAGGTGTTTTAAACGAAAGGGCGAATGAACCACGTCGCGTGGGGCTAACCCAGGAGTGATTGCATCCCAGAACGTGCGGAGTTCTAGACTCCGGAGCTCTATTTTTTCGTTGATTAATTATGAAAATGATTTGAATTGGTTGATACGTTTTAGGTTGTTTTTAAGTATGAAAGAGCGAATGAACCACGTCGCGTGGGGCTAGCCTAGGAGTGATTGCATTCTTAGAACGTGTGGAATGCTAGACTCCAAAGCTCTATTCTTTCACGAATTAATTTGTACGATTAAGATATCCCGAAATACGAAAGAGGTGAATGAAACACGTCGCGTGGGGCTAGCCCATGAGCGATCCATTCCAGAACGTGCAGAGTGCTAGACTCTGGAGTTCTGTTCTTTCGTATTAATTTGTAAAATAAGGATATTTGTTTTTTAGACGTTTTTTAGGTTTAATGTATTTTAATAACGAAGGAGTAAACAAAACACTACGCGTGGGGCTAGCCCAGGTGTGGTTCGTTCCAGAACGTGCGGAGTGCTAGACTCCGGAGCTCTATTCCTTGTTAAGTTAATTAAGGCGAGTAGAAGTCGTGCAGACGGCGATCACCTGGTGACCGACTTACATGTGTATGTAATATAAGCGCGCGAATTGCTAACTTGGCGTTGGACCAAGAAAAGTATTTGTTATTATTTTTTTTAATAGTTATTCTTAAAATGATCATATTTAATCTACCTAAAAAAAATTCTTCGTAACGCGAGAACAATATTCAAATTCATACCAATTATAGACTGTTACCGCTCAAATAACTAAAATGATACAAATAAATAAAATAAAGTGAAATACGATAATAAGTAAATAAATAAAATAAAATAAAAATTAATTAACTAATTTAAATACAATATGTTTAGTAAGTTACTTGACAAAATAAAAGAAAAAAAATGATTTAGGATAAATAAACAAGATCAAAAAATGAATGGTTTGTATTTTTTTTTTAAAAAGAAAAGCAAATAAACACATAATTTAAAAAAAGGGTGGGTTATCAACAGCAATACTGGGCCGGGCAAGGCCCAAGATGCTGGTGGGAAGGAAAACCGACCGGGTCATGGGTCGACCCGGTTCGGTTGGGGCTTAAACAATGAGAAATTAGGGTTTGCCTTTAATCACAACCGTTATTTCCTTTCCTCAAAAACATGATAGAACAAAATCAATGAAGTCTCAAAATTGTTTCAAAAAAAATTCCACAAAAAACATGAATTGAAACCATCACCGTTCTTCTCTTCAACTCTCGTTCATTTCTGGAAACAAAGTAAACAAAAATCAAAAAAAGAAAGAGGAAGAAAATGCTTACCGAGGGAGCGCGATTCCCCGACGATTTTCTCTCGGTCTGCTCGTACGGTTTTGGTGTTTTATCGTCGCGGTTTAACACGGTTTCGGAGAGTGGTGGCGTTTTGGTGAGCAGCGGTGAGGGTGTTTCACGCGAAGAGTTTCACGGCGGGTTTGGTTTTTTTCGCGGCGGAAATGTTTGAAGGCGGTGAAGGTAGATTTCAAGGATGTCTTGGTTCGGGGTTTCAATGGTGTTTTGCAGAAAGGCGTTGGCTTAACGAAACTCGGCTTACAAAAGGTAAGTCGTTGTTGTTGTTTACCGATGAACTTCAGTTTAAAAAAAAGTCTCCTTTGATTACGAAAAAAACTGTTATATCATTTTGAAGCTTTTTTTTTATTGCTGTGTTTTTCGGTGTTTGTTTGATGGTAGGTTTGATGGTTGTTTACTGTTTTAGCTATGAATTTTTTTTCTGAATTTCGAAAAATCCCCCCTCTTTCTTTTTTGATGAAGCAGTCCTCTTATAGGATAATCTTTTGGGTTTTTGTTTTTAGTTTTCTTTTGAATTGGTATAACTTGTTGATTAAGTTTAAAAAAATATCAGAAGTTTGTTTGTTTTTTGATGCCCTGTCTCTTTCAACGCAGGCCTGCTTATGGAGCAAGGAGTTTTTTCACCTTTTGGTATAAGTTGTAATGCTGCTAGTTCGGGTTGACCCGCAGAAATTTCCCCTGCTAATTGGGTAGCACAAAAACAGTACCCTGTTGTCCCTGCTCCTCTATGCAGCAGCTCTGCACCTTTCCCTTTTCTCATTTTCTTACAAAGACCTGTATGACATTGGTTCTGCTGCTTTTGCTCTTTTTGTTGTACTGTGAAAAACTTGTTTTTGTGGAAACTCAATTTGACATAACCCTATTTCAATATGCTAATGTAATGACATGAAATTGGAATGAACATGATCTTTGAAGAATGTTTGAATCTAATGTATGAACATGTTTTGGCTTGGTGATTTTGCTGATTTTTGTACTATGTATCCTTGAAACTTGTTATGAGAAAAAACAATTTACAACATGTATAAATGAATTAACATGAATGCTGAACTTTTGAATAATGGTATGCTTGAATGAAATGTTTGAGAATGATGAGTTTGACATGATTGTTAGATTATAATGAAATTGCTCATGTCGCGGGTTTGATGAATGAAATACATTATGATGCAATTTGAATGAATATGTTAGATGAATGTGGAGGATTTGAATAAGTTGAACGAATTTCTTGATCATGTATGTTTGAATGAATTAATTAATTAATTTTTTTGAATTTTTTTGGTAACTTTGAATGAGATATGCTATGGATTAAAAAAAAGACTCAATGAATTGCTACTTTAATGTGTTAATGCTAACTCTTATTTGTTTCCAATTTTTATGTATATTTGGAATTTGGCATGTGGAGCAAGTGATAATGGAGAAAAAAAGTTTCATGGAAGCTTGATCCTAAAGGAATCAAAATAACATAGAGTGGTGTTGAAGTAAAGTTATATTGAACATGAACACTCTTGATTGGGACAATGGAAACCACTTGGATGAAAATACTTAGCTTTGAATGCAATAACTTAGGTTATGGAAACTTAGGAACTCTTGTGATCATGTGATAAAAAATTGTAATTGAGTTGTATTGCACCTTATTTATAACTTGTAACTTGTAATTTTTGACATGAATTTGTAACTTGACATTAAATTTAAGAATTTTATTTGACATGAATTAAAACCAACTTGGGACAAATTTGAATAGAATTGAAAATTGAAATGAATTGACACTTGAATAGAATCTTTGAGATGAGAATTAGAATGTTTTCTTGAATGAAAAAATAGAAAATTTAGCATTTGAAACTTGGAAGGAAATTGGATAATGATCATGAGTTTGGATTGAGTTTGGAAATTGAATTGGTAGCTTAGGAATGGAACTTAGGATAAAAATGAAGTGAGAACTTAAATTTGAAACTTTAACTTGGAATGGGACTTGAAAAGTGACCAAAACAATAAAAACTTAAAATTTGAAATGAGTATTGAAAATGAAACTTATAATGGAATTTGAAATTGAAATCGAAAACTAGAAATATAATTGGAATTTGAAATTTGAGAATTGAAGTTGGGATTAAAATTGAATTGGAACCTTGAAATTGGAAGTGAAAAATTAGACTAGAAATTTAGAATAAACTTAGAAGTTGAAATGAAAACTTGACATGGAAATTGGAAAGAAATTAAATGAAGAGTTTTTGTTTGACAAGATTAGAATTTCTTGGTGACTTTGTTATTGTATTTTATATGGAAAATGAAACAAATAAATAATAACAAGAAGAAGCCTTGAATGAGATGGGAATAGAAGTTGCAATATGGATATTGAACTCTAGGATTTGAATTGAAAATTTGACAATGGAATTGAAATTGGACTTCCTATGGAACTCAAGATTTAAAAATGAAATGACACATGAATTTAGTTATGAAATGGTAATGAGCATGGTACTAACACCTAAGACTTGAAACTTGAAAAGAAGTAATCTTGAACTTAAAAAATGACTTAGAATCTAAAAAACTTGAATTTGGAACTTTTGAAAATAAAAGAAAGATAAGAACTACAATAGAAAGAACAAACAGAAAATGGGATGAAAACCTGGAGAGGAAATAAAATCCAAAAACTCTCTTTGACAAAACCTTTCCAAATCCAAAATATGCCCGATACACCACGGTATGCTAATGATGGGATGAAATGTATGACATGGAAAGATAGGGGTAAAATTTAGGGTGTGACACATACTTTCTTCCCAATTATTCTAACCTTAAAACTCTGTAGTTGAACATTAATACGAAACATCCGAAAGAGAGAGTAAAGCCAAGAAATAAAGTTGACACATAAGGTTTCTCGCAAAGACCTGACGATCTTCTGCCTACATATCTCCATTGACCCAAGACCAATGAAGAATCAGAGTGACGTAGTTCTCCTTAATAGGGATGCAAATGCAGTACATAAACTAAATGTTTGCTGATGTCAGGAGCCGGGTTTTCCATTCTTGATTCATCCTCGAGCCAACCATCCTCGGAAATGCTCTTCAAGATCAAATTGAGAATCACCTTCACACCTATCCTCAATGATTTCCTTCATAACATGAGCTGATGAAACCACATGACCAAGCAAAGAATTGTTGATTTGGATGCCCTGAGACATCATTGAGATCAACCCAGACTCAATCAAATCCTAAACCTTATCCTTGAGTGGTTTGTATTCTTCGGCTGAATGTCCTAGTGCATTGCCATGGAAACCACATCAAACATTGGGATCTAAACTTAGTGGATATGGAACAGGCACCAGACCCAGTTTCTTCGGCCCTTTCAATCCACTATCAATTAGGCGTGGAAGTATCTAACTGTATGGAACTGGAAATGGATCAAAATACCCTTTTGGTATCTTAGTGTAGTAACGATGTCATTGTAGAATATGTTGTTGTTGGCAGGGTTGCTATTGATACTGAGGAGGTTCACTATTAACAAGAGGGTATCGTTGATATGGAAGAACTGAAATCTGACATGGAAATTCAGAAGGTTGCTGACTCTGAGCAGTTGAGATGCAGGAGTACCGTTGATAAGTCAATGGAGTTTGTGGAGCTTCCCAGATTGCATCAATTACATCCTTTTCTTGTGAACTGACAAAAGATTCATTCTCGTCAGTTGGGACATCTGAAATACCTTGGATCTTTCCCATTTTGAAGAAACTCTCAATGCATTCTCTAGCTATTATCAAGTTAGAGAAACTTGATGTCCCACTACCACTCATCTTCTCCAAGTACGGTCCTTGCAAGGTATATAAGAAAATCTCTACCAATTATTTGTCTAATAGTGGGGGTTGAACACGATGAGCTACCTCTCTCCACCTCTGTGCATACCCTCTGAAAGATTCGCCATCCTCTTGACATAAACCTTGAATATCCATGCGGCTAGGAGCTATGTCAAGATTGTAATCGTACTATTTCAGAAAGGCATTGACTAGGTCTGACCATGATTAGATACAACTACTCTCTAGCTGCATGTACCAACTCGATGATGTCCCACTCAGACTTTCTTGAAAACAGTGAATCATCAATTTGTCATTATGCTCATATGAGGTCATCCTTCTGTAAAACCTCACCAAATGTTGCCTTGGTCAACTATCCCATTTGTACTTTTCAAACTTCAGTGCTTTGAACTCTGGAGGTATTACAAGGTCGTGTACCAGACACATGTTTGCAGAACTTAGATAAAAGGAATTATGACCTTCAAGAGCTTTAATCCTCTCATTCAAAACACAAAATCTTTCTTCCCTTTCAACAACTCGCAGATATTTGATTCTCATCATAGGGGTTGTCTCCTGGGCACATGGCACAATGAAAGCAAAATTGTGGTAGTTTGCAACATCAACAGAAGAAAAATGTCCATCCAGGGCGATTGGACGCTCTCGAACATCTAGGTTCTCAACAAGGATCTGTGCAGGCTGAGCTTGAGTGAAATTGCGGCCATCTTGCCTTGACAAGGTTGTCATAGTCTCCACAAGTTGGTGCCACTGACCTCTTGTCAACCCAAATCTGCTCTTGTTGCAAACTGGCTTGGCTCCCCAGGGTCCATGATCTTTCCAAAAGCAGTCATTGACGCGGCGGTCGAGGAATAAAACAACAGACGTCAACACGGCGGTCGGGAAAATAAATAACAGACATCGACACGGCGGTCGGAATAAAACTCAACACGGCGGTTGAAGAAATTAAATAACAGTCATTGATGCGGCGGTCGAGGAATAAAACAACAGACGTCGACACAGCGGTCGGGAAAATAAATAACAGACATCGACACGGCGGTCAATATATAAAATAACAGACGTCGACACGGCGGTCGGGAAAATAAAATAACAGACGTGGACACGGCGGTCGGGGAATAAATAACAGACATCGACACGGCGGTCGAGAAATGAAATAACAGACATCGACACGGCGGTCAGAATAAAACTCAACACGACGGTTGAAGAAATAAAATAGCAGTCATTGATGCGTCGGTCGAGGAATAAAACAACAGACGTCGACAAGGTGGTCGGGAAAATAAATAACAGACATCAACACGGCAGTCGATATATAAAATAACAGACGTCGACACGGCGGTCGGGAAAATAAAATAACAGACGTCGACACGGCGGTCGGGGAATAAATAACAGACATTGACACGGCGGTCGAGAAATGAAATAACAGACATCGACACGGCGGTCGGAATAAAACTCAACACGGCGGTTGAAGAAATAAAATAGCAGTCATTGACGCGGCGGTCGAGGAATAAAACAACAGACGTCGACACGGCGGTCGGGAAAATAAATAATAGACATCGACACGGCGGTCGATATATAAAATAATAGACGTCGACACGGCGGTCGGGAAAATAAAATAACAGACGTCGACACGGCGGTCGGGGAATAAATAACAGACATCGACACGGCGGTCGAGAAATGAAATAACAAACATTGACACGGAGGTCGGAATAAAACTCAACATGGCGGTTGAAGAAATAAAATAGCAGTCATTGACGCGGCGGTCGAGGAATAAAACAACAGACGTCGACACGGCGGTCGGGAAAATAAATAACAGACATCGACACTGTGGTCGATATATAAAATAACAGACGTCGACACGACGGTCGGGAAAATAAAATAACAGACGTCGACACGGCGGTCGGGGAATAAATAACAGACATTGACTCGGCGGTCGAGAAATAAAATAACAGATATCGACACGGCGGTTGGAATAAAACTCAACACGATGGTTGAAGAAATAAAATAGCAGTCATTGACGCGGCGGTCGGGGAATAAAACAACAGACGTCGACACGGCAGTCGGGAAAATAAATAACAGACATCGACACAGCGGTCGATATATAAAATAACAGACGTCGACACGGCGGTCGGGAAAATAAAATCAATTCAACACGGCGGCTGAGGAAATAAAGTAATAGACAATGACACGGCGGTCAGGAAATAAAATAACAGACATCGGTCTTCTAATTCAAAGTGATAAATCAACAGGTTCAAGTGTAACTGTTGATACCGAGGATAAAGAAAACGAAAACAGTGTTTGGGCAGTGGCTCCGTGCAACCAACTGATACTGGGGGTAGAAAGCAGCATGCTTAAATATAAATCGACGGCTCTAAGTGACTGGCTGGCAGATAAGAATAAAATGTCGGAGTTTTCAACAAGATAAACGCCCAACCTCTAGAAATTCCCTAAATAAAGGGTTCAAAGAAAAACTTCAGGAACTATCAGGAAAACACAAATGCGCGTTGAATTAAACGACTTTAAATCTTAAGCGAAAAACTTAAAGGATTTATGCCGATGATGATTGGGCTTAACAGAAATATTGGTGGTACTAAGGTACATATCAATGAGGGCCTCTGCGGGGAATACCAGTGTTGCTGGGAAACAAACCTTGATTAACTGCGCTTGAGGTTACCAACGATAATGGATTAACAAAACGAAAATCGACAGTAATTTGGACCTGGAATTAGACAGATAACAACAGGGGAGAGACAAATGATTATGTCAAATGCGTATTGTTCTGGGCAGGCCCAATTCCCATAATTGGGTCAAGCAAACCAGCTTGGCAGAAGCGCTCGACGTTGAGCAACGTCAAGTATAGTGGTCTCTGTCGACCAAGAGCGTACCGACCAAGACAAAGCCCTCCAACGACTAGTTTTGACCGTTACCTAGCTTTACGGATTCCACGATCTGCGCCCAACGGTGTGGACCAATAATCTTCCCTGTAGTCCCTTATATAAACCCTCTCATTTGAGAGGGTCAGGTATTCAATTCTCTAACCTTAATTCTTGTACTTGCTCACCCTTTGCTCAGTGTCTTACTTCAGCATCGGAGTTCCTTGCAGGTACACCCCCTCCTCTCCTCACCAACCGTCTTTCAACAACGCTCGAAGCCAGCCGTATCGGATCCTGATCTCCAGGTACGATCAAGTGGCGCCGTCTATGGGAAACTGATTTCCCCGTTCTTCTCTCTCAAAGTCTTCAAAGAACCAAAGTTTTTACCAAGATCCATGGCTGCTCGAGACAATCCGGACAACCGATCAAACGACGACATGATCCTCACGCAACATGAGAGCAACATTCATCACCCTCCGCACGAAGAAACCGTGCAAGATCACCCAGACGGGAAGACAACATCGCCTTCTCCTGACCGCGATCAACCTCTGGAGAGTCTCCCGGAAGCCCTCTTTCCCTCGACTACTTCAGGATCTGATTTTGCCGCACTGGCCGAAATCCTAAATTAGACAAATCTGCTGCTCCTCGCCCATGGCGAGAAAATCGCCCGTCTCGAAGACAATTAGTGTCGACCCCAGTCTCCCGCGAGACACCAGAGAAGGCGCAGTCCCTCTCCTCCCAAGAGGAAGAGGAAGGGACACGTCGACGAATCGACTGGCGACAAACGACCTCGTTAGTCCCCTCCGCGATCTTCCCCTCCAAGAAAATCAAGAAGGAGCAGATCAAGATCTGCATCTCCCCGGCGAAAGAAGAAGCACGCTCACAGATCTCTTTCGTTTAACTCCAGCGACGACGAGGACGCTCGGGGTCCCCTCTCGTCAGAAATCATGGCGGCTAAACTTCCGAGAGGTTTAGAGAAACCCCACCGCTAGGGTCGTATGACGGAACCACAGATCCGGACGAGCATATTGAGAATATCAATGCGCTGCTCGATTACTGAGGAGTACGAGGAGCGATCAAATGTCGCCTCTTTCCTACAACGTTGAGGAAATGAGCGATGACGTGGTATAAAAGC
Organism: Lathyrus aphaca; assembly: GCA_963966055.1. NCBI lineage: Eukaryota > Viridiplantae > Streptophyta > Magnoliopsida > Fabales > Fabaceae > Lathyrus > Lathyrus aphaca. The sequence goes on from OZ014519.1 coordinate 222,471,496, forward strand.
CTTGAGGCTGAATCCATCACTTCTTGGAAACAACTTGGACGCACGTTTTCCAGGCACTTCACCGCCTCAAGGCGGCACCCAAAGACAGAAGCTTCGCTCGAAGCGATCATCCAAGGGAAAGACGAACCTTTGCGAACTTACATTGAAAGGTTCAACAAAGAAGCAGTCCAGGTGTCCACAACCGACGATATGAAGAAGTATTTGTTGGAACGAGGACTGCGCCCGTCAACAGATTTTCACCGGACAGTCGGCATCGAGACCCCTGCCACCCTTGACGCGTTCTTGCTGAAAGTCCAAGCTTATATCCAGTATGAAGAAAAGCAGGCAGCCAGCTCCGTACGAGACGCTCGACATTGCGAAGATGCGAAGCCCCACCGAGTCAATGAACCCTCGACATCTCGTCGGGGAAGAGACAAAAGAAAGGACGATCGCTCCCGTGAACCGCGGGAGCACAGAGGACCCGTCGGCCGATTCCACGAATATACTCCACTCCTGGCTTCCAGGGAGAAAATTTTGTCCGAGTGTGCCAACTCAGAATTCAGGCATGCAGGGGTACGCTTTCCGAAGCAGCAACCTAGCAAACCGGGCACGGACAAAACAAAATATTGCAGATTCCACAAAACTCATGGCCACAACACAGAAGACTCCATCCATCTCAAGGACGCAATCGAAATTCTTATCAAGGATGGACACCTTAAACAATTCACCAAATCCAGAGACACTCCTCAACAAGAAGCGCAGGAGACTCAAAAGGTCGAGGAGGCTGTACCCGTTCCTGCAGATGCGAACATGTGGGTTGCCCTGAGCATCTATCGCCCAGAAGATTTCTTCCTACCCGAGCACACCGGGAGCCCGGGATAATTTTCCTCCCATATTCCATGGGAAACCTTTGCATCCGCAATGGTCATCTCAGGGGGGGGGGGGGGTCAATAAAATCACGGTCGGATCCGTAAAGCGGAAATTCGACCAGCTGATTACGAAGGGGCCGGCGCATAACGCAACCCTGGACCCACCAAGAGAGGGCTCGGTATCCCTTTCCTTTTACCGAGAGGAACTCTTGGGAGGGGCGCCAAATGCCAGCTGTCGCTCCCGACAAATGAAAATGGATCAAATGAAGGTACAGACGCGAACGGTCGGCGAGGGGAACAGTGAGGACACACAGCCGTGAACTCACTGGAGGATGAATAGAGTCGCCAGCTAGGCATTTTTATCCCGGAGGAAAGGTAATGCTGCATAGACCTAGAAAAAGAAGGATAAGACGGTTTGCGAACCAGAGAGACTGAGAAAGGGGGTTGGTTACAACCTGGGAAGGTATTAGCACCCAGATTGTCCGCCGTACTCGACGGGATCCACGCTTAAAAGATTTGTGTTTTAAAGGGGTAGTGTCAGTGCAATCTGTGTGTAAAATAGCTGGAAAAGAATGTACAGGTGTCAGTGTATAGTGTATAAGTGATATGAAGTATGAGAGTGTCAGTGTAAGAACAGAATGAAATGCTCAAGATCATGAGGCTAAAGAATGAAGCTGGAAAGAGGGGGAATATACAGAGACTTTTGTTCGATAACTGTTAAGTTATGCCTACGTATCCTCTCGTGCAATGAGGAAGTCAGAACACCGTAGTTCGACCCAAAGAGACTGAAAGGAGAATTGACTTGTGAACTGCTTACTTATCAATGCTCAAGTGTGTGACCTGTCTGGCTCAGGTGCTTACTGTCTTGCATTAGACGGAAGAAGCTAGTTCTCGTTTGTGAGTGAAGATGATGAGAAAAGAATCCCGGAGGAGACGATTATTGTTTGTTTTGAGTTTTCAGTCTTTTATTGCTTTTAAGAATTTGTCATAAGTTAATGAGCTTAAGCCTAAACCAATGGGTTAGTAAACTCATCACATCTTCCCTCTGATTAGGGGTAATGAGAATTACCTTAAGTGTGAAGTCAGATTCTCACACTTAATCACCTTTGATGTAGGGTTAAGATCATTAACCTACTTGTTGATTATTTAGATGTTTTTGGTGTTTTTGTTTAGTGTTAAGTAATGAGGTTAAGCCATAATCAGGGATTTAACAGACTCATTACACCATCCTAAAAGAAGGATAATAGATGAGAATGTTTAAGCTGAGGAAAGCTCCTCAGCTTAATCCATGATTAGGGATTAAACCCATGACAAAACAAGTCTTTATTAGATGGATTTTAATTAGATAAATGGTATGATGGTGAAATGTTTTTTATGGTTTGTAAGACAACTTGAGGAGGACTTGTCCATTAACTTTAGGGTTAGTCCTTCTTAACCAATTAAGGAAGAATTAGAACCCTAATGCAAGGCCCAAGTTACAAGTGTGATGTCTTGATGATTATTAGATGGGTTAATTAAGAGATTTCAACACCTTAAGGGTCCAAGACTTAGGATTAAAGTTATACACTCCATCCTAAAAGAAGGATGCAGGCATGATCTTAATCACAAAGTCTTAAAGCCTTGAGGGTTTAGTCCCTGATTATGAGGTGAGAAGAGATGACTCAAGGAGAGACACAAAGGTAAAAACTATGGGGGAGACTAATCAAAACCCTAATTCATTATCATGCTTGGTTGGTCCTAATGTTTATGAGGCTTTCAAGAACAATCTTCAGATGAACCACCAGGAAGCAGATGAACAAGATCAAGAGAAGCAAAGTGACTTGCTTCATTCAAGAAGTCAAGTCACTTGAAGAAAGAAAGTGAGAGAAGGAAGAATGAGCAAGCTCAAACTCAAACACAAGTAAGAATGCAGCAAGGTATGCAAAATAAGATGAGAAGAAAAGTTATGAGAAGTGAAGGCAAATTCACTTCTCAAGTTTACTTACCACCTGAAATGTTAGAAAGAAATGCAATGCAATGCAAGATGAAATGAAATGACATGATGCTAGGCCAAACCAGAAGCATACACATGATGATTATGATGTTATGAAGTGCTGCAAACATGAGGCAAGACAATGGAGATGTTCATACAAGATTATGAATGCATATGATGCAAACTAAGGAGCATGAACAAGCATGAAATGTTATGAATCATACAAGACAAATGGCATGGCAAATGTGTAATGCAATGATCAATGATGCTTCATACATGTCTTAAGATGCCAAATGAACCACAAGAATGCACAATATGCAATGACAAGTCATGTTATGCAAGGAAATGCAAGAGGGATGCAAGAGAAGGCCCAAATTAGGGTTTACAAAGCAAACATCAAACACAAACTCAAAACAGAAGCAAACCCTAATATGAAAAATGGAAAATGGTACCTAAAGAAACCCTAGACCTATAATGAACCACTGCCCAAAGGGGAGCTCTCAACTCTCAACCAAACTCAAGATATGATTTTTGCAAGTCATTAGGGCTTTTTAGGGTTTGTAACAAAAGAAATGCCAATCAATTAGAAAATGCAAGATCAAATCATGGCCTTTTTATCCTTGAAAGTATATGTCAAATGGAGCACAATGCAAAAAGAAACAATGTCTTAACCTTCACCAAGAGGCAGAAATGAATTTTCAAACATATGACCAAAATAATGCATCAAAAATGATTTAATTCAATGAAAAATTCTTAAAATGCATCAAGATCAAAAAAGAAATTTGGTTTGAAGGTTGGACAATGTTTCTAAATGTCTTAGAACATTTCATGAATTTTTTTGTAATTTTTAAATACCTAAAAGTATTTTTAATTAATTAATTCTCATTAATCAATTAAAAATAATCTTTTAAATATTTAAAAATACTTTTTTAATGATAAAAAATAAAATAAAAATATTTTTGTGTCATAAAAATTAATAAAACCTTAAAGAAAAAGTTTCATAGTTTTTATGATTTTTTAGCTATTTTAAATAAATTATACAAATTAATTGAAAGAAAAATGAATAAAAATGAATTAAAACTGAAGTATGCAGGATGGATGGCCAGGATGCGTCCAGGGTTCAAAAGGGGTTGACTGCGCGCCAGAATGAGGGGCCAGGATTGCCTCAGATCAAATTAACTTAAATAATAATTAATTAGGCTAACACGTGGATTAGGGCATAAGTGAAATGATCTGGGCCGTCAGAATGGGAGGGAAGTCAACAAGTCAAGGGAATCGTACGCTCGAAATTCAAACTGGCATTAATCACTGGATTAAGCCCTAATTACATTCAGGTGGTCGGAGAAGACCTCCGGTCATCTTCTCCGGCCAGGGGGTCACCTGAAAATCTTCAAAACCTCCCAAAACGCAAAATAAATGAAAACTAAGCTATGGGAAATGATCCCCAACACCTCACGAACCAAACCCCTCTCTCAAAACAAATTTATCTAACCTAAACAAGCTGAATCGAAGAAAACAAATTCTAGGGTTCGTAAGCTTCAAACTGAAATTAAACTCTCAAAACGCAACCATTTTCAAAACCAATGGTACCAGAATGATCAGTAAGACATGTAGAGCAAGTTTGTAACAATCAAATTGATTTCTGGAAAAATTAATTTGGAGCTACCTGAGATTTGCAAACTTTGATTCTGGAACTTTCAGGCCTCTTCTCCTTGCTCAATCTGCTCCTCTTGGTTCCCCAAAGCTGCTTGAATGCTCAAATGGAACTTATATTTGTTGGATGATGAGTTTCGAAGAGAACTGCTTCTGCTCAGTCAACAATGGCAGATGAGTTCTTGGCACTCTCAGGCTGTGAAGAGGGGTTGTTTATGACCTATGAGGTGTGTTGAGAAGGTTTGTGGTGTTGGTTGATGTGTTTGTGAGCTTAGCTAAGAGTTTCGAATGAAGTTGCAGATTGAGGTGAGCTATGGCAGATGGGGATTCAGGGTGTTTTTGGCTTTGTTTCTTGGTGCTTTTTGTTCTATAGATCAAGGTGAGATGAATGGAGGCAAAGGTTTGGGTGTTTGCAGGCTGTGTAATCGAATTCGAAGGAAGTTGCAAGTTGGAAGGTTTTTGTGTAAGTTGTGAATGTGTTGGTTTCAGCCTTTGTTCTTGTCATGTTCCACTTGCAAAATGAAATGATAAACAATCCTGATTGGTTGGCTGATGTGACTTGTGCAGCTGTGATAGGTAGTTCACTTTTTGCTCAAAAACCACTTTATGTGTAAGAGAGGCATGGTGTTGATCTAGGCTTGGTACAAAGCTAGGGCTGGCGCAGCATGGTGTGGTGAGAGACTATGGAAGGTTCAGCAGCCAATGTTGCAAGTTGTGAGGAATGATCATGAGTGTTTTGCAACTTGTTGTACTTTTGGTTCACATGTGATCTTTTGGCCAACCAAGCATGAAATCATGGGAAAGCTTAGTCCAATTCTGATTTTATGGACTTAGAGAATGTTTACAAGATGGTTTGACATGAATTTGAGGCAGCAATTTGATTTGGTTCAAGACTTAGCAAAATTCCCACTTGGTGCATAACTTGAAAAACAATGATTTTTGGCAACTTTGCATGGCCATAACTTTTGATCCAAGAAGAGTTTGATCATGTTCTTGTACTTTTTGAAAAGGGAAAGATGAGATCTACAACTTTCATGACCAAAGTTTTTCCATTTGAAGCCTTTTTGGATCAAAAATCAAAGCTTGAAAATTGACCTAAAATGATGCATTCTTGAAAAGTCAACAAAACCCAAAAAGTCAACTTTTGCAAAAACCCTAAATTCTTGATTTCCATGAACTTCAAACTTCTTCCATGATCAAATAAAGATCATATACACTCAAAATGATGAAGATCACCCATTGGTTGGGTCATTGGGGGCCTCAGATGCCCTGATTTTGCACTGACTTGTCTGAAAAGTCAACTCTTGATCAGATGACTTCCCCATGGAATTTCTTCATGAAAATTGATATGCATACTCCCTATACCATATAGAGACCAATGGAAACAAGAATGACCAAAAAAATTGGAGTTATGGCCTCTGAAACCAAAACCCTAATTTTCAGTCAACTGTGCAGTTCATCCTGGCTCTGCACCCACTCAAACCCTAGTTCTTGTGATCCCTCTGCAATTTTGACTTTGTGAGGATGTAACATGATATAAGAACACACATGGACCCCTTTGAGTTGATTAGTGGCCTTTGGAATGGCTCAAGATGCCCTGAGGTTGCTCAGATCACAAACCCTAGGTGCAGATGCCTTAGAAACTATCCAGTGAATCAAAAATGTACTATGAGATGATGTGCTTGTGTTTATGCATATGAGATGATCACAAGTCATGTGTGAATGGGTGAGGGCAAATTTGGGGTGTTTACAGCTGCCCCTATTCAAACATGAGTTAGCTGTGCAGGGTGTAAGCGACGGCTTAACAGGCAAACAAGATAACTTGTGGTTGAATACCAAAGACAGTCCAAAATTTGCACTCACAGAAATGAAGAAGAAAAGGGATATAGATTGTAAAAGCAAATAAAGTATATTGTAAAGTGTAAGCGACGGAGGACGACCGTCGAGCAGAGGACGACTGCTGGGTAAAGTGGTATGTGAAGCAAAGCGATGACGGGGACGGCTGACATGCTGGTAAAGTGTGTAAAACAATGACGGGGACGGCCGACATGCTGGGGATAAAAGGTAAAGCTAAGACGGGGACGGCCGACTAGCTGGGGAAAATAGAATATTATGATCGGGGCCTGCCTGCAAGACTCAGTGAAGAGACAGCTGATAGATCTGCTTCAAGAGTATGTTGATGTGTTTGCTTGGTCCTACCAAGATATGCCAGGGTTGGATACCGATATTGTTGTGCATAAGCTGCCTTTGAGGGAAGAATGCCCACCAGTCAAACAGAAGTTGCGCCGAACTCGCCCAGACATGGCTATGAAAATCAAGGAAGAGGTACAAAAGCAATGGGACGCCGGGTTTCTTGCTGTAACTAGCTATCCACCGTGGGTTGCTAATATTGTGCCTGTGCCTAAGAAGGATGGCAAAGTAAGAATGTGTGTTGACTACCGGGATCTGAACAGAGCCAGCCCGAAAGATGACTTCCCATTACCTCACATTGATGTATTGGTGGATAACACGGCTCAGTTCTCGGTATTCTCCTTCATGGATGGATTTTCGGGCTACAATCAGATCAAGATGTCACCTGAGGACATGGAGAAGACAACATTCATCACACCTTGGGGCACTTTCTGTTATAAAGTGATGCCATTCGGACTGAAGAATGCTGGTGCAACGTATCAACGGGCTATGGTGACATTGTTTCACGACATGATCCACAAAGAAATAGAATGTTACGTGGATGATATGATCGCCAAGTCCCTTACAGAAGAAGATCACCTGTTAAATCTGCTCAAGTTATTCAAGCGTCTGAGGAAATACCAACTGAAGCTGAACCCCAACAAATGCACATTCGGGGTGCGATCCGGTAAGCTGCTGGGCTTTATTGTAAGCGAGAAGGGGATTGAGGTTGACCCAGATAAAGTCAAGGCTATACAAGAAATGCCTGCACCGAAAACTGAGAAAGAAGTTTGAGGGTTCTTAGGTCGATTGAACTACATTTCACGGTTCATATCTCACCTTACAGCAACTTGTGAACCCTTATTCAAGCTGTTAAGAAAGGAGCAAACGGTCAGGTGGAACGAAGACTGCCAGAAGGCTTTTGACAAGATCAAGGAATATCTACAAGAACCTCCAATCCTTATGCCTCCAGTTGAAGGAAGACCTCTAATAATGTACTTGACAGTATTAGAAGAGTCAATGGGGTGTGTGTTGGGCCAGCATGACGAGTCTGGTCGAAAAGAGTATGCAATATACTACCTAAGCAAAAAGTTTACCGACTGTGAACAACGTTATTCACTGCTCGAGAAAACTTGCTGTGCTTTAGCGTGGGCTGCTCGCCGACTGAGACAGTATATGCTGACCCACACTACCTTATTGATCTCAAAGATGGACCCAGTTAAGTACATATTTGAGAAGCCAGCTCTTACCGGACGGGTTGCAAGATGGCAGATGATGCTCACAGAATACGACATACAGTACACTTCTCAGAAAGCCATCAAGGGCAGTGTACTATCTGAATATCTTGCTGAGCAACCCATTGATGACTACCAGCCTATGAGGTTCGACTTCCCCGATGAAGACATCATGTTCATTAAAGCAAAAGATCACGAAGAGCCTATTCACACTGAAGGGCCTGACCCAGAAGAAGAATGGACTATGATGTTTGATGGGGCTGTTAATATGAATGGCCGTGGTGTTGGTGCAGTACTCATTACACCCGAAGGAGTTCACATGCCTTTCTCGGCAAAGCTCACTTTCAACTGCACTAACAACGAAGCTGAATACGAAGCTTGCATTATGGGTCTTGAGGAAGCCATTGACCTCAGGATCAAGACATTGACCGTATTCGGAGATTCAGCTTTGGTAGTCAATCAGACCAACGGAAAATGGTACACACACCAAGACCATCTGATACCTTACAGGGACTATACAAGAAGGTTACTGACTTTCTTTACAACAGTCAAACTTGAGTATATCCCTCGGGACGAGAATCAGTTTGCAGATGCCTTGGCTACCATTTCGTCCATGATCAAAGTTCAGACTGCCAACTTTGTGCCTCAGATTGCAGTATCGAGACTTGACAGACCAGCATATGTATTTGCAGCAGATGTTGTCAAGGATGACAAGCCTTGGTTTCATGACATCAAGTGCTTCTTGGAGGATCAAACATACCCATCTGGGGCATCTTCCAATGATAAGAAGACTTTGAGGAGGCTCGCTGGAAGTTTCTTTCTGAACACTGATGGATCTTTATACAAGAGGAACTTTGACATGGTACTCCTCAGATGTGTTGACAAGACGGAAGCAGACCGACTGATGCATGAAGTGCATGAAGGCTCTTTTGGTACCCATGCTGGAGGGCATGCAATGGCTAAGAAGTTGTTAAGATCAGGCTATTATTGGATCACAATGGATGCAGACTGTTGTGCTTATGCCAGAAAATGTCACAAATGCCAGATCTATGCAGATAAAGTGCATGTGCCTCATACTCGTCCGTATCTTGTATACACCATCACTCCTATCCCCAGCAGAGTCGCCAAGCTGTCGCTCCCGACAAATGAAAATGGATCAAATGAAGGTACAGACGCGAACGGTCGGCGAGGGGAACAGTGAGGACACACAGCCGTGAACTCACTGGAGGATGAATAGAGTCGCCAGCTAGGCATTTTTATCCCGGAGGAAAGGTAATGCTGCATAGACCTAGAAAAAGAAGGATAAGACGGTTTGCGAACCAGAGAGACTGAGAAAGGGGGTTGGTTACAACCTGGGAAGGTATTAGCACCCAGATTGTCCGCCGTACTCGACGGGATCCACGCTTAAAAGATTTGTGTTTTAAAGGGGTAGTGTCAGTGCAATCTATGTGTAAAATAGCTGGAAAAGAATGTACAGGTGTCAGTGTATAGTGTATAAGTGATATGAAGTATGAGAGTGTCAGTGTAAGAACAGAATGAAATGCTCAAGATCATGAGGCTAAAGAATGAAGCTGGAAAGAGGGGGAATATACAGAGACTTTTGTTCGATAACTGTTAAGTTATGCCTACGTATCCTCTCGTGCAATGAGGAAGTCAGAACACCGTAGTTCGACCCAAAGAGACTGAAAGGAGAATTGACTTGTGAACTGCTTACTTATCAATGCTCAAGTGTGTGACCTGTCTGGCTCAGGTGCTTACTGTCTTGCATTAGACGGAAGAAGCTAGTTCTCGTTTGTGAGTGAAGATGATGAGAAAAGAATCCCGGAGGAGACGATTATTGTTTGTTTTGAGTTTTCAGTCTTTTATTGCTTTTAAGAATTTGTCATAAGTTAATGAGCTTAAGCCTAAACCAATGGGTTAGTAAACTCATCACATCTTCCCTCTGATTAGGGGTAATGAGAATTACCTTAAGTGTGAAGTCAGATTCTCACACTTAATCACCTTTGATGTAGGGTTAAGATCATTAACCTACTTGTTGATTATTTAGATGTTTTTGGTGTTTTTGTTTAGTGTTAAGTAATGAGGTTAAGCCATAATCAGGGATTTAACAGACTCATTACACCATCCTAAAAGAAGGATAATAGATGAGAATGTTTAAGCTGAGGAAAGCTCCTCAGCTTAATCCATGATTAGGGATTAAACCCATGACAAAACAAGTCTTTATTAGATGGATTTTAATTAGATAAATGGTATGATGGTGAAATGTTTTTTATGGTTTGTAAGACAACTTGAGGAGGACTTGTCCATTAACTTTAGGGTTAGTCCTTCTTAACCAATTAAGGAAGAATTAGAACCCTAATGCAAGGCCCAAGTTACAAGTGTGATGTCTTGATGATTATTAGATGGGTTAATTAAGAGATTTCAACACCTTAAGGGTCCAAGACTTAGGATTAAAGTTATACACTCCATCCTAAAAGAAGGATGCAGGCATGATCTTAATCACAAAGTCTTAAAGCCTTGAGGGTTTAGTCCCTGATTATGAGGTGAGAAGAGATGACTCAAGGAGAGACACAAAGGTAAAAACTATGGGGGAGACTAATCAAAACCCTAATTCATTATCATGCTTGGTTGGTCCTAATGTTTATGAGGCTTTCAAGAACAATCTTCAGATGAACCACCAGGAAGCAGATGAACAAGATCAAGAGAAGCAAAGTGACTTGCTTCATTCAAGAAGTCAAGTCACTTGAAGAAAGAAAGTGAGAGAAGGAAGAATGAGCAAGCTCAAACTCAAACACAAGTAAGAATGCAGCAAGGTATGCAAAATAAGATGAGAAGAAAAGTTATGAGAAGTGAAGGCAAATTCACTTCTCAAGTTTACTTACCACCTGAAATGTTAGAAAGAAATGCAATGCAATGCAAGATGAAATGAAATGACATGATGCTAGGCCAAACCAGAAGCATACACATGATGATTATGATGTTATGAAGTGCTGCAAACATGAGGCAAGACAATGGAGATGTTCATACAAGATTATGAATGCATATGATGCAAACTAAGGAGCATGAACAAGCATGAAATGTTATGAATCATACAAGACAAATGGCATGGCAAATGTGTAATGCAATGATCAATGATGCTTCATACATGTCTTAAGATGCCAAATGAACCACAAGAATGCACAATATGCAATGACAAGTCATGTTATGCAAGGAAATGCAAGAGGGATGCAAGAGAAGGCCCAAATTAGGGTTTACAAAGCAAACATCAAACACAAACTCAAAACAGAAGCAAACCCTAATATGAAAAATGGAAAATGGTACCTAAAGAAACCCTAGACCTATAATGAACCACTGCCCAAAGGGGAGCTCTCAACTCTCAACCAAACTCAAGATATGATTTTTGCAAGTCATTAGGGCTTTTTAGGGTTTGTAACAAAAGAAATGCCAATCAATTAGAAAATGCAAGATCAAATCATGGCCTTTTTATCCTTGAAAGTATATGTCAAATGGAGCACAATGCAAAAAGAAACAATGTCTTAACCTTCACCAAGAGGCAGAAATGAATTTTCAAACATATGACCAAAATAATGCATCAAAAATGATTTAATTCAATGAAAAATTCTTAAAATGCATCAAGATCAAAAAAGAAATTTGGTTTGAAGGTTGGACAATGTTTCTAAATGTCTTAGAACATTTCATGAATTTTTTTGTAATTTTTAAATACCTAAAAGTATTTTTAATTAATTAATTCTCATTAATCAATTAAAAATAATCTTTTAAATATTTAAAAATACTTTTTTAATGATAAAAAATAAAATAAAAATATTTTTGTGTCATAAAAATTAATAAAACCTTAAAGAAAAAGTTTCATAGTTTTTATGATTTTTTAGCTATTTTAAATAAATTATACAAATTAATTGAAAGAAAAATGAATAAAAATGAATTAAAACTGAAGTATGCAGGATGGATGGCCAGGATGCGTCCAGGGTTCAAAAGGGGTTGACTGCGCGCCAGAATGAGGGGCCAGGATTGCCTCAGATCAAATTAACTTAAATAATAATTAATTAGGCTAACACGTGGATTAGGGCATAAGTGAAATGATCTGGGCCGTCAGAATGGGAGGGAAGTCAACAAGTCAAGGGAATCGTACGCTCGAAATTCAAACTGGCATTAATCACTGGATTAAGCCCTAATTACATTCAGGTGGTCGGAGAAGACCTCCGGTCATCTTCTCCGGCCAGGGGGTCACCTGAAAATCTTCAAAACCTCCCAAAACGCAAAATAAATGAAAACTAAGCTATGGGAAATGATCCCCAACACCTCACGAACCAAACCCCTCTCTCAAAACAAATTTATCTAACCTAAACAAGCTGAATCGAAGAAAACAAATTCTAGGGTTCGTAAGCTTCAAACTGAAATTAAACTCTCAAAACGCAACCATTTTCAAAACCAATGGTACCAGAATGATCAGTAAGACATGTAGAGCAAGTTTGTAACAATCAAATTGATTTCTGGAAAAATTAATTTGGAGCTACCTGAGATTTGCAAACTTTGATTCTGGAACTTTCAGGCCTCTTCTCCTTGCTCAATCTGCTCCTCTTGGTTCCCCAAAGCTGCTTGAATGCTCAAATGGAACTTATATTTGTTGGATGATGAGTTTCGAAGAGAACTGCTTCTGCTCAGTCAACAATGGCAGATGAGTTCTTGGCACTCTCAGGCTGTGAAGAGGGGTTGTTTATGACCTATGAGGTGTGTTGAGAAGGTTTGTGGTGTTGGTTGATGTGTTTGTGAGCTTAGCTAAGAGTTTCGAATGAAGTTGCAGATTGAGGTGAGCTATGGCAGATGGGGATTCAGGGTGTTTTTGGCTTTGTTTCTTGGTGCTTTTTGTTCTATAGATCAAGGTGAGATGAATGGAGGCAAAGGTTTGGGTGTTTGCAGGCTGTGTAATCGAATTCGAAGGAAGTTGCAAGTTGGAAGGTTTTTGTGTAAGTTGTGAATGTGTTGGTTTCAGCCTTTGTTCTTGTCATGTTCCACTTGCAAAATGAAATGATAAACAATCCTGATTGGTTGGCTGATGTGACTTGTGCAGCTGTGATAGGTAGTTCACTTTTTGCTCAAAAACCACTTTATGTGTAAGAGAGGCATGGTGTTGATCTAGGCTTGGTACAAAGCTAGGGCTGGCGCAGCATGGTGTGGTGAGAGACTATGGAAGGTTCAGCAGCCAATGTTGCAAGTTGTGAGGAATGATCATGAGTGTTTTGCAACTTGTTGTACTTTTGGTTCACATGTGATCTTTTGGCCAACCAAGCATGAAATCATGGGAAAGCTTAGTCCAATTCTGATTTTATGGACTTAGAGAATGTTTACAAGATGGTTTGACATGAATTTGAGGCAGCAATTTGATTTGGTTCAAGACTTAGCAAAATTCCCACTTGGTGCATAACTTGAAAAACAATGATTTTTGGCAACTTTGCATGGCCATAACTTTTGATCCAAGAAGAGTTTGATCATGTTCTTGTACTTTTTGAAAAGGGAAAGATGAGATCTACAACTTTCATGACCAAAGTTTTTCCATTTGAAGCCTTTTTGGATCAAAAATCAAAGCTTGAAAATTGACCTAAAATGATGCATTCTTGAAAAGTCAACAAAACCCAAAAAGTCAACTTTTGCAAAAACCCTAAATTCTTGATTTCCATGAACTTCAAACTTCTTCCATGATCAAATAAAGATCATATACACTCAAAATGATGAAGATCACCCATTGGTTGGGTCATTGGGGGCCTCAGATGCCCTGATTTTGCACTGACTTGTCTGAAAAGTCAACTCTTGATCAGATGACTTACCCATGGAATTTCTTCATGAAAATTGATATGCATACTCCCTATACCATATAGAGACCAATGGAAACAAGAATGACCAAAAAAATTGGAGTTATGGCCTCTGAAACCAAAACCCTAATTTTCAGTCAACTGTGCAGTTCATCCTGGCTCTGCACCCACTCAAACCCTAGTTCTTGTGATCCCTCTGCAATTTTGACTTTGTGAGGATGTAACATGATATAAGAACACACATGGACCCCTTTGAGTTGATTAGTGGCCTTTGGAATGGCTCAAGATGCCCTGAGGTTGCTCAGATCACAAACCCTAGGTGCAGATGCCTTAGAAACTATCCAGTGAATCAAAAATGTACTATGAGATGATGTGCTTGTGTTTATGCATATGAGATGATCACAAGTCATGTGTGAATGGGTGAGGGCAAATTTGGGGTGTTTACACCAGCATCCCGCTACTCATCCGGGCGCGAATGGCGAATTTTGATGTGAGAAGAATCTTGGTGGACCAAGGCAGCTCCTGCGACATTAAGTACTCCAGTTAAACGAAACACACCTGACTCCGTACGTCGGATCAGACTTGCAAGGTTTCAACGGGGAAGTCTCTCGACCATGGGGTTACGTCGACCTGTTTGTCACCTTCGGAGCAGCCGAAACAGCCATGAAGGTCCGAGTCCAATTCCTAGTCGTGGACTGCCCGTCGTTATACCAGTGCATTCTGGGACGACCGACACTAGCCGAGCTAATCGCCGTTCCATCCACCGTCCACCCGAAGATGAAGTACTATACTACTTCGGGCAAGGTTGCCACAATGCACGGGGACGTCGATGCTGCTCGTCGGTGCTTCGAAGCAGCATCTAAAGGTCTTAGCTCGATATCTTACCAACCAAACCCTTCAGCATTCACTTCACCGGATGTTCCACAAACATCCAGGGCCTTCCCTCAGGTAGACTCAATCGACCTGGACTGCAGGTTCTCAGACGATAACGAGGGCATCCAGAAGCCAACAGATCCACTATCCCGACCAGTCCCAGACGGAGAGTTCGAGCTGATTCCCCTGGGAGATGACCCAACCCAATGCATTAAGATCGGAGCACATATGCCCGACCTGGAAAAACGATAGTTGGAAGCTTGCCTCGAAGGGAACGCAGATCTGTTTGCCTGGAGCGCCGCAGATATGCCAGGACTCAACCCTGAGACAGCCTGCCATCACCTCTCCATCGACCCAACACACAAGGCGGTCGCCCAACGCAGGAGAAAGCAGTCGACCGAAAAAACTGAAGCAGCTGAATCTGCTGTAAAAGACCTCCTAGAGGCAAAATTTGTAACTGAGGCCAGGTACACAACCTGGCTCTCAAATGTTGTACTTGTGAAAAAATCTAATGGAAAGTGGAGAATGTGTGTTGATTATACTGATCTCAACCGGGCGTGCCCGAAAGACGCATACCCTTTACCTAACATTGATGAATTGGTCGACAATTCGTCCGGCTTCAAACTATTGTCCTTCATGGACGCCTACTCAGGGTACAATCAAATACCCATGGCCGTGTACGACAAAAAAATACACGGCCTTTATGACCGAATCGGGCAACTACTATTATAACGTCATGCCCTTCGGTCTGAAAAACACAGGCGCGACTTATCAGCGCATGATGAATAAGGTATTCCGGGCAGAAATCAGGGATATGTTCGAAGTATATATGGACGACATGATCGTCAAATCCCAACAAGAAACGGACCACGCGTCCCACTTACGAAAAGTGTTCGATCAGGCACGAAAATGCAAAATGTGTTTCAATCCCGAGAAATGCACATTTGGGGTCCGGGCAGGGAAATTCCTCGGATTCTATTTGACCGAACGAGGCATCGAAGCCAATCCCGAAAAATGTCGGGCATTCGCAGAACTTCCAACTCCTACTTCTAAAAAATCCATACAATCACTAAATGGGGTCCTCACTTCCCTCGCTCGGTTCGTAGCAAAATCCGCTCAACACGCTCTCCCATTTTACAAGCTCCTCCACAAAGAGGCCACTTTCGAATGGACAAAGGAGTGCAAGCTAGCGTTGTCCCACCTGAAGAAGGCACTAAGTGAACCCCCAGTTTTGTCCAGACCTGAAGAAGGGGAGATACTTTATCTCTATCTTGCCGTTGCGAACGAAGCAGTGAGCGCGGCCCTCATACGCGACTTACCCGAGGGACAGAAGCCTGTTTATTTTACGAGCAAGGCACTCCATGGCCCGGAAATTCGGTACCTCCAGGTAGAAAAGGTGGCCCTGCCCCTCCTTTTCGCAGCTAGGAGGCTACGCCATTATTTCTTGGCCCACACCATCATCGTAAGAACCGATCAACCCATAAGACAATTGCTCGGTCGACCAGACATGGCCGGGCGAATTTTAAAATGGTCGTTGGAACTATCCGAATTCGACATCAAATTCGAGGGAAGACAAGCTCTCAAAGCTCAAGCACTGGCCAACTTCGTAGCAGAACTCACTTTCACTGAGCAGGAGCCAAAATCTTCCTCCAGATGGACTGTTTTCGTGGATGGGGCATCCGGCCCAGCGGGTAGTGGAGCTAGGGTTATTCTGGAGAACGAGGAAGGGAACATCATCGAAGTATCCTTAACCTTATCTTTCCCCACTTCCAACAACTAGGTGGAATACGAGGCCTTCCTGGCGGGCATACAGCTCGCGACCGACTTGGAGGAAAAGGAAATCACAATCTGCACGGATTCTCAGCTGGTCGCTAGCCAAGTCCGAGGAGACTTTCAAGCCAAAAACATTAATATGGCCGAATACCTGGCCCTCGTAAAAGGCGAACTAAAGCGATTCAGAAGCGTGGAAGTCAAACACGTCCCGCGAGAGAACAATACCCGGGCCGACATCCTTTCCAAGTTAGCAAGCACTAAAAGGAAGGGAAACAACAAATCCGTCATACAGAAAACGCTTCCCCAACCAAGCATTGGGCAATCATCAATACACCTAGACGTTAATCTCGTGGGCGACACGAACTGCTGGATGACCCCAGTGTTTAACTACCTAACTAAAGGAGAGTTACCGTCCGACCCAAAAACGGCCAGCACAATACGACGAAGATCATGCTCATATTCCCTAGTGGGTGGACGTATGTATCGTCGGGGATTCTCTACACCTCTCCTCAGGTGTGTGGAAGAAGAGAATATCCCACACGTGCTAAGAGAAGTCCATGAAGGAATTAATGCGCAACATCCAGGCGGACGGTCGTTGGCCCGAAAGATTCTTCGAGCAGGATACTATTGGCCAACACTCCAACACGACGCAAAGGAGCACGTGAAAAGGTGCGACAAGTGCCAACGACACGGGGACATACACGTAGCACCCCCATCCGAGCTAAAATCACTATCATCACCTTGGTCATTCGCATGGTGGGGGATGGATATCTTAGGACCATTCGTCGTCGGAACCGGCCAAAATAAATACTTAATCGTAGGCGTCGACTATTTCACCAAGTGGATAGAAGCTGAGGCCTTAGCCAAAATTACTGCACTCAACATACTACGTTTCTTCAAGAGGAACATCCTCGCCCGGTTCGGGGTACCGCTCGCCATTGTGACCGACAACGGCACTCAGTTTACAAATAAACATTTCAAAGAGTTTGTTGCATCAATAGGAACGAAACAACACTTCGCTTCGGTGGAGCACCCCCAAACTAACGGGCAAGCAGAGGCCGCGAATAGGGTAATCCTAAGAGGCTTGAAACAAAGACTGGACGAACACAAGAAACACTGGGTCGAAGAGTTACACAGTGTGTTGTGGGCATATAGGACCACCCCCCACTCAACAACTGGGGAATCCCCATTCCAATTGGCGTATGGGACCGAGGCAGTGATCCCTATCAAAATGCACGTCCTATCCAGACGCACAAAGTCCCCAATGGACCAGGACACCAACTCCGAGGCTTTGAGGGACGAGCTTGAACTGGTCGAGGAAGTTCGATCAGAAGCTGCTCTCTGGGAGACCGTTCTCAAACAAAAAATAGTCGCTCGATACGATTCTAAAGTCATAAGACGAACGTTCGAGGTAGGCAGTCTTGTTCTCAGAAGAAATCACAGGGACCCCCGCGAGGGAAAGTTTACACCCAATTGGGAGGGCCCATATCGCGTCCGGGCAAAAACCAAAAACGGAGCCTATTATTTAGAAAATCTACACGGGGAAGAGCTTGCTCGGCCATGGAACGCCGAGAAGCTCAAGAAATATTACAGCTAACTCACAAAGTCACCTTGCTCAACTCTCAAGCGAGGAGCAATAGGACTGACTAAGAACTGCGTACCCAGGTACACGCACGACAGCCCAAAAATAACATGATCATCAGGATCTCCCTCAAAGGGAAGGAGAAACTTGTCGCACGGGAGGATACTTAAACGAGTCTGACGTCGCCTAAGTACCATGACTAGGCAGAACCTCAGCTCGCGATGGGACGTTCAAGCCACGGAATCCGGGCCATTACCTTGGCCCGGGCACCGACCCGGAGTAAAACTCTAAAATCTGATTGGTTCCCCAAACTAATAGATAACAAACACACCCCGTATACATTCGATCATATCCAATTAGTGCAAAAATGCACGACAAACACTTAGCATTTGAAATATAAAGAAAACAGTCCTCCGACGGACGAGCAATTGAACAGTAAATATAGTGAAACAAACGAGCATTAATAACATCAATTTTTGATACAAAAATGCGACCTCGATGGGCCGACTTGTTCATAGTTACTTACAAAGGGGACCATGCCCCCAAAAAGAAACAAAATAAATTACAAGGCACGCATGCCAAGAACTAACTATCTTCACCATCAGGTCGACCCTCCCCTTGTCGAGCCTCGCCCTGGTCCGGCTGCACTTCGGGTTGACCAGGATGAACAGTCGCCCCAGGTTGCGAATCCTCCATAACCAAGTCAGAGGGAACCACAATCTGGCCATCCTCGACTTTGTAGAGGTAGCTGATCCGACTGATGTCCAAAGCCAAGTCAGGATGAAGAGCCCTTATCTGGTCCATAGCATTCTGGAAACTGAGCTCAGTCGACGAGTTCAGATCTTCCATATCCTAGTCGATCCGAGCAAGGAAATGAGCCCTAGTCACCATGCTCTTGGTTTCAGCATATTCATCCTCCTACGGGCAGAAGGCATCCTTCAACCTCTTGTTTTGCTCCAAAGCTCTCCTCTTGTCGACCTCCAGTTTAGCAATAATGTTGCCCCTCTCGGTCAGCTCCTTAGCTGCTCCTTCAGCTTCACAATCTCCCTCTCCTGCCCAGGATTTCCTTCAGCCGTCTGCCAGGCCATCGACAAGACCCGCATGACGGCACTTGCGTCATGGGCCAGAGACAGTCGCCGGGCAGGACGATCCATAGCTTCTAAGTACAGGGAATCGACACGGTCTACCTCCATGCTCGCCCCTTCGACAAAATTACGTTTCACGAAGCACGGAGGCAGCGCATGCTTCAGCTTGGGAGGAGCGTTGGCCGTCAGGTCCACAATCGCTGCAGACTTATGCTTTTTCATCAGAGACCCGGTTGAAGCGCTCGAAGAACCCTGGACCAAGGGACCCAACCCAGATTCACTGGTTTCGGTCAGCTTAGTCTGCACGACCCTCGATCTCTTCTTCTGCTGCTGTTGACGCAAGCGTTCTTGTATTTTGTAGAGCGGGTTTGACAGGGAGCCTGAAAAAGGAAAAATAAAATTAGATTAATCATGGACGACAGGATAATATAAAAGATATGACAAACAAAAGTAAAACAGATACCAAAAAACTCGGACACTTCCTGCCCGGTATTGCACGCCAGCAAATCTGTGACGTAGATCAAGGGACACTCCACAACTTCCCCCCCATCTTGATCCAGCATAACTTTCCCTTCTCCGTCCAGCAGGGGAGTCGGGGTAAAAGACGCTATCAACTTCCTAAAGGCCTCGAAACTGGCCGCGTCATCCTCGTTCAAAGAGTCCCCCACCTGGACGAACTCACTAACCGACCTCTCGTAGTTGGTGTAACTCCAAGAGAAGGGGAATAACCAAAGCCTCCTCGGAATCACATGCCCTTGGTCGTCAAGCTTGGTCTCATCATTCTCGTCGGTATCTATCCCTAGAAAGCTCAACGCCTTCACAGCCTCCGCGCTCGCGGGCTTGATCAGAAAATAGTCCGTCTTGAAAGCCCGGATGGACTCTGAGTGAGCCTTGAAATTTTTTTTCCTCTGTTTAAAAGAGACGAACCCCTTCCGATCAGTCCCTCGCCCAACTTGACGCTGCAGGGAGAACAAACGGAAGAACAGAGGGAGCGTGGCACCAACACCCAGATGGGCACACGTCACCTCAAACGCCTTCAGAAACGCGTATGAGTTAGGATGTAGTTGAGACGGAGCAACACCCAGATGCCCGAGCACAGCACATACCAAGTCACTGAAGGGCAAAGTTACCCCCAGGACCGAAATCGCGTACTCATACATAGAGAACGTTCGACCTCCAAAATCCGAGAAGATGCGGTCATCATCCCCTGGGAAAGTTACAACCCAGTCAGTAGGGTCGCCAACAATGGGCAGCGGCTCCGCGCGAGGCCTTGAGAACGAGGACACTTTGTCCAGCAGATCCTGTACCACCCATTCTTCGGGCGAGGTCCTTATCTCTTCAAGGCATCGTGGCGAGTCTGTTGAAGCTCCTTCTTCCATAGTGCTCGCATACGAGTCTCCCGAAGAACTCCCGGAGTCGGAGGGGTCTGACGCAGAAGATCTAGAGTCTTCCGAGGACGTCTCTTCCGAGGAAACCTCCAACGGGTCCATGAGCGAGTTTTCACCTGAAAAGCAGAGGAAAGGCGTCAGTGAATTCGATTAAGAATATCAAATCCACCCTTCCACCGCTCGACAAGTGAAAGGGTGTGCATCAACCCAGGAATAAGGTCCCGAGCTATAGCCCTGGCTGACCATCGCTCAAAGCGATGGCTAACGCCCAACATCAGAAATTACGGAATCTAATCCTAAATACTTATCAAATCCCAAGTCAAGGTTGACCAACACCTACGTCGACCATGAGCTAGGGTTTATAGCCGACCAACAACGGTGGTAGAAATTCTAGGGCTTACCGGTTCTAATCTAAAACTACCGTTAAAACTACCATAAACCACATGCATTTCTAAGATATCTAGCCTATAACTACCGTAAACACATAAAGAAGCCGTACCTTGTGCTTGAGAAGCCATTTATAGAAGAAGTAAAGTCTAGAATCGGTGGTCGATAGTAGGATGCGGTGGTCGACGGCGGTGAATGGAGGTTGATAAACGAGCAAGACGTCGGAGAAGAAGATGAAGCAAAAAAGCTTAAAATAAAGCCTTGGAATCCTATTTATAGGGAAGGAAACACGTGCAGACGCGCGTGACCCCTACCCCTAGCCAATTATTACCTACGCACTAGCCCCTAGGCTAGTCGTCAGATCATTAATAGGCGCGAATTCCCAAATATTCCAACTTTTCATTTCATATTCTCCTGTCGAGCAACGTACCAACTGCTCGCCCATCGAAGATCGACAACGTGAAATTCCTGGCCCGAATACTACACGTCCTTGAGCACGAAACCGTTACTAAGTCACTGCTCCTCCGCACGAGCAATGACTTGGGGGGCTCCTGTTCTGGGCAGGCCCAATTCCCATAATTGGGCCAAGCAAACCAACTTGGCAGAAGTGCTCGACGTCGAGCAACGTCAAGTATAGTGGTATCTGTCGAACAAGAGCGTACCGACCAAGACAAAGCCCTCCAACGGCTAGTTTTGACTGTTACCTAGCTTTACGGATTCCACGATCTGTGCCCAACGGTATGGACCAATAATCTTCCTTGTAGTCCCTTATATAAACCCTCTCATTTGAGAGGGTCAGGTATTCAATTCTCTGACCTTAATTCTTGTACTTGCTCACCCTTTGCTCAGTGTCTTACTTCAGCATCGGAGTGCCTTGCAGGTACACCCCCTCCTCTCCTCACCAACCGTCTTTCAACAACGCTCGAAGCCAGCCGTATCGGATCCTGATCTCCAAGTAAGATCACGTATGATTGAGCATGATGCGAATGATCATGATATGCAAATGCTGACTCTAGGGAGACGAAGAGTTTTGACAAAACAGGGGAGAGCAGGATCTCTACGCCAATACTTAGACGAGCAATAAGAAAGATGCTGGGGGATTTCTTTGAAATTTGGAAATCGATGTTTGGTCCAAGGATCCATCCAAGAGTGCTACCAGCTTTTAATCCTCTATGGGGATTTCTGTAATAATTGCATAAGAGTGTTGCTGCAAGCCAGAGGTTTTTTTTTTAGAAGACAGAAAATCTTTTAATCTTTCTAAAGTCAAACAAATTTGAATGTTTTCCAGTATGTTTTCAAAAACTGTTTTTAAAATTTTTGTTGTTGTCATTTTCAGAGTTAAATTGTAATTCAGTAAAGACATTTTGCATAACAAAGAAAATAAGAAGCTGAAAGACAAAGTTTGAAGGCAAAGGTTGTATTTCATTCAAGAATGGTAGCTTGCCAATAGAAAAATCTCCATGGGAAATTACAATTTGAAAATGGCAATGGGGAAAGGTCTACATTGAATCCAACGACCCATATAATTCCTAATAACTAAGACCGCCCAAAGCCATTGCTTCTGACAAGAGCAACTGGATTGGTCTTCAAGTAAATGACCTTCGATGATGGTAAACACTATCTGATACAGTCAAATGTCTTTGTCCCTAATTTTTTCCTGGACCGCCCTTTCAGGTTTTCAATCCACCGGGACGCTCTTTTTTGCCTAAGCCTCCCTTTCGGGTTTTCAACTTAGCGAGCTCTATTTTTTTATTTTTATCCCTAACTTTTGCCTGGATCTCCTTCATAGGTTATGATCCACCGGGATACACATTTTTGCATAGGTCGCCATTTCTGGTTTTTGACCCATCGGGCTTTATTTAGGCATAATATATTTTGACTGCATCAGAATTCACCGGGTGTTTAAGCTGTTCTCCATCCATAGTTGTGAGGATTAGGGAACCTCTGGAGAATGACACCTTCATAACATACGGGCCTTCATAGTTAGGACTCCACTTTCCACGCATGTCTTTGTGGACTGGCAAGATTTTCTTGAGTACAAGGTCTCCTTCTTTGAATTCTCGGAGACGGACTTTCTTGTCAAATGCTCTCTTGATGCGCTTCTGGTACAATTGGCCATGACACATGGCGGTCATTCTCTTCTCATCAATGAGGTTCAGTTGATCATATCTGTTCTGGACCCACTCAGCTTCCTCCAGTTTAGTCTCCATCAAGATCCTTAAATATGGTATCTCTACTTCAATAGGGAGAACTGCATCCATCCTATATACCAGAGAAAAAGGGGTTGCCCCTGTTGAAGTGCGAACTGATGTTCTGTATCCGTGTAAAGCATATGGAAACATCTCGTGCCAATCTTTGTAAGTCTTCACTATCTTTTGCAGAATCTTCTTTATGTTCTTGTTCACAGCTTCAACGGCTCCATTCATCTTCGGGCGATACGGAGAAGAGTTATGGTGTTCAATCTTGAATGTCTCACACAACTCTTTCATTGTCTTGTTGTTCAAATTGGTCCCATTATCTGTGATGATTCGGCTTAGGATCCCATAGCGGCAGATAATTTGGTTCTTGATGAAACGGGCAACTACTTGCTTTGTCACATTAGCGTAGGAAGCCGTTTCTACCCACTTGGCAAAGTAATCGATTGCAACCAAGATAAACCGATGACCATTGGAAGCTTTAGGCTCAATTGCCCCTATCATGTCAATGCCCCACATTGAGAAAGGCCAAGGTGATGACAGAACATTCAAAAGGGTCGGAGGTACGTGCACCTTGTCGGCATAAATCTGGCATTTATGACAATTCCTGGCATATTTGAAATAATTTGATTCCATGGTCAACCAGAAGTATCCAGATCTCAAGATCTTCCTGGACATGGCATGTCCATTGGCATGTGTTCCAAATGATCCCTCATGGATTTCTCTTATCAACAAGTCTGCCTCGCGCTTGTCCACACATCTGAGCAAAACCATATCGTGATTTCTCTTGTAAAGCACATTGTTGCTGAGGAAGAACTTGGATGCCAATCTTCTCAGAGTCTTCTTGTTTAAAGTTGTTGCATCCGCTGGGTATACCTGATTTTGCAAGTAGTTCTTGATGTCATAGAACCATGGTTTCTCATCAGTTTCTTCTTCGACCAGTAGACAGTAGGCTGGTGTAGTTTTTCGCTCGATTGTAATGAGTGGAGCTTCATTAAGATATCTGACTTGAAACATAGAGGCTAACATAGCCAAAGCGTCTGCTATTTGATTCTCTGCCCTTGGAACATGATGGAAAGTGACTTCATCAAAGTATTTAATTAATTCCACAATATGGGCACAGTAAGGGATCAACTTCTCATCACGGGTCTCCCATTCACCTTTGACTTGGTAGATTACTAAAGATGAGTCTCTATATACTTCAAGGATCTTGATTCTGGTATCAATTGCAGCTTCGATACCCAAAACATATGCTTCATACTCTGCAATGTTGTTTGTACATTTAAAACATAATCTGGCTGTGAAGGGAGTATAACCACCATCAGGATTCATCAAAACAGCTCCCACACCATGCCCCATGTAATTAGAGGAACCATCAAACATCATCTTCCAACAAGAACCTGGCTCGGGACCTTCATCTGGACCTGGAACTTCACAGTCCTTTATCAACATGATGTCCTCGTCTGGGAAATCGAATTTCAAAGGTTCATAATCTTCAACAGGGTGATCAGCAAGGTAGTCAGACAAAACACTGCCTTTGATAGACTTCTGGGTTACATATTGGATGTCATATTCGGATAACAACATGTGCCAACGGGCAAGCCTTCCTGTCAAGGCAGGTTTCTCAAAAATGTACTTTATTGGATCCATTTTCGAGATCAACAAAGTAGTGTGACAAATCATATACTGCCTGAGGCGTCTGACAGCCCATGCCAAAGCACAATAAGTCTTCTCTAAAAGTGAATATCTGCTTTCACAATCTGTGAACTTCTTGCTTAAGTAATAAATAGCATGTTCCTTACGACCAGTTTCGTCTTGTTGGCCTAATATGCAACCCATAGATCTCTCAAGTACAGTCAGATACATGAAGAGAGGCTTCCCTGGAGTAGGTGGGATTAAGATAAGAGGTTCTTGTAGGTAAACCTTAATCTTCTCAAAAGCCAGTTGACAATTAGGAATCCACTCAATTACTTTATTCTTTCGAAGCAACTTGAATAAAGGCTCACATGTGTAACACAGTGGGAGAACTGACTTTAGTTATGTTGCGAATAGCAAGAGTCGCCACCGACTTTTATTTTATCCAAAGGAAAGGCATAAAAGAACAGGAAAGACCTTTTAAAAGATTTTTGGGTCCGGGGGGTAGGTTATGTAAAGGGAAGGTGTTAGCACCCTTTACATCCATGGTTATCCATGGGCTCTTAGTTACTTAGCTCACTTTAAAATGTTTTTGAAATGTGAAGTGTGTGAATATAAATTTTCTTAAGTATTTTATAATGATCCATGTACAGATGTATATAAAACCTTTGTTTTGAAAATTGTTTGAAATGTATGAAGTGTTTGAAATGTTTTGAAGAGTGAGCAAGTATCTAATAAGAACCTACCCTAAGTTTAAGTCTTTTCTGTTCTTGAATCCTTTAAATGGTAAGACTATCCCTATTATTAAGGAATAGGTAGTCATTACCTTGGATGTGTGGGACAAGTGAAGGGACATCTGTTTCTTTAGGCAACTGTGGGGTGTATAAGCAATTCGAAGGGACTTATCATCTTTATTCGAAAGGGATAAGATCATTACGAAGGCAACATTCGAAGGGACTTGATCTTTTTATCTGTTTAGGGACTAGATGATGTGAAATGAGGGACTTTGCTTTATACACCCTACTTGACCTTTTGATTAGGCAACTTTGAGAGGTAACCCTTAAGAAGTGAGATGGCGATCCAGGATCGACTTACGTGTGTGAGTGTACAATTTTAAATATTTATCTTTTAAATTAGTGATCTAAATTAATTTTTAAATACAAACATGTTTCACTCCCTATTTTACTAACCATAACATAAAAAAATAAATATTAAATATTACTACTAAAATATTACATAAAAGAAACAATTACATAATAATAATAATTAAAACAAATTAAATAAATAAGCAAAATAAATAATAATAAATAATTGGGTTAGTAACAATAATAATAAATAATCACAATATATATAAATGGGGTTAGTAATAATAAAATAAAAATCATATGAAAATAAATAGAATTAATAATAAAATAAACAAAAATATTAGCATAATAATTAGAAGTTCAGTTTTTATTATAAACAATTATTTTTTAAGATTAAGAAGAAAATATAAACAATTATATACTAATTATCATAAAGTTTTAAATTATATACATGTTATAAAAATATTAGGTTAATTATAAACATATTATGAAAATACAAAATTAAATTAGCAAATTTTAATTATTTTTAAGCATATACTAAAAACTATTTAAATAATAATTACAAATCAATTATAAAAATTAGACACATAATTAAAGTTTATTAAAAGTGATAATTAACAAATTAATATTTACAATTAGAGTTTATAAAAAATAATTAGGTTTTAAAAATATTTAGGGTTTTAGAAAATTAGGGTTATGAATTTTAGAAAAATAAAATTAGGGTTTATAATTTATTTTACATGAGATTATATACAAATATATATTAATAGAAAAATATAATGAAATAAACATATTAATTTTAGGTTTTAAGAAAATAATATAAATTTGAAAAGAAAATAAAGTTTTATTAAAAAGAATGATTTAGATATTTTTAGAAATTGTTTTAATTGACTAAAGAATAAAATAAAGAAATAGTAAAAATAAATAAAACAAAACCTAAAAAAAACAGGACCTGGGATTTGAACCCAGGTCCTTTACCTGGACAAGTAGAAGCATAACCACTGGGCTACTGCAACGCAGCTGATAGCACACTCCTTCACATTTGTTTTGTTGTTGTCCTGGAAAAATCATGAAAAAGCAAAAGAAAATAACACAAAAGGCCTGGGGGGGATTCGAACCCAGGACCTTCTCATAACATGCAGGCGTACTTACCATCCAGCCGGGAGGGCGCAACTGGTAGTTAATCCACAACATTGCATAATATATTAAGTCTAACAATTAAAATAGAAAAACAAGAAAAATTGTTACAGCCAGGATTCGAACACAAGCCTTCAAAGTCATACGCGTACGTCTCTCACCACTGGGCCAACGCTGCATCTGTGAAATAAAACAGAAACAATTACATAAAATATTATATCACATATTCAAATTCTGGAATTCGCGCCAGGGCTTCGTCTTCCTCCTCTGCCCCTGCGTTTTTTGCTACAAAATTAACTATGCATTTTTCTGCGAATTTTTAAACACAGGGAACCTGCGAATTTGAAACACCATCAAAACAGTTCAATTTCATTAAATTAAGAGTGCAAGCAAGGTCCATAGGTTGATTCAAATTGATCTATGGTTTTAGAATTTGTTTATACTTGATGAATCATAAAGCCCTAAATCTCAATCGAAACCCTAAAAATGGTGGATCTCATTCTAGGTGATGAAACTTCATAAAACCTGTCCAGAATCAATCTACAACTTATCACAAACAAGAAACATTAATCAAAATTCATTAAAAACCACTCAATATTCAGAATCGAAAATCAAAAATATCATGAACATGATGAATCGGTTTATGTATATGAGCTTGTTTTTGATGCTTTTGAAGGCTGGGATTGGTTTTGTGATGTCCAAGGAACCCTTCCATGTCTTAAAAATACCTTAAAAGCTCTTGTAGGGAGGAAACCGAATTGAAGTTTTTTTTGAAGAATTTTGTGAAGTTGGCAAAGTGTTCTTGAGGCTGGAAAAATTCGTGCTATGCATTGTGATGAGTTTGTGTATATGTAGTACACTGAATTAGGTCAAAAAGTTGGACTTTTCTTTGGATATTTTGGATCAATGAGATTGAAAAATATCATGTCTTAAAATCCAAATATTTTTTGATATAACCTTGCTATTTTAAGACAATCACCATAATTCTCATATCAATTTGATCCAAGCCATATTTATGATTTTCTAGAAGCAATATCCATATTTTAATATTTGATTTCATATTTTATTTTGATTTAAAATGATTTTAAATGAATAAAACCAAAATAAATAAAATAAAAATAATAAAAAATCTGAATAAATGAGGGTTGGGTCGTGCATGAGGTATTTGTATGGATTGGATCATCACATGGCAAGCCCATTTGGAAAAATTTGGTTTTAAGCCTCCATTTGCTTCATAAACTTCCCTAAAATTTCCCAACTTTGCAAGGGCACAACTCCTTCAATTTTAATGCTATGGAGGTGTTCTTGGACTTTTTGGAAAGCTTGAAGAGTCCTCTAACCAACCCCATTGGTTTCATGTTCATATCATTTACCATTATCAAGTTATGCCCTTTTGAAGTTGTTGACTTTTTGTTGACTTTTAAAAGGACCTATAATGTCTTAGCTCATACCTTCCAAATGAAGCATTTTTGGGCTTGGCTTGTGAGACACAAAGTTGTAGAGAATTCAATTTCCTTAAAAATGAGCTTTGGATGGAAAACATTTGATGAAGCATGTGAAAGTTATGGCTGGTCAAAGTTCAGTTGACTTTTCCTGAGAAAACCCTAATTTAGAAACCTCTGATTCTTGATGATCTGAAATGTCCTTGATGAATCATGATCAACCCTTGATCAAATGATGAATTTCACTTCATATACTTGATGTTGGCAAAAAATCATGAAGTTTGACTTTGGTTTGACCACAGTTGACCTCAGTTTGACTTTTTAACTGCTTTGACTGATTTTGACTTATCTGATCATCTGACTGAGCAAACCTTTGAGAAAAGTTCTGAAATTTGTCATGGGGATTCTTAAACATATATAAGATTTTATGAAGCTCACTTGAAGTCTTGGAAGTCCATTTAGCCTGAATAAAGTCAAAACCCTAGTTTAGGATGCATTGCTTAGGAGGATGCATTGTCTGAGGGAATTGTCACATCTTCTGACCAATTGTGAACTTTGTGAACCTTGTGAACCATCATAAGATGTCTTGTGAACCTTGTGAACCTTGTGAACCATCATAAGATGTCTTGTGAACCTTGTGAACCTTGTGAACCTCATAAAGTGTCTTGTAGACTTCATGAACCTCATGAAAGGTCTTGTGAACCTTGTGAACCTCATAAAGTGTCTTGTAGACTTCATGAACCTCATGAAAGGTCTTGTGAACCTTGTGAACCTCTTAGCACACAAAGTCTTGTATTGTGAGGGCAAATTTGGGGTGCAACAACATGTAGCAGTCATGTTGGAGATAAATCTGGAGATGTAGTTCAATCTTCCAAGGAAGCCTCTGACTTGCTTTTCTGTTTTCGGAGCTGGAATTTCTTGAATTGCTCTGACCTTGTCCAGATCTACTTCAATTCCTTGCTGACTAACAATAAAACGAAGTAACTTTCCTGATCGGACACCAAAGGTACACTTAGCTGGATTCAGACGCAGTTGGAACTTTCTGAGACGCTCAAATAACTTCAGGAGATGATTCAAATGATCCTCCTCACTTTGTGATTTGGCAATCATATCATCCACGTAAACCTCTATCTCTTTATGCATCATATCATGGAAAAGGGTGACGATTGCCCTTTGATAAGTGGCTCCTGCATTTCTGAGACCAAATGGCATAACCTTGTAACAATAAGTGCCCCATGGTGTGATGAAAGTAGTTTTTTCCAAATCATCAGGATCCCTCTTAATCTGGTTATATCCTGAAAACCCATCCATGAAGGAGAAAACAGCAAACTTGGCAGTGTTATCGACCAAAGTATCAATGTGCGGAAGAGGGAAATCGTCCTTTGGACTGGCTTTGTTCAAATCTCTATAGTCCACACACATTCTATCCTTGCCATCCTTCTTGGGGACTGGCACGATGTTAGCCACCCACTCAGGGTACTTTGCAACTGCGAGGAATCCAGCATCAAACTGCCTTTTGACCTCTTCTCGAATCTTCAGAGCCATGTCTGGTCTTGCTCTTCGGAGCTTTTGCTTTACTGGAGGGCAATCTGGTCGAAGCGGCAACTTATGAACAACTATGTCTGCGTCCAAACCGGGCATATCCTGATACGACCATGCAAACACATCTACATATTCTTTGAGAAGCTTGACCAATCCTTCTCCGACATTTGCCCTAAGTGTGGTACCAATCTTGACTTCCTTCTTGTCTTCATCGGTGCCAAGATTGATGGTCTCTACCTGCTCCTTATGCGGCTGAAGATCTGTGTGCTCATACTCAACTAATCTTGCCAGTTCTTCGGGAATGTCACAATCTTCCTCACTTTCATCTTCCGCTTGGTAGATGGGCGAATCAAAGTTAGGAGAGAATATAAAGTCATTGGATTCAACAGGGTTTTCATTTGTTCTACATATGGGAATGATTTTCTTTTATTAAAAGTGAAAATAGAGAGATGCAAGAAACTTTTTATTGGTTTTGAAAGATTGCCATTTTCTTTTAAAAGTGAAAAGAGAAAAAGCAGTAAATAAAACAAGACATGAATTTAACAAAATGCCTTCATTGATTAAATAACTTGAAAATGAGAAGGGGCCCTACAAAATGATCTCATAGCCTTGGGCGAAGCTAGAGAACTTTGATAACATTAAAAAAACTATAAATTACTTTGACAGTGGAAAATTTTTTGGGATCTCAACTGCCTCCCAATTGCCCAAAGCTGCTTCACACTGATAAACCAAATGATCCACATTTTCATCTTCAGCATCCCCATTAATTGCATTGGTCTGATAACCGGCACTGGAAAACACCTCTTGAATGGTCTTTGGACATCCTTTGACGGAAGTTGACGCTCCTTCCTTCACATGAGTTGGTTTGTAACCCAACCCGTAGCGATCCAGCTTCTGCTTGACTTCAATGACATCACCCCAACCTTCATAGCTTCCTTCTTCGATAGTGGAAATGGTACTTTTCAGTGATGCAAAAGATGGAATACCCTTCCCTTTTGACTCCTCTACTTCCATAAGGACAACATTGGCTATCTCCAGAGCTTGGAAAGCAGTTTCCAAAGCATCTTCATCAGCCTCAATATAACTAAAGGAAGAAAGGTTGCTGACCATGAGATCTTCTTCACCAGACACAGTTACCAGCTTATTATTGACCACAAACTTCATCTTCTGGTGTAAGGTAGAAGTGACTGCGCCAGCAGCATGGACCCAAGGTCTTCCCAGCAAACAACTGTAATTAGGGTTAATGTCCATAACCTGGAAAGTGATCTTGAACACCTGTGGTCCAATCAAGATTGGCAGGTCGACTTCTCCAATAACAGTCCTCCTTGACCCATCAAAAGCTTTCACAATTAATGCACTGGGCCTCATCTCTACCCCTTGATAAGATAACTTAGCAAGTGATCTTTTCGGCAAAACATTCAATGAAGATCATGTATCCACAAGAACTCTTCCTAGAGTATCCTCCTGACATTTTACAGATATATGAAGAGCACGGTTATGGTCCAAGCCATCCTTTGGAAGATCCTCCATACTGAAACTGAGATTATTACATGCGGTAATATTGACAATGACACCATCAAACTGATTCACAGTTATGTCGTATGTAACATGAGCTTGGGCTAGTAATTTCTGGAGAGCACCTCGGTGGGCCGGCGAATGTATAAGAAGTGATAAGATAGATATTTTGGAAGGCGTTTGATGTAGTTGATGAATAACCTTGTAATCACTCTTCTTAATGATTCTGAGAAATTCCGCATCCTCCTCTTCCAAGACCATTCCTTTATCCTTGTTGGCAACAATGAGAATGACTTCTTTAGGTGGAGCGGGTGGAACTGTATTGACTTGCTAAGTATAAACGCGACCACTGCCTGTTAAACGACTCGCACCCGCTATGTCAGCACTCGCCACTTTTAAACTTTCCTTCTGACCATCCTGTTCAAACTTTTGATGAACTCCACCTGTATCATACCTCCATGGAACCGCTTTAGTATCTTCATAAAGGAAAGGGTTACTCCTTTGCTCCATCCCTGGTTCTGGTATATTGAAAATGGGCACCACAGGCTCTGGCATATTGAAGATGGGTTGAACTCTTGGGGGCTCAAGCATGTTAAACACTGGCACCATGGTAGAATCAGATTCAGGCAAGTTGAAAATGGGTTCAATCATTTCCACTTCATTATTCTTCACCCGACCACTTACTTGTAAAAAACCCAGATTAATCAAACTTTGAACATCTCTCAAGACCAGTTCACATCCCTTTGGATTATTAGCACAAGCCTCACACATCTTATGACAGTTCTTTAGCATACCCACATCTACTAACTTCGCATGGAAGTCTCTGAGAGGGGTTTTGATCTCTGTGGCGTCGAAAATTAAATCTTTGTCAGACTCCTCAACAATGGCATTTATGGACCCATGCTTAGGTAAAGGATTATTTTTGACATTCAGACCAGTATTTCCAAACGACAAAATGTTTTTATCCATTAAATCCTTCACAACATACCTCAAAGCAATACAATTTTCCAAATCGTGCCCTGGAGCACCTTCATGGAATAAACAGTGGGCACTTGAGTTATAACTTGGTGGAAGTGGATCTGGTGGAGGACCCAAAGGTCTTGGAGTAACCAAGCCTTTCTTCAATATTGAGGGATATAATTCAGTATAGGTCATAGGGATCCGAGGATGGGGAGGCCTTCCTCCTGGTCTTCTATTCTGAAAGTTGGAAATCGAAGGAGGAGATGGAGTCCTCTACTATTAGGCTGAAGCATTGGGCGCTTGTTGATAGCTTGGATTGTTGAGCATTGGTTGATAAGCTGGAATCACTAGAGCCGTTTGCTGATACATCGGCACTGCTTGAGTTGGCCAATACATTGGAACTTGTTGATTATATGACGGTTGAAATGCCGCTACATAAGGATGTTGAACATACTGTGGTGGATAGGCATATTGTTGTTGAGCCACAAGTGGAGGCCTCTACCAAAGTTGATCTCTTTTTTGACTCGTCATTACTGCATTTGTCTCGCCCTCTTTCTTTTTGTGGAAATTGCTGGTAAACTTCTTAACATTGTTTCCGCTACTATTATTGGAGCTGTTGGATGCACCACTCATCTTTCCATTCTTCAGACCGAGTTCAACCTTGATTCCCACAGCTACAAGGTCAGAGAAGCTAGCGGTTATGCTTCCCACCATTCTCTCAAAGAATTCTGGTCGCACCGTGTCAACAAACCAATCAGCTAACTCATTTTCAGTCAACGGGGGATCTACTTGGGAAGCGATCCCTCTCCACCTTTGAGCATATTCTTTAAAAGATTCGGAATCTTTCTGGGACATACTCAACAGCTGCCTCCTATCGGGAGCAAGATCCATATTGTACTTGTATTGCTGGATGAAAGCATCCGCCAGGTCTTGAAAACTGTGGATCTTTGACTGATCTAGCGTTAGATACCACTTGGAGGAAATTCCTCTCAGACTATCCTGGAAGCAGTGGATCATTAATTTGTCATTGTCCACCTGCGCAGCCATTCTTTGATAGTACATTAAGAGATGGTTCTTAGGACACGTTGTGCCCTCGTACATATCAAAAGTAGGTATCTTGAACTTTAGAGGTATTACCAGTCCAGACACCAGACACATCTCTCTAGCAGCAGCCCCAAAGATCTGGTCACCCTCAATTGCCCTCAACCTCTTTTCGAGGGTGTCGAAATTCTCTTGCATCTTCTCATTTTTCTCATTTCCATTCTCAGACATGTCTGACACATCATACACCTGTGGATCGTTAAAGTATGGTTGGACACGAGTGTGCACAATATCTGGTGTAAAATTAGTAACCACATGGTTTTCTTCGGTAGTCAAGGGAATAATCTGCTGAGCAGTAAATCCTTGAGGGGGAGGCACAAAACCTTGGGAAGGAAATGCAACACCCTGAGAAGGAGGTGTGAAACTTTGAGAAGCAAAACCTTGGGAAGGAGGGAAGAAACCCTGAGCAGCGAGTCCTTGGGAAGGAGGAATAAAACTTTGAGAAGCAAAACCTTAGGAAGGAGGGAAGAAACCCTGAGCAGCGAGTCCTTGGGAAGGAGGAATAAAACTTTGAGAAGCAAAACCCTGAGGAGGAGGTACAAACCCATGAGGAAGCCTAAAAGGAGGCCAGGTTACAGGGGTAGTCACTGATGGTGTAGGCTCAGTCGTTGCAGTGACAATCTCAGACACCACAATCTGTTGGGTATCTAATTTTGCTCGAATAACTTGCAACATTTCCATCATCTGACCCATATTTCCACAAAGATCAGAAAGCTCTTCATTAACCTTTTCCATTTCTGGGTCTCTATCGGCCATCTTCTTTTTGGCCTGAGCTCGGGTGGAATACTTGCGTTAGATCCTCAGTGTGACAGCGAGGGAGTTGACGAGAATGAGTTTTTGACAAATGAAAATGCGGAGATGCACTCATGAGTAAAAATGCAAATGCTTCAAGGGACTTAAGAAGTTATTGCAAAACATCAAAATGGGTAAAGTCTCATTATTTTCCAAAAACTAATAAACTGAAGTCCATTCATGGTAAAATATATGATGTTTGCAACAAAAATCTCTTTGTTCCTTGAAGCTCTTACTAAAATGATGCATATGATGCTGAGATGCAAAGATGCAGGGATGTAAGGACGCAAGGTGCCACAAATAAATTCGGAACCTTATTAATAGGTGGGAGGTAAGAGATTGGTTCTACGTTTTGCTACCCATAAGTCCCACTCACAGGATGGTTTCTACAGTGATGGTTTTAAGGAAACTCAAGGTCACAAACGTTTATCGTATTAACGTCCCGCCGCAGGCTAGCTGCATTGTGACGATAATAATGATATGGTCTACCTTGAGTGGAGTTCTCATGCTAGGCTGATAAAGGGGTGAGCCCTCGGAGCCTAACATTACACAACTACAAAAATTGAAACAGGTCCTAGGGGGTCCCAGAATCACAGCCCTTTCGTGAATCAGGTCACGCGACAGGCTAGCTGCGTTGCGACAAGATCTACGAAAAGTCTAACTATCTGGGGGAGCTTTCATGCTAGGCGTGCAAGGAGCGAGTCCTTGGAGACTAACACTAATAACATCCAAT
The DNA here is from genome assembly GCA_963966055.1 of Lathyrus aphaca. Lineage (NCBI taxonomy): Eukaryota > Viridiplantae > Streptophyta > Magnoliopsida > Fabales > Fabaceae > Lathyrus > Lathyrus aphaca. Next base: position 222,506,426 of record OZ014519.1, read on the forward strand.
TTTAACTTAGGTGTTCCCTCTTCTTTTTCCATAACTCATTTTTACTTGCAAAGTGACCCCAAGATCCCACAGTCAAGTATAATAAGTAGTAAAAGAAAACGAATAAAAGAACAAATAAACAAAACATTAATAGAAAACATAGAGAAGACAAAAGACAAAATCAAACAGATAAACACATAAAGCTAAGTTAGGCTCGACCCTCTCTAGCATGGAGCTGTCCCCAACAGAGTCGCCAACTGTCGTACCTCGAAAAAAATACGATCTTAAAACAACAGAGTTGCCACCTAATTTTATTTATTCTACGAGAGAAAAGGGAGATATAGATACAACCTAATAAAGGATAAGAAATGGTTTATGAAACCAAATTCTAAGTTCGGGAGTCGGTTACGCAAGGGGAAGGTATTAGCACCCCTAACGTCTGTTGTACTCAACGGGAACCTCTTAGCTTAACTATGTGATTAAATGCTTGATTAAGGTCTTTGGTTTCTAAATGATTGTTAATATGTTTGTTCTAAGGAAATAAGTTTATTTATTATTATGTTATTATTAAGATGACAAAGAAATGATTAATGTTTTTTATTATTGTGACGAGGAGATAGTTAATTTTTTATTATTGTGCTCACGAAGGATTAAAATCCCCGTGCCTACGTATTCCCTTGTGCAATGGGAAAGTCAGAGCTTCGTAGTTCGTGCAACTACGGTTTATGATTTTTTAATTGAACGATTGCTTAAAAATGCTTTCTAATCTGTTAAGCATTGGCTTATACTCGCGGTGGAGGTTGAAGCGCTAGCTTGTTTGCGAAAGAGAATGATTTAAACAATGTTCGTTTTTAAAAAAAGTGGTTGACTTTTGTTAAGGTGTTTTAAACGAAAGGGCGAATGAACCACGTCGCGTGGGGCTAGCCCAGGAGTGATTGCATCCCAGAACGTGCGGAGTGCTAGTATCCGGAGCTCTGTTTTTTCGTTGATTAATTATGAAAATTATTTGAATTGGTTGATACGTTTTAGGTTGTATTTAAGTATGAAAGAGCGAATGAACCACGTCGCGTGGGGCTAGCCCAGGAGTGATTGTATTCTTAGAATGTGCGGAATGCTAGACTCTAGAGCTCTATTCTTTCACGAATTAATTTGTACGATTAAGATATCCCGAAATACGAAAAAGGTGAATGAAGCACGTCGAGTGGGGCTAGCCCAGGAGCGATCCATTCCAGAACGTGCGGAGTGCTAGACTCCGGAGTTTCGTTCTTTCGTATTAATTTGTAAAATATGGATATTTGTTTTTTAGACGTTTTTTAGGTTTAATGTATTTTAATAACAAAGGAGTAAACGAAACACTACGCGTGGGGCTAGCCCAGGTGTGGTTCGTTCCAGAACGTGCGGAGTGCTAGACTCCAGAGCTCTATTCCTTGTTAAGTTAATTAAGGCGCGTAAAAGTCGTGCAGACGACGATCACCTGGTGACCGGCTTACATGTGTATGTAATATAAGCGCGCGAATTGCTAACTTGGCGTTGGACCAAGAAAATTATTTGTTATTATTTTTTTTAATAGTTATTCTTAAAATGATCATATTTAATCTACCTAAAAAAATTCGTCGTAACGCGAGAACAATATTCAAATTCGTACCAATTATAGACTGTTACCGCTTAAATAATTAAAATGATACAAATAAATAAAATAAAGTGAAATACGATAATAAGTAAATAAATAAATAAATAAATAAAATAAAAATTAATTAACTAATTTAAATACAATATGTTTAGTAAGTTACTTGACAAAATAAAAGAAAAAAAATGATTTAGGATAAATAAACAAGATCAAAAAATGAATGGTTTGTATTTTTTTCTTAAAAAGAAAAGCAAATAAACACATAATTTAAAAAAAAGGTGGGTTAACAACAGCAATACTGGGTCGGGCAAGGCCCAAGATGCTGGTGGGAAGGAAAACCGACCGGGTCATGGGTCGACCCGGTTCGGTTGGGGCTTAAACAATGAGAAATTAGGGTTTGCCTTTCATCACAGCCGTTATTTCCTTTCCTCAAAAACACGATAGAACAAAATCAGTGAAGTCTCAAAATTGTTTCAAAAAAAATTCCACAAAAAACATGAATTGAAACTGATCGTACCTGGAGATCAGGATCCGATACGGCTGGCTTTGAGCGTTGTTGAAAGACGGTTGGTGAGGAGAGGAGGGGGTGTACTTGCAAGGCACTTTGATGCTGAAGTAAGACACTGAGCAAAGGGTGAGCAAGTACAAGAATTAAGGTCAGAGAATTGAATACCTGACCCTCTCAAATGAGAGGGTTTATATAAGGGACTACAAGGAAGATTATTGGTCCACACCGTTGGGCGCGGATTGTGGAATCCGTAAAGCTAGGTAACGGTCAAAACTAGCCATTGGAGGGATTTGTCTTGGTCGGTATGTTCTTGGTCGACAGAGACCACTATACTTGACGTTGTTTGACGTCGAGCGCTTCTTTCAAGTTGGTTTGCTTGGCCCAATTATGGGAATTGGGCCTGCCCAGAACAGGAGCCCCCTAAGTCATTGCTCGTGCGAAGGAGCAGTGACTTAGTAACGGTTTCGTGCTCAAGGACGTGTAGTATTCAGGCTAGGAATTTCACACTGTCGATCTTCGATGGGAGAGCAGTTGGTACATTGCTCGACAAGAGAATATGAAACGAAAAGTTGGAATATTTGGGAATTCGCGCCTATTAATGATCTGACGGCTAGCCTAGGGGCTAGTGCGTAGGTAATAATTGGCTAGGGGTAGGGGTCACGCGCGTCTGCACGTGTTTCCTTCCCTATAAATAGGATTCCAAGGCTTTATTTTAAGCTTTTTCGCTTCATCTTCTTCTCCGACGTCTTGCTCGTTTATCAACCTCCATTCACCGCCGTCTACCACCGCATCCTACTGTCGACCACCGATTCCAGACTTTACTTCTTCTATAAATGGCTTCTCAAGCACAAGGTACAACTTCTTTCTGTGTTTACGGTAGTTATATGCTAGATATCTTAGAAATGCATGCGGTTTAGGGTAGTTTTAACGGTAGTTTTAGATTAGAACCGGTAAGCCCTAGAATTTCTACCACCGTTGTTGGTCGGCTACAAACCCTAGCTCATGGTCGACGTAGGTGTTGGTCAACCTTTACTTGGGATTTGATAAGTATTTAGGCTTAGATTCCGTAATTTCTGACGTTGGGCGTTAGCCATCGCTTTGAGCGATGGTCAGCCAGGGCTATAGCTCGGGACCCTGTTCCTGGGTTGATGCGCGCCCTTTCACTTGTCGAGCGGTGGAAGGGTGGATTTGATATTCTTAATCGAATTCACTGACGCCTTTCCTCTGCTTTTCAGGTGAAAACTTGCTCATGGACCCGTTGGAGGTTTCCTTGGAAAAGACGTCCTCGGAAGACTCTGGATCTTCTGCGTCAGTCCCCTCCGACTCCGGGAGTTCTTTGGGAGACTCGGACGCGAGCACTATGGAAGAAAGAGCTTCAACAGACTCGCCACGATGCCCTGAAGAGATAAGGACCTCGCCCAAAGAATGGGTGGTGGAGGATCTGCTGGACAAAGTGTCCTCGTTCTCAAGGCCTCGCACGGAGCCGCTGCCCGTTGTTGGCGACCCTGCTGACTGGGTTGTAACTTGCCCAGGGGATGACGACCGCATCTTCTCGGATTTTGGAGGTCGAACGTTCTCTATGTATGAGTACGCGATTTCGGTCCTAGGGGTAACTTTTCCCTTCAGTGACTTGGTATGTGCTGTGCTCGGGCATCTGGGTGTTGCTCCGTCTCAACTACATCCTAACTCATACACGTTTCTGAAGGAGTTTGAGGTGACGTGTGCCCATCTGGGTGTTGGTGCCACGCTCCGTCTGTTCTTCCGTTTGTTCTCCCTACAACGTCAAGTCGGGCGAGGGACTAATCGGAAGGGGTTTGTCTCTTTTAAACAGAGGATAGAAATTTTCAAGGCTCACTCAGAGTCCATCCGGGCTTTCAAGACGAACTATTTTCTGATCAAGCCCGCGAGCACGGAGGCTGTGAGGGTGCTGAGCTTTCTAGGTATAGATACCGACGAGAACGATGAGCCCAAGCTTGACGACCAAGGGCATGTGATTCCGAGGAGGCTTTGGTTATTCCCCTTCTCCTGGAGTTACACCCACTACGAGAGGTCGGTTAGTGAGTTCGTCCAGGTGGGGGACTCTTTGAACGAGGATGACGCGGCCAGTTTTGAGGCCTTTAGGAAGTTGATAGCGTGTTTTACCCCGACTCCCCTGCTGGACGGAGAAGGGAAAGTTATGCTGGATCAAGATGGGGGGAAGCTGTGGAACGTCCCTTGATAGACATCACAGATTTGCTGGCGTGCAATACCGGGCAGGAAGTGTCCGAGTTTTTTGGTATCTGTTTTACTTCTGTTTGTCATATCTTAGATATTATTCTGTCGTCCATGATTAATCAAATTTTCTTTTTCCTTTTTCAGACTCCCTGTCGAACCCGCTCGACAAAATACAAGAACGCTTGCGTCAACAGCAGCAGAAGAAGAGATCGAGGGTCGTGTAGACTAAGCTGATCGAAACCAGTGGCTCTGGGTCGGGTCCTTTGGTCCAGGGTTCTCCGAGCGCTTCAACCGGGTCTCTGATGAAAAAGCATAAGTCCGTAGCGACTGTGGACCTGACGACCAACGCTCCTCCCAAGCCGAAGCATGCGCTGCCTCCGTGCTTCGTGAAACGTAATATTTTCGAAGGGGCGAACATGGAGGTAGACCGTGCCGATTCCCTGTACTTAGAAGCTATAGATCGTCCTGTCCGGCGACTGTCTCTGGCCCAGGACGCAAGTGCTGTCATGCGAGTCTTGTTGATGGCCTGGCAGACGGATGAAGGAAATCCTGGGCAGGAGAAGGAGATTGTGAAGCTGAAGGAGCAGCTGGCTGCAGCTAAGGAGAAGTTGAAAGCGGCAACGGAAGAAGCCAGTGCCACGACCAAGAAGCTGACCGAGCGGGGCATCATTATTGCTAAACTAAAGGTCGACAAGAGGAGAGCTCTAGAGCAAAACAAGAGGTTGAAGGATGCCTTCTGCCCGAAGGAGGATGAAGATGCTGAAACCAAGAGCATGGTGACTATGGCTCACTTCCTTGCTCGGATCGATCAGGATATGGAAGATCTGAACTCGTCGACTGAGCTCAGTTTCCAGAATGTTGTGGACCAGATAAGGGCTCTTCATCCTGACTTGGCTTTGGACATCAGTCGGATCAGCTACCTCTACAAAGTCGAGGATGGCCAGATTGTGGTTCCCTCTGACTTGGTTGTGGAGGATTCACAGCCTGGGGCGACTGTTCAGCCTGGTCAACCCGAAGTGCAGCCGGACCAGGGCGAGGCTCGACAAGGGGAGGGTCGACCTGATGGTGAAGATAGTTAGTTCTTGGCCTGCGTGCCTTGTAATTTATTTTGTTTCTTTTTGGGGGCATGGTCCCCTTTGTAAGTAACTATGAACAAGTCGGCCCATCGAGGTCGCATTTTTGTATCAAAAATTGATGTTATTAATGCTCGTTTGTTTCACTATATTTACTGTTCAATTGCTCGTCCGTCGGAGGACTGTTTTCTTTATATTTCAAATGCTAAGTGTTTGTCGTGCATTTTTGCACTAATTGGATATGATCGAATGTATACGGGGTGTGTTTGTGATCTATTAGTTTGGAGAACCAATCAGATTTTGGAGTTTTACTCTTGGTCGGTGCCCGGGCCAAGGTAATGGCCCGGATTCCGTGGCTTGAACGTCCCATCGCGAGCTGGGGTTCTGCCTAGTCGTGGTACTTAGGCGACGTCAGACTCGTTTGAGTATCCGCCCGTGCGGCAGGTTTCTCCTTCCCTTGGAGGGAGATCCTGATGATCATGTTATTTTTGGGCTGTCGTGCTTGTACCTAGGCACGCAGTTCTTAGTCAGTCCTATTGCTCCTCACTTGAGAGTTGAGCAAGGTGACTTTGTGAGTTAGCTGTAATATTGCTTGAGCTTCTCGGCGTTCCATGGCCGAGCAAGCTCTTCCCCGTGTAGATTTTCTAAATAATAGGCTCCGTTTTCGGTTTTTGCCCGGACGCGATATGGGCCCTCCCAATTGGGTGTAAACTTTCCCTCGCGGGGGTCCCTGTGATTTCTTCTGAGAACAAGACTGCCTACCTCGAACGTTCGTCTTATAACTTTAGAATCGTATCGACCGACTATTTTTTGTTTGAGAACGGTCTCCCGGAGAGCAGCTTCTGATCGAACTTCCTCGACCAGATCAAGCTCGTCCCTCAAAGCCTCGGAGTTGGTGTCCTGGTCCATTGGGGACTCTGTGAGTCTGGATAGGACGTGCATTTTGATAGGGATCACTGCCTCGGTCCCATACGCCAATCGGAATGGGGACTCCCCGGTTGTTGAGTGGGGGGTGGTCCTATATGCCCACAACATGCTGTGTAACTCTTCGACCCAGTGTTTCTTGTGTTCGTCCAGTCTTCGTTTCAAGCCTCTTAGGATTACCCTATTCGCGGCCTCTGCTTGCCCGTTAGTTTGGGGGTGCTCCACCGAAGCGAAGTGTTGTTTCGTTCCTATTGATGCAACAAACTCTTTGAAATGTTTATCTGTAAACTGAGTGTTGTTGTCGGTCACAATGGCGAGCGGTACCCCGAACCGGGCGAGGATGTTCCTCTTGAAGAAACGTAGTATGTTGAGTGCAGTAATTTTGGCTAAGGCCTCAGCTTCTATCCACTTGGTGAAATAGTCGACGCCTACGATTAAGTATTTATTTTGGCCGGTTCCGACGACGAATGGTCCTAAGATATCCATCCCCCACCATGCGAATGGCCAAGGTGACGATAGTGATTTTAGCTCGGATGGGGGTGCTACATGTACGTCCCCGTGTCGTTGGCACTTGTTGCACCTTTTCACGTGCTCTTTTGTGTCGTGTTGGAGTGTGGGCCAATAGTATCCTGCTCGAAGAATCTTTCGGGCCAACGACCGTCTGCCTGGATGTTGCGCATTAATTCCTTTATGGACTTCTCTTAGCACGTGTGGGATATTCTCTTCTTCCACGCACCTGAGGAGAGGTGTAGATAATCCCCGACGATACATACGTCCACCCACTAGGGAATATGAGCATGATCTTCGTCGTATTGTGCTGGCCGTTTTTGGGTCGGTCGGTAACTCTCCTTTAGTTAGGTAGTTAAACACTGGGGTCATCCAGCAGTTCGTGTCGCCCACGAGATTAACATCTAGGTGGATTGATGATTGCCCAATGCTTGGTCGGGGAAGCGTTTTCTATATGACGGATTTGTTGTTTCCCTTCCTTTTAGTGCTTGCTAACTTGGAAAGGATGTCGGCCCGAGTATTGTTCTCTCGCGGGACGTGTTTGACTTCCACGCTTCTGAATCGCTTTAGTTCGCCTTTTACGAGGGCCAGGTATTCGGCCATGTTATCGTTTTTGGCTTGAAAGTCTCCTCGGACTTGGCTAGCGACCAACAGAGAATCCGTGCAGATCGTGATTTCCTCTGCCTCCAAGTCGGTCGCGAGCCGTATGCCCGCCAGGAAGGCCTCGTATTCCACATGGTTGTTGGAAGTGGGGAAAGATAAGGTTAAGGATACTTCGATGATGTTCCCTTCCTTGTTCTCTAGAATAACCCCAGCTCCGCTACCCGCTGGACCGGATGCCCCGTCCACGAAAACAGTCCATCTGGAGGAAGATTTTGGCTCCTGCTCAGTGAAAGTGAGTTCTGCTACGAAGTCGGTCAGTGATTGAGCTTTGAGAGCTTGTCTTCCCTCGAATATGATGTCGAATTCGGATAGTTCCAATGACCATTTTAACATTCGCCCGGCCATGTCTGGTCGACCGAGCAATTGTCTTATGGGTTGATCGGTTCTTACAATGATGGTGTGGGCCAAGAAATAATGGCGTAGCCTTCTGGCAAGGGCCACCTTTTCTACCTGGAGGTACCGAATTTCCGGGCCATGGAGTGCCTTGCTCGTAAAATAAACAGGCTTTTGTCCCTCGGGTAAGTCGCGTATGAGGGCCGCGCTCACTGCTTCGTTCGCAATGGCAAGATAGAGATAAAGTATCTCCCCTTCTTCAGGTCTGGACAAAACTGGGGGTTCACTTAGTGCCTTCTTCAGGTGGGACAACGCTAGCTCGCACTCCTTTGTCCATTCGAAAGTGGCCTCTTTGTGGAGGAGCTTGTAAAAGGGGAGAGCGTGTTGAGCGGATTTTGCTACGAACCGAGCGAGGGAAGTGAGGACCCCATTTAGTGATTGTATGGATTTTTTAGAAGTAGGAGTTGGAAGTTCTGCGAATGCCCGACATTTGTCGGAATTGGCTTCGATGCCTCGTTCGGTCAGATAGAATCCGAGGAATTTCCCTGCCCGGACCCCAAATGTGCATTTCTCGGGATTGAAACGCATTTGGCATTTTCGTGCCTGATCGAACACTTTTCGTAAGTGGGACGTGTGGTCCGTTTCTTGTTGGGATTTGACGATCATGTCGTCCATATATACTTCGAGCATATCCCCGATTTCTACCAGGAATACCTTATTCATCATGCGCTGATAAGTCGCGCCTGCGTTTTTCAGACCGAAGGGCATGACGTTATAATAGTAGTTGCCCGATTCGGTCATGAAGGTCGTGTATTTTTTGTCGGACACGGCCATGGGTATTTGATTGTACCCTGAGTAGGCGTCCATGAAGGACAATAGTTTGAAGTCAGATGAATTGTCGACCAATTTATCAATGTTAGGTAAAGGGTATGCGTCTTTCGGGCACACCCGGTTGAGATCAGTATAATCAACACACATTCTCCACTTTCCATTAGATTTCTTCACAAGTACAACATTTGAGAGCCAAGTTGTGTACCTGGCCTCGGTTACAAATTTTGCCTCTAGGAGGTCTTTTACAGCAGATTCAGCTGCTTCAGTTTTTTCGGTCGACTACTTTCTCCTGCACTGGGCGACCGCCTTGTGTGTTGGGTCGATGGAGAGGTGATGGCAGGCTGTCTCGGGGTCGAGTCCTGGTATCTCTGCGGTGCTCCAGGAAAACAGATCTGCATTCCCTTTGAGGCAAGCTTCCAACTGTCATTTTGCCAGGTCGGGCATATGTGCTCCGATCTTAACGCATCGGGTTGGGTCATCTCCCAGGGGAATCAACTCGAACTCTCCGTCTGGGACTGGTCAGGATAATGGATCTGTTGGCTTCTGGATGCCCTCGTTGTCATCTAAGAACCTGCAGTCCAGGTCGATTGAGTCTACCTGAGGGAAGGCCCTGGATGTTTGTGGAATATCTGGTGAAGTCAATGCTGAAGGTTTTAGTTGGTAAGATATCGAGCTAAGACCTTTAGATGCTGCTTCGAAGCACCGATGAGCAGCATCGACGTCCCCGTGCAGTGTGGCAACCTTGCCCGAAGTAGTATAGTACTTCATCTTCGGGTGGACGGTGGATGGAACGGCGATTAGCTCGGCTAGTGTCGGTCGTCCCAGAATGCACTGGTATAACGACGGGCAGTCCACGACTAGGAATTGGACTCAGACCGTCCTGGCTGTTTCGGCTGCTCCGAAGGTGACAAACAGGTCGACTTAACCCCATGGTCGAGAGACTGCCCCGTTGAAACCTTGCAAGTCTGATCCGATGTACGGAGTCAGGTGTGTTTCGTTTAACCGGAGTGTTGAGAACAGCTGGGAGTACATAATGTCGCAGGAGCTTCCTTGGTCCGCCAAGATTCTTCTCACATCAAAATCCGCCATTCGCGCCCGGATGAGTAGCGGGATGCTGGCGTTTGGCGCCCCTCCCAAGAGTTCCTCTCGGTAAAAGGCAAGGGGTACCGAGCCCTCTCTTGGTGGGTCCAGGGTTGCGTTCTGCGCGGGCCCCTTCGCAATCAGCTGGTCGAATTTCCGCTTTACGGATCCGACCGTGATTTTATTGAACCCCCCCTCCCCCCTGAGATGACCATTGCGGATGGAAAGGTTTCCCATGGACTATGGGAGGAAAAGTATCCCGGGATCCCGGTGTGCTCGGGTAGGAAGAAATCTTCTGGGCGATAGATGCTCAGGGCAACCTGCATGTTCGCATCTGCAGGAACGGGTACAACCTCCTCGACCTTTTGAGTCTCCTGCGCTTCTTGTCGAGGAGTGTCTCTGGATTTGGTGAATTGTTTAAGGTGTCCGTCCTTGATAAGAATTTCGATTGCGTCCTTGAGATGGATGAATTCTTCTGTGTTGTGGCCATGAGTTTTGTGGAATCTGCAATATTTTGTTTTGTCTGTGCCCGGTTTGCTAGGTTGCTGCTTCGGAAAGCGTACCCCTGCTTGCCTGAATTCTGAGTTAGCACACTCGGACAAAATTTTCTCCCTGGAAGCCAGGAGTGGAGTATATTCGTAGAATCGGCCGACGGGTCCTCTGTGCTCCCGCGGTTCACGGGATCAATCATCCTTTCTTTTGTCTCCTCCCCGACGAGATGTCGAGGGTTCATCGACTCGGTGGGGCTTCGCATCTACGCGACGTCGAGCGTCTCGTACGGAGCTGGCTTCCTGCTTTTCTTCATACTGGATATAAGCTTGGGCTTTCAGCAAGAATGCGTCAAGGGTGGACGGGGTCTCGATGCCGACTTCCCGGTGAAAATCTGTTGACGGGCGCAGTCCTCGTTCCAACAAATACTTCTTCATATCATCGGTTGTGGACACCTTGACTGCTTCTTTGTTGAACCTTTCGATGTAAGTTCGCAAATGTTCGTCTTTCCTTGGATGATCGCTTCGAGCGAAGCTTCTGTCTTTGGGTGCCGCCTTGAGGCGGGGAAGTGCCTGGAAAATGTGCGTCCAAGTTGTTTCCAAGAAGTGATGGATTCAGCCTCAAGGCTTTTATACCACGTCATCGCTCCTTTCCTCAGCGTTGTAGGAAAGAGGCGACATTTGATCGCTCCTCTTACTCCTCAGTAATCGAGCAGCGCATCGATATTCTCGATATGCTCGTCCGGATCTGTGGTTCCGTCATACGAGCCTAGCGGTGGGGGTTTCTCTAACCCTCTCGGAAGTTTAGCCGCCATGATTTCTGACGAGAGGGGACCCCGAGCGTCCTCATCGTCGCTGGAGTTGAACGAAGGAGATCTGTGAGCGCGCTTCTTCGTTCGTCGGGGAGATGCAGATCTTGATCTGCTCCTTCATGATTTTCTTGGAGGGGAAGATCGCGGAGGGGACTGACGAGGTCGTTTGTCGCCAGTCAATTCGTCGACGTGTCCCTTTCTCTTCCTCTTGGGAGGAGAGGGAATGCACCTTCTCTGGTGTCTCGCGGGAGACTAGGGTCGACAGTAATTGTCTTCGAGACGGGCGATTTTCTCGCCATGGGTGAGGAGCAGCAGATTTTTCTGATTTAGGATTTCGGCCAGTGCGGCGAAATCATATCCTGAAGGAGTCGAGGGAAAGAGGGCTTCCGGGCGACTCTCCAGAGGTTGATCGCGGTCGGGAGAAGGCGATGCTGTCTTCCCGTCTGGGTGATCTTGCACGGTTTTTTCATGCGGAGGGTGATGAATGTTGCTCTCACGTTGCGTGAGGATCATGCCGTTGTTTGATCGGTTGTCCGGATTGTATCGAGCAGCCATGGATCTTGGTAAAAACTTTGGTTCTTTGAAGACTTTGAGAGAGAAGAACGGAGAAATCAGTTTCCCACAGACGGCGCCACCTGATCGTACCTGGAGATCAGGATCCGATACGGCTGGCTTCGAGCGTTGTTGAAAGACGGATGGTGAGGAAAGGAGGGGGTGTACCTGCAAGGCACTCCGATGCTGAAGTAAGACACTGAGCAAAGGGTGAGAAAGTACAAGAATTAAGGTCAGAGAATTGAATACCTGACCCTCTCAAATGAGAGGGTTTATATAAGGGACTACAAGGAAGATTATTGGTCCACACCGTTGGGCGCGGATCGTGGAATCCGTAAAGCTAGGTAACGGTCAAAACTAGTCGTTGGAGGGCTTTGTCTTGGTCGGTACGTTCTTGGTCGACATAGAACACTATACTTGACGTTGCTCGACGTCGAGCGCTTCTGCCAAGTTGGTTTGCTTGGCCCAATTATGGGAATTGGGCCTGCCCAGAACAGAAACCATCATTGTTCTTTTCTTCAACTCTCGTTCATTTCTGGAAACAAAGTAAACAAAAATAAAAAAAAGAAAGAGGAAGAAAATGCTTACCGAGGGAGCACGATTCCCCGACGATTTTCTCTCTGTCCGCTCGTACGGTTTTGGTGTTTTATCGTCGCGGTTTAACACGGTTTCGGAGAGTGGTGGCGTTTTGGTGAGCGGCGGTGAGGGTGTTTCATGCGGAGAGTTTCACGGCGGGTTTGGTTTTTTTCGCGGCGGAAATGTTTGAAGGCGGTGAAGGTAGATTTCAAGGATGTCTTGGTTCGGGGTTTCAATGGTGTTTTGAGGAAAGGCTTTGGCTTAACGAAACTCAGCTTACAAAAGGTAAGTCGTTGTTGTTGTTCACCGATGAACTTCGGTTAAAAAAAAGTCTCCTTTGATTACGAAAAAAACTGTTATATCTTTTTGAAGCTTTTTTTTATTGCTGTGTTTTTCGGTGTTTGTTTGATGGTAGGTTTGATGGTTGTTTACTGTTTTAGCTATGAATTTTTTTCTGAATTTCGAAAAATTCCCCCTCTTTCTTTATTGATGAAGCAGTCCTCTTATAGGATAATCTTTTGGGTTTTTGTTTTTAGTTTTCTTTTGACTGGTATAACTTGTTGATTAAGTTACAAAAAATATCAGAAGTTTGTTTGTTTTTTGATGCCCTGTCTCTTTCAACGCAGGTCTGCTTATGGAGCAAGGAGTTTTTTCACCTTTTGGTATAAGCTGTAATGTTGCTAGTTCGGGTTGACCCGCAGAAATTTCCCCTGCTAATTGGGTAACACGAAAACAATACCCTGTTGTCCCCGCTCCTCTATGCAGCAGGTCTGCACCTTTCCCTTTTCTCATTTTCTTACAAAGACCTGTATGTCATTGGTTCTGCTGCTTTTGCTCTTTTCGTTGTACTGTGAAAAACTTGTTTTTGTGGAAACTCAATTTGACATAACCCTATTTCAATATGCTAATGTAATGACAAGAAATTGGAATGAACATGATCTTTGAAGAATGTTTGAATCTAATGTATGAACATGTTTTGGCTTGGTGATTTTGCTGATTTTTGTACTATGTATCCTTGAAACTTGTTATGAGAAAAAACAATTTACAACATGTATAAATGAATTAACATGAATGCTGAACTTTTGAATAATGGTATGCTTGAATGAAATGTTTGAGAATGATGAGTTTGACATGATTGTTAGATTATAATGAAATTGCTCATGTCGCGGGTTTGATGAATGAAATACATTATGATGCAATTTGAATGAATATGTTAGATGAATGTGGAGGATTTGAATAAGTTGAACGAATTTCTTGATCATGTATGTTTGAATGAATGAATGAATTTATTTTTTTGAATTTTTTTGGTTAATTTGAATGAGATATTCTATGGATTAAAAAAAAGATTCAATGAATTGCTACTTTAATGTGTTAATGCTAACTCTTATTTGTTTCCAATTTTTATGTATATTTGGAATTTGGCATGTGGAGCAAGTGATAATGGAGAAAAAAAGTTTCATGGAAGCTTGATCCTAAAGGAATCAAAATAACATAGAGTGGTGTTGAAGTAAAGTTATGTTGAACATGAACACTCTTGATTGGGACAATGGAAACCACTTTGATGAAGATACTTAGCTTTGAATGCAATAGCTTAGGTTATGGAAACTTAGGAACTCTTGTGATCATGTGATAAAAAATGTAATTGACTTGTATTACACCTTATTTATAACTTGTAACTTGTAATTTTTGACATGAATTTGTAACTTGACATTAAATTTAAGAATTTTATTTGACATGAATTAAAACCAACTTGGGACAAAATTGAATAGAATTGAAAATTGAAATGAATTGACACTTGAATCGAATCTTTGAGATGAGAATTGGAATGTTTTCTTGAATGAAAAAATATAAAATTTAGCATTTGAAACTTGGAAGGAAATTGGATAATGATCATGAGTTTGGATTGAGTTTGGAAATTGAATTGGTAGCTTAGGAATGGAACTTAGGATAAAAATGAAGTGAGAACTTAAATTTAAAACTTTAACTTGGAATGGGACTTGAAAAGTGACCAAAACAATAAAAACTTAATATTTGAAATGAGTATTGAAAATGAAACTTAAAATGGAATTTGAAATTGAAATTGAAAACTAGAAATATAATTGGAATTTGAAATTTGAGAATTGAAGTTGGGATTAAAATTGAATTGGAACCTTGAAATTGGAAGTGAAAAATTAGACTAGAAATTTAGAATAAACTTAGAAGTTGAAATGAAAACTTGACATGGAAATTGGAAAGAAATTAAATGAAGAGTTTTTGTTTGACAAGATTAGAATTTCTTGGTGACTTTGTTATTGTATTTTATATGGAAAATGAAACAAATAAATAATAACAAGAAGAAGCCTTGAATGAGATGGGAATAGAAGTTGCAATATGGATATTGAACTCTAGGATTTGAATTGAAAATTTGACAATGGAATTGAAATTGGACTTCCTATGGAACTCAAGATTTAAAAATGAAATGACACATGAATTTAGTTATGAAATGGTAATGAGCATGGTACTAACACCTAAGACTTGAAACTTGAAAAGAAGTAATCTTGAACTTAAAAAATGACTTAGAATCTAAAAAACTTGAATTTGGAACTTTTGAAAATAAAAGAAAGATGAGAACTACAATACAAAAAAAAACAGAAAATGGGATGAAAACCTGGAGAGGAAATAAAATCCAAAAACTCTCCTTGACAAAACCTTTCCAAATCCAAAATATGCCCGATACACCACGATATGCTAATGATGGGATGAAATATATGACATGGAAAGATAGGGGTAAAATTTAGGGTGTGACACATACTTTCTTCCCAATTATTCTAACCTTAAAACTCTGTAGTTGAACATTGATACGAAACATCTGAAAGAGAGAGTAAAGCCAAGAAATAAATTTGACACATAAGGTTTCTCGCAAAGACCTGACGATCTTCGGCCTACGTATCTCCATTGACCCAAGACCAATGAAGAATCAGAGTGACGTAGTTCTCCTTAATAGGGATGCAAATGCAGTACATAAACTAATTGTTTGCTGATGTCGGGAGCCGGGTTTTCCATTCTTGATTCATCCTCGAGCCAACCATCCTCATAACTGCTCTTCAAGATCAAATTGAGAATCACCTTCACACCTATCCTCAATGATTTCCTTCATAACATGAGCTGATGAAACCACATGACCAAGCAAAGAATTGTTGATTTGGATGCCCTGAGGCATCATTGAGATCAACCCAGACTCAATCAAATCCTAAACCTTATCCTTGAGTGGTTTGCATTCTTCGGCTGAATGTTCTGGTGCATTTCCATGGAAACCACATCAAACATTGGGATCTAAACTTAGTGGATATGGAACAGGTGTCGCTCCCGACAAATGACACCGGGTCAGATGAAGGTACAGACGCGAACGGTCGGCGAGAGGGACAGTGAGAACACACAGCCGTGAACTCACTGGAGATGAATAGAGTCGCCAGCTAGGCATTTTTATCCCGGAGGAAAGGCAATGCTGCATAGACCTAGAAAAGAAATGGATAAGACGGTCGCGAACCAGAGAGACTGAGAAAGGGGGTTGGTTACAACCTGGGAAGGTATTAGCACCCAGATTGTCCGCTGTACTCGACGGGATCCACGCTTAAAAGATTTGTGCTTTAAAGGGGTAGTGTCAGTGCAATTTGTGTATAAAATAGCTGGAAAAGAAAATGTACAGGTGTCAGTGTAAAGGAAGTGTGAAGTGTATAAGTGAAGTGTCAGTGTAAGAATGAGAATGAATTGCTCATGATAATGAGGCTAAGGGAAAGATGCTGGAAAGAGGGGGAATATACAGAGACTTTTGTTCGATAACTGTTAAGTTATGCCTACGTATCCTCTCGTGCAATGAGGAAGTCAGAACACCGTAGTTCGACCCAAAGAGACTGGAAGGTGAATTGACTTGTGAACTGCTTACTTGCCTATGCTCAAGTGTATGATCTGTCTGGCACAGATGCAAACTGTCTTGCATTAGACGGAAGAAGCGAGTTCTCGTTTGTGAGTGAATGAGATGAGAAAAGAATCCCGGAGGAGACGATTATTGTTTGTTTTTGTGTTTTCAGTCTTTTATTGCTTTTTGGATTTTTGTCATAAGTTAATGAGCTTAAGTCTAAACCAATGGATTTAGTGAACTCATCACATCTTCCCTCTGATTAGGGGTAATGAGAATACCTTAAGTGTGAAGTCAGATTCTCACACTTAATCACCTTTGGTGTAGGATTAAGATCATTAACCTACTTGTTGATTATTTAGATGTTTTTGTTGTTTTTGTTTAGTGTTGAGTAATGAGGTTAAGCCATAATCAAGGATTAAACAGACTCATTACACCATCCTAATAGAAGGATAATAGATGAGAATGTTTAAGCTGAGGAAAGCTCCTCAACTTAATCCATGATTAGGGATTAAACTCATGACAAAACAAGCCTTTGATTAAGTGGATTTTACTTAATGATATGATGATGAAGTGAATTTTATGATTTGTAAGACAACTTGAGGGGGACTTGTCCATTAACACTAGGGTTAGTCCTTCTTAACCATTTAAGGAAGAATTAGAACCCTGATGCAAGGCCCAAGTTACAAGTGTGATGTCTTGATGATTATTATGTGAATTGATTAAGAGATTTAAACACATTAAGGGTTTAACACTTAGGATTAAAGTTATACACTCCATCCTAAGAGAAGGATGCAGGCATAAGCTTAATCACAAAGCCTTAAAGCCTTCAGGGTTTAGTCCCTGATTATGAGATGAGAAGAGAAGACTCAAAGAGACACAAAGGTAAAACTATGAGGGGAGACTAATCAAGACCCTAATTCATTGTCATGCTTGGTTGTTCCTAAGGTTTGTGAGGTTTTCAGGAACAATCTTCAAAGGAGCCACCAGGAAGCAGATGGACAAGATCAAGAGCAGCAAAGCAACTTGCTTCATTCAAGAAGTCAAGTCACTTGAAGAAAGAAAGTGGGAGGAGAAAGAATGAGCAAGCTCAAACTCAAACACATATAGAAATGCAGCAATGGATGCAAGAGAGATGAGAAGAAAAGTGAAGGCAAATTCACTTCTCAAAGTTACTTACCACCTGAAATGTTAGAAAGAAATGCAATGCAATGCAAGATGGGATGAAATGGCATGATGCTAAGCAAAATCAGAAGCATGTTGATGATGATTATGATGTTATGAGGTGCTGCAAACATGAGGCAATACATGGAGGTGTTCATACAAGATTATGGATGCAAATGATGCAAGTTAAGGAGCATGAGTGAACATGAAAAGTTATGAAGCACACAAGGCAAATGACATGGCAAATATGAGATGCAATGATCAAAGATGCTTTATACATGTCTTAAGATGTCAAATGAAACACAAGCATGCATAAAATGCAAAGACAAGTCATGTTATGCAAGAGAATGCAAGAAGGATGCAAATGAAAGCTCAAATTAGGGTTTAAGGATCAAACATCAAACAAAGACCCAAAACAGAAGCAAACCCTAAGATAAAAAATGGAAAATGCCATCCTAAGAAACCCTAAACCTATACTAAACCAAGGTCCAAAGGGAAGGTCTCAACTCTTAACCAATCTCAAGTTATGAATTTTCTAAGTTATTAGGGTTTTTTAGGGTTCTTAACAAAAGAAATGCCAAACAAATTGAAATTGAGGAAACAAATCAAGGCCATTTATTCCTAGAAACTACATGCTAAACATAAAACAATGCAAGAAGAATCAATGTCCAAACCTTCTTAGATAGGCAGAAATGAATTTTTGAACTTAGGATCAAATTAATGCATAAAAAATGATTTAATTCAATGAAAAATTCTTAAAATGCATCAAGATCAAAAAAGAAATTTGGTTTGAAGGTTGGACAATGTTTCTAAATGTCTTAGAACATTTCATGAATTTTTTGGTGATTTTTAAATACCTAAAAGTATTTTTAATTAATTAATTTCCATTAATCAATTAAAAATAATCTTTTAAATATTTAAAAATACTTTTTTAATGCTAAAAATAAAATAAAAAATATTTTTGTGTCATGAAAATTAATAAAACTTTTAAGAAAAAGTTTCATAATTTTTAGGAATTTTTTACTATTTTAAAATAATTGTGCAAATAAAAATGAAAAGAAAATGAATTAAAATCAAATAAGATGAAAGTAATCAGGATGGAGGGCCAGGATGGAGCCTGAGTTTGAAAACATTGACTGCGCGCGCCATCTGATGGCCCAGATTCAAACAGGATTAATCTTAATTAATTAAATAAATGATGCTGATTAGGGTTTAATGACTGCATCCTAGCCGTTCACACGCGCGCGAAGTCAACTTTTTCAACGCATCCAAAGGTCCAAATTCAAATGGCATTTAATCACGTAATTAGGGCATAATCACTCTCAGGTGGCCGGAGAAGACTTCCGGTCGTCTTCTCCGGCCAGCAACTCCCCTGAAAAACTTCAAACTCCCTCAAATCGTAACAAAAACAAAATCTAAGGATTGGGAAATGTTCTCCAACCTCTCACGAATCAAACCCCTCTCCTAAAACAAATTTCTTTTTCCTAACTAAGCTGAATCGAAGGAAATAAGAACTAGGGCACGCAAGCTTCAGAGAGCAATTAAACTCTCATTTCAAAACCATTTTCGAAACCAATGACATCAGGATGATCAGCGAAGCATAAGGAACAAGTTTATAACATGCAAAGTGATTTTTGGAAAAATAAATTTCAAGCTACCTGAGATTCGAAGCTTTCACTTTGATGACTTTCTGGCCACTTCTCCTTGTGCAATCCACTCCACTTGATCCCCAGATGATGCTTGAGTGCTCAAAAAGAGTTTATGTTGGCTGGATAGTGAGTTTCGAAAGCTCCTGCTTCAACTCAGCCAGAAATGGCAATGGTGATTCTGGCACTTTCAGGTCATTGTGAATGGTGGTTTGTGGTCCAGATGATGTATGGAGAAGCTTTGCAAGGTTTGTTTGGCTGTTTGTGAGCTAGGGAAAGAGATTCGAAAGGAACTGCAAAATGAAGTGAAGAATAGCTATGGGGTGTTCTGGTTGATTCAGGCTTGTGTTCTTGCTGGTTTCTACTTAATGATGCATGGTAAGTTGAATGGTGAAAATGGTTTGAGTGTTTCTTGGCTGAGCAGAGAGATTCGAAGGCTTATGCAGTTTTGGTGTGTTTTTGTGAATGTGTTGTTGTGTGTTGTTTCAGCCTTGCCTGCCTAGTGTTATGGCTTGCCAAAGGATACAATAAACAAATGCAAGTGGCCAGAGGATGTGACATGGCCTGTGGTGATTGGGATGTTTGCTTTTGCCAAAAGTCAAATTTCTTGTAAGAGAGGCATGGGCTTGATACTAGCTTGGTACAAAGGCTAGGGCTGGCGCAGCATGGTGTGGTGAGAGAGCTAGCAAGGTTCAAAGGCCAAGGCAGCCAGTTGAGGGAAGTGTCATGAGTGTTTTGCAAGTTGTTGCCTTTTTGGTTCACATGTGAAAAGTCTTGTTACATGAACCATAACCATGGGCATTCTTGGTTCAAATCTGAATTTTATGACTTAGAGAATGTTTGCATATTGGTTTGGAATGAATTAGAGGTTGCAATTGGCCTTGGTCCATGATTTTGCAAAATTTCCATTTGAGGCATGCCTTGAAAATCAATGATTTTAGCCAACTTTGTCACACCATAACTTTTGATCCAAGAAGAGTTTGATCATGTTCTTGTACTTTTTGAAAAGGGAAAGATGAGATCTACAACTTTCATGACCAAAGTTTTTCCATTTGAAGCCTTTTTGGATCAAGAATCAAGGCTTGAAAAATGACCTAAAATGATGCATTCTTGAAAAGTCAACTATGCCCAAAAAGTCAACATTTGCAAAAACCCTAAATTCTTGATTTTTGTGAACTTCAACCTTCTTCCATGATCAAATAAAGATCATATACACTCAAAATGATGAAGATCACCCATTGGTTGGGTCATTGGGGGCCTCAGATGCCCTGATTTTGCACTGACTTGTCCAGAAAGTCAACTCTTGATCAGATGACTTCCCCATGGAATTTCTTCATGAAAATTGATATGCATACTACCTATACCATATAGAGACCAATGGAAACAAGAATGACCAAAAAATTTGGAGTTATGGCCTCTGAAACCAAAACCCTAATTTTCAGTCAACTGTGCAGTTAATCTTGGCTCTGCATCCACTCAAACCCTAGTTCTTGTGATTCCTTTGCATTTTTGACTTTGAGGAGATGGAATATGATATAAGAACACTCATGGACCTCTTTGAAGTGATTGGTGGCCTTTGGAGTGGCTCAAAAAAGCTCTTGGATTGCTCAGATCACAAACCCTAGGTGCAGATGACTTAGAATCTATGCAGGGAATCAAAATGAGATATGAGATGATATGATTGTGTTTATGCATATGAGAAAGATCACAAGCCATGGTGAAATGGGTGAGGGCAAATTTGGGGTGTTTACAGCTGCCCCTATTCAAACATGAGTTAGCTGTGCAGGATGTAAGCGACGGCTTAACAGGCAAACAAGATAACTTGTGGTTGAATACCAAAGACAGTCCAAAATTTGCACTCACAAAAAGAAAGAAAGGGATATAGATTGTAAAAGAAGATAAAGTATATTGTAAAGTGGATGATAGAGCAATGACGGGGACGGCCGACATGCTGGGAAAAGTATGTGGAGTAAAGCAATGACGGGGACGGCCGACATGCTGGGGGTAAAAGGTAAAGCCAAGACGGGGACGGCCGACTAGCTGGGAAAAACAAATTATGATGGGGACGGCCATCAAGATAAAGTTAGATTCTCTGGGAATTAATGAAACATGACGGGGACGGCCACCAAGTTCACAAAGGTAAAGTAACCAACGATGGGGACGGCCATCGGGCTAAAAGGAAAAGGGACCACGACGGGGACGGCCATCGGGTCAAAGAATAAATGAAATAAACAGATGATGGGGTACGGCCATCAAAGGTGAAGGACGATCACCTAGCAGGGGACGGCTGCTCTGTTGGGGATAAAAGAAATATGATGGGGACGGCCATCAAAGGTGGAGGACGACCACCTGGCAGGGTACGGCTGCCGAAAATATCAACGATGGGGACGACCATCGGATAGAAAAGGTCAACGATGGGGACGGCCATCGGACGAGCATGATGGAGGACGACCATCAAGAAGTGGAGGACGACCACTCAGCAGGGTACGGCTGCTCTCAAGGTTTATCGCAACTCAGGACGAGTGTCGGATAACCAAAATCAACAATGGGGACGGCCATTGGATAAGGTGATGAAGGACGATCATCAAAAGGTGGAGGACGACCACCTAGCAGGGGACGGCTGCTAAAAACAACGATGGGGACGGCCATCGGATGAGCATGATGGAGGACGACCATCAAGAAGTGGAGGACGACCACTCAGCAGGGTACGGCTGCTCTCAGGGTTTATCATGACACAGGACGAGTGTCAGATAAAAGCAAATGCTTTGCTGGCGATCTACTGGGGGTATAGTAAACACGGACGAGCGTTTACAACCAAGAAAGGAAAGTATAAGTGTTTGGCATTATGTATAGGTTAATGATGCGGACGAGCATCCTTAAGACTATGATACGGACGAGTATCATGTAGAAACAAACTGACACATGTTCAGAGATGATGATACGGACGAGTACCATCTGGTTAACAAAGAACACGGACGAGTGTTGTATCTGAAGGGACTCTTCTGGGGAACAGTAGACACAGGCAAGTATCTACGTTCAAGAAGACATAAGTGTTTGACGCGGTATATGGATTAAAGATGCGGACGAGCATCCTTAAGACTATGATACGGACGAGTATCACGTAGAAACAAACACTAGACGCAATGTTCTGAGATGATAATACGGACGAGTACCAACTGGTTAACAAAGAACAAGGACTATTGTTGAATCTGTGGGGAGATAAGTGTTGTGTATACAAGATACGGACGAGTATCTGTATAAGTGTATCGTGAGTAGTGAGTATATATAGATGAGTATGTTAACTGCTGGAGAGAATGACACGGACGGGTGCCAAGAGAGAAAAGTGTAATATGAACAAGTATCTGCTATACAAAGTATAGATGACTGCTGGGGATATGACACGAACGGGTGTCAAGAAAGTGTATACATAGGTATGTGTGGGTGCAAAGGGGACGTCTTTGGCTTTCTGCTGGGAGTTATGACACGGACGGGTGCCAGAAAGTATCTGTAATACGGGAGATCTTGTTTGTAAAGAGTGTTCAGGCGACTTTGCTGGGAGTGATGATACGGACGGGTGCCAGAAAGTATCTGTAATACGGGAGATCTTGTTTGTAAAGAGTGTTCAGGCGACTTTGCTGGGAGTGATGATACGGACGGGTGTCAAAAGGAAATATGTATTGGTGTTGGTGATTATGAGGCACTGCTTTTGCTGGGACTCTGGGGATTTTTATACAATGATAATGAACGGTTATTATTTACAAGTGTTAATTCAGAACATGGCTTATGATTATGCTATGCGTTTGATTTTTTTGCCGTAATGCTCCGTATTAGACGGAATGCTACGCTCTGAGGGGATAGTATGATGCGAATGCTATGATTATGCAAAAAATATCAAACCGGGATTCGGATCCCGTTGCCGCGAAGATCCTCGATCGATCTGTTTGAAATGGACCTCCCAGCCGGGGATGAGATCATTGGTAGATCCAATAAGATGATATTTGCTTGGGGATATAGGTCACTGGTTGACATATCCTTATAATACGGGACCCAGCTGGGGTTTGTAGAAGCTTTCTTCACTCTGTTGTGATCTTCTATGCGCTGCTCTTCTGGATAGAGGCTGGAACTCTGTGGGGTGATGGCTCCCTGACTTTTGGCTGAGGAAGAATAGTTGGTACTACAGCTGGGGAATGCTGTTGGTAACTCAGCTGGGGAGAGCAACAAGAGGCAACTCAGCTGGGGATAGAGCATTTCAGATGCTGAGATTGAGTGCATGTTGATTTGGCAACTTCGCTGGGGAAATGGGCACTTTCCAGTGCCATGTGAAAGATAGACCGAGTTGATAATGATTCACCAACTTGCTAAGACGTAACTTGCATGCCCCAGGTTGCGTTCTGGATACCTGCAATCCTGCAAAGATAAGGAGACGCACAAAAGGTCCCGAGGTATCCTCGATTGGATTCCGTCATAGGAGTTAAGTACTTTCGAGAGTAAGTATATTCCCTGTGAGCATGTGTTTTATTATTATTACTTTTGGGAGAAAAACATCTGTACTTATGCAATTGATTTTTTTTTTTTTTTTTTTTTTTTTTTTTTTGAGACATCAGACATCCTTTGCAAATAAAAATATACAAAACGAGACATGACTGAAAAATCTGGTTTTATTAATTCATGTGCCCTGAATTGGCAAGATACAGTCAAAGAAACATATCTCCCGAAATGAGGAGACTGTCGTAAATTGAGAAACAAAAGTGCTGGCAGTGTTGGCGACGCTTTGAGGAGCTTTCCCTCCTGCTATGACTCGTATGACAATGACGTTCTTCTCGTCTTGCTTTCTGAAGAAAGTTGATTCTGATTGAAGCTTGATTCCGTCGAAGCTTTCCAAGTTGTAAGTGATACAGACGAATTCAAAATGCAGTTGTTCGCTTATTCCCTTATTTTGCATGGATCGCCCTTTCGGGTTTTCAATCCATCGGGATACCCATTTTTGCCTGAGCTGTCCAATGCGGCTTTTCAACTCAGCGGGTGTACATTTTTCATTTATTTCCCTTATTTTTGCCCGAGTCTTTTATTCTGTTTTTGACTCGCCGGGATGCCCTATTTTTGCCTGGACTTACATTCTGTTTTTATGTCCAGCGGGTCATTTTATGCGAAGTATTTTTTAACTGCATCTGAATTCACAGGGGACGGAAAATCTTCACCATCCATGGTGCTGAGCATCAGCGCTCCACCAGAGAAAACTTTCTTTACCACGAATGGTCCTTCATAGTTTGGAGTCCATTTGCCCCTGTGGTCTGTATGAGGAGGGAGGATTCTTTTCAGCACAAGATCTCCTACTTGGTACCCTCGGTGCCTGACTTTCTGATCGAAGGCTTTCTTCATTCTTTTCTGATACAACTGCCCATGACAGATTGCAGCCAATCTCTTCTCTTCGATCAGACTCAGTTGCTCGTATCGGGCCCGAACCCATTCTGCTTCACTCAGTTTAACATCCATTAGTACCCGCAGAGAGGGTAATTCAACTTCAACAGGTAGGACTGCTTCCATACCATACACAAGTTGATACGGTGTTGCCCCAGTGGATGTTCTGATTGACGTGCGGTACCCATGCAAGGCGAACGGTAGCATTTCATGCCAGTCTTTGTAGGTGACTACCATCTTCTGCACAATCTTCTTGATATTCTTATTTGCCGCCTCAACAGCACCATTCATCTTTGGCCTGTAAGGAGAAGAATTGTGGTGTTGGATCTTGAAGTCCCGGCATAGCTCTGCCATCATTTTGTTGTTTAAATTGGAACCATTATCAGTAATGATTCGCTCTGGCACTCCATATCGACAGATGATATCCCTCTTCAGAAATCTGGCTACCACTTGCTTTGTGACGTTTGCATATGAGGCTGCTTCAACCCACTTGGTGAAATAGTCAATGGCGACCAGGATGAATCTGTGGCCGTTTGAAGCAGTCGGCTCAATCTTGCCAATCATATCAATGCCCCACATGGCAAAGGGCCATGGTGAAGACATAATGTTCAAAGGATTTGGAGGCACATGCACTTTGTCTGCATAGATCTGGCACTTGTGGCATTTCCTGGCATAGGCACAACAGTCTGCATCCATTGTGATCCAATAATAGCCTGATCTTAACAACTTTTTAGCCATTGCATGTCCCCCAGCATGGGTACCAAAAGAGCCTTCATGCACTTCATGCATCAACAAATCTGCTTCCGTCTTGTCAACACATCGGAGGAGTACCATATCAAAGTTCCTTTTGTATAGAGATCCATCAGTGTTCAGAAAGAAACTTCCAGCAAGCCTTCTCAAAGTCTTCTTATCATTGGAAGATGCCCCAGATGGGTATGTTTGATCCTCCAAGAAGCACTTAATATCATGGAACCAAGGCTTATCATCTTTGACAACATCTGCTGCGAATACATATGCTGGTCTGCCAAGTCTCGATACTGAAATCTGAGGTACAACGTTAGCAGCTTGAACTTTGATCATGGACGAAATGGTAGCCAAGGCATCTGCAAACTGATTCTCATCCCGAGGGATATACTCAAGTTTGACTGTTGTGAAGAAAGTCAATAACCTTCTTGTATAATCCCTGTAAGGTATCAGATGATCCTGGTGTGTATACCATTTGCCGTTGGTCTGATTGATTACCAGAGCTGAATCTCCGAATACGGTCAATGTCTTGATCCTGAGGTCAATGGCTTCCTCAAGACCCATAATGCAAGCTTCGTATTCAGCTTCGTTGTTAGTGCAGTTGAAAGTGAGTTTTGCCGAGAAAGGCATGTGAACTCCTTTGGGTGTAATGAGTACTGCACCAACACCACGACCATTCATGTTAACAGCCCCATCAAACATCATAGTCCATTCTTCTTCTGGGTCAGGCCCTTCAGTGTGAATAGGCTCTTCATGATCTTTCGCTTTTATGAACATGATGTCCTCATCAGGGAAGTCAAATCTCATAGGCTGGTAGTCATCGATGGGTTGCTCAGCTAGATATTCAGACAAT
Organism: Lathyrus aphaca; assembly: GCA_963966055.1. Taxonomy (NCBI): domain Eukaryota; kingdom Viridiplantae; phylum Streptophyta; class Magnoliopsida; order Fabales; family Fabaceae; genus Lathyrus; species Lathyrus aphaca. The sequence continues at coordinate 222,532,313 of OZ014519.1, forward strand.
ATACTGCCTTTGATGGCTTTCTGAGATGTGTATTGGATGTCATACTCTGTAAGGATCATTTGCCATCTCGCAACCCGTCCGGTAAGAGCTGGCTTCTCAAATATGTACTTAACTGGGTCCATTTTTGAGATCAACAAAGTAGTGTGGGTCAACATATACTGTCTCAGTCGGCGAGCAGCCCACGCTAAAGCACAGCAAGTTTTCTCAAGCAGTGAATAACGTTGTTCACAGTCGGTAAACTTTTTGCTTAGGTAGTATATTGCATACTCTTTTCGACCAGACTCGTCATGCTGGCCCAACACACACCCCATTGACTCTTCTAATACTGTCAAGTACATGATTAGAGGTCTTCCTTCAACTGGAGGCATAAGGATTGGAGGTTCTTGTAAGTATTCCTTGATCTTGTCAAAAGCCTTCTGGCAATCTTCGTTCCATCTGACCGTTTGTTCTTTTCTTAACAGCTTGAACAAGGGTTCACAGGTTGCTGTGAGGTGAGATATGAACCGTGAAATGTAGTTCAATCGACCTAAGAACCCTCGAACTTCTTTCTCAGTTTTCGGTGCAGGCATCTCTTGAATGGCTTTGACTTTATCAGGGTCCACTTCAATCCCTTTCTCGCTTACAATAAAACCCAGCAGCTTACCAGATCGCACCCCGAATGTGCATTTGTTGGGGTTCAACTTCAGTTGATACTTTCTCAGACGCTTGAACAACTTGAGCAGATTCACCAGATGATCTTCTTCAGTAAGGGACTTGGCAATCATATCATCCACATAACACTCTATTTCTTTATGGATCATATCGTGGAATAATGTTACCATAGCCCGTTGATACGTTGCACCAGCATTCTTGAGCCCAAATGGCATTACTTTGTAGCAGAACGTGCCCCAAGGTGTGATGAATGTTGTCTTCTCCATGTCTTCAGGTGACATTTTGATCTGGTTGTATCCCGAAAAACCATCCATGAAGGAGAATACCGAGAACTGAGTCGTATTATCTACCAATACGTCAATGTGAGGTAATGGAAAATCATCTTTCGGGCTGGCTCTGTTCAGATCCCGGTAATCAACACACATTCTTACTTTGCCGTCCTTCTTAGGCACAGGTACTATATTAGCAACCCACGGCGGGTAGCTAGTTACTGCAAGGAACCCGGCGTCCCATTGCTTTTGTACCTCCTCCTTGATTTTCATTGCCATGTCTGGACGAGTTCGGCGCAGTTTCTGTTTGACCGGTGGGCATTCTTCTCTCAAAGGCAGCTTGTGCACCACAATGTCGGTATCCAACCCTGGCATGTCTTGATACGACCAAGCAAACACATCCACATACTCTTGAAGTAGATCAACCAGTTGCTTCTTCACTGAGTCTTGCAGGCAGGCCCCGATTTTAACCTCTTTCACGTCTTCCTCCGTACCAAGATTAATCACTTCAACCTCCTCCTGGTGAGGGGTAATAACCTTTTCCTCTTGTCTTAACAACCTGGCTAGCTCTTCAGGAAGCTCATATTCTTCCTCAACCCCTTCATCAGCTTGATTGATCGGATTGTCAAAGTCATACGATGTCATAGCCGTGCTGTTGTCGGTGCTGTCAGGAAGGCACTCTCTGCAAGGGTTAAGTTGTTCATTTTAGTGATCTGATTTTAATCTTATTTAGAAAAGTGAAATGAAGTTGTCATTTTGAAAACACTGCCATTTATTTTTGTACAAAAAAGAAAAATGGAAAAACAGTGAACGAAAAGAAAAAAGACGCGTTTGCAAAAAGATGTCTGATATTTCATTAATTGATCTTGTTTGCACAAAAAGTACAGATGGCCCGATTACAAAATGAGTCTTGTCATCTTGGGCAAGATGCAAGACTTTGATGCATGCTTATAAAAATACAGGAAATAATAATTACTCTGATCGAGTAACTCTTATAATTTCCTGGGAAGACCAGTTCGAGACACTGCTCCCCGGGATCTTTGGACGAATCCAATTCTCCAGATTGCGCTCCTCTTCCAGCTCGTCTTCCAGACAGTTGATAGCATCGGGGGTAAGCATCCCTCCACTGACAAAACCAGGCTCTTCAGCAGCCTTTGCTTGATGTTGAGTTGGTCTGTAACCCAACCCAAACTTGTCTTCTTTTTTCTCCACCGATAGCAGTTTGCCCCAGCCTTGGGCAGTTCCTTCCTCAACAACCTTCCGGGCTTGTTGGTATGATGACATTGGAGTACCAGATACAGCAGATGCCTCATTCACATTCAAAGCTTCAAACCCCTGGCTCATTGTTTCATGGATCTCCCCATCCATTTCAATGTACTTATAGGTTGCCAGGTGGCTGACAAAAATGTCCTCCTCTCCACAGATTGTGACAACTTGGCCTTCCCACTCGAATTTTAACTTTTGGTGAAGGGTAGACGTTATTGCGCCGGCGGCGTGAATCCAGGGTCTACCCAACAAACAGCTGTAGGCGGGCTGAATGTCCATCACATAAAAGACAGTTTTAAAGGTCTGTGGGCCAATTGTCACCGGTAGCTCAATCTCTCCCAGAACCGATCTCTTAGAACCATCAAAGGCTCTTACCACCAGGTTGCTGGGTCTCAATGCCAAACCATCATATTCTAACTTCACCAGAGCCTTCTTTGGTAAGACATTAAGGGACGACCCTGTGTCTACCAGCACATGAGAAAGGACAGCTTCTTTGCATTCCATGGTTATGTGCAAGGCTTTGTTGTGGTTGCGGCCGTCCGCTGTCAAGTCAGTATTGGTGAACCCTAGCCCATTGCTAGCAGTAACATTTCCAACCACGGTTTCCAACTGGTTGACAGTAATCTCTTCAGGCACGTAAGCTGCGTGCAAGACCTTGAGTAGTGCATTCCGATGGGCTTCGGAGCACATAAGCAGTGAGAGGATAGAGATTTTGGATGGCGTCTGGTGAAGTTGATCCACAATTTTGTAGTCACTCTTTTTGATGATTCTCATAAACTCATCAACTTCTTGATCGAACGGTGTTTTCAAGGCTTCTTTGGCAGCTTGATCTTCCTGCACCGGGCTCTTTCCCTTTGCCTTGGCAGCAGCTTCTGCTTCGGCAGTAGGTCTTTGAATTGGTGGAGCAAAGAGACGTCCGCTTCGAGTGAAGCCTCCGCCTCCCCCCACATTATCTACTTGTGGTGCAGGTGTTGATGTTTCAAGAGTGATTCTTTTTCCTTCGCAGTACACGTCAGAGCCATAGTGCCAAGGGATGGCCCTATTGCTTTCATATGGTACTGGTCCAGGCACCGTGACAGTGACTGGACTGATTGTTGCCGCTGAAGGGACTGTAATTGTTTGTGGATCATAAAAGATTGTAACTGGTGCTCTGGTGGGAGCATCACCTTCTGAATGGTAGGCAGAGTTGTTTTCCGGATCATAGAATATTGTGACAGTAGAGACATCTTCATGATCTGTTGCTGGTGTTGTAGGAGATATTGTCGGAAGAAATGATGTTGTTGTTGTAGGAGGTTCAAAATGGAGTGAAGTTGACGTTGTAGCAGAAAGATTTGTTGTGAACTGATCGGTTGAGATGATGGATGGAGTGCTTGTTGATGAAACCGAAGAATTGTCAGGAACAATGGTTGCTGCAGTTGTAGGAGGTTCTGAAACCGCTGTTGATGAGATTGCTGGGTTTGTTGGAAATGATGTGGTGATCTGAAGTTGGCCACTCCGAATAAGGCCATCTATGCCATTCCTCAAATTATCGCACCCATTTACCGAGATATTGCAGTAAGCACAGCCTAACTCACACCCCGGGAACATTTGACATTCCAAGAGCTGAGCTTTGATTTCTACCAATGGTGTCCTGATCTGTCCCACACTGGTTATTAAATAAGACGGTTTGTCTTCTTCAATAGCGTTAATCCGGGGGCCACCATGGTTTGGCATCGGGTTTTTATTGACATTGGGTGGTGGTGCGAAATTCAGAGCCTTTGAGTCTACCAGGTCTTGTACCTTCATATGCAGAGCCCTGCATTTTTCTGTGCTGTGGCCAGGTGCGTTTGAATGAAAAGCACACCTAGCATTGGAGTCATAGTTCCTTGGTAGACTGTTGGGATCCGGAGGTGCCAACGTTCTTAGCTCAACCAGGTTGAGTTTCAGAAGTTGTGGCAGCAAAGTAGCATATGGCATTGGGATCGGATCGATCACTCTGTTAGCTTGAGATGGCCTCTGTTGGAATGGCCTTTGTTGACTGTTGTTGTTGGTGTTGTTGTTGTTGTAATTCCTTGGAGGATACTGATTTTGCTGATGGTACTGAGGTTGTTGTTGATAACTTTGCTGAGGGGGTTGATAGACAGGTTGAGGATGAGCTGGAGCAGGGATGGTGACTGCTGCTATGGACCTCTGAGCATATTGGGGCCTACCCCTGTTTGAATGGATGGCATTGGTCTCGCCAGTTCTTCTCGGGCCTGCAAAAGGCTTTCTTGTACTACTGGACGAGCTTGCACCATTGTCTGAGATCTTTCCCATTTTTAACAAGCTTTTAATTCTCTCCCCGGCTATGACAACATCTGCAAAGCTAGTGGAAGAGAAAGCTGCCAACCTGTCAATATATGTTCCCTGAAGGGTGTTCATGAACATATCTGCCATTTCCCGTTCAGACATAGGTGGTTGAACAGCAGCAGCCAGTTGCCTCCATCTCTGTGCATATTCTCGGAAACTTTCCCTTGACGACTGTGACATTCCCATTAGGAGGGTCCTGTTGGGTGCCATGTCTAGATTATACTGATACTGTCTGATGAAGGCCTCTGCCAGGTCCTTCCAGCATCTAATTGTTGCTCTTGTCAGATGGGAATACCACTCCCTCGAAGCTCCAGTCAAGCTATCTTCAAAATAGAACATCCACAATTTCTCATCCATTGTATAGGCCTTCAGCCTTCCCAGAAATGATTGTAGATGAGTCCGGGGGCATGAAGTCCCATTATACTTTTCGAAACAAGGAGGCTTGAACTTATGGGGGATCCTGACCCCGTCTACCAAACCCATGTCCATAACGTCGAAGCCCAAAGAGTTTTGAGATTCTAAGGACCTCAACTTCTCAGCTATTTCATCCAACCTTCTATCGTAAGCCTCTTCTCCAACACCCATTACTGTGAATTGGTCTTCTTGAGGGTCTTCCTGTAGTACCCTCCCTGCTGTGGCAGTCCCTTGTATATTGACAGGGATGTTGGTCTCTGGATGGAGATGGGGTCCAAAAACAGGGGGATTGACATGAGGTTGGACCCTCTCGTTATTACTTGTACCAGCAGTTCCCACATGGGGTTCCTCTTGATTCCTCCCTTCTACCAAAGCTCTGAGCCTCTCCTGGCTTTGAGCTAAGTTGTTCATTACTTCCATGAACTGTGTTATCTGCGTTCTCATCTCCAACCTTTCGTTGGCCATCTGGTTTCTGACCTCCGTAAGGTCCTGCTGCATCTGATCCATCTGAATTCCCGGAAGGTTGTTTCTAGTTGGGTACCTGTGTGGCCTGTTGAGGGGAAATACCCGGCGGCGAGCAATAATTCCTGAGATTCACAACAGAGGTTAGTAACAACAAAACAAAAACCTACAAAACAAACAAAAGGGTTAGTATGCAATGCAGTTATGCTTATTTGCTCTCAAGGTATCCGGTTTGGCCTTCAGTTTTGACCCTTCCAGACCCTTGAAGATGCTGCTGTTGAAGTTGCTTTCGAAGTAAACTAACATGAATATATATTACATAAGGTGAAATAATACAATTTGTTCGTTTTACAACACAAGCCCACTAAGGGGTCAAAATACAGTACAAAAATAAAAGTACATGGAAAGAAAGCAACAACAAACAAATGGTCAAACACCAAGACCAAACTCATCCTCACGAACTTCCTTGAGAAGTGCTTCGGTCACAGGATCAGCCGGACGCTCCGTGAGATTCCTGATGAGGAGATTCCGGGTCGTAACAGCTGCTGTTAGCTTTTTGTGCTGAGTTTGGTCCTTGGACCTCTTCACCCCTGCTTTGATCTTCAATTCTGATATTTCCCTCTGGGCTGCTGCCAGGGCTTCTTGTTGCTCTTTTGCATTAGCCTCGAATTGCTCCATCTTGTCTTGAACTCTCTTGTCTTCCAGGGTACGAGCCTCGGTGATCCTGACCCACCGGGCTTGACTCTCCTTCAAATACAAGTCTGTCCTTGCTCTTTGGAACTGGGCTTCTTTGCAAGCGTTCTTCAGAATTTGTTCACCAGCTTTAGACTTGTTGATATAATCCCCAGACTTTTCAATCTTAGTCAAATGCTCCACTCTCAACTTCTCCAATCTCTCAATCTCCCTCATACCTTCACTCCTCTCCCGGAGGGTCTTCTGCAAAGCCTGGGTTAGCTTCTCATTTCTTTCCTTCAAGCTCTCAAACTCCTCCAAACTGATGGTGGCAGGGGGTGGTGCTGAAGATGACTCAGGCATGTCTTCTATGGTAAAGGGCATTCCAGAGAATTGGGCCCTGGCACGGGACCACTCATAATATTGCGCTGATGCCACATTATTACACTTCCCCATAATGGTGACTCCCTTGGTTTGAACATTATCCCAGGCCCAGGCAGCCTGCCTAGCAACAGCCAAACTAATCTTGTTCTCACAATAAAGGGTCTCTACCAAGTCCTGTGCCCTTGGAGTATGGACCAGTGCATAGCCCAGTTGCCTCCTGAACAGCAGAGGGTTGTAATTGATGCTTCCCTTAACTCCTATTAAGGGCACATTGGGAAAGTGCCCACAGCTGGTGATGATATCTCTACCCTTGGTGCTTTGAGTACACCATCTGATATCTGCTGAAGTTAGGGTAGTGAGCCTCTTAGCCCAGTTGCTCTGCTGATGAGGATTGAGAAATGTATCTGTCCTGGGTAGATGCTTGAGAAGCCAAGTGTGAAACAATGGAGCACAAAACCTCACTAACCTCCCCCTCTGTTTCTCATTCCTCTGATGCACTGAATAGTAAAGATCCCCCAATAAAGTTGGCACTGGGTTCTTCAGGATGAACAGATGGATTGCATTTTTGCTAATGAATCGAGGCTCATCTGCAAACAACACAATTCCATATATGCACAAGGCCAGCAGGGCACAAACAACTTTCCATTCTCCTAGAGAAGCCTTCAAGGTAGCTTGAGAAATTAAGAAGTCCAGATGAAAACCAGGGATCCCAGCTTTAGAGGTCATATGCTGCTCAATCAGGACAGGCTCCAGATGCAAAGCTTTTGCTACTTCTCCATTAGCAGGAAAGACCATCTCAGGGTTGAAAGGAATTTCTCTCCTGATAGGCATACCAACTAATGAGGAGTACTCTTCCAATAAGGGGCCCAACTGAAAGTCTTGAAAAGTAAAACATCTCAGTGGAGGATCATAAAACTGAATGCAGGTGTGGATGAGGCTCCTCTGTGAAGGGTCCAGATCCATAACCATGTCTAGTATATCTCCATAACTCTCCCTGAACAAGGGTATGTGATCTGGAGTGATCAGGGTTTGGATCCTCCTGATGTCTGATAAGTCTGGCTGGAAGAAGTGATAGGTGATGTTGCTTTTCTTTGGAGCCATGATGCTGGGACTGAGTAGAGATAGGTACTGATGCTGATGCTGAAGAAGAGGGCCACTGATTGGCTGGTGCTGGTGATAGCTGAAGCAGGTGCTAGTGAAGACAGGTCAATACTGCAGATAGGGTCAAAACCAAAACCAAATGAAGATGGATACCCTGAAACAAATAAGCAAATGTCAATATGATGCAATGATTATGTATGCAAATGATATGCAAGGGTCTGTGACTGAGTTGGATCTGATCAAAATGCCCTGATATAAGTCCATGTGTGTAAGAAATCCAGATGAGGTTTATAAATCCAGTAACCAGGGTGGGGGGCTCAAATAAAGAACCACAAGTCCTGGGTTTAGAATCACAAGAACTATCCAACATGGAGTACTCTTAACAAATCAAAGTAACATGGTATTCTGAGGTCAAGGTACCTGCAAACCTGTAAACAGCCCAACCCCCTCATAGGTGGTGTTCTAAAACAAGGATCCTCAGACTTGGATCAGTTATGAGAAGTGTAAACACTTCTAACCCGGAGGCACAGTGTTTACAATAACCATAACAATTCCTCCTCTAATTCACCTCAGTTTCTGAAGGTCAATACTAAAGGTCATCCAGACTTAGCAGGCTTCCCAGATAGCCCTAGCATTGCAGGAAATCTGCAACACAGAGTTCTCAAGAAGAAACCCATATCTGAACCGTGTTTCATATTCCCGCACCAGACCGAAATGGAATGGGAAAGAATATGATTCACTCTAGCCTAGGTGTCACTCAGGTCCCAGGTATAGGACCTTAACTCTCAATAGAACCCCACCCACCAAAGGAAAACCAAATCCAGCCAGCAGCATGACAGTATGATATATACAAAGTGCAATAAAGAAAGCAGTAAATCAAACTGTACATAAAGCAAAGTAAACACAAGCACAAATAAGCACATAACACCCCAGTAAACACAAATCAATCAAGCGCTAGGAGGAACCCACAAAAAGAACCAGAAGCCCTGGTTGCATTATAAGGATCCCCAGCAGAGTCGCCAAGCTGTCGCTCCCGACAAATGACACCGGGTCAGATGAAGGTACAGACGCGAACGGTCGGCGAGAGGGACAGTGAGAACACACAGCCGTGAACTCACTGGAGATGAATAGAGTCGCCAGCTAGGCATTTTTATCCCGGATGAAAGGCAATGCTGCATAGACCTAGAAAAGAAATGGATAAGACGGTCGCGAACCAGAGAGACTGAGAAAGGGGGTTGGTTACAACCTGGGAAGGTATTAGCACCCAGATTGTCCGCTGTACTCGACGGGATCCACGCTTAAAAGATTTGTGCTTTAAAGGGGTAGTGTCAGTGCAATTTGTGTATAAAATAGCTGGAAAAGAAAATGTACAGGTGTCAGTGTAAAGGAAGTGTGAAGTGTATAAGTGAAGTGTCAGTGTAAGAATGAGAATGAATTGCTCATGATAATGAGGCTAAGGGAAAGATGCTGGAAAGAGGGGGAATATACAGAGACTTTTGTTCGATAACTGTTAAGTTATGCCTACGTATCCTCTCGTGCAATGAGGAAGTCAGAACACCGTAGTTCGACCCAAAGAGACTGAAAGGTGAATTGACTTGTGAACTGCTTACTTGCCTATGCTCAAGTGTATGATCTGTCTGGCACAGATGCAAACTGTCTTGCATTAGACGGAAGAAGCGAGTTCTCGTTTGTGAGTGAATGAGATGAGAAAAGAATCCCGGAGGAGACGATTATTGTTTGTTTTTGTGTTTTCAGTCTTTTATTGCTTTTTGGATTTTTGTCATAAGTTAATGAGCTTAAGTCTAAACCAATGGATTTAGTGAACTCATCACATCTTCCCTCTGATTAGGGGTAATGAGAATACCTTAAGTGTGAAGTCAGATTCTCACACTTAATCACCTTTGGTGTAGGATTAAGATCATTAACCTACTTGTTGATTATTTAGATGTTTTTGTTGTTTTTGTTTAGTGTTGAGTAATGAGGTTAAGCCATAATCAAGGATTAAACAGACTCATTACACCATCCTAATAGAAGGATAATAGATGAGAATGTTTAAGCTGAGGAAAGCTCCTCAACTTAATCCATGATTAGGGATTAAACTCATGACAAAACAAGCCTTTGATTAAGTGGATTTTACTTAATGATATGATGATGAAGTGAATTTTATGATTTGTAAGACAACTTGAGGGGGACTTGTCCATTAACACTAGGGTTAGTCCTTCTTAACCATTTAAGGAAGAATTAGAACCCTGATGCAAGGCCCAAGTTACAAGTGTGATGTCTTGATGATTATTATGTGAATTGATTAAGAGATTTAAACACATTAAGGGTTTAACACTTAGGATTAAAGTTATACACTCCATCCTAAGAGAAGGATGCAGGCATAAGCTTAATCACAAAGCCTTAAAGCCTTCAGGGTTTAGTCCCTGATTATGAGATGAGAAGAGAAGACTCAAAGAGACACAAAGGTAAAACTATGAGGGGAGACTAATCAAGACCCTAATTCATTGTCATGCTTGGTTGTTCCTAAGGTTTGTGAGGTTTTCAGGAACAATCTTCAAAGGAGCCACCAGGAAGCAGATGGACAAGATCAAGAGCAGCAAAGCAACTTGCTTCATTCAAGAAGTCAAGTCACTTGAAGAAAGAAAGTGGGAGGAGAAAGAATGAGCAAGCTCAAACTCAAACACATATAGAAATGCAGCAATGGATGCAAGAGAGATGAGAAGAAAAGTGAAGGCAAATTCACTTCTCAAAGTTACTTACCACCTGAAATGTTAGAAAGAAATGCAATGCAATGCAAGATGGGATGAAATGGCATGATGCTAAGCAAAATCAGAAGCATGTTGATGATGATTATGATGTTATGAGGTGCTGCAAACATGAGGCAAGACATGGAGGTGTTCATACAAGATTATGGATGCAAATGATGCAAGTTAAGGAGCATGAATGAACATGAAAAGTTATGAAGCACACAAGGCAAATGACATGTCAAATATGAGATGCAATGATCAAATATGCTTTATACATGTCTTAAGATGTCAAATGAAACACAAGCATGCATAAAATGCAAAGACAAGTCATGTTATGCAAGAGAATGCAAGAAGGATGCAAATGAAAGCTCAAATTAGGGTTTAAGGATCAAACATCAAACAAAGACCCAAAACAGAAGCAAACCCTAAGATAAAAAATGGAAAATGCCATCCTAAGAAACCCTAAACCTATACTAAACCAAGGTCCAAAGGGGAGGTCTCAACTCTTAACCAATCTCAAGTTATGAATTTTCTAAGTTATTAGGATTTTTTAGGGTTCTTAACAAAAGAAATGCCAAACAAATTGAAATTGAGGAAACAAATCAAGGCCATTTATTCCTAGAAACTACATGCTAAACATAAAACAATGCAAGAAGAATCAATGTCCAAACCTTCTTAGATAGGCAGAAATGAATTTTTGAACTTAGGATCAAATTAATGCATAAAAAATGATTTAATTCAATGAAAAATTCTTAAAATGCATCAAGATCAAAAAAGAAATTTGGTTTGAAGGTTGGACAATGTTTCTAAATGTCTTAGAACATTTCATGAATTTTTTGGTGATTTTTAAATACCTAAAAGTATTTTTAATTAATTAATTTCCATTAATCAATTAAAAATAATCTTTTAAATATTTAAAAATACTTTTTTAATGCTAAAAATAAAATAAAAAATATTTTTGTGTCATGAAAATTAATAAAACTTTTAAGAAAAAGTTTCATAATTTTTAGGAATTTTTTACTATTTTAAAATAATTGTGCAAATAAAAATGAAAAGAAAATGAATTAAAATCAAATAAGATGAAAGTAATCAGGATGGAGGGCCAGGATGGAGCCTGAGTTTGAAAACATTGACTGCGCGCGCCATCTGATGGCCCAGATTCAAACAGGATTAATCTTAATTAATTAAATAAATGATGCTGATTAGGGTTTAATGACTGCATCCTAGCCGTTCACACGTGCGCGAAGTCAACTTTTTCAACGCATCCAAAGGTCCAAATTCAAATGGCATTTAATCACGTAATTAGGGCATAATCACTCTCAGGTGGCCGAAGAAGACTTCCGGTCGTCTTCTCCGGCCAGCAACTCCCCTGAAAAACTTCAAACTCCCTCAAATCGTAACAAAAACAAAATCTAAGGATTGGGAAATGTTCTCCAACCTCTCACGAATCAAACCCCTCTCCTAAAACAAATTTCTTTTTCCTAACTAAGCTGAATCGAAGGAAATAAGAACTAGGGCACGCAAGCTTCAGAGAGCAATTAAACTCTCATTTCAAAACCATTTTCGAAACCAATGACATCAGGATGATCAGCGAAGCATAAGGAACAAGTTTATAACATGCAAAGTGATTTCTGGAAAAATAAATTTCAAGCTACCTGAGATTCGAAGCTTTCACTTTGATGACTTTCTGGCCACTTCTCCTTGTGCAATCCACTCCACTTGATCCCCAGATGATGCTTGAGTGCTCAAAAAGAGTTTATGTTGGCTGGATAGTGAGTTTCGAAAGCTCCTGCTTCAACTCAGCCAGAAATGGCAATGGTGATTCTGGCACTTTCAGGTCATTGTGAATGGTGGTTTGTGGTCCAGATGATGTATGGAGAAGCTTTGCAAGGTTTGTTTGGCTGTTTGTGAGCTAGGGAAAGAGATTCGAAAGGAACTGCAAAATGAAGTGAAGAATGGCTATGGGGTGTTCTGGTTGATTCAGGCTTGTGTTCTTGCTGGTTTCTACTTAATGATGCATGGTAAGTTGAATGGTGAAAATGGTTTGAGTGTTTCTTGGCTGAGCAGAGAGATTCGAAGGCTTATGCAGTTTTGGTGTGTTTTTGTGAATGTGTTGTTGTGTGTTGTTTCAGCCTTGCCTGCCTAGTGTTATGGCTTGCCAAAGGATACAATAAACAAATGCAAGTGGCCAGAGGATGTGACATGGCCTGTGGTGATTGGGATGTTTGCTTTTGCCAAAAGTCAAATTTCTTGTAAGAGAGGCATGGGCTTGATACTAGCTTGGTACAAAGGCTAGGGCTGGCGCAGCATGGTGTGGTGAGAGAGCTAGCAAGGTTCAAAGGCCAAGGCAGCCAGTTGAGGGAAGTGTCATGAGTGTTTTGCAAGTTGTTGCCTTTTTGGTTCACATGTGAAAAGTCTTGTTACATGAACCATAACCATGGGCATTCTTGGTTCAAATCTGAATTTTATGACTTAGAGAATGTTTGCATATTGGTTTGGAATGAATTAGAGGTTGCAATTGGCCTTGGTCCATGATTTTGCAAAATTTCCATTTGAGGCATGCCTTGAAAATCAATGATTTTAGCCAACTTTGTCACACCATAACTTTTGATCCAAGAAGAGTTTGATCATGTTCTTGTACTTTTTGAAAAGGGAAAGATGAGATCTACAACTTTCATGACCAAAGTTTTTCCATTTGAAGCCTTTTTGGATCAAGAATCAAGGCTTGAAAAATGACCTAAAATGATGCATTCTTGAAAAGTCAATTATGCCCAAAAAGTCAACATTTGCAAAAACCCTAAATTCTTGATTTTTGTGAACTTCAACCTTCTTCCATGATCAAATAAAGATCATATACACTCAAAATGATGAAGATCACCCATTGGTTGGGTCATTGGGGGCCTCAGATGCCCTGATTTTGCACTGACTTGTCCAGAAAGTCAACTCTTGATCAGATGACTTCCCCATGGAATTTCTTCATGAAAATTGATATGCATACTCCCTATACCATATAGAGACCAATGGAAACAAGAATGACTAAAAAATTTGGAGTTATGGCCTCTGAAACCAAAACCCTAATTTTCAGTCAACTGTGCAGTTAATCTTGGCTCTGCATCCACTCAAACCCTAGTTCTTGTGATTCCTTTGCATTTTTGACTTTGAGGAGATGGAATATGATATAAGAACACTCATGGACCTCTTTGAAGTGATTGGTGGCCTTTGGAGTGGCTCAAAAAAGCTCTTGGATTGCTCAGATCACAAACCCTAGGTGCAGATGACTTAGAATCTATGCAGGGAATCAAAATGAGATATGAGATGATATGATTGTGTTTATGCATATGAGAAAGATCACAAGCCATGGTGAAATGGGTGAGGGCAAATTTGGGGTGTTTACAACAGGCACTAGACCCAGTTTCTTCGGCCCTTTCAATCCACTATCAATTAGGCGTGGAAGTATCTGATTGTATAGAACTGGAAATGGATCAAAATACCCTTTTGGTATCTTAGTGTAGTAACTATGTCGTTGTAGAATATGCTGTTGTTGGCATGGTTGCTATTGATACTGAGGAGGTTCACTATTAACAAGAGGGTATCGTTGATATCGAAGAACTGACATCTGACATGGAAATTCAGAAGGTTGCTGACTCTGAGCAGTTGAGATACACGGGTACCGTTGATAAGTCAATGGAGTTTGTGGAGCTTCCCAGATTGCATCAATTACATCCTTTTCTTGTGAACTGACAAAAGATTCATTCTCATCAGTTGGGACATCTGAAATACCTTAGATCTTTCCCATTTTGAGAAAACTCTCAATGCGTTCTCCAGCTATTATCAAGTTAGAGAAACTTGATGTCCCACTACCACTCATCTTCTCCAAGTACGGTCCTTGCAAGGTATATAAGAAAATCTCTACCAATTATTTGTCTAATAGTGGGGGTTTAACACGATGAGCTACCTCTCTCCACCTCTGTGCATACCCTCTGAAAGATTCGCCATCCTCTTGAGATAAACCTTGAATATCCATGCGGCTAGGAGCCATGTCAAGATTGTAATCGTACTGTTTCAGAAAGGCATTGACTAGGTCTGACCATGATTAGATACAACTACTCTCTAGTTGCATGTACCAACTCGATGATGTCCCACTCAGACTGTCTTGAAAACAGTGAATCATCAATTTGTCATTATGCTCATATGAGGTCATCCTTCTGTAAAACCTCACCAAATGTTGCCTTGGACAACTATCCCATTTGTACTTTTCCAACTTCAGTGCTTTGAACTCTGGAGGTATTACAAGGCCGTGTACCAGACACATGTTTGCAGAACTTAGATCAAAGGAATTATGACCTTCAAGAGCTTTAATCCTCTCATTCAAAACACAAAATCTTTCTTCCCTTTCAACAACTCGCAGATCTTTGATTCTCATCATAGGGGTTGTCTCCTGGGCACATGGCACAATGAAAGCAAATTTGTGGTAGTCTGCAACATCAACAGAAGAAAAATATCCACCCAGGGCGATTGGACGCTCTCGAACATCTAGGTTCTCAACAAGGATCTGTGCAGGCTGAACTTGAGTGAAATTGCGGCCATCTTGCCTTGACAAGGTTGTCGTAGTCTCCACAAGTTGGTGCCACTGACCTCTTGTCAACCCAACATCTGCTATTGTTGCAAACTGGCTTGGCTCCCCAGGGTCCATGATCTTTCCAAAAGCAGTCATTGACGCGGCGGTCGAGGAATAAAACAACAGACGTCGACACAGCGGTTGGGAAAATAAATAACAGACATCGACACGGCGGTCGGAATAAAACTCAACACGACGGTTGAAGAAATAAAATAATAGTCATTGATGCGGCGGTCGAGGAATAAAACTACAGACGTCGACACAGCGGTCGGGAAAATAAATAACAGACATTGACACGGCGGTCGATATATAAAATAACAGACGTCGACGCGGCGGTCGCGAAAATAAAATAACAGACGTCGACACGGCGGTCAGGGAATAAACAACTGACACAATGCATGTGGTACCAATGCATTATGTGTGTTTGTTGTTGAATGGACTGGAGAAGTGGGGTTATACTATGGTGTATTACGGTGAGTATGTATCTTACATGTGATAAGGAGGATCGTGAAGATGTATGATTGTTTTATACATGTGTTGTATGCATATTTATTGACATGCATTCATGATGTATTTGGTAGAGATGAATAATTGCTCAGTGGGAGTGTATGTGATTCATCCAAACTCCAATGTGGAGTGTGGTGGAGATAAATCATTTCCAATAGGGCGTATGTGATTTATATGGATTCTATTATTGATCAGGTTCGATTGAATGAACCATATGGTGTATTGGTACCACATGCATTGTGTTAGTTGTTAAGTAAAGTTGCATTATTATATGTTTGATGAGGTATGATTGGATGTGACTGATGTGTCGTGATGATGCATTGGCTACTTGTGATTGTGTGATTACTACTCTTAACATGTATTATACACTGTTTATTATTGAATGTAGTTTTCACTTCTTTGTTGTTTGTTGTGTATGTGCTTCTCGGGAAATACAGATAATCCAGGTACTTGAGTGTGCATAGAGTGCGTGTTGCCTGATCGAGTCTTAGAAGTCGCTCTGATACGTAACACAGGATTTTAGAAGTTTTCATTGTTGTCATTCTTTATTTGTTTTATTACGTATCATTATTTATTGGGAGATATTTGTGGACCACAAGTTTATGTGGATTTTTGATGTTTTTGGAAAATTGTCGTGATTTGAATAAAACTTTTATTTCCACTATTTTAATTCATTTATGAGAAGAGAGGTTTCGTTGTTGGTTTTGATATGTGACATTCCACTGTGTTTGGTTTTAAAACTCTGATTATGTGAATTATTAAGTATTTTTCTTAAATGAGAAAGTGGGGTGTTACAACTATGACTTGGCTCACCACACCTGTAACATTTGACTAGAGCGGGAGCCGTTCCCCCACTTGTCTTCTTCCCATCTGAAGCCTTCCACTGTGATGTTTTATCTGGTCATTATCCTCGAAATTGAGACGAAGGTTGAACTTTCATAATCACGAGCATATTCCTATTTCAGAGTATCATCAAGTTCCAAGTTTCTCCCTATTCATAGGTTTCATCAGAAACTTCAGGTCAGGAGGTTATTGTTGTGAATTAAGGGTTTATTTCCTTTTAGAATCTCAGGTTGCTCTCTCCTCATCATTGTCAGGCGCATTTAAGAGGACTTAGGGTTTTTCACTCCTCCGTTGAAGGTCATGAAGCTAGGGTTGCGTGTTAAGGATCATTGGTCATAAAGACAATATATCCGTGAATTAAGTGACAAAGCATTGAGTCTTGGTATAAGAGATCAAATTGTGGACTCAAGTTGTAATCAAGGCATTAATGGCCTCTCGATTGATGTTTGCTTATGATACATGTTTGAGGGAATTTGAGTTCGAAGTTATAGAAGTTGAAGGCTTAGTATGAACACAAATCTACTTTGGATTTGAAGCTTGATGTGGATTGAACGTACTAATTTTGAGTGTATGTATTGCTCAAAATTCAATTTACAATATCATTTCTATAATCATTCACTATTTTCAAGTTAAAGTCCTTAGAAGTATCCATGTTATAAACCACTCTTCATTTTAAACCCACTTATATCCACTTTTTCTTAAAACCACTGTGCCAAATCCTTATACAATCCTTTCAATGAATCTAGTCATATTGATCCAAGTCCATTATCCATTCCAAAGTGTGAAACTCATTTTCTATCTTTCACCCATTTTTAACCATCATTCTATAAGCCATTATCAATTCAAGTTCAATTCCTAAACCACATCTTTGCCATTTTTAAGACCAATTCTAAAGTCCATTTTTTCTAATTCATATTCAATTTCACTATCCATATCAAAACACCAAAATTACATGACTTACATCCATTTTTATGCTAAAATAATATCCATTACAAAAGAATACAAAAGTCAAATTACACATAGAGTTTTTACAAATTTCAACTAGTTGACCAAAGTCAAATGACAGAAGTCTGCCAATCCTAAACCTTAATCCCATTTCCTCATACAAGCCCTTTAAGCTCCATCATGCGCCTTAACCCGTGTCTAAGCCTTGTTTCTTTTCACCATGTGCATGTTTCCACCTTGCAAAAAAAAATATCAGTAGTATCATGTTAATTGACATCCAATACCATTCAAGCTACAAACAACATCAGTCGAGGGTTGTGACCTATGATGTCACTAGATTAAGTAGAGATGAGCTTCTCTTACACGTATCTCAGCTAAGAGAAAATTTTATCCTATACCCCTGCGTTTATCCCCATACCCCTACAAATAAAATTTTTGGACGAAAATATCCTCGTATAAATAGTGTATATTTCAAAAAAAATATTTTTTTTCTTCTCATTTTTCCATCGTACGAACGATAATTTGTTACTCAGGCGAATTTCTCTCCCGGAAAACCCAACTATACTATTTCCGATTCAGAATATTTTTCACTTCGAAAAATAGAAATAAGTTACTTTCGATTTTAATTTTATGTTTTTACACCCCGGAACTAGCATTGGTTCTACTTCTGGTTCAAGATAATATATCACTTAAAAATGATAAGAAACACATTAATATTTTTTTCCTGGGTAGTTATAACTTTCATTTTCATAGTTTCATTCCAAAGCTATGATTCACCAACAATATAAAACTTCTTTACATTGTCGACAGTGTAAAACTTTTACACTTCTTTACATTGTCAATGCATTTCAATTAAATTCTTATTTTAAAATATTATTTTATATATAAAAAATATAAAAATAAGTTTAATAATATCTTACACTGTCATCTAATAAAAAATATCTTATAATTAATTTAAAATTTTACCTATCATGTAATAATATTCTACCATATTATATAATTAATTTAAATTTTTTAATCTCACTTAGTGGATGTAAAAACATCATCATTTTTTTCCATAAAAAAGTATCTTAATAAATTTGACCTTTTCCCATATTTATATATATTCAATATTTCCCAAATTTCCAAAAATT
The DNA here is from genome assembly GCA_963966055.1 of Lathyrus aphaca. NCBI lineage: Eukaryota > Viridiplantae > Streptophyta > Magnoliopsida > Fabales > Fabaceae > Lathyrus > Lathyrus aphaca. Next base: position 222,550,656 of record OZ014519.1, read on the forward strand.
CCCAAATTTGAATTTTGTTTTTTATGTTATGGTTAGGTCCAAAGTTTGAATCTTTGAAAGGTGAAAGTGACACAAATTTACCATTTTCACGGGGTCTAGTTACTCCTTCACTGCATTCACCATATATTCAAAAGACTAATTTTTTTTCTGTGAAAATTTCTCTATCAATTTGAGTTCAAAGTTTGAAACTTTTTCAGGTACCTGCAAAAGGGTAGCATAGCATTCAAATCATGCCTTCAGGTCCTAAGAAGAGAAAAGCTGCTAGGAGGAAGAAGGAACTTAACCTCTCATCAACCAATAACCCTCCTCAAGGTAGCTTACATTATCTAATATATTCATTTTTTTTTAAAGAATTTTGTTTAGTGTATGTTTAGATTCACGTTTGTAGGTGGCAAAAGTGATTTCAGGTATATAAAATTGATTTTGACATATTTGAATGTTAGCGGTTAGAGTTGTTTTTTATTTTAAATATAAAATTCATTCTGACATGTGTTAATGTCGGTTTTGGACACTGACACCCGATAAAGACACATATTTTTACAGATGCATATCAATACTACTGAGTGCATGGGTCATTTTCAATTATATATGTGTTAATAGTTTTTGCCTTGAATTACTTTGATATTAGGGTATATGTTTATTTGGTTGGTTTTATTTTAGTTGATAATAATTTGATTGATACTATAAAAAATTGTTAGGAAACGATGATTTGAAGGGTCGAAATGAGAAAATGAGTGATGGAAGAGACGATTGTTCGCATGCGTATCAAGAGAATGGTTACATTCGTGATCAGTTCGATGATGGGAGTGATGTGTTTCATGAGAGAGACCCGCCAACTGCTCGACCAATTGCTTCTGATGTTGTGTCTGTGGAAAAAGTTTGTGGAAAGAAGGTTAGAGTTGTTGTGATAAAGACAGATTTGAGATCTAAGGATGGTTATGAGAATGAAAATGGAAGGTTTGAGCATATTGAAACTGCAAAGGAATCATGTTACGAGAGTGGTATTTCAAATGGTGAATCCCTAGCCGAAAAGAACTCAAAGGATGAGATTTATAATTTGCTTGAAGAGAAAACTGCTTTTCATGAGTTGGTTAAACCAAATGAATCTTCACCTTCCAACACGACTGCGGCTTCCATGTCTGGGGTAGCAAAGTGCAATACTAGAGTAGCCCCTCTTCTAGAAGTGATCAATCTTGCTGAGAATGCTACAGCATCGAGTTTGGAGGAACCTAAACCAAAGGGACCTAATAGTAAAGTGTTAACTTCATCGTCTCGTAATCAATTAACTAATGGCGCAGTACATACTAAGAATTCCGAGACTCCAGAGTGCTCAATAAATCAGGTTTTGCATTTCGCAGCTATATGAATGTTTCATAACATAATTATGGATTGTCTTTTATTTTATTTTATTTTATTTTTAAATTCATTTTGATTGTGTTTTTCTTTGCTGATATGATATCCAGACTTCCGTAAGGTCGGCTCCAAATTTAGTACAGAAGACTTCATGGTGGAGTTGCTGTGGAATGTTCGAAGTTCTGTCAAGTTCAAATAGATAATTTCAGGTTTGTTAATTACTTCTTAGTCTTTGTATTAATTCAATCAAATGATTTTGAAATTGTAATATTCTTTCTGATAATGCATATTTTGAGGGTTTTTTTTCATGTGGTCTATCTCGGTATAGCACTGGAAATCGATTTATGGTTGACAATATCTGCTTTCTGCTTTTGTGGCAGAAATACAAGCTTAGGATCTCAACTTGCATGTCAAAAGGAAAAATGGTGCTTCATGAGAAACATTTCGCCAATGCAAGTTTTTCGATAATGCTTCTATTGAAATCCTAAAATCTTGTTTGAGAAGCTATTAAACAGAAGAATTAGAAGGACTTTGATGTAAAGTGTCTAGGTTCAGAGTTTCCAAATGATTATATAAGGTTTGGTTACATTACTATAGGATAGTTTATTGGATTTATTGTATTGGCAAAAGTTCACAGCTCAATCCTTGAGCATGTCAAAACTACATTGTTCTTTGATATAGAAATTTTGTCTAGAAGTTTCCATAATAAAATTTATTTTGATGTGTATCATATGAAATTAGCAATATGCCATTTGAATTGAAATAGTTGTATGGCCTAGAATAGTTGCCTGCGGTGTAGTCAAGATCGAGGGTTGGAACGTAACATCTTAGGTGTTAAGGATGCCTGAGAGTGCTATGATCAGAGAAAGATCATTTTTGTCGTCGGTGTGGTCAAGATTGAGCTTTTTGAAGAAAGATAGCAAAATAAAACGTGTCGGAACCTTTTTGTGTATGTATTATAATTTTCGTGTTTTTGTGTATGTGTGTGTATATACCTATGAAATTACCATTTTTCCTTCAGTAGTAGGATTTTATGGGCCGTGCTAATGTTCTAAGTTTTACGTTCTTTCACAAGCCGAGCAATCCTATTTAAGATCTCGTGCTTGACTGCATTGGTGTGTCGATAAAAGTGATGAAGAAAATTATATATTCTTTATTGCTTTTGTAAGTTATACAAATCCAATTATTCAAATTACATAGGAAAAAAGTAAAGAAAAATCAAAGATAAAATAAAAAAAAATAGCCCTCAACTTTTCAAGTATATATATTATATGCAGCAGCCCCATGAATAGCAATTATGTAGAGAAGTTGTGTAACTGAGAGGATAATCAGGAAAGCCTCCATGGTTCTCTGCAAAATTGCACAAATCAGAATTCCTTGAAAGAGAAAAAAACCAACAGTAAAAAATATAAATTCAACAAAGAAAGTTTTCAAATGATTTTGTTTTCTCAGCTTACCAGACGCGCGTTTCTAATTTGAAGCTCAATCTCTTTCCATGCAAAGCTGCAGAAAGTGAAACTCTTGTTACATCAGTAAAATCATAGTGCACTAAAGTGAAGAACACAGATCATTGAGAGTAGATTACCCCATGGCAAGAAGTGTAAGAGTCCAAGCCATGGTAGCAACTGAAGCTGCAGATGGCAAACTGTTAGCAGTCCATGAACTAATATGATTGATTCCTGAAATTGCTGATACAACACCAACTACTCCGGCCAACAAAGAAAATGTAACAAAGAATCCGGTTGAAGCGTTTCCCATTGGAAAGAAAACAGGCGAAAAGTGAGCTGGAAGTTTTAATTCTGGACCTGCATAATTGTTAGCAACATAAGTATGACGACGAAAAAAACATAGACCGAGTGATTGAGTCTCTTTTGTTTTTCTGACGTTCGAAAATATGTTCTTACCTATAATGAAACCATGATCTATTGCTCTATTCATAGCCCATGCACCAATGGCTAAAACTATGACATACATGCAAAAGTTCAGCACCAAGAGAAATGTAGCTATTGACTTCATTTGTTCTTTAGCAAACTATGATTTATGCGAGAATATCTAATCCATTGAGAATAGGAACTTACTGTTTTTATATACAAGAGTTCTTATATGAAAAAAGGGTTCTTTTCTTGACAAGGATACTTGTTAGATTAAAAGATCCATGCAGGGTTGTAAAGATGATGTTTTATACTTCACATACAAGGCAAGAGAAAATATTTTTGATTCTTTATATATTCAAGGATTGTTTAACTACAATACCTTCTTAATAGGAAACCATTTATGGGAGTTGTCACTTGTTTATTCTGCAAGAAAAGTAATATTCTTAGCCATTTGAATTCAAAATATCATTACCATAAAAAAGATTAAAAATATCATTGCTCAATACCTTTTCAAAAAGTTTATTCTATTATTTTGATCAAACAACCGATAAAGTAATGATGATGTATAAGCTTTATACTAGAATATAATGGTAGCATTTCTTAAGATTCTTTTGATCCTGACACCTTTGATCTTTTGATATTCCAAGCCTTGGAAGACAACATTCCATTCTTTTTCATTTCATCATATTATTTCATGATTCATAATATTGATGTTTATCAATATTTCTATATGTTAGTGTTTTATCAAGTTTAATAAATAACATATGATTTGTCCATTTAAGTAAACGAGTTTTATTTATTTATTTTTAAAGTCATAGAATGTTAAGAAACTTTTGGTATTTATCTCTATCTTCAAGTTTATGTACTTAAAATGTCAGAAGATGAACGGTGCGATTTAATACATTCTAAAAATATATTTTTAGAATTTTGGGAGTTTGACTCTAAAATAAATAAAATGTATATATTAAGATGTAGTGTTTTAAAAATTGGATCAGTCAGCAAACCAGAGAAGATATTAAGTCACTGATTTATTAATCGAATAATTGGGTCACTGGTCGAACCGCATGACCAAACCGAATAACTCGGTTGAATAGATCGGTCTTTATAACAAAATTATATAGATATAAAACTGATCGAACCAGATGATTCAATCTCTAGAAAATATAACTAACACTAAATTTTTTTTAAATATCATGTCATAAATTCACAAGTTTATAATCTAAATTCAAATTTTAAACAAAGATATCACACATAACAAAATATTATAAAATTGCAAAGTCTAATCGCAAACAAAATCTAATTGTAATATAATTTAATTCAATAGTTTATAGCAAAATAACTCTGATGTATATCAAATTTAGTTCAAAGAAGGAAAAATTGTTTCATTGAAATCTATTTCTTTAATATTAAAATAATCTACAGCGAAATCAACCGCATCCGTAATAGTTTCATTATCATTACTTTGTCTTATTTTTTAATTTTATTTTATTTCATTTCACACACACGCACGCGCACACACACACGCACGCACGCACGCACGCGCGCGCGCACACACACACATATATATTATTTTTAATTAAAATAATAATTTTTTTTATTTTAAAAATGCAATTAAACCGTTTTTTTCAGTTTACACCGGTTTGCACCAGTTCAATAACATAAGCGATTTAATATTTGAATCAAACCGATTATGTTCTGGACTGGGCCGCAAGAATGTATAAGGCCACGACCCAATACATGTCGAGCAAGGGCCCATATACTCGAGCAGAAGCACCTCTTGGACAAACCACCTGCTCATGCGACGGGCATACACTAAGGACGGGCAGAGAGTATGTCTGTCAGCTCACCTACCACGTCACCCAACTGCCCTTTATTATCTCCTGAAAGATAGGGGCAGTTGGACCAAGGAGCAGACCTTTTAGCTAGGTCTTCACGCTTCTTACGCGTCCCTTGGCAGTTCCTCCATGAGCCTAGCTAGATTAAGCCCATTGAGGGGCCTTGGCCCAGCGCTGGGGGCACATTATAAATACCCTTTTTCAGTAAAGGGTCAGGTATTCTCACTCATTCGAATTAACCATACTATACTGTACCTCTTCTGACTTAAGCATTGGAGTGCTTTGCAGGTACACCCCATTTTTCTCACTTCATTCTCTGGCCCGTACATCAAGTCACTGGAAGGCTCTTCTGATCAGGTGAGATCAGTGGCGCCGTCTGTGGGAAACCAGCTTCCCATTCTTCCGCAATAGAAGATCAAAGCTCAAACAACGTCCTTCCAGCATGTCCGGAGAACAACTTAACGAGCGCAGCTGTCCCCTCGTCGACTACACAATGGAGGACAACCTGCAGTACCATGAAGCAGACGCCCGAGATGGTCGTCCGGCTACCCCGTCTCCTAAGCCCAAGAATAATGGGGATCCCCCCCCCCCCAAGTTCAAAACCAGGGGACTGAGGCGTTTCAACCCATCCCCGTTCCCGTCGAAGGGGACGCCACCATGATTGCTATGGTGAACGCCCTCAACCAGGGCAGCTCTATGCTCTACCAGCAGCATGAGAGAATCATGGCCCTAGAAGCTGACCGACAGGAGGTCCGACCTCAACAAGAGAGTAGGACACAACAACGTCCAGAAGCAACAAAGAAACGAGGACGTCGCTCCCAGAGCCTAACGTCAGTAGGGCACGTGCCCGCCGTGACACCAGTCGATCGGGAACCTCACCGAGGCGCGATCGTAGCCCCGACCGAAACGAGCTCTCTCCAGCAAGGAGCGACGAAGAAGACCTGCACTGCCCCCTATCACGGGCAATAATGGAAGCTCCGCTCCCTAAAGGCATGGAGAAACCTCCTAACCTGGCCGTGTACGACGAGATCACCGACCCCGAAGATCACGTCGACAACGTCAACGCAATGCTCGACTACCGCAATGACATCACCGGGCATCTCAAGTGCAGGCTGTTCTCGACGACCCTCAGGAAATGGGCCATGGCCTGGTACAAAAGCTTGGCCCCAGAATCCATTACATCCTGGAGAGTTATGAGATCCATGTTCACGAGGCATTTCACAGCCTCCCGGCGCCATCCCAAGACAGAGGCGACCCTTGAAGCCATAGTACAAAAGAAAAATGAAACATTACGCTCGTACATCGAACGATTCAACCAAGAGGCTGTCGAGGTGGACATCACTGAACACATGAAGAAATACCTCCTCGAGAGGGGACTCTTGCCCGATAGCGAGCTCAGTCGAGCCGTTGGGATAGAGCCTCCCCGCACCTTGAATGAACTCTTGCATAAGGCTCAGGCCTACATCAGATACGAGGAAAAGCAGGTGGCCCACAACGCTCGCAGCGGCCGTAATACTGGGGATACCGATCACCCCAAGCGTGAAGATCTGAACATTCCCCGTCGCAACGGGGACAGGCGAATGGAAGAGAAGCCCCGCGAACCTCGAGAAGGAAGAGGTCTCGCGGGCCGATACATCGAGTATACTTTACTGACAGCTCCCCGCGAGTGAATCCTCGCCGAATGCATCAACTCCGAGTTCAAACAGGGCAGAGTGAGGTTCCCCAAACCATCTGCACCCAAGCCTCACACCGACAAATCCAAATACTGCAGGTTCCACAGGAGCCACGGGCATGTGACCGAAGACTGTGTTCACCTAAAAGATGCAATAGAGATCTTGATCCAAGAAAGACATCTTAATCAGTACACTAGGAGGAACGAAACTTACAAGCACGAAGAGCCAGAGAAGAAGAGGCCTCGGGAGGATACACCCCCTGACGACTCTCCTTATCAAGTGGCCCTCTGCGTATCACGTCCAGAGGATTTCAGCTTCCCCGAGACATTGCCCGAAGGCCGGATCGCTGCACTCAGCCCCTAGGAAGACTTCCCGACCGCCCTTGTCATATCGGGCGGAGGGATGAACGGCGAGGCCGCCGCCCTTTCAGTAAAACGCAAGTTCGACGAGCTCCTTCTGACCGCACCCGAGCAAAAGGCAACGCTGACAAAATACCGGGGCAAATCCAACCCAATATCCTTCTTTTTGGAAGAGCTTCTGGACGGCTCCCCAAATTCGGGCATCCCACTATTGATTAGGGCCAAGATGACCCAGTTCGACGTCAGACGCATTCTGGTCGATCAAGGTAGCTCAGTGGACATCATGTACGTCCACCTTTTCAAGACTCTGAAATTAGGCAAAACCAATCTATCTCCCTACGTCGGATCCGATCTCCAAGGATTCAACGGAGCCACGACAAAACCGTGGGGATACGTCGAGCTCCTCGTCACCTTCGGAGAGCAGGAGACAGCCAGAGAAATCAAAATCCAATTCCTGGTCATAGAGTGTCCCTCCCTCTACAATTGCATCCTCGTCCGCCCGATATTAGCCGAACTGACCGCGGTCCCATCTACCGTCCATCTAAAGATGAAGTACTACACCAAACTAGGTCGCGTAGTCACCGTTCACGGCGATATCGAGGCTGCCCGACGGTGTTACGACGCTGCAGTAAAAGGACAGGCTACGATCAATACAAAGAGCAACAAAAAACCCAAGACCGGGGATCCTCCCCTCCAGGGAATCAACACCATCGACCTCGACTGCCGCATTGGCCAGGATGAAACTGAAGAATGGAAGTCCACCGAGGAACAGACTCCTGAACACCCGTTCCGGCCAATCCCAGACGGAGAGTTCGAGCTTATCCCTCTGGGCGACGACCCTGGAAGAACAGTAAGGATAGGCAAAGGATTGCCCGAGGAAACAAGGGAGCAGCTCGCGACGTGCCTCAAGGAGAACTCCGACCTCTTCGCATGGAACGCCGCAGAGATGCCCGACCTAGATCCTGAGGTCGCATGCCACCAACTAGCTTTGGATCGGGCAGTCAAACTCATAGCACAGCGTAGGCGCAAGCAGTCCCCCGAGAAAGCGAAGGCTGCCGAGCGAGCTGTAAAAGACCTCTTAGAGGCAAATTTTATTTCTGAAGCCCAGTACACAACCTGGCTCTCTAATATAGTCCTCGTTAAGAAAAATAATGGAAAATGGCGCATGTGTGTTGATTATACTGATCTTAATAGGGCTTGCCCCAAAGATGCTTTCCCTCTCCCTAACATAGATAAGCTCGTTGACAATTCTGCAGGTTTCAGACTCTTGTCCTTCATGGACGCATATAGCGGATATAATCAAATCCCTATGTTGGACACAGACAAGAGACACACGGCGTTCATGACCCCGACCGGCAATTACTACTACAACGTAATGCCTTTCGGACTCAAGAACGTCGGGGCCACATACCAGCGCATGACGAACAAAGTCTTCAAGGGAGAGATATGGGATATGCTCGAGGTATACATGGACGACATTATCATCAAGTCACACGAGGAGGTCGACCACGCTCGACACCTCTACAAAGTCTTCGAGCAGGCGAGACAGTGTAAAATGAGGTTTAACCCTGAAAAATGCATGTTCGGCGTACGAGCAGGAAAATTCCTGGGTTTCTACCTCACCGAGAGGGGAATCGAGGCCAACCCCGACAAATGCCGAGCGTTCTCAGAATTTCCAACCCCGAAGACCAAAAAATCAATCCAATCCCTCAACAGGGTGCTCGCCTCACTCTCCCGTTTCATCGCCAAATCTGACCAGCATGCGCTGCCCTTCTTCAGACTCCTTCGTAAGGAGGCCAGCTTCGAATGGACCGACGGATATGAACGGGAACTACTCCATCTGAAGAAGGTCCTCTCCGAGCCCCCGGTCCTATCACGACCGTTGGAAAGAGAGGCCTTATACCTGTATATGTTCGTGGCAACCGAGGCCGTCAGTGCCGTCCTAATAAGGGAAACTGACGAAGGACAAAAACCCATCTATTTCACGAGCAAAGCGCTCCAAGGCCCCGAACTCAGATACCAACAAATCGAAAAGGTCGCCCTAGCTCTCATAAATGAGGCAAGGAGGCTACGCCACTACTTCCTTGCCCATACGGTCAAAGTGAGAACCGACCAGCCAATCAAACAACTCCTCGGGCGACCAGATATGGCCGGCAGAATGCTAAAATGGTCACTGGAACTTTCCGAATTCGATATACAATATGAGAACAGGAAGGCCCTAAAGGCTCAAGCGCTGGCCGACTTTGTCGCAGAAATGACCCACAGCCCGACACCGACGGACGACGCTCATAAATGGACAATCTTCGTCGACGGCGCCTCTAGTACGATGGGCAGCGGAGCCGGAATCATCCTCGAAAATGAGGACGGGATCCTGATCAAGGTCTCACTAGCATTGGCTTTCCCAACATCAAACAACCAAGCCGAATACGAGGCTTTCATCGCCGGTCTGAGATTGGCCGAAGACCTAGGAGCAAAGGAAGTAAAATTAACAACAGACTCCCAGCTCGTGGCGTCACAAGTACGAGGAGAGTACCAGACCAAGAACGAAAACCTTGTCGAGTACTTAGCTTTGGTCAAAGAGAGACTCGCAAAGTTCGAGAAGTGGGAAGTGCAACACGTACCTCGCGAGCACAACACGCGGGCCGACATCTTATCAAAGCTAGCTAGCACGAGAAAGAAGGGCGGAAACAAATCAGTAATCCAAGAAATCCTTCCTCGACCTAGTATCGAAAAACCACCTCCTCCACTTGAGGTCAACGTGATCGGGGATAATCATTGTTGGATGACGCCCATCTATAATTACCTCACGAGGGGCGAGCTCTTCGCCGACCCCAAAGAGGCGGCCACCACCAAACATAGAGCATGCTCGTGCGTTCTCCTCGAAGGGAAACTCTACCGTAGGGGGTTTTCCATCCCATTACTCAAATGCGTCGAGGAAGAGAAAGTTCCCGACATATTGGGGGAAATACACCGGGGAATCAACGCCCAACATCCCGGCGGATGATCACTGGCACGAAAGGCTCTTTGAGCAGGCTACTACTGGCCGACTATGCAACACGACTCCAAGGAACACGTCAAAAATTGCGACAAGTGCCAACGGCACGCCGACATGCACCTCGCGCCCCCGAACGAACTGAAAACACTCTCCTCTCCATGGCCCTTCGCATGGTGGGGCATGGATATCCTCGGGCCTTTCGTAACCGGATCGTACCAGAATAAATACCTCATCGTAGGGGTAGATTATTTTACCAAATGGATCGAAGCAGAGGCGCTGGCTAAAATAACAGCACATAACATTCTTCGATTCTTTAAACGAAATATCCTCGCTCGGTTCGGTGTACCCCAGGTCCTCATCACGGACAACGGAACGCAATTCACGGACGGGGGATTCCAAGACTTCGTGGCGAGCTTAGATACTAAACAATATTTCACATTCGTCGAGCACCCTCAAACCAACGGGCAAGTAGAAGCGGCCAACATGGTAATCCTGCGCGGACTAAAATGCAGGCTCGGCGAGGCGAAGTGAGCGTGGGTCGAGGAATTACATAGCGCCATATGGGCTTACCGCACAACACCGCACTCCACAACTGGGGAGACCCCATTCCGACTAACATACGGCACTGAAGCAGTCATCCCAGTAGAAATACGAGAACCGACGAGACGCATAGAAGAACCCCTAGACGAAGAAATGAACGACGAGACACTCAGGGCCGAGCTGGACCTCGTCGACGAGATCCTCTCCGAAGCAGCCCTTAGAGAAATATCCCTCAAACAAAAAATAGCCTTGCGCCACGACGCGAAGGTCATAAAAAGAGATTTCCAGGTGGGCAGCCTGGTCCTCAGAAGAAACCAAAAAAACCCAAGAGAGGGTAAACTGGCTGCCAACTGGGAAGGCCCCTACCGCGTCCGCGATAAGACGAGCAACAGGGCCTACTATTTAGAAAACCTACAAGGCGAAGAGCTTGCTCGACCATGGAACACAAAGAAACTTAGACAATATTACAGCTGAATATGTTACGGGGAGACGTGGGAGGTACGACCACGCTCTTCACCTCCAAAACTACAGAGAGGAACCGCGAGACCCGAGGACGAACACGCCCTCCAGCGAACACAACCCTCCCCGACGGTTGGGACCTCGATCGAGCACCAACGTCGCAGTACCAAGATTGGCAGGGCAGCCAGCTCGCGATGGGAAAGCCTAAGCCTCGGGGCCAGAGGTCCGAACCACGAACTCGGTTTCGATCTTAAACGGGCACAACGCCCGCCACCTCGTCGGTTCCCTAAACCAACGAGACAAACATGGTCGAGCATAAAACAGTTCATAAAATACAAGATACGAACTAAATAAAAAACCGAGCAAGACGAATAATTAAAAACGAAACATTCATTCATTGAAGACGACCAAAGCAAAAGATAAGTACGCACGAAGGCCAATATTCATACAAAACGGGCACGCAGGCTATATAAACAAAACAAATTAAAATTCCTAAGACTCCGCCCGGAGTTACTCTTCAACATTCTCTTCCTCTCCTTCATCTTCCCCCAACTCTTCTTCAGCCTCGAACGGGCACACAATCTCCCCATCCTGGACACAATAATTGTGGGCTGACCCCTCCGTCACCAACTCGGAATTTAATATCCTCAGCTGCTCGACGGCGTTATCAAAACCCTCCTTGAATACAGTCACGAGGTCCTGGTTGAGAGAGCGAATGTGCCCCACCAACTCACCCCGGGAACCGAGGGCAAGCTCTTCTTCAGTCTCATCAGCCAACGGACGGACCTTGTCCTCGAGCAAAGCAAAACGAGCACGCATTTCAGCATTCTCCTCAGCCACCTTCTAATGCCCAGCAGCTTGCTCCTCCAGACTTGCCTTGGCCGCCTTCAGTAGGTCTCGCTCCTCTTTGACCTCCTCCAACTCTTTCTTCAGCCCCTCCTGTAGCTGATGCTCCTCCTTATAATCCGACAAGTCCTTGGACAACTTGTCTTTTTCAGACCGGACCTGCAGAAGGGCATCTTCCAAGGAGGCAGTGGACACGGAGGTGTCAGTTAGGACCATAGCCGTCTCCATCACCCTGATGACGGCGGCCAAGTCCCTGGCCAATTCCTTGCGCCGGACACCAGCCTCCTGGTTCAAGATAGCCTTCGCCTCGGGCGCTGGCACAGCAATGGCATCCTCAGTCTTGAAAAAAGCCTGCTCTACATAGCAGGGAGGCAGTAAGTAACTTCTAGGGCCACCCGGACTGCCGTTCCCCGCTAAGGTCGACCTGGAGAGTGTCCCATCCGGGCGCTTCTGCTTGTGGAAAGGGGAGGTTGATGGAGGCGGACTGTCTGGTATGTCGATCATAGATGCACGGGGAGGGGAGGAGAGCACTGGACTCGATGTGTTCGAGGTCCCAGCCCCGGAGTCGCCAGCTATCTCCTGGACACGAGGCGCGGCCTTCTTCTTCTTCTTTGAAACCCTGTCCGGGGCACCTGCTTGGTTGGCCAGCTTGAGAACCCGATCGCGAGCAGAAGGCATAACACCTACAAAACGGGGACATATACGTCAGTGGGCGAAAACATAAACAAAAAGACAAGAATAAAAGAAACACCTACTTAATAATTCCATGGCTTTCTCCTCGGTTCTACACTCGAGCAATGCCTTGGTATTGATAAGACGAGGCTCGCATATCGGCATCCCGGCCTCGTCAAGATAAGGCACGCCCTTTCGATCAGTCCAAACCGCCAGGTTGAAGCTCTGCACGTACTCCACCAGCTTCTTATAAGCGAGCCTATCCTCGACACCTAGCATCGAGAACTTGACCCGATAGTGGCTGGTGGAGAGATCGAAATGGTCGCGCTGCCACCTCAGCGGTATCTTCGACATTAATTTCTCTTCCTCGTCTGCATCCCGTTTGTAGTAATAAAGGGAATGCAGGGCGGCACGGGTGATTGGTCTCACTACGTACCACCGACCCTTGAAGTGACGGGCAGAATCTACGTACGCTTGAACAGCTGTACGGGCTGTTTGAAGGAGACCCAGTTGTGACGCCCCCGAAGACCGGACCGCTGGAGATGGAAGATATGGAAGAAGAGGGCCCGAGTACACCCAATGCCGAGGAAGCGACAGACCAACTCATACGCCCGCATAAAAGCAATGGCATTGAGGTGTAACTGTGACGGCGCCAGCCGGATCCACTTGAAGATAGATATCTGGAAGGAGTTGAAGGACAACCTAATCCCCGCCTCTCGGAAAGCGAACTCGTACATGGCGAACTGCTTCCCCGGGAAACGATGACATATCTGGTCCGCCTCTTTAGGAGCATGACACTGCTAGTTTTTCGGATCTTCCCGACTTCGATTTTCCACCACGGTATAAGCGTGGGTCGCCTCATCGCAGAAGTAAGATTCCTCGTCCAAGGGTTCGTCCGCAACCTAAGAGAGGTCATTTTTCCCGGATGATGAGACATGTTCAGTACCACCTCTGGCATTCCCTTCCTCGATAGACAAGCGCGCGATGTCCGCATCCGTGGACTGCGGCCCGATTTTTTCTCCTCTCGGTCGAAGACGCCCGGTTGCACCTGAAACGCAGACAGAAAGAGTGAATTCGACGTCATATCAAATCCACCCTTCCACCGCAGGTCAAGTGAAAGGGCTTAGGGGCGACGTTCACGGGCACCAATGCGAAACTTTACCCACTGCCACCAGGCCCAGTTGAGAAATTTTGCACGTGTTCGACGCAGTAATACGCACGTGAACATTCTTGTGCCCCGGGCAAAAATCTCATACATGCTTATGAAAATTTTGCCAGACACATGAAATTTCTGCCCGGGACAGTCTAATTCTAACCCTATTTTTCACATCTACAGCCTATTTAACCGTTTCTAAGTTAAATCTAACCATTCTATACAGATGAAACATGCATTCACAGCTATTAAACTCAGAAAAACATGGAAAATAGAGGATTAAGAAGGTAAAAACAGTACTTGACATATTGAGAATCAAAAAGAGACGGTGGTGCTCGAGCAGCAGCGGTGGCTCAGGTGGCGAGACGGGCGGAGACAAGAAAATTCTTCAGAGCTTCCAGTGAACGTCTGAGCGAAAAAGTGTAAATGAAGCCACTCAACCCCTTTATATAGTCACAGGCGCGTGGATTGACGCGCTAGGCCATCATTGCCTACTGCCTACGCCGCCGTTTTCACACTTAACGAAGCGACACCATTAATACTGAAACACGTCAATCCATAAAGAATTTGGAACGACGTCGGGCAACTATACACCTCCCCGACTCTACGGAACGTCCCCGACCCCGTATGGCGTCCTCGACTTCCATGAAAACATCACGAATCCGTCGGGGACCTTCGTCCTCGACGCTATTTGGAGCATCACGTGCCCGGTGAAAAGAATGCTACGGTCAGCTCTGCAGACGTCATGTCGACCCGACCATATGTTTGCTACTTTTGTCCTTGACGCATGTGCCCGACTGTAATACAAGTCATCACTCCGACCTAGAAACTCGACTTGGGGGGCTCCTGTTCTGGACTAGGCCGCAAGAATGTATAAGGCCACGACCCAATACATGTCGAGCAAGGGCCCATATACTCGAGCAGAAGCACCTTTTGGACAAACGACCTGCTCATGCGACGGGCATACACTAAGGACGGGCAGAGAGTATGTCTGCCAGCTCACCTACCACGTCACCCAACTGCCCTTTATTATCTCCTGAAAGATAGGGGCAGTTGGACCAAGGAGCAGACCTTTTAGCTAGGTCTTCACGCTTCTTACGCGTCCCTTGGCAGTTCCTCCATGGGCCTAGCTAGATTAAGCCCATTGAGGGGCCTTGGCCCAGTGCTGGGGGCACATTATAAATACCCTTTTTCAGTAAAGGGTCAGGTATTCTCACTCATTCGAATTAACCATATTATACTGTACCTCTTCTGACTTAAGCATTGGAGTGCTTTACAGGTACACCCCCATTTTTCTCACTTCATTCTCTGACCCGTACATCAAGTCACTAGAAGGCTCTTCTGATCAGGTGAAATCAGATTACTTGATCAGTTTTCGATTTGATCGGTCAGTCCGGTCTGATTTTTAAAACATTGTTAGAATATTTCCAGAAATATATATCATAAAAAAAAATAATATTTTTAGAAATTTACATGCTACCTACCCTTAATTATTACTCGCGTTGTTTCAAAATAAAAATCATTTTAATTAAATAAATTTGTTCTAAAATAAGAATCTTTTTACATTTTGAATGCAACAATAATTATTATTTTTGTACCAACTTTATATCATCAGATAAATATTATCTCCACAACTTTAAAAGTATCCTTATAACAACAAATAATAATTAAAGACAATTTAAAAAAAAGTTATATTTAATTATTCCATATCGTTATTTTTCTAGATATATGTTCAACAAGAACTTTTTGAAATTGAGGGATTATATTATATTTTGGCCCTAAGTGACCTTATTTTATTCAAAATATTTCATTTTTCAATTACTTCATTTTTCAATAAAAACTTTACCGTGAACAGGCTCTTTCAGTTTGTTGCGCCGCCGTCCAGTTTGTTGCGCCGCCGCCGTTATCTTCTTTCACGTTGTTGTTCTATTTATTTAGGTACTCATCTCTCTCCATCTCTCTTTATGAACACAATCTGTTTGCGAAAATGCTTCAATGAAATCCATAGATGTTATTTTGTGTTTGATTAATGTCTCTCTTATGCTCTCTCTTGTGAGGATGTATAAATTGATATAATTTCTTTGGGTTATGTTGTAATGCTATTGTATTATCTGCTAGTTGTTTTAATAGTGTTACTCATGTCAATATGCTCTATCGAAGGATTTTTCGGAGTGCCTTAAGGTTGATTTTGTATCTTCAATGATTTTGTTACGTCTCTCTATCTTTCTAGGTTTGAATCTGCTGGTATAGGTTCTCTAGGAAAAGACATGAATTAGTTTATTGGTGTTGTTGGATTTGGGTTATAAATTATGGAGGTGGCTATTTCAAATTTGCTATTTTGATTTAACTTTTGTGGATTAATTTAGTCTATAAACATGGTTTAGGAGTTAAACTTGATTACTTGTTTGTAGCCTTGTGTGTACATAATTATATAAAACTACATTGTTTACTTTTGGTTCACAAAAGAAAATCACGATTATATGTTTGTGACTTGGTTCTTTTAAGGTTATCATCACTGAAGAACCAACTGTATTCTGAGTTTTCAATTCAAAATTCTTATAAGCTAATATCTCACTCAAGATTTGCATGTAAGTTAACAGTAATTTTCCTTGAGGCATTCTATTCTTTTACGTTGATCTCAAATTCATGTGGTAAAGATAGAGCAAGCACACGACATAACAAAAGAGGAAACCCAAAATCGTGGAATGCTATAAACAAATGGCCAAAACTCAATACTAACATGTGATGATAATTGTATTCATATTATATGGATATCCGTACAAAATATTCATGACAGGTTTTTTACTTTATTTAAAGACATAAAGTAAAACACATAAGAGGTGCAAGTGCAACATCGGGATATAACTCATAGATTTAGCGTGCCTTGTTTTGTTGTTATATGGCATAAACTTATATTTCTTCTAGTTGTTGATACAAGTTTGTGATGAAAGTTTTGGTGGGCTACATTGCTAAGTTTTCGGGAGTCTAATCTCTCCCAATTGGTCTTAGATAAATCATGGTAGAGATTTGGTTGATAGGGTGGTGGTAGTCAATGGGATTTTGATGGTAGATTCAGACAATTCAGTCTTGACATTTCTTTCAAATTCAAATTTTGATAGATATACCCACCAACTAGAGAAAGCCAGTTGCATTAACCACACCAGTAACAGTAGCATTAACCACACCAGTTGAAATATTAACACTGTTACCCAACGATTCGAAATTCAATGGACACTTTGAAGGGTCTTTCCCAGCCACTGTCTCAACAGGGTTACTAAGAGAATCAAAGTTATTGCTATCAACAAACTTTGGCAGGATGTGGAATTGTAAAAGTTCGATTTTTTTGTTTTCGTTTAGAGAGTTCAAGAACCCTGCTCTGAGTTGTGAGAAAGCCGAGTTGTCTGGTGTCCTTATTGTCGACCAACCAAACCTCCCTTTTTCTCTTTTTGTTTTTTCTGACCTGCATTGCACCTCATGCTTGTGTAACACATTTTATGTTTTTTGTTTTCTCATAATCTCCAAAATGTGTATTTTCAGCATCTTAAGAGTCAAACATGCATGCTTCCTTCATCCAACTTTGTTTTATCACACTCATCATCATTCATAAAAGTACTACTACTACAATAATAGTTACAATTATATTTGAATTGATTAATTCTAAAGACATTCGTAATAACATATCACTTTATACAATCAGAATGGTAAGAATAAAGAAAAGTGTGAATACAGTATATGTTCTGAAGACATATAGCTGCTTTCCTACGGCTATATGGCTTATGACAAAGTGTGAATACAGTATAAACCAGCTTGATTAAGATTTGATGCAGTAATGTGATGATAGCAGCAAATGAGGTTTGATAGTGAATTTCAGAACATAACCAACTAGTTTAATAGCTAAATTAAGGTTTGAGAATCATGATAGCAAAATGAATGTGTGAGAAAAGACAACTGGTTTAACAGCTATAATCAATGAAAATTCTGGAAGATTGGTTGAGTAATCAATGAAAGAAGAGGAAGGTGAAGAAGGAGGGGAGGTCAATTTTCATAATCTTAATCATAACAAGAATTGATTAGTACAACTATGTAATCTGCTGATTGAACGGGCTGTTCAATCAGTGATAGTAAAACAACCAGCTTACACCAAACATACTCTGAACTAATTCACCGACTGAACTAACTGATACTTATGTTGCCAATAGCGCGCTATAGTGAAATAGCGAAGCGGTGGTAGGGCTCGCCATGAAACTTTTGGCCTGCGAGTCACGGTTAACAATAGCTATTGTATTGGCTGTTATTTGTGGCCCAAACCGCGCTATTGCAGTCGCTGTAAGAGTCTCAGGGGTGAAATTCCTCAATGGCTTTTTTTAAACCCTTGTCTTTTTTATAGGTATAAATGTCAATTTGGACTCTTTTAAGAGTAAAATTCTGTTCTTCATTTCACTATGTTCTTCCTACTTTTGGTTCAGTTTTGTTTTTCTTCTCTGATTAAGTTTTATTGCTCTGTATTTTAGGTTTAAGTAAGAAGGTCTCTTTAAATTTGTATATTTTTCTATTTTTCTATTTTTTGAGTTTTTATTTTACTTTGCTCGCTAATTTAGTCTTTGCAATGGCGCCTATCTCTCTATAATGCTATAGCATTTAAGGGGGTCAGTGTTGCGCAATGCTATATGAGATTAACATGGGATAATTATGGGTCTAGAAATCCAATATACAAAGGAATTGATGATCCTTACAGGGTTAAACTCTCTTTGTTCCTTCTTTCGAGGAAGCCTTGCACTCGTCTTGTGCTTGCTTGTAATCCTTCTTTGTTCTATCTCATTGTTCTTTTTCTCTTTCATAGAGAGAAACTGTATTTGTTTCTTTCATCCTAGAAAGAGAGAGGGAGAGGAAGGAGCGGCCTTCTCCCGTATTATTTTTTTTAGTTTCTAATTTCTTCCCCTCTCAGGCCTTCTCCCGTATTAGTTTTTTTAGTTTCTAATTTCTTCCCCTCTCAAGATACAAGGTTCCTAAATCTTGTTCTATTCCAAATATGTCATACCTTGCAGGAAGTAGATTGTGGATAATTATAGAAAAAAAATGAGAACTGAAGCCTTCCAAACTGCTAACATCTATCGCCATCTTCTCAAGGCGGTCAAGAAACATATTGGGAAAGAAGAGAATAAGAGACATTTTCTAGAATATGTAACCTCCGAGTTCCACAAGAACCGAAATCTGTCTGATGGTGTGGCTGTCCAACATAAAATAAAGCTTGCTCGTGATTACACTTACCTTCTTAACAACGTGCAATATCACAAGGTATTACACAATTCTGGTTTTATTGTAATTTCCCTTCAAACATCACTTCTTTTGTATAGGCCTGTACTGTACATCATTCCAAATGGTCAAATTATAAACCCATTCAATTTAAAACTTACTGAGATATCAATAGATTTAGTTGTTGTATGTATATTGCGAAATAAAAGTAAGATGTAGAAGAGGATGTAATGTGTTTTTTTGCTAGTGATAAGCAATTCCATATAGCCAAATTGGATCCAAGATAGAAGGAATCTCCTCATTTGTCTAATTATGGATATCAATCCTAGCATTTTTGTTTTGACTCATTTTAATATCAGGTGGTGTAAATCATTACTATAAAAAAAAAAAAGCACATTTTATCTGGCTGGTTTTCTGACAATGATTCATTATCAACAATCTTGCAGGAGTTGCTTTTCTCATATAACATTGCAGTGGATAGATCAGACGAGGTTAAAAGGACACTTGGAAAATCTGCTGCTAGTGTCGGTCTTCAGCTTCCTGAGGTTTATCGATCATAATGGTGTGGTAGCTATTTATCAAGATAGGGAACATGAAATAAAAAGAGGAGTAAGCAACAGAGAGGATGAAAAAAATTATATTATTTATGCATATTAGTTCATGTTTTTTCCTTGTGTATTAGACCCTTCATTTAGGTTAATGTATTTCTATTTCTCTTCACAATATGTTTGTTTACATAAGGGCACAATGTGTTTTTTCAAGAGTAACTAGTGGGATATCTGTGCGTTATGTTGTGAAATATCACTTGTCAATATAACAATCTTTTTTCAGACTCTAAATTTTTTTTTACAGTGTAACCAATTTAATATGTTAATAAATTTTTTACAGCGTATTTCATCGCTCTGCAACGATAATATGTTTCTGATAGAATTTTTTATTCCTACATAAGTAAATATATCAAATTTATTTTAATAAAAAATAAAATTCAAATAATCACTCTACAATTTGTATCTTATGATTTAACATATAAACATTAAAATTAAAATATTCAGTCTATACTTAATATATCATAGATATGTTCACTAATTTCAATAATTATAAAAACTCAGTTGAATTCAAATAAGTAAATTTTAAAACTACACTCTGAATAAAATCATGTTTCAAATTCAAATAATATTCGTGCTATCGCACAGGTCCAGATTGAACTTATATTACACGTTATTTGTTAACGAAGATCCACTTATTTTTATAAAGGTCAATTTTAGCAAACCTTAACTAAAAACTCATTAAATGCACCTTAAGGTACATGTTGCTAAAACACTCCTTCATAAAAATAAGTCGATGTATTATAGCAAACCTCACAGGGTTTGCTATAATACATCGATTTATTTTTATGAAGGAGTGTTTTAGCAAGTTTTAACTAAAAAATGGTTAAATGCACCATAAGGTGCATGTTGCTAAAATGACCTTTATAAAAACAAGTAGGTCTAGTAAACCCATATATATATATATATATATATATATATATATATATATATATATATATATATATATATATATATATATATATATATATATATATATATATATATTAATGCTCTGAATAATTTTATTTGATATTAATATTGTTCCGGATTACTCTAAGGAATTTTTAACGGAAATAAATAGAGTAATCAGCGGGATTTTATTTTATTAATTATTATTAGTTTACTCAGAGGTTTTATAAAATTTTGGATTAAGAGACATTTTTGAATACTTTCTATTTGGACCCGTCGGTAGGAAAAATTATGTTTTCCTTTTAAGACCTAAAGTCTTCTTTCTTTTGTTTTTATAAAAATAGAAATAGAGAAAGAAGAAGAGAAAAGGGAGAGAAAGAAGAAGAAGAGAAAGTCTTGAAGAAGAAGAAGAAGAGAGCTCTTGATCTTGTTGCTTCCACCATCCATTCACCACTCAATCTTCTCCATTCATCATGCTAGAGGTGAGTTCATAGTTAGAAATTTTGTTTTAAGAGTTTTGGTTGAGTTTTAGAAGTTGTGAACTTTTATAGTTTTTATGAAAAAATCCCAGAATCAGTAGATTAATCGGTTAGAAATCGATAAAAATGCATGAGTATATTGGTAATAGGTATAGGAACCTTTGTTGAGCATCATTTTTGGTTTGAATGTGTTTTGGTTTGAATTTGAGAACTTTCTGCTTTTGAAAACGCAGCTGATTTTGCCCACTGTCTGCAAGTAACCGGTTACCCCCTGGGTAGTAATCGGTTACCTGTCGAAAACTTGGAAATCCTGGGCGTAAATTACACTAGTAACCGATTACCCTCTGGGTAGTAACCGGTTACCACTATTATGTGCAGAAAATATTATTTTGTTACAACTTTGAAAATTCATAACTTTTTACTCGGTTATCCGATTTAAGTGTTCTTTATACCGTTTGAAAGCTAAAATTATATACTTTCTCATGATGCCGAAAAATATTATTTTTACCCGACTTTTCGAATATACCGTAAAAATATTAAGTTAGGGAATTGTGAGCCAAAGGTATTAAAAAGGTAAAACTTGTGAGGTAGCTAAGTTACCCTAGGTGGTTACGGAATTGTTTCAGAGACTTGACAATACTTAGGCGTCGATACTCGAATAGTGTCTTCGGGCTAGGTAGTTGTGAGAAGTTGGAAGTTTGCTTCCTTGCGATATATCCTAATTTAATTATATCTGGCTCGTACCAAAGTCCCACGAGGCGGGACGTTCGGGGAGATATAATTAATCCGTGGATTCGAATATCTTAATGGATGATCGTGACTCGTGCTTGCTTGTCATCGGGGAGTATGACTGGGCGGGGAAAGTATCCATTAACAAGAGTAATCGTGACCCGTGCTTGCTTGTCATTTGGGAGTATGACTGGGCGAAGAAAGTTACTTAGTTGTAGGGTACCATGACCCGTGTTTGCTTGTCATCGGGGAGTATGATTGGGCGGGGAAAGTACCTTTGATAAATAATGAGTGACTCGTGCTTGCTTGTCATTTAGGAGTATGACTAGGCGGGGAAAGTTATCTATACGTTAAAGATCGAGTGACCCGTGCTTGTTTGCCCTTGAGTGGCTGGGTGGGGAAAGATGCCTTACAACACTTTGTTCTCCGTTGTTACATTGTTGTCTATAGGTTTTATGTGAACTCGAAGTTTAGGTTTTTCCTGACTTGAGTAGTGTCTAGTTTCGACCTTTTAGAGCCGAGAGAACTCTAAGATAGGGAACTCACTGAGATGTTTTATCTCACCCCATGTTAATGTTGTTATTTTAGGTACTTCAGGTTCCGCAAAGGGGTAAAGATAAGGCGACTTGATTATGTTTGCTTGTTTGATGGTTTCTTCCGCTGTGGACTTTTGAGATCTTCAGATCTAGTTCTTAGACTTTTTATTTTGTGAACATCTTGTATTACTTATAGCCTTTTGTATTAGTACTTTATGTTGTAGTGGCTATATTTATGCATTGTGTTACTAAGAACTTGTTGTATTTCAATACCAAACTTAATTTTATATATGAAAAATATGCTTTGAGATATGTCTTTTATATATGGGTATTACAGTTAGTATCAGAGCAGGTCGTATTCTCGACCTAACCTTGGAATATTATAAGTGTTTCTTTCCGTTCATACACGTAATATCGTTGTAGAACTAAATGTTATGTTTATTGTATTGATCTTGATCAACTTAAGCCTATTTTGATGACATTTAGGAATATGTATGGTAGGTGTGGAACTCGTGGTCGACCTAGTGTCACTCCTCCTGTTAATAATCAGCCGGGTGGTGAAGGGAATGCTCTTATGTTCCAATTCATGCAACAGATGCAGCAGCAGTAGCATCAATTCATGCAGGATATGATGTACCGGATGAATGAGGGTCTTCATCCTCATGTGGTTGCTCTTGAAGCTGGAGGTGGAACTGTAACACGGTGGGAGAACTGACTTTTTATTTATGTTGCGGATAGAAAGAATCGTCACCGACTTTTATTTTATCCATATGGAAAGGTTATAAAAGAACAGGAAAGACCTATTTTTAAAAGACTTGAGTTCGGGGGGTAGGTTATATAAAGGGAAGATGTTAGCACCCTTTATATCCATGGCTATCCATGGGCTCTTAGTCACTTGGCTCATTTATTTTAAAAAGAAATAAATGCATTTTTTTTTGGATTTTTGGTAATTGATTTTTTTTTGAATAAAATATAAAAGGATATTGGATATGGATGAAATTAGATAATGGACAAAATCGGGTATAAAATAAAATAAAAACAAGTGACATATTTTGGATTTTTGAATATCTGTTAGACAGTAAAATAAAATGGCGCGGGTAGGACAAATTTGGGGTATGACACCTACCCTAGACTAATCTTTCATGTTCTTTTATTTTCTTTCAAGAATAAGACTATCCCTACTATTAAGGAGTAGGTAGTCATTACCTTGGATTTGTTTGAGGGACAGACGTATGGTCGTCGTATGGTCAATGAAGGCAACTTAAGGGGTGTTTTTAGCAATTCGAATGGACTGTCATCATATTTACCGGAGGGACAAGATCATTATATCGTAGGAAACCTCGTAGGGACTTGATCTTTTAATCTGAAGGGACTATGATGATTTGATTCTGTAGGGACTTTGCTTAAAACACCCCCACATTCGAGGGACTTGACCATTTATTAGGCAACTTAAGAGGAGAACCCTAGGAGATGCAGATGTCGATCATAGAACGATCGACTTACGTGTGTGTGAGTGATTATATTCAAGTATTTATCTTATTTTTTTAATTATCTAAGTCCATATTAATTTCAATTATGTTTTGCACTCCCTATTATTACTAACCACACAAGATAAATAAAATAAATAAAATGCGAAAAAAATAAAACCTACGCTATTACACGGCTTCGGGGCAGTTACATAATAATCGAGCAGAAAAATAAATTACATAATAATAATAACCTATACAATTTTTCTAAATGATTTAAATAAGGCAAATAAATAAATAAAAAATAAATAAAGAGAACTAATCTAAATAAATAGGAATTAGGGTTAGAAAAAGGAAATTAGGATTTTAAACAAAAAAATTAGGGTTTGAATTAAAAATTAGGGTTTGAATTAAAAATTATTAAAAAAATATAAATTTACATAAATTTTGAAAATATAAACCTAATTATAAACATTTATTATTATTATTTTTTATAAAAAAGAAAATAGTTAAGAAAATTATTAGTAAGTTTTATTTATAAAAAAAAAGAGATTATAAAGTTAATTGGTTATTTAGTAATATAATTAGTAAACATAATATAACAATAATAACTAAATCACAAAAAAAAAAGAAATAGGCGCTGAAAAAGTGGGGAGGCCTGGATTTGATCCCAAGACCTCCCCCTTACCAGACTACATGCATATCCACTGGGCTGCACGTACGTTGTGATGTCTATATGAACCAAAATCAATAAATAATAAACCTGCAAATAAAAATGAAATATTAAAAAAAAAAAGAATCTGGGGATCGAACCCAGGCTCTGAAGCTCATACGCGCACGCCTTTACCGCTACACCATCTGCACCATAACTGCTGTTAAACACAAAACATTAATTATAAAATAAAATTGAAATTTGAATTGGAAAATTCACGCCATCTGAGGTCATCTTCAACCTCTGAATTCACAGGTTTTCCTGCAAAATTTTCCACCTTTTTTCCTGCGCATTCAGTTTTGTAGGAAACACTAGGTTTCTTCAAAGACCATGGTACCTGCAAGATTTCATCAAATTGAATGCACCATTGCATTCCCCACAATAATCTTAGTTCATTTAGGTCCTTAGAATCCATTTATATTTGTTAAATCATGAAACCCTAAATTAAAGGTAGAAACCCTAACAATGGCATTTCAGAGATTATGCCGTAAACCTTCGATTAAATTGTCCAAAAAGCATTAACACTTCAAACTAAACATGAAACAATGAACAAAATTAGTTAATAACACATGAAATTATGAAATCGAAAAAATTATAAAACAAGAACAAGGATGGTTCAGTTAAGTCATATGAGGATGATTTTGATGATGCAAAGAGTTAGGATTCGTTCAATGAACATCCCAAAAGGTGTTGCAACCTTTGTTTTGTCTTGAAATCGCCTCTAAGTTCAAAACCGAATCTCACTTTTTTGAAGATTTTTTGTAATTGGAACAAGGTGCTTGGCCTGCAAAAATTCCTCTTCCTTGTTTGTGTCTTGTTACATATATATAGTGGATGGAATTTAGGTCAAAAGATGGGCTTTTGCATCATGGATTTTGGTTACTTAAGATTGAAGAAATCAATCACTCATAAATGTCCAAAAATCACATATATTCTTGTCAATTTGTTCTATCACGAATTTGTCAACTTCCAATCAACATAAATGCCATATATTTGATCCCAAAGCAGAGATTGGATCCAATATTTGATTTTTTATATTTTATTTTCATTAAAATTGAATTTTAACAAATAAAATCCAAAATAATATAAAATAAATTATAAAAATCAGAATAAATGGTCATTGGGTTGTGCATGACTTCCTCTTTGAGTTTGGGTTGCAATTTTATGGGCCCATTTGGAAAAATTGAAGTTAAGGCCTTTTTTGCTTCATACACCCCTTGAAAATTTCCCAACTTTGCCAATGCATAAATTCCTCAATTTTAATTCTATGAAGGCGTTATTGGAATTTTTAGAAATCTTAGAGTGTCCTTTAACCAACCGTTTTGGTCCCATGTCCATATCTTTTACCATTTTCAAATTACGAGCTTTGGAAAAAGATGACTTTTTTGTTGACTTTCAAAAGGACCTGTAATGTTTTAGCTCATACCTTCCAAATGAAGCATTTTTAGGATTGGCTTGTGAGACACAAAGTTGTAGAAAATTGAATTTCATTCAAAATGAGCTATAAATGGGTAATTTTTGATGAAGTATGTGAAAGTTATGACTGGTCAAAGTTCAGTTGACTTTTACTATGAAAACCCTAATTTAGAAACTTCTTGATTCTTAATGATCTGAGATTTCCTTGATGAATCATGATCAACCCTTGATCAAATGATGAATCTTATCTCATAATCTTGATGTTGACAAAAAAACTTGAAGTTTGACTTTAAGTTGAACACAGTTGACCTCAGTTGACTTTTTTACGAGGTTAATTGATTTTTGGATATCTGAACATCTGACTGGTCAAACTTGTTGGGAAAGCTCTGAAACTTGACATGAGAATTCTTTAGGGCATGTGGGATGTTATGAAATCCACTTGAGGCCTTGTAAGTCCACTTTGCTTGAGGAAACTAAAAACCCTAGTTCTAAGATCTATTGTTCAATAGGAGGCTTTGTCTAGTGAAACCTTCAATCCTTTTGACCAATTGAGAATATTGTGACTATTAGGAGACCTCTTTAAGTATATGATATTGAATGTGGGAGGGAAAATTTTGGGGTACAACAGCTGCTCCTGTTCAATTTTCTGAAACCCGAGGAGTTAGATTGGCATGTACGCCATCCGTGACTTGAAGGTTGAAGAAGATTGAACACTAAAGCCCAAAAATTTGCACTCGTCGGTGCTCAGAATAATGTTGTTGGTTGTATTGCTTGAATGGGCTTAAAGATGCCATTCAGAATAAAAAATGTTCTTTAGATATACCTCTTGGAGGATAAAGCAGTCCAAAACGTAGATTGATGTAATCTTGGGGATATAGCAGTCCAAGAGGTTGTTTGGTGTGGTCTTGGAGGATAGAGCGGTCCAAGGTGTTGTTATGGGTAATCATGGAGGATAGAGCAGTTCAAGATGTTATCCTAGGGGTTTAGAGCAGCCCGAGATATTTTTTGAGATAACCCTTGGGGGGATATAGCAGCCCAAAACATTGATGGATGTAATCTTGAGGGATGTAGCAGCCCAAGATATTGGTATATGTATTCTTGGAGGATAGAGCAATCCAAGATTTTGTTATATGTACTCCTGGAGGATATAGCAGTCCAAGATTTTGTTTGAAGTAACCCTTGGGGGGATATAGCAGCCCAAGAATAATTTGTTGATGACGTTCGTCTACTGAGGAATTAACTTGAAAAACAAGGTTAGTTCTATGCAAATGTCATGATGTATATAACACTTTGCAAGATGATATTCTCATGAGAAAGTTGTATGTGTATGATATGATGTAAATGATGTATGAATGAATTATGTAGTTGAAGCGCATGAG
Source organism: Lathyrus aphaca (assembly GCA_963966055.1). Taxonomy (NCBI): domain Eukaryota; kingdom Viridiplantae; phylum Streptophyta; class Magnoliopsida; order Fabales; family Fabaceae; genus Lathyrus; species Lathyrus aphaca. The sequence continues at coordinate 222,577,881 of OZ014519.1, forward strand.
TAGCTTCGTAACAACTGCTGGCTGGAGAAAATAAATCCTAATTCGTTGCTGAGGAACATGAAGACTCCGTTCCCATATCGTTTTAGAATATCGTACTTAAAACCTCTCGTTTTTGTTCATCGTACTTCTTATTGAAGGATTAAGTTTATGAATATCCTGACTGAGGATAAAAGAGATGGACATTCCTCCGGGAGACTTATCCGGTCAAGTATCAATTTTTCGAAGGATATATTATATTTGAAAGGAAGCTACTTGAAGACTTTGTAGAGTTGGAAGTATAAGATACTACTTGAAGTATTCTGTAAGAATATATCCGTAAAGATTAATCTTATGGGGATGAACCGACGAAGATTCGTTGGATTCCTACCTCCGATCGTCCTTAGTAAATACTATTACTGTATTATATGCATTTCTGGTAAACATCAATCATATTCAAAAGCACATATACATTCAAGCACAATCAACAGACATTTTCGCTTAAGTAAAAGGGAAAAAGTAAACCTGAATTCAAAAATAGGATTTTATTTATTTAGAAAGTGGCCTATAAACAGACGTGTTTTAACATGGAGACGGAAATCCTAGTAAGAGGAATTCGTCGAAGAAATTTTAAAAGAGTACAAAAAACAAGGAAAAATAGCTATGTGTAAATAATCCTATTGAGTTCCAACTCTGCTATTGCCATTATCTTCTAGTATCTCATCCCTTGTTGTCAGAATATAAACGATTGGATTGATCTGCACCTGTTTGAACTTGATACAAGTATTACAACTAGTTGAGGTTACATGGGTGATCCAACGAGACATAGTCATACGCTTTAATCTCTAACTTTGGCTTGGATTTCCATTTCAGGCTTTCAATCCACTGGGATACCCTTTTTTGCCCAAGCCCCCCTTTCGGGTTTTCGACTTGCCGGGTGTACAACAATTTTTTTATATATATATCCCTAATTTTTGCCTGAACCCTTTTGGTTCGCCGGGATGCCCTTATTTTTGCCTAGGCCAGTCAACCTAGCGGGTCTCTTTTTATGCGTAGTATTTTTTAACCATGTCCGTGTTTACAGGCTGTGGGAAATCTTCACCATCCATAGTAGTAAGCATCATGGCACCTCCAGAAAATACCCTCTTGACTACAAATGGCCCTTCATATGTGGGAGTCCATTTGCCCCTAGGATCACCCTGTGGTAATATGATACGCTTGATTACCAAGTCTCCAGCCTGAAATACTTGTTGCTTGACCTTCTTATTAAAGATTTTAATCATACGCTTCTGATACATATGACCATGACAAACAGTTGCCAACCTCTTCTCATCAATCAAGTTTATTTGGTCAAGTCGAGTCTGAATCTATTCATCTTCATCCAAGTCTGCATCTTTCATAATTCTCAGGGAAGGAGTTTGGACTTCAATGGGTAATACTGCTTCCATACCATAGACAATAGAGAATGGGGTTTTCCCAGTTGAAGTAGGCATTGTGGTACGATAACCATGAAGAGAAAATGGTAACATATCATGCCAATACTTATACGTAATTGTCATCTTCTGCAAGATCTTCTTAATATTCTTGTTGGCGGCTTCCACTGCGCCATTCATCTTCGGACGGTATGGAGAAGAATCGTGATGCTTAATCTTGAACTGCATGCAGAGGTCAGTAATCATAGTATTATTTAGATTAGTACAATTATCTGTGATAATCCTTTCGGGGATGCCATACCTACATATAAGATTATGCTTGATGAATCGAGCCACAACATTCTCGGTAACAGAAGCAAACAAAGCTGCCTCTACCCACTTTGTGAAGTAATCAATAGCAACAAGGATGAAACGATGTCCATTGAAAGCAGTAGGTTTAATCTCACCAATCATATTAATTCCCCACATGGCAAAAGGCCAAGGAGCAGTCAGAACATTCAATGGAACTAGAGGTATATGTACTTTGTCAGCATAGATCTGGCACTTATGGCAAGTCTTGGAGTGCTGATAGCAATCAGCTTCCATGGTAGACCAATAGTAACCTGCTCTCAAAATCTTCTTAGCCATTATATGCCCACTAGAGTGAGTACCAAAGATCTCGTCATGCATGTCTTCCATAATCTTCATTGCTTCCTTCTTGTCCATACAACGAAGCAAAGTCAAATCGTGATTGCGCTTGTACAAAATTCCATTACTCAGGAAACACTTGGCAGAAAATCTCCTCAGAAACTTCTTGTCATTGATAGATGCCCCTTCAAGATATTCCTGAGCTTCGAGATATCTTTTCACTTCATGGAACCAAGGTTTCTCCTCCACACCTTCAGTATTAACTTCATAACAGTATGCTGGTTCATCTAACCGATCAATGGTAATTCTAGGCGCTTCATCATCCCAATTAATTTCAAACATAGATGACATAGTGGCTAAAGCATCTTCCAACATATTCTCTTCTCGTGGGATATGTCCAAAAGTAATCTCTTCAAAGTATGGAATTAAAGACAACACATGCTCTCTGTAAGGAATGAGATTTGGATGTTTCGTGTCCCATTCACCTTTAACCTGACTAACTACTAAGGCTGAATCTCCGTACACATTCAAAAACTGAATCTTCATCTCAATGGCCGCCTTGATACCCATAATACATGCTTCATATTCAGCCATATTTTTGGTACAATCAAACAAAGTTTAGCAGTAAATGGTGTATAATAACCCTCTGGAGAGATAATCACGACACCAACACCATTACCAAGCGCATTAGAAGCTCCATCAAAAACCATAGTCCATCGGGATCCCTGTTCAGGTCCTTCATATTGTCTAGGTTCTTTAGTGACAAGCATAATATCTTCATCCGGAAACTTAATGTTCATTGACTGATAGTCATCCACTGCTTGATGAACCAAATGATCAGCTACCACGCTTCCTTTAATTGCTTTCTAAGTAGTATATTGTATGTCATATTCTGTCAAAATCATTTTCCATCTCGCTATTCGTCCGGAGAGAGCAGGTTTCGAAAATATGTACTTAATAGGATCCATTTTTGAAATCAATAAAGTGGTATGAGTCAACATATACTGTTTTAGTCGACGAGCAGCCCAAGCCAAAGCGCATCAAGTTTTCTCGAGCAGTGAGTATCTTGTTTCACAGTCGGTAAACTTTTTGCTAAGGTAGTATATTGCTTGCTCTTTTCAACCAGACTCATCATGTTGTCCCAACACAGACCCCATTGAGTTGTCTAATACTGTCAGGTACATAATCAAGGGTCTTCCTTCAACTGGTGGCATCAATATTAGAGGTTCTTAGAGATACTTCTTGATATCATCAAATTCTACCTAGCATTTGTCGTTCTATTCCTTTACTTGATCATTCTTCAACAATTTGAAGATTGGCTCGCAAGTAGCGGTTAATTGGAAAATAAATCTTGCAATGTAATTCAATCGTCCCAAGAAACCTCTGACTTCTTTCTCAGCATGGGGAGCGAGCATTTCTTGTGTAGCTTTTACCTTTGCAAGGTCAACTTTAATACCTTTACCACTGACAACGAAACCCAATAGTTTTCCAGATCTAACTCCAAAGGTACATTTGTTTGGATTCAATCTCAACTTGTATTTTTTTCAGCCTCTCAAACAACTTGTGCAGATGATCAAGATGTTCTTCTTCAGTCTGAGATCTGGCTATCATATCATCAACATATACCTCTATCTCATGGTGAATCATATCATGGAACAAAGCTACTATAGCACGCTGATATGTTTCCCCAGCGTTCTTCAAACCAAATGGCATTACCTTATAACAGAAGGTACTCCGCTGTGTAACAAATGTAGTCTTCTCCATATCTTCAGGTGCCATCTTAATCTGATTGTAACCAGAGAAACCATCCATAAAAGAGAATACCTTATGTTGAGCAGTGTTATCTACCAGGACGTCAATATGTGGAATTGGAAAATCATCTTTGGGACGGGCTTTGCTTAAATCCCTGTAATCTACACACATGTGTACTTTACCATCTTTCTTAGGCACCGGTACCACATTTATAACCCACTGAGGATAAGAAGTAACAGCTAGGAACCCTGCATTAAACAGTTTCATCACTTATGCTTTAATCTTTTCTGACATCTCGGGACGCATACGACGAACTTTCTGCTTTATTGGACGACAAATCTCCTTCATTGGCAGACGGTGAACCACAATATCAGTATCAAGTCCTGGCATATCCTCATAAGACCAAGCAAAGATCTCCACATAGTCATGTAACATCTGAATCAATCTGTTCTTAACATTGTCTTCTAATTCAGCTCTTATCTTGACCTCTTTCATGTCTTTCTCAGTTCCCAGATTCACAGCTGAAATAAACAGCGAGAAGATGAGAAACCTGTTATTAAAACCTGTCATGCAATGATATGGTATGTAGATGCATATGCAATGTTTTCAAGGACCGCAGGATTTAAATTTGTTAAAACAAACAAAAACAAAACTTTTATTAGTAGGCTTAAAATAATATTGCCCCTTGGGATTACAAATTAAAACAAAAAAAATTATAAAGAAAATAAAACATCTGAGAATTAAGTCTCCCATAGATGCTTCCTCTTGGTGTTGAGATATGTGTTGAGATTCTGCTCCTCGTGAAGTTGTTTTGTCAGCTCCAAAACTCTTTCTTGGCTAACCCTAAATTGAGCTTCAAAGGTATCTCTTTGCTCCTTCAGTTGGATCCAGTACTTTTGTAGATCTTCCAAATCAGTGGGCATATCTGGATGAAGGATGGTATAAGGAACATCTCCTTCAGCAATAGGATCCATAATAACCGGTAGAACAGCGGGATATGGCATCATAAGAGTCTGAGCACAAGACCACACCCATCCGAGGTAAGGTTCCATAGGAATGGAGTACTTTGGTTCCAAAGTCTTACTATCAACCTTGTTCACTTTACTCCAAGCTCGTATAAACCTTTGACGGTAACCTTGAAGATCGTTGTCATAATCAAACACAGTACCTTGAATAAGCATGTCATGATGACCACTACTCCGAGCATAACCAAACTGACGTAGAGGTAAAGTAGGATGGTAAGTAAAGCCCCCTCTTATGCCAAGGAGTGGCACATTAGGGAACTCCCCACAATGGTCAATGATAGTGACACTTTCCATAGATCAGGAACACCAGTGAATATCTGAATGAGAGAGTGACATCATCCTTTTAGACCACCTCAATCCTTGTTCATTCTTCATCACGAATCGAGGAAGGTGAGAAATAAACCACCTAGATAGTAGAGGTATGCAACACATCAAAGTTCCTCGCGCCTTCGTAGTACGAGTTTGAAGAGAATGTAAGATATCTCCAAGTAATGTAGGCACTGGATTGTGAGTTAGAAATATGTTGATGGCGTGTACATCTATGAACTGGTCTGGATTAGGGAATAATACCAAACCATAAATCAACAAGGCTAGGATCTCCTCAAAAGCATTGTAACTCATAGCATCCAAGAACACATGAGCTTTCTCTACTAATACTCTGGAAAGGATACCCTTAACTCCACTTCTTGTTTCTAGGACAATGTCAGATTTCATCAAATGTAGGGCTTCAACAATGACTTCAGGTTTAGGCTCATTCTCTAAGCCTGTGAAGGGTTTCTGATCAAGGATAAGTACCCCAAGTAACTTGGAGAATTCTTCCATTGTGGGTACCAACTGATAATCGGGGAATGTGAAACAATGATGTTTAGGATCAAAGAACTGGAATAGGACACTCATCATATCTTCATCAAACCCTGAGGTAACCAGGTCAAGTAGATGACCATGCTTCTTGATGAACTGGGAGCTTCCAGGATGTTTTGAGACCAAATCCTTAAGCTTGAGAGGTATCCCTACAAAGTTGATCCGGATAGTGTTCCTACGAGTGGAAGCCATTACCTGCAACAAAAAACAAAGATAAATCCTTTGGTCCTTGAAATGGTTAGTGAGAATGTTATGCTTATGATGTCATGATGTTATGATGTTATGTTCAATCACAAACATGTGGCACACACAAGCAAGTCACATAATAGTCCCAGGTTTAGAGACTTGCATGAGGTTTAAATGAAAGTACCTTCCCCTTGAAGTTTAGTTGGTTCATCCTGTCCTACAAAAGTAACCAGGTTCTAAGGGATCTCAATATCACTGATCCTTCTCAAGGTTTGTTGCTCAGTAGGAAACCTACCTGCCAACCAAAACCCCCCAAGATTAGGATCTCAATGAGCGTAGCATCGAGTATTAACTAACTTTAGACTTCTCCAAAGCCGGTTATCTCATTACTTTCTAAAGGCCAAGATGGGTCAATTAAGGTTATAAAGGGTAGTTAGTGTTAATGACAACGTATGGCAACCCCATATTATCCTCAACTTACTTAAGGAACATAAGCACCAACCAAGAAGTCACACTAACTATGGCCACCAGATCAACCATATCGATATACGTCGTACAGTTTCCTTGGTCTATTGTCATTTACCTAGGGTACACTAGATCCGGGTTAGGATCTTTCACACATAAGCCCAACAAATAAATATAAAACAAGAAAGTCAAATAGTAAGTGATCCTAATTCCTAAGGTAACCCCTCTTTAAGTACTCCCCAGCAGAGTTGCCAGTTCTGTAACACGGTGGGAGAACTGACTTTTTATTTATGTTGCGGATAGCAACAGTCGCCACCGACTTTTATTTTATCCATATGGAAAGGTTATAAAAGAACAGGAAAAACCTATTTTTAAAAGACTTGAGTTCGGGGGTAGGTTATATAAAGGGAAGATGTTAGCACCCTTTATATCCATGGTTATCCATGGGCTCTTATTTACTTGGATTACTTATTTGTTTTTGAAAATGTGAAGTGTGTGTATTTAGGAAATTTTCTAAGTACTTTGTAATGATCCTCGTATGGATGTATACAAAGCCTTATTTTTGAAAATATTTGAAAAGAGTGAGGTGTGAAAAGTATTTTTGAAATGTGAGCAAGTAACTAAGCTGTACCTACTGTCGTACCTCGAAAAAAATACGACCTCGCGATAAAAGATACCGCGGATAAAAAATAAACAACAGAGTCGCCACCGAACTTATTTTATTCCAATTAAGGAAAAGGAAAATATCGAGAAACCTTTTTGAAAAAAACGAATGGATAAAACAAGGTCTTTGAAATCAGATTCTAGGTTCGGGAGTCGATTCCGTAAGAGGAAGGTATTAGCATCCCTTACGCCCGTTGTACTCAACGGGAACCTCTTAGTTTGACTTGCGATCTAATGTTGACTTATGCTTTATGTTTTCTTCGAATAATAAAATAAATGCGAATGATTCTAATCTAAGGTTAATAGGAGAAATGGGTGGTTTTATTCCTAGGGTGCTCGGCAAGGAGTAAGATCCGTGTGCCTACGTATTCCCTTGTGCAATGGGAAAGTCAGAGCCTCGTAGTTCCTGGTACTAAGGTTGGTCGGTTGGTTTATTCTAATGAACGATTATTTAGACCACATTCTAACTGCTAAGCGTTGGCTTGTCTGCTTGCGATAGGAGGCGGAAGCGCTAGCTTGTTTGCGAGATAGAAAGGATTTAAACAATGTTCATTTAAAAAAATGTTTGATTCGATTAGTGTTTTAAGAACGAAAAGGCGAATGAACCACGTCCCGTGGGGCGAGCCTCAGGAGCGTTCATTCAAGAATTCGAGGAATGCTGGACTCCAGAACTCAATTCTTTCGTTATTTGATATGTGGATTAAACGTTTTAATTAGGGAAAGTCGAATGAACCACGTCCTGTGGGGCGAGCCTCAGGAGCGTTCATTCAAGAATTCGAGGAATGCTAGACTCCAGAATTCAGTTTTCCCGTTATTTAATTATAAAAAGATATTTGAATATTCGAGTTTAGAAGTGGTTTGATGGCGAGGCGCAGTGTACTCGACTTACATGGCTTGCGGATAAATTAAAGCGATAGAATTGCAGAAAATAAATTAAATGCAATTATTCGGAGGCGTTGGACCTTTTTGTTCGGATGCGTCGAAATATCGTTCGTTTACTTCCTCAGAGCCGATTTAAAATTGAAATCGTTCTATGAGGATTCGAGCGTTTTTGTTGAAATGCAAGAAAATAAATAAATTAAATTAAATTGAATTGCGAAAATTAAATTGGAATGGAATTATAAATACAAATAAATTAAACTGAATTAGATAATGTGGCAAATAATCGGAATAAATATAATAAATAAAAATAAACTAAATTAAATGGAGAAAATAAAAAAAAATGATAAATAAAAAAACTAACTACTTTGGCCTCATATTGGTCGACTTTTGCCGATTTAACGAAATCGGGTTAAAATCAACCGTTTAATATATCATTGGCCCTAATAAAATCAAGAATATATATATATATATATATATATATATATATATATATATATATATATATATATATATATATATATATATATATATATATATATATATATATATATATATATATATATATATATATATATATATATATATATAAAGACATTTTTCTAAAGAAAATTACTAAACAAGAAATTGAAATAAAAGAAATAGATTATAAAATAAAAACTAACTTTTAACATTATTAAATAAATAATAAAAATAATAAAAATTAAGAAAGAAATTCAAAACAGAGGGGGTCAGCGCATGTTCTATAAAAAGTATGAAAAAAAGACAGAGGGGCAGCGCTGAACATGGGAATAAAAAATTAAGAAAACATAAATGGATTTATGCATTCAAAAACATCATCATAAAGACCATAAGATATTTTCATTAAAGAAACAATAAAATTAAAATAAATACAATAACAGAAAAAAGAAAACATTATTATATATAAAAAAACAAGACCACAAGTTCCAAAAGGAACCCGTATTTTCAGTTTTCACCTATTTTTCATAAAAACAGTAAAAACAGAGAACCCACCCTTTCAAAATGATTCACAGCGGCACCGGTGGTTTTGGTTGAATTTGCAGTGATCTCTCTATCTCGTGGCCTCTCTCTCGACTTGCTCTCGGATTTGGATCGGTTTTCTCTCGCGGATCTATCAGATCTTAATCGCAGTTAGTGGTCCGGTTTTGTGTTGGTTCTCACTGTGTTTGGATTTCACTCACTCCATCTGCTTTTTATTTTCGGTGTTTCTGTTTTTTTTGATTCGGTGGGTTTCAAATTTTATCTCGTCTCTATTTTCTGGGTTTTTTATAGGGTTGTGAGTGAAAAGGGATTGCTTGTTGTTTGAAGTTTCTGCAGATTTAAAGGAAAGAGTTTTTTTGAAGGTTTATTATTTTTTGATTTTTGAAGCTTGAAATTGGTTTTGCAAAATTTTTGTGGGCTATCCAAGCTTGGATTATTGAGAGAAAATAGGTGTTTATATAGAGAATTTTAAAGAAACTTGGAGAGGAAGGATAAGAAGATAAGGATGAAAAAAAAAGACAAAGTGAGCTGTAAATTTGTTTTGAAATTGTGAGTGGAGATGCTGATGGTAGTGGAATGAAGGATTTGTACGATGCATAAATATTTTGGTGTGATATGTGCTGAGCATAAAATTGAAAGTGACTGTGTTGTGCTGGAAAAAAAAATAGAAAATTGTATATTGGAACATACTGAAAAATGTTGTTTTAATGAGAAAAAAAATGATGATATTTGATTTATGATAATAACAATAATAATAAAATTTGATGAAAAAGATAGTAATAAATAAAAATAGTAATAATAATGAAAAGAGAACTAATTAGTAATGACAATTTTTGAGATTTTGAAATTTTGTAAATGGACTTTAAAAATAATGTCTTGAATTTGAACAAAATAAAATAATAAGAATTAAAAATAATAGTAGTAATGAATATGAAATAATAATAATAGGAATAATAATAAAATAATAATAATGAAAAGGAAAATTGTAATGATAATTAGAATAAAAATAATAATAATAATAATAGTAAGAATGAAAATAATAATAGAGATAGTAATAAAGATGATAATAATAAAAGAAAAATAGTAATAACCATAATGAAAAAATTAAAAATAGAAGAAAAATAGTAATAACCATAATGTGAAACTGACATAGCAAATTATTTGTCTTCGGAAACACAGTTTCAATGGCTTTCATCAAAGCAAGATCTCTATCTGTCATCATAACTTGTGGAAATAAATCTTTTTTCACAAACAATTTTTTAAGCTTATCTAACACCCAACAAAAAGTCTCAGTCTGCTCAGACTCAATATACGCAAATGCGACAGCAAAAGTCAACTCGGTAGATGTCATTCCAACAATTTCAAACAAAGGTTGTCTGTATTTGTTTGTCTTATAAGTGCTATCCATAACTAACACAATAGGAAACATATTCAACAACTTAACTGAATCTGGATGTGCCCAAAATATATCTTTAATAACTTCAGAGTCATCTCTTTTTCTACTCCAAAAAACATAACCTGCAGCCTCGATAAGCTTAAACAAATGTTGTATCTCACTTCTAGGACCTCTTATCTCTTTTTCCATCATACTCTTTTGCTTGTATATTTGTGTGATACGAGTGACACAATCTGGATCAATCTCGTACAAGGAATGCAATATATTTCTGGGTGCAACCTTTCTCTTTGTTAAATCAGCAACATGTTGCTTCTGATCCGCTGTCAACCTACCAACAAATGAGTGACCTTCTAATCTATCGGGTAAATCATGGTTATGAACGCCGCATTTTACATCAATCTTCCATCCAGATCCATCTTTTGTCGGAATCGACCTGATCTTAAATGGACATCCACATTTTTTCGTCGCACTTTCTATTCCACTACGAATATCCTTGTATTTCCCACCTTTATCGCAACCAAATATTATTTTGTTCTTTCTTCCTCTCTTGCCTGTTTGTGTATCTGAACGAGTGATGACGACCGTCACTTTATTTCGTAATCCGGTGTCTTTGACCCATCTTATCACCTCTTCTCGTGTACCAAATATCTCTGTCGTTGTAAATACATCTGATGTATTCACACATATCGGTTCTTTTTCGTGTAAAGGTACTGCACCTACAAAATAAAAATATTTTTTTAAAAAATGAATTAAAAAAAATTAAATAATATAAAAAAAAATTCAAACCGGAAGACTTTATGCAAGTCTTCCGGTATTGCACTCTTACAATACCGGAACACTTACATAAAGTCTTCCGGTACACATATTCATTCCTACCGGAAGAGTTAATAAAAGTCTTCCGTACCGGAACACTTTTATTAAGTCTTCCGGTGTACAATCATCATAATACCGGAAGACTTACATAAAGTCTTCCGGTATGTAAATTTACGTACCGGAACTCATTCCAAAAGTCTTCCGGAACGTGTAATTTTTGACAAATTTTTACTTTTATCTGACGGTCTGACACAAATGGTAAAAAAAAAAATAATAAAATAATAATACAATAAAATAATCTAAGGTTAAAATGGGCATTTTTAAAAAAATGTGGGGGTACAGGTATAGATGGGGGGGTGCGGGGTAAAATCTTCCGAATTTGAACAAAATAAAATAATAAGAATTAAAAATAATAGTAGTAATGAATATGAAATAATAATAATAAAATAATAATAATGAAAAGGAAAATTGTAATGATAATTAGAATAAAAATAATAATAATAATAGTAAGAATGAAAATAATAATAGAGATAGTAATAAAGATGATAATAATAAAAGAAAAATAGTAATAACCATAATGAAAAAAATTAAAAATAGAAAATAATATATATAAAAAAAGAAATAATATAAAAATAGAAAGATTAAATAAAAATAAAAATGATTTTCTTGTGATTTTGTTTAAATAATAGTAAATGGATTTAAGAAGAAAGATAATGAGTTTATGAGATATTTACAAATGGGGTCTGATAGAATTAATACGTTAAATTTTTGTGATGGAGGTGGGGTATTGGTTGTAGAAAGTGTGAGTTGTGAAATTGTGATGCTATAATAATAACCGAAAATAATACTAAATATAATATATATAAAAAAGTAATTAAAAAAAAAGTAATACTAATGATAATAATAAAATAGTAACAATGATAGAATATTTTAATAAAATGTGGTAGTATGAAAAATGATAATAATAATAATAATAATAATATGTGATGAATTTAAAAAGTAATGGTTAAAATAGATTAAAAGTGGATAGTAAGTATTTAAAATAGTGAATAAAATAAAAAGGATTAGAATTTTTTATTTTAAAAAGAAATAAATGCATTTTTTTTTGGATTTTTGGTAATTGATTTTTTTTTTGAATAAAATATAAAAGGATATTGGATATGAATGAAATTAGATAATGGACAAAATCGGGTATAAAATAAAATAAAAACAAGTGACATATTTTGGATTTTTGAATATCTGTTAGACAGTAAAATAAAATGGCGCGGGTAGGACAAATTTGGGGTATGACACCTACCCTAGACTAATCTTTCATGTTCTTTTATTTTCTTTCAAGGATAAGACTATCCCTACTATTAAGGAGTAAGTAGTCATTACCTTGGATTTGTTTGAGGGACAGGCGTAGGTTCGTCGTATGGTCAATGAAGGCAACTTAATGGGGGTTTCTAGCAATTCGAATGGATTATCATCATATTTACCGGAGGGACAATATTATTATATCGTAGGCAACCTCGTAGGGACTTGATCTTTTAATCTGAAGGGACTATGATGATTTGATTCTGTAGGGACTTTGCTTAAAACACCCCCACGTTCGAGGGACTTGACCATTTATAAGGCAACTTAAGAGGAGAACCCTAGGAGGTGCAGATGACGATCGTAGAACAATCGACTTACGTATGTGAGTGATTATATTCAAGTATTTATATTATTATTTTTAATTATCTAAGTCCGTATTAATTTCAATTATGTTTTGCACTCCCTATTATTACTAACCACGCAAGATAAATAAAATAAATAAAATGCGAAAAAAAGAAAACCTACGCTATTACACGGCTTCGGGGTAGTTACATAATGTAATGCCCCGTATTTAATTAAACACCATGGATAATATTAATTAGCATTAATTAAGTATTATCTGACTCAGAGATATTTTGTGAATATTCTCAAGTTGGACCTGTTAGTATACTAACTATCGTGTATTGGTATGTTCTACATTGTTTGGTTTTTAAGAGAAAGAGAAACAAGTTATGTATTATAAAAAGAAAAGAAAGAAAAGAAAGTTGTTAAGAAAAAAGAAAAGAGAAAGAAGGAAAAAGAAGAGAAAGAAAGGGATAAAAAAGAAGAGAAGAAGAGGAAGAAACCCTAAGAGAGGAAAATGCTCGGATCATCGCCATTTCTTCGTCAAATATTCATCTTCACCAACCTCCTCGTCGATTGCAAGGTGGGTTCTTAGTTAGAAACTTTTCTTTTGAGTTTTGGTAGAGATATTGAGTTTTATGGTTTTATAGAAATCTTGGAAATTGAAAGATTAAACGGTTAAAACTCGATTAAAACTCGACTAAAACACCCACACTATGAATATAAACATGTTTGATTATGTTTTGCTGGAATTGTTGATGTTTTTGAATGGTTTTGGCAAGGAGAAGGGATTTTCCCGTAAGTTGGAATTTCCTGGACTGGTATAGCTCGCTCAGCGAGAGTTCCAGGAAGATTTCCGCTCAGTGAGTTGGGCTTCGCTCAGCGAGACCTATAGGTTGAGTTTTTGGTGTTTAATTCATAAGTTGTGATCCGTCGGTCCTATTATTGCGTTCCGCATATCGTTGTAAAGCTGAAAACATTTGCTAACTAATAAAGCCGAAAAATATTAATTATACCTGACTTTTACCCGACTTTTCCGATAAATCGTAATTATGTAAAATTGAGGAATTTGGGTATTAGCCTTTGAGGCTCGATTAAGAATTGAGGCATAAGATCATTGTGAGAATCGAACGAAAGAAATGACAATGAGTTTATGGTGAGGGTTGTTTAATAGTAATAATTAACTAAAATGTTAGAGCTATATGTTCGGAAACTATAAAATTGAAAGTATCAAGAATGGATAGAGAGATAGGAAATCTTACCATAAACCAATAGTGTGGCCTAATTTTGTAACTAGAAATTGTTAGATGGTATGACTTGTGAGATGCTTAGGTTCATCCTAGGTCGTTGTGAATCCTAACGCCTTATACGCGGTATCCTCCGGAAAGTCTTGAGGTGGATATTACATTGAGTCCCACGGGAAGCATCTGAAAAGGCTTGAGGTACCGTCTGTTATGATAAGTCTTGAGGTGGGTATTACACTGAGTCCCATGGGAAGCAATTGATAAGTCATGAGGTGAGTATTTCACTGAGTCCCACGGGAAGCAATTTATAAGTCTTGAGGTGGGTATTTCACTGAGTCCCACGGGAAGCAATTGATAAGTCTTGAGGTGGGTATTACATTGAGTCCCACGGGAAGCGAGAGGTAGCTTGAGGTGTGTATTACATTGAGTCCCACGGGAAGCGAGAGGTAGCTTGAGGTGGGTATTACATTGAGTCCCACGGGAAGCGAGAGGTAGCTTGAGGTGGGTATTTCATTGAGTCCCACGGGAAGCGAGTGTAAGTCTTGAGGTGGGTATTACACTGAGTCCCACGAGAAGAATCTGAATGGTTTGAATAGAGTGTTATATTGAATCCTCCGTAAGGTCTTGAGTAAGTCTTGAGGTGGGTATTTCATTGAGTCCCACGGGAAGCATTCGTAAAGACTTGAGGTAGATATTTCACTTGTTTAGTGGTGTGAGCATTGTATGGAGTGTGTTCCATATTGCTTTGGTTCCTGGTTGAGAGGTATAAGGAATATCCTAGCTAGTATTAGTAGGATTTGTAGAACTTTTGGATGTGGTTCCAAGGAGTGCGAGACATATGAACTCAAGGTTGTTTTCCTTGCCAAAGACTTGAGTTAGGTTTGATAGAACCCTTAGAGCCGAGAGAAATCTAAGATAGGGAACCCACTGAGATGTTGTTATCTCACCCCACTATTGTTGTTGCTTTTCAGGTTCCTATGCAGGTTTGATTTACGAATAGAGCTATGCTCGAGATGTTTCAAGTGAAGCTTAGTTTAGTCTTCCGCTGTGTATTTATGTATCTTTGTACAATAATGGATATTTTATTGTTCTTAGCTTTTATTTTAGTATGATTTCCATGTCTTGTGACATATTTGTATAGTTTTAGAATTGGACGAGAATGTGAATTATACTAGTAGGTATTTATGATGGTGTCAGTACCAAAAATTAACACTGTATGATATTATTCAAGATATATATTATATGGGTGTTACATTTGGTATCAGAGCAGGTCGTATCCTCGTCCTAGCCTTGAAACATCATAAGTAAATCTTTCCTGCCTCTTAAGTGTGTCTGGCCGGCATGATTCTTAATATCATACTATGTAGTATTGGGTCTGATCAACCCAATGTTATTTATGTGATAGGTAGGATCATGGTTGTGAGACCATGAGGAATCTAAAGTGTTGTCGTAACTTGTGCTGTGAGAGTAGATTCAAGCCAAGAGTTAGCAAATGGGGCTTCGGTCAGCTCAGTTGGAGTCTTCATAAGAGTTTTACTTCCTGTAACATGGAGTTGCAGAGTAGTATGTTGTTCGAGAAATCCTTTAGAATGGATAGTGACTTAAAGTTACAAGTATCTACAGGATGAGTGGTCGGTGTCCCATGGAATAAGTGAAGTCGTTGATGGATCAGTAATAGTCACTAGTATGGACAAGAGTGTTGAGAAATCTCATTCCGCAAAGAGATAGGGTGCTTTATGGGACGTATGACATAAGCTCGGGAATGAGTTAAATTGTTAGTGTTTTAGTTCTAAGGTCATAGTGACATCTTGGATAAACGAGTGTACTTCAAAGAGTGTATTCGGATAACACCTCACAGATGGGTAGAAGATTGTGATTATGTGTTTGATTCTGATCAAGGAAACACAGTCTAGAGTAATGCATAAAGGTGTTATATTTTAGTAAGAGATTAATTTGGAATCGTGTAGTGACCTAAGGAATGGTATAATGTATAGTGTCGGAGGAAGAATAAGCTCTATTTAGTAACATGAGGTGTGCGAAGTGCGGACTTGGTAATGTAGTGATAAGTGTTAAAATAAGCACGTTGAATTTGGAAGAATCTCTAGTAAGAATAAATTGGATTATGTTTGAAAATGATAAGGTTACCTCATAACGTACTTCTGGATATGCTACATGTCCAAATGGGACTCTACGATCAGTGTTACCTCTATGGACATCACTTGTATCATCAAGGACAAGATTGTCAACGAATGAGATTGAATAAGTATAAGGCAAGCCTACAAATTCAGAGACTTGTTTTGGATAGTCGTTAATTCGGTATTATATGAATTTTTCAGAAGAAGTGAACGTCCTGAACGAGTTTGTTGGTCTACGAGAATGGTGGATGGAAGGGATTTCCTAGGGATGTTATTGACTTGGTTAAGAAATATTTTGATGTAGAGAAAGCAATTGTGGAGGTCGAGTCGAATGGTCATCACCTTGCACTGGACTTTTGCTCAAGTATCAGATGAATTTGTAATCTGGTTTGTAGCAACCTATTGCTTGGATTGATGAAGACGAGACCCGCTAACCACAACTCACCGATGTCTTTCTTTCATCATCAGTCGGTTGGAATCATCTGTTGGTGATGGTTGTGATATTTGGCTGTGATTGGAATGAATTGGGAAACTTAAGTAATAATGAAGACCAGAAGTTTGCTTCTGCGTTGAGTAATCGGATTATCCTCTGGATAGTACCCGGTTACAGAATTGTGTTTCAAAATCTCTTTCAGCTACTAGAGTCGTAAAGTCGTACTAAGCGATCAGCTACCTCCTGGTAGTGACCGGTTATCGTTGTTATGTTTTGGGATAATTGAAGTATTGGGATTATGCCCCGGTGAGACTATGAATGTTGTTGTTGATACTAATCCTTGCAAGGAATTAGAGAGAAAGGGGACAAGGTTGTATACTGGAGATAAGATGTCCTTTGTTTTGCTTTGTTTTATCTGATAAAGATTATGCATTGGTTTTGTTTATGGATGAACCAAGCATTAGCTTGTAGCTAAAACCTTTGATGTTGTCCTTGTCGTTTCCCTAATAATGTCCTTGTAAGTTTGGGATCGGATTATTCCGTTGAGTATTGGTGATGTGACAATAACGGAATGGTAGATATACTTCACTGCATGTTGGAGTTGTGATCTCTATGTTGTGCCCATTTTGTGTTATCTCGAGTTGCGAATAAAGAGCGTTTGTGCTCATGACGGGACGTCGAGAGTGAAAATCATATTGCAATTTAGTGTTGTTTGGATTGGTAAATTCGAGCTGGATTGTTTGCTAGCAAGAAAAACAAGTTTAGTTGTGTTTGATCGTTTAACCTTGAATAGTTAACCGGTAGACACATGATCTTGGTGGGAACATTAGAGAATCATACTTTCTGAGCTGTAAGTCCGTTTTGGTTTCCGTACCAAGCGTCAGTGGATAAAGTGTTGGACTTTTCTTTTGAGCATGATTTTTGATGGACAGTAAATGATCTGAATTTTGAGTGGATAAGAGATGAACAATTGGTCAGTTTTAGTATCGTTAACATCAGTTATAAACTCCATGAGAGTAATACTAGATGTGTACAGTTGAAAGGTGAATTTTCCAAAGTTAAGCATGTAATTGGATTGTTTAAGAAACAAGACCTTCGAGAGGGGTGGATTTGAATGATAGGTTTTGTGTGATCCTAAAAGGTGAGTAAATAGAATATCGTATGAAAAAGGCAAGTGTTGTGGAAACCCGCAAGTGTACTAAGGATGGTTTGAGTTTGGTATTGGTGACTCACTGGTTATTGTAAGTTATGTGGCGTGGCTGCATTGTTATTGATGGAACCCTTGTGTCAACAGAAATCTTGACAGAATGGAATTTTGTAAAGAGAATTGATATGAAGCATTGTAATCATGGTCTGATTGGTTAAGTCTAATTGGATGGATGGTTTCGAGTTTTGAATGGAATTGGAATGGTATTGGTTGCGTTTGCAGCAGTACAACCCTGCATCTTTGTTATTGGGGAGTTTGGACCAATGTTGTCATTTGTGTAGTAGACAAGTGAATTGTTCTATCGTTACAGGTTTACAAGTTCTTATTCTTTTGGTTGGTGAGAGCTCCAGTGGATACGAGAGTTCTCCGTAGACTACCAACTATTTGGTATTGCTTGAGAATTCATGGTATTCTCCACTGTTAGGCTTTGGAAGCATAGTGGAGGGAGATAGATAAAAGAGTTCACTCAGATTAGGAGAATTTGAAGAGATTTATTTATAAGTGCCGAAGTAAGAGAATTTTATTCTAAGTGGATTGTCTATGGTAAGATACCGAAGGAATGAAACGCTCGATGCGAATGGTTATCGTTTAGGCGTAAGACTAGGGGAAATTGGCGAGGGAGTCTTTGACAACTTTTGTTATAGCGTTAGTGATTGGAGGATCTTAATAGGATGCTTTTGTTGGGAAATTGTACAAGGAAAGGATCTTGCCAAGATACCTTGTGGAACCTTGTCGAGGTAAGCCGTAGTGTTATGTTTTGTATTGTGATGCAATGAGAAGAATTTGCATGGTGTGTTTCTTTGAGGGAGAAATGAGACTTAGTGTTTTGCATGAAGCAACAAATAAGTTGCGGAAATAATAAATTGAAAGTTAACCCGATATTGGAAACAAGCGTATGAGTAAGGACGCGAGGTTTGATTTTATTGTGAAACGAGGATCTTTGAGCTGTGAAGTCAAATTGGATTTGAACATGTTTGGATATTTAAGATAATTAAGGATGAGAGTGGATCTAAGATAATGTTGTAACTGTCGTTGTGGATTAGTAAAGGAAATTCGAGGACGAATTTCAATTCAAGGAGGGGAGAATGTAATACCCCGTATTTAATTAAATGCCATGGCTAATATTAATTACGATTAATTAAGTATTATCTGACTCAGCGATATTTTCTGAATATTCTCAAATTGGACCTGTTAGTATACTAACTATCGTGTATTGGTATGTTATACATTATTTTGTTTTTAAGAGAAAGAGAAACAAGTTATGTATTATAAAAAGAAAAGAAAGGAAAGAAAGTTGTTAAGAAAAAAGAAAAGAGAAAGAAGGAATAAGAAGAGAAAGAAAGGGATAAGAGAAGAGAAGAAGAGGAAGAAACCCTAAGAGAGAAATGGGTGGTTTTATTCCTAGGGTTCTCGGCAAAGAGTAAGATCCGTGTGCCTACGTATTCCCTTGTGCAATGGGAAAGTCAGAACCTCGTATTGGTGGTACTAAGGTTGGTCGGTTGGTTTATTCTAATGAACGATTATTTAGACCGCATTCTAACTGCTAAGCGTTGGCTTGTCTGCTTGCGATAGGAGGCGGAAGCGCTAACTTGTTTGAGAGATAGAAAGGATTTAAACAATGTTCATTTAAAAAAATGTTTGATTCGATTAGTGTTTTAAGAACGAAAGGGCAAATGAACCACGTCCCGTGGGGCGAGCCTCAGGAACGTTCATTCAAGAATTCGAGGAATGCTGGACTCCAGAACTCAATTCTTTCGTTATTTGATATGTGGATTAAATATTTTAATTAGGGAAAGTCGAATGAACAACGTCCTGTGGGGCGAGCCTCAGGAGCGTTCATTCAAGAATTCGAGGAATGCTAGACTCCAGAATTCAGTATTCCCGTTATTTAATTATAAAAAGAAATTTGAATATTCGAGTTTAGAAGTGGTTTGATGGCGAGGCGCAGTGCACTCGACTTACATGGTTTGATGGCGAGGACGCGTCGAAATATCGTTCGTTTACTTCCTCAGAGCCGATTTAAAATTGAAATCGTTCTATGAGGAGTCGAGCGTTTTTGTTGAAATGCGAGAAAATAGATAAATTAAATTAAATTGAATTGCAAAAATTAAATTGGAATTGAATTATAAATACAAATAAATTAAACTGAATTAGATAATGTGGCAAATAATCAGAATAAATATAATAAATAAAAATAAACTAAATTAAATGGAGAAAAAAATGATAAATAAAAAAACTAACTACTTTGGCCTCATATTGGTCGAATTTTGCCGAATTAACGAAATCGGGCTAAAATCAACCGTTTAATATATCATTGGCCCTAATAAAATCAAGAATATATATATATATATATATATATATATATATATATATATATATATATATATATATATATATATATATATATATATATATATATATATATATATATATATATATATATAAAGACATTTTTCTAAAGAAAATTACTAAACAAGAAATTGAAATAAAAGAAATAGATTATAAAATAAAAACTAACTTTTAACATTATTAAATAAATAATAAAAATAATAAAAATTAAGAAAGAAATACAAAACAGAGGGGTCAGCGCATGTTCTATAAAAAAGTATGAAAAAAACATTATTATATATAAAAAAACAAGACCACAAGTTACAAAAGGAACCCGTATTTTCAGTTTTCACCTATTCTTCAAATCACGCTTTCATAAAAACAGAGAACCCACCCTTTCAAAATGATTCGCAGCGGCACCGGTGATTTTGGTTGATTTCGCAGTGATCTCTCTATCTCGCGGCCTCTCTCGACTCGCTCCTGGATTTGGATCGGTTTTCTCTCGCGGATCTATCGGATCTTAATCGCAGTTAGTGGTCCGATTTTGTGTTGGTTCTCACTGTGTTTGGATTTCACTCACTCCCTCTGCTTTTTATTTTCGTTGTTTCTGGTTTTTTTATACGGTGGGTTTAAAATTTTATCTCGTCTATATTTTCTGGGTTTTTTTGAGGGTTGTGAGTGAAAAAGGATTGCTTGTTGTTTGAAGTTTCTGCAGATTTAAAGGAAAGAGTGTTTTTTGAAGGTTTATTATTTTTTTTGATCTTTGAAGCTTGAAATTGGTTTTGCAGAATTTTTGTGGGCTATCCAAGCTTGGATTATTGAGAGAAAATAGGTGTTTATATAGAGAATTTTAAAGAAACTTGGAGAGGAAGGATAAGAAGATAAGGATGAAAAAAAGAAGAAAAAAAAGACAAAGTGAGCTGTAAATTTGTTTTGAAATTGTGAGTGGAGATGCTAATGGTAGTGGAATGAATGATTTGTACGATACATAAATATTTTGGTGTGGTATGTGCTGAGCATTAAATTGAAAGTGACTGTGTTGTGCTGAGCATAAAATTGAAAGTGACTGTGTTGTGCTGAAAAAAAGAATAATAGAAAATTGTATATTGGAACATACTGAAAAATGTTGTTTTAATGAGAAAAAAAATGATGATATTTGATTTATGATAATAACAATAATAATAAAATTTGATGAAAAAGATAGTAATAAATAAAAATAGTAATAATAATGAAAAGAAAACTAATTAGTAATGGCAATTTTTGAGATTTTGAAATTTTGTAAATGGACTTTAAAAATAATATCTTGAATTTGAACAAAATAAAATAATAAGAATTAAAAATAATAGTAGTAATGAATATGAAATATAATAATAGGAATAATAATAAAATAATAATAATGAAAAGGAAAATTGTAATGATAATTAGAATAAAAATAATAATAATAATAATAATAATAAGAATGAAAATAATAATAGAGATAGTAATAAAGATGATAATTATAAAAGAAAAATAGTAATAACCATAATGAAAAAATTAAAAATAGAAAATAATATATATAAAAAAGAAATAATATAAAAATAGAAAGATTAAATAAAAATATAAATGATTTTTTGTGATTTTGTTTAAATAATAGTAAATGGATTTAAGAAGAAAGATAATGAGCTTATGAGATATTTACAAATGAGGTCTGATAGAATTAATACGTGAATTTTTTTTGATGGTTGTATTAGTTAGGTAGTGGTGTTGAAAAAATAAGAAACTTATGGAGGTGGGGTATTGGTTGTAGAAAGTGTGAGTTGTGAAATTGTGATGCTATAATAATAACCGAAAATAATACTAAATATAATATATAAAAAAATTAATTAAAAAAAGAAAAAAAAAGTAATACTAATGATAATAATAAAATAGTAACAATGATATAATATTTTAATAAAATGTGGTAGTATGAAAAATGATGATAATAATAATAATATGTGATGAATTTAAAAAGTAATGGTTAAAATAGATTAAAGTGGATAGTAAGTATTTAAAATAGTGAATAAAATAAAAAGGATTAGAATTTTTTATTTTAAAAAGAAATAAATGCATTTTTTTTGGATTTTTGGTAATTGATTTTTTTTAAATAAAATATAAAAGGATATTGGATATGGATGAAATTAGATAATGGACAAAATCGGGTATAAAATAAAATAAAAACAAGTGACATATTTTGGATTTTTGAATATTTGTTAGACAGTAAAATAAAATGGTGCGGGTATGACAAATTTGGGGTATGACAGTTGCCCCTATCGAATTGGCTTAGACCGAGTAAGATGAGCTAGCTTGCGTTCAAACTTTCAAGGTATAAGACAATTAGATATTAACAGACTCCGAATTTGTCCGACAAAAGAAAATGTGTAATGATATAAGCTAAACATTGAAAATTGAAAATATGGGTGACACCGAAAGGAAACAAGTTAACTGAAAGTAAGTAAATCGCTATTACCAAAAGGATGATAAGGCGACCTCAGCACTCGAACTAGGTCGATATGGATGCCGAGTGACAGAAAATTAAATAATCGCTTACCACCGCAAGGATGATAATGCGACCCCAGCACTTGAACTAGGTCGATATGGATACTGAGTAACAGAAAATTAAATAATCGCTTACCACCGCAAGGATGATAATGCGACCCCAGCACTCGAACTAGGTCGATATGGATGTTGAGTAACAGAAAATTAAATAATCGCTTACCACCGCAAGGATGATAATGCGACCCCAACACTCGATGCAAGGTCGATGCTGAGTAACAGAAAATTAAACAATCGCTTACCACCGCAGGAATGATAATGCGACCCCAACACTCGATGCTAGGTCGATGTTGAGTAACAGAAAATTAAATAAACTGGAAGAGAAATATCCAACAGGGACGCCCAATGAATAACACCTAGGAGAATCTTTGGAATCTTCGATCGACCCTGGATCCTAACTTCCGCTGGGGGAAGGCCTGGAATCTTGGGTTGATCTTGGATCCTGAATTATGCAACTATGTTTGTTTGTTTTTGAAATGGTATTCCATACTGATGGAGATACGATGCAAGTGTTTATGTATTGAGATTCAATTGAAAAGTTAGAGATATGAAAGTGTGATTTGCTTATATATGCAAATGATGCGTATGTTGTAAATGATTGATGTAAATGATCCTTAATGATGCATATGAGGTGATTGGGAAATGAAAGGTGCCATCTTGGTGGATTTTTGGTTTGGTAGTTGCCAATGATGATTGGACTTTGGGTGGGTGGAGGGTTTGATTCCCCGACACTTGATCTTCGACGATGCGTGGTCAGAAGATAAATCTGGATGCCCCAAGTTTGGTCACTTATTGATGAGCGGAGCGACTTAATTGGCACACGAAGATTGCTTTGCTTTGAATAATTACTAACGCCTGATAAGATCTGCTTGTTCAGCTGGGGAATAGAGATATGAAGATTTTCTCCTTGTTTGCTTGTCCCTGCCTGTAGGGTATTTGAAAAAATTCTAGTGGGGAAGCTTTGAGAGTGACCAAGACATGATCTGCCCTAGTGTCTGGATTTGGTAGGTGTATGCCCCTGATTGAGCCTTTGAAGGTGATTTTGCCCCTGATTGAGTTGTTACGAATGATTTTTCCCCTGATTAATGGACTTTGAAATAAATAGCCCCTGATTGGGCTGTTGAAGATAATTTGCCTATGATTGGACTGTTGTGGTAGTCTTGATTCATGTTGGCACAAATGAAGTTCAAATTCCTCTTTTGACTGCCCCTTGTTGGGTTTGCACTAATGTCAAGCACTGAATTGCAATTATTCATAGACAAATGGTAGTGTTAATGTAACGTTCATGCGAGTTTTAAAAAAAAAGTCAATTTATTTGAATGCCGTGATAGTGTGACGAATGGACCGTTGGTCCAAACGAGGTGCTGATTTAGAAAGTGCGTGAAAGATGATGCAAGAATAATATGCAATCAAGATTGAAGATTAGCAAATATATGGGAGTCAATTTACGCAACCTTGTTGGTAGCATGCTTTCAGAATAAACCCTGCCTCAATTAGGACTTTTGAGGGTTGCAACGTGGTCTGGTTAATGGTTTGATAAACAAAAGTTATAAGGCTCAAAGTTTGATTTGTACCCACCCATCTTTGTGATATTCTCCAGTCCTACGTTCAGTTAACTCTACACAAGCATTTATTTTCGACGTTGTAAGAGCGAAGATGAAGCTTTAAAGTTCACTTGAAAATGACAGTCATCTTATTTTGCTGGTGACCATTTGATTCTTGATTTGGTGGTCACTGATATTTGTTTTGCTTTTGCAGAGGATCTGAGCTCCTCTTTTTGATTTGTTCTTTCTTTTTATTTTATTTTTCGACTAAGTCTCCCTTCGGGTGCTCAACTTAGCGGTTTCTCTTTTCTATTTTTTGTATTTTGTTGAATATTGTGACTGCCAAGTCATTTGTTGATGGTCCTCCGACGGGATGTCTCGTCTTGCGATTTGAAAGTGTAGTCAGGTTAACTGAATAACTACCCTGCCCCGGGTTAAACGTAAGGATTTGTATCCGAAAGGAATCCTACTTCTAGGCTCGAAGTGGTTAACTAGGGATTAACTCCTTATTTCTCCAGTGTTTGGGGATTTGAAAAAACAATGTTTGTACATCGTTGACGAGGTTTTATCCGAAAGCATACTGCAACAGTTATGGGTATTTCGTTTTCATCATCCTCCCTCAAATATTTGCTAAAGTGAAGTGAGGGAATATTTTTGTGATTTTTGTGATAAATGATAAATAATGAGTGAATGCGAATAGACTGATTCAAAACGCGTGTAAACATAATATTAACACAACCAAATACAAATAACAATGTTCAATGGCAAATAGTACTTAAACAAACAATACAAAATAACTAGAATGCGGAAAGATAAATGGCGACAACTACCTTGATTTGAGGAATGAACTTCTCTTGATTGAATGCTTCAGAGTTGGAGACTACTCAGCTCGGTCTTCAACAACCCCTTCAAATGTTTTCATTTGCTGGCACCGTGCAGCGGCATTGGATTGTTCTGGACATTTGGATTTCTCTGAGTGAAGGTGAGATCCTTAGAGTCGATCATGTCTTGAACTTTATGCTTGAACACTCTATAGTTCTCGATTGCGTGACCTGGAGCACCCTTGTGATACTCACAGTGAGCATTGGCATCATAATCTCGGGCGTTACCAATTTGAGGTGGCATGTCCTTCAAAACAATAGTTCCCTTTGCCATTAGCCCATTGAAGATTTCTCTATATGACATAGGCAGTGGATCAAAATTTCTTTCAGGCCTTCTTTGTTGATACGGCAGATGCAGTTGAGGAGCGCGTTGGTGTTGTTGACCAGGATGTTGTGGGTAGGCTGGTTGCTGGTACAGATTGGGCGCATACTGCGCAGCTGCAATCATAGGATATGGACGTGGTTGATAAGCCATCTGAGGCGGAAATGGAGCTTGAACGGTCTGTTGATAAGGCATTGGAGGAATTGCCTGATATGGCACGGGAGCATATTGCGCAGCAGCAACATAGGGATACTGGTAGTAGGGAATTGGAGTAGGTGCACTATGCTGAGGTTTCCCACTTGCAGTAAAAATGGCATTTGTTTCACCCTTCTTGTACCCATTGAAAGGCTTCTTGGTTCCAGATTGGCTTCTAGAACCTCCTTGAATTTTTCCACTTTTCAGACCTTCTTCAATTCTTTCTCCAACAATCACCATGTCTGAAAATCCATAAGATACGTTGCTGATCAGCTTTTCGTAGTATTGCCCTTGTAAGGTACCCATGAAGATATCGATCAGTTCACGGTCAACAAAAGGTGGATGAACTCTGGCAGCTAGCTCCCTCCAGCGTTGGGCGTACTCCTTAAAGGATTCGTTCTCCTTTTGAGTCATACTCTGAAGTTGAGTACGATTTGGAGCTAAGTCAGTGTTGTACTTGTATTGCTTTTTGAATGCATCAGATAGATCAAGCCAAGTACGAACATTGTTGCATTCGAGCTGCATATACCATTCTAGTGATGCTCCAGACAGGCTGTCTTAGAAGCAATGGATCATGAGTCTGTCGTCTTTGGCATGAGCGGCCATTTTTCTGCAGTACATCCTCAAATGGAGCTCAGGATAGCTGAGGCCTTTGTACTTCTCGAATTCTGGCAGTTTGAACTTAGCAGGGATCACAACATCCGGAACTAGGCACATGTCTGAGGCACTCAGAGAGGTTGAGTTGTGTCCTTCCATGATTCGGAGTTTTTCAGCTAACTCACGACACATCTTCATAGCTTCGGATTCTTGAACAACATGAGGGTTGATAATTGGAACAACAATATGCATCTCATACTCAACTTGATGATCCTCTTCATCAAGAGGAAACTGGTCTTGAGTTGGAATAGGTTGAGCTTGAGGAATAGCATCAACAGTAACACCAGAGGTAGGTATTGGTTGGGAGGTGACTTCTTCAACTGCAGGAGTGAAGCCTGGAGGAAAACCATAGACCAAAGGATTTGGAACAGGAACTGAATGCATTGTACGTGAGGCAGATCCTTGCACGAGAACATTGTTTCTTGTGGCAACAGCTTTACGACGTTCTTCCATTCTGGCCAAAGTTTGTAAAGTCTCGAAAATCTGGTCGATCTTACTCTTGACCGAGTCAATCTCTTCCCTCATAGCAGCTTGATCTTCTTGAATCACGTCCATCAGTCTTCTAGTGTTGGCTCTAGTTAGATACGAGCGTCTAGCACAATACGGGTGTCGGGAAACCAACTTGATTTACTGAAGATAAAGGAACATGCCATGAGTTTACGACTTTGGAATGAAATGCAAGATGAACAAATATGCAAATGAAATTAATATGCGTATAGATGCAACGCAAGATCCAGGATCACAAGTATAATCTGCTCTGAGGTGAACCATATTTACGAGTAAATAATCGGTATCCCTGATAAAAGAAACCTTAACAGGTAGGCTCTTATAGGATTGTGCTAAGTTCTTTACCCGTAAAACCACTCACATGATAGTTTCTACGGTTATGGATAAGATACTCAAGGTCACGGATGCTAATCGTACTAACGTCCTACCACAGGCTAGCTGTATTATGATGATAATAATGATAAGGTCTACCTTGAGTGGAGTTTTCATGTTAGCCGTATGAGGAGCGGGTCCTCGGAGACTAACACTACCCAACTACCAACATTGAAACCGGTTCTAAAAGTGGGTCCCAGAGTCACAACCCTTTCATGAATCAAGTCATGCGACAGGCTAGCTGTGTTATGACGAGATCTGTGAATAGGTCTACTCTCTGGGGGGAGCTTTCATGCTAGACTTGCAAGAAGCGAGTCCTTGGAGACTAACACTAATAACTTCCAATTCTAAACTAGGTGTTCCCTCTTCTTTTTCGAAAACTCAGATGTCGTACCAGGATTCAACAAGCAGGTATGATAAAAGATCGTAATAAAGAGAAAGAAAATAAACAAGCGTAAGTAGAAAAGCGTGAAGAAAACAGATAAGCAAAGTAAAATATTGATCGCAAAGTAAACTAAGTTAGGCTTGACTCTCTGACTCTCCCCAGCAGAGTCGCCATCTGTCGTACCTCGAAAAAAATACGACCTCGCGATAAAAGATACCGTGGATAAAAAATAAACAACAGAGTCGCCACCGAACTTATTTTATTCCAATTAAGGAAAAGGAAAATATCGAGAAACCTTTTTGAAAAAAACGGATGGATAAAACAACGTCTTTGAAACCAGATTCTAGGTTCGGGAGTCGATTCCGTAAGGGGAAGGTATTAGCACCCCTTACATCCGTTGTACTCAACGGGAACCTCTTAGTTTAACTTGCGATCTAATGTTGACTTATGCTTTATGTTTTCTTCGAATAATAAAATAAATGTGAATGATTCTAATCTAAGGGTAATAGGAGAAATGGGTGGTTTTATTCCTAGGGTGCTCGGCAAGGAGTAAGATCTGTGTGCATACATATTTCCTTGTGCAATGGGAAAGTCAGAGCCTCGTAGTTCGTGGTACTAAGGTTGGTCGGTTGGTTTATTCTAATGAACGATTATTTAGACCGCATTCTAACTGCTAAGCGTTGGCTTGTCTGCTTGCGATAGGAGGCGGAAGCGCTAGCTTGTTTGCGAGATAGAAAGGATTTAAACAATGTTCATTTAAAAAAATGTTTGATTCGATTAGTGTTTTAAGAACGAAAGGGCGAATGAACCACGTCCCGTGGGGCGAGCCTCAGGAGCATTCATTCAAGAATTCGAGGAATGCTGGACTCCAGAACTCAATTCTTTCGTTATTTGATATGTGGATTAAACGTTTTAATTAGGGAAAGTCGAATGAACCACGTCCTGTGGGGCGAGCCTCAGGAGCGTTCATTCAAGAATTCAAGGAATGCTAGACTCCAGAACTCTGTTTTCCCGTTATTTAATTATAAAAAGATATTTGAATATTCGAGTTTAGAAGTGGGTTGATGGCGAGGCGCAGTGCACTCGACTTACATGGTTTGCGGATAAATTAAAGCGATAGAATTGCGGAAAATAAATTAAATGCAACTATTTGGAGGCGTTGAACCTTTTTGTTTGGATGCGTCGAAATATCGTTCGTTTACTTCCTTAGAGCCGATTTAAAATTGAAATCGTTCTATGAGGAGTCAAGCGTTTTTGTTGAAATGCGAGAAAATAAATAAATTAAATTAAATTGAATTACGAAAATTAAATTGGAATGGAATTATAAATACAAATAAATTAAACTGAATTAGATAATGTGGCAAATAATCAGAATAAATATAATAAATAAAAATAAACTAAATTAAATGGAGAAAAAAAATGATAAATAAAAAAACTAACTACTTTGACCTCATATTGGTCGACTTTTGCCGATTTAACGAAATCGGGCTAAAATCAACCGTTTAATATATCATTGGCCCTAATAAAATCAAGAATATATATATATATATAAAGATATTTTTCTAAAGAAAATTACTAAACAAAAAATTGAAATAAAAGAAATAGATTATAAAATAAAAACTAACTTTTAACATTATTAAATAAATAATAAAAATAATAAAATTTAAGAAAGAAATACAAAACAGAGGGGATCAGCGCATGTTTTATAAAAAAAGTATGAAAAAAAAGCAGAGGGGCAGCGCTGAACATGAGAATAAAAAATTAAGAAAACATAAATTTATTTATGCATTCAAAACCATCATCATAAAGACCATAAGATATTTTCATTAAAGAAACAATAAAATTAAAATAAATACAATAACAGAAAAAAGAAAACATTATTATATATAAAAAAACAAGACCACAAGTTCCAAAAGGAACCCGTATTTTCAGTTTTCACCTATTCTTCAAATCACGCTTTCATAAAAACAACAGAGAACTCATCCTTTCAAAATGATTCGCAGCGGCATCGGTGGTTTTGGTTGATTTCGCAGTGATATCTCTATCTCGCGGCCTCTCTCTCGACTAGCTCTCGGATTTGGATCGGTTTTCTCCCGTGGATCTATCGGATCTTAATCGCAGTTAGTGGTCCGGTTTTGTGTTGGTTATCACTGTGTTTGGATTTCACTCACTCCCTCTGCTTTTTATTTTCGGTGTTTCTGTTTTTTTTTATTCGGTGGGTTTCAAATTTTAACTCGTCTCTATTTTCTGTTTTTTTTAGGGTTGTGAGTGAAAAGAGATTGCTTGTTGTTTGAAGTTTATGCAGATTTAAAGGAAAGAGTTTTTTTGAAGGTTTATTATTTTTTGATTTTTGAAGCTTGAAATTGGTTTTGCAGAATTTTTGTGGGCTATCCAAGCTTGGATTATTGAGAGAAAATAGGTGTTTATATAGAGAATTTTAAAGAAACTTGGAGAGGAAGGATAAGAAGATAAGTATGAAAAAAAAAGTGAATTGTAAATTTGTTTTGAAATTGTGAGTGGAGATGCTGATGGTAGTGGAATGAAGGATTTGTACGATGCATAAATATTTTGGTGTGATATGTGCTGAGCATAAAATTGAAAGTGACTGTGTTGTGCTGAAAAAAGAATAATAGAAAATTGTATATTGGAACATACTGAAAAATGTTGTTTTAATGAGAAAAAAAATGATGATATTTGATTTATGATAATAACAATAATAATAAAATTTGATGAAAAAGATAGTAATAAATAAAAATAGTAATAATAATGAAAAGAGAACTAATTAGTAATGACAATTTTTGAGATTTTGAAATTTTGTAAATGGACTTTAAAAATAATGTCTTGAATTTGAACAAAATAAAATAATAAGAATTAAAAATAATAGTAGTAATGAATATGAAATAATAATAATAGGAATAATAATAAAATAATAATAATGAAAAGGAAAATTGTAATGATAATTAGAATAAAAATAATAATAATAATAATAGTAAGAATGAAAATAATAATAGAGATAGTAATAAAGATGATAATAATAAAAGAAAAATAGTAATAACCATAATGAAAAAATTAAAAATAGAAAATAATATATAAAAAAAATATAAAAATAGAAAGATTAAATAAAAATAAAAATGATTTTTTGTGATTTTGTTTAAATAATAGTAAATGGATTTAAGAAGAAAGATAATTGGCTTATGAGATATTTACAAATGAGGTCTGATATGGAGGTGGGGTATTGGTTGTAGAAAGTGTGAGTTGTGAAATTGTGATGCTATAATAATAACCGAAAATAATACTAAATATAATATATATAAAAAATTAATTAAAAAAAAAGTAATACTAATGATAATAATAAAATAGTAACAATGATAGAATATTTTAATAAAATTTGGTAGTATGAAAAATGATAATAATAATAATATGTGATGAATTTAAAAAGTAATGGTTAAAATAGATTAAAAATGGATAGTAAGTATTTAAAATAGTGAATAAAATAAAAAGGGATTTGAATTTTTTATTTTAAAAAGAAATAAATGCATTTTTTTTGGATTTTTGGTAATTGAATTTTTTTTGGAATAAAATATAAAAGGATATTGGATATGGATGAAATTAGATAATGGACAAAATCGGGTATAAAATAAAATAAAAACAAGTGACATATTTTGGATTTTTGAAAATATCTGTTAGACAGTAAAATAAAATGGTGCGGGTAGGACAAATTTGGGGTATGACACTTACCCTAGACTAGTCTTTCATGTTCTTTTATTTTCTTTCAAGGGTAAGACTATCCCTACTATTAATGAGTAAGTAGTCATTTCCTTGGATTTGTTTGAGGGACATGCGTAGGTTCGTCGTATGGTCAATGAAGGCAATTTAAGGGGTGTTTTTAGCAATTCGAAGGGATTATCATCATATTTACCGGAGGGACAATATTATTATATCGTAGGCAACCTCGTAGGGACTTAATCTTTTAATCTGAAGGGACTATGATGATTTGATTCTGTAGGGACTTTGCTTAAAACACCCCCACTTTCGAGGCACTTGACCATTTATAAGGCAACTTAAGAGGAGAACCCTATGAGGTGCAGATGGCGATCGTAGAACGATCGATTTACGTATGTGAGTGATTATATTCAAGTATTTATATTATTATTTTTAATTATCTAAGTCCGTATTAATTTCAATTATGTTTTGCACTCCCTATTATTACTAACCACGCAAGATAAATAAAATAAATAAAATGCGAAGAAAAAAAACCTACGCTATTACACGGCTTCAGGGTAGTTACATAATGTAATACCCCATATTTAATTAAACGCCATGGATAATATTAATTAGCATTAATTAAGTATTATTTGACTCAGAGATATTTTGTGAATATTCTCAAATTGGACCTGTTAGTATACTAACTATCGTGTATTGGTATGTTCTACGTTGTTTGGTTTTTAAGATAAAGAGAAACAAGTTATGTATTATAAAAAGAAAAGAAAGGAAAGAAAGTTGTTAAGAAAAAAGAAAAGAGAAAGAAGGAAAAAGAAGAGAAAGAAAGGGATAAGAGAAGAGAAGAAGAGGAAGAAACCCTAAGAGAGGAAAATGCTCGGATCATCGCCATTTCTTCGTCAAATCTTCATCTTCACCAACCTCCTCGTCGATTGCAAGGTGGGTTCTTAGTTAGAAACTTTTCTTTTGAGTTTTGGTAGAGATATTGAGTTTTAGGGTTTTATAGAAATCTTGGAAATTGAAAGATTAAACGGTTAAAACTCAATTAAAACTCGACTAAAACACCCACACTATGAATATAAACATGTTTGATTATGTTTTGCTGGAATTGTTGATGTTTTTGAATGGTTTTGGTATGGAGAAGG
Source organism: Lathyrus aphaca (assembly GCA_963966055.1). Taxonomy (NCBI): domain Eukaryota; kingdom Viridiplantae; phylum Streptophyta; class Magnoliopsida; order Fabales; family Fabaceae; genus Lathyrus; species Lathyrus aphaca. The sequence continues at coordinate 222,610,243 of OZ014519.1, forward strand.
GATTTTCCTGTAAGCTGGAATTTCCTGGACTGGTATAGCTCGCTCAGCGAGAGTTCCAGGAAGATTTTCGCTCAGTGAGCTGGGCTTCGCTCAGCGAGACCTATAGGTTGAGGTTTTGGTGTTTAATTCATAAGTTGTGATTCGTCGGTCCGATTATTGGGTTCCGCATATCGTTGTAAAGCTGAAAACACTTGCTAACTAATAAAGCCGAAAAATGTTAATTATTCCCGACTTTTACCCGACTTTTCCGATAAACCGTAATTATGTAAAATTGAGGAATTTGGGTATTAGCCTTTGAGGCTCGATTGAGAATTGAGGCATGAGATCATTGTGAGTATCGAACGAAAGAAAAGACAATGAGTTTATGGTGAGGGTTATTTAATAGTAATAATTAACTAAAATGTTAGAGCTATATGTTCGGAAACTATAAAATTGAAAGTATCAAGAATGGATAGAGAGATAGGAAATCTTACCATAAACCAATAGTGTGGCCTAGTTTTGTAACTAGAAATTGTTAGATGGTATGACTTGTGAGATGCTTAGGTTCATCCTAGGTCGTTGTGAATCCTAACGCATTAGACGCAGTATCCTCCGGAAAGTCTTGAGTAAGTCTTGAGGTTGGTATTACATTGAATTCCACGGGAAGCATCCGAAAAGGCTTGAGGTACCGTCTGTTATGATAAGTCTTGAGGTGGGTATTACACTGAGTCTCACGGGAAGCAATTGATAAGTCTTGAGGTGGGTATTTCACTGAGTCCCACGGGAAGCAATTGATAAGTCTTGAGGTGGGTATTTCACTGAGTCCCACGGGAAGAAATTGATAAGTCTTGAGGTGGGTATTACATTGAGTCCCACGGGAAGCGAGAGGTAGCTTGAGGTGGGTATTACATTGAGTCCCACGGGAAGCGAGACGTAGCTTGAGGTGGGTATTACATTGAGTCCCACGGGAAGCGAGAGGTAGCTTGAGGTGGATATTTTATTGAGTCCCACGGGAAGCGAGTGTAAGTCTTGAGGTGGGTATTACACTGAGTTCCACGAGAAGCATCCGAATGGTTTGAATTGAGCGTTATATTGAATCCTCCGTAAGGTATTGAGTAAGTGTTGAGATGGGTTTTTCATTGATTCCCACGGGAAGCATCCGTAAAGACTTGAGGTAGATATTTCACCTGGTTAGTGGTGTGAGCATTGTATGGAGTGTGTTCCATATTACTTTGGTTCCTTGTTGAGAGGTATAAGGAATATCCTAGCTAGTATTAGTAGGATTTGTAGAACTCTTGGATGTGGTTCTAAGGAGTGCGAGACATATGAACTCAAGGTTATTTTCCTTGCCAAAGACTTGAGTTAGGTTTGATAGAACCCTTAGAGCCGAGAGAACTCTAAGATAGGGAACCCACTGAGATGTTGTTATCTCACCCCGCTATTGTTGTTGCTTTTCAGGTTCCTATGCAGGTTTGATTTACGAGTGGAGCTATGCTCGAGATGTTTCAAGTGAAGCTTAGTTTAATCTTCCGCTGTATATTTCTGTATCTTTGTACAATAATGGATATTGTATTGTTCTTAGATTTTATTTTAGTATGATTTCCATGTCTTGTGCCATATTTGTATAGTTTTAGAATTGGACGAGAATGTGAATTATACTAGTAGGTATTTATGATGGTGTCAGTACCAAAAATTAACACTGTGTGATATTATTCTAGATATATATTATATGGGTGTTACAGTTGGTATCAGAGCAGGTCGTATCCTCGACCTAGCCTTGAAACATCATAAGTAAATCTTTCATGCCTCTTAAGTGTGTATGGCCGACATGATTCTTAATATCATATTATGTAGTATTGGGTCTTATCAACCCAATGTTATTTATGTGATAGGTAGGATCATGGTTGTAAGACCATAAGGACTCTAAAGTGTTGTCGTAACTTGTGTTGTGAGAGTAGATTCAAGCCAAGAGTTAGCAAATGGGGCTTTGGCCAGCTCAGTTGGAGTCTTCATAAGAGTTCTACTTCCTGTAACATGGAGTTGCAGAGTAGTATGTTGTTCGAGAAATCCTTTGGAATGGATAGTGACTGAAAGTTACAAGTATCTACAGGATGAGTGGTCGGTGTCCCATGGGGTAATAGTCACTAGTATGCACAAGAGTGTTGATGAATCTCATTCCGCAAAGAGATAGGGTGCTTTATGGGACGTATGACGTAAGCTCAGGAATAAGTTAAATTGTTAGTGTTTCAGTTCTAAGGTCATAGTGACATCTTGGATAAACGAGTGTACTTCAAAGAGTGTATTTGGATAACACCTCACGGATGGGTAGAATATTATGATTATGTGTTCGATTATGATCAATGAAACACGGTCTAGAGTAATGCATAAATGTGTTATATTTTAGTAAGAGATTAATTTGGAATCGTGTAGTGACCTAAGGAATGGTATAATGTATAGTGTCGGAGGAAGAATAAGCTCTATTTAGTAACATGAGGTGTGCGAAGTGCGGACTTGGTAATGTAGTGATAAGTGTTAAAATAAGCATGTTGAATTTGGAAGAATCTCTAGTAAGAATAAATTGGATTATGTTTGAAAATGATAAGGTTACCGCAGAACATACTTCTGGATATGCTACATGTCCAAATGGGACTCTACGATCAGTGTTACCTCTATGGACATCACTTGTATCATCAAGGACAGGATTGTCAACGAATGAGATTGAATAAGTATAAGGCAAGCCTACAAATTCAGAGACTTGTTTTGGACAGTCGTTAATTCGGTATTATATGAATTTTTCAGAAGAAGTGAACGTCTTGAACGAGTTTATTGGTCTACGAGAATGGTGGATGGAAGGGATTTCCTAGGGATGTTATTGACTTGGTAAAGAAATATTTTGATGTAGAGAAAGCAGTTGTGGAGGTCGAGTCGAATGGTTATCAACTTGCACTGGACTTTTGCTCAAGTATCAGATGAATTTGTAATCTGGTTTGTAGCAACCTATTGCTTGGATTGATGAAGACAAGACCCGCTAACCACAATTCACCGCTGTCTTTCTTTCATCATCAGTCGGTTGGAATCATCTGTTGGTGATGGTTGTGACCTTTGGCTGTGATTGGAATGAATTGGGAAACTTAAGTAACAATGAAGACCAGAAGTTTGCTTCTGCATTGAGTAATCGGATTGTCCTCTGGATAGTACCCAGTTACAGAATTGTGTTTCAAAATCTCTTTCAGCTACTAGAGTTGTAAAGTCGTACCGAGCGATCAGCTACCTCCTGGTAGTGACCGGTTATCGTTGTTATGTTTTGGGATAATTGAAGTATTGGGATTATGCCCCGATGAGACTATGAATGTTGTTGTTGATACTAATCCTTGCAAGGAATTAGAGAGAAAGGGGACAAGGTTGTATACTGGAGATAAGATGTCTTTTGTTTTGCTTTGTTTTATCCGATAAAGATTATTCGTTGGTTTTGTTTATGGATGAACCAAGCATTAGCTTGTAGCTAAAACCTTTGATGTTGTCCTTGTCGTTTCCCTAATAATGTCCTTGTAAGTTTGGGATCGGATTATTCCGTTGAGTATTCGTGATGTGACAATAACGGAATGGTAGATATACTTCACTGCTTGTTGGAGTTGTGATCTCTATGTTGTGCCCATTTTGTGTTATCTCGAGTTGCGAATAGAGAGCATTTATGCTCATGACGGGACGTCGAGAGTGAAAATAATATTGCAATTTAGTGTTGTTTGGATTGGTAAATTCGAGTTGGATTGTTTGCTAGCAAGAAAAACAAGTTTAGTTGTGTTTGATCGTTTAACCTTGAATAGTTAATCGGTAGACACATGATCTTGGTGGGAACATTAGAGAATCATACTTTCTGAGCTGTAAGTCCGTTTTGGTTTCCGTACCAAGCGTCAGTGGACAAAGTGTTGGACTTTTCTTTTGAGCATGATTTTTGATGGACAGTAAATGATCTGAATTTTGAGTGGATAAGAGATGAACAATTGGTTAGTTTTAGTATCGTTAACATCAGTTATAAACTCCATGAGAGTAATACCAAATGTGTACAGTTGAGTCGTACTCAAGGATATGGATCCTTAAGTTACTTTCCAGGTAAGAGTGAAAGGTGAATGTTCCAAAGTTAAGCATGTAATTGGATTGTTTAAGAAACAAGACCTTTGAGAGGGGTGGATTTGAATGATAGGTTTTGTGTGATCCTAAAAGGTGAGTAAGTAGAATATCGTATGAAAAGGCAAGTGTTGTGGAAACCCGCAAGTGTACTGAGGATGGTTTGAGTTTGGTATTGGTGACTCACTGGTTATTGTAAGTTATGTGGCGTGGCTGCATTGTTATTGATGGAACCCTTGTGTCAACAGAAATCTTGACAGAATGGAATTTTGTAAAGAGAATTGATATGAAGCATTGTAATCATGGTCTGATTGGTTAAGTCTAATTGGATGGATGGTTTCGAGTTTCGAATGGAATTGGAATGGTATTGGTTGCGTTTGCATCAGTACAACCCTGCATCTTTGTTATTAGGGAGTTTGGACTAATGTTGTCATTTGTGTAGTAGACAAGTTAATTGTTCTATCGTTACAGGTTTGCAAGTTCTTATTCTATTGGTTGGTGAGAGCTCCAGTGGATACGAGAGTTCTCCGTAGACTACCAACTATTTGGTATTGCTTGAGAATTCATGGTATTCTCCACTGTTAGGCTTTGGAAGCATAGTGGAGGGAGACAGATAAAAGAGTTCACTCAGATTAGGAGAATTTGAAGAGATTTATTTATAAGTGCCGAAGTAAGAGAATTTTATTCTAAGTGGATTGTCTATGGTAAGATACCAAAGGAATGAAATTCCTGATGCGAATGGTTATTGTTTAGGCGTAAGACTAGAGGAAATTTGTGAGGGAGTCTTTGACAACTTTTGTTATAGCGTTAGTGATTGGAGGATCTTAATAGGATGCTTTTTTTGGGAAATTGTACAAGGAAAGGATCTCGCCAAGATACCTTGTGGAACCTTGTCGAGGTAAGCCGTAGTGTTATGTTTTGTATTGTGATGCAATGAGAAGAATTTGCATGGTGTGTTTCTCTGAGGGAGAAATGAGACTTAGTGTTTTGCATGAAGCAACAAATAAGTTGTGGAAATAATAAATTGAAAGTTAACCTGATATTGGAAACAAGCGTATGAGTAAGGACGCGAGGTTTGATTTTATTGTGAAACGAGGATCTTTGAGCTGCGAAGTCAAATTGGATTTGAACATGTTCGGATATTTAGGATAATTAAGGATGAAAATGGATCTAAGATAATGTTGTAACTGTCGTTGTGGATTAGTAAAGGAAATTCGAGGACGAATTTCAATTCAAGGAGGGGAGGATGTAATACCCCGTATTTAATTAAATGCCATGGATAATATTAATTAGGATTAATTAAGTATTATCTAACTCAGAGATATTTTCTGAATATTCTCAAATTGGACCTGTTAGTATACTAACTATCGTGTATTGGTATGTTATACATTGTTTTGTTTTTAAGAGAAAGAGAAACAAGTTATGTATTATAAAAAGAAAAGAAAGGAAAGAAAGTTGTTAAGAAAAAAGAAAAGAGAAAGAAGGAAAAAGAAGAGAAAGAAAGGGATAAGAGAAGAGAAGAAGAGGAAGAAACCCTAAGAGAGGAAAATGCTCGGATCATCGTCATTTCTTTGTCAAATCTTCATCTTCACCAACCTCCTCGTCGATTGCAAGGTGGGTTCTTAGTTAAAACTTTTCTTTTGAGTTTTGGTAGAGATATTGAGTTTTAGGGATTTGTAGAAATCTTGGAAATTGAAAGATTAAACGGTTAAAACTCGATTAAAACTCAACTAAAACACCCACACTATGAATATAAACATTTTTTGATTATGTTTTGCTAGAATTGTTAATGTTTTTTAATGGTTTTGGCATGGAGAAGGGATATTCCCGTAAGCTGGAATTTCCTGGACTGGTATAGCTTGCTCAGCGAGCTGTCCCTCGCTCAGCGAGAGTTCCAGGAAGATTTTCGCTCAACGAGCTGGGCTTCGCTCAGCGAGACCTATAGGTTGAGTTTTTGGTGTTTAATTCATAAGTTGTGATCCGTCGGTCCGATTATTGCATTCCGCATATCGTTGTAAAGCTAAAAACATTTGCTAACTAATAAAGCCGAAAAATGTTAATTATACCAGACTTTTACCCGACTTTTCCGATAAACCATAATTATGTAAAATTGAGGAATTTGGGTATTAGCCTTTGAGGCTCGATTGAGAATTGAGGCATGAGATCATTGTGAGAATCGAACGGAAGAAAAGAAAATGAGTTTATGGTGAGGATTGTTTAATAGTAATAATTAACTAAAATGTTAGAACTATATGTTCGGAAACTATAAAATTGAAAGTATCAAGAATGGAGAGAGAGAGATATGAAATCTTACCATAAACCAATAGTGTGGCCTAGTTTTGTAACTTGAAATTGTTAGATGGTATGACTTGTGGGATGCTTAGGTTCATCCTACGTCGTTGCAAATCCTAACGCGTTATACGCAGTATCCTCCGGAAAGTCTTAAGTAAGTCTTGAGGTGTGTATTACATTGAGTCCCACGGGAAGCATCCGAAAAGGCTTGAGGTACCGTCTGTTATGATAAGTCTTGAGGTGGGTATTACACTGAGTCCCACGGGAAGCAATTGATAAGTCTTGAGGTGGGTATTTCACTGAGTCCCATGGGAACAATTTATAAGTCTTGAGGTGGGTATTTCACTGAGTCCCACGGGAAGCAATTGATAAGTCTTGAGGTGGGTATTACATTGAGTCCCACGGGAAGCGAGAGGTAGCTTGAGGTGGGTATTACATTGAGTCCCACGGGAAGCGAGAGGTAGCTTGAGGTGGGTATTACATTGAGTTCCACGGGAAGCGAGAGGTAGCTTGAGGTGGGTATTTCAATAAGTCCCACGGGAAGCGAGTGTAAGTCTTGAGGTGGGTATTACACTGAGTCCCACGAGAAGCATCCGAATGGTTTGAATAGAGCGTTATATTGAATCCTCCATAAGGTCTTGAGTAAGTCTTGAGGTGGGTATTTCATTGAGTCCCACGGGAAGCATCCGTAAAGACTTGAGGTATATATTTTACTTGTGTAGTGGTGTGAGCATTGTATGGAGTGTGTTCCATATTGCTTTGGTTCCTGGTTGAGAGGTATAAGGAATATCCTAGCTAGTATTAATAGGATTTGTAGAACTCTTGGATGTGGTTCCAAGGAGTGCGAGACGTATGAACTCAATGTCGTTTTCCTTTCCAAAGACTTGAGTTAGGTTTGATAGAACCCTTAGAGCCGAGAGAACTCTAAGATAGAGAACCCACTGAGATGTTGTTATCTCACCCCACTATTGTTGTTGCTTTTCAGGTTCCTATGCAGGTTTGATTTACGAGTGGAGCTATGCTCGAGATGTTTTAAGTGAAGCTTAGTTTAGTCTTCCGCTGTGTATTTATGTATCTTTATACAATAATGGATATTGTATTGTTCTTAACTTTTATTTTAGTATGATTTCCATGTCTTGTGCCATATTTGTATAGTTTTAGAATTGGACGAGAATGTGAATTATACTAGTAGGTATTTATGATGGTGTCAGTACCAAAAATTAACACTGTATGATATTATTCTAGATATATATTATATGGGTGTTACACATAATAATCGGGCAGAAAAATAAATTACATAATAATAATAACCTATACAATTTTTCTAAACGATTTAAATAAGGCAAATAAATAAATAAAAAATAAATAAAGAGAACTAATCTAAATAAATAGGAATTAGGGTTAGAAAAAGAAAATTTGGATTTTAAACAAAAAATTAGGGTTTGAATTAAGAATTAGGGTTTGAATTAAAAATTAGGGTTTGAATTAAAAATTATTAAGAAAATATAAATTTACATAAATTTTGAAAATATAAACCTAATTTTTCAAAACCTAATTATAAACATTTATTATTATTATTTTTTATAAAAAGGAAAATAGTTAAGAAAATTATTAGTGAGTTTTATTTACAAAAAAAAAAGATTATAAAGTTAATTGGTTACTTAGTAATATAATTAGTAAACATAATATAATAATAATAACTAAATCACAAAAAAAAAATAGGCGCTCAAAAAGTGGGGAGGCCTAGATTTGATCCCAGGACCCCCCCTACCAGACTACAAGCATATCCACTGGGCTGCACGCGCGTTGTGATGCCTATATGAACCAAAATCAATAAATAATAAACCTGCAAATAAAAATGAAATATTAGAAAAAAGAGAGAACCTGGGGATCGAATCCAGGCTCTGAAGATCATACGCGCACGCCTTTACCGCTACACCATCTGCACCATAACTGATGTTAAACACAAAACATTAATTATAAAATAAAATTGAAATTTGAATTGGAAAATTCGCGCCATCTGGGGTCATCTTCAACCTTTGAATTCACAGGTTTTCCGGCGAAATTTTCCACCTTTTTTCCTGCGCATTCAGTTTTGTAGGAAACCCTAGGTTTCTTCAAAGACCATGGTACCTGCAAGATTTCATCAATTTGAATGCACCATTGCATTCCCCACAATAATCTCAGTTCACTTAGGTCCTTAGAATCCATTTATATTTGTTAAATCGTGGAACCCTAAATTGAAGGTAGAAACCCTAACAATGGCGTTTTAGAGATTAAGTCGTAAACCTTGGATTAAATTGTCCATAAAGCATTAACACTTCAAACTAAACATGAACCAATGAACAAAATTAGTTAATAACGCATGAAATTATGAAATCGAAAAAATTATAAAACAAGAACAAGGATGGTTCAGTTAAGGCATATGAGGATGATTTTGATGATGCAAAGAGTTGGGATTCGTTCAATAAGCATCCCAGAAGGTGTTGCAACCTTTGTTTTGTCTTGAAATCGCCTCTAAGTTCAAAACCAAATCTCACTTTTTTGAGGATTTTTTGAAATTGGTACAAGGTTCTTGGCCTACAAAAATTCCTCTTCCTTGTTTGTGTCTTGTTACATATATATTGTGGATGGAATTTAGGTCAAAAGATGGGCTTTTGCATCATGGATTTTGGTTACTTAAGATTAAGGAAATCAATCACTCATAAATGTCCAAAAATCACATATATTCTTGTCAATTTGGTCTAGCACGAATTTGTCAACTTCCAATCAACTTAAATGCCATATATTTGATCCCAAAGCAGAGATTGGATCCAATATTTGATTTTTTATATTTTATTAACATTAAAATTGAATTTTAACAAATAAAATCCAAAATAATATAAAATAAAATTATAAAAATCAGAATGAATGGTCATTGGGTTGTGCATGACTTCCTCTTTGAGTTTGGGTTGCAATTTTATGGGCCCATATGGAAAAATTTGAAGTTAAGGCCTTTTTTGCTTCATACACCCCTTGAAAATTTCCCAACTTTGCCAATGCATTACTTCCTAAATTTTAATGCTATGAAGGTGTTCTTGGACTTTTTAGAAATCTTAGGGTGTCCTCTAACCAACCGTTTTGTTCCTATGTCCATATCTTTTTATCATTTTCAAGTTATGAGCTTTGGAAAAAGTTGACTTTTTGTTGACTTTCAAAAGGACCTGTAATGTTTTAGCTCATACCTTCCAAATGAAGCATTTTTAGGCTTGGCTTGTGAGACATAAAGTTGTAGAGAATTGATTTTCCTTCAAAATGAACTCTTGATGGGTAATTATTGATTAAGTATCTGAAAGTTATGACTGGTCAAAGTTCAGTTGACTTTTACTATGAAAACCCTAATTTAGAAACTTCTTGATTCTTGATGATCTGAGATTTCCTTGATGAATCATGATCAAACCTTGATCAAATGATGAATATTACCTTATAATCTTGATGTTGACAAAAAATCTTGATGTTTGACTTTAAGTTGACCATAATTGACCTCAATTGACTTTTTTTACCAAGTTAACTAATTTTTGGATATCTGAACATCTGACTGGTCAAACTTGTTGGGAAAGATCTGAAACTTGACATGAGGATTATTTAGGGCATGTGGGATGTTATGAAATCCACTTGAGGCCTTGGAAGTCCACTTTGCTTGAGGAAACTCAAAACCCTAGTTCTAAGAGCTATTGTTCAAGATGAGGCTTTGTCTGGTGAAACCATCAATCCTTTTGACCAATTGAGAATATTGTGACTATTAGGAGACCTCTTGAAGTATATGATCTTGAATATGGGAGGAACAATTTTGGGGTACAACAGGAACATTCCGAGATTTCTTTCGCATGAATCCTCAGGAGTTTCATGGTGGATTGGATCTGATAAAGGCGCATGAATGGGTAACTGGAATGGAGTGAATCTTTCAAATTGTGATATGTGGTGAAGAAGACAAGGTGACTTTTGCGCCACTTTTGTTAAAAGGTCCTGCTTCTAGGTGGTGGGATAATGCTTCAAATCTTATGACGGTGTAAAGAGTTCCAAGAGTGTGGCAACAATTTAAGACAATATTTATGGAGAAGTACTTTTCGAGTTCCTTGAGAACCCAAAAAGAGTTTGAATTCCAACAACTTAGAGAAGGGAGCATGACTGTGGCCAGTTATGCCGAGAAGTTTGAAGACATGGCGGCTTACTCTAGGCAAGCCATGTATGCTCCAGATGAAAGATGGAAGATTGATCAGTTCTTGTTTGGTTTGAGGGCCGAAATCTCTCATAGTGTCTCTCAAAGGAAGTTCACTACCTATTCCGAGTTGTTAAGGCAATGCTATGTCGCAGAACATAGTTTGAAGAAAGTGCAAACTGAAGCAAGTGACCGAGAAAGAGCTAACCAACCTTTCAGGCCAAAGCCTCAACCCTTCAAAGGGAAACAAGTTCAAAGTGTCGGATTTAACACTCCACCATCGTGTAGGTTGAGTAACAAATGTCATTTTGGTAGGTGTCAAAGGGATGGAGGAATGAGGTGCTACAATTGTAATGAAGTGGGCCATTTGTCAAGGGATTGTACCAAAGCCGAAGAATCAAGTTCAAGCGAGAGTTTATACTATGGATGCTAGAAAGACCAAAGCCGACAACCCTCTCATTGCGGGTACATGCCTTGTTAATGATCATCCTTGTCTTGTTTTATTTGATTGTAGGGCTACGCATTCTTTTGTATCTACTAGTTGTGTGAAGCGACTTGGGTTGCGAGTTTTTCCCTTGTCTCCCCTGATGGTGGTTACTACCGCTATGGATGAAACCGTTGAGACACCCCTTAGGTGTGAGAATTGTACCTTGTCCGTGAATGGTAGAGTTTTTCAGATTGATCTCATTTGTCTGTCCCTTAAGAAAGTTGATGTTATCCTAGGAATTGACTGGTTGTTTGCTAATTCTGTGTTTATTGGATGTGAAGAGAATTTGATCCTTATTCCATCCGTTGAAGCGCCTCCGAAAGATGTGTTAACAACAATCTTAGAAGGTACAATTGGAATGGTAAATTTTCTGTTTGAACAAGAGAAGTTTGTGTTGCTTGTCCTTAATAAAGAGGAGAGTAATGGCCAACAAGTTTTGAATATTCCGATAGTTTGTGAATTTCCTGATGTCTTTCCCGAGGATGTTACTTCCTTACCTCCTGTGAGGGAAGTTGAATTCTCAGTTGACCTGATACCAGGAACGGCTCCTATATCTGTTTCCCCTTATCGGATGGCACCGCTCGAGTTAAGAGAATTGAAGGATCAATTAGAGGATTTGATGGAAAAACATTTTGTTAGACTAAGTGTTTCACCGTGGGGAGCTCCTGTTTTGTTGGTAAAGAAGAAGGATGGTGGTATGCGGTTATGCATTGATTATCGTAAGTTGAACAAGGTTACTATCAAGAATAAATATCCCTTTCCGAGGATAGACGATATTCTAGATCAGTTGAAAGGAGCCTGTGTGTTCTCAATGATTGATCTAAGGTCGGGATATCATTAGATTCGTGTGAAAAGTTATGATGTTCCGAAGACTGCATTCAGAACCCGTTGCAGTCATTATGAATTTCTAGTGATGCCTTTCGGTGTGACGAATGCTCCAGCTGTTTTTATGGATTACATGAATCAGATATTTAAAGATTATTTGGATCAATTTGTGGTGATCTTTATCGATGAGTGTAACACCCCAAAATTGTCTCTCTCATTTTCATATCATATAGCATAAGCATCCATGTTCAACCATTCTTGCATAGAAAAATAAAGCATAAGCATCCATGATCACAAGCATAAGGCATATGATCAACCAGCTGGAAATTCATGATCTTCAAAGTCAAGCTAAGAGCCAAGTGATCTTACAAGAAGCAATGCCATCCACAAATCCCTATAAAGGTTAAAAATCAAGATCAACTCAAAATGGATGGTACAGATGCATTCCTGAAGTTTCCCATCCAAAACGAAAAAAAATCAAGCTTTTGGTCCATTAACCGGTTAACCCAGGTGTCGCGGTGAGAATCAGATACCAAGATATTGATTAAGCTTGAATCACAATTATTAAATGTTCACCATCGACTTTAATTTAATCCAAAGGGAAAAGGGAAAAAGATCGTAAAAACCCTAATTGTGGAGAATCTAGGTTCAGGGGTTGGTTATACCTAGGGAAGGTGTTAGCATCCTAAGCATCCGCAGTATCCTACAGGAACCTCTTGTGAATATTTGTGTTTTTGTTATTTATTGCTTTCTAGAACTAAGGGAACCTAAGGTTTTTATTTCTAATGGTACTCACACAACATCGCATCGATGCCTACGTATCAGGTAAAGAATCAGAGAACTCGTAGTTCTCCTAAGGATTAACAAACACTTGGTTATGCTCAAGGTTCGCAGGGGAAGCTAAGTGTTATGGCAAACATTCACGTGAATTTAGAAAAGTCACAAAAAGTTGTAAAATAAAAAGTCCTAATGGCTAAGATCGAAAAGGAGCTAGGGATGGCTAAACTTCCTATGACATTGAGTCAACTGCAGGAGTTCTTTCCCTTTTGGATTGAAAGGCAAAAAAAGAAAATAAATAAATGAGGGCGCAAGCTCCTAAGTCTAAGGAATAGGTTGCTACTTGCAAAAATGGACTGAATGAAGTAAATGAAAATGCAAGATAAAAGGCTTAGTAGCCGGGCTATGGCTAGATATATGGATCGAGAACGCGGGGGTGGAAGACAAACGCGGTGCGTAAATTTGCTTAGTGCCTCTGGTGAATCTATTGGGCAAACAAATTATATTTTAAACCTGAAAAAAAGAAACGAAATATAAAAAAAAAGGGAAACCTGGGATCGAACCCAGGTCCCAAGGGTCATACGCGCGCACCAAAACCACTGGGCTACCAACGCACCTGTGATAAAGAATACAAACAAATTAATTATAAAATAAAAGCAAATTCAAATTTCTGGAAAACGCGTGCTGGCTTCATCTTCTTCACAAAACCGTCCAGTTAGCTTCTAGCTACGGTCGTCTGTCGCTAAAGCTTGTAGTGACGAATTTTGTCTGTCACTACATGTCCTGCATACACAAATTATCATATTACGCAATATAAATTTATTCCAAACACCATAATCAATTAAAAGAAGTCTCCTAATTCCAAATATGGTATTAATTTCGTGGGAAATTTCCTTGAGCTAAGACCCCCAAATTCAAACTTCTGAAACCCTAACAATGGCATGAATCGATCCCTGCAATGAAACTTCAAACAAACAAACCAGAAAGAATCTACACATCAAAACAAACAAGAATCCAAGGTTAAATACAATTTATATCATGTTTATGTAAGAAATCGAAATTCATAAACAAAAATAAAATTGGATTGGTTTATGCATTCTTGAATGATTTTGATGTTGTTGATGATTGGGATACATTATGGAAGCCTCAAAGGTTCATTTGTAACCTTTAAATTGCTTGAAAGAAGCCCAAAGCTTGAAATCTGAATTTGAATTTTTTGAAGAATTTTTGAAACTTTGAAGATGAACTCTTGCCTCTGAATTTCGTCTCTCTCAATTGCATTATGCTTGTGTATATATAATGAAGAGAATTAGGTTAAATTATGGGCCTTTGTTGTATGGATTGAGTTTACTTGAGAGTGAAGAAACATTCTTACTATTTTTGTCCAAAAATCAAATATTCTCATACCATAATGATTTTGCACGAATTTGGATGATTGCAATCACTTTGAATATCATATATTTGATCCCAATATAAGTTATGAGATCAAATATTTGATTTTCATATTTTATTTCTATTAAAATTGAATTTTAATAATTAAAATCCAAAATAATATAAAATAAATTATAAAACTCAGAATAATTGGTCATTGGGTCGTGCATGACTTCATCTTCAAGTTTGGGTTGCAATACTATGGGCCCATTTGACAAAATCTTGATTTTAGACCCTTTTTGCTTCATATACCCCTTGAAGATTTCCCAACTTTGACAATGCATAACTTCCTCAATTTTAATTCTATGGAGGTGTTATAGGACTTTTTAGAAATCTTAGAGTGTCCTCTAATCAACCCTTTTGGTACCATGTCCATATCATTTACCATTTTCAAATTATGAGCTTTGAAAAAAGTTGACTTTTTGTTGACTTTCAAAAAGACCTATAATGTTTTAGCTCATACCTTCCAAATGAAGAATTTTTAGGCTTGGCTTGTGAGACACAAAGTTGTAGACAATTAAATTTCATTAAAAATGAGCTTTGGATGGGAAATGTTTGATGAAGTATGTGAAAGTTATGATTGGTCAAAGTTCAGTTGACTTTTTCTACACAAAACCCTAATTTAGTAATTTCTGATTCTTGATGATCTGAGGTTTCCTTGATGAATCATGATCAACCCTTGATCAAATTATGAATTTAATCTCATAATCTTGATGTTAACCATAAATCTTGAAGTTTGACTTTGAGTTGACCACAGTTGACTTTTTGACCAAGTTAACTGGTTTTCGGGTATTTGAGCATCTGAGTGACCAAACTTGTTGGAAAAGCTTTGAAAATTGACATGAGGATTATTTAAGGTATATGGGATTTTATGAAGTCCACTTGAGGCCTTGTAAATCAACTTTGCTAGGGGAAACTCAAAACCCTAGTTTTAAGATCCATTGTTTAGGAGGAGGCTTTGTCTGGTGAAACCTTCAATCCTTTTGACCAAATGAATATCTTGTGACTATTAAGAGACCTTTTGAAGTATATGATCTTTAATGTGGGAGGGAAAATTTTGGGGTACAATAATATTGTTTTTTTCAAGTGTGTGAGCAAGTTAGACACAAGAGTAATGTGTGTACTGCAGAAGTGAAGCGTTGTTTTCGTTGTGTAAAAGTTGGGCATGCAATATCCTATTGCATGCATAAAGAGATGATATGTTTTAATTACGGTGAAGAAGGGAATATTGGTAGCCAGTGCCAGAAGCCAAAGAAAGCAAAGTCTGGAGGAAAAGTGTTTGCTTTAGCTGAGACTCAGACATCTAATTATGACAAGCTCGTGAGAGGTACGTATATGTCGCTCCCGGGATTTTCATCCTAGTACAAACGCGAAAGTGGCGCGGAAAAGGTAGAGTCGCCAGCCAGACATTTTTATCCCGAAGGAATGGGAAAGGTAATTTTACACAAACCTGAGGAAGAAGGAAAGGACAAGGTCCTGCAAACCAAAGATCTGGGTTCAGGAGTCGGTTACGACCTAGGAAGGTATTAGCACCCCAGACTGTCCGCCGTACCCGACAGAATCCATGCTTGTTTGTTTGTTTCAAAGGGTGAGAAAATAAAGTCGCTGCTGAATAAAATTGCTACTGGAATGGAAATGAAATGAGAAAGGAATAAGAAAAGAGAATGGAAAGAAAGAATGGGGAAAATGTAGGGAAAATAAAGAATGTGCTCGAACGGGCCCTACCCCGTTGCCTACGTACCTCATCGGGATAATGAGGATCAGAGTCAACGTAGTTCGCCTAACTAAGGTGGGAACTATTTGTTTGTGTTTTTTATGATGGAACTGCATATGTCTATGCTCAGGTGTTGCAGGCTCGTCTGGTACGAGTGCGTTTTACCATCTTGCATGAAAGACAAGTCGTCGCGCGTTCGCGTTCAGAGTGAATGAGATGAGAAAAGAAGTTCCCGCAGGATAGTCGCTTATTGTTTATTTTTTGTCTTTTATGAGGAGTGTTTTGAATTTTGTTTGTAAACGTTCTCGTACTAAGACCTATCCATCGCGGGAAGCATTTACACCTCGCCCCGAAACAGGACGTGTATAAGCACTCTGCAACAAAGTCTCGTGTCATACAAGAACATTCGGCTTTTATTAAATGTTTTATTGCTTTTCTTCATGAGGTGAGAAAGAATGACTCAAATTGCAAAAAAGGGAAAATCTAATGGGGACTAAGACACGACCCTAATTTTTGTTTATTTACAAATGAGATCCTATGGTTAATGGAGTTTTCTAAACCTAATGGAAAAAGAACTTAGAACTATTAAAATGCAACTTACTTCCTAAGGAAGATAAGTTGATTCTAAAGCCAAGGGAAAACCTATAAGCAAGTGAAATATCAATCCATATACAAAGCATTAAAATTGAATAAAAGAAGTAAAATTCAAATCAACACAATTAAAGGCATAAACCTAAAATAGTCCTAATTTCATTCTAAGTCTAATTAATATGAATCCTAAGCCTAAGTCCTAAACTAAGGGCATTACCTAATATTTTCATTCTAAAAAATCCGAATCTAAGCTAGTCTAAATCCATATTAAATCCTAGGATTAAATCTAATTAAACTATTTTTTAATGAAACTTAATGTTCTAGCCTAAACTAAAGGAATTTATATGCATAAAGACCTAAAGATTAATATCCTAAAAAATAGTAAAACTTCTGGAAAAATTATGAGATTTATTCTATGGGGTCCTAAAACTACCTATAATATTGTGTTAAAAGGAATCCTAAAAATTAGAATTTTGCTATGCCTAAAAATTATTTATTTCCACCTAAGAATTAGTCATTATTTTCTAAGGATTAAGCCACTAAAACCTGAGATAAAATGCCTTAAATAATCCACTAAAATTACACTAAGTACTACTATGAGTCCCCTAACTATGGTAAAAATAATGGGAAAAAGAGTTACTGGAAGACCTAAAAATAAAATCTACAAATTTATGTACATTTGAAGGAAATTCATTAAAAACCACTTACATGAAAAAAAACACAATTAATTCAAAAATAAAGCAAATTCAGAAAAATAAAATTCTAAACATTTCTAAAATGAGTTAAAAGCCTACTTAATTTTTTATAGAATTTTTCTAATCATTTTCCTATTTTAATGAATTATTTTCTAACTAAGTAAAACTAAAAAATTAAATTCTTAAAGAAAAGGAAGGGGGTGGATTTAGAAATTTATTTAGTTATTCTTTTGATACTGGGCCTAAAATGGGGTGTGATTAGAAAGGGGAAAAGCCCAAATTTCGCTGGATTATGAGGGAGGTGCAGGAAGTGTTTTTTACAATTGTTTTTCTTGATGGGCTCAGAAAGGAGGTGCAGATAGAAGGAACCTAAGGCCCATTTCGCAGGGAGCTGGGGGGAGGTGCAGGAAGGAATTCTTTTTAGTTTGTTATACTTATTGGGCTTAAAATGAGGTGTAGAAAGCAAAAGGGTTAAGCCCAATCTGCGCAGGCTTTTGGGGTGTATCACATGGGTCTTCAGTCAACATTTTTGACTAAATCCAGGCCGTTGGATTCAGTCTTCTCCATTAGTAATCTCATCAAGTGGTTCAAAAAACATAAGCCTATGAGGACTAAGGTAGACGACACGCACATGGGACCACCACAGGGGAAGCCAACCGGATTGTGACACGTGTCACCACCGGAGTGGCTGAAACTCAAAAAATCAGATCCTATCCCTATCTCTTCCAACGGTGGTTTTTTATGGGGAATTACTACACTTAATTATCCTTAATTCTTCTTTTCAATTTCCAGGATATTCTCTTGATTTTCCTTAACTTTTCAATAATTAACTTAATTGTTCTTAAATATGGATTAACCCTAAAATCTATTAATTTTATTAACTAAAACAAACCTAAGTTACAAAAACAAAACCTATTATATTGAAATAATAAAAGGGGAGAATGAAACCCTAAGCTCTCTCTGCGGCGCTCTCATCCTCACTCAACTCACTCTTCCGCCGCCGACAACCTCCACACTACCCTAACTCCTCCTCTATTCGCGTCCACTAATGGGATAGTTCGCCGACCTAACTCAATCACGTACCCCGCAAATAAGTTCACCAAAGATTCAAGTCACGAACGATACGAGTTCAAGATTTACATACCTGTTGATGTGACGAACACACGGAACCAAGCTGCGGGTGAGTTGGAGTTCTTGATTATTGAACAA